>CM077667.1:285005217-286229592 GCA_039707655.1 Elymus sibiricus | reverse complement strand
AACGGATCGAAAGAGGCGAGGCCTCCTGCCTGGCAACCTCCTAAATACTCCTGAGCGTCGGCACTCTCCACGTAGTAGTAGGCTCCAGCGGTGGTGTAGTAGTCGTCTCCGGCGTACTCCATCTCCTGGGCTCCATCGTCTGAACGCGGAATCGTATCAAGGGGGAAAGAGAAAGCAAAGCAGTGGTGAGTACTCATCCAAAGTACTCGCAAGACTGACATCAGAACTATGCTAATTATGCATCATTATCAAGGAATGGGGTTATATCTGGACTGACTGCAGAAAGCAAGAAAGAGGGGGAAGGCCTAGTCCTATCGAAGACTAGCATCTTCAGCATCTTGCAGCATTAGAAGAGAGTAGACTGGTATCTCATATATAGTCATATTATTATAGCAATTTTATTAAGTAACCACGCCCAGAGATTCTTCCTCGACTCCCTGCGAGGAAGCAATCTCGGAGCCACATTCATCTCAAATTTAAATCACAGTTATAGTTGTATAAGGTCAAGGTACAACTCCAAGTCGTCCTGTTACCGTGGACACGGCTATTCGAATAGATAATTCATCCCTGCAGGGGTGCATCGTATTTCCAATAGCCTGATCACCTCTGGCCGGACACACTTTCTTGGGTCATGCCCGGCCTCGGGATAGCAGCCCGTCGTCGCCCCACCTAGGCTCAACGAAGAGGCCAGCCCGCCGGTCTAAATCCTAAGCACACAAGGGTCGTGGGCCCACTTGCCCTATGCGCTCCTGCACGATGCGTACGCGGCCGAGGTCAGCCCTAGTACACTCTAGTCCAAGAGCTGCACCGTCCAGGCCAATCGGGCGCGCGCCGCTCCATTGCTGACGTCCGAAGAGCTTCGGCTGATACAACGACGCTGAGTACCCATAACTTCTCCCACGCGATGGTTTGGTTCGTAAAAAGGCCAACGACCCAACTCAGATCAAATACCCAACCCATTAGCATTTATTAATGCGGGGCAAGCGCGACCCATGAAGTGCGGTACCGTCGCCCCGTCTCGAGGATGTGTGGCAAGGGCCTCTCCTGCCCGTCCACGCCTCATAATAACCCTTTGGATGCCTTACCGGCGCATCCCACTCGGGTACCCTTGGGGCCGACCCATCTCAAGACTGTCGGGAACTCAGGTCCACCTCAACCAGGGTGGTACCGCCTGTCCCTCTAGTCCCGTCTTTCACCTGTAAAAAATGTCAAGTTAAAGTAATTGTGTGTTTATACACCAAGTGGATATCCGAGGAATCACCCTCGATGGATCCCACTCGAGGTATGTGTATGGCAAGAGTCGCTATCGATAAATGGGAAGGAGGAATCACCCTCGATACCCACGACCGATTAGCTACGCTACAGAATTAACACCGGGAGTGCTAAGTGAGGTATCACCCTCGGCACTCGATAGTAGCTCTGCAGTGCCATACTTAAGGGGTGTGCGGTGATGTGAGGGGCCTGGCTTGTCGGTCGATTGACCGAGTCTTCGGGTCTTTGAGTTGTCGATGAAGAAGCAGGGGCAACTGGGACTAAGGGGTCACTGGGGATTCACTGATCAACCTATACTAAGCAGTTGGTATGATTGCAGGTATAGTAGCAGTTTATCAAAAACAGGCTATGCATCAGAAATAGGAGCTAGCTAATACAGTAGCAAAATCTAATGCAAGAAGGAGAGGGAAAGAAATGGGCGATATCGGAATGCTCAAGGGGCGGTTGCTTGCCTTGCTGCTCTGCGGCAAAGGCTGATCGTGAACGGCGTAGTCGTACCCGGCAGCAGCGTCGGTCTCGGGGTCTACCGGTAAGAAGAGGGGGGAGAAACAATAAATACAAAGCAGACAAATGCATCATGATGCATGACATGGCAATATGCAGGGCTAGGCATGCGCTAACAGAGTATTACACATCGCAGACGGGTCGGAAGAATATCTAACGATATTTCCCGGGTCTCTAGCTTTTACCGGACATATGAAACCGATGGAAAAGTTCCATGTTTGCTATGCTAGGAGCACGTGACAGACTAACGGACTGCGTAATTGGAACCGTAGAATTATTCTGAGCAACTTTCATGTTCAAAACTTTTTAATCCGGACTACGGTTTATTTTATATTAATTTCTAAAGATTTAATCATATTCTGCAATTCTTTAATTAGTAATTCCGAATTATCCAAAACAGTAAATACTGTTTAATTAACTAATTAATTAATTAATTAAATTAACTAATTAACTATTTATTTATTTTTATTAATTTTATTATTTCTATTTTGTTTTTAGTATATACATACACACACACGTACATACATACGTATGTACACAGCCACACACACACTCTGCACACGCACGCACACACGCACAACACACGCACGCGCGCGGCACGGCCCGGCGGCCACCGGCGCCGGGGGGGGGGGGGCGGCGAGGCGGCGAGCTCACAGGGGGGGGGGGGGGGGGCGAGGCGGCGGCGGCGCGAGCCGGCGGTGCATCGAGCCGGCGACGAGGCGGCGAGGCGGTTCAGGCGACGGCGACGGCGGGAGGCGGCGCGGCCAGGCGGCGAGGTGGCGGCGGGCGCAGCCGGGCGGCGGCGCGCGGGCCCGGCCGGAGTCGTGTCGGGGGGGAACGGGGGCCGCGGGCGGTGGTGGCCGGCCGGCCTCCAGATCCGGTCGGCGGGGGGATGAACGGGACGGGCGGCGGCAGGTCCGGCGCCCAGGGAGGCGTCGTCGGGGGGGGGGGGACGGGCGCGCCCAGGGAGGCGCCGTCGGGGGGGAGGGGAATCGGGAGGAGCGGGCTGGGGCTGTAGGGTTCGCCCCAGCTGGCTCCTTATAGGAGTTGGCTGGGCCGGCCCTTTCGGCCCAAAAAGGTTTTTTTTAAACAGCGTCTGATTTAATTATTTAGAGGCACTACATACTTCAAAAAATGCCGGATTCAATTTTATAAAATCTTAGGGAATATTTGCAATCCATCCAATATTTTTAATTCTAGTTTTGCCAAACTTTTAAATCCACTTTTTAAATGAATTTTTAAATTGCAAAAGAATTCGAATTGGAATTTGATTCCAACGGTGATCATTTTTGGATTAGCAAAAGCATTAGCTTGATCTTGGCTATCACTGTAGCTTTATTACATGAATTACTGTAGCACTTAATCCAGGGCGTCACAGCTCCACCCATAAGGGTCCACGAAGTAGCAACCTTGACTATTCCATAACAGCTTCCGTCCACGAAGGACTAGCCTCACTATGGGTAAATCTTCATGAAGTAGGCTATCTCCTTTCTCGTACAAACTTCTTGGTTCAACTCCACAACATGAAGTAGGAGGCTCCCAAGCGACACCTAACCAATCTAGGAGGCACCACCCTACAAAAGGTAATAGGCTCGATAATATCGATGAACTCCTTGCTCTTGTGCTTCAAGATGATAGACTCCTCAACACACAATCACTCTCTCACAGATTTGGCTATGGTGGAAGAGATTGATTTGGTGGAAAGCAACTTGGGGAGGCTAGAGATCAAGATTCATATGGATAGAGTGGAATGGCTTGATCTCAACACATGAGTAGGTGGCTCTCTCTCAGAAAATTGGATGGGGCAAGTATGGAATAGTTCTGAGTGCTTCTCTTCCGAGTGGGTGGTGGTGAAGGGGTATATATAGGCATCCCCAAAAATCCAACCGTTACACCTAAAGTGACAAACTCGATGACACCGAAGTATAAAACTCGGTGGTACCGAAGTGACCAAAAGGCAGTAACTTTTGAATCTCGGTGAGACCGACACATAACTCTCGGTGGTACCGATCAGGTGTCCAACGGTCAGAATGCACAACTCGGTGACGCCGATCCCAAAAACTCGGTGGTACCGATTTTAGGAAACGAGGTAACTGAAAGTTGGCAAGCTGAACTCGGTGGCACCGATGCAGAATCGGTTGCACCGAAGGGCTAGGGTTTGGCATGGGTCTGTTTGAGTTTGGGAATCGGTGGGACCGAGTGGAAATTGTTGATAGCACCGATTTGCATGAAAGGCTTGGACAGACTTTTGTGGAAGAGTTTGTGGGTGTTTTTGGTGACTATCACTTGTGCACGTGGAGCATCTTGTTCACCAACAGTACCTTACCCCCTTTTAATAGTATTGGCTTTCCTATGGACTCAAAGTGATTTCTCACAAAGTAAAATGTAGAGTCCTCTTGGTTGAAGCTTTGCCAATCCATTTCCTTGCATCTAGGGGTATCTTCACAATCCTTTTGCCAACCCATCATTGAACTTTTCCTGAAATATGCTTAGTGAAAACATTAGTTCAATGACATATATGTTGTTATTAATTACCAAAACCACCAAGGGAGCAAATGTGCTTTCAATCTCCCCCTTTTTGGTAATTGATGACAACATATAGATCAAAGCTTCGACATATGATATTATCAATGAATATAATCGTCGCTTTGAGAAGTATGTGATAAGCAAGAGCTCCCCCTAAATTTGTGCATTATTTTGAATTTCATTTGAATGCAAATGCACAATCGATTAGGTACATGGGGCACTCTTCCATGTCACATACAACTTGGTGGTGTGCGAGAATAATAAGAGTGAATATCATAGCACAACACAATCAAGCAAAGGTGATTGATCATTTCATAAGCATCACAAGGATAGGAAATAGTTGCAATACACATCAAGTGTATGATCAAACACCAACAAAGTTTAACACAAGCAAACCAACCAAAAGATATCAATGTTTTGAAAAGCGATAAAAAGCAACGCTCTCTCTCTCTCTCTCTCTCGAAGCCTAAAGATCTATATACATCTTCTCCCCCTTTGGCAACAAGTTACCAAAAAGTTAGAAGGTATATATCTAAGAGCTCTTCTGGGGCTGATCTCCTCCGGTGGTCGATGAAGGAGTTGACAGAATGGCATCAGCGAAGACTTCTGCAGACGTCATGGATGGAGTCAGAGTAGCAACTGGAGGTGCTGGAGGAGCTGAAGGAGCTGCGGCAGGTGCTGATGAAGAAGGTCTAGACTCTGGAACTGGCACTGTGGCAGATCTGGGCTGAGTCCTGAACTGAGTGGCTGTCCGGAGAGGTGGACTATCCTCATCCTCATTAGTAGTGTGGGGACTAGGCACGCCATCAACTTCCTTCTTGAGCTCATTCACAGTCACTGTGAGCTCATCCACCTTGTTGTTGAGAATATGGAATTTGGTGTCAACAATCCTCGAGAGGCTCTCCTGGTTCTTCAGAATGTTCCCGATGTCCTTCTGCATGCTAAACATAGAGCTAAGTAGGAGATTCATCTGCTCAGTCCTAGACCTTGGCACCGGAGAACTGGAGTCTCTGGCTGCCTCTGCATGTGCCTGTGTTGTAGCTGAGGTGGGATGATCTGGGTCCATCACCACAATGTTGTCTACTAGCTCTGGCAAAAGTGGCAAATGTGGTCGATCAAGTGCATATATGTGCCTCTCAACCTTGGAGTTGATAAGCATCTGTATATATGGAGCGTATCCACACGACCTCTTCTGATCTGCTGCAGTCCTCTGTTGGGTCCTCATACATTGAGGTAGGCCTGCCCATGACATGAATGATCCTCTTTATGGACTTCTTCTTCTCTCCTGCCTTCTTAGGCAAAGATTTCTTTCAGGGCTCAATAGTCATTGTTGCCCTAGAACTCTCTGGTGCTCTCACTGACCCTGAGCTAGCATACTCTTTCCTTATTGCCTTCTTCTTGGAAGTAGTGGCAGCAGCAGTGCTCTTGACAGTTGTGTCTTTCTTGGTCAGCTCTTCTGGAATAAAGTCCTCATCCTCCTCATCAGAATTGAGCTTTCTTCTTGCCCTGGTTGCAGCTTTGGGCAGATCAGGTGAGCTAGGAACATCATCAAAACTCTCATCAGGACTAGTGCCTGAGCTCATGTCAACATTCTTTTCTCTGAAGTCATTCTGGCTATCATCTGAACCTGACATCTCTGACCCTGTGAATGGAGTATAGAAGAGTGGAAGGGTTGAGTCATCACAAAATACAGACAATTTTCAAAGATTTGAACAAAAATTTCTCAAGATTTGCATTCTGCCAAGTGAATTTCGGTACTACCGATGCAAACTTTTCGGACCCACCGAGACATACAACCTGCTAAACAGAAAGTTCGCACCACTTTCGGTGAGACCGAAAATGGGCACTCGGTTTCACCGAGGTTGTTCTCAGTTGACCAGAAAAGGGAATCGGTGATGCCGATTCTTTTGCTTCAGTGTCACCGAGATTCAAGTTGCGGACGGAAAACCCTAAAAAATTGTTCGTTCGCTAGTCTAATGAAATTTTTAGTGGATAGATCGATCTCAAACTTGTCTTATAGATGGAAAAGTCCTAATGCGCAAGATTCGGAGAGGGGAGCGCACGAAGGGTCGAAATCGTACCCTAACTCGGTGACGATCTCGCTACGGCAGTGACGGGGGGAGAATCTGTCGACGGCCTGGACTTCCAACGGCGGAGGCGCTCGGGAAGACGAAGGCGATGACCAGGGGTCTCTTTTCGGCAGCTAGGGTTTTGGAGGGGATGACGTTTGAGAAAGTAATTTCAAAAGTCGGGTCCACCTCTTTATATACCCGTGGCTGTCGGTGACACCGGTTCTAACTTTTCAGTGTCACCGAGTTTCTCTACTGTCAGCTGACAAGGAAACTCGGTGTAACCGAGAAGATGGAATCGGTGATACCGAGTAGGAAAACTAGATCAACCCTAGGCATTCGGTGAGACCGAGATTTTGGTATTGGTTCCACCGAGATGCACTTGGGAGATTTTAATGGTCAGTCCTTTATCGATATGGAACTCCGAGTGCTCCTCACACAGAGAGATCGAAAAGTACTTGTTCAAATTTTGTGATGTAGCAAGAATGGAATATGAGACGAGAAAGCATAGATACCTAGAGAGTGGTCCTAGGCATTCTTGTCCATCCAATTGGCAAAAGAAAAATCAAAAACCAAATAGCAACAATTGGATGTCCTCGAATGGTTAAAGAAATGCAGACCAACATGCCCACACAATAAGATATCAAATGAAATCATGGCAAACATGCACATACATACTAGCATCTATCAAGCATTTTGGCGATGACGGAGTCATCTATATATGAGTATATTGACTTAGGAGCCAAGTAAGAATACTTGATCATAGGTCATACTCATCGTTTAAGCACAAGTGGGGTTACCACTTTTACATAAAGCATTTAATGTTGTCACATTCTAAGAGATGCTTTAACTCAAGTCTTAGAGTAAAGCTCCCCCTTGATGTGACATCCCCCCATGGGAGGGATAAACTAACCTTGGGTTTGTCGTAGAAGACTTCATGTGGGTGATGTAGTGGTGGATGCTCAAGGTTGATGAAGATCACCAAGAGTTGGGAGCATCCTTGTTGTTTCCTTACTCTTCTCACCTACATGGGTTAGTCCCAACACACAAGAGACAAATACAAGGATATCTATGGACATAGAGTGCAAAGCATACATGATGATGTCCATGGATTTGTTGATTACCGTGTCCCTTGCTTACCTTTGAGGGAATGTGTGACTCCTTGAACTATTGCATGATGTTGACGTTGATTGCAACTAGTTCTTTCCAATAATGAATGTGAGTGAATTTCATTGACGGAGTCACCCCTCAGGAACTTCTCTAGTTCTTCTTCTTAGGAACCCACATCAACTTGATGGGGATCCTTGGTGTTGAAGTGGCACTTGTAGAAGTTGAGCTTGAAGTAGCCTTGGGAACCCACTCCACCAAATATTGGGATTCATCTTCATATGAGTCAATGTCCTCTTGAAGCTTGTCCTTGCCCTTGAGCTTGTGGTCTTGTGGTGGAAGGTCATCTTGAGTGTTTGTTCCCTTCGGAAGAGTATGTTCATACTTCTCCCTTTGAGGAACAAACTTGGGCTTGGGGTATTGACCTTCTTCCCATTCAACTCCATTAGCGTTGAAGTAGCCAATGCCATGGTTCTTTTGGTATCCTCCATGTTTGCGTACAATCTCCTAAAATTGCTTACACCTGGCAAGACTCTTGTAGATACCTTTCTCTATAATCCCTTTCAATAAATTGTTTTCTTGCTCAAGTGTAACTTGGCTAAGAGAATCATCATTAGTGGAATCAATAGAACTACTAGAAGCAACATCATTAGATTTAGCATTATTATTGTTGCTACTAGATGAAGAACCTTTCTTGCCTTTGTTACTAGCTTGTCTAGGTTTAACTTGTGGCATGAATGTAGACAAGAGTAATCGTTTGGCTAGATAAGATGAAGACTTCTTTCGGAGATCGTCATTGATAGCTTTAAGAAACTCATGTTCTTGCTCCAAGGTGAGCTTCTCGAAGCATAGCTTCTCATGAGTCCTTACAAGCTCTTTATGATCTTCTAGAGTAGATTCATGAGAAAACTTAAGAGTGTTTAATTCTTTAGTTAGTTGTTCTATTTTCATCTTATCATCATCAAGCGACTTATCTTGACTAGCATGAAAATTATCAAGTTCATTTTGACTAACATCACTAGTTTTATCAAAGAGCAAGTCATCATCACCAAGTAAATCATCTTCATCACTATTGAAATCAAGATACTCGGGGTGTGATACCTTGGGGCCTTTAGCCATGAAGCAACTTCCACTCCCTTCATCTGGTGAGTCAAATAGATCATAGGAGTTGGTAGTCACTAGTGCAAGTCCGGCAACACCTTCATCTTGTCTATAGTCGGAGTTGGAGTGATAGCTTCTCTCGGAGTTGTTGTCGAATTCGGAGCCGGAAACCCATTCACCAACATGAGCTTGATGTATTCTTCTTGAGTAGCTCTTGGTGTACTTGTCCTTCTTCTCCGAGTCCCTACTTCTCCTTGAGGGTCTTCGTTCATAATGATCATCTCTACTCCTTCTCTCTCTTTGAGGTGATTCATTCCTTGAGCTTCGTCTTCTTGGTGACTCTTCTCTTCATTTGTAGGGAGCCGTGCACTCATTGGAGTAGTGTCCGGGTTTCCCACAACTGTAGCAGTTTCGGTCACGACTTGACGAACGCTTCTCTTCATATCTTGAGTTGGAGCTTCGTTCTTTGCCTCTATTCTTGTAGAACTTGTTGAATTTCTTGACCATGAGGCTTATATCTTCATTGGTGACAAGGTTGTCGCTTGAGGTTGTGGGAGCATCACTTGTGGCTTTGTAAGCACCGCTAGACTTGTTGTGAAGCTCTTCTTTGTCCTTGAGTGTCATCTCATGAGCAACAATCCTTCCAATGACTTCCGGAGGCTTGAGATCTTTGTAATTGGGCATCATTTGGATCAATGTGCAAACGGTGTCGTATCTCTTATCCAAAGCTCGAAGTATCCTCTTGATGATGAATTTGTCGGTCATTTCTTCGCTTCCTAAGCCGGTAATCTCATTTGTGATGAGAGCTAGCCTAGAGTACATCTCAGCGACTCCTTCACCATCCTTCATATTGAACTTGTCAAGCTGACTTTGAAGAACATCCAATTTGGATTCTCTCATGGATTCGGTACCTTCATGCATATCAACCAAAGTATCCCAAATCTCTTTTGCATTCTCAACACGGCTGATTTTGTTGAATTCTTCGGGGCATAGGCAGTTGAACAGAATGTCACATGCTTGAGCGTTGTATTGCAACATCTTCAATTCATCCGCGGTCACTTCACGATCCGGTTCCTTTCCATCACCAAAGAATTCACCTTGCAAGCCAACACGAACAACAGCCCAAACGACGGGGTTATGACCAAGAATATGCATTTTCATTTTGTGCTTCCAACTTGCAAAATTTGTGCCATCAAAGTACGGACCTCTACGGTGATAATTTCCCTCACTAGACGCCATACTCTCCTAGGTTGTGAGACCAATGCAATGGAGACCAAAGCTCTGATACCACTTGTAGGATCGAAAGTATGTCTAGAGGGGGGGATTAGACTACTTGAGCAAATAAAAGTTCTACCTTTTCCCAATTTTAAGTATTGACAAAACTCCACGTTCGAATCATTTACTTCACACTCGTTTATGTACCCAACAAGTTTAATTGTTCTTAAATAGGGCAAGAGGTGAAGCATAATCAACTACATCATCTAGGCATTTTAAATGAGGCTGGAAAGAACATATAGTATTTCCGAAACGACCTCATATGCTGTAGGATCGAAAGTATGTCTAGAGGGGGGTGATTAGACTACTTGAGAAAATAAAAGTACTACCTTTTCCCAATTTTAAGTATTGGCAGATTTTAGCGATTATAGCAATTCAAGTACACCCTACACATGCATGTCTAAGAGTATAGCAGCGGAAAGTAACAACAAGCATATGTAGTAGAGGGTAGGAAGGAAGATCAAACGCAATTTGAAGACACGAAGATTTTTCCCGTGGTTCCGATAGGTGGTGCTATCGTACGTCCACGTTTATGGAGTCTTCAACCCACGGAGGGTAACGGTCGCGAGAGTCCACAGAGGGCTCCACCCATAAGGGTCCACAAAGTAGCAACCTTGACTATTCCATAACGGCTTCCGTCCACGAAGGACTAGCCACACTATGGGTAGATCTTCACGAAGTAGGCGATCTCCTTTCCCGTACAAACTTCTTGGTTCAACTCCACAACATGAAGTAGGAGGCTCCCAAGCGACACCTAACCAATCTAGGAGGCACCACCCTCCAAAAGGTAATAGGCTCGATAATATCGATGAACTCCTTGCTCTTGTGCTTCAAGATGATAGACTCCTCAACACACAATCACTCTCTCACAGATTTGGCTATGGTGGAAGAGATTGATTTGGTGGAAAGCAACTTGGGGAGGCTAGAGATCAAGATTCATATGGATAGAGTGGAATGGCTTGATCTCAACACATGAGTAGGTGATTCTGTCTCAGAAAATTGGATGGGGCAACTATGGAATAGTTCTGAGTGCTTCTCTTCCGAGTGGGTGGTGGTGAAGGGGTATATATAGGCATGCCCAAAAATCCAACCGTTACACCTAAAGTGACCAACTCGGTGACACCGAAGTATAAAACTCGGTGGTACCGAAGTGACCAAAAGGCAGTAACTTTTGAATCTCGGTGAGACCGATACATAACTCTCGGTGGTACCGATCCGGTGTCCAACTGTCAGAATGCACAACTCGGTGACGCCGATCCCAAAAACTCGGTGGTACCGATTTTAGGAAATGAGGTAACAGGAAGTTGGCAAGCTGAACTCGGTGGCACCGATTTGCATGAAAGGCTTGGACAGACTTTTGTGGAAGAGTTTGTGGGTGTTTTTGGTGACTATCACTTGTGCACATGGAGTATCTTGTTCACCAACAGTACCTTACCCCCTTTTAATAGTATTGGCTTTCCTATGGACTCAAAGTGATTTCTCACAAAGTAAAATGTAGAGTCCTCTTGCTTGAAGCTTTGCCAATCCATTTCCTTGCATCTAGGGGTATCTCCACAATCCTTTTGCCAACCCATCATTGAACTTTTCCTGAAATATGCTTAGTGGAAACATTAGTTCAATGACATATATGTTGTTATTAATTACCAAAACCACCTAGGGAGCAAATGTGCATTCATATGCAAGTTTTGAATTTGGTTCAGATCTGCCTAAAACATATTTTATATTTGTTAAACAGGAAAATAAGTGCACCATGTGATTCTACACGTTTTTCTAATCAAGTTACATATATAGTTCATTAAAATCGGAGTTAGGGTTATTTAGTTATGAAATAAATCATTTTAGCATGGCATTTATGCAAATTAATGCAAAACAGAAATTTAAACATTTTTAACATGTGTGAAAGTTGGATATTTTGAAACTACACAAAATTCCAAGCATTTTACATATATAAAGGTTTTACATATGATGCACGGTTGGTGAGTTATGATATGCATGAAGTTTAGGGGTTTTTCTGCAAAACTGTTATTCACTCGATAATTAGGGGCGGGCGCAATGCCATGAAGCTTGGGAGCGAGCTCATCGGTGGCTGCGGCGGCGGGGTGGCGTCGTTCGGGCCCGGGCGGGACTTCCCTGGTCTCTGCGGGCCCGCGGCGCGGGAGGAGGTGGCTGGCGGCTCTGGGTGGCAGCGCATGAGAGGTGGGGCACGGAAAATGAGTGAGAGTGGGTTAGGGTTCCATTTTTGGAAGGGAGGCACACCTTAAATAGGTAGGGTTAGGGTTAGGGGGATTTAGGAGGTGATTTGGATGCTCCGATCGATATCGGACGGCACCGTCGATGCCTATGTATTAGGTGGGCTATGTGGGCTGGTTGTACCTATGTAGAGAGGCCATGGGCTAAGAAGAGAGGGAATTGGTGCGGCCCGGCGACGAGTTTTTAAAACCGAAAACGTTTGTGAATTAAACTGGCTATAGTGCCGCTATAGATTTAACGGCTGGGCTATCAAACGGGCTCCGAATGCGACGAAATTTTACAGGCGGTCTGCCTACAATATATTAAGATTGCACGCCAACTTCTAACCCATTCCAAAAATATTTTATACGCACTTTAAAAAATATATTTTTGAGATGTCGCGGGCGCGTTCAAGTGTGGTTGGTCTCGAAACAGTCAATGACGAGAACGGGAAGAACCGGGAACTATGAACAAATGCAAGTTTTTGAAAAATGATGGCGACAGAGTGCCGATGCGATGTGAATGATGATATTATGAATGCGACAAACAAATAAAATATATGATGATAACGGAATAAATCAGGAAGCATATGGAGCGTCGGTCTCGGGATGTTACACCCTTGTCGCGCCCGGTCGTGTGATAGGACCACGAATCTCTACACTTACTGTGTCTGTCCCTGGATCAATAGCTTACACGCACAATCAACGATGAAATACCAAGAATAGATCACATGTCATAGTATTTACTTTGAAGATCCAGTGCTATACAATCCACACCTGCTTAACTCATGGTTAGCTTACGGTACAATCATGCATGAGAGTAATATTCTAGTCTTCTCACGTCCATCAACTCACACGCAAGAGTTGAGTATAGTGTCGCAACCATACTTCGTAACCATCCCTTCGTTGTGGTAACCTACAACATGATACGTTGCAACCAAAAGGTTCATCACATAAGGAGTATGTGATGTCAAATGGTGGTTGTCAGATCCAGTCAAGGGAATCTTAACAACAGAGTCATGGTCTATGAATCTTGGGCATCCAACTTCATGTTCAAGTTTGAATGACAATTCAAACTTGTTGACCTTTCATTAGCTTGAATACACTAAGGTGTGAAAATGATAACTTGGTGTGGCTTTCCATCCATTTTGGATTTAAACTAGGGTTCAACCTATTTGAATTCGAATTAGTTTATATTTTAATCTGGTTCCTTTGAATTCAATTTGAATTATGAAACACTTCATAATTTATTTAAGTTGGTTCAACTTTATTTAAATGCCATTTGTTGATGCTAAAGTCATATATAGATCTAATATTTGCTAAGGTATAATATTAAATAAGTTTCCAACTAAAGTCATTTATAAATCCAACATTTTCACTATAATTGATTTATTTTATTTGGTTTAACTAAAGTCAAATATAAGCTCCAAAATAATTTCTATGGTTTAGACAGTTTCAAATTGATTTGGGTTTGAACTAGTTTAATTTGGGTTCATCTTTCCCTAATCATCAAGTATTAACTCCAATCATAAGCTACTAAGTTTAATTTAATTTAACAAACTTTATTTGAATTCAATTTCATTTCAAAATTAAATATAAGTTTCAATTGAATTTCAAACTAGGTTTGAATTAAATTGAAATAATGTTTTGATTACCTAAAGTCAAATAATAATCCAAAACTAATCACTAAAGTTCAATTTAGGTTTCTGAAACATTTTTTGATAATTATTTTATTAAAAAAATTCTTAATTCAAATTAAACCTATTTAGTTTTAATTTGTACTTGAATTCTGCTATATATAGTATTTTATTTAAAATATATTTTAAAATTAATCAAATTTCAACTAAAGTGTCCTGAAACGAAAGCATATTTGATTAGTTTCAGTTAGCAAGAAGAACCAATTAATTTGGAATTTAATATTGCAAGTTATGTCCTATTTAAATTCAAATTCATGTTGTTTAAATTTGAATTTTAAAATATTCAAACAGAAAATGTTTCCATACGGGGTGAAAGTGGATTTCCTAAGGATCGTTTTCATAAAAGTTTCACTTAATTTGTACTTGAAGATAATTATTTATGAAGGTTTCAAATCCATGGGTTTTCTTTTAAAATTTCATTTTAATTCAATTAACTGGAAATTGTCGAACGGATAGGGTGCTACGTGGATGGTTATGATTGGACGAGGGGGTGTGCGCTAGGGTGCTACACGACGAATGGTCATATCCTAAGGAGAAAACGGTTCGGGGTGAGGGACGTTGTGAGCCGTTGGATCAAATGAGATCCAATGGTCCATGTTATAACGGGATAGAGGATTGCTCACCGGAGGCTCGCCGGCGACGATGGGAACGGCGGCAATGGCTCGAGACTCAACGGGGACAGCACTCCAGTGGGTCCTGGTGACGGCGGAGGGAACGGACGAGTGCGAGGCAACGAGCTAGGGTCGATGGTGGTCCTGGACAGCCTCGGGGATGACCGTTGCGACGGCGGGGGCTCGCCGGAGTTCGTGCAGGCGGCGGTTGCTCTTGGGCATGGTCATTGCTGATATCTCCTTTTTATTGATCTGGTGTTGGAACATAAAAGGGTATCCCGCACCTATTTCCTCAGAAGTGACCCTGGGTATCGAACCTATGAGGGGAATATTCCCTTGAAGTAATGGTCTCTAGCAAGCTTTTGCCAAAGTGTCAAATCTAGCTTTTGACCAGATCGGCAAGCAAATAGTGATTCAAACACTTATAGTAAAAAGAGGTACGGTCATGAGGTCATAATGCTTACAACCATGTATTTGCGTTGGAATAAAAAAGGATATTAATTTGTGCTCGGGAAGTCAACCATCAAGATGTGCCTGTTTCATATCGGAGTGGGGGATGTATCCAAACAACATCTTGACCGGCACAAGTCCTGGACCAAGAATCGGTTGTCCTACCGAAGGTGCTATCTGTCTCGACGAGTTGCCCCTATAATTAAGATAATCAAATCAGACAAAAGCATTGGGTGGTTAATGACTACACCTCATGAATCCCCAAGGATATGATCCATGTTACCCAACTAAACCTTGTTGTCAACGGTGTTCGGTATAACACTTCATGGTCCCCTTGGTCCTAGCCTCATCGGTGCTCAATCTCCATGATCCTGGGTACCTGCAGGGGTGAAGATCGCAGACAAGACAAGAGACACTTCACTAAACAATTTTATTTCACACATATGGGACGTTATGTCAAAGACTTACATTGATCCCCTCAACAAATACCTAGGGTTGCAAGGCACATGCCTCAACCCATACCTTACCGAACTACTCACACATGGAGATCAGATCGCAAGAAGAAAACATTGAAGAACACATCTTGGGATTGAATGATTACAATATGTCTTACAATGGATGCCTTGTTGGTGGCATGATTACAAGTATGAACTAGATGAAAGAGCACTATGCTGGTGGAGATGGCTATGGAGATGGAAATGGCGGTGGCTAGGGCTTGTGGATGATGGTGATAATGAAGAGGTTTTGGCTGTGCTCGATGTTACTTGTGAGCTGCGTTGGGATTTTTCCCGAAGAGGAGAGTAGATGCAGCACAGTAGAGATAAGTATTTCCCTCAGTGAGAGTCAAGGTTATCGAACCAATAGGAGAGCCAAGTGAATTCCCTTCAACAACACCTACACACACAAACCAAACACTTGCACCCAACGTGGGCAAGAGGGTTGTCAAGTCCATTGAACTCGTTACCTGCAAGGATTAAATCTTGATAGAGATAGATGATATAAAATCAAAATAAAATAACAGTAAATAAATTGCAGCAAAGTATTTTTATGTTTTTAGTACTTATGAATAAGTAGACCCAGCGGCCATAGTTTCGCTAGAGGCTTCTCTCTTGAAGATAGCATACGGTGGGTAGACAAATTACTGTTGGGCAATTGATAGAATAGTGCATAGTTATGACATGTTATTCACGACAATGATCATGTATATAGGAATCATATCCATAAACATGTAGACCGAAACGATTCTACATCTACTACTATTACTCCACCAATTGACCAAAACGATTATGCATCTTCATGACAACTAGAGTAACGCATTAAGCAAGATGACATGATGTAGACAAAGTAAGACAAGCAATATGTTCAGAACCACTGGTTTTACCCTAAAATCACAACTTCTCCCTAGGTGGTTTTGGTAATTAAGAACAACATATATTTCATTGGACTAATGTTTCCACCAAGTGCATCTCAGGAAAAAGTTCAATGATGGGATGGCTAAAGGATTGTGTGAAGAACCTCCCCAAGGAAAGGGAGGAATAGAATTGGCAATGCTTCATGCTTGAAGAATCTTCATTTTACATTCTATGAGAAATCACTTTGAGTCCATAGGAAAGCCAATACTATTAAAAGGGGATGAGGAATTATGATGATCTGGTTGCTCAAGTGCTTAGAGATTAGCCACCAAAAATACTCACCCATTCTCCCACAAAAATTCTCTGTCCAAAGCCAAAAGGCAAAATTCGGTGACACCAACTTTCCCATCCGGATCCACCGAGTTTTAACCTAGACAGAACCCTAGCCAAACCCTAGCATCTCAGTACTGCCAACATTCCATTCGGTGCAACCGAAACCAGTGACCAACATTTTGTTAACCAGTTTCTTAAAATCGGAATTTCCGAGTTTAAGAATCGGTGACACCGAGTCTTGGTAACTACCTAGGTCACCCATATCGGTACCACTGAGATTCATATATCGGTCTCACCGAAAAGGCCAAAGCTGCCGCATTGTTCACTAGTCGGTGCAACCGAGTTTTTACTTCGGTTTCACCGAGTTGGGCAATAATGTTGTAATGGTTGGATTTTTGGAGATGCCTATATATACCCCTCCACCACCTCTCATTCATAGAGGAATCACTCAGAACAGATCTACACTTGCCCCATCCATTTTTATGAGAGAGAGCCACCTACTCATGTGTTGAGATCAAGACATCCCATTCCAACCATATGAATCTTGATTTCTAGCCTCCCCAAGTTGCTTTCCATCCAATCAATCTCTTCTACCCATGCCAAATATGTGAGAGAGTGATTGAGTGTTGAGGAGACTATCTTTTGAAGCACAAGAGCAAGGAGTTCATCATACTACCACATCTATTACCTTTTGGAGGGTGGTGCCTCCTAGATTGGTTAGGTGTCGCTTGGGAGCCACCTTCTTCGTGATTATGGAGTTGAACCAAGAAGTTTGTACGGGCAAGGAGATCGCCTACTTCGTGAAGATCTACCCATAGTGAGGCTAGTCCTTCGTGGACGGCAGCCGTGATGGAATAGACGAGGTTGCTACTTCGTGGACCGTAACGGGTGGAGCCCTCCGTGGACTCTCGCGACCGCTACCCTCCGTGTGTTGAAGTCTCCATCAGCATAGACGTACGATAGCACCACCTATCGGAACCACGGGAAAAATCTTCGTGTCATCAATTGCATTTGATTCTCCTCTCCCTACCTTTACTTTCATGTGCATGTCTTTACTTTCCACTGCTATACTCTTAGACTTGCATGTGTAGGGTGTACTTGACTTGCTACAGTTGTTAAAATTGGCCAACACCTAAAATTGGGAAAAGGCTAGATTTTTATTTTGGTCAAGTAGTCTAATTACCCCCCTGTAGACATACTTTGGATCATACAAGTGGTATCAGAGCTTTGGTCTTCATTGCATTGGTTTCACAACCTAGGAGACTATGGCATCTAGTGAGGGAAGTTATCACCGTATAGGTCCATATTTCGATGGTACAAACTTTGCTAGTTGGAAGCATAAGATGAAAATGCGTATTCTTGGTCATAACCCCGCCGTATGGGCTATTGTTCGTGTTGGTTTGCAAGGTGAATTATTTGGTGATGGAAAGGAACCAGATCGTGAAGCGACCGCGGAAGAATTGAAGATGTTGCAATATAACGCTCAAGCATGTGACATTCTATTCAACTGCCTATGCCCCAAAGAATTCAACAAGATTAGACGTCTTAAGAATGCAAAGGAAATTTGGGATACTTTGGTTGATATGCACGAAGGTACCAAATCCATCAGGGAATCTAAGTTGGATGTGCTACAAAGTCAACTTGACAACTTCAAGATGAAGGATGGTGAAGGAGTCGCGGAAATGTACTATAGGCTTGCTCTCATCAAAAATGAGATTGTCGGCTTAGGAAGCGAAGAGATGACCGATAAATTCATCATCAAGAAGATACTTAGAGCCTTGGATGGAACGTATGACACCGTGTGCACATTGATCCAAATGATGTCGAACTACAAAGATCTCAAGCCTATGGAAGTCATTGGAAGGATTGTTGCTCATGAGATGTCACTCAAAGACAAAGAATAGCTTCATAACAATTCAAGCGGTGCTTACAAAGCTTCAAGTGACACTCCTGCTACATCAAATGACAACCTTGTAACCAATGAAGCTATAAGCCTCATGGTCAAGAAATCCAACAAGTTCTACAAGAGTAGAGGCAAAGAGAGAAACTCCAATTCAAGATACGAAGAGAAGCGTTCATCTAGTCGTGACCGGAATTGTTACAATTGTGGAAGGCCCGGACACTACTTCAATGAGTGCACGGCCCCCCACAAAAGAAGAGAAGAGTCGCCTAGAAGAAAGGGCTCAAGAGATGAGTCACCTTGAAGAGAGAGAAGGAGTAGAGATGATAGTTATGAACGAAGACCCTCGATGAGAAGTAAAGACTCGGAGAAGAAGGACAAATACACCAAGAGCTACACAAGAAGAAGACCTCAAGCTCATGTTGGTGAATGGATTTCCAGCTCCGAATCCGATAACCACTCCGAGAGAAGCTATCACTCCGACTCCGACTATAGTCAAGATGAAGGTGTTGCCGGACTTGCACTCGTTTCCTCCAACTCCTATGGCATATTTGATTCACCAAATGAAGGGAGTGGAATTTGCTTCATGGCTAAAGGCCCCAAGGTATCACAACCCGAATATCTTGACTTCAATAGTGATGAGGATGACTTACTTGGAGATGATGACTTGCTCTTTGACAAAACAAGTGATGTTAGTCAAAATGAACTTGATGATAATCATGCTAATCAAGATAAGTCGTGTGATGATGATAAGAAGGAGATTGAGCGTCTAACTAAAGAATTAAACACTCTTAAGTTAGCCCATGAATCTACTCTAGAAGATCATAGAGAGCTTGTAAGAACTCATAAGAAGATACGCTTTGAGAAGATAAATTTAGAGCAAGAACATGAGTTTCTTAAAGCTATCAATGACGATCTTCGAAAGAAGAGTTCTTCTTATCTAGCCAAACGACTACTCTTGTCTACATTCATGCCACAAGTTAAAACTAAGCAAACTAGTAACAAAGGCAAGAAAGGTTCTTCATCTAGTAGCAACAATAAAAATGCTAAATCTAATGATGTTGCTTCTAGTAGTTCTATTGATTCCACTAATGATTCTCTTAGCCAAGTTACACGTGAGCAAGAAAATGATCTTTTGAAAGGGATTATTGAAAAAGGTATCTACAAAAGTCTTGCTGGAGGTAAGCAATTCGAGGAGATTGTACACAAAATTGGAGGATACCGGAAGAACCAAGGCATTGGCTACTTCAACGCCAATGGAGTTGAATGGGAAGAAGGTCAATACCCAAAGCTGAAGTTTGTTCCTCAAAGGGAGAAGTATGATCATACTATCCCCAAGGGAAGAAAAGCTCAAGATGACCTTCCACCACAAGACCACTAGCTCAAGGGCAAGGACAAGCTTCAAGAGGAGATTGACACATGTGAAGATGGGTCCCAAGCCATGGTCAAGTGTGTTCCCAAGGGTACTCCAAGTTCTACTTCAACTAGTGCTGCTTCAACTCCAAGGATTCCCATCAATTTGACGTGGGTCCCCAAGAAGAAGAACTAGAGAAGTTCTTGAGGGGTGACCCCGCCAATGAAATTCACTCACATTCATTATTGGCAAGGACTATTTGCAATCAACTCCAACCTTATGCAATAGTTCAAGGAGTCACACATTCCCTCAAAGGTAAGCAAGGGACAAGGTAATAAAAGAATCCATGGACATCATCATGTGTGCATTTCACTCCATGTCCATAGATATCCTTTGTATTTGTCTCTTGTGTGGGACTAACCCATGTAGGTGAGAAGAGTAATAAACAACGAGGATTGCTCCCAACTCAAGATTATCTTCATCAACAACGAGCATCCACTACTACCTCACCCACATGAAGTCTTCTACGACAAAACCCAAGGTTAGTTTATCCCTCTTAGGGGGGATGTCACATCAAGGGGGAGCTTTACTCTAAGACTTGAGTTAAAGCATCTCTTAAAGATGTGAACACATTAAATGCTTTATGTAAAAGTGGTAACCCCACTTGTGCTTAAACGATGAGTGTGACCTATGATCAAGTATTCTTACTTGGCTCCTAAGTTAATATAGTCATATATAGATGACTCCGTCATCGCCAAAGTGCTTGGTAGATACTAGAGTGGTTTTGCATGTTTTCCATGATTTCATTTGACATCTTATTGTGTGAGCATGTTGGTATGCACATCTTCTCTCATTCGAGGATATCCAATTGTTGTTATTTAGCTCTCATTTTTCTTTGGCCAATTGGATATACAAGAATGCCTAAGTACCCTCTCTAGCTATCTATGCTTTCTCGTCTCAAATTCTATTCATGCTTCATCACAAAATTTGAGCAAGCACTTTTCGAACCCTCTGTGTGAGGAGCACTCGGAGTTCCGTTTCGACAAGAGCTGACTTCCAAAACCTCCCAAGTGCAACTCGGTGCAACCAACTTTAAAATCTCTGTTCCACCGAGGCCTAGGGTTGATCTGGTTTTAGTATCTTGGTACCACCAATTTGAAATTTTTGACATCGCCGAGTTTCACTGTCACCTGACAGTTTAGAAACTCGGTGGCACCGAAAACTTCAACTCGGTGTCATCGACAGCTAAGGGGCATATATTCTCAGCGGAACCGATTTTGAAATCACTTCTTCAAATCGCCATCATCACAAAATTTGAGCAAGCACTTTTCGAACCCTCTGTGTGAGGAGCACTCGGAGTTCCGTTTCAACAAGAGCTGACTTCCAAAACCTCCCAAGTGCAACTCGGTGCAACCAACTTTAAAATCTCTGTTCCACCGAGGCCTAGGGTTGATCTGGTTTTAGTATCTTGGTACCACCAATTTGAAATTTTTGACATCGCCGAGTTTCACTGTCACCTGACAGTTCAGAAACTCGGTGGCATCGAAAACTTCAACTCGGTGTCATCGACAGCTAAGGGGCATATATTCTCAGCGGAACCGATTTTGAAATCACTTCTTCAAATCGCCATCATCACAAAATTTGAGCAAGCACTTTTCGAACCCTCTGTGTGAGGAGCACTCGGAGTTCCGTTTCGACAAGAGCTGACTTCCAAAACCTCCCAAGTGCAACTCGGTGCAACCAACTTTAAAATCTCTGTTCCACCGATGCCTAGGGTTGATCTGGTTTTAGTATCTTGGTACCACCAATTTGAAATTTTTGACATCGCCGAGTTTCACTGTCACCTGACAGTTCAGAAACTCGGTGGCACCGAAAACTTCAACTCGGTGTCATCGACAGCTAAGGGGCATATATTCTCAGCGGAACCGATTTTGAAATCACTTCTTCAAATCGCCATCCCCGCAAACCCTAGCTGCCTGCTCGTGCATCTTCGGACTTCTCCCTCAGCTCCTGTGCATCTGCACCACAAAAGATCCCCACCGTCGATAGCAATCATGTCCGTCGTCGTCGCCGTAGGAGGCCGTTGCCGAATTAGGGTAAAGCCTCAATATCTTTTGCACTCCCCGTCCGATTCTTGTGCAATAGATCAATTTCTCCATCTTCCCACTGTTTGAACAAGTTACATCCACTAGAATCTCCATTAGATTAGCGAACGAAAGATTTTTAGGTTTAACCGTCCACCAATTGAATCTCGGTGTCACCGAGTCAGAAAAATCGGTCTTACCAATTTAGGTTTTAGGGCTACAGAGAACAATCTCGGTGAAACTGAGTTGCTTTTTCGGTGAAACTGAAAAGGCTGCCAAGTTTCTGTTAAGGAGATTGTATGTCTCGGTGGCTCCTAAATTTTTGACTCGGTGGAACCAAAAGCCTTTTTGCAGAAAGTTAAACTTAAAGTTTTGAGTTCAATGTTTTCAAAAACCTTCTGAATTTTTGTGATGCTTATCCCCTCTGCTCCTCTATATTCTATTCACAGGGTCAACATGTCAGGGTTAGATGACAGCCAGAGCAACTTCAGAGAACAGAGTGTAGATGTGGATGCTGGCACTAGTCCAGATGCTAGTTCCTCATCTTCTGAGGACCCAGGCACTCCCAGCTCACATGGTTTGCCCAAGGCTGCCACCAGGGCAAGAAGGAAATTGAATTCAGATGAAAAGGACTCTGATTTTGTGCCTGAGGATGTTCTTGCCAAGAAGCAGTAGGACAAGATAGAGAAGGCTGCCAACAAATCTGCCACTGGAGCCACTTCTGCCAAGAGGCCAGTGAGGAAAGAGTATGCTAGCTCTGAAGCAATGAGAGCACCGGAGAGTGCTAAGGAAAATATGACTGTTTCTGTTGAGCCTCCAAAGAAATCTTTGCCTAAGAAGGCAGGTGACAAGAAGAGAGCTAGGAAGAGAATTGTGCATGTCATTGGCAGACCCACTTCTATGTATGAAGATCCAGCTGAGGCTGAGGAAGAGGAAGAGGAGGAAGAACCAGCTGCCAACGCTCCTCCCTCTAAGAAGAAGAAATTGCTTGCAGATGCTATGCCCAGACAAGCTCCATCCAAGAGCAAGCAAATATCTCCAAAGAAGCCCTCTGCACCCAAGAAGGCTGCTGCCACTAAGTCCAAGAAGACTACCAGGGACATTCCTCTTACAGCAAAGAACAAGAGATCTTCCACCATGGAAGAAGAGGATGACATTTCAATCTTGAGGAAGCTGAGACCACATCTTCCAGAACACAATGATGCTCATCCAGTGGCTGAAGATATGAAGAAGAGGAGAGATCAAGGGCTGAGGACTTGGAGAGCAAATGATCCATATGTCTCCAGGAGAAAGACTGATGTAGATGACAGGTTCCACAATAAGGAACAACATGATTTCTATGAGACTATCCTACTGGACAAGAGCCCAGCTGTCAGTGATATGAGGTATGTTGACTGGGCCTACATCAAGGAAAATGAGGACTACTTCCCCAGTGTGCAGGACAACTTTAGATGCATTGACATTGAGAGATTTGTCGGGAGAGAGTTCACAACTTGGAATGAAGAGATGATCATGCAGTTCTACTCCACAACTCATTTCTATCCAGATGGTCATATCATATGGACGGCTGAGGGAGTCAGATATTAGTCTACAGTGGATGAGTGGGCTACCATGTTAGGAGTCCCACAGGTAGAGGAAGGAGATATTGATGTTTACGCTAAAGCCAAGATGAATCACAACTCCATGCCTGACATGTAAACTCCTATCCCAGCTGCCTATGTGAGCACACACAAGCTTGGCTTTGTCTATCATTTGCAAGCAGGACTACCCACCACCAACACTATCTTGAGGTATACTTTGATGCCCAAGTCTGGAGATGATAAGATGATCAGGGAGTACCCCATCAACATGTTGCACCACATAGACACCCACACCAAATTTATAGTGATGGATTTGATTGTAGAGACAATCAAGAGGACAGCTGCTGATCAGAAACGATCATGTGGATATGCACCTTACATTCAAATGCTCATCAACTCCAAGTTGGAGAAGAATGTATATGCACTTGATCGTCCTCATTTGCCTCTTCAGCCAGATTTTAAAGATAATGTTGTGGTGATGGACCCCAGTCATCCCACTTCATCTACTGCATAGGCAGAGCCAGAAGCAGCTAGAGCCACTAGTGATCAGGTCCCAAGACAAAGAACAAGCAGATGACATACCTTATCAGCACCATCCAAGGGATGGAGAAGGACATCAAGAACATCTTGCTGAACCAAGGAAGCCTCGAGAGGATTGTGGAAGATAGGTTTACCACTTTGAACAACAAGGTGGATGAGCTGACGATGATTGTAACTGAGCTCAAACAAGAAGTGGATGCAGTGCCTAGCCCTCATTCCACTAATGATGATGATGACAGTCCACCTCTCAGGACCAGCACTCAGTTAAGACCAAGACCAGGACACCTACTGGCCAGCTCCGGAGATGAGGCCTACTTCATCAGCACCTGCCACAGCTCCATCAGTTCCTCTAGCACCTCCAGTGTCTACTCCACCACCTTAGAGGACTTCTGACGAAGCATTTGCGGATGCTCTTCTCTCGACTCCTTCGACGACTACAGGAGCAGCTTCATCATCTCATGGAGGAGACCATGCCCAGAGAGACGATTAGCTCTATAGCTTTGAACTTTTTGGTAACTTGTTGCCAAAGGGGGAGAAGTTATAGATCATAGGGCTTCGTGAGAGAGTGTTGCATTTTGGTTGCTCTCTACTTCTAAAAAACATTTGGTTTATCGCACGTGTGTTTAAAACTCAGTTGTGTTTGATCATATACTTTGCTTGTTGATGCAACTATTTCCTATCTTTGTGATATATCTACGAGATGATCATTCACTTGTTTGGTGTTATGTGCATTGTAATCCATTCATATCATTTATGCGCACCACCAACTTGTATGTGACATGGAAGAGTTACCCACACTCCTAATCGATTGTGCATTTGCATTCCAATGCAAATTTTAAATAGTACACAAATTTAGGGGGAGCTCTTGCATATCACATACTTCTCAAAGCGACGATGCTATTCATTGATTATATCTCTTATCGAAGCTTTGAACTATATGTTGTCATCAATTACCAAAAAGGGGGAGATTGAAAGCACAACTTCTCCCTAGGTGGTTTTGGTAATTAATAACAACATATATTTCATTGGACTAATGTTTCCACCAAGTGCATCACACGAAAAAGTTCAATGATGGGATGGCTAAAGGATTGTGTGGAGAACCTCCCCAAGGAAAGGAAGGAATAGATTGGCAATGCTTCATGCTTGAAGACTCTTCTTTTTACATTTTGTGAGAAATCACTTTGAGTCCATAGGAAAGACAATACTATTAAAAGGCGGTGAGGAATTTTGATGATCTAGTTGCTCAAGTGCTTAGAGATTAGCCACCAAAAATACTCACCCATTCTCCCACAAAAATTCTCTATCCAAAGCCAAAAGACAAAATTTGGTGACACAAACTTTCCCATCCGGATCCACTGAGTTTTAACCTAGACAAAACCCTAGCCAAACCCTAGCATCTCGGTACTACCAACATTCCATTCGGTGCAACCGAAACCAGTGACCAACATTCTGTTAACCAGTTTCCTAAAATCGGAATTTCCGAGTTTAAGAATTGGTAACGCCGAGTCTTGTAACTACCTAGGTCAACTATATCGGTACCACCGAGATTCATATATCGGTCTCGCCAAAAAGTCCAAAGTTGCCAGATTTCGCACTAGTCGGTGCAACCGAGATTTTACTTCAGTTTCACCGAGTTGAGCAATAATGTTGTAACGGTTGGATTTTTGGAGATGCCTATATATACCCCTCCACCACCTCTCATTCGTAGAGGAAGCACTCAAAACATATCTACACCTGCCGCATCCATTTTTCTAAGAGAGAGCCACCTACTCATGTGTTTAGATCAAGACATCCCATTCGAACCATATGAATCTTGATTTCTAGCCTCCCCAAGTTGCTTTCCATCCAAGCAATCTCTTCTACCCATGCCAAATATGTGAGAGAGTGATTGAGTGTTGAGGAGACTATCTTTTGAAGCACAAGAGCAATGAGTTCATCATACTACCACATCTATTACCTTTTGGAGGGTGGTGCCTCCTAGATTGGTTAGCTGTCGCTTGGGAGCCTCCTTCTTCGTGATTGTGGAGTTGAACCAAGAAGTTTGTACAGGCAAGGAGATCGCCTACTTCGTGAAGATCTACCCATAGTGAGGCTAGTCCTTCGTGGACGGCAGCCATGATGGAATAGACGAGGTTGCTACTTTGTGGAACCTAACGGGTGGAGCCCTCTGTGGACTCTCGCGACCGCTACCCTCCGTGGGTTGAAGTCTCCATCAGCGTGGACGTACGATAGCACCACCTATCGGAACCACGGGAAAAATCTGCGTGTCATCAATTCCGTTTGATTCTCCTCTCCCTACTCTTACTTTCATGTGCATGTATTTACTTTCCGCTGCTATACTCTTAGACTTGCATGTGTAGGGTGTACTTGACTTGCTACAATTATTAAAATTGGCCAACACCTAAAATTGGGAAAGGCTAGATTTTTATTTTGGTCAAGTAGTTTAATCACCCCCCTCTAGACATACTTTGGATCATACATACCCTTAATAGCAACAATACAAATATGTGTCTTGTCCCTTTCTTTCACTGGAATATAGAACACCGCAAGATTGAACAAATTATAACGCACCACTCTGCTAAAAATAAATCAATCTAGGTGGCCAAACCAAACTGACAGATCGAAGAGAAATACAAAGCTATAACAATCATGAATAAAAGAATTCAAAAAAGACTTAATTACTTTCAATAGATAATCTAATCATAACCCACAATTCATCGGATCCGAACAAACACACCGCAAAAGAGGATTACATCGATAGATCACCGTGAGGATCGCGGTGAACATGGTATTGAAGATCAAAGAGAGAGAGAAAGCCATCTAGGTACTAGTTGTGCGCCTGTACGTCTATGGTGGAATACTCACACATCACCATGGAGGCAACAAGGTTGACGAAGATGGCCTCCGTGATCGATTCACCTTCCACAAAGTACCAGAAAAGGTCTCTAGATGGGCTCCCGGTGATACAGAGACTTGTGGCGGTGGAGAAAGTGTTTCGGGTGGCTCTCTGTTGGTTCCCCGATTTTAGAGAATTTATGGAGGTGGAATTAGGCCAGACGGAGCCACGAGGGGCCCACAAGGCACCAGGGCGCGCCTACCCCCTTGGCGCGCCCTATTGCCTTGTCGTCTCCTTGCTTCGCGTTTGGTCTCCTCCTGAAGCTTCCACGATCTCTTTTGTCCAGAAAAAAATCGTCAAAAAGTTTCAGAGTGTTTGGACTTCGTTCTGTACTGATTTCCTAGAAAACCAAAAACAAGCAGAAAACAACAACTGGCTCTAGGCACTGGGTTAATAGGTTAGTTCCCAAAAATGATATAAAATTGCATATGCCTGCATATAAAGCATCCAAGATTGATAATATAATAGCATGGAACAATAAAAAATTATCAATACGTTGAAGATGTATCACTCGACGCTTCTCTGTTGACATTTTGACGGGGTCCCCTTTATAAAAGTTGTACAGGTAGACGAGCTGCCTCGGAATCCATGCCAAACGACCGCTCATACGGGCGCTCACACCCATATGGAGCGTCGTCCTTTGCTCTGTCTCCGCACAGACGCTTCCTAATGATTCTTTCTTTCCTTCATTTTCCTTCCTTTCCATTCCTCGACGTGATTTCTTCCCTTTTTAGACCATTTCCTGTGGAAAATCATTAAAGAGAGGATTTGTGGAATCCATTGTATCCATTAGGAATTATTGGCAATATCGAAGCGAATATGTCTCTTTTAGTGAAATATCTCGGTTTAACAATGGTGAAATGAGTGTAAAAATATCACTCATTAACTGCGCTCAAAGCAAAGGGCGTTTGGACGTGTCCAAGGGTCAGTGAGGTGCGGCTATGCATGGTGATCGCAATGGACAAGGCGGCGCGGTCTGGGGCTCACTGTGGTCGCCGGAGTTTCAACGTCGGCGGAGACGAGCTTCGGTCTATGACAGTCCTGGTGCCCCAAGGGGCTCCAAACGAGGCGGAGGTGTCCAGGGGGTTCGCCGAGGTGTGCTGGAACTGCCACAGGCATTTTTAGGTTACCGCGGCCAATACGAGCTCATGGCGGGGCAGTCTGCCAGCTCTATAAGGGGCGAGCAGGAGGGTTCTGCGGAGGTGGTCGCGGGGGTCTTATAGGCTTGGTCATGGGGCTCGGGGTGTCAGGAGGGCGCGAGGGTGTGCGGTCGTGTGTGCGGGCGTGTGCTCGGGTCGTGGGCGCGGGAGGTTAGGGAGGGAGGTGAGGTGCGGGCCTCGCATGTTAGTGAGAGAGAGAGAGGCGCCGGTGGCTCGTTGGGCCGGTTGGCTCAGCCTTGGCCTGGCTGGTTGGTCCAGTTGGTCCTTTTCATTTTTATATATTTTTTTGTTTCTGTTTTTCTTTCCTTCTTTTTATGTTTTGTTCTAAATTCAGAACCATTTTGAATTTGAATCACTTTTCAATAGAAAATAATTTTTATATTCCAAATGGAATATTTAGAGATGTTTGAACATTTCTTTTGGGCAGTTTGGGCAACTAAATTGTGCGTTTATATTTCCAATTTGAATTTGAATTTGGTTTCAAAACCAAATCAGTTTCAAACCAAAATTTGAAAATATGCAAAAGCTCTAGGTCACTGTTTGACTTGTGGAATTCTAATTTCCTGAAATCAAATATTTCAGAATGATTTCCAATTCGAAATCAATCTGATTCATTTAGGGAATAATTTGACTTGGAATATTTTTGGGACTTATTTGAAATGCTTTCCTAATAATATTTCAATGGCTTGGGTTCCACCTATTGGCTAGCTAGGTTTCACTAGTTGAAACTGGATTTTAGCTCTCTTATTCACACAATCAAGCCATTCCACTGGCAAACAATCATTCAAAAGGGTTTTGTTTGAAAGAAATTTAATCCCCTGTGAAAGTTTTCATCATACCAGATTTGGGAAAATCTGGGATGTGACGGACTACCACCATTAAAAGAGATCTCGTCTCGAGATCTGGAGAGGCTAGAGAGAAGTGTTAGGGTTGGGTTCCTCTTAAATTCCATCTCCATGTATGGGGCCTGTTGTGTGGGCTATAGCAATACCATTTGTACTCTTGGGTCTTTGCGGTTGTCACTCCTTGACATTTTATACCGTCTCAAGATAATTCTGTGGCTAGTAGCTTTATTCTCAAGGCTTCCATGTTCTGGTAAATGATCGGTCTCCTGATGTTTCCTGGAACACTCTCTATGTTCATAGGTTCTTAGATTCCGGATTTCTACCACCCTTAAAAGATTTTAAGGCTTGGGTTTTCCTGTAGCTTCTAACTCCTTGATTTAAGCTGATCCTCCTTCAGATTCTATAATGAGGATCTCATCCACCTGTTGTCGGCTAATCTATCACTCCTTCCATTGCGGTTCCAGTTGTCCTACAAATTTGTTTATGCTTATAACATCGATCTTACTCTCATTTGGCAATCCATCTGTCGGCTTTCCTGAAATGCCTAATGTCTATACCATCCATCATGTCCTCGAGGTTTCCTCTGGGATCATATGTTATTTCCTCATTTTTCGCGTGTGTTCCAATTTCCTTTGTCGAGGTTCCTCAATCAAAGGCTTTCCTAATATCCCATTATCTGATAACTGGGTAAATTCCAATGTTTATTCCGGGTGATCCTGGTGTGTCCTCTTTTCCCACCCATGAATCTCAAGATCCGAATCATGGAGTGGTCTTCTGATATATGGATCCTTCCTAGTTTTTCGGTTGGTTTTTTCTCACTGTTTGGCCTACGTCTACAACGAGAGCCTTTTATGGGGTCATGAACTATTCCATCTAAGGTCCTTGGCTTGCGCCACTTCTCATCTATAGGTGTCTCACTCAAGATGATCCGCTCCACACAGTGTGGCAAATAAGAAGAGTAGACGTCATGGCGATCAACTCATGGCGTACCCAAATCATTACCAACCATAGGTTTGAAAAGCTTTGCAATCCTAACACTCAGTCTTCCTCACAAGCGTCCTTGGAGTGCTTAGGGTTCCATGCTCAGTCCAGTCTTCTGAAGCTCCTTCGGTCTTGTGTTGACGATTGTCTAGCGTTACCTTACAGCTCTCAGTGGCGAATAAATTCCTAAGGCCTTGCCTAACAACTATCGCTTCCTTGGGATTCTGGTTTCTGGCATAGCAAACTCGATCATCATCCTTGCATCACTTTCTTCATTCTTGCTAGTGCTCCTAGTTCTGGTGCTGACATCATCTGGCTCCTGCCTCATATGACATATCCATAAGGTTCCTAGTGTTGTTGTACTGCAATACTACTCGTTCCATTCAGTCTTGCCTGTGAGGTATCTAGGTTTCTCCAAAATCATGTCCCGCCTGGGTTTTCAAGCTTAAGGAAAGGTTCCAATCAACTACCCCTTACGAAATACTTACTATCTATAGCAGGGTTCTTGAATTTGTTCCATTAGCAGTTGATCTGGCCTCATGCCTTCCATTTTGGAACAGTGATACCTTTTTGGTCCAATTCTAACTTTCCCTCCATTCGGTTTACTTCACCGTTGGGTGGTTGCATTGTGTTAGATCCATTTGTCATTTCCTATCCTGGAAAGTATGTTTTGCTTTTCTGTTAGCCGAGGTGTCCTAGCTAGTTTGTCCTTTTCCTTTCCTGCTAACCGAGATGTATCCAATTCAGTCCCTCTTTTTCCTTTCCTGTTAACCGAGGTGTATCCAATTCACTACCTCATTTTTCCTTTCCTGTTTAACCGAGGTGTATCTAATTCAGTCCCTCTTTCTTGGCTCTTCATATAGGGCAATAGGAATATGGGGTCAAAATAACTTCATTTCTTGACAATTGTGCTTTTACATAACTGGTCGATCTTCCAATGTATCCAGACTGCTACTTCTACTATCTACAATACTAAAGATACAACAACTACTATGCTTCCTCCTAATAAGGGTCTTCGTTGGTACTTCAGGTTCTTCCTCCTTTGGAGTTCTGGCTGTCTCTGTCTCTGTCCTTACGCGTGAGGCTCTGGTAAGTTCTCCTTATTGGGTCTCCGTTAAGCTGGTCTCGTAGGTCTAGCTTCCTTCGGATCCTGTTCCAAACACTTCCTTGCAAATGACTTTGGACGTTGATTTCTTTGTGCATCCTCGGAATGATGTGGGGCATCCTTTGGTATGTCCTCTGAATGTCTTTCCTCTGCTTCTCTGGGCAATCCTTTGCAAAGTGTCCGTGCTCCTTACAGCTGAAGCACTCAACTAGGCTCGTGTCTCTCCAAGGTCTAACCTTCTTGTTCCAACTTCACAAGTCCAATAGCTCTCCTAATTTTCTTCTTTAGTTTTCCCCATGTAAACGGTACTCTTGTCCTGATTGCTGCTTCATGCTCTCTGTATCAATTCAGCGCCTTTCCTGTATGATTGGGCATAAAGAATTTGGCTTTTGACAGCAACTATGTCCCTTTTCATTTCCTTCTCAACAACCGCGATCGAGTTGCTGATCTCCACTCTAGTTGCTGGTCCGGACAACGTCAGTCGCTCAGAGTCCATGGTTCTAGGGTTTGGGTGGTCTGGGTTAGGGTCGAGAGAATAGACGAGAGAGATAGATACCCTTACTCTAATCCCAATAGGATTATATATATCTTTGTAGCCTCGTATGGTTGTTAGTGTAACTGATACGTCTCCAACGTATCGATAATTTATGAAGTATTCATGCCATATTTTCCTATGTTTACAATACTTTTATATGGTTTTGATGCACTTTATATGATTTATTTAGAACTAACCCGGACTGACGTTGTTTTCAGCAGAATTACCGTGGGTGTTGTTTTTGTGCAGAAAATGAAAGTTCTTGGAATCGCCTGAAACTTTTTGATGATTTTTTCTGGAGGAAATAAGCAATATTGGAGTGAAGAACCATCGGAGGGGAGCCACCCGTGGGGCACAAGCCATCAGGGCGCGTCCCTGGGGGGTCGCGCCCTGATAGCTTGAGGGGCCCACGTGGCTCCGTTGCACGTGATTCCAACGCTGAAAAATTCTATAAATCCCAGAAACCCTAGATATAAAGAGAGACTCTCCGTTCCGCCGCCGCAACACTCTGTATCGATGAAAAAAAAATCTGGAGACGTTCCAGTACCCTGCAGGAGAGGGGAAACCATCACCGGTGGCCATCTTCATCATCCCGACGGAGGCCATGACGAGGAGGGAGTAGTTCACCCTCGGGGCTGAGGGTATGTACCAGTAGCTATGTGTTCAATCTCTCTGTCTCTCTCTCGTATTCTTGAGATGTCACGATCTTGATGTATCACGGGCTTTGTTAATATAGTCGGATCATATGATGTTATTCCCTTGCTGCCTTGTTGTGATGAATTGAATCTTTACCTTTGAGATCTCGTTATGTTGGATTGAATATTGGATTTGAGAACACTTGATATATGTCTTGCATGTGGATACCCGTGGTGACAATGGGGTGTTCTATTGATTCACTTGATGTATGTATTAGTACTCAACTTGCGGATTCCTGAGGTGACATTGGGGTAATCTATGCATAGGGGATGATAAACGTTCTTGTCCTACGTTCTCCGATAGAAATCTTGGGGTGCTCCTTGAAGTTCTTTGTGTTGGATTGCATATGATAGATCTGAAATTGTTTGATGCATGTCGCATAATTTACCCACGGATACTTGAGGTGACATTGGAGTATCTAGGTGACATTAGGGTGGATTGATATGTGTCATTGGTGTTATTTTAGTACGAACTCTAGGGCTGTTTGTGACACTTATAGGAATAGCTCAAAAGATTCATTGGAAAGAATAACTTTGAGGTGGTTCTACTACCTACACCAATTTCATCTTATGTTCTCCGCTAGATAGGAACTTTGGAGTGATTCTTTGTTGCACGTTGAGGGATGATCATATGATCCAACTATGTTAGCATTGTTGGGAGATTGCACTAGTGAAAGTATGAACACTAGGCCTTATTTCCAAGCATTTATATAACATTTTGCTCGCTGTTTACTATTTGTTACCTTGCTGTTTTTACATTTTCAGATTACAAAAACCTTTATCTATCATCCATATTGCACTTGTATCACCATCTCTTTGCCGAACTAGTGCACCTATACAATTTACCATTGTATTGGGTGTGTTGGGAACACAAGAGATTTCTTGTATTTGATTGCAGGGTTGTTTGAGAGAGGCCATCTTCATCCTACACCTCCCACAGATTGATAAACCTTAGGTCATCCACTTGAGGGAAAATTGCTATTGTCCTACAAAACTCTGCGCTTGGAGGCCCAACAAAGTCTACAAGAATAAAGTTGCATAGTAGACATCAATAACACACAGTAATTGTTCACACCTAGGGTCTGTTCGTATCGCCTAGTCCTGCGTTCTTACTTCTTCCGAAGTTTCCTACGTTTCCACCGTTCTCATCTTAACTCCTTCAGTGGCGTTTTCTGACTTCCATCATAATGGGGTCGGTCTTCTAATTAGGTGCTAATGGTTCACACTTCATGCAATTCAAAATAATAGTTTCATACATCAAACATGACAATCAGTTCACACAATGAAGCCTAAGTAAGGTCATACTTCATCCAGTATGGTCTTGTCCAACTATGGTACATCACCATGTCAAATTGACATAATAGTGGTGAACGTGAAACGTTCTACTTTAGATTGACATAATAGTGGTGGTCAAGTCTAAGCTCCAAAGTAGCTTCCGCCATCTGGATCCATGATCCATGTGATTGATCCTTCTGTTGGAGATATGCCCTAGAGGCAATCATGTGATGATTTCATTTTCTATGTATTCATGAGTATTTTGCACTGTCCTTGAACATCATCAGTGATATGTATCAATAAGTATGTGACTTATTTGTGAGACTATATATTGTATGATGATTGCTCTAATAGTCCCTAGTTGTTAAGGTTATGCGGACAAATATCCTTTACTAGTATACGATTCAGTTGATGACTATTTTTCACAAGTCATGTTCATAGAAATGCTAAACTGATAGTATAGACTCGGGGATTGAGATCACCGAGTCGGACAGACCCACTTTGAGACACAGTGAGATATTGTCATCTGTTAGTCTCAAGTACAATGTATATGCCATGTCCTAGACCTGAGGTCCTCGCATATTCTCGGGATGAAGATCAGCTCACTTAGGTTCTATCAAACGCTACTCCGTAACTGGATAGTTATAAAGGTAGATTTCGGGTGAGTCATGACACATGCCGCGAGACATGGTTGACCAAGATGGGATTTGCCCCTCCGTAAGGAGAGATATTCCCTGGGCCCTCTCGAGTGATCAGATTCAGAAAGCATGGACATGCGACATGGGTTAAGTGTTAACCCTGTTCGGGAATCTGCATCACGGTTTCGAGAAGAGATGTCGAGCTACCACAAGGGTGACAAGTACTCGCCTTGAGCTCGACAACATATATCATGAGGCAAAAGGAATGTTGTATATGACACATTGTCGAGGTTCGTCTAACGACTTTGTGCACACATGGGAGTTGGCACGTTCTGCTAGGAGACGCTACCGACTATCAACTTGGGTCGTGTCTATGTGTACGTGAACTTATAGGGTCGCACACTTAAGGGATTGCCGCCCATTTGGATTGGATCCGAATGGAAAATGGGACTAGACTCGTCGTGGGCCTCAAGTGTTGAGCCCACCTCGGAGGTCTATATAAAGGGGAGTGGGCACACCTTTTAGGGTTGATCCTTTTCTCCCCTCGACAGCCACCACCACTCCCCACGCCACCATGCCATGCGATCGGATCTAGCAGTCTACCACCCGACGCTTCCCCCATACGTGTGGATACCTTGGAGGCATCGCGTCTGCGGTGCTTGGACGAACCGTTCGAGGGATCCGCGAGGATCTGTTCGTGGGATCCGCGAGGAGCTATTCGTGGGAGATCGCTGCTCGTGGTAGATCGGCTACAGGAGGAGGAGACGAATCGGCTGTTTGACTACACGCGTCACCAACTCTACTTCCGCTGCGGTGACTACGCGTCTAGTGGTAAACCCGATCCCCTGATTTGTTTCCAGCAGCATGTTCTTGGGTGCGCAATATAATTTTTATTTTGCGCTAGCATAGCGTACCGCATGTTCCAATAGTGATATCAGGGCCTCCGCTGTGTGGTGATAGATTCGGTGTTTTGCATATGAGATATGTAGATCAGTTCAGGTGCGGGTCGATGAGATCGGCCGTGCACGTCAGTGTTGAAGGTTGGTTTCGTGATCTTGCTTCTGTGATCGTGATGCAAAGGTCGTGACACGAATTACCCCTACCGGTCGGTTTCCGCCATCGGGGTAGACAGTGGAACGTAAATCCAGATGCAGCATGCGAAGATCAATGAGATTGATTGAATCGGAACAAAGATCGACACCGTGGAAATGTGATTTCCGCAGTGCTGAAATCTGTTGGAGCAGTCTAGGTGAAACGGGCATAACTTTTGCATACAAACTCCGTTTTCGCTCCACGATCTGTCAAACTGAAGGGAACGAAAAGATGCATTTGGCCATCAGCCACTTTGCCTCTTTTGGCGAACTTTTCATGGTCAAATTCCTCTTGGAAAATAGAGTTTCATATGGTTTTATTTTTGGCGGTAGAAAGCCTGGCTTGTTTTTGCAGGGAATGCTTGTGATTTGGTATAGCCCATGAATGCTACTTGTAAATTATTATATCATGACCTGCATGTCATGAGTGCGGCAACCGGCTCAAGCCATATGGTTGTCCCATTATTGTATTAATGACCTGCGTGTCAACATGAGATGCCTTGTAATATAATTTACTCTCTTAGCTATTAGTTTGTAATAGCATAGTATCTTATGTAACACTTGGCGGTTGACATCGTGGTGTGGAGATGGAGATCACCACAAGGGCAACCATGTGTGGAGATGGAGATGACCACAAGGGCAACCATGCATGGAGATGGAGATCGCCATGGGCATGCAGCGCACGTGGAGATGGAGATCACCATGCGTTGATGAAAGGGGCTATACCATATCACACATATAAAAAGTTCATGTGAAAGTTTATCCCTTTTATGTGCCCTTCTTTTAAATGATAGATTTTTTAAGTAGAGTGATCCCTCAAAGAATGTCAAGTAAAATTGCCTCCCTAATTGTTGCACCATCACGTGTTAAGTATTTTTAGTGGCGGGCCTATAAAATTAGGTTGCTGCTAATTCTCCTAAACGTGGTGTGTTTGTGTCGGACACTTACGAGCAAAGCATTGGTTAACTTGTCGTGGCTATCAAAACAGTTTTAGGCCTCGAGGCATAAGAGTAGGCGTGGCATGAGATGTCCCCAACTAACAAGAGTCGTATAGAGATACGATTAGCAAGTGTTGCTTACCGAGTGATATAGTCTTCTAGCAGTGATGCAAAAGCTCACTAGTTGACATGTGGATCTTGGATCTTGAATCGCTAAGAATCAATAGAGAGATGTTGATTTGAGTGGGAGTAATGTTCCTATTTAAATGTTTAATTTGAATTACTCTTTATGAAGACATGTCTTAGTGTTTTGCATATTTCTGTTCTAGATTGATACGCCTCCAACGTATCTATAATTTTTGATTGTTCCATGCTGATATATTGTCATTCTAGGATACTTTTTGGGTCTTTATTTACCAATTTATAATATTTTTAGCACTAACCTATTGACCCAGTGCCAAGTGTCAGTTGTTGTTCTCTGTGTGTTTTTCACTTTTCAGGTTTACAGTACCAAACAAAGTCCAATTGCCATGAAACTTTTTGATGATTTTTTCTGGACCAAAAGAAGACCTGGAAGCTTAGGAAGGAGGCCGGGGGCCGCATGAGGGCCGCACAAGCCAACAGGGCGTGCCCTGATGGCTTGTGCCTCCCTCGGGCGTCTCCCGACGCCCCTCTCTGGCTTATAAATTCTCATCTACCCTAAAATACCAGAGGCAGACCCAAAACCCTTTTTCCGCCGCCACAAGTCTCTGTTCCATCGCGAAGTCATCTGGAGCTCCGTTCCGGCACCCTACAGGAGGGGGGTCGATCACGGAGGACCTTTACATCAACCTTGCTGCCCTCATGATGATGTGTGAGTAGTTCACCACAGACCTACGGGTCCATAGCTAGTACCTAGATGGCAATCTCTCTATCTCTTGATCTTCAATACAATGATCATCGCATCTTCGCTTTGATCTATCTGATGTAATCCTATTGTGAGGTGTGTTTGTTGGGATCCGATGAATTATGGGTTTATGTTCAGTTTATTCATGAAAAGTATTTGAGTCACCTCTGAATATTAAGATCCTTATTTGCATGATCATTATAGCTTCGTAATGCTCTCCGATTTATCGATGTGCTTTGTCCAAGTAGATTGATCTATCTTCAGTGGGAGTGGTGCATTGTGGTGGGTGTTGGGGAACATTGCAAGGGAAACAAAAAAAATCCTACGCACACGCAAGATCTATCCATGGAGATGCATAACTACGAGAGGGTGAGTGTATCTACATACCCTTGTAGATCGCTAAGCGGAAGCGTATATAACGCGGTTGATGTAGTCGTACGTCTTCACGATCCAATCGCGATCCGTCCCGATCTAGCGCCGAACGGAGGACACCTCCACGTTCAGCACACGTGCGGCTCGATGATGTCTCCGCCTCCTCGATCCAGCGATCGAGGACGGAGTTGTAGATGGGTTCTCAACCAGCATGACGGCATGGTGGAGGTGGTGGTGCAACAGTGCCAGCAGGGCTTCGCCAAGCGCTACCGAAACCACGAACGGAGGAGAAAACGATCTAGGGAGAGAGGGGGCGCCAAGGGCTTGGTGTGTCCTCTTGGGGCGCACCCTCCCCTCTATATATAGGTGGAGGGGCGTGGAGATCAGCCCCTCCAAGCCCTAGGGCGCAGCCAAGGGGGAGGAGTTGGACTCCTAGGCCAATTCCCTCCCTTTCCATACACAGATAGACTTTCCACCTCTCCCAAGCCACATGGGCCTTGAGGGACTTGTGCGCCTAGCCCAATAAGGCCAGTGTGCCTCCCCTGAGCCCATGAAAACCCTTGGGACATGGTGGAACCCTTGGTGGACTTCCGGACTCCTCCAGAAGTTTTTGGAACCATCTAGAAGCTTCCCAGTACAACACCGGAAAAACCCGAAACTTTTCCGGTAGCGAAAATATGACTTCCCATATATAAATCTTTACCTCCGGACCATTCCGAAGCTCCTCGTGACATCCGAGATCTCATCCAGGACTCCGAACAACATTCGGTCACCAACATACATAACCCAATAATACTATACCGTCACCGAACGTTAAGCGTGCGGACCCTAGGGGTTCGAGAATCATGTGGACATGACCGAGACACCTCTCCGGTCAATAACCAATAGCGGGACCTGGATGCCCATATTGGTTCCCACATATTCCAGGAAGATCTTTATCGGTCGAACCACGATGCCCAGAATTCAATCAATCCCGTATGCAGTTCCCTTTGTCCAGTGGTATGTTACTTGCCCGAGATTCGATTGTCGGTATCTCCATACCTATTTCAATCTCGTTATCGGCAAGTCTCTTTACTCGTTCCGTAATACAATATCCCATGACTAAGTCCTTAGTCATGTTGCTTGCAAGCTTCTTGTGATGTTGTATTACCGAGTGGGCCCAGAGATACCTCTCCGTCATACGAAGTGACAAATCCCAATCTCGATCCACGCCAACCCAACAGACACCCTCGGAGATACCTGTAGAGCACCTTTATAGTCACCCAGTTACGTTGCGACGTTTGATACACACAAGGCATTCCTCCGGTGTCAGGGAGTTTCATGATCTCATGGTCGTAGGAACATATACTTGAGATGGATAAAGCAGTAGCAATAAACTAACACGATCAAATGCTATGCTTACGGTTGGGTCTTGTCCATCACATCATTCTCCTAATGATGTGATCCCGTTATCAAATGACAACTCATGTCTATGGTCAGGAAAGCTTGACCATCTTTGATCAACGAGCTAGTCTAGTAGAGGCTCACTAGGGACATAGTGTTGTCTATGTATCCACACATGTATCTGAGTTTCCAATCAATACAATTATAGCATGGATATTAAACGATTATTATGAACAAGGAAATATGATAATAACCAATTTATTATTGCCTCTAGGGCATATTTCCAACAGTCTCCCACTTGCACTAGAGTCAATAATCTAGTTCACATCACCATGTGATTAACACCCATTGAGTTCTGGGGTTTGATCATGTTTTCCATGTGGGAGAGGTTTTAGTCAACGGGTCTGCAACATTCAGATCCATGTATACTTTGCAAATCTCTATGTCATATTGTAGATGCTACTACTACGCCCCACTTGGAGCTATTCGAAATGTCTGCTCCACTATACGTATCCTTTACGACGAACTCTTTATCACCTCCATAATCGAGAAACATTTCCTTAGTCCTCGAGTTACTAAGGATAATTTTGACCGTTGTCCAGTGATCCACTCCTAGATCACTCTTGTACCCCCTTGCCAGACACGTGGCAAGGCACACATCAGGTGCGGTACACAGCATGGCATACCGTATAGAGCCTATGGCTAAGGCATAGGGGACGACCTGTCCTTTCTCTTTCTTCAACCGTGGTCGAGCTTTGAGTCTTACTCAACTTCACACCTTACAAATCAGGCAAGAACTCCTTCTTTGACCGATCCATTTTGAACTCTTTCAAAATCTTTTCAAGGTATGTACTCATTGAAAGTCTTATCGCGCGTCTTGATCTGTCTCTATAGATCTTGATGCCCAATATTTAAGCAGCTTTTTCCCGGTCTTCCTTTGAAAAACTTTCAAACAACCCTTTATGCTTTCTAGAAATTCTACAATATTTCTGATCAACAATATATCATCCACATATACTTATCAGAAATTCTATAGTGCTCCCACTCACTTTCTTGTAAATACAAGTTTCTTATAAACTTTGCATAAACCCAAAAGCTTCGATCAACACATCAAAGCGCATATTCCAACTCCGAGATGCTTGCACCAGTCCATTGAAGGATGGCTGGAGCTCGCATACCTTTTAGCATCCTCAGGATCGACAAAACCTTCCGGTTGTATCACATACAACCTTTCCTCATGGAAACCATTAAGGAAACTCTGTTTTGACATCCATCTGCCAGATTTCATAATCGAAAAATGCAGCAACTGCTAACATAATCCCAACAGACTTTAGCATCGCCACGGGTGAGAAAGTCTCATCGTAGTCAACTCCTTGAACTTGTCAAAAACTTCTTTGCGACAAGTCGAGCTTTATAAATGGTGACATTTACCATCAGCGTATGTCTTCTTCTTAAAGGTCCATTTGTACTTAACGGCCTGCCGTTCATCGGGCAAATCGACCAAAGTCCATACTTGGTTTTCATACATGGATCCTATCTCGGATTTCATGGCTCCTAGCCATTTATTGGAATCCAGTCCCACCATCGCTTCTTCATAGCTCATAGGTTCACTGTTGTCTGACAACATGACCTCCAAGACAGGATCACCGTATCGCTCGGGGCAATAAGTGTCCTTGTCGACCTACGAGGTTCGGTAGTAACTTGATCTGAAGTTTCATGATCATAATCATTAGCTTCCTCTTCAATTGGTTTACGCATCACAGGAACACCTTTCTGTGTTGCGCTACTTTTCCAATTCAAGTGAAGGTTCGACAACCTTATCAAGTTCTACCTTCCTCCCACTCACTTCTTTCGAGAGAACATCCTTCTCTGGAAAGGATCCATTCTTGGCAACAAAGACCTTGCCTTCGGATCTGTGATAGAAGGTATACCCAATTGTTTCTTTAGGGTATCTTATGAAGATGCACTTTTCCACTTTGGGTTTGAGCTTATCAGACATAAGTGTCGCATTCCCAAACTCTAAGAAACGACAGCTTAGGTTTCTGCCAAACCATAATTCATACGGTGTCATCTCAACGGATTTAGATGGTGCCCTATTAAAGTGAATGTAGTTGTCTCTAATGCATAACCCCAAAATGATAGTGGCAAATCAGTAAGAGACATCATAGTACGCACCATATCCAATAGAGCACGACTACGACTTTTGGACACACCATCACACTATGGTGTTCCAGGCGACGTGATTGTGAAACAATTTCCACATTGTCTTAAGTTGCATACCAAACTCGTAACTCAGATATTCACCTCCACAATCATATCGTAGACATTTTATCTTCTTGTCACGATGGTCTTCAACTTCACTCTGAAATTGCTTGAACTTTTCAAACATTTCAGACTTGTGTTTCATTAAGTAAATATACCCATATCTACTCAAATCATCAGTGAAGGTAAGAAAATAACGATATCCACTGCACGCTTCAACACTCATTTGGACCGCATACATAAACATGTAGTATTTCCAATAAGTCACTTGCCCGCTCCATCATATCAGAAAACGGGGTGTTAGTCATCTTGCCTATGAGGCATGGTCCGCATGTATCAACCGATCCGAAATCGAGTGAGTCCAAAGATCCATCAGCATGGAATTTCTTCATGCGCTTTACACCAATATGACCTTAGCGGCAGTGCCACAAGTATGTAGTACTATCATTATTAACTTTGCATCTCTTGGCATCAATATTATGAACATGTGTATCACTATGATCGAGATTCAATAAACCATTCACATTGGGTGCATGACCATTGAAGATATTATTCATGTAAACAGAATAACCATTATTCTCTGACTTAAATGAATAACCGTATTGCAATAAACACGATCTAATAATGTTCATGCCCAACGCCAACACCAAATAACATTTATTTAGGTTCAACACTAATCCCGAAGGTAGAGGGAGCGTGCGATGGTGATCACATCAACCTTGGAAACACTTCCAACACACATCGTCACCTCGCCCTTAGCTAGTCTCCATTTGTTCCGTAGCTTTTATTTCGAGTTACCAATATTAGCAACTGAACCGGTATCTAATACCCAGGTGCTACTAGGAGTACTAGTAAGGTACACATCAATAACACGTATATCAAATATACTTTTTTTGACGTTGCCATCCTTCTTATCTACCAAGTATTTGGGGTAGTTTCGCTATCAGTGACCGTTCCCCTTACAATAGAAGCACTTAGTCTCGGGTTTCGGTTCAACCTTGGGTTTCTTCACTGGAGCGTCAACTGTTTTGCCATTCTTGAAGTTTCCCTTCTTGCCCTTTCCCTTCTTGAAACTAGTGGTCATACCATCAACACTTGATGCTCCTTCTTGATTTCTACCTTCGCGTCGTAAAACATCGTGAATAGCTCAGGGATCATCTTCTCTCTCCCTTGCATGCTATAGTTTATCACGAAGCTCTAGTAGCTTGGTGGCAGTGACTTGGCGAACTCTGTCAATCACTATCTTATCTGGAAGATGAACTCCCACTTGATTCAAGCGATTGTAGCATTGATACGTCTCCAACGTATCAATAATTTTTGCTTGTTCCATGCTGTTATATTATCATTCTTCGATGTTTTACAATCATTTTATAACTAATTTATATCATTTTTGGGACTAACCTATTGACATAGTGCCAAAGTGCCAGTTGTTGTTTTTGCTTGTTTTTACTTCGCGGGATATCAGTACCAAACGGAGTCCAATCGCGACGAAACTTTTTAGAGATTTTTTCTGGACCAAAAGACACTCAGTGGGCCAAAGAAGTACCAGAGAGATGGGCTGTGGAGGCCACGACCAACATGGGCGCGCCAGGGGGGCCCCGGCGCGCCCTGGTGGGTTGTGCCGTCCACAGGGCCCCCCTCCACCGCCTCTGATGCCTATAAATTCCCAAATATTCAGAAAAACCTAGGAGAGTCGACGAAACACAATTCCAGCCGCCGCAAGTTCCAGAACCTCGAGATCCAATCTAAACACCATCACGGAGGGGTTCATCTTCTTCATAGGTGCCTCTCCGATGATGCGTGAGTAGTCCACCATAGACCTATGGGTCCGTAGGCAGTAGATAGATGTCTTCCTCTCTCTCTTTTGATTCTCAATACAATGGTCTCTTGGGGATCTATTTGATGTAAACTTTTGCGGTGTGTTTGTTGGGATCCGATGAATTTTGAGTTCATGATCAGTTTCTATCCATGAATAGTATTTGAGTCTTCTTTGATCTCTTATATGCATGATTACTTATAGCCTCGTATTTATTCTTCGAATCTTTGGTTTATTTAGGCCGACTAGATCGATTTTTCTTGCCATGGAAAGAGGTGCTTTGTGATGGGTTCGATCTTGTGGTGTCCTTTCCCAGTGACAGAAGGGGCAGCAAAGCATGCATGTATCGTTGCCATTAAGGATAACAAGATGGGGTCTATTGCTACATGAATAGATCTTGTCTACATCATGTCATCATTCTTATTGCATTACTCCGTTTTTCCATGAACTTAATACACTAGATGCATGCTGGATAGCGGTCGATGTGTGGAGTAATAGTGGTAGATGCAGGCATGAGTCGGTCTACTTATCTTGGACGTGATGCCTATATAATGATCATCGCCTTGGATATCGTCTTGATTATTTGATCTTCTATCAATTACCCAATAGTAATTTGTTCACCCACCGTGTGCTATACTCATGAGAGAAGCCACTAGTGAATCCTATGACCCCCGGGTCTACTTTTCCAACATATTGCTTTCCGGTCTATCTTTTTGCCTCTTTGTTTTCAGATCTACAATTCCAAAAAACCAAAAAAATATTGCTGCACTTTTTATTTGCCCTTTTTATTTTGTGTTCTTGAGAGATCTATCTCTCCTATCCATCACTACCTAATCTATCTTTTTACCGAAGAGAGATTGACAACCTCTCTTTCGCGTCGGGTTGCAAGTATTTGTTATTTGTGTGTAGGTGCTGCTTATTGGGTGGTGGTGATCCTCCTACTGGTTTGATAGCCTTGGTTTCATAACTGAGGGAAATACTTACCGTCGATGTGCTGCATCATCCCTTCCTCTTTGGGGAAATACCGACGCAGTCTCAAGCCACGTCAAAAGAATTTCTGGCGCCGTTGCCGGGGAGGAAGCGGTCTCTTCTACGTGCCAATCTCAGGCGCCGAGGAGACTCCATCGTCATCTACCAGGTTCCTAATCACAAATCTCATCTCCTTGCAATTACATTATTTTCTGTGTCTCGTTTTCCTCTCCCCCACTTCACCAATTTGCCGTTTTATTCGCCCTCTTTTTCGTTTGCCTTTTTCTCGTCAGATCTCTTGCCTTGTCATTATGGCTAGTTCTTCCTTTATTGTGTGTACTCCCGATAATGAGGTTCTTAATTTTAAGCAAAGGGGAGGGGAGAACCTAAAAGTTGCTTGGTATAGGATTTGCAATGCTCATAATAGATCTATCCATAAGCAATCTACTGTTGTTCTTCTTCGTAGTTTTTATGTTGGCATCACCACTTGGTATAGATTCGTCCTTGATACGATTACCGATGGGAATTTCTTGATGTGTCCATCTTTGGATGCTTTTAATGCTTTGGGAAGTTTAGAGGGATCAACACCTATTATGATCAATGAAACAACTTTAACTCTCGAACATGTTATGGAGATATTAGATGCTATTGAAAAGAAGATGATTACCAAAGAACATCTTGAAGATTTGGATAATAAAATGAATAATCTTGCTAATAAAATTGGGGCTAAGGCGGGAGATGCCTTTAAAGTGCTAAAGGCAAAAGAAACCGTAGTTAACGAAAGGATAGAAGAGAGTCCTTACCGGATTGATAAGTTGGAAGAGATTTTTAGTAATTTGGGTTCGGCTTTTTCTTCTATCAAAAGTATTGAAAAAACTCCCGTGAAAACTGGCAAGACCACGCAAGTCACTAAGAACAAAGTTGTTACACCTAGTGGCCACAAAGGAGATCTTAAAATGATTAGTATTCATCCCGACTTTGTTGAAATAGTAAGAGATCCTATTTATAAAAATGAATTATTTGGTCTTTTCCCTAGAAGCGTTGTCATTGAGAGCATGCATGCTAAATATTTGAAGAAATCTAGTTGTGTGATTGAAGAGTTGAAAACCAAAGATGACAATACTTGAAACCATGTGTTATGCCTAGCTAGGGGTGTAAAACGATAGCGCTTGTTGGGAGGCAACCCAATGAATAAATAAATTTTTGCTTTTTCCTTTCTGTTTTTGAGTGTTGACACAAGTATGCCTCTGTTATGATTGTGTTTTTATGGTTTATTTAGTGTTTGTGCCAAGTAGAGCCTTTAGCATGATTCATAAAGATGAGTAGAAGCGATGCTGAATCTGAAACAGAAACTTTGCGCCCAGTATTTGAATTTTAGTTTTTTACTGGAACGTGATCTTGAGCTGAAATTTTAACACAGTGTTCCAATACAAATTCCTTACGTTTTCCTAATTGTTCAGAATTTTTAGAATTACAGAAGTATGGTTAGAGTACAGATTACTACAGACTGTTCTGTTTAAGACAGATTCTGTTTTCGTTGCATTGTGTGCTTGTTTTGATGAATCTATGGGTTATAATGAAGGATATGAGCCATGGTAAAGTTAAAACACAGTAGGTATAATGCAATAACAAAATATGAATGGGTTTGCAACAGCACCTAAAGTAGTGATTTGCTTTATTATACTAACGGATCTCACGAAGATTTTGTTGAGTTTTGTGTGATTGAAGTTTTCAAGTTTTGGGTGAGATCACGGTGGATGAAGGAATAAGGAGTGAAAAGAGCCTAAGCTTGGGGATGCTACAGCACCCCCAAGATATATCCAAAGAGGAACAAGCAACTAAGCTTGGGGATGCCCCCGAGTGGCATCCCCTCTTTCTTCTAACGACCATCGTTATTTTACTTGGAGCTATATTTTAATTCGTCACATATCATGAGTTTTGCTTGGAGCATCTTGTATCATTTGAGTCCTTGCTTGCTTTGCTTGTTAGTTTTTCACGAGTATCCTTGCCGGACACACCTATTTGGGAGAGCCAAAATTATGCTATGATTTGTTAGAATTGCTCTATATGCTTCACTTAAACTTTTTGAGCTATAGAATTGCTCTAGTGCTTCACTTATATCTTTTTTAGCACAGTGTGCTTGGAAATTTTTGTAGAAATACTCTCATGCTTCACTAAGATTAATTTGAGAGTTAGTAAATTCTGAAGAAATCCTCTCATGCTTCACTTATACCTTTTTGAGAGATGAAATCTCTATGCTCATGTGCTTCACTTAAATTTGTTTGAGCATGTCAATAGCAATGGCAATATATGAAACTAGTCCCAAAGTGATAGATATCCAAGGAGAATATAATAAAAACTTTCATGAAGATCATTGAACAAATTAAACTTGATTCCTTGTAATAGTTTTGAGACATGATGATAGTAATATGTGAGTCGTGTTAGTGAGTAATTATGCTTTAGTAGGAATATTGGTGTTAAGGTTTGTGATTCCCTATGCAAGTACGAAAGTCAATAGTTGTGCAATGAAGTTACATCCTACTTATGGTGCATTATTCGGTGTTAGTTATGCTCAATGCTCGCTTATGTGAATTTTCGTTTCTTGGTTTGGTTGCTTCTCAATCTATAAGCTAGCCTCCATTTGTACTAAGTAGAAATACTACTTGTGCATTCAAAATCCTTAAACCAAGTTTTGCCTTATGAGTCCACCATACCTACATATATGCGGTATTTCCATGCCATTCCAAGCAAATTTGTATGTGCCATCTCTAAATTTTCAAAATAGATTTTCTCTTTTGTGTGCTCGTACCGCTCATGAAACGGTGGCGAGTGTCCAATATTTTTCCATTTTAGATGTGTTATACTCAAGATGAGTATTTATTCACTTGTCATTGCACAAGAGTGCGGCGGTAATAGGGATGCCCATTCCCGATATGAAAAATAAAAAAATATTTACTTTATGTTGTCAAATAATAAATTCCTTGGAAAGTGTTGGTATGGAAGGCAACCGTGGATACGGCCCGCCATGGAATGTGAAAGTTTGGTGGAAAAAGGAATAAACTTTATTTTCTGTTTGGGAACTGCCTATGATATATCTAGCATGGAAAGTATTGTGAGCTACTTTGTCGTTTTCATTGACAGGAAAGGCATGCCACCCAAAATATTTTTCTCTCTCAATTTAAAACCTTGAGCTCTGGCACCTCTACAAATCTCTACTTCCCTCTGTGAAGGGCCTATCTATTTACTTTATGCAATTTTTATTTTTACTTTGAGTCTCCATATTTTCTTATAAAGCACCAACTAAGGGGCACTGTGATCGTACTTGAGCATTGGGTATAGCTAATATTTGAGTGTGTTTCATGAATGGATCAATGATTGAGCATGATGGGCTAGGGATAACTTTCTTTAGTGTTGATATTTTGAAACACATGGTTGCTTGTTGACATGCTTGAGTATTGAAGTCATTATGTTGAAACTAGACTATTGATTTGAATCATCTACAAGTCCAAATGTCCATGCTATACAAAAGAAAAGAATATGAGATGAACATTGTAGGCAGCATTCCACATCAAAAATTCTGTTTTTATCATTTACCTACTCGAGGACGAGTAGGAATTAAGCTTGGGGATGCTGATACGTCTCCAACGTATCTATAATTTTTGCTTGTTCCATGCTGTTATATTATCATTCTTGGATGTTTTACAATCATTTTATAACTACTTTATATCATTTTTTGGGACTAACCTATTGACATAGAGCCAAAGTGCCAGTTGCTGTTTTTGCTTGTTTTTTACTTCGCAGAATATCAGTACCAAACGGTGTCCAATCGCGACGACACTTTTTGGAGATTTTTTCTGGACCAAAAGACACCCAGTGGGCCAAAGAAGTACTAGAGAGGTGGGCTGTGGAGGCCACAACCCACAAGGGCGCGCCAGGGGGCCCCGGCGCGCCCTGGTGGGTTGTGCCCTCCACGGGGCCCCCCTCCACCGCCTCTGACGCCTATAAATTCCCAAATATTTAGAAAATCCTAGGAGAGTCGATGAAACACAATTCCAGCCGCCGCAAGTTCCAGAACCTCGAGATCCAATCTAAACACCATCACGGAGGGGTTCATCTTCTTCATAGGTGCCTCTCCGATGATGCGTGAGTAGTCCACCATAGACCTACGGGTCCGTAGGCAGTAGCTAGATGGCTTCCTCTCTCTCTTTTGATTCTCAATACAATGGTCTCTTGGAGATCTATTTGATGTAAACTTTTGCGGTGTGTTTGTTGGGATCCGATGAATTTTGAGTTCATGATCAGTTTCTATCCATGAATATTATTTGAGTCTTCTTTGATCTCTTATATGAATGATTTCTTATAGCCTCGTATTTCTTCTTCGAATCTTTGGTTTAGTTAGGCCGACTAGATCGATTTTTCTTGCCATGGGAAGAGGTGCTTTGTGATGGGTTGGATCTTGTGGTGTCCTTTCCCAGTGACAGAAGGGGCAGCAAGGCACGCATGTATCGTTGCCATTAAGGATAAAAAGGTGCGGTCTATTCCTACATGAATAGATCTTGTCTACATCATGTCATCATTCTTATTGCATTACTCCGTTTTTCCATGAATTTAATATACTAGATGCATGCTGGATAGCAGTCGATGTGTGGAGTAATAGTGGTAGATGCAGGCAGGAGTCGATCTACTTATCTTGGACATGATGCCTATATAATGATCATCGCCTTGGATTTCATCATGATTATTTGATCTTCTATCAATTGCCCAGCAGTAATTTGTTCACCCACCGTGTGCTATACTCATGAGAGAAGCCACTAGTGAATCCTACGGCCCCCGGGTCTACTTTTCCAACATATTGCTTTCCGATTTATCTTTTTGCCTCTTTGTGTTCAGATCTACAATTCCAAAAACCCAAAAATATATTGTTGCACTTTTTATTTGCCCTTTTTATTTTGTGTTCTTGAGAGATCTATCTCTCCTATCCATCACTACCTAATCTATCTTTTTACCGTAGAGAGATTGACAACCTCTCTTTCACGTCGGGTTGCAAGTATTTGTTATTTGTGTGCAGGTGCTGCTTATTGGGTGGTGGTGATCCTCCTACTGGTTCGATAACCTTGGTTCCATAACTGAGGGAAATACTTACCATCGCTGTGCTGCATCATCCCTTCCTCTTTGGGGAAATACCGACACAGTCTCAAGCCACGTCAAGCACCCAGACATTCTGAGCACATGCACACTGACTGAGCTATTCTCCTCCATCTTGTAAGCAAAGAACATGTCAGAGGTATCATACCTCTCAACACGGGCATGAGCCTGGAATACCAATTTCAGCTCTTGGAACATCTCATATGATCCATGGCGTTAAAAACGTCTTTGGAGCCCCAGTTCTAAGCCGTAAAGCATGGCGCACTAAACTATCAAGTAGTCATCAGAACGTTTCTGCCAGACGTTCACAACATCCACAGACGACGCTTGAGGAGGTGGCATACCGAGCGGTGCATCGAGGACATAAGCCTTCTGTGCAGCAATGAGGACAATCCTCTGATCACGGACCCAGTCCGCATAATTGCTACTATCAACTCTCAACTTAGTTTTCTCTAGGAACGTATCAAAATACTGGGGAGCTACAATGCGAGCTATTGATCTACAACATAATTTGCAAAGACATTTTGACTATGTTCATGATAATGAGTTCAACTAATCACATTACTAAAGATCTCCCACTCAAATCAACATCCCTCAGGTTGTCTAAGTGTGACATGATCCAAATCCACCAACCCAAGTCCGATCATCACGTGAGATGGGGTGGCTTCAATGGTGAACATCTCCATGGTGATCATATCTACTATATGACTCATGTTCGACCTTTCAATCTCCTGTGTTCCGAGGTCATGTTTGTACATGCTAGGTGTCGGTGTCAAAACCGGCGAATCTCGGGTAGGGGGTCCCGAGCTGTGAGTTTAGGATCGATGGGTAACAAGGGAAGAAGGAGACGATGTTTACCCAGGTTCGGGCCCTCCTATGGAGGTAAAACCCTACGTCCTGCTTGGTTGTATTGATGTGTATGAAGATTACAGAGTCGATCTACCTCGAGATCAAGTAGCCAAAACCCTAGATGAGTTTTTCTGCTCTCTACGATCTAAACCCCCCGGTTTATATAGACACCGGGGGTACCTAGGGTTTACACATGATAAGTCTCCAGCCGGAAGTAAAGACGTTGATCCCCTCATCTTGACTTGGAGTGCACGCCGCGTCTTCGGAGGTTTCCTTCTAGAATACGGGGTCGTCGCATATCCCGGCCCTTCCTGCGATAATCAGAGAGCGGCCCACCAAGCCGGCCTATGAGAGATAGGACGGCGGCCCGAGGACCCCTTAGTCCAGGACTCCCTCAGTAGCCCCCGAACTAGCCCCTAACGCCAGGGGCCATGACACTAGCAGCTTCACGTGATCAGAGTTTCCGGCTTGCGGGGTGAGTTCTTTTCCCCCTATATGATCGGCTGGCTCTAGTCCGGCCGCCAATGACATGTAGTTATCCGAACATGTAGTTATCCGGACACCATAAGTCGCTTAACATCGAAGGCCGAACATCAAAGTGTGAACAGTATTTCCTGACAACCTTTCTGACGAAGGGTCGTGGCCTATCATGACCGCTGAGCCAGTTACAAAAACTCGATTCGCAGTTCGAGGCCGTTTCTCCATTGGCACGTCTTATCAACGTGTAGATCGTGTCCCGTTTCTTACGGGATATGATTAGTGCCCTGGGTTATCCCACGCGCGCATAACGGCACGATTGTTTCGGGAAGTGGCGAGGCCTGCGGCGCAGTAAAAGGGAGGCTCTTGGTATTACGGCACCCCATAAAAGGGAGAAAACCCCCAAGGCCTATTAACGCTCCAAATTCGCACCCTTTGCCTCCTCAACCTTCCCAAGCTCCAAGAGCCCAGATCCAGTTCTTCCTCAATCTTCCCTCCGAGTTCGGCCATGGTTGGTTCAGGCTCCATGGGCAAGTGGGAGGCCTCCTCCGTCACCGACAACGACATTCGGGAGCTAAAGCGTGCCGGCTACCTCTCCGCCAACATCGCCCACCGCGCTCCAGAGGCGAATCACGTGGTTCCCACACCGAAGCCGAGCGAGAGGGTGGTGTTCATCCCCCATTTCATCCGGGGACTGGGCTTTCCGCTCCACCCCTTCGTCAGGGGCCTCATGTTCTTTTACGGGTTAGATTTCCATGACCTCCCCCCGAACTCCTTCATGCACATCTCGGCGTTCATCATCTCTGCGAAGCCTTCCTGCGGGTACACCCGCACTTCGGCCTATGGCTCAAAGTGTTCAACGTCAAGCCGAAGATAGTTGCGGGCACGGATGCGTATTGTGGAGGGGCGGTAATCAGCAAGCTCCCCCGTGTCGAGTGGCCGGACGGCACCTTTATCGACACGGTCAAGATCTGGCAAAAGGAATGGTTCTACATCACCGAACCAAGGAGCGCGGACTGGGTGGCACCTGCCGGGTTCAGATCCGGATCCCCCGCGAGGCTAACCTCGTGGCTCAAGAAAGGCCTTGACTGGGGGTCGGTCGCAGAGGTAAAATCGCTGTAGAAGCGCATCTCCGCGATGATTGAGGCCAAAATCGAGCTGGTCAACGTGATCCAGGTCATGCTCCGCCGCCGTCTCCTCCCCTGCCAGCACCGGGCCTCCCCAATGTGGGCTTACCGTGCGTCAATTCTTCCTCACTACCCACGAGAAATTGTGGAAAGTGTTATTCAAGCACCAGAAGAGCTAGCCAGCCGAGGAGGAGGACACCGGTCTTGACGCCGAAACCCCTTCTACCAAGGTATGATAAAACTTTAATTCTCCGGCTCTGTTTTTTGACAAAGAGCAGAACCCCTTCTCCCTCATCTTCACAGAAATGGATGAGCAAGGCCGTGCAAATTGACTGTCCGGCCCCGCAGCCCGTAGACCCTTGGTCGGATCTGTTGACGGAGATACTCGTCGTGGCGCTGTATTCGGCGCCAGAGAAGAAGGAGAAGAAGAAGAAAGGGGAGAAGAAGGAGGCCCGAGAGGGTCCTCGTCTAAGGGGTCTTCCGGACACTAAGTCCGAGGAGACCCATGCCTCTTCCACTCACGAGGAAGAGCACGAGGACGAAGGGGAGTGCGACTCCCCCCTCACAAGGAAAAGGGCGGCGTCAGCGGACGCCGCGGAGGACCTACCTCCTCCTGCCCAGAAGAGGACATGCCGGACAAAGGCAGTCCTGGCCGACGATAACTCGGACTCCGATAAGGAGTCTGAGGCCTTTGAGAAGGTTCCCCGAAGGAACCCAAGGGTTAAGCCCCCAGCCCAGAGGTATGAATCTGAAGACCCTCTGGGTCACTTATATAGAGCTTTTAATGCTAAATGGGCGAATGTCTTTCAATTTGCAGCCCACCACGCAATCTCCCCACCGACCAAATCTCAGACGGGGAGTCTCTGCCCGCCGACCTGGCGGAAAGTGGGACTGCGTCACATCCTACGCCTCCTGAGGTCTCGAAGGAGGCCGCGGAGGTGTTATCGCTCCAGGCTCCTTCTGAGCCGAACACCGGTAGCGGGGGTGACGACGTTATGGCTGAGGTTAATACCTCAGCCGCCGAAGACCAGGAGGAAGAACATCTCCTGGCAACTAAAGAGGGGGAACGAGGTCCGGTCCAGTCCCCTCCGAGGACATCTCCGGAGCGCTCTATGCCTCCGGAGCTGCCAGCCCAATCCCCCACCGGAGGGGGGGGTTGGCAGGTCACCACCGGTGCCGCCCATGATTGGGTGGCCGGCAGTGATGGAGGAAGCTTTATCTGGCTCCTCCATCGCCAAAGATCACCGCGCCCTTATGGGTGCGATTTTGCAAGGCATTCAGTCCGTTGATAGCGGACTGAAAGAGGCCTTCAACGGTCTCTTGACGGGCTTCAAGGTGAGCCACGTAATACTCTTTTTTCCAGAAAAAGTTAATTTACCAAGTTTATGCAATCCTTATAATTGTAGTAGCCCCCGAGCCCTGGGTGAGTTTGAAAAACCCACCCGGGGGTCAAATGTCCGAGAATTAGTAACGATGCTCAAGGCACCCTTTGTCCCTCATTATTCTAAGAGCTCCGGAGAGTACTTAGCAGAGGGTCTGAATCCGACAGCTCGGGAGTTTTAATGCACATAAGTTGTTTTGTAGGCGGCGGCCGCCAACGCAGTGGAGCTTGCCGGGCTAAACCGGAAGCTCAAGAGCTCTGATGAGGAGCTTGATCGCCTGAACAAGAGATTTGACGAGATGCAAGGTGAGTCTGGATTGTATCATTCGGGCTATTGTCTATCCTCATTGATTGGGATATCCGGATTGTTATCCCGAAGTGTTATTTACTCATTGTTCCCACAGCTGTGGCCGCGGAGGTCGAGAACCTCAAGGCCGAGTTGAAAAAGGTGAGGCAGGAGGCCGCGGATGAGAAGGCGGCGGCCGAAGAAGTAGCAGCCGAACTGTCGGCGTTAAAAGCCGTGAGCGACAAGCATGACGCCCGGGTGGCAGAGGTGCAGCTGGAGCTCAAGGATGCCAGCACGAAGTGCGAGGCCCTTGAGCAAAAGAACGAAGACCAGGCCACCGAACTATCCACGCTGAAATCCGAGCTCAAAGCGGAGCGAGTTGATAGGCGGTTCTTTGAAGAAGAACTCCGCCAAGTCAAGGCGATCGCGGATGGAAAGCCGTACTTACTGCAATGTGCCTTTGGTGGTAACAGTTTTGCATTGCTCACCCGGGTGTGGCGTTCCTCAGGCGCCTTTACGGACCTCCCGAGGAGTACAGCGGACGCGAACAAATACTTCGCCTCTCGGGATGGGGATGTTGAGCCTCGGCTGTTCTGGTCGCAATTTCAAGCCCCCGAGCATCCTCCCTCCTGAGCAATCAGATGAAACAATTGTTGGAGCTGCACAGGATGGCGGAGCCGGCCATGAAGGACCTCTGCATCCGGCTGTGGCCTGCATAGCCATTCTTGAGCAGTTACTTCGGCTTGGTGCAGAAACTGTGCGACGCTGCGCCTCGGATTGACGCTCTAAAGCGTTCTACGTGCATCGACGGACCTCGGATGGCCTTTGCAAGGACCATGATGCACTGGCCGAGGCTCAAGCCGACCGAGATGGCCACCGCGCCTCCACCCCCTGGGAAGGAGCATAGGCGCCCCGAGCAATACTTTTCCACCGTGATGGATGGTGCTCGGGCAATAGAAGCCCAATGCCCTAAGGATGTAATTTATGAATGAGCATTTTGTCATGTATCCGATGATTGTTCCGCTTTATAATGCGGTTGCATGGTTTATCATGTCTTTATGCTTTGTATTATTTTGACTCCTATGTGGCCGTTTTATCTGAAAGTTGCGAGTCGTCGGCTTCAGTCCCCATGTAGATACTACACGAGGTGTTTCTACCTCCACACTATGACCCTTAGCCGACGTATCGGTGCCCGAAGGCGGTAGTGAGAGGGGAACAAGGCAATCGGACTATGATGCTTTAGTGCTTTCACTTAACCGTAGGAGCTTGACTATGGGGGCTGATGACTAGCCCCTAGTGTTTTGTGATATTCGGATACACCGAGGTTGAAACCAGTATCACATGGTTTGTAATCGTACAAACCCCTCGTATAACACGGAATAACCTCTATTGATTTTTAGTTTGACACTTATGCTCGGATTGCAGAACGGTTCTCACTTATTATGACAGTCAGTTTTCGGCTTTCTCCACTGAGGTACTTGACCAGGCGAGCTGGAAGCACAATCATAGTGGTTCTCCCTTTACCCTTTTAGCCGAACGAGCGGAACGTAAGAGGGCAAACACAGGAGCCGGGCAACCCAACCATTGACCCAAGACATAATTCGGAACCGATTCATATAACACAACATCCAAGACGCCGAACACATAAACAATAGTGCCGGGGTGATGCTTGGGGCAATTTTTATAGTCAAGCCCCCGGTCTATTAGCCGGTCGCATCGTAATATGTATCGAACAACTTTGCTATCGGCGTCGGTGAGTAGAGAACAGAGTATGTGACATAAAATACAGCGAGGAGGCCGTAAAGGATGGTCTTTATTTCTGATGAATTCTTATAACTCAAACTGCCGGAGCAACTGTTACAGGTATTTTGAAATGAAAAATAAATTTTACAAAGGAGAGGTTTTACCCGGGGTCTTCGATGGGTGACTTGACGTCCTCAATGTGCCCTATCGCATGTCTGCTCCTTTGCTCCCGAGGGGGTTGCGTTCCTTTAAAGGTGATTGATATCGGCGAACGGACCTTGGGAAGAAGATCTTGAGAAGACGCCACAGTGTGGATGAGCTTTACGCTTGGAAGGTCCTAGATGGTACCTGTGGTTTGTCCGAAGACATGTGTTGGTAGTAGTTCGGTCCAGTCGAACACTTTCCCTTTGATAGTGGGTCCCCACAGCTGCCCATGGTATTTTGAGCGCGAAGTTGTGCCTTCTTGGCACATATTTTATGGGAACTAGGGCTATGTTGTAGGGGGCGTATCCCTATTTTTGTTGGGCGGAAGATGATTCCGGGAGTTCGGGTTGAGACCAAGCTTGTTTACTAACCTGACGTGCCTTTATGGCTGATTTGGGCGTCGGCCTATCGTAGCCGTACTGGAATTCGGCTGCCAGGGCCGCTGTGTGTTCCTCAGTTCGGAGAGAGCGCTCTGTGTTGCCATTGACAGTAATGACCCACTTGGGCCCGGGCATCTTGAGCTTCAGGTACGCGTAGTGGGGGACGGCGTTAAAGCGAGCGAATGTTGTGCGGCCGAGTAGGGCGTGATAACCGCTGCGAAAAGGGACAATGTCAAAGATCAAGTCTTCGCTGCGGAAATTGTCGGGCGAGCCGAACACTACTTCCAGATTCGCGGTGCCCGAGCAGCGGGCTTCGACGCCTGGGATCACTCCTTTAAAGGTAGTGTTGCTAGGTTTGATCCTTGACGGATCTATACCCATCTTTTTCGCCGTGTCTGAGTAAATCAGATTAAGGCTACTTCCTCCGTCCATTAGGACTCTAGTGAGGTAATACCCATCGATAATGGGGTCTAGGACGAGGGCTGCCGAACCTCCGTGACGGATACTGGTCGAAGGTGATCGGGCAAGCCGACCATGGGTTATACTTCGGGGCTACGGGCTCTACGGCGTAGACCTCCCGAAGGGCACGCTCCCTCTCCTTTTTTGGTATGTGAGTGGCATATATCATGTTCACAGTTTTTACCTCTGAAGGGAACTGCTTTTGTCCTCCATTTCTTGGACCGCGGGGCTCGTCATCATCCTCGCTGCGTGGGCCCTTGCCTTGCTCTTCGGCTGCGAGTTTTCCAGCTTGTTTGAATACCCAACAATTACGGTTGGTGTGGGTAGCGGGCTTGTCTTGGGTGTCGTGGATCTGGCAGGGCCTATCCATGATTTTGTCCAGCGTGGTAGGTCCGTCTCGATTTACTTTAGAAGGTTTCCTCCGCTGTCCGGATTTTGGGTTGCGGAAACAGGCATTAACGGCCGTGTCCTCAGCATCACCGTTGTTGTGCTGGCATTTGTTTTGGTTACGTCATGGTTTCCCATTTCCATCCCGGACTTCGGAGGTGCCGGGATCTTCGGGGTTATGGCCTCGTCGAGCTAGCCAGTTATCCTCACCTGCGCAAAAGCGGGTCATAAGTGAGGTAAGGGCGGACATTGTCCTCGGCTTGTCCTGGCCGAGCTAACGAGCTAGCCACTCGTCCCGGATATTATGTCTGAAGGAGGCTATTGCCTCGGTGTCCAGGCAGTCAACAATCTGGTTTTTCTTGGTCAAGAACCGATTCCAGAATTGCCGAGCCGATTCACCTGCTTTCTGGACAACATTGCTCAGGTCGGAGGAGTCCGATGGCCGGACATAAGTGCCCTGGAAGTTAGATCGGAAGGCATCCTCGAGCTCTTCCCAGCTCCCGATGGAATTCTCGGGGAGACTGTTTAACCAGTGTCGAGCTGGCCCCTTAAGTTTTAGGGGCAGATACTTGATGGCGTGGAGATCATCTCCTCGTGCCATATGAATGTCGAGGAAGAAGTCCTCAATCCACACGGCTGGGTCTGTTGTCCCGTCGTATTGCTCTATGTTAACGGGTTTAAACCCTTCAGGGAATTGATGCTGCAACACCTCGTCTGTGAAGCATAGTGGGTGGGCAGCACCTCTGACACGAGCTATGTCATGCCTACGATCGGCGGTCGATTGGGCCCGGTTTTGTTCCCGACCTCTATTGTTGCGGTCGAGTCAAGACTGGTACCCGTCCTGTCTAGCGGGGGAGTACCCTCTAGATCCGTAGATGGATCTTGTGTGGCCTGCTCTATAATCCAGGTCCTGTCGTAAGTCATACCTGTCCTCAGGCTCTGCTGGCTCTTTTCCTCTCCTGTGGGGTACCGCAGGTCTGTACTCGGCCTCGCCGGCCGGCCTATCCCGTCCTCGGGGGGGGGGGGGTCCGGCTGGTCGTACGGAGTATGCCTGGGAGACGATGTTTCAAGGACCTCGCCATCGAACTGCGGCAGCAGCCGCCGGCGTGGGTAGCTCTTGGGTTGGTCTGGTAGATTGGTATCGTACCCTTCTTCGGCTGCCAAGACCCTCGTCCATCTATCATTGAGGGTGTCTTGTTCGGCTTTGAGCTGCTGTTGTTTTGCCTTCAGGCTTCGGGCGGTGGCTAAAAGCTGCCGCCTAAACTGTTCCTGATCCGCAGGGTTTTCGGGGACGGTGAAGTCTTCGGCTTCCAGGCTGTCCTCCTCCTCGACAGGGGGGAGGTAGTTGTCGTCCTCGGAATCATTAAGATCCACGGTGTCGCGCCGATCTTCGGGCCTTTCCTGGTCCTCCAGTGGCTATTCGGGGACTTCAGGGTCGCCGAGGTCTTCCGGGGTGTCGTTTTCTCCGGTGCCTGCAATGGCTTCCCTTCCCTTGTTTGCCTTAGATCGTTTCTGCTGTTTCCGGCGCCTTGACGGCTCCTCACCTGATTTATCGCCATTCTTATTAGGGGTGCGATCGCCCTTATCGTCGGGGGTGTCTACCATGTAGACGTCGTAGGTGGAGGTGGCAGTCCATTGCCCAGTGTTGACAGGGGCGGGGGCGCCGTCCTCTTCATCCATGTCTTCGGCCTCCTCGGAGGCGTAGTCCAGCATATCGGTTAAGTCCTCGATAGTGGCTACCAAGTGGGTGGTGGGTGGGTCAAAAAATTCCCCATGACCCGCCTTCAGACCGATCTGAGCATGGGTCGAGGTCGAGTCGTCTGTGATTTTTATTGATAGGATCCGATCCAGCGCCTCGTTGATCGTCAAGAGCTCGACCGGATCGATCTGCCTAGGACTTTCGGAGTTAAACTCCAACGTGTCCGTACAAAGAGTGTGTTCGGCAGGGGCCGACCCCTGGCCCTCAGGTATTGTAATCGGATCCGGACTAAGAGCCAGATCATCGGCAGGGATAGACCCGAGGGTGGAGTCGAGAAGGAGATCTGAAGTTAAGGCTTCGGAGACTTCGGGCTCGTCAGATGAGATCGCAAGCCCAGCGAATGAAAGATCGCCCCGGGAGTCTATGGACAACTCTAGGTTTCCGAATATGATCTCTTGATCGAGGGCAAGACTCCCGATCCGACTAGGGTGGCCGGTCGGGTCGGCGTGCAGCACGATGCCGCCGAAAGAGAAAATCTGTCCGGGGGCAAAGGAGTCCCCATTACGGACTTCATCGCAAATGATTAGGCGAGCCATCAATTCCTCTTGCGATCCCACAGCGGAACTCTCAATGAAAGCACTAATGTCAGTGTCAAAACCGGCGGATCTCGGGTAGGGGGTCCCGAGCTGTGAGTTTAGGAACGATGGGTAACAAGGGACGAAGGAGACGATGTTTACCCAGGTTCGGGCCCTCCTATGGAGGTAAAACCCTACGTCCTGCTTGGTTGTATTGATGTGTATGAAGATTACAGAGTCGATCTACCTCGAGATCAAGTAGCCAAAACCCTAGATGAGTTTTTCTGCTCTCTACGATCTAAACCCCCCGGTTTATATAGACACTGGGAGTACCTAGGATTTACACATGATAAGTCTCCAGCCGGAAGTAAAGACGCTGATCCCCTCATCTTGACTTGGAGTGCACGCCGCGTCTTCGGAGGTTTCCTTCTAGAATACGGGGTCATCGCATATCCCGGCCCTTCCTGCGATAATCAGAGAGCGGCCCACCAAGCCGGTCTATGAGAGATAGGTCGGCGGCCTGAGGACCCCTTAGTCCAGGACTCCCTCACTAGGCTCGTCAAGTTGAACCCAAGTGTTCTACATGTGCAAAAACTGGCTTACACCCGTTGTATGCGAACGTAGAGTCTATCACACCCGATCATCATGTGGTGCTTCGAAACGACGAACCTTCGCAACGGTGCACACTTGGGGACAACACAATTTTATGTTGAAATTTTAGTGAGGGATCATCTTATAATGCTACCGTCGTTCTAAGCAAAATAAGATGCATAAAAAGGATAAACATCGCATGCAAATCATATAAGTGACATGATATGGCCATCATCATCTTGTGCTTTTGATCTCCATCTCCAAAGCACCTGCATGATCTCCATCGTCACCGGCATGACACCATGATCTCCATCATCATGTCATCAAGTGTTTGTCGTGCCAACTATTGCTTCTACAACTATTGCTAACTCATAGCGATAAAGTAAAGCAAAAATGGCGAAAATAAATTAAAGACAACCCTATGGGTCCTGCCGGTTTCCGTACTCATCGACATGCAAGTCGTGATAATCTATACAAAAACATGATCATCTCATACATCACATATATCACATCCTGTCTTTGGCCATATCACATCACAACATGCCCTGCAAAAACAAGTTAGACGTCCTCTACTTTGTTGTTGCAAATTTCATGTGGCTGCTATGGGCAACTAGTAAGAACCGTTCTTACCTATGCAAAGCCACAACGGTGATAATCAAGTTGCCTTTTAACCTTCTACAAGGACCGCCTCTGTCGAATCTGATTCAACTAAAGTGGGAGAGACAGACACCCGCCAACCATCTTTATGCAACAAGTAGAATGTCAGTCGATGGAACCGGTCTCTCGTACGTGGACGAGTAAGGTTGGTCCGAGCCGCTTCATCCCACAATACTGCCGAATAAAGATAATACTAAGGAGATAAGCAATCTGAACATCAACGCCCACAAACTCTTTTGTGTTCTACTCATGCATATCATCTACGCATAGACCTAGCTCATGATGCCACTTTTGGGGAACGTTGCAAGGGAAACAAAAAAATTCCTCCGCACACGCAAGATCTATCCATGGAGATGCATAGCTACGAGAGGGTGAGTGTATCTACATATCCTTGTAGATCGCTAAGCGGAAGCGTATATAACGCGGTTGATGTAGTCGTACGTCTTCACGATCCAATCGCGATCCGTCCAGATCTAGCGCCGAACGAACGATACCTCCGCGTTCAGCACACATGCGGCTCGATGACGTCTCCGCCTCCTCGATCCAGCGAGCGAGGGCAGAGTAGTAGATGGGTTCTCAACCAGCATGATGGCGTGGTGGAGGTGGTGGTGGAGCAGTGCCAGCAGGGCTTCGCCAAGCGCTACAGGAACCACGAACGGGGGAGAAAACGATCTAGGAAGAGAGGGGGGCGCCAAGGGCTTGGTTTGTCCTCTTCGGGCGCCCCCTCCCCTCTATATATAGGTGGAGGGGCGTGGAGATCAGCCCCTCCAAGCCCTAGGGCGCAGCCAAGGGGGAGGAGTTGGACTCCTAGTCCAATTCCCTCCCTTTCCATACACAGGTGGACTTTCCACCTCTCCCAAGCCACATGGGCCTTGAGGGACTTGTGCGTCTGGCCCAATAAGGCCAGTGTCAGATTTCGGGCTCCGCAAAACCCTCAAGATTTGAACACAGGGGCATGTCCTAAGATCCCCTGCAGCCTCGCCCTACCTAGCTCACTACACGATGGTTGGGATGATGAACTCGCACGATGACGAGGAAGAAGATGCACACGGTGATTTACCCAGGTTCGGGCCACTGCGAAGCATAATACCCTACTCCTGCTTTGGTGGATTGCCTCACAAGGAGGTGTGGTGGATGAACTAGTACAATGGTGAGGAGCCTCGTGAGGGCGCTCGATTGGTGTTCCTGGCTCTCAGCCTTGTCTGTTGCTCCTCTGTCCTTCTCCCTCTCGTCGGTGCAGCCTATCCTCTACTTATAGCAGCGGCTCGGGTCCTCTTCCCTTATCACAATGGCGGGAAGGGATCCCACAATGGCCAAACTCGAAGGGGGACAGGAGTACATCCCCGCCCTGTCCAAAGGTGGTCTTCGCCTGCAAAGTAGTTGTCGATGATGTAGAGGTGGGCTCGGCGATGACATCCGTCCCGCTGGGCTCGTGGTCGTGGTCTTGTTGCACCGGAATGGAAACCTTTGGGGGGCACTTTGGGAACCTTCGTACGTCCTTGCTCCCTTTGCACCAAAGGGGAAACTGCACCACCTGGCGCGCTGGCGCCCGCCTGTCCTCCCCTGCGTCATCCTTGACTCCTGATGCCGGGTTCTGCATAGAGATCTCCGCCGCTCTGGAGAGTGCCTGAGGAGGCCCACTCATTTCTAGTCTTGGTGCCGCCTCCCTCGTGAGCTCGGGTCCTCGTGAGGGCCTTGTCTCGTGTTGGGCTGCGCTGGGCCATGCTTGGCTCGTGAGGTGGGCCATGCCCTAGGCCGCAGGTAGGCAGGTCTGGGTACCCCCGTTCCAAGAATGCCGACAGTAGCCCCCGAGCCCAAGGCATGCTCGAGGTGGCTTCCGGGCGAAGCCCTTGAGGATGGCCCGAAGCGCCGCGGGCCCCAAACGCCTGCGGGCCAGGCTTACACGCGTCGAGCGCCTGGGCGGCGATGCCCCCGCTCCCCGAGGGCATCAGGAACCGCCCCAAGTCAAACTGATGTGACACCCGTGTGCAGCGCCGGCCATCATTGCCCTTCCTTGAATGTTGCGGCTCCCTCGGGCCTCCACTCCTCGGGCCATGCGGATGTGACCCCACAATCGGCAGGCGAGGCGACGTGGACGGCAACGCGCTGATCGAACCGCCCTGTGGCGCCCGAGGGGCGCACGTCGCCTGATCTCCCACGACGCTTCGCAGCTACAGTCACGCCTATAAATCCGCCCCGCCCCTGGTGGGGGGGGGCACTGCAGTCTCGAGGTGTCTTCGTGCTTCCATTGTTCCACAGAAAAAACCCTCTCTTCTTCCCAGCTTCTCCTCTCCCATGGCGTCTGGAGGAAGTGCAGCAGGCGCGGGGAAGCGCGCGGGATTGTCGGCTCCCCCGCCCTCTTTCGGAGGCAGCGGCAGGAGGCCCCCGCGGTCGGCGTAGGTCCGCCGGCCCTGGGCCATGGTCGATGAGTGAGTACTCCTCCGTCCCCTTCTTTCTTAGTTGTCTTGTCCAGTGCTCCGGACTTGATCCCCTCCTTCTTCCAGGGCGCCTGCGGACAAGAAACGCAAGCTCGGCAAACTCCAGGAGCAGGTGGACGCGCTGCGGGCCCAGCTGATGACCGCCGAGGTCGCCTTCCAAGTCGCCCTCAGGGGCGAAGCGGAGGCCAGGACGGAGCTAGCGTCCCTCCAGGCCCAGTTTAAGGAGGCGACGGACGCCGTGCAGGCCGCCCAGGACGAGGCGGCGCATGCCAAGATGCTGGAGTCCCAGCGCGCCAAGCAGTACCTTGGCATTGCCCGCCGCGTGGCCGGCGCGGTGAGCCGGTTCGTCGGGGAAGCCCCCGTGCCGCCGTGCATGCGTGGCGACGGGGGCTATCTTGACTTCTTCCAAAAGGTGGTGGAGGCGCTGGAGACCGGCATCTCCCGCGTGAACGCGGACAACGAGTCCGACGCGCGCGACCTCCTGGACCTCGCCTTGACGTGCGTCTTCTCCAACCTGCGCCGCCATGCCCCGGAGTTTGACCTCCGACGCGTCGGGGAGCGGGTGCCTGACGAGCTCGAGAGGCCCCTCCGGGATGAGGTGCGCCCGCACGTGGAATCCCTGGTGGAGCGGTTCATCCAGGTGCCCGCCTCCAGCGGGGAGGATGACTCCGACGCTGGGGCGGCTGGCGGCGCGGGCGGCGACAGCGACTCCTCCCTCTAGGCATCCCCTGTTTCCCTTTCATGGTTCCTGTAATATTTAAGAAGAACTCGGCCCCGGAGGGCGTTAGCCTTTTGCATATTACCTTCGTCTCCGTCCTTCCTTTTCTTAAATCGCCGGTTGCCTGCTTGTCGTGATGCGACTTAGTTTCTTCGCGCGGGGCTTGGCGTCGCTGCCGATGCGGCTTGGTGATGACGGCCGGCGGGGCCCTCGCGAGGCTCTCTCTCGTGAGGGGCAGATCGTGGCCGCCACTCCCCGGGTTCGTGGCCTTGCTGCTTGTCGTGGCGGGGTCCCTCCCCTCGCGTTGTATTTCCTGGCGCCTCAGGTCTCAGGGGTCTCGGTAGCCGCGCGTGGTGGCCCACAGTACCTGCATCCTCACATTAGTGTGCACAACCCTTACCCCGTCCTCGGGTCATCATTAGATCAGGAGGCTCTTGCTTGGTTCGGTAGTGTACTTAGCTCGTAGGGCGGTGACGATCTCGTGCGTCGCGTGGCGCAGCCAGGCTGTCCAGATAGCCCGCGATTCCACCTGGGACGCTTCCTCCTTGTTTGTGGGACAGTTTGGGGGCCCTTTCGGCACTCTGCGTCTGCAGGTCCCAGTCCCGCACATTCCTCGACCGCCGTAATGTACATCCGGATCACCAGGACGCAACTACGAGGTGAGGCCTCGACACCCTTGATGCCGACCGGATCGCCAGGACGACATGAAGGGGCGAGTGGCTATATGACCGGTAAGGTTCCTGAGGCGCGTTGCTCAGGACCCCCTTTGACGCTCAAGCGGCTCTACGTCGGCAGCTCCAAGTCCCGCACATTCCTCGACCACCGTAATATACGTCCGGATCACCAGGACGCAACTACGAGGTGAGGCCTCGACACCCTCGATGCCGACCGGATCGCCAGGACGACATCAAGGGGCGAGTGGCTATACGACCGGTAAGGCTCCTGAGGCGCGCTGCTCAGGAGCCCCCTTTGACGCTTGAGCGACCCCCATTCCGTCCTGCCGGCTGCCGCCTCAGGAGGCACCGGGACCTCCCGAGGTCCCATGCTGCGGTGCCGCGCTGTGGTCGGAGCCCCCGAGTGGGGATCGACCGCCAAAAGATGCAAGTCCCTGAGGCGACAGGGCCTTGCTATCCAGTTCCGAGGCGCCTCGGGAGGGCCGGAGTGCACGGGCCCTTGCGAAACACCAATTTAGAGAAAGAGACTCCAAGACCGGAAAAGGAGAGAATGATGAGAGAAAAATCCCCGCCCCCTTTTTCATTTTAAAAATAGAGTTCCGAAATTCTCAAACTTCGTTCCAAAAAGTGGCAATTCGAACACCAAAAAGAAGCAAGCAACTGCCGCGTCCGGCACCTAAGTTAGTCTTCGCCTTCGTCTTCCCCCAGCGCGGAGCGTAGGGCATCCACGTTGCGTGGGCATAGCCATTGGTGGGCAGTGTTGTCCGCCAGCGCGGAGCATGGGGCTTCCACTTGGGCGTGGGATGGAACCCCTCCACGTCCTCGGGGGGCTCCGGGTGTATACAGCCACTCATTATTACGTGAGAGTGTCACGGCCGTAGATAGCTGGGCAAGCCCCCGGGCGCACGGCCCGGTTGCTCCCAACTCCGTCAAGAGCCATCCCGTGCATTTCTGCTCGGTTGCGCGCCTCTATGACCCAAACCCGAACGCATTGTTCCCCGCGTAGCCGCAGGATTGCGCTCCCACGGCCCAAACATGAGCACAATGCATCCAGCGCAGCCATAAAGGTGTTTTGTCGGTGAAGCCACCTCGTGAAGCGTCAGGGCGCCGGCCGGACAGTGTCTTGAGGGCCTCGTGAGGCCTAGCCTCCCGAGGCTGCGCCGGCGCTCCGGTTTCCATGGGTGGCCCGCGTTACTTGTGTCTTGCTGCTCCTCCTCAGGCCGTTTCTCCTGAGGCCTCGGGCCTTGGCTCGGTGTTAGTTGCTCGCGAGGACGACGGCTTGCGCCGTTCCCCATGGGCCCGGGGGCGTCCTCCCTCCTTCTCCCGCTCGCGTTGTCTAGGCCAGGTGCTCCGTCGGTGGAAGACCCCAGGCCCGGCTTGGGGAGGACGCCCAGGGTACCCCCTATTCTTGGGGGGTGCTGGCGCCTGTGGCAGGCGCCAGATCCATCCCGCCATCCGGAGGTATGACGTAGCTTGGTACATAGGGCTCTACATAAGGGCCCGGTTCTCCACCTGAGCCGTCCGGCGGGGCGCCGGGGACAGCCCCTCCGGGCGGCGGCAGGGCGCCGCCTTGTGCGCGCAGCCCGCAGACCCTCCTGCGACGAGCCTCAGCTCAAAGTTGCTTACCTCTGCCACCGCCGCTGGGTGGGCCGCATGCTTCCTGACGGGGATTGTTACCTTGGCGATCTGATACGCCCTCGCCGTGGTTGCTTGCTTGTCCGGTCGCCTGCGCCGCCTGCTCCCTGCGCAGGATGGCGCGCTCCCGCCTGGTTAACCCAGGTTGTTGATGGTCCCTAGGGTCATGGAGGCGCATGTCGGTGCACGCGTGGGGCGCCCCGTTGTTTCCTTCGTGCGCTCCATCGTCGGGGCCGGGCTGCACCCCGAAACCGGTCACCGGAATTCGGAGGAGAAGGAGCATGGCGTGCGACGGGCCCCACTCGGGCTCGCCCAGGGCCTGAGGGGGCACGCCGCCGGTGGGCTGGGCGACAGGCGCGGCGAACGAGCCCCTAGCGCCTGACGCCTGCGGCCTTGAAGGAGAGTGAGGAGACATGGCCCTCCGCGCGACGGCGACCAGCTTAACGACGTGGTCGGCCCATGCGTCGAAGCCCCCGTGCGTCGGGCGGTGGCCAAGCATCTTGCTTGCCATCAGCAACGCATCGTGCACGTCGAGGTCTCCCACATAGGTGCAGCGCGATGTCGGTGCAGGGGGCGTCGCCCGTCCGCCGTGCGCTTGGGTGGTGCGAGGGGCGACGATGGTAGAGATGACACTGGCGGCTAGATATTGACCGCCCAGCGTCGTGCCGCTGGGGCGTGAGTCTCGGTTTGCAGTGGTGGGGTTGGTGGAGACGGATCTGCCATGGCCGGAGGAAGGTTGTCGGGTGTTGGCCATCGGAGCGGTGCGGCGAGGGAAGAGCGAGGCTTCGAGGAAGATTTCGACACGCCCCCTACCTGGCGCGCCAAATGTCGGATTTCGGGCTCCGCAAAACCCTCAAGATTCGAACACAGGGGTGTGTGCGAAAATCCCCTGCAGCCTCGCCCTACCTAGCTCATTACACGATGGTTGGGATGATGAACTCGCACGATGACGGGGAAGAAGATGCACACAGTGATTTACCCAGGTTCGGGCCGCTGCGAAGCATAATACCCTACTCCTGCTTTAGTCGATTGCCTCACGAGGAGGTTTGGTGGATGAACTAGTACAGTGGTGAGGAGCCTCGTGAGGGCGCTCGAGTGGCGTTCCTGGCTCTCTGCCTTGTCTGTTGCTCCTCTGTCATTCTCCCTCTCGTCGGTGCAGCCTATCCTCTACTTATAGCAGCGGCCCGAGTCCTCTTCCCTTATCGCAATGGCGGGAAGGGATCCCACAATGGCCAAACTCGAAGGGGGACAGGAGTACATCCCCGCCCTGTCCAAAGGTGGTCTTCGCCTGCAAAGTAGCTGTCGATGATGCAGAGGTGGGCTCGGCGATGACATCCGTCCCGCTGGGCCCGTTGTCGTGGTCTTGCTGCACCGGAATGGAAACCTTTGGGGGGTGCTTTGGGAACCCGCGTACGTCCTTGCTCCCTTTGCACCAAAGGGGAAACTGCACCGCGCGCTGGCGCCCGGCTGTCCTCCCCTGCGTCATCCTTGACTCCTGAGGCTGGGTTCTGCATAGAGATCTCTGCCGCTCCAGAGGGGGCTTGAGGAGGCCCACTCATTGCTGGTCTTGGTGCCGCCTCCCTCGCGAGCTCGGGTCCTCGCGAGGGCCTTGTCTCGTGTGGGGCTGCGCTGGGCCATGCTTGGCTCGTGAGGGGGGCCATGCCCTGGGCCGCAGGCAGGCAGGTCTGGGTACCCCCGTTCCTAGAACGCCGACAGCCAGGGTGCCTACCCTCAGCCCATGAAAACCCTTGGGACGTGGTGGAACCCTTGGTGGACTTCCGGACTCCTCCGGAAGTTTTTGGAACCTTCTAGAAGCTTCCCGGTACAACATCGGAAAAACCCGAAACTTTTCTGGTAGCGAAAATATGACTTCCCATATATAAATCTTTACCTCCGGGCCATTCCAAAGCTCCTCGTGACGTTCGGGATCTCATCCGGGACTCCGAACAACATTCGGTCACCAACATACATAACCCAATAATACTATATCGCCACCGAACATTAAGCGTGCAGACCCTACGGGTTCGAGAATCATTTGGACATGACCGAGACACCTCTCCGGTCAATAACCAATAGCGGGACCTTGATGCCCATATTGGTTCCCACATATTCCATGAAGATCTTTATCGGTCGAACCATGATGCAAAGGAATCAATCAATCCCGTATGCAGTTCCCTTTGTCCAGTGGTATGTTACTTGCCTGAGATTCGATCGTCGGTATCTCCATACCTAGTTCAATGTCATTATTGGCAAGTCTCTTTACTCATTTCGTAATACAAGATCCCATGACTAACTTCTTAGTCATATTGCTTGCAAGCTTATTGTGATGTTGTATTACCGAGCGGGCCCAGAGATACCTCTCCGTCATACGGAGTGACAAATCCCAGTCTCGATCCACGCCAACCCAACAGACACCCTCGGAGATACCTGTAGAGCACCTTTATAGTCACCCAGTTACGTTGTGACATTTGATACACACAAGGCATTCCTCCGGTGTCAGGGAGTTGCATGATCTCATGGTTGCAGGAACAGATACTTGACATGGATAAAGCAATAGCAATTAACTAACACGATCAAATGTTGTGCTTACGGTTGGGTCTTGTCCATCACATCATTCTCCTAATGATGTGATCCCGTTATCAAATGACAACTCATGTCTATGGTCAGGAAACCTTGACCATCTTTTATCAACGAGCTAATCTAGTAGAGGCTCACTAGGGACATAGTGTTGTCTATGTGTCCACACATGTATCTGAGTTTCCAATCAATACAATTATAGCATGGATAATAAACGATTATTATGAACAAGGAAATATGATAATAACCAATTTATTATTGCCTCCGGGGCATATTTCCAACAGTAGGTTCAACCTGGAGAGTTTATATATCCCAGTGACAAAGTAGGGGACAAGATGCGTCTTTGTGTTGTTGCTACTAAGGATAACACGACAGGGTTCATTCATATTGCTTGAGTTTACTTTGTCTACATCATGTCATCGTTCTCCATGCATTACTTTGTTTTACTTAATACTCTAGATGCATGCAGGATAGCGGTCGATGAGTGGAGTAATAGTAATAGGTGCAGGCGGGAGTTGGCCTACTTCTTTATGGACGTGATGCCTATATACACATGATCATTGCCATGAAAATCACATAACTATCCGCTTTTCTATCAATTGCCCAACAGTAATTTATTACCCACTGTATGATGCCCACATGAGAGATGCCGCTAGGGAAAACTATGCCCCCCCAGAGTCTATTCACTTATAAATTTACAAACGCTACTATTACCTTGTTGCCTTTATTTACTTTTTATTTTATTTTGCAACTTACAATTATCTGCACAACTCATTTGCTTGCAAATAACGAGATCAAGGGGATTGACAACCCTCTTGCCCGCGTTGGGTGCAAGTTGTTTGTTCATTTGTGTGCAGCCACTGAAGACGGATGAGGATTGATATTCCTATTAGTTCGATAAACCTTGGTTTCATAACTGAGGGAAATACTAACCCACTTTGTGTTGTGATAACCCGTTCCTCTTCACAGAAAACCCAACGCAGATCATGAGTATCAGGAAGGATTTCTGGCGCCGTTACCGGGGAATATCATCATCAACTATCAAGTAACTTCACACAAATTTTCATTCACTTGTTTATCTTTTTATTTGTTGTTATATTTAGTTTGTCTCATAAAAATCAAAAATACAAAAATATTTACCTTTGCTTGTTACTAGTTTATTTCTTTGCTTGCTAGTTTACTTGTCACCCAAGCATGATTTTAATGATGCTATTAAATATATCCAAATATCTATTAATGAAAGTAAGCAGAGGACCACTAAGTTGAGAGCTAAGCGGGAATTCTTAGAAAAAGCACTTCCACCCGGTTTTTATCGGAATCATGATGAAGAGCTTCAAATGATTGGCACTTCTCCTATTGAATCTTTACTTACCTCTCTGAATATAAATGATAAAGGGACTGGAGATGATTCAACTCTAGTTGATAAGCGTCCCATTTGCTTGGAGGGTGATGATTTTGATGCTAAAACTGAAAAACGCGGGTTTGGAGAGGTCAAAACTTTAACTAGTGATGTGCCCACTATTTTGGATTACAAGGACTTTAGTTATGATAATTGTTCTTTAGTAGAATGTATTTCCTTGTTGAAATCCATTATTAGCTCACCCAATGCTTATGAACAAAACAAAGCTTTTACCGAACATATAGTAGAAGGTATGATAAAAGCTTATGATGAGAAACTTGAGCTTGAAGTTTCTATTCCTAGAAAATTGCATGATGAGTTGGAACCTACTATCAAGATAAAGATAAATAAATATGAATGCAATGCTTTGTGTAACCTTGGTTCTAGTGTTTCAACTATTCCTAAATCTCTTTGTGATGCGCTTGGTCTCACTAATATTGAAGATTGTTCCCTTAACTTGCATCTTGCGGATTCTACCATTAAGAAACCTTTAGGTAGAATTAATGATGTGCTTATTATTGAAAATAAAAATTATGTGCCTGTAGATTTCATTGTGCTTGATATTGATTGCAATCCTACTTGTCCCATAATACTTGAAAGACCTTTCCTACGAACTATAGGTGCAATCGTTGGAATGAAAGAGGGAAACATAAGGTTCTAGTTCCCATTAAAGAAAGGGATGGAACACTTCCCTAGAAATAAAATTAAACCACCTTATGAATCAATCATTAGAGCCACTTATGGGTGGAGTGTCAAGGATGACAATACTTGAAACTATGCATTATGCCCAGCTAGGGGCATAAAACAATAGCGCTTGTTGGGAGGCAACCCAATAGTTATCTTTAAATTTTTCTTTAAACTTTCTATTTGTTTTTTATAAAATGATTATTGCCTCTATAATGATTATGTTTTTGTGTTTAAAATAGTGTTTGTGCCAAGTAAAGCCTTTGTGATGACTCACAAGATGAGTAGAATCGATGCTGAAACAAAACGGAAAATTTTGACTCCAGTACAAGAATTTTCATTTTTTACTGGAGAGTGATAATGATCTGAAATTTGTACAAAATATTTCATTACACATTTTACAGGTTGTCATAGTTTTTCAGAATTTTTAGAGTTACAGAAGTGTAGGTTCTCTATAGATTGCTACAGACTGTTCTGTTTTAGACAGATTCTGTTTTTGCTTGCATAGTTGCTTGTTTTGATTATGCTATGGATTGTATCGGGGGTTATAAGCCATGGAGAAGTTAGAATACAGTACCTATTATGCATTTATGAAATAATAATCAATTTATAACAGTACATAAAGTATGAAATATGTTTCTTATACTAACGGATTTCACGAAGTTTTGTTGAGTTTTGTGTGATTGAAGTTTTCAAGTTTTGGGTGTTATCACGATGGACAAAGGAATAAGGAGTAGCAAGAACCTAAGCTTGGGGATGTACGAGGCACCCCAAGGTAATATTTTAAAAGGAGACTCAAGCGTCTAAGCTTGGGGATGCCCCGGAAGGCATCCCCTCTTTCGTCTCAATCCATCGGTATGTCACTTGAAGCTATATTTTTATTCGTCACATGATATGAGTTTTGCTTGGAGCATCGTTTGTTTTTGTTTGCTTTTACTTTCATTTTTCCACAATCAGTGTTTGCTGGACACACCTATTTAAGAGAGACACGCCTTCATCATAATTTGTTAGAATACTCTATGTGCTTCACTTATATCTTTTGAGCTTAGCAGTTGCTCTAGTACTTCACTTATATCTTTTTGAGCACGGTGGCGTGTAGATTTTATAGAAATGATTTCACTCTCTTTCTTCACTTATATTTATTTGAGAGTTAATAAATAGTGACGGTAATTTGCATGGGTCATAAGACTAGTCCAAAAATATTAGGTATTCAATGAGTGATAATCAAAACCATCATGTAGCACATATAGAGAAATTGTGGGTTAATGACATTGACGTGGTAATATGAAAAAGGTGTGAGTCCATAATCGTTGATCCATAGAAGTGTCGATATTAAGAAAGGTTAACTTTTTGTTCATCTAAAAATTAAAGAGGCATGGTGATGATGTGTGAGCATTTCTATTCCTCGTTGAAATCCTAGTGCTGTTTCGGGTCGGAAGCGCGCGATGGTTCACTCCTACCAACCTCTTCCCTCGGGGCATGCGAGTAGTACTTTGATCTATGATAAAACTAATAAAGCTTTGAAATAAGTGTATGAGTTCTTTATGACTAATGTGAAATCATGGACATACGCAATCTCACCTTCTCATATTTGCTAGCCTCTTCGGTACCGTGCATTGCCCATTCTCACCTCAAGGATCGGTGCAACTTTCGCCGGTGCATCCAAACCCCGTGACATGTTATGCTCTGTTGCACATAAGCCTCATTATATCTTCCTCAAAATAGCCACCATACCTACCTATCATGGCAATTCCATAGCCATTCCGAGATATATTGCCATGCAAATTCCATCGTCACTTCACATGACTAGTTCGTTCATCATCATCATATTGCTTTGCATGATCATATAGAGCTGACATAGTATTTCTGGCAAAGCTACCGTTCATCATATTTTTGATACATGTCATGCTAGATCATTGCACATCCTGGTACACTGCCAGAGGCATTCATACAGAGTCATATCTTCATATTAGTTCTCCATATCGAGCTGTAAGTAAATAAAAGTGTGATGATTATCATTATTAGAGCATTGTCCCAGTGAGGAAAGGATGATGGAGACTATGATTCTCCCACAAGTCGGGATGAGACTCCGGACGAAAAATAAAGATGGGGGAGGCCAAATGAGGCCACCATTCAAAAAAATGAGAGAAAATGAGAGAAGGGACTTTGCTACTATCTTTTACCACACTTGTGCCTCAAAGTGGTACTATGCTCCTCATGTTGAGAGTCTCATGATATGACATTTTCATATGCTAGTGGGAATTACCTATTCATCATTACAAACTTGGCTTGTATATTCCTATGACGGGCTTCCTCAAATGCCCAAGGTCTTCATGAGCAAGCAAGTTGGATGCACACCCCACTTAGCTTCATTTGAGCTTTCATACATGTCGGCGTCCTGGGAACGGGGGTACCCAGACTTGCCTGCCTGTGGCCCAAGGCGTGGCCCACCTCGACGACCATGCATGGCCCGGCGCGGCCTTACTCAACACAAGGCCCTCGCGAGGCCCCGGGCTCGCAGGGGAAACAGCGCCAAGACCCGCAGGGAGGTAGGCCTCCCCAGGCCTCCTCCCGAGCGGCGGAGACTTCTATGCAACACACGACCTCAGGAGGCCGAGGGTGACGACAGCCAGGCCAGGCGGGCGCCAGCGCGCGAGAGGGGACAGTTTCCTCTTTGGTGCAAAGGAGACAAGGACGAGCGCAGGTTCCCAAAGCGCCCCCAAAGGTTTCCCTTCTGGTGCAACAAGACCAGGACCCCGAGCCCTGCAGGACGGACGTCATCGCCGAGCCCACCTCTTCATCACCGTCGACTACTTTGCACGCGGAGACCACCTTTCGTCAAGATAGGGTGTACCTCCTGTCCCCCTTCGAATTTGGCCATTGTGGGATTCCTTCCCGCCCTTGCGATAAGGGAAGAGGACCCGGGCCGCTATAAGTAGAGGCTAGGCTGCTCGGTGAAGGACCACACAACCACCCCGCAAACACACCCGCAAGGCAAGACATCACTGTACTAGTTCATCCACAAACCTCCTCGTGAGGCAATCCACCAAAGGCAGGAGTAGGGTTTTACGCTTCGCAGCGGCCCGAACCTGGGTAAACTCTCGTGTGATATCTTCTTCCTCGCCATCGAGCGAGGCCGTCGCGTTGTGGGCTTGGTGGGGTGAAGCTGTTGAGGAATCTTCGCACACGCCCCTGGGTTCGAACTTCCTGGGGTTTTGCGGAGCCCGAATTCCGACATTTGGCGCGCCAGGTAGGGGGCGTCTCGGGATCCTCGCTCAAGCTTCGCCCCGCCACCGCTTGGTGCTTCCATGGCCAAGGGACGTCGGGCCCGCGCCGAACAGCGGGCAGCACACGTTGCGCGGGCGATGCAGGCAGACCTCGGCATCCTGCGCTGCCTCGCCCTCCCGTCGGAAGGCGACATCTCTAGCCCGGCCATGGACAGGCACGAGAGGCTATCGCCCCCGTCAACCGCGCAACGCGCCCTCGCCGCCCTGGGCCTCCCCAGCGTCCACATTGCGGCATCGTCTCCTCGGGCTCGCCGCGGCCCCGTACGCGGGCGAATCGCGCTCCTCGTGGCCCGTGAGCTGCAGCCTTTCCGCATTGCTCGCGGACGCTATGACAGCTGGATATGCCGCGCGGCCATGCGTGCCACCCCGACAGGCGAGGCCCAGGCGCTTCCCCATGGGACGGCCCAGGAGGCTCGCGCCCATGAAGCCGCTCAACCGGCCGCCGAGGCACCGAGGGCGTGCGGACGGACCGAGGACGTGCGTCGCGGCCCGCACCCACCGGAAGTGCGGCCCGGCTCGCCGGGCATGCAGAAGTTGCCCCCTGGCGCAGGCGGAGGCCGACGGGAGCTGCCGGTCGCGTGGGGTAGGCGCCATGACACACCTCCCAGCGCGCCCGACGGATCAAGGCAGGGCGCTTGGCGACTCATCTACACCAACGCCTGGGGGCTCGCGCGACTCTACCACGACTGTGTCGGCGAGCACCCGGGCCACGACGGGAGCGGCGCCGGCTACCACGACAACAGGAGGAGCGTATGCGATTCCGCGAGCGGCTTTCGTCGAGGCTGGTGCGAACAGCCTCACGAGGGCGGCTGGCGGGGCCGGCCTCATGTGGATGCCAGGCGCTGGCAGCCTCGTTGTCGGTGTCAAATCCGGCATATCTCGTAGTAGGGGTCCTAAGCTAGGCGTCTTGGAACGATGGTAACATGGACACAGGATTTTACCTAGGTTCGGGCTCTCTCGAAGAGATAATACCCTACGTCCTGCTTTTGATTGTATTCATATGGGGGATAGGACATAGTACAGGTATCTACCACGAGATTGTTCTAATGAATATAAGATCATCTAATGACTAGCCTGGCCTCGGTTTGTATATGCACCGAAGGCCTAGGGTTTAGAAGAGTCCTCGTCTTGTGCACCAAGTCTTCGGGAGTCTTCCTCGTATGCGTCATGGGCTGCCCGAAGTGGCCCATGAGTGTACCGCCATGGGGGTCCTCGGCCTGATCAACCTAGTCGGGAGACGACGTAGTGAGTACCCCCTAGTCCAGGACACCGTCAGTTGCCCCCTGAACCGGTCTTCAAGTTGGGGACGCTCCTCGGTTCTTCCGAACTGTTCTTCGTCTTCGGTCGTCGGTCTTGAAAACTGGTTCAACAAATCTTCCCATCTCCGATCTTGTGGATCGCTGTGGTGTATCCGAAGAGCTCATACGTCGGGTATCCGAGGAGCCCCTTTAAGTTTTCGGCCTTTATCAATGCCTTATTATTTTTTACGCCACACCTCGGGTTCGAAGTGTTTCCCGTGCGGCAGTGTCCTCTTGCATCCGAGCTCCAACGCCGGACTACATCCGAGGTATCTTTTGCAGCCGAGCACCAACGCCGGACTGCTTCCGAGCTCCAACGCCGGACTGTATCCGAAGAGTCTTTTTACAGCCGAGCTCCAACGCCGGACTGCATCCGAGCTCTTGCGCCGGACTGTATCCGAGCGCTGGACTACATCCGAGGTGTCATAGATTACCTCGGTCTTGAAAAAGTTGAAGGGGTTCAACCGAGCTTAATGCCGGAAATGCCCTCTATGGAGCCAGCCACTTGCATCCGAGCTTTATGCCGAACTCCTTCCGAGGTGGTGCACCACCTCGGCCATGGGCTGACTTTTGTAAATTTAATTCCAATTTGTGCAATGTGTTCTTTGCCGAGATATATAGCCAGTAGCCCTCAAGGTGTGTGTCCGTTGAATGTCCGGCATGCACCTGAAGGAAAACATAAAACCGCTGATCCCAGTAGCCCCTGAGACTCAGGTCGATTCACAAAATTGGCCTGAGGATCAACTCCTAGCCCTGCAGCATACTTAGGAATAGAAACGCGGTGTAATATATTAGAGGAAATAGTGATCGGCAGGCGGGCCCTTGAGAGAGGGTCTTGAGAAGTTGTCGTAATATATTAGCTTGATGCTGGATAGGTCCATATGGTACCTATTGTTGTCCGAAGACGCGTCTGCCCACAGCTCGGTCAAGCCGAACACTGAGTATTTTGAATTTTCTGCATTGAATAGGCAATGCAGTAGCCCCCGAGCCACTAGTCGGGTGGCAACACCAGATCAGGGGATCGATGTGCCCCTTTAATATTTGTAAATGATAAGCGCGAAGCCCAATAGCCCCCGAGACTTAATGTGGGAACGGGTGGCCGAATTAAGGATCGATATCCGGAGTAAATTGACCTTAATCACAATTTATGTGTAATGATTCTATGTATCCAAGTACTTTACATCATTAATGCTCGGATCCGCATTGTACAAAACATTGTCGACCGACCATTGGCTTCAACCTCCTCGGCCAGTGGCCGGGGAGTGTTTGTCCTACTCGATTAAGCCTTTATGAGGGCAAAGATTTATGGCAAACAAGGCAATCCGGCCATACGGTTTTATAAACAAAGGTACGCGGAGAGATATGTTATATTACTATTTAACGTAAGAAACATCTTCCAAAGAAAATAGTCCCGCTATTGGTTCCTTTCTTTGGGTTGTCATGCTGACCATGGTCATGAAACCTCATCTCCGATCAATGTGGGAGGAAAATATTGAGGATTTAGTTGGGGGAAAGTTCCCGAACTCTGTGGTCCATAATGAACCGAAATTTTCACTTCCATCATTGCCGACCAATTATATCCTTTAAGATGGCTAGCTTTCGGCTTCACCCAGTCTGAGGTACTAACCCGAATGAGCCGGTAGTAACAATCACAGAGGTGCTCCCTTTACCACCTAGTCGAACAATCGGGAACGTAGGGGATAAGCACAGGAGCCAGGCAACCCAGCTTGGCCAAAATCTTAAGTCGAATTGATGCATATTTATGGCTTTATAACGATGGTTGCGGAAGGCAGCACGCGCATATTGAATACAAAAGCTTTTATGCTATATGCTAATTTGACTCCTTTGTGACCGTTTATCATCTGAGAGTGGCCCATCCTCGGCTTCTACCCCTTTGTAGATGCTACGCAGGGTGCTTCCGCAATAACAAGACAACCCTTAACGGACGTCTCGGTGCCCGGAGGCGGTTGTATAGCGGAAACGAGGCAATCAGATATTCGGGCTTTATAACTTTCACTTGGTCATAGGAGCATATGTTTGGGAGGCCAGTTAGTAGCCCCCGGTTAGTGTTCGGCGTCAGCCGAGGTCAAGCCATTAACACTCCGGCCAATTTTATGAAAGGCCCGTTGTTTAATACGGTCATTGGATCACTGACCAGATTATGCTCATTGTGACAGTCAGTTTTCGGCTTTCTCCACTGAGGTACTTGACCAATTAAACCGGAAGTACAATCGCAGTGGTTCTCCCTTTGCACTCCTAGCCGAACAAAGCGGAACATAGGAGGCAAGCACAGGAGCCGGGCAACCCAACTATTGACCGAAGACACAATTCGAAACTAGTGCATATAAAGCAATATCCGAGAACGTTTTGCCGAGGACTCCTCGGAATGCCTTGGCTTTTGGTGGGTTCGGCTCTAGACGCAGCCCCCCGTTGATACTGTCGATGCTTTAAAAGTGTACTGCGAGAGTTATGCTCGGAAAAGACAAAAATTTATGCAAAAAACTTTATGTTTAGATAAAAGAAAATTGTGCCAATCCGAAATTGGTCTAGAATTTAATTTGTGCTTCGGTCGTGCTTTAACATGATACATCCGATCTCCGGACTCCAAACGGGTCAGCCTTTGGCCTCAACCTCCATATCCCGAAGGTGGAGTGTTTCTTCGAGGCCTGTTTAGCGAACTAAACTCGAGCGGCTTTAGAAAGAAACTAGGCTGTCCGGCAATGGACCACACAGTAGCGTCGGAAAAAGGAGTAGTAGAAAAAGGCTTTGCAACGACCAAGAAGAGAACACATTTATTATAAAACGGCTCATATAAATTTAAGAGCCCCCAAGCGACTTCGGTAAAAGAATTTTATGTATAATGATTGGATGTACCGAAGTACTTATATCATATATGTGTTCGCCCGAACTTTAAACGCGTCTTAACCGACCGTCGGCTTCTCCCTCTTCGGCCAAAGGCCGAAAAGTGTTATCTACTACGCCATCCGAGGATATCGGAGGTGTTTCGGATAACCAGGCAATCAGGCCATTAGGCTATAACAGACAAAGCGCGCCCAGGGAACTTATGCTATATTACTATTTAACGTAAGAAGCATCTTCAAAGAAAATAGTTCCGCCAACGGTTCCTTTATTTGGGTTCTCATGATTACGATGAGGGGTGTGCAATAGATTTATGTATGCTTGTCTTCCGTCGTGGCCGACCATAGTTGAAAACTGTAAGAGCGCTAGCTTTCGGCTTCACCCGTCTGAGGTACGAGTTCGGATGACCCGATCGTAACAATCGCAGAGGTGCTCCCTTTACTCCCTAGCCGAACAATCGGGAACGTAGGGGTAAGCACAGGAGCAAGGCAAAACAGCTTTGCGGAACACTTAAGTCAACATGATGCATATATTGGTGTAAACACGAACAAGGAAGGGTGCGATACATTAATAATCATATAAAAGAGGAATGGCTTCATAAAGGAAGCCCCCAAGTAAACGGGGTATTTGAATTTGTTTGTAACAAACAAAGTTTTGACAAAGAAAGTTTTTCGCAAACAACTTTTTGTCTAAAAAGTATAATGCTTGGTCGAACCGAACAAAATTTAAAACTGAAAGTTTTTGAGCATGAAAGCGACTTAGCTGGTTAATGTGCTCGGTGTCGATCGCGATCCGGCCTTGTGGCGGGACGGGGACGCCCATCGAACTTTGACAGATCCGGTGTGTAGTCTCCGGCATGACCGAGGTCCCAGCCCCCAAGCCCGTCCCGAGGTGACCGAACGAGGAGTTCGGCCCTCCGAAGTAGTGTCACGGCTCGGCCAATGTGGCGAGGCGAAGCCCCTGGTCCAGCCGAGGTGGTGGAGTAGGTTGGCAAGGTGACGCCGGGGTGACCGTGTGACGGCAGTCGAAGTCGATTTCCTGCACTCATGAAATAGTGCAAGCCAAGAAGTAATAACAAAGAAAGATAATAATATATTTTAAAAAAAATTCTTCTACTTAGTTAATTTAAGTGAAGCAAATAAGTAAAGGAATATGGCCTGGGCGTCGAGGTGCCTGAACGAAGAGTTCGGCTTGACGAAGTGGCGACGCTGCACGGTCGATGTGGCGAGATGAAGTCCTCGGTCTGGTTAACATGGCGAAGCTGTGATCGGCGGACGCCGAAGTCTCATGCAGGTCGGCTGGTGACACCGAAGTCTCATACCAGCCGAGGTGTTGAAGCAGGTCGGCTGGTGACGCCGAAGTCCCCGGAGTAGGTTGATGAAGGGATGCCAAAGCCCCGGTCTAGCCGAGGTGACGGAGCAGGTCGGCTGGTGATGCCGAAGTCTCAGGCCAGCCGAGGTGTTGAAGCAGGTCGGCGTGGTGGACGTCAGCTTCAAAAAGTAACGGCGCGGCGATGCCGACGTAGGTCGGAATTTGTGACGAGGTCAATGCTGGCTTGATGAAGCAACGGAGCGCCTGACCCGTACAACCCGCGGATGACGAGGTTCGCTTGATGATTATTCTGCCCTCGCGATGCCGAACTCTTGGTCGGATGACCGAGATGATGAGAAAATTTCCTTCAAAAAGGACGTCCGACAACCCGTTCATGAAAAAGATGAACTCGGGTCGGATTCGTTTTCGCGCAGAAAATAGATCCAAAATTCGCTGTACTAATCAGATGTTTCCCGGAGTTTGGACGGTCGGATTAAGCTGAAATTTTGAGGGGTGATCGGTATGGGAATTCCGCAGCCGATGAACAGTGGAATCTTCCAAACGATGTCCGAGCTGGAAGCTAGACACCTCGCCCTAAACTCATCCCGATTCCCGTCCAGATTCGACAGGGCTCCGGTATTTCGTAGATCGCCGAAGATTCCTCCATCGGAATACGGCAAAATTTTACGGGGTCATTAGAGACTCAATTCCACACAGTTCCACCAAAGCAATCCTCAAGGAGACGCTCGAGGAAGCAGGGACGACGAACACGATTCGCTGTCCAGAAAAACTGCACGGTTGCTCAAGGACGATTTCAACATCGAGCCCCCGAGCTCCATGGATGATTTCTCGTGATCTTGATAGAGATCGGAGATAATGACGATGAAAGTATCCGTCCGATCTTGACGATCCGGCACGGAGCGCAGTCCTCGGTTCAGCCGAGGTGACTAGTCGAGCCGGCGACGAAGATGCCGACATCGACAACAAAGCTCGGTTCCAACGCGTAGATCGCGCCGGAGACGATCTGAATTCCCATCGCACCGCGGCGACTGCCAGCAGGATCTCAATGAAAGCACCAATGTCGGTGTCAAATCCGGCATATCTTGTAGTAGGGGTCCTAAGCTAGGCGTCTTGGAACGATGGTAACATGGACACAGGATTTTACCCAGGTTCGGGCTCTCTCGAAGAGATAATACCCTACGTCCTGCTTTTGATTGTATTCATATGGGGGATAGTACATAGTACAAGTATCTACCATGAGATTGTTATAATGAATATAAGATCATCTAATGACTAGCCAGGCCTCGGTTTATATATGCACCGAAGGCCTAGGGTTTAGAAGAGTCCTCGTCTTGTGCACCAAGTCTTCGGGAGTCTTCCTCGTATGCGTCATGGGCTGCCCGAAGTGGCCCGTGAGTGTACCGCCATGGGGGTCCTTGGCCTGATCAACCTAGTCGGGAGACGACGTAGTGAGTACCCCCTAGTCCAGGACACCGTCACTCGTGAGGCGCGCCCGCTGGTAGGGGGCTACCCTTGGCAAGCGCTCGGGTCCACGGACCGGGGTTCACCTGCCTGGGGACGGAGGGTGGAACACACAACCATGTCCCCAGGTAGGGCAACTCCGGCCGGGGGACGGAGGGTGGAACACACGCCCATGTCCTCAGACCAGATGCTTCCAACCTGGAGACGGAGGGTGGAACACACACCCATGTCCCCAGGCCAGGTGCCCCCAGCTAGGAGACGGAGGGTGGAACACACGCCCATGTCCCCTGGCAGGGCGACTCCTACCCGGAGACGGAGGGTGGAACATACGCCCATGTCTCCGGGCCGATTTTCGCTCGACCAGTGGCAAGAGCTCACGTACTCACCCATGTCTCCGGGCCCGGTGTGGCCCACCCGGGGACGGGCGGTGGGGTCCTGCGCGGAGTTCCCGGGCACCCCAGTGAGGCGCACTGGGGTACCGCCTTGGGCATTCGCCTCACACGTGACGGAGGGCCCCTGCGCCGAACCCCGCCCGCGGCACAGGGGGCTGCGGCGCCGCTACAACAATGACATCCGTCTTCGGGCCTTGGAGAGCCCGGGGACCTGCTCCGGAATGGGCCCTCCCTGCAAAGGGCGTGGGGGGCTCGCCCCACGCCCGGGGGCCCGTTCGGGACCCATCCCGCATCGCTGCATCATGCTTGGGGGCTGGGAGCAGGCTCCATGACAGGGAGGCATGGAGCTCTCAGCGCACCCCCAGGCCCCACCCATGACACTCTCACGTAATAATGAGTGGGTTGTATACGCCCGGAGCCCCCCGAGGACGCGGAGGGGTTCCATCCCATGCCTAAGTGGAAGCCCCATGCTCCGCGGTGGCGGACAGCACTACCCCCCAATGGCTATGCCCATGCAACGTGGAAGCCCTACGCTCCGCGCTGGGGAGAAGACGAAGACGAAGATTAGTCTAGATGCCGGACGCGGCTGTTCTTTGCCCATTCTTGTATTCGAATTTGCCATTTTCTGCAATAAAACTTGAAGTTCTTGCCATTTTCTTCTGCAAATAAAAGGGGGGGGTCATTCTTTCTGGTAACGATTTTCATTTGGTATCTCGCTTTCTTTGGGAAGTTCCGCAGCTGCCGGACCCATCCGCTCTCGCGATCGACCCGAAGCGAAGGCTGGGTGCGGGGAGTGCGCTATCGTGGATACCCTGCCAAGGCACAAATACTCGGGCGCTCGCGAGGGGCGGTCATCCAGGCCGACAGGAGCTTTTGACAAAAACTTACAACGTCGCGCACTATGCAACACGGGAGCATCCTCAGTGGTCTCTCCAAAAACACGCTCAAGCCGCCTCGGGGCTACGCTCTTGACCCCGACAGGCGAACACGAAGACTACTCATGGATACACGCCGTCGTCATCGCCCACGTCGTCACCATCGCTACCGGGCTCGCGGCCCCCGGCTCCGCCAAGGTCCTCCGGTTCCTCGGAAGAAAATCCTGCGATCAAGTCCTCCACGTGGTCCTCCACCCACTCGGCGAGGGCGCCTTGGATCACTTCAGCCACCGGGGCAAGCACCGCCCTGAAGTCAAAGTGCGGATCGAGGCGAAGGAGGTGACTGAAGACGTGCGAGGCCGCCCGCGCAAGGAGGTCGCGGCGCTTCTCCTCCACGAGCTCGCGGATCTTCTCCGCACCCCCCTCAAGGCACTCCACGATCCTAGAGAAGAAGCCCAGGTACCCTGGGTCATCTGGAACCAGGGGCTCGAGACGCTCGCGCCACAGATGTCACTCAAGGCCCGGTTGGCCCTCTTCTCAAGAGATTGGAACATCTGGGAGCGCGTATGCTGGAGGCCGCGTGCACGATCCGCCTCGTCCGAAGCCTTCTCCGCAAGGGAAGCAACGCCCTTTACCTGCTTATAGAGAAAAGCTAGCTCGGCCTCGGCAGCAGCCTGGGCATCCAATGCGGCTCGCCGGCATCGCACCTCTTGATCTAACCTTTTCTTGAGGACATCAACCTCGCCTTTCAGGTGATCGCGTCGCTTGCAGTAACGGGACTCCTGGAGCTTCAGCTTCGCGTGATAGTCCTGGAGAAGGGAACGCCAAGCCTCCGCCACCTTGTCGTCGACCTCCTCCTGGAATTTCGCCTCGTGGGAGGCAAGGGAGTCCTCGGCGAGGGACACCTGGTGTTCCCTCACCTCCAGCCTCTCATGCTCCAGACTCTGCTCCAGCGCTTCCATCGTCAGCACCTCCTCGGGTATGCAGGGCCCCGTGCCGCCGGCGTGCGGCTCGATCGTCATAACGTCAAGAGCGGCCCTATGAACCTGGATTCGCCTTTCAAGGGCGGTGTTGGAAGCTTCAAGTTCCTCCAGACGTTCCTCCGAGGCCTTGCGTCGGTAGTCGGCGGCGTGGGCCTCTGCGAGGGCGCGGTCGCGGGCCTCCCTCGCCGCGGCAAGGGACCCTTTGGCGATGGCGTGGGCGCGCTCGCGCTGCAGGCGGCTGAGGTTGACGGCAACTTCAAGACGATGCCACTCGTGCACCAGGCGCTGGCGCTCTGCCTCGAGACAAGCGTCGGCGATGATGAGCTCCGTCCCCAGGCACCCCAGCGCGTTCGCCGCAGTCTGGAGCAAACCGTGCCGTACGGCGCTCCGGTCGCATGCGAGCTCGAGGGCCCAATCGGGATCTCCGCCTTCCCCTGGGCCGGTCGGAAGGGCATGCGAGGGGCCGCCCGGCCCTGACGCACGCGCAGGGGCTGGGGGCTCCTCCCCTCTCCCCCCAAGCGGAGGCCGCGCCCCAAGGAGGTCCGTCTCGACGCTCAAGGAAGGCCCTGAGGCACAGCGCGGTTGGTTTTCAGTGAAGACCACCAGCGGGGGGTGTAGCCCCATCCCCGTGAGGTGAGGGCCAGGCATGAAGAAGTTCGCGGGGAAATCACGCGCAAGACCCCGCGAGGGCCGCGCAAGCTCGGGCACGGGGGACTCACCGCGGGGGGCCTCAAGGGCTGCAGGCACCGAGGCCACGATGGGCCCGGTAGCCTCAGGAGGCGGTGGTGACGTCGCGCCTTCTTCTTCAACGGAGGGAAACCTGTGAAACAGAAATTCAGGACGAATATATCAGGGAAGACGAGGGGAACTCGGACACTTACTCGTCCAAGGCGACCCACTTCCTCTTCATCGGCACCCACGGCGCCGGGCGGTGGCTGCCCCGAGCCTCTTCCTCTTCCGGCAAGCATGGGGGCCCGGGGGAGGCGTGTTGGCAACTGACCCCAGGCATCCAGCGGCGAATATGGCGGCCGCCTCCGTTACCGGGACGTCACCTTCACTTCCGGGCGTGGCCTCGGCGACAGCCCGAGAGGTGAGCGACGTAGGGCGCCTCTCCACGGCCAAAGGGGGCCCCACGGCCCCGCACCCTCAGGACCCCCTGGCCTCGCGGCCATTGCGGAGGAATCATCCCGGGGGCCCGCCTTCACCAAGGGGAGGAGCCCCCACTCGCCGAAACACGGCAGTCCCCCGGCAAGGGCCTCCCCGTCCGGGTGGTTGTACAGAGGAAGGCGATTCCGGGGAAGCTCATCCGGATCCCCGCCGGTTAGACGGCGGAGTATCTCGCGCATCGTGCTGGGAAGAAGAGAGGGGACCTGGAGCCGCATGGGGTCGCAAGGGCCCGCGAAGGTCCACATCGGGTGGGAATGGCGTTGAAGGGGAGCAATTCGCTGGCGGGAGAACTCCCGCACCACCATCGCCATCGTCACGCCGACCTCCCTTAGTTTCGCCAGCTTGACCAAGACGGGCGCGAGCCGAGGATCGTCAAGCTCCTCGTTTCCTCACCCAGGGCTTGGTATAGCAGGGACCGACGGGGGTTGGAGCAAGAAGCCGGCATCAGCAGCATCTACATACACCCACTGCCTCCGGAAACCTTCCGCGTTCAGTGAAAGCCGGGCGTCGGGGGCCCCGCTGGCCGTCGCATCGGCGGCCCGCAGGGACACGCATCCAGAACAATGCCCCCCGGGGTTCAACCGGAGGGAGAAGAAGTGACGAAGTAGGGCCACAGAAGGGGTGACGCCAATGAAGGCTTCACACAGGAACGCGAAGGCAGAAAGGAGGACAATGGAGCCAGGGTCGAGATGAAGCGCATGAACCTGGTAGTGCGTGAGCATGGCCGAAAAGAAGTCCGAGAACGGCGGCAGCAGGCCGGAGAGGAGGGCGTGAAGGTGAAGGGGAATACAGGTGGCCTCCAGCTCGGCCTGGGGCCGCGAGCCCAGCCAGATCTTGGTCGCCCCCCATTCGTTGGAGCCGGCGGCGACTGCTAGGTGGACCTTCTCCAACCCCTCAAGGTTGACCACTGAGGATCGGCCTAACGCGGGCTCTGGCATCGGCGCAGGTTCCGGCGCCCTCGAGGCCTCGCCCCCTCTCTTCTTGGGAGCTATGGCGGATGGCCGAGACGGACGGACGGGAGGTCCGACGGAGAAGGAGTGAGCCACGGAAGGAGGGAGGCGGGCCGCCAGATTGATGGGGAACAGTGGAGGCTCGGAGGAGTGCGCCAGACGGTTTGTCAGCCGGGGCAGTCGCCGAGGCAGCGCAAAGAGAGTAGGCGCCCGCGTCTCGCAATGCGCCGCGCGTCAATTTGGGCCCGCGGGCGTTGGGGCCCACGACGCTTCGGGCCATCCTCCGTGGCTTCACCCAGAGGCTAACCCAAGCGCGCCTCGGGCCCGGGGGCTACTGTCGGCGTCCTGGGAACGGGGGTACCCAGACTTGCCTGCCTGCGGCCCAAGGCGTGGCCCACCTCAACGACCAAGCACGGCCCGACGCGGCCTTACTCAACACAAGGCCCTCGCGAGGCCCCGGGCTCACGGGGGAAACAGCGCCAAGACCTGCAGGGAGGTAGGCCTCCCCAGGCCTCCTCCCGAGCGGCGGAGACTTCTATGCAAAGGAGGCCGAGGGTGACGACAGCCAGGCCAAGCGGGCGCCAGAGGGGACAGTTTCCTCTTTGGTGCAAAGGAGACAAGGACGAGCGCAAGTTCCCAAAGCGCCCCCCAAAGGTTTCCCTTCTGGTGCAACAATACCAGGACCCCGAGCCCTGCAGGACGGACGTCATCGCCGAGCCCACCTCTGCATCACCGTCGACTACTTTGCAGGCGAAGACCACCTTTCGTCAGGATAGGGTGTACCTCCTGTCCCCCTTCGAATTTGGCCGTTGTGGGATTCCTTCCCGCCCTTGTGATAAGGGAAGAGGACCCGGGCCGCTATAAGTAGAGGCTAGTCTGCTCGGTGAAGGACCGCACAACCACCCCGCAAACACACCCGCAAGGCAAGACATCACTGTACTAGTTCATCCACAAACCTCCTCGTGAGGCAATCCACCAAAGGCAGGAGTAGGGTTTTACGCTTTGCAGTGGCCCGAACCTGGGTAAACTCTCGTGTGCTATCTTCTTCCTCGCCATCGAGCGAGGCCGTCGCGTTGTGGGCATGGTGGGATGAAGCTGTTGAGGAATCTTCACACACGCCCCTGGGTTCGAACTTCCTAGGGTTTTGCGGAGCCCGAAATCCGACAATACACTTATAGCTATAGTGCATCATTTGCATGGCAATCCCTACTCCTTGCATTGACATCTATCGATGGGCATCTCCATACCCCGTTGGTATGCCTCGTTGATGTGAGACTATCTTCTCCACTTTTTGCCCCTTTGATATCGACCACAATATTCTATTCCACCTAAATGCTATGTCCAATGTCTCGCGCTAATGTATTGCGTGAAGAATAAAAAGTTGATGCATATTGAAAAAGTACGATCCAATTGCCTGACTTGGACACCGTGGTGCTTAACATTTGTATTAATGTGGTGAAGGTGGAGCCATGCCTTGCTAATATAATAAGATGAATGAGGGGTCAACATTCCTTGAGGATCGTATACTTTGAAAGATTGATGATTTTGTTTCTTACACTTTGAATATTGCTATGTTAATATTTGTTGATACATCTTTTCTCAATGAGCATACATGCATAAGATTACATAATGGATAGCATGTCACATCAAAAATTCTGTTTTTATCATTTACCTACTCGAGGATGAGCAGGAATTAAGCTTGGGGATGCTTGATACGTCTCCAACGTATCTATAATTTTTTATTGTTCCATGCTGATATATTATCATTCTAGGATACTTTTTGGGTCTTTACCAATTTATAATATTTTTTAGCACTAACTTATTGACCCAGTGCCAGTTGCTGTTTTCTGCGTGTTTTTCACTTTTCAAGTTTACAGTACCAAACGAAGTCCAATTGCAACGAAACTTTTTGATGATTTTTTCTGGACCAAAAGAAGACCTGGAAGCATCAGAAGGAGGCCGGGGGCCGCACGAGGGCTGCACAAACCAATAGGGCGCTCCCTGGGGAGGTGCCCTGATGGCTTGTGCCTCCCTCGGGCGTCTCCCGATGCCCTTCTCTGGCTTATAAATTCTCATCTACCCTAAAAATACCAGAGGCAGTCCTGAAACCCTTTTTCCGCCGCCGCAAGTCTCTGTTCCGTCACGAGGCCATCTGTAGCTCTATTTCGGCACCATGCCGGAGGGGGGATCGATCACGGAGGGCCTCTACATCAACCTTGCTACCCTCATGATGATGTGTGAGTGGTTCACCATAGACCTACGGGTCCATATCTAGTACCTAGATGGCAATCTATCTCTTGATCTTCAATACAATGATCATCGCATCTTCGCTTTGATCTATCCGATGTAATCCTACTGTGCGGTGTGTTTGTTGGGATCCGATGAATTATGGGTTTATGTTCAGATTATTCATGAAAAGTATTTGAGTCACCTTTGAATATTAAGATTCTTATTTGCATGATCATTATAGCTGTGTAATGCTCTCCGATTTATCGATGTGCTTTGGCCAAGTAGATTGATCTATCTTCAGTGGGAGTGGTGCATTGTGGTAGGTTCAACCTGGCGAGTTTCTATATCCCAGTGACAAAGTAGGGGACAAGATGCATCTTTCTGTTGTTGCTACTAAGGATAACACGACGGGGTTCATTCATATTGCTTGAGTTTACTTTGTCTACATCATGTCATCGTTCTCCATGCATTACTCTGTTTTACTTAATACTCTAGATGCATGCTGGATAGCGGTCGATGAGTGGAGTAATAGTAATAGGTGCAGGCAGGAGTCGGCCTATATGTTTATGGACGTGATGCCTATATACACATGATCATTGCCGTGAAAATCGCATTACTATCCGCTTTTCTATCAATTGCCCAACAGTAATTTGTTACCAATTGTATGCTGCCTACATGAGAGATGCCGCTAGGTAAAACTATGGCCCTCGGGTCTATTCACTTATAAATTTACAAACGCTACTATTACCTTGCTGCCTTTATTTACTTTTTATTTTATTTTGCAATTTACAATTATCTACACAACTCATTTGCTTGCAAATAACAAGATCAAGGGGATTGACAACCCTCTTGCCCGCATTGGGTGCAAGTTGTTTGTTCATTTGTGTGCAGCCGCTGAAGACGGTTGAGGATTTATATTCCTATTTGTTCGATAAACCTTGGTTCCATAACTGAGGGAAATACTTACCCACTTTGTGCTGCGATAACCTGTTCCTCTTCACGGAAAACCCAACGTAGATCACGAGTATCATAGATCAATGGCACCACCTACTCAACCCAGTTTTTCATTGAAATCAATCCTGGAAAAGGATAAACTGAATGGAACAAACTTTACCACCTGGTATAGAAATCTGAGAATTTTTCTCAGGCATGATTAAAAGGAACATGTTCTAGAGGAACCCCTTCTAGAGAACCTACCGAGAATGCTAATGCCACAGCCAGGAATGCCTACCAGAAACTTGTTGATGAATCAAACGAGATCAGCTGTCTCATGCTGGCTTGTATGGAGCCCTAACTGCCGCAGCATTTCAAAGACGTTAAGGCTTTTGATATGATCGAGAACCTTAAGATCATGTTTCAGATGCAGGCAAGGACCGAAAGGTTCATCGTCTGGCGATCCTTAATGGATTGTAAGATGAAAGAGGGTGATCCACTGAGCCCGCATGTGATCAAGATGATCGGATACATGCAAGCCTTGGATCGGTTAGGCTTCCCACTTGGGGACGAATTTTCCACGGATACAATTCTGGGTTCTCTTCCGGCCAGCTACGGGACGTTCATCTCGAACTACCATATGCACGACATGGAAAAGAAGCTCACTGAATTGCATGTGATGCTAAAAGTGGCAGAGCGGGATATCAAGAAAGGCACGCATCAAGTGTTGATGGTGCAGAACACGACAAAGTTCAAGAAGAGTTGGTCCAAGAAAAATACTAAGGCAAAGGGCAAGGAGGCAACTCCAACTATGGCCGATGTGCCCAACTCCGGATCAGACACGGGGACCGTTTGCTTTCACTGCAAGGAAACCAGTCACTGGAAGAGGAACTGCAGCAAGTGGCTTGCCCACATAGGCAAGAAGACTGGAAGTGTGACTTCTTCTTCAGGTACACTTATTGTATATGTTATAGACATTTTTCTTGCTGATATTTCTAGTATCTCTTGGGTATATGATACCGGATCAATTGTTCACATATGCAACTCGATGCAGGGGCTAAGAAGAACTAAGAATATTGCAAGAGGAGAAGTTGACATACGCGTCGGGAATAAAGAAAGAGTTGTTGCATTAGCCGTCGGCGCCATGCAACTTAATTTACCTTCAGGTTTTGTAATGGAACTAGATAATTGTTATTATGTTCCTGCATTAAGTCGAAACATTAATTCGGACTCATGTTTGATGAGGCAAGGTTATGAATTCAGTAATAAGGACAATGGTTGTTCTATTTACTTGAATAAATGTTTTATGGCTTTGCACCTATTGTGAACGGGTTATTTCTATTAGATCTTGAAGGTGAATCGGTCTATAACATAAATGTCAAGAGGCATAAGCCTAACGAGATAAATCCGACTTACATCTGGCATTGTCGACTAGGACACATTAGTCAAAAGCGCATGAAGAAGCTCCATGATGATGGAATTCTAACTTCATTTGATTTTGAATCGTTTGAGACATGTGATTCCTGCCTACTCGGCAAGATGACTAAGACTCGTTTTGCAAATAGTTGTGAGAGGGCGTCTGAGCTATTGGAACTTATACATAGTCATACATGTGGACGAACGAGCATGACACCTAGAGGTGGTTTCCAATACTTCGTGACTTTTACCGATGACTTTAGTAGATATGGATATGTCTACTTCATGAGGCACAACTCAGAAACTTTTGAAAAGTTCAAGGAGTTTCAGAACGAAGTGGAAAATCAACTCGACCAGAAATCAAGTTTCTACGATCTGATCGTGGCGGTGAGTATATGAGCCAGGAGTTTGATGATCATCTGAAGAGCTGGGGAATAGTTCCACAACTCACTCCTCAAGGTACACCACAGAGAAATGGTGTGTCCGAAAGGAGGAATCGGACTCTATTAGACATGGTCCGATCGATGATGAGTCAGTCATATTTACCCTTACATTTCGGGGATACGCTCTACAAACCGCAACTTTCACACTAAAGAGGGTACCATCAAAGTCCGTAGATAAGACACCATATGAGATATGGACTGCGAAGAGTCATAGTTTGTCTTTTCTAAAGATTTGGGGTTGTGAAGCATATGTCAAGCGACTCCAGTTGGACAAGTGCATATTCGTGGGATAACTGAGGGAAACCTTGGGATATTACTTCTACAACTGTGAAGAGGGCAAAGTGTTTGTCGCTCGACATGGAGTTTTCCTTGAGAAAGAGTTTCTCAATCGGAAGGCTAGTGGGAGGTCGGTCCGACTCGAAGAAATTCGAGAACCACACGGGGATGTTCCGGCAGAAGATTCAATCACACCGGAGTTGGTCAGGGAACCCGTAGTGGAATCGGTGTCGGTTCCACGGAGGTCAGAAAGGTTGCACAATATGCACGACTGCAATGTGTTGTTCTTGGAGAACAGCGAGCCGACCACGTATGCGGAAGCGATGGTGAGCCCTGATTCCAAGTTATGGCTTGAGGCCATGGGATCCGAATTAAAGTCCATGGACGACAATCAAGTTTGGAACTTGGTTGATCCGCCAGGTGGCGTTCGAGCCATTGAGTGCAAATGGATCTTTAAAAAGAAAACAGATATGGACGGAAATGTTATAGTCCATAAGGCTCGACTTATCGCTAAAGGTTATCGACAAGTTTAAGGAGTTGACTACGATGATACTTATTCGCCGGTAGCGATGCCTAAATAAATTTGGATCATTCTTGATATAGCTGCATATTTCGACTATGAGATATGGCAGATGGATGTCAAAACGGCTTTCATTAATGGAAATTTAACTGAGGACGTGTATATGACACAACCAGAGGGTTTTGTCGATACAAAGAATGCTGGCATGGTATGCAAGCTTCAGAGATCCATTTATGGATTGAGTCAAGCATCTCGGAATTGGAACATTCGTTTTAATGAAGCGGTCAAAGAGTTTGGCTTCATTAAGAACGACTGTGATCATTGTGTATTCAAGAAGGTTAGTGGGAGCTTAGTAGCATTTCTGATCCTGTATGTGGATGACATATTGTTGATTGGAAATGATGTTCAAATGCTTGAATCCATCAAGGAATCATTGAAAAATAGTGTTTCGATGAAAGACTTGGGAGAAGCAGCTTATATTCTGGGAATCAACATCTATAGAGATAGATCGAGAAGGCTTATTGGATTAAGCCAAAGTACGTATATAGACAAGGTGTTGAAGTGGTTCAACATGCAAGATGCCAATAAAGGGTTATTGCCCATGTCACATGGTATTAGTCTTAGCAAGACTCAGAGTCCCTCGACTCCTGATGAGCGAAGACGCATGGATGGTATTCCGTATGCTTCGGCTGTGGGGTCCATCATGTATGTTATGGTATGTACTCGTCCCGATGTTAGCTTTGCTCTAAGCATAGTGGACAGATACCAGGCTAATCCAGGTGAGAGTCACTGGACAACGATAAAGAATATCCTTAAATACTTGAGAAGGACAAAGGATATGTTCCTGGTTTCTGGAGGTCAGGATGAGCTCTTTGTAAAGAGTTACACTGATGCTAGTTTCCAAACTGATAGGGATGATAGTCGATCGCAATCTGGGTTTGTGTTCATTCTGAACGGAGGAGCAGTGAGATGGAGGAGTTCCAAGCAAGATATGGTAGCTGATTCCACAACGGAGGTTGAGTACATTGCAGCTTCTGAAGCTGCAAAAGAAGATGTTTGGGTGAAGAATTTTATTTCTGATCTTGGAGTGGTTCAGGACTCGTCCAATCCATTGGACCTCTATTGTGATAATAGTGATGCTATCGCACAAGTCAAAGAACCACAGAACCATCATAAAACCCAACACATACTCATGCGTTTTAACCTTATTCGCGACATTGTCGAGAGAGACGATGTGAACATACGCAAGATACACACGGATGTAAATGTTGCTGATACATTAACGAAGCCTCTCCCGCAGTCGAAGCATGAGGCGCACATGAGGTCCATGGGCATATGATGCCTAGATGATTGACTCTAGTGCAAGTGGGAGACTGTTGGAGATATGCCCTAGAGGCAATCATGTGATGATTTCATTTCCTATGTATTCATGAGTATTTTCTATTGTCCTTGAACATATCAGTGATATGTATCAATAAGTATGTGACTTATTTGTGAGATTATATATTGTATGATGATTGTTCTAATAGTCCCTAGTTGTTAAGGTTATGCGGACACATGTCCTTTACTAGTATACGATTCATTTGATGACTATGTTTCACAAGTCATGTGCATAGACATGCTAAACTGATAGTATGGACTCGGGGGTTGAGATCACCGAGTCAGACAGACCCACTTTGAGACACAGTGAGATATTGTCATCTGTTAGTCTCAAGTACAATGTATATGCCATGTCCTAGACCTGAGGTCCTCGCATGTTCTCGGGATGAGGATCAACTCACTTAGGGTCTATCAAACGGTACTCCGTAACTAGGTAGTTATAAAGGTAGCTTTCAGGTGAGTCATGAGACATGTCCCGAGACATGGTTGACCAAGATGGGATTTGCCCCTCCGTAAGGAGATATTCTCTAGGCCCTCTCGAGTGATCAGATTCAAAAAGCATGGCCATGCGACATGGGTTAAGTGTTAACCCGGTTCGGGAATCTGCATCACGGTTTCGAGAAGAGATGTTGAGCTACCACAAGGGTGACAAGTACTCGCCTTGAGCTCGACAACATATATCATGAGGCAAAAGGAATGTTGTATATGACACATTGTCGAGGTTCGTCTAACGACTTTGCGCACACATGGGAGTTGGCACGTTCTGCTAGGAGCCGCTACCGACTATCGACTCGGGTCATGTCCATGTGTACGTGAACCTGTAGGGTCGCACACTTAAGGGATCGCAACCCATTCGGATTAGATCCGAATGGAAAATGGGACTAGACTCGTCGTGGGCCTCAAGTATTGAGCCCACCTCGGAGGTCTATATAAATGGGAGTGGCAACACCTTTCAGGGTTGATCCTTTTCTCCCCTCGACAGCCACCGCCACTCCCCACGCCACCATGCTGTGCGATCAGATCTAGCAGTCTGCCACCCGACGCTGTTCCCGTACATGTGGATACCTTGGAGGCATCACATTTGCGGTGCTTGGACGAACCATTTGATGGATCCACGAGGAGCTGTTCGTGGGATCCGCGAGGAGCTGTTCGTGGGAGATCGTTGCTCGTGGGAGATCGGCTACAGGAGGAGGAGACAAATCGGCTGAATGACTACACGAGTCACCAACTCTACTTCCGCTGAGGTGACTACGCGTCTAGTGGTAAACCCGATCCCGTGATCTGTTTCCAGCAGCATGTTCTTGGGTGCGCAGTAGAATTTTTATTTTGCGCTAGCGTAGAGTACCGCGTGTTCCAACACCTTCTCCTTCAAGTTTCTTTCCTTTGGGATTGCTCTTGTTATTCTCCTTACCAGTTATGTCATGATTGCATTTAGCTCATCTTCCAGCTTGTGGACATGCTCTTGAGTACAATACAATCTGACATCGAGTCTTACTCCCAGCTTCTTGATTGCTTCCCATGCAACATCTCTTGCAGCGTCGACGAATGTAGCTTGAAGCGTTGGGTTGGTGATCACATGAAGTCCTCTGTCTTCATGGTTGTCCTTAGGATGGGCATACCTGTGCAGTTGCACTTGCCAACAGTTCCTTCATGCCAAACTGGAAGTCCTTTGTACACTGCTTCTCCATACAGTCTCATGCTTAGCATGATGTCCTTCAGTGATCTCAGAAATTCCACATCTCCTTTCAGGGTCATACTCATCATTGGTTTCTGCTCTTTTGGCTCCATGAAGGTGGTCATCTAAGTTTAGAAAAGACGGGGATTAGAAAAGAATAAGAAGAGAGTATATAAGGAATCTTGAAAATATATTTTGTCCTATAGGCTTTCCATTTCCTAGGGTCACGTATGATACGTCTCCAACGTATCTACTTTTCCAAACACTTTTGCTCTTGTTTTGGGCTCTAATTTGCATGAATTGAATGAAACTAACCCGGACTGACGATGTTTTCAGCAGAACTACCATGGTGTTGTTTTTGTGCAGAAATAAAAGTTCTCAGAATTGGACGAAACTTTCTGGAGAGTTTTTATGGAATATAAAAAAAATATTGGAGCGAAGATCCACTTGAGGGGGCGCGCCCTGTTACCTTGTGGGGCCCATGTGGCTCCATTGACCCTAATTCAATGCCTATATATACCTATTCTCCAAGGAAAAAAATAAGTGAGAAGTTTTTATAGCATTCTACGAGACGGAGCTGTCGCCACCTCTTGTTCTTCCTCGGGAGGGCTAATCTAGAGTCCGTTTGGGGCTCCAGAGAGGGGAATTCAACGACATCGTCATCACCAACCCTTCTTCATCAACAATTCCATGATTCTCACCATCGGGAGTGAGTAATTCCTTTGTAGGGTTGCTGGACGGTGATGGGATTGGATGATATTTATCATGTAATCGAGTTATTTTCATAGGGATTGATCCCTAGTATCCACTATGTTCTCAGATTGATGTTTCTATGACTTTGCTATGCATAATGCTTGTCACTAGGGCCCGAGCGCCATGATTTCAGATATGAACCTATTAAGTTTCACAAATATGAGAGCGTTTTGGATCCTATCTTGCAAGTTGTATGCACCTATTATGTCGTATGATCTGTAGACCCCAAGGTGACAATAATTGGGATCATCTCCTGTGATGACCGTAGTTTGAGGAGTTCATATATTCACCATGTGTTAATGCTTTGTTCCGGTTCTCTATTAAAAGGAGGCCTTAATATCTCTTAGTTTCCATATGGACCCCACTGCCACGGGAGGGTAGGACAAAAGATGTCATGCAAGTTCTTATTTTAAGCATGTATGACTATATACAGAATACACACATACATTATATTAATGAATTGGAGCTAGTTCTGTGTCACTTTAGTGTGTAACTGTTACATGATGAATGTCATCCAAATCAATTATCCATCACTGATCCATGGCCTACTCTTTTAGCTTATTAATTTCCATTAAGTTACTTTCGTTACTCCTACTGCTACAATCAATACAATCTGCTATTGTTATTGTTCCTATTGCTTTTGTTACTGTGCTACTAAAAACTTCATTGCATAAATAAATTCTAGGTGTGGTTGAATTAATGACTCAACTACTAAGACAAATAAATAATCTTTGGCTCCTCTTGTGTCAAATCAATAAATTTGGGTGAAATACTACCCTCGAAGACTGTTGCGACCCCCTATACTTGTGGGTTATCAAGACCTTTTTCTGGCGCCGATGCCGGGGAGTATAGCTCTATTTGTTGAGTTCACTTGGGATTTTTAATTTTCACTATGAAGAATCTGAAAGACGTTAAAACCAAGATCGTACCCTCTAGGAGGAGGGCAGGTAAGGAATTGCCATCTAGCTCTGCACTTGATTCACCTTCTGTTTTGAGTAAGCTTGCGACACCACCACCCGCTATTCAATCTGATATGTCGCAAGTAATTGATGATGCTACTTCTGTTTTGAATGAAACTTATGATGATGCTACTACTATGCTAGATGGAACTAAACATGTGCCACTAGGTGATCTACTTTATGCTCATATTGCTAAGTCTAGAGAACTTGAGAATGCTGAAATTGATGAAAACTAAGTTTCACCTACTTTGTCTAGGTCTCCTCCTAGAATTGAAATGCATGTTGTACCTGATGGTCATGTTATGGATGGGGAGATAGCTAGAGACTTTCTTGCGTGTAATGATAGAGATGATCTTACAAAATTGTTGAGTAAACTGAAAGAAAAATATATGAAGGACATAATGAAATATGATCCTAAATTTGCTACTTCTCCTATATTTGTTACTAAGAAGGATTATGAATTCTCAGTTGATCCTGAGTTAATTACTTTGGTACAATCTGATCCTTTTCATGGTCATGAATCTGAAACTGTTGTGGCACGCCTTACCAAATTGAACGATATTGCCACCCTATTTGCCAATGAGGAATAAATTCGCTATTACTATATTCTTAAGATTTTTCCTTTTTCACTAAAGGGTGATGCTAAGAAGTGGTTTCTTTCTATTGCTCCTGGTTGTGTGCGTAGCCCCAGGATAAGATATATTACTTCTTTGAAAAATATTTTCCTGCTCATAAGAAACAAGCTGCTTTACAGGAAATATTTAACTTCGTGCAAATTGAAGAAGAGAATCTCCCTCAAGCTTGGGGGAGCCTTCTCCAACTACTTAAATCTTTGCCTGGTCATCCTCTTAAGAAAATTAAATACTTGATATCTTTTATAATGGACTACTGATGCTTCTGTGGACTACCTACATAATTGTGTTGGTTGTATTTCCAGGGAACGAACCGTTGGGCAAGCTGAAGAATTATTGAATAGTATTTTGAAGAATGCTAATGATTGGACACTTCTTGAACCACCTCCTGAACCAATTACAAAGGAGAGAGGTATTCTATTCCTCAGTCCAGAAGATATGCAAGAAGCCCAGAAATCTATGAAAGAAAAAGGTATTGAAATTGAAGATGTTAAGAATCTACCACCCATCTAAGAAATACATGGACCTGATATCCCTACACAGGTAGTAGAGGTAAATTCTCTTCATAGATTCAATGAAAGTGATACACCTTACAATAAAACTGCTAGTCAATGCATGAATGAATTTCATAATTACATTGTTAAGCAAGAACATTTCAATATGCATGTTAAGGATCAATTTAAATGAAATGCTATTATGATCGATCGCTTGAGTGACTTGATGTTTAGAATTGCTAATGATGTTAGAGGTCTAGGTAAACACTCATCCATGGTTCATACTCAGTTGGGACAAGTTGCTAAGTCACAAAACGATTTGCTTACTAAAATGAATTATAAATTGAATGATCATGTTGTTAGAGTTATGACTATAGGGGGTAGAATTACACAAGAACCCCTATATCCTGAAGGACATCCTAAAAGGATTGAGCAGGACTCTCAGAACATTAATAATGATAAACATAGTCCATCTAAGAAGAAAAATAAAAATGATGGCACTTTGCATGATTCTAGTGAACCTGTGATAGAAAAACCTTCTGAGAATCACAATGATGTTTCTATTTCTGATGCTAAGACACAATCTGGTAGTGAACATGCAACTAGCAATAATGAAAATGATGATGTTCATGTTGATGCTCAACCAGATAACGATAAAGAACCTGATAATGATGTGGAAATATAACCTCAACTGATATTGATATTCACCTCCTAAGAATAAATGTTATGATAATAGAGATTTCAATGCTAGAAAACATGGTAAAGAAAGAGAGCCATGGGTTCAAAAAACCCATGCCATTCTCTCGTACGTCTTCTAGAAATAACGACGAGGAAGAGTTTGAGCGCTTTGTTGAAATGCTTAGGCCAGTATTTTTGCGAACACGTTTGACTGATATTCTAAAGATGGCTCCTTATGCAAAATATATGAAAGATATTGTGACTAATAAAAGAAAAATACATGAAGTTGATTTGTTCACCATGCTTGCTAATTACTCTTTTGAGGGTGGAGTGCCAAAGAAATTGGGAGACCCCGGGATACCTATTATACCTTGCTCCATTAAACGAAGTTATGTCAAAATTGCTTTATGTGATTTAGGAGCCGGTGTTAGTGTTATGCCTTTCTCTCTATATACAAGACTTGATTTAAATAAGCTCACACCTATTGAAATATTGGCTGATAAATCTACTGCTATACCTATTGTAATTTGTGAGGATGTTCCCGTTGTTGTTTCAAATGTTACTATTTTGACGAACTTTGTTATTCTTGAAATGCTCGAGGACGACAACATGTCGATTATCCTTGGTAGACCATTTTTGAATACTGCATGGGCTGTTATTGATTGCAACAAAAGCAAGGTTACTTTTCATGTTAATGGAAATCAGTACACAATATACTTTCTGAAGAAACAAGTTGTGGTGAATAATATCAATTCTACTGAGCAAATATCAACAATCACTTTTGGAGAGTTCAACTTCCCTCTCCCTACTGTCAAGAAGAAATATGATATTCTTATTGTTGCGGAAATGCATATCCCCATTGAGGTAACTTAGTGTCATACAAAAAAATGGTTTTATGTCGATCGAAAACGGTTCATTAATAAGACTTGATCAACCTTATTAATGGATTCTTTTTGAGAAGCACGTGGTCGATACATTTAGGTACGCACAACTTTCTGTAACTTTAGTCTTCTCTATGTTATTTATAGATTTATAAAGTAAAATGCCATTATTATCCTATTTTCTGAATAAATCGTGCAATAGAAAAATGACCCAAAAATAAAAGTGCTCAGAATGTCATAAAATTTTAAGACAAATTTTTATAGAATATTTAAGAATTTCTGGAGTGAAAACATCCCAGTGGGGTATACCTGTTGCTCACAAGGCAACAGGGCGCGACCACCCCCGGGCACGCCAAGATGCCTTGTGGGTCCCAGAGGGACCCACTCACTTAGTACTTCATCCCACATCATCTCTTACCTCTAGAAAAAATTCCCGGTTGATCTCTTTCTTGTGTTCTTGCTCCCAAACCTGAGATATTTGATCTCTTTGCTCGGAGCTCCGTTTCTGAAATTGTATTGAGGGATTGCTCCTTGGTATGTGACTCCTCCATTTCTCCAATTAGTTTTTGCTTTAGTGCATTATATTTTGCATATTTTGTTGCACTTGGTGCTACTCAAAATGAGCTTGCATGTTGAATTCTGTGAGTTCCAAGTAGTTTGAATGCTTGATATGGTCTCTAGGCATTCATATGAGTAGTTGCTATCAATCTTACAAAGTTTTGTTGACATCATTTTGTGGTCCAAAAATTTCAAAAATTTGTTCTTAGGAAAATGAACATCTTTAAGAGGAGTTCTTCAAGGAGAAAGTCCTCTGGGAAGTCATCGAGCGAGAGCTCGGTGCGACAAGCGTACATTGAACCAAGGGCAAGCTTAGCGCGAATCGCCGAAGCTAAATCATGCCGGTGGCCATGTAATGAGTTTATGACAGCTGACGGTATTAAGGAAGAATTTGATCAATATATTCAGAACACTGAGCTTACCGCCTTCCTCGTAGATAAGTGTACTCAACATTATAATCTCACCCATTCGTTCATGCAAAAGTTTGAGTATCATTCCCGTACTTCTAAAGTTTAGTTTCATCTATATGATAGATCATTTGGTATGTCTCTAGAAGAATTCTGTGATGCATGCAAAATTCCATATTGGGGATAACTTAACGAACCAGAAAAATCTGATTATGAAATGTTCCTTAGAAGTATTTACAATGGTGAGGATAGAGGAGTTACGCAATCTAGAATAAAAAGTATTCAATTCCCCTCTATTCGTTACTTTGCACTGTTCAAAGGGAAATGTATTGTTGGTAAACAAGATTGCAGTGTGTTGTGCACTCCTGACTTGAGCATTATTCACACCGCTCTAACGGGCACTAGACGGTATAACCTTGGGGCAATTATTGCCCACCGTGTGCACCGCAATGCGGGCGATGGAGATTTATATGGGGGAATTTATGCAGCTCGCTTAGACACCAAGTTAGGGGTCTCGCCTCGACCCAATGATCCTATATTACATGATAAATATCTAGACTTTGAGGCAATCTGGCGCCATGACTTTATTAAGGACGAAACTCATAGATATGATTATAACTTGATATTTGATAAATATAATGTTGTCTCTGTTATTTTGCCTGCGCCTGTTCTTTTTTACTTTCAGAGCAAACAGAGATATTTCATCTTTGAGAATGAAGCACATGAGTACAACGCAGCAGTAGAGGCCGCTCGTTTGGCTGAGGAGGCAGCACAGAACGACTCCACGAGCTATCATTTCGATTATTATATAGACCAAGGATGGTGATTACCAAGCTAGGCCAAGGCCTAAGCCTGGGGGAATATGTATTTATCACCAACATTACATTCATGTTCACACATTTCATTTCAATTGTGGGTGTTCATCCTCTTTCATTGTATATCCATGTTAGTTTTATTTTCGCTTTCTTCTTGTGTGTTTGAAAAACTTTGAAAACCCAAAAATATTTATTGCTTATTTTTGGTTTTCTTTATTGATTAATTAGTTTGTAGTATTAAAGGAAAACCCAAAAAGATTTCTCGTTTCTTCTCTTGCTTGTTGGGAGCTTTCCCGTGTAAATAGTTTTTCTCGCTTTTCATTTTTCCTTCGTTAATTTGCTTTCTTCAGAAAAATTAAAACTCCAAAAATATTTTAGTGTGTTTATCTGAAATTCTTTTCTTTTCCTTGAGTTGTCGGAAGGAGAAGACCATGATGAAACTGTTGAGTGGCTCTCATATGTTGTACTGTGGACCTAACGAAGAGCCAATATTATCTTGTCTTCTCCTTTGAATAAATGTTTTGCAGATTCCAGCTTAGTCCGGAGCACACTTGCACTTTTATTATTTTCACATCATTTAGTCGTGCAAGTGAAAGGCAATAATGACGATATTTTGATGAAGTGATTGCGTTAAAGGAAGCTAGTATGAACTCTTCTTGTTTTCTATCTTTGTAAATATGTTTTTCTTCTTGTGTGTTTGAAAAACTTTGAAAACCCAAAAATATTTATTGCTTATTTTTGGTTTTCTTTATTGATTAATTAGTTTGTAGTATTAAAGGAAAACCCAAAAAGATTTCTCGTTTCTTCTCTTGCTTGTTGGGAGCTTTCCCGTGTAAATAGTTTTTCTCGCTTTTCATTTTTCCTTCGTTAATTTGCTTTCTTCAGAAAAATTAAAACTCCAAAAATATTTTAGTGTGTTTATCTGAAATTCTTTTCTTTTCCTTGAGTTGTCGGAAGGAGAAGACCATGATGAAACTGTTGAGTGGCTCTCATATGTTGTACTGTGGACCTAACGAAGAGCCAATATTATCTTGTCTTCTCCTTTGAATAAATGTTTTGCAGATTCCAGCTTAGTCCGGAGCACACTTGCACTTTTATTATTTTCACATCATTTAGTCGTGCAAGTGAAAGGCAATAATGACGATATTTTGATGAAGTGATTGCGTTAAAGGAAGCTAGTATGAACTCTTCTTGTTTTCTATCTTTGTAAATATGTTTATCTCAGTCGCTCTTGATTCAGCATATTATGAGTAAACATGTTTGTGAGGACAATTAGAGATTATAGTTGCTCATGCCATGCTTAAATAGGTAGGAGTGAATAATGATTTATCTTGTGTGTAAATATGCATTAAAATGGTTGTGATGTAGTATGTTAGCATGGTATCCTCCTCTGAGTATTTTGAATAGCTTGACTTGGCACATATGCAAACATGTAGTTGATTCAAATCTAATGCAGGCTTCATGATATTTATGTTCAGAGTGTTTATATCCTACTCATGCTAATATTCAATGTTAAATATTCGCAATGCAAGATTATGACAGTTGTCGCTCTCTAGCTGGTCGCTTCCCTGTCTATTTGCTAGCCTTCATCTGTACTAAGCGGGAATGCTACTTGTGCATCCAAAATCCTTAAACCAAAGATGTTCCATATGAGTCCAGTGTATCTACCTATATGCAGTATTACCCTGCCGTTCTAAGTAAATTTGCATGTGCCACCTCAAATGATTCAAATAAATATCTGTTTTGTGTGCTCGTACCGCTCATGGAGCGACGGGGCGGTCAGTATCTTCCATGCTAAGCGGGTTATTCTCACGATGGTGTTTATTCACTTGTCATTGCACGAGAGAGGCTAGTAAACAGGATGCCTAGTCCTTCATAATCAAAAATAAATAAAACAAACTCCCCTGGAAAGATGAATGTTGGAGGGCACCCGTGGATTCGGTCAGCCATGGCTAGTGTATGTATGGTGGATGGGAGTAAAGTTTATAATTCTGTTTGGGGACCGCTTATAATGTGTTTAGCATGGAAGATAGTGAAATCCTTTGTCGTGACGTTGGCAAGAAAGGCACACCACCCAAAATTAGACTTTCATCTATGTTTTAAACCATGAGCTCTGGCATCTCTGCAAATCAATGCTTCCTTCTATGAAGGGCCCTTCTATTTACTTTCATGTTATTTACTTTTATTGTTGAGTCATCATCTTCTCATTAAAAACACCAGTCCTGAGAGCGCTATTGTCATTTTTATTCATTGAGTCTAGTTAATATTTGATGTTAGCATGACTGGGTCTCTTCTACGCTGAATTACAATGTTTAGTCGCTGCTTGGACCTCAGAGGTTCTCTGCATTTATGTTTTGCGGTCTCAGAAAGGGCTAGCGAGATACCATGTTATCATATTATATCATGATTGTTTTGACAAATTGTTGGCATCCGAGATACCTTATTATTGCTCGGTAGTTGGTTATGTTATTGTCATGAGTAAATGTGAGACCTAATTGATATCATTGACATGGTTAGCTCATGATCTTTGCTGAAAACCTGAACATTGAGTTAAAAATATATATAATACCGAGAACAAAAGAGTTTGTAAAAGTTTTCTTTATCACTTTTAGTTTGTCAACTGAATTGCTTGAGGACAAGCAATGAGTTAAGCTTGGGGGAGTTGATACATCTCCAACGTATCTACTTTTCCAAACACTTTTGCTCTTGTTTTGGACTCTAATTTGCATGATTTGAATGGAACTAGCCCAGACTAGTGTTGTTTTTAGCAGAACTACCATGGTGTTGTTTTGTGCAGAAATAAAAGTTCTTGGAATTGCACGAAACTTTCTGGAGATTTTTTCTGGAATATATAAAAAATACTGGAGCGAAGATCCATCGGAGGGGGCCCACCAGTTGCCCACAAGGCAATAGCGTGTGCACACCCCCCTAGGTGCGCCCTGTTACCTTGTTGGGCCCACGTGGCTCCGTTGACCCTAATTCCAACCCTATATATTACTGTTCTTCGAGAAAAAAATAAGTGAGAAGTTTTCATCGCATTCTACGAGACTGAGACGCCGCCACCTCCTGTTCTTCCTCGGGAGGGCTGATCTAGAGTCCATTTAGGGCTCTGGAGAGGGGAATTCGTCGCCATCGTCATCACCAAACCTTCTTCGTCAACAATTCCATGATGCTCACCATCGGGAGTGAGTAATTCCTTTGTAGGCTTGCTGGACGGTGATGGGATTGGATGATATTTATCATGTAATCAAGTTATTTTGATAGGGCTTGATCCCTAGTATCCATGTTGCTATGACTTTGCTATGCTTAAGGCTTGTCACTAGGGCCCGAGTGCCATGATTTCAGATGTGAACCTATTATGTTTTCAATAATATGAGAGTGTTTTGGATCCTATCTTGCAAGTTTTATGCACCTATTATGTGTTATGATCCGTAGACCCCAAGGTGACAATAATTGGGATCATCTCCAGTGATGACCGTAGTTTGAGGAGTTCATGTATTCACCATGTGTTAATGCTTTGTTCTGGTTCTCTATTAAAAGGAGGCCTTAATATATCTTATTTTTATTATGGACCCCGCTTCCACGGGGTTGGGGGGTAGGACAAAAGATATCATGCAAGTTCTTATTATAAGCACATATAACTATATACGGAATACATGCCTGCATTATATTGATGAAGTGGAGATAGTTCTGTGTCGCTCTAGTGTGTAACTGTTACATGATGAATGTCATCCAAATCAATTATCCATCACTGATTAATGGCCTATGCTTTTTTGCTTATTTATTTCCATTAAGTTACTTTCGTTACTGCTGCTGCTACAATCAATACAATCTGCTGCTGTTACTGTTATTGTGCTACTAAAAACTTCATTGCAGAAAGAAATTCTAGGAGCGGTTGAATTGGCAACTCAACTGCTAAGACAAATAAACATTTTTGGCTCTTGTGCCGAATCAATAAATTTGGGTGAAATACTACCCTCGAAGACTGTTGCGATCCCTATACTTGTGGGTTATCAATGTCATATAGACAAAATGTGCTCTGATACCATCTGTCGCAACCCGGTCCCATGATAGTGCCCCGAATCTCTGCGCTTACTGTGTCGGTCCCTGGATCGATAGCTGACACGCACAGTCGACGATGAAATACCAAGAATACATCACATGTCAAAGTATTTACATCGAAGATAGTGCAATACAATACACACCTGCTTAGCTCACGGCTAGCTTACAATACAATCATGCAACGGAGTAATATTCTAGTCTTGTAGTGTCCATCAACTCACAGGCAAGAGTTGAGTATAGCATAGTAACTCTACTTCGTAACCTTTCCTTCGTTATGGTAACCTGCAACACGATACGTTGCAGCCACAAGGGTCAATACATTGGATGTATTGGCAAGCTTCACCAGGATTGGATTGGCAGAACATAAATATGCATTCTGGTGTGGCTGGTTTTCCTTTTGCGCAAAAATAGTTTTCCTATCTCATAATGGTGGTCTACTCTAATAGCAATATGACACTTCCGGTAAACCCCGGTCGTAGTCTAGAGTTACTTCGATAGACCCCGGTTGTAAACCAAGCAGTTTGAGTATGTGGACTCCCGGTAAACCCCGGTCATCCCATGCTTCTCTCCATAGACCCTAGTAAACCCTAGTCCTCTGAGATCAGCGCCATAATCCAGGGACATGGCTAATCATGATTAGTTTTATACACTCTTCAGAGGTTTGTGTACTTTACCCGTGATTCCCGATCAAACCATCCTGCTACTAAACTTCCCTTGTGAACTAGTTAGGTAGATCAAGACAAGACTTTTGGGAAGTAGTCGCCCTCTCAGAAATGACAGACCCAGTGCAATCTACATGCAAGACTACATCTGTTGGTCTACCACAGGAGGGTTCCCACAACTTACTTGATCCGGACAAAGCCCATATTGTCTCATGGTCACACATAGAAACCACTCAACTTTTGAACTCGTACAATCTCTGGTGCATGGGTGGCATTCCTCACCAAAGACTACACTGCGATGACCGAATCAAAGCCAGTCCACCCAGATCGATTCATTAATTAAGTAGTAATAGTTAAGTAGTCAACCATGTGGTTGTATGGAGGAATAATAATTGTGTTTCACAATCCATGTTATAGTAGCTAAGCAACTACTTGTGGGTTACAAAGTCAGGGTGTAATGGACCTAATCATACTACTCAGATTTGTCAAGCATAAAGTAAAATCCTATAAGGGATTCCTAGTTGAAAATCAACTACAATGCATCAAAACATATGTTATGATCAAAGGTTCCACTTTCCTATATTGACGACCCTTCCGTCTCACAATGCTTGATTAACACACTCCGCTCTCCATAACAATCTATCGTAAGTAAAGGGCATCCATGAACAACCATACAATACAATCAAACGAACAATAAGTGTTGTGCATGGTGTCAGTGACATTGTGTTGTGAGATCATGTGTCAAGGCTTAACTCACAAGAGTTTGGATAACAATATAGTGGTTTCCTTTAGGAATACATGTGACATAAGGGTTCACATGCAAATTCAACCAATGTTCATCACATAAGGAGTATGTGATGTCAAACGGTGGTTGTCAGATCCAGTTAAGGGAATCTTAACAACAGAGTCATGGTTTATGAATCTTGGGTAGCCAAGTTCATGTTCAAGTTTGAATGACAATTCAAACTTGTTGAACTTTCAGGAGCTTGAATACACTAAGGCCTGAAAATGATAACTTGGTTTGGCTTTCGATCATTTTTGGATTTGAGCTAGGGTTCAACCTATTTGAATTCAAATTGAATTTAGTTTATATTTTAATTTGGTTCCTCTGAATTCAATTTGAATTATGAAACATTTGATAATCTATGTTGGGTTTTTCGTGAAGAGGAACGGGTAATTGCAGCACAAAGTGGGTATGTATTTCCCTCAGTTATGAAACCAAGGTTTATCGAACCAATAGGAATATCAATCCTCAACCGTCTTCAGCGGCTGCACACAAATGTCAATCCCCTTGATCTCATTATTTGCAAGCAAATGAGTTGTGTAGATAATTGTTAATAAATATAAATTGCAAAATAAATAAAACTTTAATAAAGGCAAGAGGAAATAATAGCGTTTGTAAATATATAAGTGAATAGACCCGGGGCCATAGTTTTCTCTAGCGGCATCTCTCGTGTAGGCAGCATACGGTGGGTAACAAATTACTGTTAGGCAATTGATAGAAAAGCGGATAGTTATGCGATTTTCACGGCAATGATCATGTATATATAGGCATCACGTCCATAAACAAATAGGTCGACTCCTGCCTGCACCTATTACTATTACTCCACTCATCGACCGCTATCCAGCATGCATCTAGAGTATTAAGTAAAACAGAGTAATGCATGGAGAACAATGACATGATGTAGATAAAATAAACTCAAGCAATATGAATGAACCCCGTCGTGTTATCCTTAGTAGCAAAAACACAAAGACGCATCTTGTCCCCTACTTTGTCACTGGGATATAGAAACTCGTCAGGTTGAACCTACCACAACGCATCACTCCCACCGATGAAATATCAATCTATTTGGCCAAAGCACATCAATAGATCAGAGATCATTACAAAGCTATAATGATCATGCAATTAAGAGACAATATATATAAGAGGTATCTCAAATACTTTTCATGAATAATCTGAGCATAAACCCACAATTCATCGGATCCCAACAAACACACCGCACAATAGGATTACGTTAGATAGATCAAAGCGAAGATGCGATGACCATTGTATTGAAGATCAAGAGATAGAGATATTGCCATCTAGGTACTAGCTATGGACCCGTAGGTCTGTGGTGAACTACTCACACATCATCATGAGGGCAATAAGGTTGATGTAGAGGCCCTCCATGATCGATCCCCCCTCCGGCAGGGTGCCGGAATGGAGCTCCAGATGGCCTCGCGGCAGAACAGAGACTTGCAACGGCAGAAAAAGGGTTTCGGGACTGCTTATGGGGTTTTTGCAATATGAGAGAATTTATAGGCCAGAGAGGGGCGTCGGAAGGCAGCCAAGGGGGCCACCACATATCAGGGCGCCCCCCCGGACGCGCCCTGATGTGTGGTGGGGCCCTCGTGCACCTCCCGGCCTCCTTCCGAAGCTTCCAGCTCTTCTTATGGTCCAGAAAAAATCATCAAAAAGTTTCGTGGCAATTGGACTTCGTTTGGTATTGTAAACCTGAGAAGTAAAAAAACACGCAGAAAACAGCAACTGGCAGTGGGCACTGGGTCAATAGGTTAGTGCTCAAAAATATTATAAATTGGTAAATAATGACCAAAAAGTATCCTAGAATGATAATATATCAGCATGGAACAATCAAAAATTATAGATACGTTGGAGACGTATCAAGCATCCCCAAGCTTAATTCCTGCTCGTCCTCGAGTAGGTAAATGATAAAAACAGAATTTTTAATGTGGCATGCTATCCATTATGTAATCTTATGCAGGTATGCTCATTGATAAAAGATGAATTAACAAATATTAACACAGCAATATTCAAAGTGTAAGAATTAAAATCATTAATCCTTAAAAGTATGCGATCCTTAAGAAATGTTTACTCCCCCCATTCATCTTATTGTATTAGCAAGGCATGGCTCCATCTTCACCACATTAATAAAAATGTTAAGCACCACGGTGTCCAAGTCAGGTAATTGGATCGTACTTTTTCAATATGCATCAACTTTTTATTCATCACGCAATACATGAGCGTGAGCCATTGGACATAGCATTTAGGTGGAATAGAGTATGGTGGTGGCTAGATATAAAGGGGTAAAAGGTGGAGAAGATAGTCTCACATCAACTAGGTGTACCAACGGGCTTTGGAGATGCCCATCGATAGATATCAATGCGAGGAGTAGTGATTGTCATGCAAATGATATACTAGAGCTAAAAGTGTATGAAAGCTCAAATGAAGCTAAGTGGGGTGTGCATCCAACTTGCTTGCTCATGAAGACCTCGGGCATTTGAGGAAGCCCGTTATAGGAATATGCAAGCCAAGTTTGTAATAATGAATAGGTAATTCCCACTAGCATATGGAAGTGACATGTCATGAGACTCTCTACAAGAAGAGCATGGTGCCACTTTGAGGCACAAGTGTGGTAAAAGATAGTAGCAAAGTCCCTTCTCTCATTTTATCTCATCATTTTTTTGAATGGTGGGCTCATTTGGCCTCCCCCATCTTTATTTTTCGTCCGGAGTCTCATCTCGACTTGTGTGAGGATCATAGTCTCCATCATTCTTTCCTCACTGGGACAATGCTCTAATAATGATGATCATCACACTTTTATTTACTTACAACTCAATATGGAGAACTGATATGAAGATATGACTCTGTATGAATGCCTCTGGCAGTGTACCAGGATGTGCAATGATCTAGCTTGACATGTATCAAAAATATGATGAACGGTGGCTTTGCCACAAATACTATGTCAGCTCTATATGATCATGCAAAGCAATATGACGATGAACAAACTAGTCATGTGAAGTGACGATGGAATTTGCATGGCAATATATCTCGGAATGGCTATGGAAATGCCATGATAGGTAGGTATGGTGGATGTTTTGAGGAAGATATAATAAGGCTTATGTGCAACAGAGCGTATCATGTCACGGGGTTTGGATGCACCGGCGAAAGTTGCACCTATCCTCGAGGTAAGAATGGGTAATGCACGGTACCAAAGAGGCTAGCAAATATGAGAAGGTGAGATTGCGTATGTCCATGGTTTCACATTAGTCATAAAGAACTCATATACTTATTGCAAAGTTTTATTAGCTTTATCATAGATCAAACTACTACCCACATGCCCCGAGGGAAAAGATTGGTAGGAGTGAACCATCGCGCACTTCCAATCCGAAACAACACTAGGATTTCAACGAGGAATAGAAATGCTCACACATCATCACCATGCCTCTTTATTTTTTTATGAACAAAAAGGTCAACCTTTCTTAATATCGACACTTCTACGGGTCAAAAATTATGGACTCACACCTATTTCATATTACCACATTAATATCATTGACCCACAATTTCTCTATATGTGCTACTTGATGGTTTTGATTATCACTCATTGAATACCTAATAGTTTTGGACTAGTCTTATGACCCATGCAAATTAACATCACTATTTATTAAATCTCAAACAAATATAAGTGAAGAACAAGAGTGAAATCATTTCTATAAAATCTACACGCCACCGTGCTCAAAAAGATATAAGTGAAGTACTAGAGCAACTGCTAAGCTCAAAAGATATAAGTGAAGCACATAGAGTATTCTAACAAATTATGATGAAAGTGTGTCTCTCTTAAATAGGTGTGTCCAGCAAACAATGATTTTGGCAAACTGAAAGTAAAAGCAAACAAAAGCAAATGACGCTCCAAGCAAAACTCATATCATGTGACGAATAAAAATATAGATTCAAGTGACATACCGATGGATTGAGATGAAAGAGGGGATGCCTTCCGGGGCATCCCCAATCTTAGACCCTTGAGTATCCTTTAAAATATTACCTTGGGGTGCCTTCGGAATCCCCAAGCTTAGGCTCTTGCTACTCCTTATTCCGTGGTCCATCATAATAATACCCAAAACTTGAAAACTTCAATCACACAAAACTCAACAAAACTTCGTGAGATCCGTTAGTATAAGAAACATATTGCATACATTATGTACTGTTATAAATTGATTCTTATTTAATAATTGCATAATAGGTACTATATTCTAACTTCTCCATGGCTTATACCCCCTGATACAATCCATAGCATAATCAAAATAAGCAACTATGCAAGCAAAAACAGAATCTGTCTAAAACTGAACAGTCTGTAGCAATCTGTAGAGAACCTATACTTCTGTAACTCTACAAATTCTGAAAACTTATCAAAACCTCGAAAATTTGTATAGCAACACTGTGTAAAAATTTCAGATCATTATCACGCTCCAGTAAAAAATGAAAATTCCTGTACTGGAGTCAAAAGTTTCTGTTTTGTTTCAGCATCGATTCTACTTATCTTGTGAGTCTTCCCAAAGGCTTTACTCGGCACAAACACCAATTTAAACACAAAAACATAATAATTACATAGTCAATAATCATGTTATCAAAAATAAACAGAAATAAATGATAACATTTGGGTTGTCTCCGAACAAGCTCTTTCTTTATAGCCATCAAGATAGGCTTAGGATAATAGTGATGCTCACATAAAAGACAAGAGTTAAAGCACAAATAGAGCATCATAAAACATGTGACAAACACATTTAAGTCTAACATACTTCCTATGCATAGGCATTTTATACGCAAACAAATTATCAAGACAAGAAGTGTCTAACATATGCAAGTAGGAAGAGTGAAGCATTAACAATTTCAACACAAAGAGAGGTAATTGAGTAACATGCAAATTCTTATAACCATGTTTGCCTCTCTCATTATATGTAGGATCATAATCAAACTCAAAAATATAATAATCATAATATTGATCATTCTACAAAGTAGTGGGATCATTATTACCTAAAGTTGACACTCTTCCAACCCCACTTTTAGTAGTGTTGCGAATATCATACTCAATAATAGATTCATCATGAAGGCTAGAATTATCAAGATCACATGGAACATCATGATTATCACCCCAATCATGATCATTCGCACAATTGATATTCATAGAATTTATACTAGCAACATGGCAATCATGCTTTTCATTCAAGGAACTATCATGAATCACTTTATAAATTTCTTTTAACACATCATAATTTTTAGATTCATGATTTTCAAGCAAGACCTCATAAGGAAATTCTAGTGCACTCAACTCACTAGCAATTGGTTCAACATAATCAGGTCTTTTGAAAAGATTAGCAAGTGGGTGAGGATCCATTTATCTTTATTTTTTGCTTTTAAACTTTCTGTTTGTTTTTGATAAAGATAAAGATAACATAGTTAGGCAAGCAAGCAAACTAGAGACGAAACAAGCAAACTAGTAAAGTAAATATTTTTGTATTTTTGATTTTTATGAGACAAACTAAATATAACAGCAAATAAAAAGAAGAACAAGTGAATGAAAATTTGTGTGAAGTTACTTGATAGTTCATGATGATATTCCTAGACAACGGCGCCATAAATCCTTCCCCATTCTTGTGATCTGTATTGGGTTTTCCGTGAAGAGGAACGGGTAATTGCAACACAAAGTGGGTAAGTATTTTCCTCAGTTATGATGATAGAGGCAAGGGTCCCGATCTTTCGATGAGATGATAACTATCGATTTGGTGGAGGTGACTTTGACGATCCGACTACAAACGTGCATGGCGTTGCGCCTTAGCAATCGCTAAACCAATCTCCAAGAGGTTATTGATCACGCCGGAGCACGGTCAACCTGACCACGAAGGTCTATTCCTGCAAGAAATCTAAGAACAAGCAAGAATATGATAATGCAATCTGAATATTGCGAATATAGATGAAGTATTGATAAGGATGGGGTTCCGAAAGCGGTCTTGGTCTGGTCATTGGACACAAACGAAGTACACGAAGTTCCAATGGCCAACATTTAACTAAACATAACCCAAAGAAAAAGCTACTAGATTGATCTACTTATATAGAAGCAAGGGGTGGTGGCCAAGGAGGTGGGAGGACGTCCCAAGAAAGCCTAAAACTAACCCTAGGTCGTACAAGGCCCATGGGCCCAAGTGGAGGTGATGCAACACCTTTGGACTTGTAATTTGACTCGGATTCTGCTGCAACGTCAGATTGTTTTGTCAATATCTCCACGCTCCGGACGAATTTTAAGGTGATTCCAATTGGGCTGGAATGCATGTGAAATCTACTTTCTATCAAAAAACGAATCACCCAATTCGGAGTCCGGATCAAAAAGTTCTTGGTGTTTTGAGATAGGTGTGTCTGTGCAGTCCGAATCTGAGTCCAGAACGTGAGAGACTTGGACTCTATCTTCTCTTGGGCTAAAAGTGACGTGAGAGAACTTCTTGAACAACACCTAAACGTCTCTTTTTCCCTTATCTTCATATGTGAATTGTACAAGTGTCCGGTAGTTCTGCAATTAGACATGAAATAAAAGGAGGTGGAATACTTTTGTTCTGTATAACATAAATAAATTATTGCATAACATTTATCAGAAATCACCTCAAATAAATATGCATATGCAATATTTGTGATCATATACAAGGTAGCCATTTCCTCATCATCCTCCCCTTCTTGAAAACAAAGTCGTCCTCGGCGTTGCTTAATCTGAAATGTGGTTAAAAAAAGAGACAAGGTGTACATGTTGTATATGTATATATGTCATCCATTTTACATCCCTTGGGTTTTGCACATATGACATATGTATACATGAGTCACTTTCATATGTTATGAAATATAAAGCGAAAATATTATCACAAGAAGTAGAAGGCATGAAAAAATTGCAACTCGGTTTGCACATATAAGTGAAGTCCTTATTCATATCAAAAGATTGACAACGTTCATCATTAAACCATCCCAACATTGGTAAATAAACTTGAATTATTCCAAATTTAGGTGCTACAACATGCTTAAATAAGCAAACGTGCAACATGTCATTTGACACAAAATCATCACTAAAATTGGAGGTCATATCAAAATGATTAAACCGTGGCAGAATTATTTTCAAACATATTTGATCCAAATTTGATTTATTTCTTGATTCACATGGTTTTTTCTCATCAACAGTTAATTCAATGGGTGCACTCAAAATTGTTGATATTTGTTAACATGGCAAAGTCAAATCATGAACATATTCCTCTAAAATAGGTGGTGTGATCAAAGTAATGGGTAGCTCATCGCATGGTACATTGGAATTGATAAGGCATTCATCATAATCATGTGGAGGTGAAAGATCAGTACCTTTGTCATTACCTCTTATGATCAACTCACATGATGTAGGCACTCTCGGTGGTGACGTGTCCCATGGTGAAGGTGATGTAGCTCTAACAACAATTGATGTGGTTGTCATAGTACGCCTAGTAGTTGAAGGAACAATCGTATCAACTCTTGGAATGTGCACCTTGCGCTCGTTCTCCTTGTGGGCAACACGTTGTTTTATTTCCTGTTCAGCTTTGCAAGCAAGATGAAACAAACGATCCATAAGATAACACTTTTCATGAATTAGTATCTCCTGAATATCACAGTTTAATCCTCCCCAAAATCTATCTATAAAATCTTCTTCACTTTCTTCTAACGAGGAATGCAACAAGGTCGTTTGTAAATCATCATAATATTTCATTACAGTGTCACTACCTTGTTTTAAATGTTGTAACTTTTTAATCATGTCACGAGTATAATAAGCAGGACTAAATGATTGTCTCATGGCAAGTTTCAAATCATCCCAAGTAGTAGATATATAATCAGGGTGTAACCGACAATATTCGCTCCACCAAACTGAAGCATAACCAGTGAAATAACCAACTGCGACCTTAACTTTCTTATGTTCGGCAAAATCATGAGAAGCAAATATATCATTTATTTCAAACTCCCATTCAATACATAAAACAGGCCTAAAACGTCCATTAAATGGTGGTATAGAAACATTAACTTGATCATCTTCATTTGGATCTCTTTGCACCTCTCGTAACGGTTGTGGTATTTTCGTAGGTGGTGGCACTACTCCCACGATCGATGAAGCCCAAGAAGTAACAACTCCGGAACCTGCATAATTAGTAGAAAATAAGAAACAAAATCCGAGAATAATGTTCCTATAAACTACTAGGATGTGGTGGTAAAGCGCTCACAGTAAAGCAAATATCAATGTCTTGCAAATTCTTACCATGCAGCAGGTGGTGACCGGCAACCGACGGTGTCAATATCTCCGAAGATTGAGTAAAGCGATTACCATTTGAACGTCTCTATACATGGTGTAGAAATATGTGGAGCTTGGAAGGCTTAATATATGGTAGCAAAAGATTAGCAATAATCAATTCAGAGATGCAATGTTGAATAAACGCTGAACGACGATACTCTGCTGGTCCTAGGCTAGACCGTACTAGAGACGCGAGCCTAGAACACTAATGGAGTCACGGCATGGGATAGCGGCAACGGATGATATGAATTAGCTCTGGACAACAAGACATAAGTGAAGATCACAATGACAGTAAAGACAATGATGATAAATGACCGTCAAGCAAGATACACCAAAACTCTCTCTGCAACTTTGCTATAGAAAATACTATGTAAAATTTCTGATATTTTTCCTCAAGAATTCTACTGACTTAAGCTTTCCGATGCAAAAAGAATCACTCAATTCCGAGTTCGTATGAGGAGTCAAAAAATTCGGGAATAGACCAGAAAAATATTGACAAACTATGTTCGCGACCTTCAGATGGCAAAAAGTCCTATTTGGAAGTCGATTTGGAGGTGACAATACTGAACTTGCTTGATCAACTATTTAGATGTGTCTCGTCGATAGCTTGAATTTGAGTACTTGTGGAGCCAAAACGGACTTCGTATGAGGAAGATATGCCTGTTTTACTAAATAATGCGTAAAACAGATTTCAATCCGAATTCAGATATGAGATTGAGTCTAGGTAGATCCGAAATTTGTTTTTTTTTCTTCTCTCTATTTTTTTCTCACTTTTTTTTTACTTTTTTCTCTATTTTTCTCTCACTTTTTTTACTTTTCTCTTTTTTTTTCTCTCACTTTTTTTTCTCTCCAACAAGTCAGATAAGATGCAGATTGGATCAAGTGTAGATGCAAATGACCTCAAGTGTGATAATGACAATGACCAATGGGAGCAGGTGGTGGAAATTGATGGATGGTAGTGGGCGACAGTGGAAGGAATGACAGCGGCGTGGTGGTGGTATATGGCAGCAGTGATAAAGATGATGCGACGGCGGCGTGACAACTTGTGAACAGAACTCAAAACTTTAAAAGACTAGACGCTAAGACCAGCAACTTGACACGACGCTGCAACCGTAAATTGAACAAAGCAAAACACCGAACAGAAAATTGCAAAAAAAGGCTCAGATTGGTTCGGATATGATGATCTAATCCTAATTTGTTTTTGGTGGCTGATTTGTGGACTATGGGTATGAAGAATAGACGCGATCTAAACTACGAAAAACTGATAAAATCTCACTGAGCAACCTGAAAGCTGATACCACTTGATAGAGGCAAGGGTCCCGATCTTTCGATGAGATGGTAACTATCAATTTGGTAGAGGTGACTTTGACGATCCGACTACAAACGTGCACGACGTTGCGCCTTAGCAATCGCTAAACAAATCTCCAAGAGTTTATTGATCACGCCGGAGCACGATCACCCTGACCACGAAGGTCTATTCCTGCAAGCAATCGAAGAACAAGCAAGAATATGATAATGCAATATGAATATTGCGAATATATATGAAGTATTGATAAGGATGGGGTTCCGAAAGCGGTCTTGGTCTGGTCGTTGGACACAAACGAAGTACACAAAGTTGCAATGGCTAACTTTTAACTAAACATAACCCAAAGAAAAAGCCACTAGATTGATCTACTTATATAGGATCAGGGGGTGGCGGCCAAGGAGGTGGGAGGACGTCCCAAGGCAGCCTAAAACTAACCCTAGGTCATACAAGGCCCATGGGCCCAGGTGGAGGTGATGCAACACCTTTGGACTTGTAGTTTGACTCGGATTTTGCTGCAACGTCAGATTGTTTTTTCAATATCTCCACGCTCCGGACGAATTTCAAGGTGATTCTAATTGGGCTAGAACGCATGTGAAATCTCTTTCCATCAAAAAAAGAATCACCCAATTCGTAGTCCGGATGAAAAAGTTCTTGGCGTTTTGTGACACGTGTGTCTGTGCAGTCCCAATCTGAGTCGAGAACGTGAGAAACTTGGACTCTATCTTCTCTTGGGCTAAAAGTGACGTGAGAGAACTTCTTGAACAGCACCTAAACGTCTCTTTTTCCCTTATATTCATATGTGAATTTTACAAGTGTCTAGTAGTTCTGCAATTAGACATGAAATAAAAAGAGGTGAAGTAATTTTGTTCCGTATAACATAAATAAATTATTGCATAACATTTATCAGAAATCACCTCAAATAAATATGCATATGCAATATTTGTGATCATATCCAAGGTATCCATGTCCTCATCATATGAAACAAGGTTTATCGAACCAATAGAAATTTCAATCCTCAACCATCTTCAGCGGTTGCACACAAACGAACAAACAACTTGCACCCAACGCGGTGAAAGCACATTTGCTCCCTTGGTGGTTTTGGTAATTAATAACAACATATATGTCATTGAACTAATGTTTCCACTAAGTATATTTCAGAAAAAGTTCAATGATGGGTTAGCAAAAGGATTGTGAAGAGACCCCTAGATGCAAGGAAATGGATTGGCAAAGCTTCAAGCAAGAGGACTCTACATTTTACTTGGTGAGAAATCACCTTGAGTCCATAGGAAAGCCAATGCTATTAAAAGGGGGTAACGTACTATTGGTGAACAAGATGCTCCACGTGCACAAGTGATAGTCACCAAAAACACCCACAAACTCTTTCACAAAAGTCTGTCCAAGCCTATCATGAAAATCGGTGCTACCAACTATTTCTACTCGGTCCCACCGATTCCCACCTCACACAGACCCATGCCAAACCCTAGATTTTCGGTGCAACCGATTCTGCTTTGGTGCCACCGAGTTCAGCTTGCCAACTTTCTGTTACATCAATTCTTAAAATCGGAATTTCCGAGATTTTGGATCGGCGTCACCGAGTTTTGGAAACTGACCGTTGGTCACCTAATCGGTACCGCCGAGATTTCTGTATCGGTCTCACCAAGATTCAAAAGTTGCTACCTTTGGAGCAAGTCGGTACCACCGAGTTTTATACTTCGATGTCACCGAGTTGGTCACTTTAGGTGTAACGGTTGGATTTTTCGGGATGCCTATATATATCCCTTCACCACCACCCACTCGAAAGAGAAGCACTCAGAACTATTCCATACTTGCCCCATCCAATTTTCTGAGAGAGAGCCACCTACTCATGTGTTGAGATCAAGCCATTCCACTCCATCCATATGAATCTTGATCTCAAGCCTCCCCAAGTTGCTTTCCACCCAATCAATCTCTTCCACCAAAGCCAAATCTATGAGAGAGTGATTGTGTGTTGAGGAGTCTATCATCTTGAAGCACAAGAGCAAGGAGTTCATCGACATTACCGAGCCTATTACCTTTTGGGAGGTGGTGCCTCCTAGATTGGTTAGGTGTCCCTTGGGAGCCTCCTACTTCGTGTTGTGGAGTTGAACCAAGAAGTTTGTACGGGCAAGGAGATCGCCTACTTCATGAAGATCTACCCATAGTGAGGGTAGTCCTTCATGGACGGAAGCCATTCTGGAATAGTCAAGGTTGCTACTTCGTGGACCCTTATGGGTGCAGCCCTCCATGGACTCCCGCGACCGTTAGCCTCCGTGGGTTGAAGACTCCATAAACGTGGACGTACGATAGCACCACCTATCGGAACCACGGGAAAAATCTTCGTGTCTCCAAATTGCGTTTGATCTTCCTCCCTACCCTCTACTTCATATGCTTGTCTTTACTTTCCGCTGCTATACTCTTAGACATGCATGTGTAGGGTGTACTTGAATTGCTATAATTGCTAAAATCTGCCAACGCTTAAAATTGGGAAAAGGTAGAATTTTTATTTGCTCAAGTAGTCTAATCACCCCCCCCCCTCTAGACACACTTTCGATCCTACAAGTGGTATCATAGCTTTGGTCTCCATTGCATTGGTCTCAGAACCTAGGAGAGTATGGCGTCTAGTGAGGGAAATTATCACCGTAGAGGTCTGTACTTTGATGGCACAAATTTTGCTAGTTGGAAGCACAAAATGAAAATGCATATTCTTGGTCATAACCCTGCCGTTTGGGCTGTTGTTCGTGTTGGATTGCAAGGTGAATTCTTTGGTGATGGAAAGGAACCGGATCGTGAAGCGACCGTGGATGAATTAAAGATGTTGCAATACAATGCTCAAGCATGTGACATTCTCTTCAACTGTCTATGCCCCGAAGAATTCAACAAAATCAGCCGTCTTGAGAATGCCAAGGAAATTTGGGATACTTTGGTTGATATGCATGAAGATACCGAATCTGTAAGAGAATCCAAGTTGGACGTTCTTCAAAGTCAGCTTGACAAGTTCAAGATAAAGGATGGTGAAGGAGTCGCTGAGATGTACTCTAGGCTAGCTCTCATCACCAATGAGATTACCGGCTTAGGAAGCGAGGAAATGACCGACAAATTCATCATCAAGAAGATACTTAGAGCTGTGGATGAGAGATACGACACCGTGTGCACATTGATCCAAATGATGCCCAACTACAAAGATCTGAAGCCTACGGAAGTCATTGGAAGGATTGTTGCTCATGAGATGACACTCAAAGACAAAGAAGAGCTTCACAACAAGTCTAGCGGTGCTTACAAAGCCACAAGTGATGCTCCCGCAACTTCAAGCGACAACCTTGTCACAAATGAAGAGATAAGCCTCGTGGTCAAGAAATTCAACAAGTTCTACAAGAATAGAGGAAAAGAACGAAGCTCCAACTCATGATACGAAGAGAAGCGTTTGTCAAGTCGTGACCGAAACTGCTACAATTGTGGGAAGCCCGGACACTACTCCAATGAGTACACGACTCCCTACAAACGAAGAGAAGAGTCACCCAGAAGACGAAGCTCAAGAAATGAATCACCTCAAAGAGAGAGAAGGAGTAGAGATGATCGTTATGAATGAAGACCCTCAAGGAGAAGTAGGGACTCGGAGAAGAAGTACAAGTACACCAATAGCTACTCAAGAAGAAGACATCAAGCTCATGTTGGTGAATGGGTTTTCGGCTCTGAATCCGACAACCACTCCGAGAGAAGCTATCACTCCAACTCCAACTATAGTCAAGATGAAGGTGTTGCCGGACTTGCACTAGTGACTACCAACTCCTATGATCTATTTGATTCACCAAATGAAGGGAGTGGAAGTTGCTTCATGGCTAAAGGCCCCAAGGTATCACACCCCGAGTATCTTGATTTCAATAGTGATGAAGATGATTTACTTGGAGATGATGACTTGCTCTTTGATAAAGCTAGTGATGTTAGTCAAAATGAACTTGATAATTTTCATGCTAGTCAAGATAAGTCGGTTGATGATGATAAGATGAAAATAGAACAACTAATTAAAGAATTAAACACTCTTAAGTTAGCCCATGAATCTACTCTAGAAGATCATAGAGAGCTTGTAAGGACTCATGAGAAGCTACGCTTCGACAAGCTCACCTTGGAGCAAGAAAATGAGTTTCTTAAAGCTATCAATGATGATCTCTGAAAGAAGACTTCATCTTATCTAGCCAAATGATTACTCTTGTCTACATTCATGCCACAAGTTAAACCTAGACAAACTAGTAACAAAGGCAAGAAAGGTTCTTCATCTAGTAGCATCAACAAAAATGCTAAATCTAATGATGTTGCTTCTAGTAGTTCTATTGATTACACTAATGATGATTCTCTTAGCCAAGTTACACTTGAGCAAGAAAACAATTTATTGAAAGGAATTATAGAGAAAGGTATCTACAAGAGTCTTGCCGGGTGTAATCAATTTGAGGAAATTGTACGCAAGCATGGAGGATACCGGAAGAACCATGGCATTGGCTACTTCAACGCAAATGGAGTTGAATGGGAAGAAGGTCAATACCCCAAGCCCAAGTTTGTTCCTCAAAGGGAGAAGTATGAACATACTCTTCCCAAGGGAACAAACACTCAAGATGACCTTCCACCACAAGACCACAAGCTCAAGGGCAAGGACAAGCGTCAAGAGGACATTGACTCATATGAAGATGAATCCCAAGCTTTGGTGGAGTGGGTTCCCAAGGCTACTTCAAGCTCAACTTCTACAAGTGCCACTTCAACACCAAGGATCCCCATCAAGTTGATGTGGGTCCCCAAGAAGAAGAACTAGAGAAGTTCTTGAGGGGTGACTCCGCCAATGAAATTCACTCACATTCATTATTGGCAAGAAATAGTTGCAATCAACGTCAACATCATGCAATATTTCAAGGAGTCACACATTCCCTCAAAGGTAAGCAAGAGACAAGGTAATCAACAAATCCATGGACATCATCATGTATGCTTTGCACTCCATGTCCATAGATATCCTTGTATTTGTCTCTTGTGTGTTGGGACTAACCCATGTAGGTGAGAAAAGTAAGGAAACAACAAGTATGCTCCCAACTCTTGGTGATCTTCATCAATCTTGAGCATCCACCGCTACATCACCCACATGAAGTCTTCATCGACAAAACCCAAAGTTAGTTTATCCCTCTCAAGGGGGGATGTCACATCAAGGGGGGGGCTTTACTCTAAGACTTGAGTTAAAGCATCTCTTAGAATGTGACAACATTAAATGCTTTATGTAAAAGTGGTAACCCCACTTGTGCTTAAACGATGAGTATGACCTATGATCAAGTATTCTTACTTGGCTCCTATGTCAATATACTCATATATAGATGACCCCGTCATCGCCAAAGTGCTTGATAGATGCTAGTATGTATGTGCATGTTTGCCATGATTTCATTTGACATATTATAGTGTGAGCATGTTGGTCTGCATTTATTTATCCATTCGAGGACATCCAATTGTTGCTATTTGGATTTTGATTTCTCTTTTGCCAATTGGATGGACAAGAATGCCTAGGACCACTCTCTAGCTATCTATGCTTTCTCGTCTCATATTCCATTCTTGCTGCATCACAAAATTTGAACAAGGACTTTTCGATCTCTCTGTGTGAGGAGCACTCGGAGTTCCGTATCGACAAGGACTAACCATTAAAACCTCCCAAGTGCATCTCGGTGGAACTAATACCAAAATCTCGGTCTCACCGATGCCTAGGGTTGATCTGGTTTTCAATCTCGGTAACATTGATTCCTTATTCTCGGTTACACCGAGTTTCCCTGTCAACTGACAGTTGAGAAACTCGGTGGCACCGATAATTTTGAACCGGTGTCACCGACAGCGAAGGGTATATTACCTGGCGGACCTGACTTTTGAAATTCAACCACAAAAGTCTGTTTCCTCCAACCCTAATCTGCCTCTCCGGACCCCTTGGTCGTCGCCCTTGCCTCCCCGTGAGCCTCCGCTGTTGGGAATCGTTGCCGCCGACGGAATCTTCACCGCCGTCGTCGCCTTAGTGGATCCTTCACCGAGATAGGGTATGGATCCGGCCCTCTTTGCGCCCCCCTTCCGATTCATGCGCATTAGAGTAACTTTTATCGATAATCCACTGATTGCAATCCTCTAAATCTTCTAGAAATCTCTTTAGCTTAGCGAATAAAAGATTTCTAGATCTAGCCGTCCGCAAAACCGAATCTCGGGGACACCGAGTCAGAAAAATCAGCTCTACCGATTTTGTTTTGGACTACTGGGGACAGTCTCGGTGAAACCGAGTGGCAATTTTTAGTGCGACCGAAATTGCTGCCAAGTTTTTGTAAAGAGTTCTGTGCGTCTCGGTGGTACAGAAATTTTTGACTCAGTGACACTGAAATCCCTTTTTGCTGAAAGCTATATCTAAGAATTTCTTTGATTCAACCTTTGAAAAATCTCTGCATTTTGTGATGACTCAACCCTTCTACTCTTCTATACTCTATTTCACAGGGTCAGAGATGTCAGGTTCTGATGATAGCCAGAATGACTTCAGAGAGAAGAATGTTGACATGAGCTCAGGCACTAGTCCTGAAGGGAGCTATGATGATGTACCTAGCTCACCAGATCTGCCCAAAGCTGCAACCAGGGCTAGAAGGAAGCTCAACTCAGATGAGGAGGATGAAGATTTTATACCTAAGGAGCTACCCAAGAAAGATGCAACTACCAAGAGCACTGTTGATGCCACTTCATCCAAGAAGAAGGCAATAAGGAAAGAATATGCCAGCTCAGGGTCAGTAAGAGCACCAGAGAATGCTAGGGCAACATTGACTGTTGAGCCCTCAAAGAAGTCTATGCCTAAGAAGGCAGGAGAAAAGAAGAAGTCCAGGAAGAGGATCATACATGTTGTTGGCAGACAAACCTCCATGTTTGAGGACCCAGAAGCAGATGCTGCTGCTGAGGAGGAGGAAGAGCCAGCTACCAAGGCTCCTCCTAATAAGAAGAAGCTAATGACTGATGCTATGCCCAAGGATACATCATCCAAAGGCACCAAGACTGCACCCAAGAAGGCTGCTGCTGCTCCTAAACCCAAGAGGTTTTCCAGAGACATCCCAGCTGCTACCAAGAACAAGACTTCTACATTCAGAGAAGCTGAGGATGATACACAGTTTGTTTTGATGAAGCTAAGACCACACCTTCCAGAGCATAATGCCAGCCATCCAGTTGCTGAAGACATGAAGAAGAGGAAGGACTCGGGACTGAGAGAGTGGAGAGCTATTGATCCTTACTCTCAGAGGAGAAGGACAGCTGTAGACTACAGGTTCTACACAAAGGAACAACAAGATTTCTATGAAACAGTTCTGCTTGACAAGAGCCCTGCAGTGAGTGATATGCGGTATGTGGACTGGAAGCACATCAAGGACAACGAAGATTACTTTCCGAGTGTGCAAGATAATCTTCCACTGCATTGGTCTTGATGAGTTTGTTGGTAAGGAGTTCACAGCTTGGAACGACGAGATGATCATACAATTCTACTCCACTGCACATTTCTATGGAAATGGTAGGGTTGTATGGATGACAGAAGGCACCAGGTATGAATCCATAGTTGAGGAGTGGGCTGCCATCTTAGGAGCTCCACAGGTGGAAGACGGTGACCTAGATGTGTACTCCGAGTCCAAGGCAAATCATAATGCTATGAAGAACATGTACAATGAGATCCCTGCTGCAAACTTGGCATCTCACAAGCTTGGATCCATTTACTTCCTCCAGGCTAGTCTACGCATGATCAACACTATCTTGAGGCATACCTTGATGCCTAGGTCTGGAGATAAGAAGATGATAAGAGGATACTCTATCAACATGCTGCTCCATCTTGATCAACACACCAGATTCAGAGTGATGGACTTGATAGTTGAAACAGTGAAGAGGACTGCAGCAGATCAGAAGAGGTCATGTGGATACGCTCCATATATTCAGATGCTTATCAACTCCAAGCTGGAGAAGCACATATATGCACTTGATCGACCACATTTGCCACTCTTGCCAGAGCTAGAAAACAATGTTGTGGTGATGGACCCAGATCATCCCACCTCAGCTACAGCACAGGCACAGGCAGAGGCAGCCAGAGACACTAGTTCTTAGGTGCCAAAGACTAGGAGTGAACAGATGGATCTTCTTCTTAGCTCTGTGCTCAGTATGCAGAAGGACATCGGGAACATCTTGAAGAACCAGGAGAGCCTCTCGAGGATTGTTGATACCAAGTTTCATATTCTCAACAACAAGGTGGATGAGCTCACAGTGACTGTGAATGAGCTCAAGAAGGAAGTTGATGGCGTGCCCAGTCCCCACACTACAGATGATGATGAGGATAGTCCACCTCTCAGGACAGCCACTTAGTTCAGGACTCAGCCCAGATCTGCCACAGTGCCAGTTCCAGAGTCTAGACCTTCTTCATCAGCACCTGCCGCAGCTCCTTCGGCTCCTTTAGCCCCTTCAGCTCCTCCAGCTCCTCCAGCACCTCCAGTTGCTACTCTAACTCCGTCCATGATGTCTGCTGAAGTCTTCGCTGATGCCGTTCTCTCGACTACTTCATCAGCTACCGGAGGAGATCAGCCCCAGAAGAGCGCTTAGCTCTATACCTTTGAACTTTTTGGTAACTTGTTGCCAAAGGGGGAGAAGATGTATAGATCATTAGGGCTTCGAGAGAGAGAGAGAGCGTTGTTTTTTTATTGCTTTTTAAAACATTGATATCTTTTGGTTGGTTTGCTTGTGTTAAACTTTGTTGGTGTTTGATCATACATTTGATGTGTATTGCTACTATTTCCTATCCTTGTGATGCTTATGAGATGACCATTCACCTTTACTTGATTGTGTTGATTTATGATATTCATTCATATTATTCTCGTACACCACCAAGTTGTATGTGACATGAAAGAGTGCCCCATGTACCTAATCGATTGTGCATTTGCATTCAAACGCAAATTCAAAATAATGCACAAATTTAGGGGGAGCTCTTGCTTATCACATACTTCTCAAAGCGACGATTATATCCATTGATTATATCATATGTCGAAGCTTTGATCTATATGTTGTCATCAATTACCAAAAAGGGGGAGATTGAAAGCACATTTGATCCCTTGGTGGTTTTGGTAATTAATAACAACATATATGTCATTGAACTAATGTTTCCACTAAGTATATTTCAGGAAAAGTTCAATGATGGGTTAGCAAAAGGATTGTGGAGAGACCCCTAGATGCAAGGAAATGGATTGGCAAAGCTTCATGCAAGAGGACTCTACATTTTACTTTGTGAGAAATCACCTTGAGTCCATAGGAAAGCCAATGCTATTAAAAGGGGGTAAGGTACTATTGGTGAACAAGATGCTCCACGTGCACAAGTGATAGTCACCAAAAACACCCACAAACTCTTTCACAAAAGTCTGTCCAAGCCTATCATGAAAATCGGTGCTACCAACTATTTCCACTCGGTCCCACCGATTACCACCTCAGACAGACCCATGCCAAACCCTAGCTTTTCGGTGCAACCGATTCTGCTTCGGTGCCACTGAGTTTAGCTTGCCAACTTTCTATTACCTCGATTCTTAAAATCGGAATTTGTGAGATTTTGGATCGGCGTCACCGAGTTTTGGAAACTGACCGTTGGTCACCTAATCGGTACCGCCGAGATTTCTGTATCGGTCTCACCGAGATTCAAAAGTTGCTACCTTTGGAGCAACTCGGTACCACCGAGTTTTATACATTGATGTCACTTAGTTGGTCACTTTAGGTGTAACGGTTGGATTTTTGGGGATGCCTATATATACCCCTTCACCACCACCCACTCGAAAGAGAAGCACTCAGAATTATTCCATACTTGCCCCATCCAATTTTCTGAGAGAGAGCCACCTACTCATGTGTTGAGATCAAGCCATTCCACTCCATCCATACGAATCTTGATCTCTAGCCTCCCCAAGTTGCTTTCCACCCAATCAATCTCTTCCACCAAAGCCAAATCTATGAGAGAGTGATTGTGTGTTGAGGAGTCTATCATCTTGAAGCACAAGAGCAAGGAGTTCATCGACATTACCGAGCCTATTACCTTTTGGAGGGTGGTGCCTCCTAGATTGGTTAGGTGTCGCTTGGGAGCCTCCTACTTCGTGTTGTGGAATTGAACCAAGAAGTTTGTACGGGCAAGGAGATCGCCTACTTCGTGAAGATCTACCCATAGTGAGGCTAGTCCTTCGTGGACGAAAGCCGTTATGGAATAGTCAAGGTTGCTACTTCGTGGACCCTTATGGGTGGAGCCCTCCGTGGACTCTCGCGACCATTACCCTTCGTGGGTTGAAGACTCCATAAACGTGGACGTACGATAGCACCACCTATCAGAACCACGGGAAAAATCTTCGTGTCTCCAAATTGCGTTTGATCTTCCTCCCTACCCTCTACTTCATATGCTTGTCTTTACTTTCCGCTGCTATACTCTTAAACATGCATGTGTAGGGTGTACTTGAATTGCTATAATTGCTAAAATCTGCCAACACTTAAAATTGGGAAAAGGTAGAATATTTATTTGCTCAAGTAGTCTAATCACCCCCCTCTAGACATACTTTCGATCCTACACGCGGGCAAGAGGGTTGTCAATCCACTTGATCTCGTTATTTGCAAGAAAATGAGTTGTGTAGATAATTGTTGATAAATATAAATTGAAAATTAAATAAAAAGTAAATAAAGGCAGCGAGGTAATAATAGCGTTTGTAAATATATAAGTGAATAGACCCGGGGGGCATAGTTTTCCCTAGCGGCATCTCTCATGTAGGCAGCATACGGTGGGTAACAAATTACTGTTGGACAATTGATAGAAAAGTGGATAGTTATAAGATTTTCACGGCAATGATCGTGTGTATATAGGCATCACGTCCATAAACAAATAGGCCGACTCCTGCGTGCACCTATTACTATAACTCCACTCATCGACCGCTATCCGGCATGCATCTAGAGTATTAAGTAAAACAGAGTAATGCATGGAGAACGATGACATGATGTAGACAAAGTAAACTCAAGCAATCTTAATGAACCCCGTCGTGTTATCCATAGTAGCAACAACACAAAGACGCATCTTGTCCCCTACTTTGTCACTGGGATATAGAAACTCGTCAGGTTGAACCTACCACAACGCACCACTCCCACCGATGAAATATCAATCTACTTGGTCAAAGCACATCAATAGATCGGAGAGCATTACGAAGCTATAATGATCATGCAATTAAGAGACAATATATATCGGAGGTATCTCAAATACTTTTCATGAATAATCTGAACATAAACCCACAATTCATCGGATCCCAACAAACACACCGCACAATAGGATTACATCGGATAGATCAAAGCGAAGATGCGATGACCATTGTATTGAAGATCAAGAGATAGAGAGATTGCCATCTAGGTATTAGCTATGGACCCATAGGTCTGTGGTGAACTACTCACACATCATCATGAGGGCAGCAAGGTTGATGTAGAGGCCCTCCGTGATAGATCCCCCCTCCGGCAGGGCACCGGAACCGTGCTCCAGATGGCCTCGCGATGGAGCAGAGACTTGCGGCAGCGGAAAAAGAGTTTTGGGACTGCTTCTGGGTTTTTTGCAATATTAGAGAATTTATAGGCCAGAGAGGGGCGTCGGGAGGCAGCCGAGGGGGCCACAACATATCAGGGCGCGACCCCCTAGGGCACGCCCTGATGTGTGGTGGAGCCCTCGTGCACCTCCCGGCCTCCTTCCGAAGCTTCCAGGTCTTCTTATGGTCTAGAAAAAATCATCAAAAAGTTTTGTGGCAATTGGACTTCGTTTGGTATTGTAAACCTGAAAAGTAAAAACATGCAGAAAACAACAACTCGCACTGGGCACTGGATCAACAGGTTAGTGCTCAAAAATATTATATGGTAAATAATGACCCAAAAAGTATCCTAGAATGATAATATATCAGCATGGAACAATCAAAAATTATAGATACTTTGGAGACGTATCAAGGTTCCACTTTCTTGTATTGACGACCCTTCAAGCTCACAATGCGTGATCAACAAACTTAGCTCTCCGTAACAATCTATCATAAGTAAAGGGAATTCATGAACAACCATACAATACAATCAAACAACAATAAGTGTTGTGCATGTTGTTAGTGCCATTGTGTTGTGAGATCATGTGTCAAGGCTTAACTCATAAGAGTTTGGATAACAACATAGTGGTTGTTTTTTGGAATACATGTGACATAAGGGTTCACATGCAATTTCAACCAAGGTTCATCACATAAGGACTATGTGATGTCAAATGGTGATTGTCAGATCTAGTCAAGGGAATCTTAACAACAGAGTCATGGTCTATGAATCTTGGGTAGCCAAGTTCATGTTCGAGTTTGAATGACAATTCAAACTTGTTGACCTTTCAGGAGCATGAATACACTAAGGTTTGAAAATGATTACTTGGTTTGGCTTTCAATCCATTTTGGATTGGAACTAGGGTTCAACCTATTTGAATTCAAATTGAATTTAGTTTATATTTTAATCTGGTTCCTCTGATTTTAATTTGAATTATGAAACATTTCATAAATTATTTAAGTTGGTTCAACTTAATTCAAATGCCATCTTTTGATCCTAAAGTCATATATAGATCCAATATTTACTAAGGTATAATATTAATTAAGTTTCCAACTAAATTCATTTATAAATCCAACATTTTCACTATAGTTGATTTATTTGATTTCGTTTAACTAAAGTCAAATATAAACTCCAAAATAATTTCTAGGGTTTAGAGAGTTTCAAATTGATTTGGGTTTGAACTAGTTCATTTTGAGTTCATCTTTCCCTAATCATCAAGTATTAACTCCAATCATAAGCTACTAAGATTAATTTTATTTAAAAAACTTTATTTGAATTCAATTTCATTTCAAAATTAAACCTAGGTTTCAATTTAATTTCAAACCAGGTTCGAATTAAATTCAAATACTTTTTGGATTGACTAAAGTCAAATAATAATCCAAAACTAATCACTAAAGTTCGATTTAGGTTTCTGAAACATTTTTTTAATAATTATTTTATTAAACAATTTCTTAATTCAAATTAAACCTAATTAGGTTTGATTTCTATTTGAATTCTGCCCTATATTGTATTCTATTTAAAATATATTTTTAAATTATCTTAACTTGAACTAAAGTGACGTGAAATGAAAGCATATTTGATTAGGTTCAATTAGAAAAAATAATCAATTAATTTGGATTTATATATTGCAAGTTAAGTCCTATTTAAATTCAAATTCATTCCGTTTAAATTTGAATTTTAAAATATCCAAACATGATTTATTTTTTTGGACAGGGTGAAAGTAGATTTCCTAAGGATCATTTTGCAAAATGTTATACTTAATTTGGACTTGTAGATAATTATTTATGAAGGTTCCAAATCTAGGTTTTTTTTGTAAAATTTCATTTTAATTCAATTAACTGGAAATTATCGAACGGACAGGGTGCTACGTGGCAAGTTCTGTTTGGACGAGGGGGTGTGCACTAGGTGTTACACAGCGGATGGCCAAATCCTAAGAAGAAAACGATTTGGGGGTGAGGGGCGTTGTGAGCCGTTGGATCAAGTGAGGTCTAACGGTCCACGTTATCACGGGCCAGGGTTAGGGGTTTGCTCACCGGAGGCTCGCCGGCGACGACAGGGACGATGGCGATGGCTCTGGACTCGACGAGGATGGCGCTCTGGTAGGTCCTGGCGACGGCGGAGGGCACAGACGGGCGCGAAGCAACGAGTTGGGGTCGATGGTGGTCCTCGACGGCCTCGGGGGTGACTGTTCCGACGGCGTGGGCTCGCCGGAGTTCGTGCGGGCAGCGGTTGCTGTCGGGCGTGGTCACTGCGCTCAAAACAAAGGGCGTTTGGACGTCCCCAAGGGTCACTGAGGTGTGGCCGTGCACGGTGATCGCAATGGACAAGATGGCGCGGTCTCGGGCTCACCGTGGTCGCCGGAGCTTCAATGTCGGCGGGGACGAGGTTTGGTCTATGATGGTCCTGGTGCTTCAAGGGGCTCCGGACGAGGAGGAGGTGTCCAGGGGGTTCACCGAGGTGCGCTAGATTGATTGGTGGCGGTGACTGGTCGGGGGGGTCGATGGTCGCCGGAATTGCCACCGACATTTTTAGGTTACCGCAGCGACAACGAGCTTGCGACGGGGCAGCCTGTCGGCGATGTGAGGGGCGAGTAGGGGGGTTTTGCAGAGGGGTTCGCGGGGGTCTTATAGGCGTGGCTATGGGGCTAGGGGTGGCTGGAGGGCACGAGTGCATGCGGGCGTGGGCGTGGGTGTGTGCTCGGGTCGTGCGCGTCGTAGGCGCAGGAGGTTAGGAGGAAGCTGACGTGCAAGCCCCACACATCAGTGGGAGATAGAGAGGCGCGGGTGGCTGGCTGGGCCTTGGCCTGGCTGGCTTTTCCAATTGGGCCTTTTCTTTTTATTTCTTTTCATGTTTCTATTTTTGTTTCCTTCTTTTTCTGTTTTTTTCTAAATTCAAAATCATTTTGAATTTGAATCACTTTTCAACTAAAGATAATTTTGATATTCCAAATGGACTATTTAGAGATGTTTGAACATTTCTTTTGGGCACTTTGGGCAACTAAATTGTGTATTCATATTTCCAATTTGAATTTGAATTTGGTTTCAAAACCAAATCTGTTTCAAGCCAAATTTTGGAAATATGTAAAAGGTCTATGTTACCGTTTGGACTCGTGGAATTCTAATTTCTTGCAAAAATCAAGTGCAAGTCAAATTTAATTTAATTCCCTATTGTTTTGAATTAATGTCAGAATGATTTCCAATTCAAAATCAATTCAATTCATTTAGGGAAATAATTTGACTTGGAATATTTTTGGGACTTATTTGAAATGCTTGCCCAATAATATTTCAATGGCTTGGATTCTACCTATTGGCTAGCTAGGTTTCACTAGTTGAAACTAGATTTCAGCTCTCCTATTCACACAATCAAGCCATCCCACTAGCAAACAATCATTCAAAAGGGTTTTTGTTTGCAAAAGATTTAATTCCCTGTGAAATTTTCATCATACCAGATTTGGGAAAAATCTGGGATGTGACACTCGTGTTCAATCTGCTCAGGAAGGGTGTCCCGTTCCTTTGGACTCCAATCACCGACACCGCATTTCATGGGACTTAAGCAAAAACTGGTATCGGCTCCTGTTCCGGCCTTGGCAAACTTCAAGCAACCATTCACTCTCGCGACGGACGCCAGCGACTCCGGCATTGGCACCATACTGCAGCAGCAAGGGAATCCGATCGCGTTCATGTGCAAGGCTCTCAGTTCATGCTACCAGGGTCTGTGCACGTATGCAAAGGAGTACCTGGCTATCATCGTGGTTGTCGACCATTGGCGCCCCTACCTCCAACACGCTGAGTTCGACCTCCTCACAGACCAGAAGAGCTTGGTTCACTTAGAAGAACAACGGCAGACCACGTCGTGGCAGCATAAGGCATTCACCAAGCTCCTCGGATTGCACTACCGCATCTGCTACAAGAAAGGGATTGAGAATGCAGGTGTTGATGCCTTGTCATGAGCCAATCCATTCGACATGCTGGCCACCATCACATCGTGCCAACTAGCATGGCTCGAGGATGTCGCCAACAGCTACATCAACATCCCCCACGCCACGCGCTTGCTGGAACAGCTAGCTCTAGGTGAGGACCCGAAAGGCCGCTTTTCCCTGCATCAGGGTATCCTTCGTTCCTATGGCAGAATCTGGCTGGGAGGGAGCACTCAAATTCAGCAGAGAATCATCTCGGCCTTCCATGACAGTCTCATAGGCGGGTACTCAGGCTTTCCAGTAACCTATAGGCGCATTAGGCGCCTATTTGCCTGGCCCAAGATGAAAGCGCAGATCCTGCAATATGTCCGATGCTGCCAGGTGTGCCAACAGGCCAAGCCGGATCATGTTGCATCCCCAGGTTTACTGCTGCCTCTACCAATTACAAGCCAAGCGTGGGAACTGATATCTATGGACTTCGTTGACGGCCTTCCGCAGTCCAGTAAGTTCAATTGCCTGCTAGTCATCGTGGACAAGCGCACCAAGTTCGCCTACTTCCTCCCTCTAGCACACCCGTACACAACAGCGTATGTCGCCCAACTTTACCTTCATCAAATCTACAAAATCCATGGTCTGTCGAGGGCAATCATGTCTGACAGGGACCCGGTCTTCACGAGCCACTTCTGGCAGGAGTTGTTCCGTGGCGTTGGTATAGAGCTCAGATTAACCACGACCAACCACCCCCAGATCGACGGGCAAACAGAACGCGTCAACCAGTGCGTCGAGACCTTTCTCCGTTGCTTCACGCAAGTGTGTTCGCGACGTTGGAGTCTTTGGATCCCATTTGCTCAATTCTGGTACAACAATGCTCGCCACTCAGCCATTGGTATGACTCCATTCAAAGCTATGTTTGGGTATGAACCTCGCCATTGGGGGCTCACATCTGCAACCGCTTGCTCCATCCCGGCCCTCCAATCCTGGCTAGATGAGCAAGCTACGGTCCAAGGCCTCCTCCAGCAACACCTCAACAGAGCTCAATAGTTGATGAAGGAATAGGTCGACAAGAAGCGCTCTTTGAGGGCCTTCACGGTGAGAGAGCAAGTCTTTCTCAAACTTCAACCGTACATACAGTCCTTAGTTGCGCCACGGGCGAGCCACAAGTTAGCCTACAAGTTCCACGGGCCATGTCCAATCATCGACAAGATCAATGACATGGCGTACCAGCTCCAACTGCCACCTCAAGCGAATGTGCATCTGGTGTTCCACGTATCCCTCCTCTACCGAGCCCTACTTCCGGGTATGACAGTCGAATCTCAACTCCCGCATTGCTCTGATGACCTTGTTGTCCCCGTAGCTATCCTGCAAACTCGCTGGCGCAAGAAGAAAGATGGCGTCCGCGAATAGGTCAAGATACAGTGGTCCAATTCCACCGCATTGGGGACTACTTGAGAAGACAAAGCCAGCTTGGTCGCCCTCTTCCCACATGCAGAGGCTTGGGGGCAAGCGTTGTCCCAAGGAGAGGGTTGCCTCACATACGGGGCCAGCAGGGCAACGACAGCCACATCTGTGACGCTGCCCAACGCCCCGCATGGCCAAGGAAGCCCAACCCACGCATTAACTGGCCAGAGTGGCCCAACCGAAGACACACCACCACACTACATCAAGCGACACACAAGGCTGGAAGGGCATCCAGTGGATGAGACGACACGGAGACGACTACCTACCCGATCCTCATTTCTCTTCCTCTCGCATGTACCCTACCACCAATTCTTGTAATCCATCTTGTCGTCGAGACATGGATTCGAGCCAGAGCTAGTAGATCGAGAGAACTATCTATACACTATCAAGTGGCCTACAGGAGCGTCCGTCCGGACGCCTGCTACATTTTTTGAAGACCAACTCACAAGCTTTATTAGTCTAACCAAGCATGACGGCCAATATCCCTAATGAAAGTGTGTGCTTTACTCATGACCAAACAAACAAAAATCAAAAGTTGTAGCCCTATCTATGACCTCATGTACAACTACACTATACGTTGTTGCACTCCCTTCCTTAATTGCTTCAAATGCCACCTGTAATCTGACGCCACATCGATTCTTGAGATGTATAAGTTTTAAGCTAACACCTCCCTCACCACCAAAGTCTCAAGAATTGTTGGATCATCTAGATGATTGAAAACCACGGCCGTTGCTCCTTGGTATGCTCATGCATGGTCTCGCCAAATCACAGTTACAACACCACGTCCGTCAATCCACTCCGTCGCGTCGATGTTTGCATGACCAACCAAGGGAGGCAACTAATGCCTTGATCTTGTTGCCCGCTACGTGTGATGAGGTTATCTTATATCCCACTGGGTGCCCTCTAGCAAACAAAAACTTTCTCTAGATCAAACACATAAAGGGAACGAGTCGATCGTCACGACCACCACTCCTAGTGAATGTTTCCCAGTTATTCGGGTCCGACATACCGATGATATTTTTCCTTATAGTCATCTACAAGATAAAATAGGAAAACATCTAGCGTTAACATTCCAGATGTCCGTGTTCGATAGTTGACGTGCCATATCCAAATTTGATAGGATCTGTCTTAATCTGGTATACAGATCCATAAAATGGTCATCATCACCAGTTCAAATTCAACATAATAAACACGAAATATGATATGATTTGAACTGCTCGTACAAATCCACTCTAATTTCATTTGTAGATTTCGATCTTGATTAGAGCAAGCAAGTGGGTAGGAAGTAGTTTGTGCACGTTGTTTTGATGCTTTCCAACGTTGCCATGTAGTAAAAGTTAATTTTCCAGGTTGTCCATAAAAAAGTGGCCTTTGTAACGCGGAGCTCCTACTGCATGTTCTAAGTAGTAGTACGCTAGCTTAAAAAAGATACTTCCTTTGTTTTTATTTACTTCTCATATTATCTTTAACTGAAGTCAAATTTTATAAAATTTGATCAAGTTTGTAGAAAACAATATAAACATTTATGGAGTATATTTTTCTACAAGTTTGTTGAAAGTATATAATTTTTTTAGGGGATAAAGTATATTAAGTTTGACTTCAGACAAACATAATATGCAGAATAAATAAAAACGGCTACAGTAGTCTTTTTTTTACGGGTAAAACGGCTACAGTAGTCGGCTGAAGAAAAAAGTTGTATTATAGGCTAATAACATGTCGACACGTTGACAGGAGCAGAACGCAGAGGCGGTCCGGCCTGTCAATCAGTGCCCTTCGCCACCCATTCGGCCTACCATTTCGGCCTTTCGCATCCTCGATCACGTGATCATCTCTCTTTGCCCCCTCCTGCTGCCCTGCCCGTCTACAGCGCCCTACAGCTAGGCGGCGACTCGCCTCCGCCAACGCCGCCGCCGAGTCAAGGTGAGCCGAAGCCCTCCGACTCGCTTCCTCATTCGTGGACCCACTCCTCCTCCCCCTTCTTTCGAGCGACATTGGACTGATCTTTGCCGCGCCTTAAAACCCTAGGTTGGTGGTGGCGGCGGCGTCCGTCGGCAGGCTGGTGGGCGGCATTCGATCTCCATGGATCCCGGCGACGCACCTGAGCGGTACGTCATGCCCAACCCCTCTCCCCGTCTCTTCTCTTGAGATTTCGTGAAATCAAGGCACACGGTAGCTGCAATTTACCGCCTTTGTTTTCCGATATTGGTAGGATTCGCAAGGAAAGGGGTTATCGGAGCAGAGACAGCCCACCTCGCCGTCACGCAACTGGAGCAGGCTCAGATGCTCATCGTCACGCAACTGGAGCAGGCTTAGATGCTCATCGTCATGCAACTGGAGCAGGCTCAGATGCTCATCGGCACGGGACAGACAGGCCGACCCACCGTGTCCCCGCCAAGCGCGTCAAGGATGAACTGCCCGAGTCGTCGGAGCTGCCGCCTTTGTCACGGCTCAAGGCTGTGGTGCCCCGTCCTGTTCAGGACAGAGACGAGCAATTCGTCTGGCCCTGGATGGGTGTGCTTGTCAATGTGCCTACCGAGTGGAAAGGCGGCCGCCAGGTTGGGGAAAGTGGGAACCGCTTGAAGGAGCAACTCTCGCGATTTTGCCCCCAGAAGGTTATTCCTTTGTGGAATCATAGAGGCCACACGGGAAATGCTATCGTTGAGTTTGGAAAAGATTATGCTTGCTTCTGCAACGCGTTCAAGTTTGAAAATCACTTTGAGGCAGAAGGATATGGCAAACGTGACTGGGAGGCACGGAGGTATCGTGGGTCGGAGATGTATGGATGGGTTGCAAGGGCTGATGATCAAAGAACTCTGGGGCCAATCGGGGAGTATCTGCAAAAAAATGGTGATCTTAAAACTGTGGCAGAGCTTGAGAATGAAGGAACACGCAAAACCGACAAACTGGTAGCTAATTTAGCCATTCAAATTGAGGTAAAGGCCAAACATGTCCAAGAACTTGAGTGCAAGTACAATGAGACGACCACCTCACTTGACAAGGTGATGGAAGAAAAGGAGCAGGTCCTCCAGAGATACAATGATGGTTTGTTTCCTTCTTTTGCTCTTTGTATGTTCTGTTCTTATGGTATAACAACATATATATGCACTTATCTCCTTTGAGCATGGGGACCTTTCAGTTATTTAATGCCTTTTGAATTTGCATTGTCACCAGAAATACACAAGATGCAGCAACTTGCTCGTAAGCATTCCCAGATGATTATCAATGAGAATCAGAGGCTCCGTTCAGAACTGGAGTCCAAGATGCAGGATCTTGAATTAAAATCCAGGCAGCTTGATGAACTTGCTGTGCGTAGTGACTCGGAGAGAAGGAACCTTGAGAAAGAGAAGGAAAAGGTGTGTGCCCAATGTCTCCCATAAAGAAATGTGGAAGTTAGTTTTGTGGATCCTCTCCTTTTGTTTGTTTTGGAGGATGGCTGATTGTTTCTGTTTTTCTTTTACATAACATCTTTAGCCCCTAGTGAAATCTCTAAAAAGACTTATATTTAGGAACGGAGGGAGTAGTAACTAGGCTGAATTGCTACATAGCGTTATATTGGTATTTTCTTCTCCCTTCTATTTGTAAATGAACGAACGACGATTCAATTCATGCCACATTTTTTACATTTGTTTATCTTTTGAATATAGAAAATAATGGCCGTCACTAGCCAGCGTATTTTATTTGACAAAGGAAGACTGTTAGCATTACAGAACAACAAGCTTTCTTACTAACCTCTAATTTTACCCCCATCCACTAGTGTTTATCTAGTGTTCTCTATCTTTTTGAGAATATATTTTGCCCAATTCTCCATCCCTGAAGTAACTCTAAATTTGGGTTGCTAGTACATAAACATTGTGTTCTGTTGTTTTTAGTTGCCTTTTTATGTAATGCAAATATCATGCCGGATGCTTAAATGCATTCTCATGTTACTCTAGTTGTTTATGTGATCTACCCATCTAAGGCATGCGGTTATCTGGGCATATCTATTGAAGATTGCTACAATATCTGCTCTGGTGGTAGTTTTTTCTCCTGCTGTACACATGTTGTATTGCATCGGCTTATACACCCTCCGTTTCTAAATATAAGTCTTTTTAGAGATCTCAGTACGGACTACATACAGATGTATATAGACTTATTGTAGAGTGTAAATTCACTCATTTTGCGACGTATGTAGTTTATATTGGAATCTCTTAAAAAACTTATATTTATTAATGGAGGAAGTATTATTTAACACGGCTGAAACTACATGTTAGATACTTCACGCGATTTAATGCTTCAAATTTACTTTTGCAACAATGACACCGTTTTGCATTCTACATGCGATATGTTCTCGCTCGTACACACAATGCATTAGTATCGATCTACCAGTTGTTCTTACCTGATAGCATCCATGTCTTGTACGTTGTCCTTATACATACTTAAACTTTTGACTTTTTCCAATCTATCACTTATCTATCTCTTCTATCTGCTGTAAACTTTTGGCCGCCAATCCATACATGCATGCATGGTTATACAACTATGCACCCTATGCATGTACTTAAATCTAACATTGCTGGCCTGTGTTGCTCTTCTATCAGATTTTACACAATTCCTAGTAATCTACACTGTTACAGTCTGATTTTATTTTTACCAAAATAAATGCCATATGTAGATAATTTCTTCTAGTGCATAAATTAATTTACATCGCCATCCATCAAAATAGTCTACCTATGAGTAATCTAGTCATGTCTCATCAAAATATGTGGTGTAGATATTCTATTTTTCTACAAGTAATCTAAGCTGCTATCATTTTGCTGCATATAGGTGCACGGTGTAAACCTCTCTTTCTTGACGTAATGTGTACTAATATCGCTATTGAATCTGCAGAAAGTAATTTCTCTATAGTTCGGTCGAGATCTACTGACAGTTTTTTTGCACTTTCCTCGCACAACATCTACACAGTTGTAAGAGTAGTACTGTAGTAGCTGCTTTCTTGTGTTTGATGTGTAGTTTTGAGATGCATGGTTTTTATTTTTGCAATAACTTGATCGGTTTCACATTACTATTCATCTGCACTCTGCTCAAAGTTCTCAGAGTAGTAGCCTGAAGTTGATGTGTACTTGTGTAGTACGAATTGAGATGTATGCTGTTTTCTAATTGGACTCCTAAGCTGATTCAAGCGTACGGGCTCTGATTTTTGTGAGGAGTACACCTTATATTATTTAGATGCATGCATGACTTACCCCTGTTCTGATTCCTAAAATGATTAAAGCGTAGATGCTCTTATTTTTTAGAGGAGTACGCGTGTGGGATTCTGATTCAGATGTACAGAATTTTTTTCCAAGTTTTATCTTACACTGCACCGAGCACTATTGTCAGCTCGAATTGGGCTAAGGTTTCGTACGTAGATTGTCTTAGTTTTTGTTGTTGAGTTGATGTTGATGAATCTCTATTGACCAAATTTCTAACCTTAAATTGATGAATCTTCACCATTCGATTTCTGTTGCTTTAATAATAATAGTTTCTTATCATTGTATTTTTTATTTTTGTTGTAATTCGACATTTCGCTGTCGGACAACAATACAATGCAGAAGGTTTAACACTAGGACAATTTCTGCAAAATGCATGGAACTTGTTTTTTCACTTTTAGAGAGGGCTTGATGCTAGGTACAAAATGTAGGTGCCTTTAGGTACCCCCCTCCCCCCCTTTTCCTGCAGTGTTCCTGCATAAAACTCATGTAAGGCTGTTGTGGTTTATACAGAACGAGATGAAAGCAAAATATCTTAAGATGGCAACATCGGAGCAACAGAGGGCGGATGAAAATGTGCTGAAGCTTGTGGAAAAACACAAGGTTTGTCCTTCATATATTGTTTCACTTAAGGTTCTGAGATACTAATTTATATGACTGCCTTACTGTGCTGAAAATGACAATTGCAGCGGGAGAAACAAGCTGCTCTTAATGAGATTATCAAGTTAGAGCAGAAACTGGATGCCAAGCAGAAGCTTGAGTTAGAAATAAAACAGATGCAGGGAAAATTGGAAGTGATGAAGCATATGCCAGGTGTGGAAGACTCCGAATCAAAAAGGAAGATAGATGAACTTAGTGCCGAGCTTCAAGACAAGTATGATGAAATGGATGCAATGGAATCGCTACACCATACTCTGCTTATGAAGGAAAGGATAAGCAATGATGAGTTGCAAGATGCTCGGAAGAAGCTAATAGATGTAACTTTTCTCATTAATTGAATACTTGCACTTGTATTATGTTTGAATTACATTTCAGAGCTATCTATTGCATACGCTGCAGGGTTTGCGGGATCTTACAACTGGCCGTGGAATTATAGGAATTAAAAGAATGGGCGATCTTGATCTGAAATCATTTGCGATTGCTTGCAAAAATAAAATGTCAAAAGAAGATGCAGGCATTACTGCTTCAATTCTTTGTTCAAAGTGGGAGGAGGAGATTAAAGATCCAGAATGGCACCCTTTTAAAGTTATCGTGGATGAAGGCAAAGAGAAGGTAATAATCTCTTCACTCTTGCTTTTATGCACTCGCTGTTCTCTAATAGCCTGTAATCTTGAGTTATCAATTTCACACTGAATTTTCTGTTCTTGAAACCTTAACATAGTTCACATCTATTTATAAGTAAATTGCGGCGAGACCGCGAGAGATGAAATTTTGAGATACCTAGATATGATTACATTAATCTAATGGGACAAAAATAGCAGAAATTCCCACATTTATAATAAAAAATGGAAAATACATAATCTATTGATCAAAGCATTATCAACTGTAGGTAGCAAGAGAAAGAATACCACCATAATACAAGCGACTTATCGAGTTAAGACTCCAAATAATCCGAAAAACATTAGTTGCATTACCAATTCAGATCCATTCTGTTCCCTCCATCTATTACATACTTGGTCCTCCATTACGTGTGAAAAAGGAGAGGAGGAAACCAAGAAACAGTCAGCTATTAAGTGTCACCAGCCAAGGGGCCATATTCTTGTGTTATTTAAATAATCTAGTTCTCCATGGAAGTTATAATATCTTGTTTTTCATGTCGTGGTGTGGATGTAAGCTACCACATGATGGTTTTTACAATTAACCAATTAGCCAGTCAATTAAGCTTGTGCCATAGCAAGTATTCAACGGATGTGTGATGAAGGAGTCTCAAAATTTAGCCATATGTATGCTTATGTGTAGGTTAGCTAAGCTTCATTTACTTAATTTGGTAGCTTGGGGAGAGTTCAGTCATATGCATAGATTTATGCTACTTCAGTGCTAGGAAAGCAACGTTGAGTTTCTGAGGGCAAAACTTTATGTTGATGTTAGCTGCTCTTGATTGAGATGTATAGCATCTAATTGAAAAGAAATGATGATTTGTATGTACTCAAGACTTGCTTTCTTCCATCGAGTTTTCTCTGAAGCTGATGGTGAGTTCTATGCCAGTTAAGTTATATGCAATTCATCAGCTTTCGGAAATCGGAACATAATACATCTAGCATTTGCCCGTGGAGTGTGGGGCAACCAAACTTCTTACCAGTAAAACGCTTGCCACTTGTTACACACATTGACGGATGCTAATAACTCCCCATCCTAGAAGTTTATGATAGGGACCCCTTATGATATTCCTTAGTAAGTTAGATGTTCGTTCTTAGTTCCTAGCTTGGCTAAGTTGGACACATCTTGTGTCTGTTGAAATTTGACATGATACATGATACTTGGAGCTCAAAGCTCTGCTGCCATTAGCAAACAATGTTTTTCCTGAACTTTCTGTAGCATACTTGTTCGACGGGCATGGAAAAGTTCTTGTGTATGTATATTTAATATAGTTTCGTGCAGTGATGCATTACGATATAATGAAGTAGGCGTGTCTTACATCATCATTTGTAACACACACAAATAGTTTCTGTTCACCATGTTTTTTTGCGATGTGTTTACATTTAATGTTTAGGGAACATTTTGACACCATGCCATTCCTGTATGAATACTTTGCTAAATAACAGCTTAGGTATATTCATGGAGTGTGAAGGTTTCAAGCTAGTAATGCTCTGTTCGTCTTGCATGTTTAGAATAGAGGAGAATGTTTATCTAATGGTGCGTGCATTGATGTTAGGAAATTCTTCGCGAGGATGATGAGAAGCTGCGAGAACTGAAAGAAGAGTATGGCGAAGAAGTGTATGGCTTGGTAACAAAGGCTTTGCTTGAAGTTAACGAGTATAACCCTAGTGGCCGCTATCCTGTACCCGAGTTGTGGAACTTCAAAGAGAAGAGGAGAGCAACTCTGAAAGAGGCTGTCCAGTACGTCCTGAGACAGTGGCGCACACAGAAGAGGAAGCGCTGAGCCCAGATATCTGGATTCCTGAAGTATTGAACTAGAAGTGTGTTTCTATTATTTTCTCATGAATCTTGGTAAACGTTTAGTTGTCGGGGTCTCGCTGGATTATTCAGCCTGGTGTAGCATTGACATGAATGCTGGTACTTGGAGATTGTGAACCGCCCTTTTAAGATGATCTATTTCATGCCAAGCTATGTGCTAGTATGAATGAACGGCTACTAGTTTGTTGATTTCAATGCATGTGATGCCTGGTGTAGAGCACTGACTGCTTGGTGCTCGACATGCCTAACGATCCCCAGAGTGGCTTGTTTGAAACACGCTTATCGTTGCTCAGATATTGTGTATTACCTCAGACGTTTTAGATCACTCTACTTTAGTGATCTAAAACTTCGTATTAGTTTACAGAGGGAGTGCTAATTAGCTATAGCAGGAAAACCATTGCAAGCGCAGGATTTTTAATTTTGTGTTTGTCCCAGGCATGTACTTATTTCTAGGATTATGTTAGGAGTCGAATATTTGTTTCTGGAATAATCACTCATGTTTCATTTTTAAACCCAATTGTCACAGTTGAGGGCAACGTGAATATAGCAGCAGCATTTCGGTGTCATTGAACATAATTCTTCTGGAAAAGAATGCATCCAAAATCCTGCCGGTTTCATGTACCAGGAGGAAGGAGACTATACCGCCAGTGGCGAATGTACGTGTAAGCTGTGGGGTCACATCCCTTTGGTTTTCTAAATTTTATGCATTAGTCCTTATAGCTTGAGAAGATTGACCCCACGGATTTCTAATGACCCCACAGGGTATTCTCGCTGGCACCACCGTTGTATACCGCTCAGCTCAGCTCAGCTTAATAGTGTTCACCTGCCAAGATCAAACAACCCTATCCCCTCTCCAGCTCTTTCACGGTTCGGCACTTGCATCTCTCAGCACCATTCGCCAGCACGGCTGCACCCCATAATCAGAGATTGAGGAGAGGTGCATCTCCATGACCACGACTCGGAGTGGCTCAATGCCGGAAAGCGCCGCCGTGGTCGCTTGAATACGAGGTTCAAAGGCGTAGATTTCTCCAGGAGCACACACCTCACCTCAGCCCCAAACATCGCCGCTTAATCACCCCGTGGGAGGCAAAAAACACCAGTGTGGAGCTCCATGACTGCGTCTCCAAAAAAAAAAAGTTCTTTATCGAAAAAAAATGACTACGTCTCCAAGGGCGGATGCAATGCTGAGTAGTGTCGCCGCAGTCGCCCAAACATGAGGTCCACACATGCATTTCTCTAGTAGACCACCTCAATCAAACCCAACCTCTTACATGGACACAACGCTACAATCGGGACAACACAACGAAGCCATGGTCGCTGCACCTTCCACCACACCAACGTCACTGTGCAGAGCAAGGTGGGTTGCTTGTCACTGTGCACGTACTCGCGTGGAGGCTGCCTCTCACCCGGGGCAAGCATCTAACGCCCCAACCTGTCGGTGGGCACAACACGAGGTTGAGGGGACCTCCATCGCCTCCATATGAGCAGGACATCAAAGATGTCCAGTCGATCAAGGAGGCCCGCCCACGAATAGGACCGGATCCATGGTAAAGGGCCATGGAGATAGCAAGGACGAGCTAGTTGAAGAAAAATCGGTCCGGTGCAGAGCATCGCTGACGAAAAAGGGGTCGAGGGAGCATGGGAGGATGAGGGGGAAGGGGACAACGATGGGAGAGCCCCGTAGTCACCTTCAACTAGCAGGCAACATCATCCGACGATGAAGGCGGCGGTTTGCTAGGTGACGACGGGTGGCCGCTATAGCCGCTTAGGCAGATCGACACATATCATACTATTTTTTTTATGAATTCTCCAAACATGCATGTTTAACCAGACATCGCCTATCCACGCTTCAGAGGCTCCATGGGAGAGGGATTTGAGAGGGGACATGAACCCTAGCCGCCACTTGTTCTTTGTTCTGAGGAAATGAGGACTTGTTCGGGCCATGGGCCGGCCTAAGCATAGCGCCTATGTCTTAGGTGCTATGCTCCACAATATAATGCCATTCGTTTAGGCGCTACTCAAACACGGGTGGGGCCTGAACTTGCCTCGCGACGTTGCGCTGGCAAGCGATGTAGCGTGTGTCAGAACGATGATGCAACACAAAACAGATAGCGCTTACGCGTTGGGTACTACCCGAAAGGGTTAGTTCTGTGAAATACGTTCGCGGAGAGTTTATTATTTATTGTTTCGTCTTTGAATTATTTTTGTCCATTTTGCACCACGGGCGTCCAATCAATTTCCTAGGGTTGATCAAAGGACTTTGATGGGGCAGAGTATGAAGCGTGCCCCATTGTCTCACCCCATCTCTAACAAAAACAATGATGCTATTCCCTCCGGTTCGCTTTATAAATGACAGGATTTTTAGTTCTTCAATTTAACTAGGAAAACATGTATTGTATTTTATAAAAAGTACATCTTCAGATTCGTTGTCAAATGTAGTTTCTAACAAAATAATTTTTGTGACATATTATACATGTTTTATTAGTCAAATTAAAGGCCTGAAATCCGTGCCTGCCTAATATACCGGTCCGAAGGAAGTAGATGAACCGGAGAAAGTTACGGACCAGGTACCACGGAAGTACGCGTCGTTTCCTTGTTAATTTTCTCCCATGAGTTCTCTGTAGCACCCGCATTTAACCAATCAAAAGTTATCACGTCATCCTGCTGTAAATTAATTCAAAACTACTCTTCCGTTTCAAAATATAAGCATTTTAGATATTTTAATACGAACTACACAAAGATGTATATAGACATACTGTATTTTACAATATAGATTAACTCATTTTGCTATGTACGTAGTCTGTATTGAAATCTCTAAAAAGTCTTATATTTAAGAACGGAAGGAGTACCAATTATCGTAGAACTCTTTAAAAAAGAAGAGCGGACATGGAACAGGTTGCAAATAAAACAGATAGTTGCCACCCATGAAAACAATAATGCAACAAACGAATCCGTTGATGGTCATTATTTCCGAAAGTATAGGGCTATGCAATGTCAAAGTTTTCTGTTTACGTATTTTTCTCTTCAGATAGGGGAACAGCAGCACCACGAAGGGTGCAGCTGCAAACTAAGTCCAAGAGCTTAAGCGCTCACTTTTTACATCCAGAAGGCTTGGGCATCATAACATCTGTCATACTCATCCGGGACCTCATACGAGCAAGCCGGATGGTCGACCATGGTGGTGAGCTCCCCGTCGTCACCGTACCTGGCACGGAACACGGTTAGGCGAAGCACGTAAGACTCAGATTGGTCGTCGCTGGCTCGCAGGTGCTCCATGAGGCAGTCAGTGGCGGAGACGGGGGACCAGCAGCGGCCCTGGCCCCCCTAGGCTACTAATATGCTTATGAAAAGTACATGTTTAGTGAATATGTGCTGCTAAAACCTCACTTTTTCAGTGCCTGGCCCTCCCGAATCTGTTTTAAGGTCACTTCCCCCTAATCAAAATTTTCTGGCTCTGCCACTGGAGGCAGTACTCGCTGCGGTGACCCATGCAGAGCTGAACCTTGCCCCGCCTACGGCCCGGGTCCTCCGGGAACAGCTTCTCTCCGTTGACCTTCCACTCCGGCGGCTGGCGGCACGCAAACAGGTGGTCGTCCGTGGTTTCACTTCCATCATCATCTGGGGTGTCGGTGCGGTGGAGCCCAACCCAGGCGTCCAGGTCGACGTCATAGTACGCGGGGCCAATGAACGGCAACACCCAGTCGCTGCGGCGCTACCACTTGCCGCTCCCCGTGACGTAAGTGAAGGTGCCCACGTCCACCCTCCACCCTCCCGCGGACACGAAGATGGTGCGCCCCCGCGGGTGGACCGCGTGTGCAGTGATGCTCTGGGCGTTGAACAGGAGCTCGGGAGGCCGGCTGTCGCTCCTGCTCCAGGAAAAGCGCGGGGAGCCGGGCAGGACTGCCAGTTCCACCGCTCGGCGGCAGTGTCATCAGGATGATCATCTGCGGCCCTCAGGCAGTAAAGGCCTCATGGGAAGCACACCTCGCAGGAGGGGCACCTGAAGTTGTCCGAATGTGATTCGAAAGCGTACAACCTGTTCCCGACGGCCACAGCCAAATCGCAGCCATTGATTAGTCCCCTGGGGAGAAAATTTGACGTGGCCAGCTCCGCCATCTTTGTGTCGTAGATGATGGTCACGCCATCACCAGGCCAGGTTCCTTTGTCCATGGCGATGATGGTGCTGCCTAGGGTGGCGAAATTTAACGATTTGTCGATCCCTTCACGGACGACCGGCTCAGGGAGCCTGATTTGTTGGTGTCCATGTCCAGCTTCTGTATTTCGAATCCGTTGTCGCGGTGGTTTTCTAGCACCAGGTACAGATGTCACTTCATCGTGTCCGACCGATCCCCATCCCGAGCCGACCCTGGTCGGTAGGATCTGGCTGGCATGTGCAGGGTAGAAAATTTAGGAATCCATGGTGCTGATCTCTGCCACCACCCTGGTGACGCCGACGGAGATCGGGTGGAGGCGTTGGAGAAGTGATGGACCAGGTGACCTATACGGGGTGGGCACGAGTACAACGTCCGTTGGGATAGATGAATTGCTGGCCGCAGCCATGCGGCCGTCCTCATAGTCGTGTGCAGGTTGACCTTGGTCGAGAGGAGCCGACGGTGAGGCCTCAGAGATTTACACGAGGACGAGGTTACGGATGGGGGTGGTTCCTATATGACGCTCAAATTGTCGCAGCTTCGCTAAGAGTGAGCCACCCTTCGCGTTCACTTGTCGGCCCACGAAGCGACTTCGCTGGCGTTTCTTCGTCGATAAAACTACACTTACGAAAGGTTGAATTTTAGGTTGGCACGATGCCACCAATTAAGAGCAATGAAAAACAGCCAGCTCATTAGGTTTTCCCCCCTAAAAAAATAGGTTTTTTTAGGGGTGTCAGCTCATTAGGTAAGCCTTTCTCTTCCTAAACCATCACGTAGGTGTAGCGTAGTCCGTTTCTTCGTTGGGGTATCACAGTTCGGGCAACCAAGGTTTCTGAGCATTTTTTCTCCAGGTTGTCCGTTTTTTTTTCCTTTTCCTGGTTTTTTATTTCCATTTTAGGTTTTTATGCTTTTTTTTTGTGTTTTCATAAATTTCAAAAAATGGTCAGCATTTCATAATTTTATTTAAATTTTAAAAACTACTAAAAATTCCAAATTTTATTCATGATTTCAAAAAATTATCCACCGTTTCCAAAATTTGTTTGAAATTTCAAAAACCGTTCACATTTTTGCAGTGCTTGTTTTTTAAATATTGTTCACGTTTATTAAAACAAATGTTCACAATACAAAATGTGTTTGCAATTTCAAAAGCTTTGTTCACGTCCTTCAATTTTTTTGCACTTTTAAAAAAAATCACCATTCAAATAAATTGTTCATAACTCAAAATTTGTTCGCAAATTCAAAAAATATTCACAATTTTCAACAATTTTGTTTTAGTTTTCAAGAAAATGTTCACAATTTTGTTCACGTTTTCAGAATTCAACAATTTTGTCCACATTTTAAAAAATGTGCACAATTTTCAATAATGTCAGTATTTATTTCAGGATTCAAAAAATGGAATTCGAAATTTGTTTGTAATTTCAAAAGTAATGTTGACCTTTTTTAAAGAATATCACTTTTTGAAATTTTATTCGAAATTTTAGAAAATGTTTAAATTTATGAAATTTTGTGTTCATGTTTCAAATAATCCGTCACAGTTTTTTAAACTACAATTTCAAAAAGTGTTCAAATTTTGAAACAAATTGTTCATGTTTGCAAAAATATTTATCTTCTCCAAAACAAATTCACTTTGCTAATTTTGTTTACGTTTTTATAAGAAAAAATATCATATTTTTAAAAAGTTCGAAAAAACTAGAAAGCAAGAAGAAAAACAAATAACCAGGAGGAACACAGGGGCTTCTCGCACGATGAGATGGAGACAGATTGTGTAGAGGTAGTAAACCTTTGGTCCTCGTGTGACAACGCCCGTTCTGTTGTTGCGCCCATTCTTGAAGAGATAGGGGAGAGAGTAGCTTCTTTTGCTTCTTTTTCGATTCGACATGTTAGAAGGGAAGTAAATTTTGTAGCGGACGCGTGTGCTAAGTTAGCTTTCAAAATCGATTCGACTGAGTGCTCGCTGTCTGAGACCGAACTTCCTTGTGCACAGCTTGAGGGCTGATTGTAACCGAATTGTCTTAAGTTAATAAAGCTCCCTAATTCGTTGCAAAAAAAACTAGGTTGTAACCCTAGGCCCACCGGTACCCACATAAACCGAGTTGCGGGTCTCGTAGACGACACACAATGATCTCGATGTAGATCACCTATACTCTGTACTCCATCCTGATACGTCTCCAATGTATCGATAATCTATGAAGTATTCATGCCATATTTGCCTATGTTTACAATACTTTTATATGGTTTTGATGCACTTTATACGATTTATTTAGAAGGGATAATTGATATTATGCCCTTAGTGTGTCCCACTCGGATGGTTTGCATCTAATTTTAGAAAACCCTAGGTCTTGCCCAAGTGCATTTAGTCCCCTTATGTTTTTGCCCTTCCGTCCCAGTTCCGTCCAGTCAAAGGTGTTTGACTGTTAGGCAGATATTTCTCTCGACCATTTTGCCCCTCCTTACAACTCCAGTCAAAAAACAACACGAAAAGATGTGACACTTACAAGTGGGTCCCAAGCATATAGAAAAGAAGACAGATAAAAATCTCTCTCTCTCTCTCTCTCTCTCTCTCCTCTCTTGCTCTCTTTGCCGCCATGCAAGTGACAGCAGCGTCGGTGGTTGTTGGTTCACTGGAAAGGTGGGCAAGCCGGAGACTTGGGAGAGCTGGGCTGGAGGGCACGAGGCGGTGTCAGGCGAGGTCAACGCTGCAAGGGGGCGGCAGCGCGATCCAGAAGAGGCCGAGATCGGTGCGGGACATGCAGGCGCTGTGGAGACGGGATGATCCAGCCGCTGGAGGCTCGGGCTGGAGCAAATCGGGCCGGGATGGAGGTCGGGGATGCGCTGGTGACCGATGGCGGGGTAGATGAGAACGAGCTTTTTGTCCCGAGGCTCAGGGCACCATGACCATGGTGGCTTCAACCTGTGGGAGAACGACGGCGCCTCAGACGGGAAGAAATAGAGTGAGGAAAGGAAGGAGAAGGGTGGCGGGGTCCTGCTGCTCGTTGCCGGCGGTGGTCCGGTGGTGCGATGGCCTCGGTAGTCGCCGGATCGGGTGGCGCGGCACGCACCATCTCTTGGAGGCGACGCTGTAAACCAGGAGGGGATCGAGGCTGGGAAAGATGTCTCTTTTATTTATTTTTGTTTGACATATGGGCCATACGTGGCAGTTAGACAATTAGAAAGAAACATCTCAGTCTATGATAGGTGGACCCACTGATCCAGTTACCCTATATTACTAGTCATTGCCAACACGTAAGGAGGGCAAAATGGTCCAAAAAATATCTCCCTAACAGTCAAACGCCTTTGACTGGACGGAATTGGGACGGAAGGGCAAAAACATAAGGGGACCAAACGCACTTGGGCAAGACCCAAGGTTTTTCAAAATTAGGGGCAGACCAGCCGAGTGGGACGCAACTAAGGGCATAATATCAATTATCCCTATTTAGAACTAACTCGGACTAACGATGTTTTCAGCAGAATTGCCATGGTGTTGTTTTTTGTGCAGAAAATAAAAGTTCTCGGAGTCGCCCGAAACTTTTTTATGATTTTTTCTGGAGAAAATAAGAAATATCAGAGTGAAGAACCACCGGAGGGGAGCCACCTGTGGTCCACAAGCCAACAGGGCGCACCCACCCCCCCTGCGCGCCCTGTTAGCTTGTGGGCCCCACGTGGCTCCGGTTGACGTGATTCCATGTAGCGACCCGACTCAAAACGAGTCAAGCCTCTGTGTGTCTGTGCCATCCCTGGATCAGTATGCTGGCACACACAGTACATCAATGTATATATCGAAGTGCAATCACATGTAAATAACATAAAACTGATATATACCTCTTAAATCTCAGCGGAAACAGTCAACGGGAGTGGAGTCCCAATAAACACCAACGACAGGTTGAGTGTAAACCGTAACCCTAAGTCGTACTCTTACTCATCATAAGAATATACCTGCAACATGATACGTTGCACCCGTGTAGGTCAGTACATTGAATGTACCGGCAAGATCACAATAAGAGAAAGTAGATGATAACACTAAGCTATATGCAATATGGCTTTATGGCCCTGGGTCTGAGTTTTCGCATAAAAGATGGTTTTATTTATTTTTCCTACAACAAAGGAATATCAGGAGTTTTCTCTACAGAGTTATCTATCATGACATGGTTCCGCCAACCGATGTCTCATAACCCCAAATCATCATAAGTTACCCACAAATTATTTATCGATCTAGTGTTGAGAGTTTAGAGATAAATGCAATTCCAGAGGCTCAAATTGTCCGTAACCGGGGACACGTCTAATCGATTAGGTTTATTGTAAGAGCACATTTATCCATGTGTGGTTTTGGTAATTGATGACAATCCCTATGGACTAATGGTTGCCTTGAGTTATATTCGAAGGATTTGTCCGTAGGTACTTCTTGAAGTCCATCTGTTGGTTTCAAGGAGTTTATATGGTGACCAAGGTGGTATTCAAGGTTTATCCAAAGATTGGTCATGTGGGAGTTGAGCTTATTGCAAGCATGTCTTGAAGAAGAAGATTGTGTGAGCATTCATGTTTACCTTCAAGACATCATCTTTATGAAGAGAGAAGATAAGATACAAGGTTGATCAAGACTAAGTCAAAAAGTGAATCAAGTTGATCAACACACAAAGCGTACAAGATGTACCGAGAGGGATCAAGTGATCCCATGGTGTGGTAAGCATTGTCCATTACGCTTTGTGTACTAACCCATGGTCTACGTGAGAGTTCTTTGTGGGGTTAGGTATATTTCCATGGGCTTGCATCAAGAGGAAGATCCCATACATCCCATGGAAGATGACATCAAGTGGAGATCGTCATCAAGGTTGCGATGTGCAAGCTCAAGTGAAGCATCACGGAGAGATCATGCTTGAGGCTTGCCGTTCATTGTGGTGACAATGGACTTGTGAAGATGTGCCGAACAGTGGCTCACCCATAGTGGAGTATGGGGGAGCAATCAACTAGTCTTCATCAAGCCGGCGCAATCAAGAAAGGTGGTCCATCTTGAGGAAGTCAAGATCGTCATCATCTAGCTCAAGTGGACTTTGCGCAAGGCAAAGGTTTGTCCTTGATAGGGTTTTCTATTTTACCGGTCTCATGGTGGTAGTTGGGAGACCGGGTTATAGGATCGATTGCCGTACTATCAAGGGGGGCTCTCAAGTGAGTAGCTTGATCGTATCGTTCGTTGAGAGCTCAAACCATTGCATTCTTGGCATCATCATCTTTCTTGGTTCTTGGTTGGCTTTTCTCTATGTGGGTTCTTGAGCTTATGGTCAGCTTCATGACAAGCTCAAGTTCATCGAAAACGGAGTCCATATGCATCTTCTATGATGTTTTCGATGTTGGAGTTTTTGTCGGTTCTTCATTGATAGAGGTTTCACATCTCTATATCATTGGCATTTTCATACTGCCTCTTCTTAAGATAACCAACAAGCTTGAGTTTTCTCAATTCGCTGTTGGATAGCTCTTGTCGTCCTGAATCCAACAAGCTTGAGTTTGCTCAATTCGGAGCTCATATGCGAAGGTTATGGCAGTTCTGGTTTTACTGGTTCCATCTGGCTGCTCTGGTTCTTTGTTACCCTCCCGAGGGCGGTAGTACCGCTGGGGGGTTCCGGCTCCTTACGCAGGGCATCAGACACTGCTTTGCCTGGTGTCTGGTGACCAGCGCCACCCGAGCGGTAGTAAGGGCGGTAGTACTAAGCGGTACTACCGCCACCCCTTCTACTACTGAGTTTTGCGTGTGGGCGGTACTACCGCTCCCATGGGCGGTACTACCGCTTGTGCGCGGGCTATGGGGGTAACGGTTGGATTTTCTCCCACCTATAAAAGGGGGTCTTCTTCCCCAATGCATCTCATCTCTTGAGCTCGAGTTTGCCCCCCATTGTTGACCTTCTTCGAGCTTGCTAACTCTCAATCCCTCCAATGATTCTTGCTAGTTCTTGAGGGAAAAGAGAGAGGAGATCTAGATCCACATTTCCACCAATCACTTTCTCATCTAAGTGAGGGGAACCCCTTGGATCTAGATCTTGGAGTTCTTCGTGTTCTTCTTCGTTCTTCCTCTCATTTCCTCCATAACATTTGTTGTTGTGGTGGGATTTGGGAGAGAAGGACTTGGGCACTCCGTGTGCCCTTGCCATTGCATTTGGTGCATAGGTTTGAGTTCTCCACGGTGATACGTGGAAGTGAGAAGTTGAGAAGCTTATTACTCTTGGGTGTTTGAGCACCCTTGAGCTTGTTCCTCTTGGGTGCTTTGGCGCCCTAGGCGGTTGGTGGTGCCTCGAAGCTCAATCATTGTGGTGCAAAGCTCCGGGCAAGCTTCGGGGTCTCCAATTAGGTTGTGGAGATTGCCCCGAGCATTTGAGGTCACCTCGGAGCCACAATCCATTGTGGTGAAGCTCCGTGGTGTTGTTGGGAGCCTCCAATTAAGTTGTGGAGTTTGCCCCAACCTTGTTTGTACGGGTTCGGTGACCGCCCTCAAGGGTCCCTTAGTGGAATCACGGCATCTTGCATTGTGCGAGGGCGTGAGGAGATTACAGTGGCCTTAGTGGCATCTTGGGGAGCATTGTGCCTCCACACCGCTCCGAACGGAGATTAGCATCCGCAAGGGTGTGAACTTCGGGATACATCGTCGTCTCCGCGTGCCTCAGTTATCTCTTACCCGAGCCCTTTACTTATGCACTTTACTTTGTGATAGCCATATTGTTTCATGCTTTATATCTTGCTATCACTTAGTTGTTTATCTTGCGTAGCATAAGTTGTTGGTGCACATAGGTGAGCCTAGTTGTTTTTGGTTTTGTGCTTGACATATTAAACGTTAGTTTTATTCCGCATTTGTTCAAGCCTAAACCATAATTATTTTAAAGCGCCTACTCACCCCCCCCCCCTCTAGGCGACATCCACGTCCTTTCATTTATCTCTGCAGAGTGTTGTGTACTTTACCCACAAGATCCGTTCCCTCCTTGTAAGTCCTTGCACTGCCAGTTGTTTGAACAGGACGAACGAAACATGGTCTTCCAAAGAGTTCCTCTGACCAACTGTCCGGGCCCATCCATCCTACCGTAGTTCTACATCTACTAGCACCGTCCTGGCCAGAGTCACAACTAAGGTTAACCAAGCTAGAGCCCATAATGACTTGTGGCTACACAGGTAAGCTTCCGGGCATGAAGTATTCTTCCGTCTCTTTGAGTCTGGGTGAGGCTTTCCGCAAGATGTCAATGGGCTTCTCCATGCATCCCGGCCATCCACTGGTTTCTCCAGGGTGCCCAATCAACCATCCCTCACCCAGTAGTGTGTATTAAAAAATCTTGTCTCGAGTCTCGAAGTCTTGAGGCCTCGAAGATGCCATCATGTGGTTGTCGTCATTGATGTAGAGTCCTTCTCCTCACACCACTCCCGAACACTCATACCAACCCCGTCTACTTTAGCGTAGCATTAAAACAAATAACGTTCCCGGGGCTTTAGTAACAAGGAGTGGGTTCCTACCTCATGCATTCTACTCAACTACAAGAATTCAATAACACTACTGGAGGGATTTGTTGGTTGATTTCACTACATGCAATAAAACATAGGTATAAAATAAATGGTCAAAGTGAACTTGCATGGTAAGGTTGATGAAGATAATATCGCTCTCAGAAAAATAACTTGATAGAACTATTCGTCACTCTCCGATGAAAATCTATATAAACCAAACATTGCACTCATAAGCAAACACTTCTAACAATCACTACTATCAATAAAAAGGCAACACAAAAACTAAACACAATAGGGTTGTGATGAAGGAAATACTTAAGACAAAAGTTAAAACAACAAAACTTCATCAAAACAACCAAGGGTAGTTTTCCCTACAAATAACCTATTTTCAATAGCAACAAAACAACAACAAAGTAAAATCTAACAAAAGTATTTTAGTAAATATTTTACTAGCAAAAAGAACAACTAAGAAAGCATGAAAAGCAACACCCTAAACAATATAAGTTTTTGTCCTAATAGAACATAACAGCAAAGAAAACAATAGGTTAATAAAAATAACAAAAATATAACACACTAAATTAACAGAAAGTATTTTCTCATAAAACTTTATTTACAAAAAGGAACTAATTAAAAAGCTTTTATTGAACTCTTCCTATGACCTAAACAATGTTAACCTTGAATTAAACCACAAACAATTTCAACTTTAATACAAATTGTTTCTAGTCTAAACTAAAGTTAACAGAAAAAATAAAACTATAAAACAATTTATAGAAAATATTTTCAAATAGGAAATCAAACTAGCAATGAAATCAATTTGCAAGTTATTGTTGAACTAGAATTGATTTCATGCAAGCAAATAATAATAAATAAAATAAAAATAATCTTTGTTGAAATACTACTGCTAACTAACAGAAAACAAAGCAAAACTTGTCAAAAATACAAAAGAAAACAAATTAAACAATTATAACAAAAGAAATAGCAATACTCCTAAAAAGAACTAGAACATACTCTGTTTTGCTTTAAACCCTAATTTAAAATATTCTTAAAATTCCCAAATTGTACCTGCTGATAAACAAAGTCACAAGTGACCAGTAGCAAAAATAATCAATTCAAAACCTATTTTTAAACTCAAGTTATTCACAAAACAAGATTTGAATCAAATCTGTTTGAATTCAAATTTAAAATTTTCAAACATGAACAAACTTGATATCTACATAACTACATAATTTTCTTAACCCTATGCAAAAAGAATCACCCAAAAACAATTAAAAACATAAAAGTATAGCCAAACTAAAAATAGAATCAATTCTGTTAAATAGAACAAAAACAGAAAAAGAAAAATCTAACCTAAGAGACAGGGGCTACGTGGCAGCTTCTTATTGGCTAGTGGGGTGTGCGCTGCAGGGCTAAAGCGGCGGACGACCGCAACTTAAGATAGAACAGCTCGGCTAAAATAACAAAAGGAAAGCCGTCCGGTTCGGTAAAGTAAAACCGGCCTAACGAACCGGTACGCAGGGATCTAATCTAAGCCGTTAAACGAGATCGGACGGAGGAGAGCATACTGCGGTGGTTGCACGGCTCCGGCGAGGTCGTCAGCGACGGCGAGGCTCGGGCGGCGATGCTGGCGATGGCTCCGGGGGGGTCTCCGACGGGCGAGTAGATCAGGCGGCATAGCCCACAACGGCGAGCCCGATGGTGGCGTCAAAGGGGCTCAGGGGCGACCGAACGGGGCAGGGCGACGTCGATGGCGGCGGTGGCGCTCGGCTGTCGATGGCGACGAGGTTCTGGTGGGTGTGGGGCTCGGGTGAGGATGCGGTGGGGTTCTGTGGAGCAAGGCGAGGCGAATGGTGGTGACGGAGAGGGCTTGGGGACACCGGTCGGGGCAGGGCGAGCTTGAGGTCGCGGCGGGAAGAGGCAGCTCCGGCGAGCAATCACGGCGAGAGGAGGGGCTCGGGGTCGGGGCTTCGGGCAAAAACGGGGTGTAGAGCTCCTCCTTTTATAGGGGGCCTCCTCTTGAAGTAGGAGGCGGGCTAGATAAGGCAGGAGATCGGCGACGGCGATCGGATCCGGCGAAAGAAGGAAGGAGATCGGGAGGAAGAAAAAAGGTGGCCGCGGCGAGATGGAATCGGGCGGTGGGGTCCGCACTGAGACATAGAGAGGGAAACGGGAAGGGGATCAGTGACCGATCCGAATCCTTTCGGATCTGGCCGGGGGATTTGGGCCCGATTTAGTCAGTGGGCCGCGCCAAACTTTCCTAACACACACATTTCCTAATAAAAATTGTTTCCTTTTTTATATTTAAAAACAAAAACAAAGACTAAATAAAATAAAAACTATATAACTTTTATATAGACATATTATATACTAAAATGACCAGAAAAAGATTTCCTACAAGATGAACATATTTTCAGGCTCCAATAAAGTTCTCACAAATTCAAATAATTCAAACACTATTACTGTTGTAAATAGAATGCAATAAAATATTTTTAAAAATACCAAAATGATTTCAAGTTCATTTTTCTCCATTTTTACATTGAAGGGAATCATTTTACCCTATTTTCCATGTATTTTATTTTTGGAGAAAAAAAGATTTTGAAAACCACTTCAAAAATGGCTTTGAAACCCTTTTATGAAATATTTTCAAAATAGTTTTCTGAGTATTATAAATCCAAATATAATTCAAACATGCCCCTGGTTTGGAGTGTCATATTGCTCCTCTCAAGATTTTGAATTTAGGCAGGGGAGTTTGAATTCATTCACACTTTAAAATAAACCAATTATGAAATGAATTGCAAATAGAGAATTTCAGTAGTTTTCAAATCCAAAATTTCAAATCCTTTATTTTGAAGAAGTCATGTCATCTTCTTGATACGTCTCCAACGTATCTATAATTTTTGCTTGTTCCATGCTGTTATATTATCATTCTTGGATGTTTTACAATCATCTTATAGCAACTTTATATCATTTTTTGGGACTAACCTATTGTCATAGTGCCAAAGTGTCAGTTGCTGTTTTTGCTTGTTTTTTTACTTCGCAGAATATCAGTACCAAATGGAGTCCAATCACGACAAAACTTTTTGGAGATTTTTTTGGACCAAAAGACATCCATTGGGCCAAAGAAGTACCAGAGAGGGGGGCCGAGGAGACGACAACCCACCAGGGCGCGCCAGAGGCCCTGGGCGCGCCCTGATGGGTTGTGCCCTCCTCGGGACGCCTCTCCACCGCCTCTGATGCCTATAAATTCCCAAATATTCCAGAAACCCTAAGGGAGTCGACGAAAAACACATCCAGCTGCCGCAAGTTCTAGAACCGCGAGATCCCATCTAACACCATCACGGAGGGGTTCATCATCCTCATTGGTGCCTCTCCGATGATGCGTGAGTAGTCCACCATAGACCTACGGGTCCGTAGGTAGTAGGTAGATGGCTTCTTCTCTCTCTCTCTCTTTTGATTCTCAATACAATTGTTTCTTGGAGATCTATTTGATGTAAACTTTTGCGGTGTGTTTGTTGGGATCCGATGAATTTTGAGTTCATGATCAGTTTCTATCCATGAATATTATTTGAGTCTTCTTTGATCTCTTATATGCATGATTACTTATAGCCTCGTATTTCTTCTTCGAATCTTTGGTTTAGTTAGGCCAAATAGATCGATTTTTTTTGCCATGGGAAGAGGTGCTTTGTGATGGGTTCGATCTTGCGGTGTCCTCTCCCAATGACAGAAGGAGCAGCAAGGCATGCATGTATCGTTGCTATTAAGGATAACAAGATGTGGTCTATTCCTACATGAATAGATCTTGTCTACATCATGTCACCATTCTTATTGCATTACTCCATTTTTCCATGAACTTAATACACTAGATGCATGCTGGATAGCTGTCGATGTGTGGAGTAATAGTAGTAGATGCAGAATCGTTTCGGTCTACTAATCTTGGACGTGATGCCTATATAATGATCATCGCCTTGGATATCGTCATGATTATTTGATCTTCTATCAATTGCCCAATAGTAATTTGTTCACCCACCGTGTGCTATACTCATGAGAGAAGCCACTAGTGAATCTTACGGCCCCCGGGTCTACTTTTCCAACATATTGCTTTCCGATCTATCTTTTTGCCGTTTTTGTTTTCACATCTATTATTCCAAAAACCCAAAAAATACCTTGCTACACATTTTATTTGCCTCTTTTATTTTGTGTTCTTGAGAGGTCTATCTATCTAATCTATCATATCATAATCTATCTTTTTACCGTAGAGAGATTGACAACCTCTCTTTCGCGTCGGGTTGCAAGTATTTGTTCTTTCTGTGGAGGTGTTGTTTACGTAGTGTTGGTGATCCTCCTACTGGTTTGATACCTTGGTTTCATAACTGAGGGAAATACTTACCGTCGCTGTGCTGCATCATCCCTTCCTCTTTGGGGAAATACCGACGCAGTCTCAAGCCACGTCAAAGGAATTTCTGGTGCCGTTGCCGCGGAGGAAGCGGTCTCTTCTACGTGCCAATCTCTGGTGCCGAGGAGACACCATCATCATCTACCAGGTTCCTAATCACAAATCTCATCTCCTTGCAATTACATTATTTGCCATTTGCCTCTCGTTTCCCTCTCCCCCACTTCACCAAATTTGTCGTTTTATTCGCCCTTTTTTCCGTTTGCCTTTTTTCTTGTCAGATCTCTTGCTTGCTTGCAATCTTGTTTGCGTAGTCACGATGACTCAAGAAAACACCAAGTTGTGTGATTTTTCCAATAGTAATAATAATGATGTCATTAGTACTCTGATTGCTCCTCCCGCCACTAGTGCGGAGTCTTGTGATATTAATGCCGCTTTGTTGAATCTTGTCATGAAAGATCAATTTGCCGGTACTCCTAATGAGGATGCCGTGTCCCATCTAAACAAGTTCATAGAATTGTGTGATATGCAAAAGAAAAAAGATGTGGACAATGATATCGTGAAGTTGAAATTGTTTCCTTTTTCCTTGCGGGATCGTGCAAAAATTTGGTTTTCCTCTTTGCCTCGCAATAGTATCGATTCTTGGAATAAGTGCAAGGATGCTTTTATTACTAAGTATTTTCCGCCCGCGAAAATTATTTCCCTTAGAACTCAAATCATGAATTTTAAGCAACTTGAGCATGAACATGTTGCACAATCTTGGGAAAGAATGAAATTGATGCTAATAAATTGTCCTACTCATGGTTTAAATCTTTGGATGATCATACAAATTTTTTATGCGGGATTGAATTTTGTCTCTAGAAATCTTTTAGATTCCGCCGCGGATGGTACTTTTATGGAAATTACTTTGGGTGAAGCTACTAAATTGCTAGATAATATTATGTTAAATTATTCACAATGGCATACTGATAGAGCACCTACTAGTAAAAAGGTTAATTCGGTTGAAGAAATTATCACTTTGAGTGACAAAGTTGATGGTTCAATGAAGATGGTTGCTAGTAAAATGCACCTATTGATCTTAATGATGTGCCTTTGTCTACTTTGATTGAGCAAAATAGTGATTCCATAGATGTGAATTTCGTCTCGCGAAATAATTTCAATAACAATGCTTACAAAGGTAATTTTAATCCTAGGCCTTTTCCTGGAAATTCCTCTAATAATTATGGTAATTCCTATCATAATTCTTCTTACAATAATAATAGGAACCTCTCTGATCTTGAGAGTAATATTAAAGAATTTACCAATGCGCAAAAGGTTTTCAATACTACGATATAAGAAAAGTTGAATAAGATTGATGATATGTCTAGAAGCATTGATAGAATTTCTCATGGTGTGGAAAATCTCAAGTTGAAAGCTTTTGAACCTAAGATTGATGAATCAATTAAAGCTTTATATGTTTCTATTGATGAAAGTAATAAAACAACCGCTATGCTTAGAGCTAAAAGAGAATTTTTAGAAAAAGCGTTTTCTAGTGATTGCTTTCAGAAAAATGATGAAGATCTTAAAGTGATTGGTGTTTCTTCTATTGATTCCTTGTTTAGTAATATGAAAATTGATTATAAAGGGACTGAGGTAGAGTCAACTTTAGCTAGAAGGTGTCCCAATAATTTGGAGGGTGAAAATCTTGATGAAAAAATTGATGAAAGTGGGTTTGAAGAGGTCAAAACTTTAACTAGTGATGTGCCCACTATTTTGGATTGCAAAGGTTTTAATTATGATAGTTGCTCTTTGATTTAATGTATTTCTTTGCTGCAATCCATGTTGAATTCACCCCATGCTTATGAACAAAATAAAGCTTTTACTAAACATATCGTTGATGCCATGATGAAATCTTTTGAAGAAAAGTTGGAGTTGGAGATTTCTATTCCTAGAAAATTACATGATGAGTGGGAACCTACCATTAAGGTCAAGATTAAAAATTATGAGTGCTTTGCTTTATGTGATTTGGGTGCTAGTGTTTCCACGATTCCGAAATCTTTATGTGATGTGCTTGGTCTCACCAATATTGAAGACGGTTCTCTTAATTTGCACTTGGCGGATTCTACTATTATAAAGCCTTTGGGAAGAATTAATGATGTTCTTATTCTTGCAAATAGGAACTATGTGCCCATATATTTTATTGTTCTTGATATTGATTGCAATCCGTCTTGTCCCATTATACTTGGGAGACCATTCTTACGCACTATAGGTGCCGTGATTGATATGAAAGAAGGCAATATTAGATTTCAGTTCCCACTAAGAAAGGGTATGGACCACTTCCCTAGAGAAAGAATTAAGCCACCATATGAATCAATCATGAGAGCATCCTATGGAGCAAAAACCAAAGATGACAATACTTGAATCTTTGCGTTATGCCTAGCTAGGGGCGTAAAACGATAGCTCTTGTTGGGAGGCAACCCAATGAATAAATTTATTTTCATCTTTTTCTTTCTGTTTTTGAGTGTTGACACAATTATTCCTCTGTTATGATTGTGTTTTCATGTTTTATTTAGTGTTTGTGCCAAGTAAAGCCTTTAGGATGATTCATAAGATGAGTAGAAACAATGCTGAATCTGAAACAGAAACTTTGCCTCCATTGTGCGAATTTTCAGTTTTTACTGGAGCGTGATATTGAGCTGAAATTTTAACAAAGTATTTACATACAAATTCTTTACGTTTTCCTAATTTTTTATAATTTTTAGAGTTACAGAAGTATGGTTAGAGTACAGATTACTACAGACTGTTCTGTTTATGACAGATTCTGTTTTCGTTGCATTGTGTGCTTGTTTTGATGAATCTATGGGTTGTATTGAAAGGTATGAGCCATGGTAAAGTTAAAATAAAGTAGGTATAATGCAATAATAAAATTTTAATGGGTTTGAAACCGTACTTAAAGTAGTGATTTGCTTTATTATACTAACGGATCTCACGAAGGTTTTGTTGAGTTTTGTGTGATTGAAGTTTTCAAGTTTTGGTTGAGATCACGATGGCTGAAGGAATAAGGAGTGAAAAGAGCCTAAGCTTGGGGATGCTACACCACCTCCAAGATATATCCAAAGAGAAACAAGCAACTAAGCTTGGGGATGCCCCGAGTGGCATCCCCTCTTTCTTCTAACGACCATCGGTATTTTACTTGGAGCTATATTTTTATTCGTCACATATCATGAGTTTTGCTTGGAGCGTCTTGTATCATTTGAGTCTTTGATTTCTTTGCTTCTTAGTTTGTCACTAGTATCCTTGCTGGACACACCTATTTGAGAGAGCCAAAATTATGCTATGATTTGTTAGAATTGCTCTATATGCTTCACTTAAACTTTTTGAGCTATGGAATTGCTCTAGTGCTTCACTTATATCTTTTTGAGCACGGTGTGCTTGGATTTTTTTTTTGTAGAAACACTCTCATGCTCCACTTAGATAAATTTGAGAGTTAGTAAATTTTGAAGAAATCCTCTCATGCTTCACTTATACTATTTTGAGAGATGAAATCTCTATGCTCATGTTCTTCACTTAAATTTGTTTGAGCTTGTCAAAAGCAATGACAATATATGAAACTAGTCCCAAAGTGATAGATATCCAAGGAGGATATAATAAAAACTTTCATGAAGATCATTGGACAAATTAAACTTGATTCCTTGTAATAGTTTTGAGACATGACGATAGTGATATATGAGTCATGTTCGTGAGTAATTATGCTTTAGTAGGAATATTGGTGTTAAGGTTTGTGATTCCCTATGCAAGCACGAAAGTCAATAGTTATGCAATGAAATTACATCCTACTTATGGTGCATTATTCGGTGTTAGTTATTCTCAATGCTCGCTTATGTGAATTTTCGTTTCTTGGTTGGTTGCTTCTCAATCTATTTGCTAGCCTCCACTTGTACTAAGTAGAAATACTACTTGTGCATCCAAAATCCTTAAACCCAGTTTTGCCTTATGAGTCCACCATACCTACCTATATGCGGTATTTCCATGCCGTTCTAAGCAAATTTGTATGTGCCATCTCTACTTTTCAAAATAAAATTTCTTTTTTGTGTGCTCGTACCGCTCATGAAACGGTAGGGGGCATCCAATATGTTTCCATGCTAGATGTGTTATTCTCAAGATGAGTGTTTATTCACTTGTCATTGTACGAGAGTATGGCGGTAATAGGGATGCCCAGTCCTGAAATAAAAAAAAAATACTTTATGTTGTCAAATAATAAATTCCTTGGAAAGTGTTGGTATGGAAGGCAACCGTGGATACGACCAACCATGGATTGTGAAAGAATGGTGGAAAAAGGAATAAACTTTACTTTATGTTTCGGAACCGCCTATGATGTATCTAGCATGGAAAGTATTGTGAACTACTTTGTCGTTTTCGTTGACAGGAAAGGCATGCCGCCCAAAATATTTTTTCTCTCTCAATTTAAACCTTGAGCTCTGGCACCTCTACAAATCCCTACTTCCCTCTACGGAGGGCCTATCTATTTACTTTATGCAATTTTTATTTTTATTTGAGTATCCCTCTTCTCTTAGAAAGCACCAACTAGGGGGCACTATGATCATACTTGAGCATTGGGTGTACTTAATATTTGAGTGTGTTTCATGAATGGATCAATGATTGAGCATGATGGCTAGGGATAACTTTCTTTAGTGTTGATATTTTGAAAGACATGGTTGCTTCTTGGCATGCTTGAGTATTAAAGTCATTATGTTAAAACTAGACTATTGCTTTGAACCATCTAAAAGTCCAAATGTCCATGCTACAAAAGAAAATAATATGTGATGAACATGTTAGGCATCATTCCACATCAAAAATTCTGTTTTTATCATTTACCTACTTGAGGACAAGTAGGAATTAAGCTTGGGGATGCTGATACGTCTCCAACGTATCTATAATTTTTGCTTGTCGCATGCTGTTATATTATCATTCTTGGATGTTTTACAATCATTTTATAGCAACTTTATATCATTTTTTGGGACTAACCTATTGACATAGTGCCAAAGTGCCAGTTGTTGTTTTTGCTTGTTTTTTACTTCGCAGAATATTAGTACCAAACGGAGTCCAATTGCGACGAAACTTTTTGAAGATTTTTTTGGACCAGAAGACATCCATTGGGCCAAAGAAGTACCAGAGAGGAGGGCCGAAGAGACCACAACCCACCAGGGCGCGCCAGAGGCCCTAGGCGCGCCCTGATGGGTTGTGCCCTCCTCGGGACGCCTCTCCACTGCCTCTGATGCCTATAAATTCCTAAATATTCCAGAAACCCTAAGGGAGTCGACGAAAAACACATCCAGCCGCCGCAAGTTCCAGAACCGCGAGATCCAATCTAACACCATCACGGAGGGGTTCATCATCCTCATTGGTGCCTCTCCGATGATGCGTGACTAGTCCACCATAGACCTATGGGTCCGTAGGCAGTAGCTAGATGGCTTCTTCTCTCTCTCTTTTGATTCTCAATACAATGGTCTCTTGGAGATCTATTTGATGTAAACTTTTGCGGTGTGTTTGTTGGGATCCGATGAATTTTGAGTTCATGATCAGTTTCTATCCATGAATATTATTTGAGTCTTCTTTGATCTCTTATATGCATGATTACTTATAGCCTCATATTTCTTCTTCGAATCTTTGGTTTAGTTAGGCCAACTAGATCGATTTTTTTTGCCATGGGAAGAGGTGCTTTGTGATGGGTTTGATCTTGCGGTGTCCTCTCCTAGTGACAGAAGGGGCAGCGAGGCACGCATGTATCGTTGCTATTAAGGATAACAAGATGGGGTCTATTCCTACAAGAATAGATCTTGTCTACATCATGTCACCGTTCTTATTGCATTACTCCATTTTCCATGAACTTAATACACTAGATGCATGTTGGATAGCGGTCGATGTGTGGAGTAATACTAGTAGATGCCGAATCGTTTCGGTCTACTAATCTTGGACGTGATGCCTATATAATGATCATCGCCTTGGATATCGTCATGATTATTTGATCTTCTATCAATCGCCCAACAGTAATTTGTGCACCCACCGTGTGCTATACTCATGAGAGAAGCCACTAGTGAATCCTATGGCCCCCGGGTCTACTTTTCCAACATATTGCTTTCCGATCTATCTTTTTGCCGTTTTTGTTTTCTGATCTATTATTCCAAAAACCCAAAAATACCTTGCTAGACTTTTTATTTGCCTCTTTTATTTGTGTTCTTGAGAGATCTATTTATCCAATCTATCATATCCTAATCTATCTTTTTACCATAGAGAGATTGACAACCTCTCTTTTGCGTCTGGTTACAAGTATTTATTCTTTGTGTGCAGGTGTTGTTTACATAGTGTTGGTGATCCTCCTACGGGTTCGTTACCTTGGTTTGATAACCGAGGGAAATACTTACCGTCGCTGTGCTGCATCATCCCTTCCTCTTTGGGAAAATACTGACGCAGTCTCAAGCCACGTCACTTCTCTCAATGATTTGTATTGGATGAATTTGAATTCAAAAACAAAGGGGAAAGTCATGTTATTCCCTCTCATTCAAAAGTTTCTAATTTCACTCAAATTCAATCACTTAATCAAACAATCACTCATTCAATTAGTAATATAACATTCCAAAGTTTGGGATGTTACATTCCAACGCTGAAAATTCCTATAAATCCAGAAACCCCCGAAAGTTAACCTAGAACTTCCGCTCCGCCGCCGCAACATTCTGTATCGAAGAAAAACCCATCTGGAGCCTTTCCGGTACCCTACCAGAGGGGGAAATCATCACCGGTGGCCATCTTCATCATTTCGGCGGAGGCCATGATGAGGAGGGAGTAGTTCACCCTCGGGCTAAGGGTATGTACCAGTAGCTATGTGTTTGATCTCTCTCTCTCTCTCTCTCGTGTTCTTGAGATGGCACGATCTTGATGTATCGCGGGCTTTGTTAATATAGTTGGATCATATGGTGTTCTTCCCTTGCTATCTTGTTGTGATGAATTGAATCTTTCCCTTCGAGATCTCGTTATGTTGGATTGAATATTGGATTTGAGATCACTTGATGTATGTCTTGCATGTGAATACCCGTGGTGACAATGGAGTGTTCTATCGATTCACTTGATATATGTTTTGGCACTCAACTTGCGGATTCCCATGGTGACAATGGGGTAATCTATGCATATGGGTTGATACACGTTCTTGTCCTACTTTCTCCGATAGAAATCTTGGGGTACTCTTCGAAGTTCTTTGTGTTGGATTGAATATGATGAATCTTGAATTGTTTGATGCATGTCGAATAATTAACCGTCGTATACTTGAGGTGACATTGGAGCATCTAGGTGACATTAGGGTTGATTGATATGTATCATAGGTGTTATTTTACTACGAACTCTAGGGCTGTTTGTGACACTTATAGGAATAGCTCAAAAGATTGATCAGAAAGAATAACTTTGAGGTGGTTATACTACCTACACCAATTTCATCTTATGTTCTCTGCTACTTATGAACTTTGGAGTGATTCTTTGTTGCACGTTTAGGGATGACCATATGATTCTATTATGTTAGCATTGTTGAGAGATTACACTAGTGAAAGTATGAACCCTAGGCCTTATTTCCAAGCATTTATACAACGTTTTGCTCGTTGTTTGTCACTTGCTACCTTGCTGTTTTTATATTTCAGATTACAAAAACCTATATCTAATATTTATATTGCACTTGTATCACCATCTCTTCGCCGAACTAGTGCGCCTATACAATTTGCCATTTGTATTGGGTGTGTTGGGGTGTGGGATCGAGAAGGGACGTCTAGAGGGGGGGGGGATAGACTACTTGGCAAATTAAAACCTAAACTTTTCCCAATTTTAATGGTTGGCAGATTTTAGCAATTCTGACAAGTCTAGCACACCCCACACGTGCAAGTCGACGAGTATAGTAATAGAAAGTAAAGACAAGCACATGTAAGTAAGAGTAGAGAAGAGGAGATCAAACGTAGTTGGAGACACGAAGATTTTTCCCGTGGTTCCGATAGGTGGTGCTATCGTACGTCCACGTTGATGGAGACTTCAACCCGCGGAGGGTAACGGTTGCGAGAGTCCATGGAGGGCTCCACCCATAAGGGTCCACGAAGTAGCAACCTCGTCTATTCCATCACGGCTTACATCCACGAAGGACTAGCCTCACTCAGGGTAGATCTTCACGAAGTAGGCGATCTCCTTGCCCGTACAAACTTCTTGGTTCAACTCCACACACGAAGACAGAGGCTCCCAAGTGACACCTAACCAATCTATGAGACACCACTCTCCAAAAGTTAATAGATGCGGTAAGAATGATGAACTCCTTGCTCTTGTGCTTCAAAGATAGTCTCCTCAACACACAATCACTCTCTCACAGATTTGGCTTGGTAGAAGAGGTTGATTGGGTGGAAAGCAACTTGGGGAGGCTAGAAATCAAGATTCATATGGTTGGAGTGGAAGATCTTGTTCTCAACACATGAGTAGGTGGCTCTCTCTCAGAAAAATAGATGGGGCAAGTGTAGGTATGTTTTGAGTGCTTTTTCTGCGAGTGAGAGGAGGTGGAGGGGTATATATAGGCATCTCCAAAAATCGAACCGTTACAACATTATTGCCTAACTCGGTGAAACCGGAGTAAAAACTCGGTTGCATCGATTAGTGCAAAATGCGGTAACTGTTGGCTTTTCAGTGAGACCGATATATAAATCTCGGTGGTACCGATCTGGGTGACCTAGGCAGTTACCCAAACTCGGTGAGACCAATTTTCAAAAATTGGAAATTCCGATATTTAGAAATAGGATACGCAAGAGTTGGTCACTTGTTTCGGTGTCACCGAAAATTGACTTGGTGTCACCGAGACACTAGGGTTTGGCTTAGGGTCTGTCTAGGGTGAAACTCGGTAGGGCCGATTTAGGAAAGTTGGTGGCACTAGATTTGAGTGGTAGGGTTTAGATAGAGAATTTTGTGGGAGAATTTCATGGATGTTTTTGGTGGCTAACTCTAAGCACTTGAGCAACCAGATCATCATGGATACCTCATCCCCTTTTAATAGTATTGTAGGACAGTAGCAATTTTCCCTCAAGTGGATGACCTAAGGTTTATCAGTCAGTGGGGGGTGTAGGATGAAGATGGTCTCTCTCAAACAACCCTACAATCAAATACAAGAAATCTCTTGTGTCCCCATGAAAGCACAAATGCTCCCTTGAAGGTTTTGATAATTCATGACAACATACATTGTCTCTTGGACTAATAGTTTTACCTAGTTTATTTCAGATGAAGTCCACAGAGAGAATTGGCTGGAATGTGGGGAGAACCCCCAAGGAAAGAAGAAGAAGAAGAAGAAAGGAATAGGATTGGCAAGGCATCAAGCTTCAAGACTCTACATTTTGCTTTTTGTGATAAATCACATTTGAGTCCATAGGAAAGCCAATACTCTGCGCTTGGAGGCCCAACACAGTCTACAAGAATAAAGTTGCGTAGCAGACATCACATCCCAAATCCATACAACAAAAATATGACATAGGGTTTTATCTCTTAGGAGAGCTCGTACCTGGGTAAAAACCTTGTGCCGTTGTTACCATAGTGTCAAGGCTACTAGCTCGGGACCCCTATCCGAGATCTGCCAGAATCGACTCTATCATTGGTGGCCCATGCAGGCCCCACTGCATAGTCACAGTGACTGGATGGAGACAAAGGTCTGTGAGCAAATCAGTGACGGCACGACTTTCACGTCGGGCGAGACTTTCACGTCGGACTAGACCTTTGTCTTCGGCAACATTGCCTTCTTTGCAAATTCAATTGTCCACTTAGGTCACATCAAAATATATGCCCCGAACCGAATTATCAAGTCGGACAACGGGGAGAACACAACGGATTTCCGCGGGAAGCAGGCCTTCCCGATCTGGGTGTCAAGCCAGACGGAGGAAAAACACGAGGAGCTCATGTCGACACCGGTGTTAGATCGGACTCAGGACAAAGTGCATAGGATGCTCATCAGATCCGACTGCAAATCAGGATCTGAAGACCCACTCAAAGCCCGGTCTTCGTATCTGACCAAAAGCCAAAAAACTGGATCCAAGAGGGACCGGAACCCAATAAGATTCTTCGACCTAGCATCATGTTGGGACCTAGAGGAACGCGAGGAAATTCTTCTGGAAAAGATGTCAAATTAGGTCCAAGGAATCACGAGTTGTGATAGCAGGACACCAATAGGGGTCCAAAACTCACTAGCAGATGTCGGATTATTTAGCCCACCCACCGCCCATCTCATCACCACCATCGAAGAGTGAATCAACGAGGATACGCCGATGAATCTGACAAGTCAGCACCCACGCTCGATGGCAATCCGACCATATGGCTGGTACCAAGCCTCATAAAGTGGGTTCGTAATATTACCCATGTATGGCACGCCCCGACAAGATCACATGGTGGCTAGACCAGATCTGAGCCATCTAAAGGATACAACTCCCATAACGAGTACTACCACAGGAATGTCGGGCCAATAGATGCTTTGGAAGTTGGACCTAAATTTGGCCCTTATTTGGGTGTTTAGACCTTTTATTTAAACTTTTTCTCTTGATTGCTGTTTGGATTTATCATCTAGTGCAACTCCTACACATACATGATAACCCACAAGTATAGGGAATTGTTTTGTAGCCTCTTCGATAAACAAGAGTGTCGAACCCAACAAGGATCTGAAGGTAGAATTAGCATTCTCTCAAGTTCTATCGACCACCAATACAACTCTACACACATCAATGTTCACTTTACCTAGTACAAGAAATAAAACTACTTTGTGAGAATAGAACTAGAAGCACTTTGTAGGTGTAATGGAATAGGTTTGCAAGAATATAAAGAACATGGAAATAAAATTTAGGTGTTATTTTAATAAAAGAACAATTAAGTTAGTGTAGAGAGATTGGAAAAGTGGTGGTAGTATTGGCGAGATTGTCCCAAGGCAATTGATAACAAGATTAGTAATCATTATTGCAATTTTATACGAGGGAGAGGCATAAGCTAACACACTTTCCGTACTTGGATCACATGAAATTATGATTGGAAATCTACCAAGCATCCGCAACTACTAAATATCATTAAGGTAAACCCATCCATAGGATTAAGTGTAAAGTCCTCTTTATACCATACGCAACAACCCACTTACCCAAGTTAGTGTTTCTGTCGCTCATGCAACTCAATCAGTAAGTTAATCATGAACATATTGCAACACCCTACAATGGGAATCCCCACGTGTGTGCGGCACAGAAGGCACCATAGGACAACACCAAAATAAGACATGCAACTCAAAGCAATCAAGATCATCAATCAACCCATAGGACAAAAAAGATGTACTCAAACATAATAGAGGTGTAACAAATCATTAGATAATAATATATAGCATAAAGCACCATGTTCAAGTAGGGGGTACAACGGGTAGTGGGAGAGTGGACCGCTGATAATAGATGAGGGAACGTGATGGTGGTGTTGAGGAAGACGCCAGAGTTGTTGGAGTAGATCGTCGTCACAATGGTTCCTACGGCGGTGCTTCGGCGCCAGCGAGAGAGAGGGGGAGAGAGAGCCCCCCTCCTTGTTCTTCCCTTGCCTTCACCCTGGATGGGACAAGGGTTTACCCTCTGGTCCTTGGCCACCATGGACCACAAGGGGCGGCAGCCCCTCTAGATTGGATCTCTCTTTGTTTTCTTCTTTGTTCCACGACCTAGGTTTCTAGCCGAACACCGTTTCTTTTATATCTAGAGATCCTTAACTCCAATCGGGCTGAAATTTTAACACGATTGTTTTTCCGGATATAAGCTTCCGGGCACCCAAAGATAGCTCCAACCGACCTCCAAGGGAGCCACAATCTCACTCGGCGCGCCCTAAGGGGGGCGCCCCTTGAGCTTGTGGAGCCCATGGCTCCCGTGGCATTGATTCTTGCACCGAAAAATCACGTATATTCGAAAATAATTCTCCGTAGAATATTATCGCGTTTGTACTTCGTTTGATATGGATTTTCTTTGAAATACAAAAACATGCAAAAAAAAACAGGAACTGGCACTAGGCACTAGATTAATATGTTAGGCCAATAAATGATATAAATTGTTGCCAAAAGTATGTAGAAATAGTAGGATCATGGCATGAAAGAAGAAAAAAAGAAGGTATTAAAAGTTGAACGAAATAAAAAGAGAGAAAATAAGTTATAAAATGCAGTAATTCTTCTTTATTCTTCAAATTGATTGCAATTAAACTTGGCTCAATCTTTTTTAGAAAACAAGATTGAGCCGAATAAAAATAGATATTTATTCTTTTTTTCTAACCACAATTAGCAATTTTATTTACTCTAACTCTATGTTTGAAATATTAATCCTCAAATTATTAACAAATAATAAAGTCTATAATGATCGAATGAAAATACCAATAAATTCTATAATTTTATTTTTAAATATCATATAGTTAAGCATATCAAGCTAAATTTCTCTTTAAGAAATTTAGTACTTTTTATAAGTAGAACTTAAAATTTAGAACGTTTATAGATATGACGAATATGTATCAGCATCCTCAAGCATAATTCTTCCTCGTCCTCAAATAGGTAAATGATAAAACAAAGATAATTTTTGATGTGGAATGCTACCTGGCATTATGTTGATCAAATAATATAATCATGGTATGAATATTAGGATATGAATGATTCAAGTCAATATTCTATCATTGATATTGAAACAGTAATACAAAACATGCATGTAATTAGTTATTGCCTTTCATAATAACGGAGCTAAAGGAGGCAACCTCTATACACTTAGTTATGCTAAGCAAGACACGCTCAGTCTTCATTGCATATATATATCAAATCAAGAATACCCCAATGCCAAACCAAGCAATTGTATCATACTTTTTTCTCGCTTCAACTATTTCAACTTCACTCAATAAATGAGTGTGAGCCATGGACTTATCACTTTGGATGGCAAAGAGAATGATGATGTGGGTTTATTGGAAGACAAAAAGTGGAGAAGGTCTCATCAACGCGGCAAATCGTTAGGCAATGGACAGGCCTTACAATCGATGTCAATGTGAGGAGTAGGGATTGCCATGCAATTGATGCACTAGAGCTATAAGTGTGTGAAAGCTCTCCTAATGCAACTAAGTGGGTGTGCATCCAACTTGCTTGCTCATGAAGACCTTGAGCATTTGACGAAGCTCGTCATCAGAATATAGAAGCCAAGTTCCATAATGTAAAGATCACACTAGCATAATCATGAAGTATATGAAAACTCTCTATATGATGATCATGGTGCTACTTTGACGCACAAGTGTGGAAAAGGATAGTAGTGTGCCCTATCTCTTTTTCTCTCATTTTTATCTTTTTTTCCTTATTTTTTTCTTTTTGTTGGGCACTTTTGGCCTTTTTTTATCCTCAGGGGTAGGGGCAACACTCTAGAATGCATCACACCTTTTATCTACTTACAACTCGATGAACTAAAAGAATATGACTCTATATGAATGCCTCTGGCAGTGTACCCGGAAATGTAATGATCTAGCATAACATGTGTAACAATGATGATCGGTGGCTTTGTCACAAAATATCATGTCAGCTCTAATGATCATGCAAAGAAACATGATAATGAATGCTCAGGTCATGTAATGAATAGTAACAATGGAAGTTGCATGGCAATATATCTCGGAATGGCTATGAAAATTCCATGATTGGTAGGTATGGTGGCTGTTTTGAGGAAGGATATAATAAGGCTTATGTGTGATAGAGTGTATCATATCATGGGGTTTGGATGCACCGACAAAGTTGGCACCAAGTCTCGAGGTGAGAACGGGAAATGCACAGTACCAAAGAGGCTAGCAAAATATGGATATGTGAGAGTGCTTATAATCCACAAACTCACATTAGTCATAAAGAACTCAAGTATTTTCTGTGAAAGCCTAGAAGCCCTCAAAGCAAAGTATTACTCGCATGCCCCTAGGAGGGAGGTTGGGAGGAGTTAACCATCGCGATTTGGACATCACAAAGAATCAATCATTGATAAATTATGCTCCGACCTCACCGCTAATGTCAGTGGCCACTACTTTACATGCGTGAGGACTTACTTGCGTAAATACTTACTTCCCTTAACAACATTATTATACTCAACTTTAATTCTTTTACTAGCATGCCCCATATTACCACCTTAATCTCACAAAACTATTGCAAAGAATCAGACTTATCATATTCAGTAATCTACAAGTTTTATGCAGGTTTTTATGACTAACCATGTGAATAACCAATTCTTGTTAACTCTCTCTCTCTCTCTATATATATATATATATATAAGTGAAGCATGAGAGTTTAACTCTTTCTACAAAAGACCCGAACACGCTCTAATAAATATAAGCGAAGCAAAAGAGCATTCTACAAATAATGGTGTTCCAAATGTAGAGAAACGAGCATCCAAACTTGAAAAATATATAAGGCTACTTCCATTGCATTGGTGCTAAGATAAGGTGCTAAGCACATTTAAAAGTTTAGCAACCAAAGCCCCCAATGCATAGGTGCTTAACTTGTTGTAGCTAAGCATGCTTCCTTTAATGATTTAGCTACTAAAGTTCTTCATGCATTGGTGGGCTTTCTTTCATTGAAGTATTTTGCCTAGATTCACGCGATTGGCACCGTTTCTTCCTGGAGTCACCACACCCATCTCTCTCTTCTTAAATACCTTGCCACATCAGATTTTTTGCCTACATGGCAGCCTTAGCACCTGTACAAGGTGGAGCATTGGGAAGGGCCTAAGTGAAGCACGTGAAGCATTCTATAAAGCCACACTCAAAAGATATAAGTGAAGTGGAAAGAGCATTTTATAAATCAACTAAGATTATGCCATACCAACATGGTGCATAAAATAAAAAGGAAATAATAAACACAAAATACGCTCCAATAATTTTTTGCATATCATGTGAACAAAACAAAAAATGAGACATGCCAATAACTATCGAGGAAGAAAGATGGGATGCCTTCTGAGGCATACCCAAGCTTAGATGCCAGAGTCTCCTTGAATATTTACTTGGGGTCCTTGGTCATCCCAAAGATTGAACTCTTGTCTATCCTTATTTTTCTCATATCGATGTCTCCTCGGTCTTCGGACACTACTTCATCCACACAAAAACTCAACAAAACTCTTATTAGAGGGGTTAGTACATATAACATCAAATCCCATCATTTCTTGTTGTAAAAATATTGTATAATTATAATTAAACATTACCTACTGTATGCAATCACAATTATATGGCTTCCACATCAATGGGGCTTAACAAGATTTCAAACATAAGCAGATAAAGAAACTATAATAGCAATCTGTGAAAACAAGACAGCCTGTACAGATGCAGGGGAAACATATACTTCTGTAACTCCAAAAATTCTGAAACATTAGGATGTAATAATGAACTTTCATAACAATATTGTGTACAATTTGCAGAAACTTTTCATCTTCCAGTAAAATACGATAAATCAAACACTACAACAGATTGTGTACAATTTGAAGAAGTTTTTGTTTCTACACAGCAATTTAAACAACCTAAAGGTAAATTTTAGCACACTATTTTTATAATAAAATGGATTTGTAAAAGGGTATAATTATTTTTGTTGAAAAGTTTCTGGGATTAAAGATTCACAAAGTTTCCATGGGCATGAAAAAAAGTTCAAGGACGCCCCCACTTCAGCGATGCTCGTCCTTCTCACTTCCACATTTCCTTTTGAAAAAGGTTTAAGTGACCCACTTTATTTTTTATTTTTGAAAATTTTATAAGGACACAACATAAGAAAATGAATCTCTAAAACTTCGGGCTGTCTCCCAGGGAGCGCTTTCGGTAAAGCGATTAAGCTAGGCATAAAGTGCTCAAGTTATTGATCCATCAGGATGCCAAGGTATATCAAAGCCAATTTTAATTAACAATGATATATAATTTAGTAGGGAGCACAAATGAACATATATCATATAGAAACAAAGTCTAACTCTCTTCCTATGCATTGGCGTGTCATAAAAGAACAATTCATGCACACAAAGTAAAGGCCAATATATAGCATAAGTAGTTTCTTGCAATTTTATCGCATTGGAAACATAGAGAGGTGGAGATGGGTTCCTATCTCATAATAATCGCAATTAGGAGAAGCAAGCACATGCATATTATATCCATCAAAATAATCATGTGCAATGGTAAAACATAACCCATCAATATAATCCTTAATAAGAATAAACTTCTCCAATATAGTGTAGTTGGGAGAAATCAAAAAGATAGTAGGACTATCGTGTGTGTGTGCAATAGCATCAATTTCATGCTTAACATAAGGAACTATAGCAAGTTTATCTCCATAAGCATAATACATATTTTCATCATGGCCATAAGCATAACAAGCATCAAATTCATCAAAAAGGGATATTTCAAACGAATCAAAGGGATCATAGCATTCATCCTTCGGTAAGCAAGAATGGAAATTAAACAATGTATGCATTGAATATTTACTCTCATTAGAAGGTGGGAATGGGTGATCAATCCGCTCTTCCTCCTTTTGTTCTTCGCTCTCCTCCTCATATTTTTCATCTAGTGAGCTCACGGTTTCATCAATTTCTTCTTCCATAGATTCCTGCGAAATATTATTCTCTTCCCGGACAACAGACATTACCTCAATAATTTTTTAACATGAGCATTAGAAGCACAGCTTTCACAAAAATATTTAAGTATGGCAAAAAATTTAGATTTGTAAAGAGTAGCACCATACTTTTCAATAAAAGAAGCAATTTCATAGGCACCCTTAAAAGCAACAAATTCTTGAACTTTTTCAATATCGTAGTAATCATAAACACCTTTGGAAAAATAAGATAAGGTTGCATGATCATTAAAATCTCATTGGTAGGGAAGATGTTTTTATAGTCCTTTCTAGAACAACAAAGTAAAATCATGTATTTAACATAAATTCCAAGCATAGCATTCCAAACTAGATATTTGGTCCCATAAGTGTTTCCTGTTTTGCGACAAGAGGTGACACACAAAATAAGCATGCTCATCTAATGATTTTTCCTCAATTAAGCTAGTTAGGTTTTGAGAACGAGCACAAATGGATCGAAGATGATCCAAGTAGAAAGGTTCAACGGTAGGGAACATAGGTGGTTCCACAACCATTGCGTTTGCAAGTACAACTATTTTTTTGGTATTTTACGTTTCCTATGCATAACTAAAGATAGAAATCAAGAAAATAAAATAAAAGTTACTTAGAGATAAAGCAAACAAGCACACACAAGAATACCAACCCCACCCTATTGTTCCCCAACAACGATGCCAGAAAAGGTCTTGATAACCCACAAGTATAGGGGATCGTTTGTAGACTTTTAGATAAACAAGAGTGTCGAACCCAACGTGGAGCTAATGCTAGAATTAATATTCTCTCAAGTTCTATTGACAACTAATACAACACTACGCACACCAATGTTCACTTTACCTAGTACAAGAAATAAAACTACTATGCGAGAATAAAACTAGAATTACTTTGTAGGTGTAATGGAATAGGTTTGCAAGAATATAAAGAATATGGAAATAAAAACATTAAGTTTGTTTAGCGAGTGTGGAAACGTGGTGGTAGGATTGGAGAGATTGTCCCAAGGCAATTGATAACTAGATTGGTAATCATTATTGCAATTTTATATGAGGGAGGGAATAGCTAACACACTTTTCGTACTTGGGTCACATGAACTTATGATTGGAAATCTAACAAGCATCCGCAAGTACTAGAGATCACTAAGCTAAACCCAACCATAACATTAAGTGTAAAGTCCTCCTTAATCTCATATGCAACAACCCACTTACCCGAGTTTGTGTTTCCGTCTCTCACGCAAATCAGTCAGTAAGTAAATCATGAACATATTGAAAAATAAGACATGCAACTCAAACCAATCAAGATCATCAAGCAACCCATATGACAAAAGGGATATACACAAACATAATAGAGGTGTAGCAAATCATTGGATAATAATATATACCATATATCATCATGTTCAAGTAGGGGGTAAAACGGGTTGCAGGAGAGTGGACCGCTGATAATAGATGAGGGAAGGTGATGGAGGTGTTGAGGAAGACGGCAGAGTTGTTGGAGTAGATCATCGTCACGATGGTTCCCCCGATGATGCTTCGGTGCCACCGGGAGAGAGAGGGTGAGAGAGCCTCCTTCTTATTATTCCTTGGCCTTCCCCCTAGATGGGAGAAGGGTTTCCCTCTTGTCCTTGGCCGACATGGCCACCGAGGGGCGGGAGCCCCTCTAGATTGGATCTCTCTCTCTCCCCCTCTCTCTCTCCCTCTCTCTGTTTTCTTCTTTATTCCACGACCTAGGTTTCTGGCCGAACACAGTTTCTTTCATATCCGGAGATCCCTAACTCCGATTGGGCTAAATTTAATACGATTTTTTCTGGATATAAGCTTCCTTGCGCCCGAAGGATAGTCCAACTGACCTCCGAGGGAGCCACAAGATCACCCGTCGCGCCCTAAGGGGGCGCCCCTTGAGCTTGTGGATCCCATCGGAACCCCTGGCATTGATTCTTGTGCCAAAAATTCACATATATTCCAAAGTAAATCTCCATAAAAAATTTATAGCGTTTTGACTTTGTTTGACATGGATTTTCCGTGAAATATAAAACATGCTAAAATAAGACCAGACACTGGGCACTGGATTAGTATGTTATTCCAATAAAATGATATAAATTGTTGCCAAACTATGTAGAAATAGTAGGATCATGGCATGAAACAATCAAAAATTACAGATACGATGGAGAAGTATGAATACACCTTTCTAGTAGAGTTGGATTTCTTGTGCGACGTGTTCAAAAGTGAGATGGGAATGCAACTTGAGGGTTGGTAAGGGTAAACACCCAGTTGTTCATCAATGTTGCATTTTTCTGTCAAAATTACTCTGGACACCCCGTGCCCACGGGCTTGTACCATGTGCACGGGGGCCCCGTGCCCACATGCTCTATAGCATACACATGGGACCCCCGTGCGCATGAGCACTATAGCCCGTGCACAACGGGTGTGCGGTTCCTGGCTCCTAAGAGGTGGGGCGCGGGGGAGTTAGGGTTCATTGCCACTCGTTCACTCCCCCTCACCCATGTTTGCCTCAGGAACCACCGCCGTCGTCTCTATCTTCCCAGGGGCCTCCTTGCTTCATGGAGTGTTTCCCCTTCATGCTTTCCTTTGAGGATGGGATCCTCCTTCGGTATGGATCCCATTTTCTTCTTCTCTCCATTGGTTTCCCTACATTTTTTGGCTATTTGAGTTCTAGGCTTTCCAATAGTTCTAGATCGGGAAGTTCCCTTGTCGTGGATTACCATAAAAACGTGTAGAACCTCATAGGGATCTCCTAGCATCTCTCATTCCCATGTTTGATCTGGAAGTGGCTGCCGCTAGAACACCCCCGTGTGCACGGTCTTGTACCGTGCACCTGGTACCCCGTGTCCGCATGGTCGTGGACCACATGCGCATGCAGTATCCAGAGAGGTTCTACATGTTTTTATTTCTACCCCACTCCTTGTCATTTCATCAAGCATTTGCACTCATCTTCTTGTATATGTTGTTTAGTTTTTTGGTTTCTTAGACTCCGCTGATGTAGGATCCGAAGTACGTCTAGAGGGGGGTGATTAGACTACTTGACCAAATTAAAAATCTAGCCTTTTCCAAATTTTAGATGTTGGCAAGTTTTAGCAATTGTAGCAAGTCAAGCACACCCTACACATGCAAGTCTAAGAGTATAGCAGCGAAAAGTAAAGACATGCACATGAAAGTAAAGGTAGGGATAGGAAGATCAAACGCAAGTGATGACACGAAGATTTTTCCCGTGGTTCCGATAGGTGGTGCTATCATACGTCCACGTTGACGGAGACTTCAACCCACGGAGGGTAGCGGTCGTGAGAGTCCATGGAGGGCTCCACCCAAAAGGGTCCACAAAGTAGCAACCTCATCTATTCCATCACGGCTTCTGTCCACGAAGGACTAGCCTCACTATGGGTAGATCTTCACGAAGTAGGTGATCTCCTTACCCGTACAAACTTCTTGGTTCAACTCCACAACACGAAGAAGGAGGCTCCCAAGTGACACCTAACCAATCTAGGAGACACCACTCTCCAAAAGGTAATAGATGTGGTAACAATGATGAACTCCTTGCTCCTCAACACACAATCACTCTCTCACAGATTTGGCTTGGTAGAAGAGGTTGATTGGGTGGAAAGCAACTTGGGGAGGCTAGAAATCAAGATTCATATGGTTGGAGTGGAAGATCTTGTTCTCAACACATGAGTAGGTGGCTCTCTCTCAGAAAAATAGATGGGGCAAGTGTAGGTATGTTCTGAGTGCTTTTTCTGCGAGTGAGAGGAGGTGGAGGGGTATATATAGGCATCTCCAAAAATCCAACCGTTACAACATTATTGCCTAACTCGGTGAAACCGGAGTAAAAACTCGGTTGCATCGATTAGTGCAAAATGCGGTAACCGTTGGCTTTTCAGTGAGACCGATATATAAATCTCGGTGGTACCGATCTGGGTGACCTAGGCAGTTTCCAAATCTCGGTGAGACCGATTCTCAAAACATGGAAATTACGATTCTTGAAAATAGGATACCAGAGAGTTGGTCACTGGTTTCGGTTGCACCAAAGTGGAATGTTGGTGGCACCGAGACTTAGGGTTTTGGCTAGGATCTGTCTAGGGTTAAAAATTGGTGGGGCCGATTTTGAAAAGTTGGTGGCACCGATTTTAGTGGTATGGTTTAGACAGAGATTTTGTGGGAGAATTTCATGTGTATTTTTGGTGGCTAATCTCTAAGCACTTGAGCAACCAGATCATCATAGAAACCTCATCCCCTTCTAATAGTATTGGCTTTCCTATGGACTCAAAAGTGATTTCTCACAAAATGTAAAATGTAGAGTTTTCAAGCTTGTTGCAAATAGATGTTCCTTGCATCCAGGGGATATCCTCACAATCCTCTTGCCAATCCATTAATTGAACTTTCCTGAAATGTACTGTGTGGAAACATTAGTCCAATGAAATATATGTTGTTATTAATTATCAAAACCACCTAGGGAGAAGTTGTGCTTTCAATCTCCCCCTTTTTGGTAATTGACAACAACATATAGATCAAAGCTTCGATAGGGATAAAACAATGAGTAGCATCGTCGCTTTGAGAAGTATGTGATAAGCAGGAGCTCCCCCTAAATTTGTGCATTATTTTAAGATTTGTGTTTGAATGCAAATGCACAATCAATTAGGCGTGTGGGCAACTCTTCCATGTCACATACAACTTGGTGGTGCGCATAAAAGACATGAATGGATTACAATACACATGACACCAAAAATGAGTGAATGATCATAATATTAACATCACATGTATAGGAAATAGTAGCATCATCAAGCAAAGCGTATGATCAAACACAACGGAGTATAAGAACAACCAAGCAATAAACCAAATGTTTTAAAAATAGAGAGAGCAATTAGAAGACAAAACACTCTCTCTCGAAGCCCTATGATCTATACACTTCTCCCCCTTTGGCAACAAGTTACCAAAAAGTTCAAAGGTATAGAGCCAAGCATCGCTTTGGGCTCTATCTCCTCCGTTAGCCGTTGAAGGAGTCAAAAGAAGGGCATCGGTGAATGCATCGGTTGAAGTCCTCTGAGGTGGTGGAGTAGATGTTGAAGGTGCAAAAGGAGCTGATGGAGCAGTTGCTGGTGCCGATGAGGAAGGTATCAACTCTGGAGCAGGCACGATAAATGATCTGGCCCGTGTCTTGAACTGAGTGCTAGGCCCGAGAGGAGGACTATCATCATCATCATCATCAGGGAGTGGGGACTCGGCACTGCATCCACTTCCTGCTTCAACTCTTTGACAGTCTTTGTCAGCTCATCCACCTTGTTGTCTAGAGCAAGAATCTTTGTTTCTACAATCCTCTCAAGACTTTTCTAATTCTTGAGGATCTCAGCCACTTCTTGATCATTAATAGGTCACGTCTGTTTATGCGTAGATCACTCTTCTTATTCTTGTACTCATAAGTTAGCCAGATATCAAATGCTTAGTGCTTGCTGCAGCCTCACCACTTAAACATACCTCACCCATTAAGCTTTGCTAGTCTTGATACCCTTGGGAATGAGATTGCTGAGTTCCTGTGGCTCACATATTACTACAACAACAGTTGCAGGTACAGGTAATGCGGTGCTTTGACGTGAGAGCGATGCTTGTTTGATTTGGAGTTCTTCTTCTTCTTCGATCATAGGATGGGTTCTAGGCCGACAGCCTGGGATTAGCCAGGATGGATGTCGCTTTTATTGTTTGATTTCATCCGTAGTCGGACCCTGCTCTTCTGTATGGTAATTGAATGTATTGTTATATTTGAGATGATCATGATTTAGCTTGTGGCGAGTGTAAGCCAATTCCATATACTCATCTCCTCTTTACATGTACTTGTAACGATATCCATTCTTGCGAAACGACGAGATGCGCTTGTATTCCCATCGAAGCCCTCGAGCGAAAATAAGGATAGGACCGCATCTTGGGTGTTACAAGTTAGGACCGCAGTTTCCAGTAACGCCTGTAGTTACTCACATTGATTGCCCTTGTAATGAAGCACGGCGGGTCCTGGCGAACTCTATATAAGCCACCCCCGAGCTCTGTGACAAGGGTTCAACACTCTCTATAATCAGACATCCCCAAAGAAAACACAAAGCGTTCGGGCACGAGACGTAGGGTCTTTACCTCTCCGAGAGGGGCCCGAACTCGCTACATCCGAGTGAGACACTTGTGCCATAGCTAGGCTCCGCCCCCATTCGTATCCCTAGTATTATTGTTAGGATCATTCCCACCATAGTTGGCCCCCACCGCGGGGATGCGCTTCTAGCAATTTTGGGTGCAGGTGGAGATTTTCCAGTCATCATGAGGACCATCGGCGGAGAGATCAGGTTCGGTTCCCTCAGCTTCATCGCCGACGACTCGGCGTGGCTGCGGGAAGCTCCACTGGACACGGACGCGTTCCCCGCCCGCGGCGCGGCACACTTCCGTCCATCCTCCTTCGGAGTCCTACTCCAACAGCTGTCGGCCCCATACCGTGCGGCACCGCTTCTTTCGGCTGGACGCCATCGCAAGCGCTCCGGGCGCTCACGGCTTCAGCTCTGGATCAAGCACATTGTGACTCTTCAATCCACAACCGAGTAGGTGGCTACGCTCAACTCCGACGAGCCCACCCTCGACTTATTTTCCTCCTTGCATGGCGACTCCTCCAACGCGTCCGAGTGAGAGAGCAGCGAACCTGCTGAAAAGATTCTGATGGCAGGACCTAACTGAGGTCCTCTTGGGTTCGACGACGGAACCTTCCACGGGCGCAGCAGAAATGGCCACGACGACAAGACCGACGACCCCTACGTCCCCCAGCCTCTCACTCGGGAGCAGCAGGAGGAACTCGGGAGAGGAACGAGCATGCTTTGCCCACTCCCATCGCCGGGACAACCCGGGAGGCAATCGCCCTGGAGGCCACGCGCCATACCACTCTGGCCGAGCGCGAACGGCATCGAGGGCAGCCTAGCTCCAGTCGGCATCGCAAGAGGTTGTTCTCGAGCAAACGCCCCCGTAACTACCATGTGATGTGAACCCCGCTGCAAAATCTGGCCGCGATGACCCGGATCGTTGACTCCATTCATCCGTTTGATTCAGGAACGGGGGAGGCATTCGGCAAATCCAAACGCTCTTGAAAACTGCCTTAGAGCAGAACTCTACGGCGTCCTAGTCGCATAACCGTATTCACAGCAAGTCCGTCCGGGCGAACACGGTGCAATCGGCTCATAGCCCGCTCACGCCAGGGAGGCACCAGCGCTCCCCCTCCTCCGAGTGACCAATATGGAGACTGGAGACGCGAAGACCGCCGTCGCAGTCGGACACCCCCTCCGAGGGGTGCTTTGTACGAACATCGGTCCTATGACGACAGGCGGCCTTACGAAGACGACTGGAGGAGTAGTCCCATTCGGCGAAGGGACTATGGGGATGAAGACTTCCGAGCACCCCCACTCAATGCTAGGTCCATCATCGCTCATGGTGTGGTCGATAGGGCCAGAGCTAGCAGAGAGCGGCTGAGTGGTCAGGCCATTTCCGGCCTCGAGTGTTTCAACGGATACATTCGGGAAGCTGAGATTCCCTCCAACTACAAGCTGGCGGCGGGGATCAGCAAGTTCAACGGCGAATCGAAGCCGGAAACTTGGCTTGCAGATTACCGAGTGGCCGTCCAGATTGGCGGCGGCAATGACTTTGTTGCGATGAAACACTTACCCATCTTGCTGGACGGATCGACTAGGGCGTGGTCGAATCAGCTGCCTGCTGGTAGCATTTACAGCTGGGAAGACCTGGCCTGAGTGTTCGTCAAGACGTTCGAAGGCACTTACAAGCACCCGGGTGGACTGACTGAATTGCAGCACTATGTGCAGAGGAACAATGTGACTCTCCGCGAGTATATACAATGTTGGACCATGTTGCACAACACTGTGGAGAATGTGATGGAGCATCAGGCCATCTGTGCCTTCAAGGAAGGCCTCCAGTACCGCGAGCTCTTCTGAAGTTCAGCCGGTGTGATATTCTGTCCCTCAGTTGGGCTATGGAGATCGCCAGTCGGTATGCCAACGGAGAAGAACAAGACCACCTCGGGACCGGCAAGAGCCGCGTGACCGAAGCCCTAAGTCGGGGAGCAACGCAGGCAAGAAGCAGAAACGGAAAGCTGAACGTGCCAGCAAAGCAGAAGCTGCGGCTGTGCCCGGACAAAGCAGTAGCAAGGGAAAAGCAAAAGTGGAAGAAGGATTGGGCAGTTAAGAAGAGAAGCGAGCCCAAGGGCAATATCCTAGATCAGCCCTCCAAATTCACACCAAGATTGTTGGGGATATACCCCACGGATGACCCTCCATGCAGGTATGACCTGGTGAATACCATGGCGGCTTGATGGGGATAACAGTTGCAAAAGACCCGACGATGAAAGACCTGCCAAGACATTGAAGAGACTAAGGGCGGCTTGTTCCTAAAGGCTGGCTCATTGGTGACGACATGAAGAGCCTTTGTACTAAGGGGGCAAGACAGAGATAGATTAAGTCATGAGTCATTGTACGACCCAGACTCTTTTTGTAACCTCGGGTCTTAACCTATATATAAAGGTAAGCCCTCGAGGGAGAGAGATCAAGTAAGAAAGAAACCCTTGAGAGCTAGGTAAGCGATTTCGCACCCTTGTAATCGAGATCGTCATCAATATACACAAAGCAGGACATAGGCTTTTACCTCCATCGGAGGGGCCGAACCTGGGTAAATCCTCGTCTCTCGTTCCCGATCAACCCCTTTGAGTCGGCACCTAGCTGCGATGGCCTCACATCTAAGTTCTCGCATGAGGACATCTGCCTTGACAGAACCACGATAGTTGGCGCCCACCGTGGGGCTATCGCATGGTGGAGTTGAGTTCTCAGAGGGAGCTCTCCCAGGGTTTGGGAGATACGCGGTTGGTCAGATGACCAAGAGCCGCGGTGGCAAGATCTACATCGACGACTCAGGCTGGGGCCCCGAGGCCGACTCGATCGAGTATGGGCATCGGGTCCCCTTCGGCAAGATCCATGTCTTCATCGGCAAGATCGGCGCATCAGGACCCGAGCCGGACATCTGCACCGACATCGTCGAGATGGCTCGGCGCACTCAACCCGGCCGGCATCAAGCCGGCTGGCGTCATGTTTTCATCGACTTTTCTCAAGGGATCGAGCCGACAAATGAAGTGGCAGGCAGCAGGGACACACTCGTCAACTCCGATGGTGAGTCATGCATGGGGGACACCGAGTCGATCTGTCCGCTTTTCGATGGTAGGCTTGAAGGCTATTCAGGAGATGAGACCGCCAAGGAGTCCCACGAACTGCCTCGGCAAGCCGCCGTCTTCATGGCAGGTACAACAGTGGCTCATAACTCAGTCACAGCTGGTGCGATGACCGGAACTAGCCCAATCTCAGGAGCGGCAGGCTAAAGCAAAACGCTGGCTCAAGCCATGGCTGATCTGATGGCTGAGATGACAAAGCTCCTCGAAACACCAGTGACTGTGGAGAATCAGGAAGAACGCAATACGGTGCTAACCACGCTTCGTGGGCAGATGGCTAAGATTCAGGAGGAAATCGATGCCGAAAACACTCGCATGGCCGAGTTACAGACTCACATCTGCAACGAAACTGAGCGCCTGCATGCAGAAGCTTGGCGGCTGGGCCTTCGGCGAGACGCCTCTGACGCGGTCCATCAGAGGAGGCATCTGAGTCGCCTCCCCCCCAATTTGGAGCCTTCACGGTTATTTGTCACACCTCAGAATACGCCGGCATCCAGTTAGCCATGCCTGGATCAGCCACTTGAGTCGCCGCATCAGATGCCGGGTCAGTCGCCAACTCAGCGTTTCCTGACACCAGCGGGCCACTTTTCCAATCCAGTGGACAACATGTTGGCAGCTACTCGTAACCTCGAGGCACTTCCCATCCATGGAAATACTCCAATTGAGGTTGAGGCTAGGAACGCAATTGAGATGCTAAAAACTGTGGTGACACAGCATGCGCAGTACTCTTACAGCCGTGATCGGATGCACTCTACATCTTACGTGAGCCGCAGTAAGGGCCGTCACGTGGACTCTCCGGCAGTTTCTAGCAGCGGGCGCAGGCAGAAACCTCAGAATTCCCCAAACCAACCAGTATTATCAGACGCACAGGCAGTCGTCGATGCGGCCCGAGCTGCACGACAAGCAGAAGCGGAAGCAACAACGCCAAGGGCGGGTGAGTGACCTCCCACCAGTCCCCAGCCAGCAACCATGGGGGCTGGAGTTAGTAGCCGAATGATTGGAATTCCGTGTCTAGCTCCGACTCTCCGCAGTGAGCATATGCCCAAAGAATTTAAGGTTCCTCGCAAGGTTCCCAACTACACGGCCGACCTTGAGCCGGTAGCATGGATCGAAAGCTATGAGTTAGCAATGGATATGCTCGATGTCAGTGATGCTATGTGCGCCAAGTATTTAACCATGATGCTGGAAGGACAGGCTTGAACATAGTTGAAGAACCTCCCCCCCCCAATTCGATTAATACTTGGGCAGAATTGAAGGAACGTTTTATCAAGAAATTTCAAGGTACATGCAAACGTCCCATGACGATCGCTGATCTGCAGCAATGTATCCAGCGTACAGATAAATCTGCCCACCACTGGACTTGCCGGGTTGCTGAGATCATCCACTCTTCAGATAGCATTACGGCCGCCCAAGCCGTCTTGATCTTGGAGAAAAACTGTCATTTCCAACCACTTGTTCAAAAGCTGGGACGCCTCAAGCGAAAGGTTCAGGATATGGGGGATCTCATGGACGTTCTTACCAGATATGCCGAGTCTGATAGTACAAAGGATCCCGGCTCTGACGTGGAGAAGGCTGGCAAGAATCAGAAAAATGATAGTGGCAAGGGTCATCAGCAAAACCATGGTCACAATGGGAATCCGGGCAACCAAGGCAATAATGGTAAGCGCCGACATCCTGATGGCGGGTCAGATTTTGTCGCCAACACCAACATTGGGTTCAAAAATCAGCGACTAAACAACAATTCTGGCAGGCCTTATCATGGGAATAAACCCCGCAACTATGAGGAAGCACTTAAAGGTCCTTGCCCCAAGCATAGTTTCCCAGATAAGCCAGCCGCCCATTCATGGGAGAACTGTCACTTCATGCAGGAGTTCCGCAATCAGGCTTTCTAGAATTTTCAAGGAGGCAACGACAGTGGACCTTCAGGTCATCCAGGCGGGTCAGGCGCCGGCTCATCTGGTGGTTTTGCGGGTTCAAGTTGGTGGTTATATTATGTCTAAGGTTCTCATGGATGGGGGCAACAGCATCAACATCTTATATTATGACACTTTCTGGCGAATGAATCTCTCTAAGAGCAAGTTGCAACAGTCCACTCCAGTATTCCATCGAATTGTCCCCGGAAAGTCTGCTTACCCAATTGGGCAGGTCAAACTCGACGTTGCTTTCGGTTCTGAATAATTACAGATGCGAGTCCCTGATTTTTGAGGTGATTAAGATCAAGAGCCCATATCACCCCCTCTTTGGCCGGCCGGCTTACGCTCAGTTTATGGCCCGACCTTGCTATGTTTACCTCAAGCTCAAGATGCCCGGACCAAACGGCGCCATTATTGTGGATGGAAGCCGGAAAATAGCTCAGGAATGTGAGGAAGGGGACGCAACTTATGCCAATTCTGCTTGTGCCGCAGAGGAATTGAAGTTTTACACAGCCAACGTTGACCCGACAGATATGGCCCCCCTCAAGAAACCCACCACTGAGTCAGAGCCTCAACTGAAGTTCAAGCCGGCTGAGGATACCAAACAAATTGACTTTACTTCCGGCAAATCATCTCAGCAGTTCACTATTGGGACATGCCTGGACCCCAAATAGGAAAGCGCGCTCATCGAGTTCATCCGTGAGAATCGGTACATCTTCTCATGGAAGCCTTCTGACATGCCTGGAGTACCGAGAGAACTCGTTGAGCACCACCTTAATGTGGTTCCAAAGATGAAATCAGTACGGCAATACCTGCGCCGTTTTAACGAGGAGAGACGCAAGGCTATTGGAGAAGAGGTGGTCCGGCTCCTAGCTGCCGGGTTCATCATTGAAGTTTTTCACCCTGAGTGGTTGGCCAATCCGGTGCTTGTTCTGAAAAAGAACGACACTTGGCGTATGTGTGTTGATTACATAGATCTCAACAAAGCTTGTCCCTGTTGAGGAACGTCGCATGGGAAACAAAAAATTTCCTACGCACACGCAAGATCTATCCATGGTGATGAGCATCTACGAGAGGGAGAGTGAATCTACATACCCTTGTAGATCGCTAAGCGGAAGCGTTAAGAAACGCAGTTGATGTAGTCGAACGTCTTCGCGATCCAAATCGCAAGTCGTCCCTCGATCCAAACACGATCTAGCGCCGAACGGACGGCACCTCCGCGTTCAACACACGTACGGCTTGATGACGCCTTCACCTCCTCGATCCAGCGAGCGATGGTGAAGTAGTGGATGAGTTCCGGCAGCACGACGGCATGGTGATGGTGGTGAGGAACAATCTCTGCAGGGCTTCGCCAAGCACTACGGAGATTGTGACGGGAGGAACTAGAGGGTTAGGGTTGCTGGCACACGGCTTGGGAAATCTTAATGTGTCCCGTGTGCTAGCCCTGCCCCTCTATTTATATGTTGAGCCCTGGGGTCTAAACTTGGAGAGAAAGCCTCCACAAGGTCGGTTTTGCCCGCACAAGGTCGGTTTGGCCCGCACGGAAAGAGTCCCACTTGGATTCCAGCAGTACTGCGTACAAGCGGTAGTACCGCTCATGAGCGGTAGTACTGCTTCACACAAGCGGTAGTACCGCTTACGCGGTAGTACTGCCTTACTAGCGGTAGTACCGCTTAAGGCAGCAGCAAAACTTCCTTTTGCACTTTCCAATACCTCGTGGGCTTTACCCCTTTGGTCCATATAAAGTGTTGCTGTACCCGAACACTTCGGTAAACATCCGGAACCCCTTCCGGTGAATTCCGGAACCCTTCCGGAGATCAAAACACTATTATCACATATATCAATCTTTACCTCCGGACTCTTCCGGAGATCCTCGTCATGTCCGGGATTTTATCCAGGACTCCGAACAACCTTCGGTCACCAACACAATAACTCAACTATACTAATCGTCACCAAACGTTAAGTGTGTAGACCCTGCGGGTTCGAGAACTATGTAGACATGACCGAGACACCTCTACGGTCAATAACCAATAGCGGGACCTGGATGCCCATATTGGTTCCTACATATTCTACGAAGATCTATATCGGTCGAACCTCTATGTCAAGGATTCAGTTAATCCCGTATGTTGTTCCCTTTGTTCTTCGGTATGTTACTTGCCCGAGATTCGATCGTCGGTATCTCTATACCTAGTTCAATCTCGTTATCGGCAAGTCTCTTTACTCGGTCCATAATACAAGATCTCGTGGCTAACACTTTAGTCACATTGCTTGCAAGGCTCATTGTGATGTTGTATTACCGAGTGGGCCCTGAGATACCTCTCCGTCACACGGAGTAACAAATCCCAGTCTTGATCCATGCCAACCCAACAGACACCCTCGGAGATACCTGTAGAGCATCTTTATAGTCACCCAGTAACGTTGCGACATTTGATACACACAAGGTATTCCTCCGGTGTCATTGAGTTGCATGATCTCATGGTCATAGGAACAGATACTTGACATGCAGAAAACAATAGCAATAAACTGACACGATCATAGGCTACGTTTATAGTTTGGGTCTTGTCCATCACATCATTCTCCTAATGATGTGATCCCGTTATCAAATGACATCTCATGTCCATGGCTAGGAAACCTTCACCATCTTTTGATCAACGAGCTAGTTAACTAGAGGCTTACTAGGGACACAGTGTTGTCTATGTACCCACACATGTATTTGAGTTTCCAATCAATACAATTATAGCATGGATAATAAACGATTATCATGAACAAGGAAATATAATAATAACCAATTTATTATTGCCTCTAGGGCATATTTCCAACAGTCCCAAGGACCCGTTTGCTCTTCCTCGCATCGACCAGATCATTGATTCTACAGCTGGTTGTGAGTGTTTATGCTTCTTGGATGCATACTTCGTCTATCATCAAATTTAGATGGCCGTTGAGGACCAAGAGAAGACGGCGTTCATCACCCCCTTCGGCGCTTTCTACTACATTTCTATGCCTATTGAGCTTAAAAGCGTGGGGGCTACTTATCAACGCTGCGTTCAGAACTGCCTCCACCCGCAGATTGGATGCAACGTTCATGCCTATGCGGATGATATCTTGGTGAAATCTTAGAAAAAGGAAACCTTATTGGATGACCTCAAGGAGACATTTGATAACCTTTGGGTGTACAAGATGAAGCTCAACTCGGCAAAATGTGTTTTTGGTGTTCCTGCAGGCAAGTTACTGGGTTTTCTGGTCTCTGAGCGTGGCATGGAGGCCTACCCAGATAAGATCAAGGTGGTGAACTCACTTGCTAAGCCGGCCAACATCAACTAGGTTCAGCGCATGGCGGGTCGCATTGCGGCTTTGAGTCAATTTATCAGCCGCCTGGGAGAAAAGGTGATTCCTTTGTACCAATTGTTGAAGAAAACAGACAACTTTGTCTGGACCGATGCTGCCAACGAGGCTTTCGAGGCACTTAAGAGGCAGTTGGTTGAGCCACCAATCCTAGCCGCCCTGATTGACAAAGAGCCTATGCTCCTGTACATTGCTGCAAATTCTAAGGTGGTAAGTGTTGTAGTTGTTGTCGAACGCAAGGAGGCAGGAAAGGAGTACCCAGTACAGCGGCCTGCTTATTTCGTCAGTGAAGTTTTGACATTATCAAAACAACGGTACCCACATTGGCAAAAGTTAGTCTTCGGTGTTTTTATGGCCAACCGAAAGCTTAAACATTATTTTCAGGAGCATCTGATTACTGTGGTCAGTTCAGCCCCTCTTGGAGATATTATACAGAACTAAGAGGCCACTGGGCGGATTGCTAAATGGGCTATTGATCTCGGTCCTCATCATGTGAAATATGTCCCCCGTACAGCCATAAAATCTCACTTGCTCATGGATTTCATCAACGACTGGATAGAGCTACAAATCCCTGAGGACAAACCAGATAACACATACTGGACCATACACTTTGATGGATCCAAACAATTGGAGGGCTCGGGGACTGGAATTATCTTATCTTCTCTGCGAGGTGACAAATTCTGTTATGTCTTACGGCTCATGTTCCCTTGTACTAAAAATGCAGCTGAGTATGAGGCTCTCCTACATGGGCTCTGAATGGCTAAGGAGATGAATTTGAGCCGGGTCGGATGTTTGGGCGATTCAGACCTGGTGGCTCAACAGGTTTCAGGAACTTGGGACTCTAAGGATCCCCTGATGGCGGCTTATCGTCGAGCAGTCTTGGACATTGCAGGTCATTTTCAAGGTTATCAGGTTGATCATATTGATCGCCGGCTTAATGAGGCAGCAGATGCCCTATCACGTCTCGGCTCCCAGCGTAAGCCGGTTCCTCCCAATGTTTTCCTTGATGTGCTTCATCACCCGTCAGTCAAGTTGCCATCCGAGGAAGACATTGCTATTCCAGACCCGGAGGCACAATTGGTGATGGCTCCCCATGCTATTCCTGATTGGACAATACCATATTTGGCTTATCTCACTTGTGGCAAGCTTCCAGCTGAGGAAATAACGGCTTGACAAATCATCAGGCGTTCGAAGTCGATGACCATAGTCAATGGCGAGTTACACCATCGAAGCAGCACTGGTGTGTTTCAACGATGTGTTTCTCCTGAGGAAGGCCAAGAAATCTCAATGAAATCCATGCAGGCAATTTTGGTCAACATGCCGGCTCACGGTCCTTGGTGGCCAAAGCTTTCCGACACGGGTTTTATTGGCTAGCAGCTCATGCAGATGTAGAGGAGATTGTGCGTAAATGCGACGTATGCCAAAAATTTGCTCGTCAAGCTCATGTGCCAGCTCAAGAGTTGCGTATGATTCCCATAACCTGGCCGTTTGCAGTGTGGGGACTTGACATGTAGGCCCGTTCAAGCCGTCTTCTGACAAGAAAAGTCACCTCTTGGTAGCAGTTGATAAGTTTACCAAGTGAATCGAAGCAGAGCCTGTTAGTAATTGTGATGCAGAGAGCGCCGTCAAGTTTTTGAAAAAGTTGATCTTTCTCTTTGGATATCCACATAGTATCATCACTGATAATGGCACTAATTTATCCAAGGGAGCAATGGAGCGGTTTTGTCAACGTGAGCATATCCGGCTTGATTTGGCTGCGGTTGCACATCCGCAGTCTAATGGACAGGCTGAGCGAGCTAATCAGGAAATATTGAGAGGAATCAAACCTTGGCTCATGGTTCCACTATAATGAACCCCTGGGTGTTGGGTTGAAGAACTTCCCTCGGTGCTTTGGAGCATACGAACAACTCCCAACAGATCCACTAGTTATACACCGTTCTTTCTGGTTTACGGTGCAGAGGCTGTGCTGCCAAGTGATATTCGCCATGATTCCCCTCGGGTTACTGCATATGTTGAAGCAGACAATGAGCAGGCACGTCAAGATTCTTTGGACGCCTTAGAAGAAGAACGTAACTTAGCAGCCGCACGATCAGCCATATATCAACAAGACCTACGTCGCTATCACAGCCGTAGAGTTCGCAACCGAACTTTCCAAGAAGGCGACTTAGTGCTCCGTCTGATTCAAGATCAAACAGGGATGCATAAGCTTTCACCACCTTGGGAAGGGCCTTTTTTCATCATCAAAAACCTGAACAATGGCTCATATTATCTGATTGACATACGAGAACACAATGAGTCACACACTTCAGAGGAAGAGACCAACAGGCCTTGGAATATTGCTCATCTCCGGTCTTACTTCACTTAGAGCCATTGGCTCCCAATCAATGTACATACTCATGTATATACTTTTGTGTTCAATATAATAAAGCCGGCACCCCCGAAACTCGGGGTCTTTGTCATTTCAGCTACAAAATTGCACGAGTTTTTATTCTTTGGACACAAGTCACTTGGGGGCTCCTGACTCAATGAGTTAGCCATTCATAATTTCCTTCTTGACCCGGCTAAAAGCCATTATAAACTTGGTTAAACCTGCCTGTTTGCAAGATGCTACTCCGCACAAAGTGACACCGTGTACTCTCGATAAGTCAATCCATATGGACCTTGAACTTATCCAGGTTAAAACACTAGCTTCAGTCACTTGAGGCCGGCTTACAGAAAACAAGGATAAACCATAGGCAATCATGCCCGCTTCATCGAAGCAAGACTAGAAGTATTTATATTAATTTAAATGCTGGCTTATTATACTATTTTTCATTTTTTATTGCATCATATCTCTTTCTTATGTCTTCAGGAAGTAAAACTGATTCTCCTTTTACCGGGTCAGCAATAAACATTCGGTTCATAACTCGGGATCATACGATGATCAGATATTTTGGATACATCCATTAAGGCAATCATGATTGCCCTTATTTTGCCGGCTCATCTTATTCAAAGGGCAGCTCACAGATAACAAACAGTTATTCAAAGGAAATCCATCGAAAAGATGCAACAAAAGATACCCTAAGTTGACAAAAGCATAGCGTGCGTGATGGCATGACAAGGCGGGTCAAGAGTTTCTATCCCTATTACAAGCTCACATCAAGAGCTAAGATATACCATAATTTTTTGACAAGGTATACAAGATCAACCCTTGTTGGACGGCTCATCTTTTTCTACGCGTATTCTCCGGAAGCACCATCAAGCTTGACCTTCTGCGTCAGTTGCTTCTGGATCTTCCTGGTTCGGCTCATCTTTTTAGATCTGGTGGCCCTTTTGAACCCACTTAATCATGGTCAGAGCTTTGAAGTTTGATTCTCCAGGCAATATAATAGATGAGTCAACATAAGGGGCAAAAGATTGCTTACGGCGGGGTGGCACAAGTTCAAATGGCTGGTCCTTCGGTGGATCTATATGCTTGTTCTCCATTGAGTAGGAGTCAAATTCAACTCGTTCGCCACAAGAGTTGCTAGTGGGTGGGTCTCCCTCACACATCTAGCAAAGTATTCTTCTTAAAACTGAGAACCATTAGTTTTGAACTCTGGAAACCCGCCTGCCACCGCTGCAAGGTCTAGCTCAGGAAGATACGCCTTCCCTCTGGCAAGTGCCATGTTTGCTCCCATTCGAGCCGCCGATCTCTTGAATTCTTCAACACACCGAGGGATTGTAGATAGCTGATTTAGCACATCTTTAAGTTTCTTCGGTGGATGCTCGAGGTTCTTCACCGCCATAATAGCAAACACAGATCCTGTGAACAGCTATTCCACAAATGTGAAGATTGCCTTCAGTTTGACTATTGGCTTGTGCACCAGAGACTGGTCTTTTCATCCTACATAGAAAATAAGCATCATAATAAGCCGGCAAAAGTATTGACCCGGAATTTATACAACAGAGGGATTAACAAAACTTACCGAAGATGGTGGTAAGCATTTCATTAAGTTGTCTTATCAACGTCCGCTGCTCCTCGATCACAAATCCTAGTTTTTTCTACGCATCTTCGGCCCGCTTCACAAGGGCAGCTTTTTCTATATAAAAATTGGCCTTAGCTTCAATGAGGAGCTCATTTGCTTGACGTGCAACATCTTGGGAGCGAGCCGCCAAATGATTTGCGTGAGCCTTAAGCTTTTTCTCCTGTTTCAGCCGCCTTTGTAAGTCGGCCACGGCAGATTTTGTTTCGTCTAAAGATTCCTGCACAAATAAGGCATGAGAACAAGTATTCATGCCCTAAGCCGGTGCAGGCAGACGACTCGGCACTTGGGGGCTACAACATAGACAAATCAGTTTTTTCCTAAGTCTCATGCAGTTGCAAGCAATCTACATGTCACTTGGGGGCTAAAGTACGTTGCTTCTCTATTTTACAAAAAGACCTGTCTATCTCAAAGAGATGAGCCGACCCTTGGGGGCTACAGGAGGGATGCTTTATCCCTACACTACATGAAGTTTCGGCTCAGTATGGTCATGATGACCCGGCCCTTGGAGGCTATGGGAGGAATTCTTTATCCCTACACTACATGAAGTTCCGGCTCATTATTGTCATGACGACCTGGCCCTTGGGGGCTACGGTTGCTTCTTACACTTACATTAAAAGAGCCAGCTCACTATTTCATACTAAGCTGACCCTTGGGGGCTACAAGAGTATACATGAATGAGATAAAAAGATGAAGTGCCAGGAGCTTGGAAACTTTCCTTCACAATGAAAACTTTGTATCATTGGCGGCTGATGGAGTGGCATCATCCACATTAGTCACAGGACTCGTATGCTGAGGAGGACTTGGCGGTTGAAAGGCCAGCTCAGTTGACATGCCTTGGTCTTCAGCCGTCGTGTCCATGAAAATCGGCTCATCAGTATGGGCCTGATACGTGTCCAATGTATCTATAATTTTTGATTGTTCCATGCTGATATATTATCATTCTAGGATACTTTTTAAGTATTTATTTACCAATTTATATTATTTTTTAGCACTAACCTATTGACCCAGTGCCCAGTGCCAGTTGATGTTTTCTCCATGTTATTCACTTTTTAGGTTTACAGTACCAAACGAAGTCCAATTGCCACAAAACTTTTTGGTGATTTTTTCTGGACAATAATAAGACCTGGAAGATTCGGAAGGAAGTCGGGAGCCACACGAGGCCCCACAAGCCAACAGGGCGCGGCCTGGGGGCCACGGTCTGATGGCTTGTGGGCCCCTCGTGGCTCTCCCGACCCCGTTCTCTGGCCTATAAATTACATATATTCCGAAAACCCTCAAGGCAGTCCCGAAACACTTTTTACGCCGCCGCAAGTCTCTGTTCCGTTGGGAGGCCATCTGGAGCTCCGTTTCGGCACCCTGCCGGAGGGGGGGTCGACCATGGAGGGCCTCTTCATCAACCTTGCTGCCCTCATGATGATGTGTGAGTAGTTCACGACAAACCTACGGGTCCGTAGTTAGTACCTAGATGGCAATCTCTCTCTCTCTCTATCTTGATCTTCAATACAATGATCATCGCATCTTCGCTTTGATCTATCCAATGTAATCCTTTTGTGCGGTGCGTTTGTAGGGATCCGATGAATTGTGGGTTTATATTCAAATTATTCATGAAAAGTATTTGAGTCTTCTCTAAAATTATTATGATTCTTATTTGCATGATCATCATAGCTTCGTAATTCTCTCCGATCTATTGATTTGCTTTGGCCAAGTAGATTGATCTTTCTTCAGCGAGAGAGGTGCGTTGTAGTAGGTTCAACCTGACGAGTTTCTATATCCCAGTGACAGAAGGGGACAAGTTGCGTCTTTCTGTTGTTTCTACTAAGGATAACATGATGGGGTTTATTGATATTGCTTGAGTTTACTTTGTCTACATCATGTCATTGTTCTCCATGCATTACTCTGTTTTACTTAATACTCTAGATGCATGCTGGATAGCGGTCAATGAGTGGAGTAATAGTAATAGGTGCAGGCAGGAGTCGGCCTATTTGTTTATGGACGTGATTCCTATATACACATGATCATTGCCGTGAAAATCGCATAACTATCCGCTTTTCTATCAATTGCCCAACAGTAATTTGTTACCCACCGTATGTTGCCTACATGAGAGATGCCGCTAGGGAAAACTATGGCCCCCGGGTCTATTCACTTATAAATTCACAAACGCTATTATTTTGTTGCTGCCATTATTTGTCTTTTATTTTATTTTGCAATTTACAATTATCTACAATTATCTACACAACTCATTTGCTTGCAAATAACGAGATCAATGGGATTGGCAACCCTCTTGCTCGCGTTGGGTGCAAGTTGTTTTATCTTTTGTGTGCAACCACTGAAGATGGTTGAGTATTGATATTCCTATTGGTTCGATAAAACTTGGTTTCATAACTGAGGGAAATACTTACCCGTATTGTGCTGCAATTACCCGCTCCTCTTCACGTAAAACCCAATGCAGATCACAAGTATCAGGAAGGATTTCTGGCGCCGTTGTCGGGGAATATCATCATCAACTATCAGGTAACTTCACACAAATTATCATTCAATTGTACTTCTTTTTATTTTCTGTTATATTTAGTTCATTCCATAAAAATCAAAAATACAAAAATATTTATCTTTGCTTGTCACTAGTTTACTTCTTTGCTCATTTTACTTGCTAGTTTACTTGTCCTGCTTGTTACTTTGCTTGTTCGGTCACCATGTCTCAAGATACTACTAAGTTGTGTGACTACTCAAATACTAATAACAATGATTTTATTAGTACTCCTATACCATCCGCCACTAGTGCGGAGGCTTTTGATATTAATGCTGCATTCCTAAATCTTGTCATGAAAGATCAATTTTCGGGAAGTCCTAATGAGGATCCCGCTTCACATCTTAATACCTTTGTTGAATTATGTCATATGCAAAAGAAAAAGGATATGGATAATGATATTGTAAAATTAAAATTATTTTCTTTTTCACTAAGAGATAAAGCTAAAGCTTGGTTTTCATCTTTACCTCGTAATAGAATTGGAACATGGGATAAGTGTAAAGATGCTTTTGTTGCCAAGTATTTCCCTCCTGCTAAAATCATCTCCCTTAGAAATAAAATAATGAATTTTAAACATCAAGATCAAGAACATGTTGCACAAGCTTGGGAGATAATGAAATTGATGATAAGAAATTGCCCTACTCATGGTTTAAATTTGTGGATGATTATCCAAAACTTCTATGCTGGACTAAACTTTGTGTCTAGAAATCTTCTAGATTCTGCTGCAGGTGGTAGCTTTATGGATGTGACCTTAGGAGAGGGAACAAAACTTTTGGACAACATTATGACAAATTATTCTCAATGGCATACCGAAAGAGCTCCAACTGGTAAGAAGGTAAATTATGGTGAAGAAATCGCTACTTTGAGTGAAAAAGTGGATGCTCTTATGAATACGGTTGCTAGTAAAAATACTCATGATCCCAATGATATGCCCTTGTCTAATTTGATTGAGCAAAATAATGATGCTATTGATGTGAACTTTATCTCGCGAAATAATTTCAATAACAATGCTTATAGAGGAAATTTCAATTCTAGACCGTATCCCGGTAATTCCTCCAACAACTATGGAAATTCTTATGGTAATTCTTATTGAAATTATTCTACAAATTCTAATAGGATACCCTCTGATCTTGAGAACACAATTAAATAATTCATTAATTCTCAAAAGGTTTTCAACACTATGGTAGAAGAAAAAATGCATGTGGTTGATGCTTTGGCTAAAAACATGGATAGAATTGCTCTTGATATAGAAACTCTTAAAAGTAAAGCTTTGCCACCTAAGCATGATTTTAATGAGACTAGTAAATATATAAAAATATCTATTAATGAAAGTAAGTAGAGGACCGCTAAGTTGAAAGCTAAGCGGGAATTCTTATAAAAGGCTCTTCCACCCGGTTTTTACCGGAATCATGATGAAGATCTTAAAATGATTGGTACTTCTCCTATTGAATCTTTGTTTAGTTCTCTGAATATAAATGATAAAGGTACTGGAGATGAGTCAACTCTAGTTGAGGAGCGTCCCGTTTTCTTGGAGGGTGATGATTTTGATACTAAAACTGGAAAATGTGGGTTTGGAGAGGTCAAAACTTTAACTAGTGAAACATATTCCTAAGATCTTCCTAATTTTTCAGAATTTTTGGAGTTACATAAGTATAGGTTCTCTACAGATTGCTACAGACTGTTCTGTTTTAGACAGATTCTGTTTTTGCTTGCATAGTTTGCTTGTTTTGATTATGCTATGGATTGTATCGGGGGGTATAAACCATGGAGAAGTTAGAATACATTACCTATTATGAAATTATGAAATAAGAATCAATTTATAATAGTACCTAAATTATTCAAAATGTTTCTTATACTAACGGATCTCACGAAGTTTTGTTGAGTTTCGTGTGATTGAAGTTTTCAAGTTTTGGGTGTTGTCACGATGGACAAAGGAATAAGGAGAGGCAAGAGCCTAAGATTGGGGATGCCCAAGGCATCCCAAGGTAATATTCTAAGGAATATTCAAGCGTCTAAGCTTGGGGATGCCCCGGAAGGCATCCCCTCTTTCGTCTCAATCCATCGGTATGTCACTTGAAGCTACATTTTTATTCATCACATGATATGAGTTTTGCTTGGAGCGTCATTTGTTTTTGTTTGCTTTTACTTTTAGTTTGCCACAATCATCGTTTGCTGGACACACCTATTTGAGAGAGACACACCTTCATCATAATTTGTTAGAATACTCTATGTGCTTCACTTATACCTTTTGAGCTTAGCAGTTGCTCTAGTACTTCACTTATATCTTTTTGAGCACGGTGGCATGTAGATTTTATAGAAATAATTCACTCTCACTCTTCACTTATATTTGTTTGAGAGTTAATAAATAGTGATGGTATTTTGCATGGGTCATAAGACTAGTCCAAAAATAATAGGTATTCAATGAGTGATAATTAAAAGCATCATGTAGCACATATAGAGAAATTGTGGGTTAATGATATTGATTTGGTAATATGAAAAAGGTGTGAGTTCATAATTGTTGATTAGTAGAAGTGTCGATATTAAGAGAGGTTAACTTCTTGTTCATCTAAAAATTAAAAAGGCATGGTGATGATGTGTGAGCATTTCTATTCCTCGTTGGAATCCTAGTGTTGTTTCGGGTCGGAGGCGCGCGATGGTTTACTCCTACCAACCTCCTCCCTCGAGGCATGTGAGTAGTACTTGATTTGTGATAAAACTAATAAAACTTTGCAATAAGTATATGAGTTCTTTATGACTATTGTGAAACCATGGACATACGCAATCTAGCCTCCTCATATTTGCTAGCCTCCTCGGTATCGTGCATTCCCATTCTCACCTAGAGGAACGGTGCAACTTTTGCCGGTGCGTCCAAACCCCGTGTCATGATACGCTCTGTTGCACATAAGTCTCATTATATATTCCTCAAAACAGCCACCATACCTACCTATCATGGCATTTCCATAGCCATTCCGAGATATATTGCCATGCAAATTCCATCGTCACTTCACATGACTAGTTCGTTCATCATCATATTGCTTTGCATGATCATATAGAGCTAGCATAGTATTTGTGTCAAAGCCACCACTCATCATGTTTTTGATACATGTCACGTTAGATCTTTGCACATCCTGGTACACTACTAGAGGCATTCATATAGAGTCATATCTTCCTATCAGTTCTTCATATCGAGTCGTAAGTAAATAAAAGTGTGATGATCATCATTATTAGAGCATTGTCCTAGTGAGGAAATAAAAATGGGGGAGGCCAAATGAGCCCACCACAAAAAAAATGAATGAGATAAAATGAGAGAAGGGACTTTGCTACTATCCTTTACCACACTTGTGCCTCAAAGTGGCACCTTGTTCCTCATAAAGAGAGTCTCATGTTATGTCATTTTCATATGCTAGTGGGAATTACTTATCATTATTATAAACTTGGCTTGTATCTTCCTATGACAGGCTTCCTCAAATGTCGGAGGTCTTTATGAGCAAGCAAGTTGGATGCACACCCCACTTAGCTTCAGTTGAGATTTCATACAATTATAGCTCTAGTGCATCATTTGCATGGCAATCCCTACTCCTTGTATCGACATCTATCGACGGGCATCTCCATAGGCCGTTGGTACGCCTAGTTGATGTGAGACTATCTTCTCCACTTTTTAACCCTTTGATATCTACCACCACATTCTATTCCACCTATATGCTATGTCCAATGGCTCACGGTCATGTATTGCGTGAAGAATAAAAAGTTGATGCATATTGAAAAAGTACGATCCAATTGCCTGACTTGGGCACCGTGGTGCTTGACATTTGTATTAATGTGGTGAAGATGGAGCGATGCCTTGCTAATATAATAATATGAATGGGGGTAAACATTCTTTGAGGATCGTATACTTTGAAAGATTGATGATTTTGTTTCTTATGCTTATAAGTATTGCTATGCTAATATTTGTTAATTCATCGTTTCTCAATGAGCATGTCACATCAAAAAATCTGTTTTTATCATTTACCTACTCGAGGACGAGCAAGAATTAAGCTTGGGGATGATTGATACGTCTCCAATGTATCTATAATTTTTGATTGTTCCATGCTGATATATTATCATTCTAGGATACTTTTTAAGTATTTATTTACCAATTTATATTATTTTTGAGCACTAACCTATTGACCCAGTGCCCAGTGCCAGTTGTTGTTTTCGGCATGTTTTTCACTTTTCAGGTTTACAGTACCAAACGAAGTCCAATTGCCACGAAACTTTTTGGTGATTTTTTCTGGACAAAAATAAGACCTAGAAGATTCGGAAGGAAGCCGGGAGCCACACGAGGGCCCCACAAGCCAATAGGGCGCGTTCTGATGGCTTGTGGGCCCCTCGTGGCTCTCCCGACCCCGTTCTCTTGCCTATAAATTCACATATATTCTGAAAACCCTGGAGGCAATCCTGAAACACTTTTTACACCGCCGCAAGTCTCTGTTTCGTCGGGAGGACATCTAGAGCTTTGTTTCGGCACCCAGTCGGAGGGGGGATCGATCACGGAGGGCCTCTTCATCAACCTTGCTGCCCTCATGATGATGTGTGAGTAGTTCACCATAGACCTACGGGTCCGTAGTTAGTACCTAGATGGCAATCTCTCTCTCTCTCTTGATCTTCAGTACAATGATCATCGCATCTTCGCTTTGATCTATCCGATGTAATCCTTTTGTGCGGTGCGTTTGTTGGGATCCGATGAATTGTGGGTTTATGTTCAGATTATTCATGAAAAGTATTTGAGTCTTCTCTGAAATTATTATGATTCTTATTTGCATGATCATCATAGCTTCGTAATTCTCACCGATCTATTGATTTGCTTTCGCCAAGTAGATTGATCTTTCTTCAGTGAGGGAGGTGCGTTGTAGTAGGTTCAACCTGACGAGTTTCCATACCCCGGTGACAGAAGGGGACAAGTTGTGTCTTTGTGTTGTTGCTACTAAGGATAACACGATGGGGTTTATTCATTGCTTGAGTTTACTTTGTCTACATCATGGCATTGTTCTCCATGCATTACTCTGTTTTACTTAATACTCTAGATGCATGCTGGATAGCGGTCGATGAGTGGAGTAATAGTAATAGGTGCAGGCAGGAGTCGGCCTATTTGTTTATGGACGTGATGCCTATATACACATGATCATTGCCATGAAAATCGCATAACTATCCGCTTTTCTATCAATTGCCCAACAATAATTTGTTACCCACCGTATGTTGCCTACATGATAGAGGCTGCTAGGGAAAACTATGGCCACCGGGTCTATTCACTTATAAATTCACAAACGCTATTATTATCTTGCTGCCATTATTTGTCTTTTATTTTATTTTGCAATTTACAATTATCTACAATTATCTACACAACTCGTTTGCTTGCAAATAACGAGATCAAGGGGATTGGCAACCCTCTTGCCTGCGTTCGGTGCAAATTGTTTGCTCTTTTGTGTGCAGCCGATGAAGACAGTTGAGGATTGATATTCCTATTGGTTTGATAAACCTTGATTTCATAACCGAGGGAAATACTTACCTGTAATGTGCTGCAATTACCCGTTCCTTTTCACGGAAAACCCAACGCAGATCACAAGTATCAGGGCCGTCTCCACATTAGGGGCCGGCTCAGCTCTCAAGTCTGGGTTGTTTGCACCAGAAGGTTCAACATGAGTGGCCGCCTCATCTAGCAGCCGGTTTGGAATATGATGGCTTGCAGCAGCGGAAGACGACCCGACCGTTTGTTTCCTCAACACAGCTTTGGCTCTACAGTCATCAGCACCAAGTATGGAATTAAGAAAAAGACAGGTCATGGCAAAATATACGGAGTTAAATTCAAATAGAGGCTCACCCGCGGTTGATGGTAAACAGCGGGAGCTGTGTCGCCGTTGAGTCGCCAGAAGAAGAGGGTGATTCCTGTTAAAGTGAATTAGAAGGGCTAAGAGGTTGCTTAAAAAGGCTGGCTTGCGGACGAGAAGCAGTTGGACTATGCGGTACCTCAACACGTTGCCTACGGGCGGTCGACTCAAGAGATAAGTCGGGTGCTAACTCGCCCGAGCTACTTCGGGTCTTGCGCTTTGATTGACCGGTGTGTTGAGTTTTCTTCAAAAGAAAATTGGGGTCTAAGTGAGCATATGGGTGCGAAAACTTAACTTTTCTGACAGCTTGTCTTGTCCTTTTCGGGATAAATGGCCTTGATGAGTCGGAGGAGATTGAAATTACCTCAGCATCACCGGCTTGACTAGCCTCCATCTCATCCTGACAAGAAGGGAAAAGATATGTTAGTAAATCTACTAAAAAGGAGGTAAAATAAGACAAGTTCTACCTCGGAGTTTTCCTCTGTGCCGGCTCTTCCAGTCGGGTCGACAATTTCCCTAGGTTGAGAAGGCATGGGAGTCTTAGCCCTGACTCTCCGCCAGATAGCATCGACCTGTATAGCATAGAACAAGCCGGGAAATGAGCATAGAAAGAAGTAGGTTATGATAAAGATAAAAAAGTACAAAACACTTACTACAGGAGCAGGGTTGGTCAAACAAAACGGGGATAACCCGGTTACACTGCATTGTTCTTTCGATTCACTGAAGAATTTCTTTGTAGCTTTGTTGATTTCATCTTCAGACACATCTACCTCACTGAAGCGCTGAGCATCGATGGATTCACCAGTATACTCGCACATCAAGCCGCCCCTCAAGCTTAGGGGTTGGATTCGCCAGCGTAACCAGCACCGCATCAGATCAATTCCAGTGAGACCGTGAGCGATCAGAGCCCTTAATTTTAAAAGCAAGGGCGAAAGCATTTTTTGTTCTTCCTCAGTTTGCCAACCCAGAAATTCGCTTTTGGCGTCAAGACGCTCTAACCTGTAACCCGGCAAGGGGTTCTGGCCATCCGGGGCAGTATTCTTGCAATAAAACCAAGTAGCATTCCAGCCCTTGGGGTGGCTGGCAAGTTTCGATTCAGGGAAAGCACTATTTTTCCTTTTCTGAATTGAAATACCTCCAAGTTCTACACTAACACCATTCTTTGTCTTAGTTTGATGGTTGATATAGAAGAATTGTCTGAAAAGAGTAACAGACGGCTTGACTTGAAGATACGCCTCGCAGAGCACTTGGAACTGACAAATATTGGTCATTGAATTGGGACTAATATCTTGTGGCCTAAGTTGGAAAAAATGAAGCAGGTCCCTGAAGAACTTTGACCTGGGCGGGCAAAACCCTCTATGCAAATGATTTGTAAAAACCACTACCTCCCCTTGGGCGGGTTGAGGGGTGCTTTCTTCATCAAGAGCTCGCCATTCAATCTGGTCCTCAACTGGCAGGAGGCCTTAGTTTACAAGGTCCTCCAGTGTGAGTGTCAAAACCTTGGACCTAGCCCAACCACAATTTTTGATGGTCCTGGGAGGCATTGTGACCTTTACAGTACAGACTACAATACAGAAAGGAAAAGGTGTGATGAGCCGGAGTTTGAGCCGACCTATAAAGAAATAAAGAAGATTGGGTCACTAGCAAGTTAAAAGAGCCGGTTATGATGAGCCAGCATTTGAAGGGAAGGTTGACACCTCATATGAGTTTACAAGATAAGCAACTAAAGCTGGTTTATTCTCTAGTAAGCCGGCTAATGGAACAGACTGAACGTTTGAGCCGGCGGACAAGTATAGGAACGAGCCGGTATTCGTTCAAGCTAGCTCAGGAGCAATTCAAGTTTCTATAAAAAGACTTCACAAAAATCTTCGCCTGCAAACAAATTCTACCAAAACAGAGGTATGAATGGATCTAGTATATGCGGAGAAAATGAAAATAAATGCCCTAGAGGCATTGGAGGAACCGAAACCAAGGCATTCGCAAGATCTCATGGGTGAACTATTTCAGATCTATTGTATTACAAAAACACATCGGAGACCAAGCCAAGACTTTACTTACTAAAACAACATGGAGTCAATGGATCTACGTCGACTACTTGGATGAACTAGATGAACAAGTGATGAACTATGGAGAAGAAGTCAAACCCTAATGGGGAATGAGGCTTACCAGATTCCGACGGAGGAGATGAGGAGGCGACTGCGCCTTCTCAGGTGACCGTTGACGAACTCCGGCGACAGCAGCGATGCAGTCCAATGTACGAGCGCGGGCTTGAGTTCCGGCGAGGTCGGGCGACAGTTTGGAGGCGCAAGGAGGAAGAAGTAAAAATGAAAAGAGGGGCCTCACAACCTATTTATAGGGAGGAGAACCCGAAGAGGCGTGCTAGAAAAATGGGCTGTTACAACAATTAGTGGCTACAGAAGCGCCTCGATTCCTGCGCCTGAATAGATTTGATGACTGTTCAAAAAGATTAGCCATGATGACATGAATACGTCAGTAGTCAACAAGGTGACGTCATCACAGAGAAGCTAGAAAACACCAAGTCCTGAACGAAGAAGATAACTCGGAATTGAGTTTAGCATGAATAAATCCATGTCAAACTGGGGGCTAATGTTGGGGATATACCCCACGGACGACCCGCCTTGCACGTATGACCTGGTGAATACCATGGCGGCTTGATGGGGATAACAGTCGCTAAAGACCCGACGATGAAAGACCCGCCAGGACGTTGAAGAGACTAAGGGCAGCTTGTTCCTAAAGGCCGGCTCATGGGCCAGGATTAGCAAGCCGGCTCATTGGTGACGACATGAAGAGCTTTTGTACTAAGGCGGCAAGATAGAGATAGATTAAGTCACGAGTGATTGTACGACCTGGACTCTTTTTGTAACCTCGGGTCTTAACCTATATATAAAGGTAAGCCCTTGAGGGAGAGAGATCAAGTAAGAAAGAAACCCTTGAGAGCTAGGTTAGTGATTCCGCACCCTTGTAATTGAGATCATCATCAATATACACAAAGCAGAAGGTAGGCTTTTACCTCCATAGGAGGGACCGAACCTGGGTAAATCCTCGTCTCTCGCTCCCGATCAACCACTTTGAGTTGCCACCTAGCTGCAATGGCCTCACATCTAAGTTCTCGCACGAGGACATCTGCCGTGACAAAACCACGACAAAGAGGGATGAAGACGAAAACCTCATTCTGTCGAAGCATACCACTTGGGAGTGCCGTCTGCTCAAACAGGAGATGGGAGGAGAGCCCTCCGAGGGCAAGGACGATGACGACGCAGAGGGGAGGATGCCTCTGGGTACCCCCAACATCGAGAAGATTCTCATGATCTTCACAGACGTTGAAAGCAAGAGCCGACTAAAGGTCATCAACCAAGAGATCAACATGACAGTTCTGACTTTCACCAAATATATGGATTTGGTCAAGTTGCCTGTTACATTCAATCAGTCAGATCACCTAACCCATAGACGGACCCTGGGTGGTAGGCACTGGTAGTGGATCCGGCAATTAATGGAGTCCGGCTGCGAAAAGTCCTCGTGGACGGGGGCAGTGGGCTCAACATCATCTACGCCGACACATTGAATGTGATGGACATTCCCTTGTCCCGACTGAGCAAGAGCAACATGCACTTTCACGGTGTCATCCCCGGGAAGAAAGCGAAGTCACTTGGGCAGATCGCTCTCAACGTCGTATTTGGCAGCGAAAAGAACTACGGGAAAGAATGGCTGACCTTCGAGGTGGTTAAAGACCGTTGGGTCGTCCGCGGCTTTCCTCAGTGGCCCGGCATCGATTTCGGGGAAACCTTCTCCCCGGTGGTCAAGCCGGCGACGATCCGCACGGTGCTCACCCTGGCTTGCTCGCGCGGTTGGCCGGTGCACCAACTCGACATGAAGAACGCCTTTCTTCACGGCGTTCTCGACGAGCAAGTGTACTGCTACCAGTCGGCTGGGTTCATCGACAACTCTCGCCACGACTACGTGTGCAGCCGCTCCAAGTACCTTTACGGCCTCAAACAGGCGCCGAGGGCTTGGTTCCATCGCTTCGCTTCATTCGTCGGTACTATTGGCTTCACTGCATCACGCTCAGACGCCTCCCTGTTCATTCTCCGGCGGGGCGTCGACGCTGCTCATCTTCTCCTGTACGTTGACGATATCGTACTCACGACGTCCACGACAACACTCCTTCACTCCATCGTTGCTCAACTTCAACGCAAGTTTGCCATGACAGATATGGGTGCCCTGCACTATTTCCTTGGCATCCGTGTGCAACGTACGCCGCGCGGGTTCTTCCTCAACCAGGGCCAATACACCGAAGAGCTTCTTCGTCGCGCCGGCATGTCCCAGTGCCATGCTGCTTCCACACCTGTGGACACGACGCCCAGTCTTGCCGCTGACGCCGGCGGCCCGGTCTCCAACCCGTCTGAGTATCGCAGCCTCGCCGGTGGCTTGCAATACCTGACCATGACGTGTCCTGACCTCGCGTACGCCGTGCAACAAGCCTGCCTCCATATGCATGACCAGCGGGACAGTCATCGCACTCTCATCAAGCGGATCCTGTGGTATGTTCGTGGCACGCTCACGCACAGGCTCCTTCTTCCAGCTTCATCATCAACCGACATCATTGCGTATTCAAACGCGGACTGGGCCGGTTGTCCTGACACCCGCCGGTCCACTTTTGGCTACTGTGTGTACCTTGGTGCTACGCTCGTTAGTTGGTCCTCGAAGCGTCAGGCTATCGTCTCCCGTTCCAGCGCAGAAGCAGAGTACCGGGCTGTTGCAAATGTTGTCGCTGATTGTGTATGGCTGCGTCAACTTCTTGGTGAGCTTGCCATCTCTCAACTGAAGGCCACCGTCATCTTTTGTGATAATGTGCCAGCCGTGTACATGTCCACCAATCCCATTCATCATCGGTGGACCAAACACATTGAGGTCGACATCCACTTTGTCATAGAAAATGTGGCACTTGGTGAGTTTCGTATTGTACATGTTCCAACAGCTCAACAACTAGCCGACATCATGACAAAGGGTTTGCCAACATCAGTTTTTCAGAGCTTCAGGTCCAGTCTTTGCATCTCTCCAGGCGCCGACGACATGACTGCGGCGGGGTGTTAGCGAACGTGCTTTAGTAGTGGTGTAGTGGCCCTATTCTTCAGGCTAGTTTAGAGAAAATCCGTTGTACATCATGTATATATGTACCTGTGTAACAGCCACATCATAATTAGGAAGTGTTGCACGATCCTCTCTCTCTTTCCCCTCGTTCAGACTCCAACACTCTCGTCTTTCTCTGTCTCCTCTTCCCGGCACCCGTCCACCTCGCCTCGATTCGCTGCACCTGGCCTCCTCCTGCTCCTCCAGTGCTGATCCCCGCAGCCATGCCCAGCTCTCCTGACCAACGTCCCCGTTCATGTCTTCTCTATAAACCTAGATGAGAGACATGGAGGTAACCAGTGGTGGTGGGAGGAGCGTTTGATTCCCGCAACTCACGCGTGGAACATGGAAGAATCCAACCCCATTCCCCATTCCCCATTCCCCTGTATCCCAATTTTGCTTCATGCTTCAGGTTTTGCATTTGCTAGCCATTGCTACAGGCTTCAGGCCTTCTTGTAGTGCCTACTGCCTACAGCTGCTACTGGTGGTGCACACGCACAGCTGCCATGCGAAGTCATGCACTGAAGCATGTTATGCTCGCCGTAGCATGCATCAACTCCTTGTTGCCTTGTTGCTGTTTTCGGCCATCGTCATCGTCGCCAACACCGAGTACCAGCGACTAGCCATGAACAGCGAGGTGCCGGACATGGCATGCACACGCCCAACTGTCATGCTACCGTTCCGTCTAGCTGCCATGCTGATGTTCCGTCCAAGGTGGTGCATCTCTGTCGTGCCGCCGTTCTTGGCCGTCGTCAGCACCGCCAACACCAAGCAACAACGGCGCACGGGGCCATCAGCTATGTGGAGGTGGAGAAGCTCCGGGAGAACAACTATGAGGAGGTTGGGAAGCTCGCGACTGGAAGCAGCAATGGCGACGGCGGCAGCCGGGAGTAGCGGAGGGCCAGCATTGAGAGAGACGAGAAGGATAAGGAATTAAGGATAAGGGAGAGGGGAGCTGCGGCTGTTGACTTGGCCCGAGGGCAACTTTGTCCATGTACAGAATACAAAAGCAAATGCATACGTGTTAGTGTGTCTAATCCTCTAAAACGGTATGTAGTGGCATATTTCAAAGCTAGTGAACTTTGCAGTGGCATGGAATTTTGTTTTTCCCCAAAACCCTAAAACCTCTGGCGGTGCCTTAGGCGATTAGGGTTTTGACCGTGGAACCCGTGTCTCGCCCGGAAATTCGTCGCCGGGGCGAAGCGAGTACGTTGCGAAGGAACACCGATGGCCGCCCCCAGTGCCGCTACTGGCGCGGGGATGGGGGATGAGGCGCCGACGGGTCGCGACGCCAGGAAGAAGTTAGAGGAGGCTTTGGGCAAGTTGGATATCTCTGAGGAAGAGTCTACTCCCCTGGTGATTGACGATCGCGTTGAGAGGGGACCGGCGAGGTGGCTGCTGGCTGGTAAAATTCTTCACCGAAACCAATTCCATATCCAGACCATCACCAATGCCTTTCGTCCGGCGTGGGGAAACCCACGAGGCTTGAAGTTCAGATCAGTAGGAACAAACATGTTTGTAGCTGAATTCGAGACTTAACGTGACAAAGATCGTGTTTGGGGTGGATCGCCATGGCATATCAACAAGAATGCTGTAGTTCTTGTGGAATTTGATGACTGTATGAGGCCGGAAGAACTCAAGTTCGATCGGCTCCAAGTTTGGGCGCGGGTTGTGAATCTGCCCTACAACTTGAGGGATGAATCTTGGTGGACTCCCATTGCAAAACAGATGGACAAGAATGCACAATCTGTGAGTTTTGATCATAGTGGTGGTTTTTGGAGAACACGGATCACAATCGAGGTGGAGAAGCCACTGCGAAGGTGGATTCTTATTGACTCCGCCAGGAGGAAGAAAGTGGATATGTATGACTTTCAGGATGAGCAGATTCCATATTTCTGTTTCTCTTGTGGCAGACTAGGGCACTCTGAATTGTCCAACACCGGGCTCCCGGGATGAGAAGGGGGAGCTTCCGTTCGGACCTAAGCTTCGCGCGCCAGATGAGTACAGAAGGTCGACGTCGTCGGAGAACTCCTCCAGGGAACAGAACTCAGGTGCTAATAGTCAACATGCAACCAGAAACTCAAGCACACATAAAGACACTGGTGAGGAAGTGGTTTCCCCTGTCAAGCATAAACAACAATAGAAGCGGAAGGAAGTACCAACCCAAGTCTATCGGCCTATGGCAAAAACCTCGTTGATGCTCACAGATGGAAAAACTGATGTTGTTGGTGTGGAAACTGGTCTGGGGATGATTGATACAACTTCAGTAAGCAATGACGTGGATGAGGGTGCTGATCGTAGCCCAAAGAGGAAGAAACCTACCCCTGAAAATTCGACAGAGGCCGCGGCGCGGCCCTTCCCATCCCAATGAGTTGTATCAGCTAGAACTACCGGGGGCTTGGGAACCTCGAGGCAATTCGCGAGCTTCGCTGTATTGTGAGGCTGGAAGGACCCTCTCTACTCTTTGTAATGGAAACAAAAATAAGAGCAAAAAAGAGTAGAGGACCTTCAAACTAAGCTAGCTTTTGATGGATGTTTTGCTGTAGACAGTGTCGGCCTTAGTGGTGGCATTGGTCTTTTTTGGTCTAAGGATGTTACCGTCGAATTGAAAAACTTCAGTAAGTGTCATATAGATGTTTTGGTCCGTAATAAAGATCAGAACTCTCCCTCGTGGAGATTTACGAGTTTCTATGGAGCTCCGAATGCTGAGGATAAACACCTTAGTTGGCAGCTCTTGCGTACACTTTTCGTTATGCCGCATGCCGCATGGTTGTGTATGGGCGATTTCAATGAGACTTTGTACGCCAGTGAGCACTTCAGTAGAGCTTCTCGGCCGGAAAGCCAGATGAGAGCCTTTAGAGAAGTTGCTGATGATCTTTCCTTCCAAGATTTGGGCTGGTCGGGCATGGCTTATGTCGGATTTCGGGCTCCGTAAAACCCAAAGAAGTTCGAACACAGGGGCGTGTGCGAAGATCTACACAACTTCGTCCTCAAGCTTGCCGCTCGACAGCCTCGACAGACGGACTTACTCAATCGCGGGGAAGAAGACTAGAACACGAGGATTTACCCAGGTTCGGGCTGCTGCGAAGCGTAAAACCCTACTCCTGCTTTTGGTGGATTGCCTCACAAGGAGGTTTTTGGAAGAACTAGTACAATGGTGAGTTGCCTCGCAAGGGTGCTCAAGCGGTGTTCCATCTCCCCTCTCTACAGAGCAGCCTAGCCTCTCTTTATAGTGGCTCGGGTCCTCTTCCCTTATCACAATGGAGGGAAGGGATCCCACAACGGCCAAATTCGAAGGGGGACAAGGAGTACACCCTTATCCCGACGAAAGGTGGTCTTCGCCTGCAAAGTAGCCAGTGGTGATGCAGGGGTGGGCTCGGCGATGACATCCGCCTTGTGGAGCTCGTGGTCTTGGTCTCGTTGCACCGGAATGGAAACCTTTGGGGGGTGCTTTGGGAACCCGCGTACGTCTTTCCCCCCTTTGCACCAAAGAGGAAATTGTCTCATCTGCACGCGCTGGTGCCCGCCTGGCCTGGCTTGCCTCACCCCCGGCCTCCCGAGTCTTAGCGTTGCATGGGGATCTCCGCCCCTCGGGAGGTGACCTTGGGAGGCCTCCTCCCTCCGAGGGTCTTGGCGCCGTCCTCCTCGCGAGCGCGGGGCTCTCGCGAGGGCCTTGTCTTGAATGGGGCCGTTCTGGGCCGTGCTTGGCTGTCGAGGTGGGCCACCCCCCGGGCCGCAGGCCGGCAGGTCTGGGTACCCCCGTCCCCAGAACGACGACAGCAACCCCTGGGCCCAAGGCGCACTTGGGTTGGCTTCGGGGCGAAGCCGAAGAAGCCGACCTGAGCGCCGCGGGCCCCAATCGCCTGCGGGCCCAACCTGGCGCGTGGCGCATAACGAGACGCGGACGCCTCCGCTCCCCGAAGGCGTCGGGAGCCGCCCCGAGTCAAGCTGACGCGAGGCCTGCGCGCCGCGCCGGCCATCATTGCCCTTCCTTGAATGCGGATGTCTCATTGCGTCCTCCCTCCCTCGGGCCACGCGGATGTGACCCGACGAGGGCAGATGAAGCGACGTGAAGTAGGGCAGCACGCCGACCGAGTCTGGCACGCGGCGCCCAAGGAGCGCATGGCGCCTCCACTCCCCACGACGCCCCGTGGGCAGCGGTTGTGCCTATAAACCCGCCCCGCCCGGGGGGGTCTTGCCATCCTGACGCGCCCTCTCGCTTCCCATCCTTCCAAAGATATCTTTCTCATCCTCCCCTCTTGCCTTATCCTCCATGGCGTCTGGAGGGAGTGCAGCAGGTGCGGGGAAGCGCACGGGGTCCTCGGTTCCATCGTCGGCCCCTGGAGGCAGTGGCGGAGGGCCTTCGAGGCCGACCCAAGCTCGCTGGTGCTGGGCCATCATCGACGAGTAAGTGTTCCGCCACCCCCGGCCTTCTCTTGCAATCATGCCCGGCATGCCAGACCTGATCGTTTCCTCCCCCCAGGGCGCCTGCGCCCAAGAGGCGTAGGCTCGACGAGCTCCAGGAGGAGGCGGGCGCGTTGAGGGCCCAGCTGGCGGACGCCGAGGCCACCCTCCAGGCCACGCTCAAGGGCGAGGCGGAGGCCCAGGCAAAGCTGGCGTCCCTCCAGGCCCAAATCAAGGGGGCAGCCGACGCCGTGCAGGCCGCCCAGGACGAGGCGGCGCACGCGAAGATGCTGGAGGCGTAGCGCGCCAAGCAGTACCTGGACATCACCCACCACGCGGTTGGTGCGGTGCGCCGGTTCGTCGGGGAAGCTCCCGCGCTGACGTGCGCGCACGGCGACGGGGGTTACCTCAACTTCTTCGGCAAGGTGGTGGAGGCGCTAGAGACCGGCGTCTCCCGGGTGGACGAGGACAACGCGTCCAGCGCGCGCGACCTCCTGGACATTGCACTGACGCGCGTCTTCTCCAACCTACGCCGCCACATCCCGGAGCTTGTCCTCCCCCGCGTCATGGAGCCATTGCCTGAGGAGCTCCAGAGGCCCCTCCGGGACGAGGTGTGCCCGCACGTGGAGGCCCTGGTGGAATGGTTCGTCCAAGAGCCTTCCTCCGACGAGGGCGACGACTCCGGCGCCGAGGCAAGCGGAGGTCTAGATGGCGACAGCGGCTCCTCCGCCTAGGCTTCCCCATTTTCTTCCCCTGGTCCCTATCAAATCAACAAGCACTTGGCCCCTGGGGGCATTAAAACTTTTGTGTTTTACCTTCGTTTTCTTCCCTCTCCTTTTAAGCTGTTGGTTGCTTGTTTTGTGTGACGCGCCCTCGTCCCCTGCGCGGAGTTCTGTGTCATCATTGGTGCGGCACCGTGCACTCCCTCGCACCTTCGCCCGTACCGATGTGCCGCTGCTCCGCGCCCGACGCTCTTCGTGAGGTCCGCTGAGGTGTCGCACTTTGCCCAGCGATGACGGCCCGTTAGGGCCTCGCGAGGCGGACCCTCCTGAGGTGGAGCGTGTTGTCCCAAGACTGGGGTTTTAGCGACGACGCCGAGAGAGGCCGGATTCCTTCCTTCGCGCTGCCCTTCCCTGTACCTGGAGCAACAAGTGGCTTGACGGGGACACGTAGTAAATCGTAGCGCGATCGGGGTACTTAGCTTGACAGGCCGTGGCGAGCTCGTGCGCTGTGTGGTGCAGCTGTGGCGTCTAGGGAGCTCGAGGATCCCGCCAGGGAGGGCTTCTTCCGTGCGAGCAGAATGGTTTGGGAGCCTTTTTATCACTCTACGTCGGCGGGGCCCAATCTCGCGCCTACCTCGACCGCCGTTGGGGCGTCCGAATCACCAGGACGAGACCAAGGGGCAAGGAGCTACGCGATCAGTGAGGTTCCTGAGGCGCGCTGCTCAGGAGTCCCCCTTGACGCTCAAGCGACGCTCTACGTCAGCGGGGCCCAATATTGTGCATACCTCGACCGCCGTTGGGGTGTCCGGATCACCAGGACGAGACCAAGGGGCAAGGGGCTACGTGACCAGTGAGGCTCCTGAGGCGCGTTGCTCAGGAGTCCCCCTTGACGTTCGAGCGGCTCCCATACCTTTTGTCGGTTCCTGCCCCGGGAGGTGCCTGAGCCTCCCGAGGCTCCGTGTTGCCGCGCCGGGCCATAGCCGGAGCCCCCGAGCGAGGGTCGACCGTTAAAAGATGGATGCTTCCGAGGCAACAGGCCCTTGTCGGCCTGCCCAGAGGCGCCATGCGAGGGCCAAGGTGCCAGGGCCTTGGCAAGGTGTCGATTCAAAAAACGAGACTTCAAGACCAGAAAAAAGGAATTGCAAAGAGAGAAAATTCCCGCCCCCTTTTAAAAAAAAATAGAGTTATGAAACCTTCAAGTTTCGTTTCAAAAAGTGGCAATTCGAATACAAAAAAGGAAGCAAGCAACAGCCGCGTCCGGCACCTAGGCTAGTCTTCGTCTTCATCTTCCCCCAGCGCGGAGCATAGGGCATCCACGTTGCATGGGCATAGTCATTGGAGGACAGTGTTGTCCGCCAGCGTGGACCATGGGGCTTCCACTTGGGCGTGGGATGGACCCCTCCGCGTCCTCGGGGGGCTCCGGGCATATACATCCCACTCATTATTACGTGAGAGTGTCACGGCTGAAGATAACTGGGCAAGCCCCCAGGCGCATGGCCTAGGTGCTCCCAACTCAGTTAAGAGCCATCTCGCGCATTTCTGCGTGGTTGCGCGCCCATACAGCCCAAACCTGAGTGCATCGTTCCCCGCGTAGCCACGGGATTGCGCTCCCGCGGCCCAAACATGAGCACAATGCACCCAGCGCAGCCATAGGGGTGTTGTGTCGGTGAAGCCGCCTTGTGAGGCGTCGGGGCGCCGGCCAGACCACGACCCGAGGACCTCGCGAGGCCCTGCCTCTTGAGGGACGCGCCGGCTCCCCCGTTGCCGCGCGTGGCCCGCGCTGCTCATATCCTGCCGGTCCCCCTAGGCGGTTGCCCCTACGGCCCAGAGGGCTCGGCTGCGTGCTGCTTGCTTGCGAGGGCGGCGGCTGTGTCGCGCCCCCGCGCATCCCGGGATGCCCCCTCGCTTGCACCAACCAGGCCTAGTGCCTTCCCAATGGAAGCCCCCAGGCCCGGCTTGGAGAGGTCGTCCGGGACATCTCCCTACTCCGGGAGGATGCTGGCTCCTGCGGGGGGCGCGTGATCCACCGCGCCATCCAATGGTATGACATAGCTCGGAACATAGGCCTCTGTGTAAAGGCCTTGGCCTCCTCCTGAACCGTCTCCGCGCGCCCCATGGGCAACCTCCCTGGGTGGCAAGGCGATGCCGCCCTGGACGCGCGGCCCACAAACCCTCCTACGGCGGGCCTCCGCCCGGAGTTGCTCACCTCTGCCGTCGCCACAGGGTTGGCCGCGCGTGTCTCGACGTGGGTTGCCTCCTTGGTTATCCACCACGCCTCCGTTATGGTTACCTGTCTGCCCGGAAGCTTGAGCCGCCTGATCCCTGCGCCTGATAGCGCGCTCTCGCCGGGACGACCCAGGTTGTTGATGATCCACCGGGGCATGAGTGCGCGCGTTGAGGCATGCGCGGAGCGCCCCATCACCTTCTTCAAAGGCACAACTGGTGGGGCCGGACGGCGCCCCAAAGCTGGTCACCGGGATCCGGAGGAGGAGCACGGCGTGCGGCGGGCCCTGCCCGGGCTCGCCCGAGCATGGGGCGGGCACGCCGTCCGCAGATGAGGTGAGAGGCGCGGCGAGCGAGCCCCCGACGCCCAGCGTCGGTGGTCGGGAAGAGGGGTGCGGAACCCAGGTCCTCCTCGCGACGGTGACCAACTCGGCGATGTGGTCGGCCCAGGCGTCGAAGCCCCCGTGCGTCGGGCGGTGGCGAAGCATCTCATGATGGAGAACGTTGCATGGGAAACAAAAATTTTCCTACACACACGCAAGATCTATCCATGGTGATGAGCATCTACGAGAGGGAGAGTGGATCTACATACCCATGTAGATCGCTAAGCGGGAAGCGTTAAGAAACGCGGTTGATGTAGTCGAACGTCTTCGCGATCCAAATCGCAAGCCGTCCCGCGATCCAATCACGATCCGTCCCGATCTAGCGCCGAACGGACGGCACCTCCGCGTTTAGCACACGTACAGCTCGATGACAATCTCCGCCTTCTTGATCCATCACGAGGGGGCGGAGAGGTAGATGAGATCTCCAGCAGCACGACGGCGTGGTGGTGGTGGTGGAGTTATCCCGGTAGGGCTTCGCCTAAGCACTACCGGAATCTATTTGGTGGAGGAACTAGAGAATAGAGAACTAGCATGTGGCCGTGTATCTTTGGGGGCTCTATTCCTCTAGTATATATAGGAGGGAGGGGGGAGGAGGCAGCCTCCCTAGGGTTTCCCCTAGGGGTCAGCCGAACCAGGGCAAGGAGGAGTCCGATCCACTTCCTACCAGGAAGTGGATTCATATTAGGAAGGAGTCCTATTCCTTCCTATCTCCACCTTTTTTCCTCTTGGGCATATGGGCCCTTATGGGGTCGTTCCCCAGCCCATTAGGGGCTGGTGCGCCACCTCTTGGGCCCATGTGCCCCCCGGGGTGGGTGGGCCCCACCCGGTGGACCCCCGGAACCCATTCGTCATTCCCGATACACTACCAGAAATACCCAAAACTTTTCCGGAACCCAAATACCACTTTCCTATATATAAATATTTACCTCCGGACCATTCCGGAGCTCCTCGTGACGTCCGGGATCTCATCCGGGACTCCGAATAACCTTCGGTCACCAACACATATATCTCAATACTACCGAAACGTCATCGAACGTTAAGTGTGCAGACCCTGCGGGTTCGAGAACTATGTAGAGATGACCGAGACACCTCTAAGGTCAATAACCAATAACGGGACCTGGATGCCCATATTGGTTCCTACATATTCTACGAAGAACTTTATCGGTTGAACCTCTATGTCAAGGATTCAGTTAATCCCGTATGTTGTTCCCTTTGTTCTTCGGTATGTTACTTGCCCGAGATTCGATCGTCGGTATCTCTATACCTAGCTCAATCTCGTTATCGGCAAGTCTCTTTACTCGTTCCGTAATACAAGATCATGTGGCTAACTCTTTAGTCACTTTGCTTGCAAGGCTTATTGTGATGTTGTATTACCGAGTGGGCCCTGAGATACCTCTCCGTCACACGGAGTAACAAATCCCAGTCTCGATCCATGCCAACTCAACTGACACCTTCGGAGATACCTGTAGAGCATCTTTATAGTCACTCAGTTACGTTGCGATGTTTGATACACACAAGGTATTCCTCCGGTGTCAGTGAGTTACATGATCTCATGGTCATAGGAACAGATACTTGACATGCAGAAAACAATAGCAATAAACTGACACGATCATATGCTACGTTCATAGTTTGGGTCTTGTCCATCACATCATTCTCCTAATGATGTGATCCCGTTATCAAATGGCATCTCATGTCTATGGCTAGGAAACCTTGACCATCTTTGATCAACGAGCTAGTCTATTAGAGGCATACTAGGGACACAGTGTTGTCTATGTACCCACACATGTATTTGAGTTTCCAATCAATACAATTATAGCATGGATAATAAACGATTATCATGAACAAGGAAATATGATAATATCTAAAGTATTATTGCCTCTAGGGCATATTTCCAATAGTCTCCCACTTGCACTAGAGTCAATAATCTAGCTCACATCGCTATGTGATTTACATTGTTATGAATCTAACACCCAATGAGTTCTGGGGTTCGATCATGTTTTGCATGTGAGAGAGGTTTTAGTTAACGGTCTGCAACATTCAGATCCGTGTGTTCTTTGCAAATCTATATGTCATACTTCAGATGCTACCACGTTCCACTTGGAGCTATTCCAAATGGTTGCTCCACTATACGTATCCGGATTGCTACTCAGAGTCATCCGGATAGGTGTCAAAGCTTGCATCGACGTAACCCTTTACGACGAACTCTTTATCATGTCCATAACTGAGAAACATTTCCTTAGTCCTCTAGTTACTAAGGATAATTTTGACCGCTGTCCAGTGATCCACTCCTGGACCACTCTTGTACCCCTTGACAGACTCATGGCAAGGCACACACTAGGTGCGGTACACAGCATGGCATACTATACAGAGCCTATGGATAAGGCATAGGGGACGACCTTCGTCCTTTCTCTTTCTTCTATCGTGGTCGAGCTTTGAGTTTCACTCAACTCCACACCTTACAAATCAGGCAAAAACTCTTTCTTTGACTGATCCATTTTGAACTCTTTCAAAATATTGTCAAGGTATGTACTCATTGAAAGTCTTATCAGACTTCTTGATCTATCTCTATAGATCCTGATGCCCAATATTTAAGTAGCTTCATTCCAGGTCTTCCTTTGAAAAACTCCTTTCAAACAACCATTTATGATTTCCAGAAATTCTACATCATCTCCGATCAACAATATGTCATCCACATATACTTATCAGAAATTCTATAGTGCTCCCACTCACTTTATTATAAATACAAGTTTCTCATAAACTTTGTATAGACCCAAATACTTTGATCACCTCATCAAAGCGTATATTCCAACTCCGAGATGCTTGCTTCAGTCCATAGAAGGATCGCTGGAGCTTGCATACATTTTAGCATCCTTAGGACTGACAAAACCTTCTCGTTGTATCACATACAACCTTTCCTCAAGGAAACCGTTAAGGAAACGATGTTTTGACATCCATCTGCCAGATTTCATAATCGAAAAATGCAGCAACTGCTAACATAATTCCAACAGACTTTTAGCATCGCTACGGGTGAGAAAGTCTCATCGTATTCAACTCCTTGAACTTGTCGGAAACTTCTTTGCGACAAGTCGAGCTTTATAAATGGTGACATTTACCATCAGCGTCTGTCTTCTTAAAGGTCCATTTGTACTCAACGGCCTGCCGTTTAACGGGCAAGTCTACCAAAGTACATACTTGGTTTTCATACATGGATCCTTTCTCAGATTTCATGGCTCCTAGCCATTTGTTGGAATCCGGGCCCACCATCGCTTCTTCATAGCTCGTAGGTTCACTGTTGTCTAACAACATGACCTCCAAGACAGGATTGACGTACCACTCAAGGGCGGTACGAGTTCTTGTCAACCTACGAGGTTCGGTAGTAACTTGATCTGAAGCTTCATGATCATCATCATTTGCTTCCTCTTCACTTGGTGTAGGTGTCGTAGAAACATCTTTCTACGTCGTGCTACTATCCAACTGAAGTGACGGTTCAACAACCTCATCAAGTTCTACTTTCCTCCCACTCAATTCTTTCGAGAGAACCTTTTTCTTGAGAAAGGAACCATTTTAAGCAACAAACACTTTGCCCTTGGATCCGAGATAGAAGGTATACCCAACTGTTTCCTCAGGGTATCTTATGAAGATGCACTTTTCCGCTTTGGGTTCGAGCTTATCAGACATAAGCGTCGCATTCCCAAACTCTGAGAAATGACAGCTTAGGTTTCTGCCAAACCAAAATTCATACGGTGTCATCTCAACGGACTTAGATGGTGCCCTATTTTAAAGTGAATGTGGTTGTCTCTAATGCATAACCCCAAAACGATAGTGGCAAATCGATAAGAGAAATCATAGTACGCACCATATCCAATAGAGCACGACTACGACGTTCAGACACACCATCACACTATGGTGTTCCGGGTGGCGTGAGTTGTGAAACAACTTCCACATTGTCTTGAGTTGTATACCAAACTCGTAACTAAGATATTTACCTCCACGATCATAGCGTATACATTTTATCTTCTTGTCACGATGATCTCAAACTTCACTCTGAATTTGTTTGAACTTTTCAAACGTTTCAGACTTGTGTTTCATTAAGTAAATATCCCCATATCTACTCAAATCATCAGTTAAGGTAAGAAAATAGCGATATCCACCACACGCTTCAACACTCATTGGATCGCTACATCAACATGTATCATTTCCAATAAGTCACTTGCCCGCTCCATCATATCGGAAAACGGGGTCTTAGTCATCTTGCCCAAGAGGCATGGTCCGCATGTCTCAACCGATTCGAAATCGAGTGAGTCAAAAGATCCATCAGCATGGAGTTTCTTCATGCGCTTTACACCAATATGACCTTGGCGGTAGTGCCACAAGTATGTGGTACTATCATTATTAACTTTGCATCTTTTGGCATCAATGAACATGTGTATTACTACGATCGAGATTCAATGATCCATTCACATTGGGTGCATGACCATTGAAGGTATTATTCATGTAAACAGAATAACCATTATTCTCTAACTTAAATGAATAACCGTATTGCAATAAACACGATCTAATCACGGTCATGCTCAACGCAAACACCAAATAACATTTATTTAGGTTCATCACTAATCCCGAAGGTAGAGAGAGCATGCGATGGTGATCACATCAACCTTGGAAACACTTCCAACACACATCGTCACCTCGCCCTTAGCTAGTCTCCGTTTATTCCGTAGCTTTTATTTTGAGTTACCAACATTTAGCAACTAAACCGGTATCTAATACCCAGGTGTTACTAGTAGTACTAGTAAGGTACACATCAATAATACGTATATCAAATATACTTCCGTTGACATTGCCAGCCTTCTTATCTACCAAGTATCTAGGGTTGTTCCGCATCAGCGACCGCTCTCCTCATAATAGAAGCACTTAGTCTCGGGTTTGGGTTCAACCTTGGGTTTCTTCACTGGAGCAGCAACTGGCTTGCCATCCATGAAGTTTCCCTCCTTGCCCTTGCCCTTCTCGAAACTAGTGGTTTTACTAACCATCAACACTTGATGCTCCTTCTTGATTTCTACCTTCGCGGTGTCAAATATTGCGAATAGCTCAGGGATCATCTCCATCCCTGGCATTTTATAGTTCATCACGAAGCTCTAGTAGCTTAGTGGCAGTGACTTGGAGAACTATATCAATCACTATCTTATCTGGAAGATCAACTCCCACTCGATTCAAGCGATTGTAGCACCCAGACAATCTGAGCACATGCTCACCGACTGAGCTATTCTCCTTCATCTTGCAGGCAAAGAATCTTGTTGGAGGTCTCATACCTCTCAACACGGGCACGAGCCTGAAATCCCAATTTCAGCTTTTTAGAACATCTCATATGTTTCGTGACGTTCAAAACGTTTTGGAGCCTCAATTCTAAGTCGTAATGCATGACGCACTGAACTATCAAGTAGTCATCCGAACGTGCCTGTCAGATGTTCACAACATCTACAGACGACGCTTGAGGGGGTGGCGCACCGAGCGATGCATTTAAGGACATAAGCCTTCTGTGCAGCAATGAGGACAATCCTAAGATCACGGACCCAGTCTGCATTATTGCTACCATCATCTTTCAACTCTATTTTCTCTAGGAACGTATAAAAAAACACAGTGGAGCTACAGAGCGAGCTATTGATCTACAACATAATTTGCAAAGACATTTTGACTATGTTCATGATAATGAGTTCAGTTAATCATATTACTAAAGAACTCCCACTCAAATCAACATCCCTCACGTTGTCTAAGTGTGACATGATCCAAATCCACCAACCCAAGTCATCACGTGAGATGAGGTGGTTTCAATGGTGAACATCTTCATGTTGATCATATCTACTATATGACTCATGTTCGACCTTTCGGTCTCTTGTGTTCCGAGGCCATGTCTGTACATTCTAGGCTCGTCAAGTTTAACCCGAGTGTTCCTCACGTGCAACACTGGCTTGCACCCGTTGTATGTGGACGTAGAGTCTATCACACCCGATCATCACGTAGTGTCTCGAAACGACGAACTTTCGCAACGGTGCACACTCGGGGAGAACACAATTTTATCTTGAAATTTTAGTGAGGGATCACCTTATAATGCTACCGTTGTCCTAAGAAAAATAAGATGCATAAAAGGATTAACATCACATGCAAATCATAAGTGACATGATATGGCCATGAACTTGTGCTTTTGATCTCCATCTCCAAAGCACCGGCATGATCTCCATCGTCACCGGCATGACACCATGATCTCCATCATCTTGATCTCCATCAACGTGTCGCCATGAGGTTGTCGCGCCAACTGTTGCTTCTACGACTATTGCTAACTCATAGCGATAAAGTAAAGCAAAAACGGCGAAAATAAATTAAAGACAACCCTATGGCTCCTGCCGGTTGCCGTACTCATCTACATGCAAGTTGTGATATTCTATACAAAACATGATCATCTCATACATCACATATATCTCATCATGTAATTGGCCATATCACATCACAACATACCCTGCAAAAACAAGTTAGACATCCTCTAATTGTTGTTGCATGTTTTACGTGGCTGCTACGGGTATCTAGCAAGAACGATTCTTACCTACGCAAAAACCACAACGGTGATACACAAATTGCTATTCAACCTTCTCAAGGACTGCCTTTGTCGAATCCGATCCAACTAAAGTGGGAGAGACAGACACCCGTCAGCCATCTTTATGCAACAAAGTCACATGTCAGTTGATGGAACCGGCTCTCGTAAGCGTACGAGTAAGGTTGGTCCGGGCCGCTTCATCCCACAATACCGCTGAATTAAGAAAAGACCAAGGGAGGAAGCAATCTGAGCATCAACGCCCACAAACTCCTTTGTGTTCTACTCGTGATCTCATCTACGCATAGACCTAGCTCATGATGCCGCTAATGGAGAACGTTGCATGGGAAACAAAAAATTTCCTACGCACACGCAAGATCTATCCATGGCGATGAGCATCTACGAGAGGGAGAGTGGATCTACATACCCTTGTAGATCACTAAGCGGGAAGCGTTAAGAAACGCGGTTGATGTAGTCGAACGTCTTCGCGATCCAAATCGCAAGCCGTCCCGCGATCCAATCACGATCCGTCCCGATCTAGCGCCGAACGGACGGCACCTCCGCGTTCAACACACGTACAGCTCGATGACGATCTCCGCCTTCTTGATCCAGCAAGAGGGGGCGGAGAGGTAGATGAGATCTCCAGCAGCACGACGGCGTGGTGGTGGTGGTGGTGGAGTTATCCTGGCAGGGCTTCGCCTAAGCACTACCGGAATCTATTTGGTGGAGGAACTAGAGAATAGAGAACTAACACGTGGCCGTGTATCTTTGGGGGCTCTATTCCTCTAGTATATATAGGAGGGAGGGGCGAGGAGGCAGCCTCCCTAGGGTTTCCCCTAGGGGTCGGCCGAACCAGGGCAAGGAGGAGTCCAATCCACTTCCTATTAGGAAGTGGATTCATATTAGGAAGGAGTCATATTCCTTCCTATCTCCACCTTTTTTCCTCTTGGGCATATGGGCCCTTATGGGGTCGGTTCCCCAGCCCATTAGGGTCTGGTGCGCCACCTCTTGGGCCCATGTGCCCCCCCGGGGTGGGTGGGCCCCACCCGGTGGACCCCCGGAACCCATTCGTCACTCCCGGTACACTACCGAAAATACCCGAAACTTTTCCGGAACCCAAATACCACTTTCCTATATATAAATCTTTACCTCCGGACCATTCCAGAGCTCCTCGTGACGTCCGGGATGTCATCCGGGACTCCGAACAACCTTCGGTCACCAACACATATATCTCAATACTACCAAAACGTCATCGAACGTTAAGTGTGCAGACCCTGCGGGTTCGAGAACTATGTAGACATGACCGAGACACCTCTACGGTCAATAACCAATAGCGGGACCTGGATGCCCATATTGGTTCCTACATATTCTACGAAGATCTTTATCGGTTGAACCTCTATGTCAAGGATTCAGTTAATCCCGTATGTTGTTCCCTTTGTTCTTCGGTTTGTTACTTGCCCGAGATTCGATCGTCGATATCTCTATACCTAGTTCAATCTCGTTATCGGCAAGTCTCTTTACTCGTTCCGTAATACAAGATCCCGTGGCTAACTCTTTAGTCACTTTGCTTGCAAGGCTTATTGTGATGTTGTATTACCGAGTGGGCCCTGAGATACCTCTCCGTCACACGGAGTAACAAATCACAGTCTCGATCCATGCCAACTCAACAGACACCTTCGGAGATACCTGTAGAGCATCTTTATAGTCACTCAGTTACGTTGTGACGTTTGATACACACAAGGTATTCCTCCGGTGTCAGTGAGTTACATGATCTCATGGTCATAGGAATAGATACTTGACATGCAGAAAACAATAGCAATAAACTGACACGATCATATGCTACGTTCATAGTTTGGGTCTTGTCCATCACATCATTCTCCTAATGATGTGATCCCGTTATCAAATGACATCTCATGTCTATGGCTAGGAAACCTTGACCATCTTTGATCAACGAGCTAGTCTATTAGAGGCATACTAGGGACACAGTGTTGTCTATGTACCCACACATGTATTTGAGTTTCCAATCAATACAATTATAGCATGGATAATAAACGATTATCATGAACAAGGAAATATGATAATAACTAAATTATTATTGCCTCTAGGGCATATTTCCAACATCTCACTCGCCATCAACAGCGCGTCATGCGCGTTGAGGTCTCCCACGTGGGTACAATGTGATGTCGGTCCCGGGGGCGCCGCCCGCCCGCCGCGCGCCTGGCCGGCACGAGCAGCGACGGCGGTGGAGATGACGCTGGTGGCCTGGTAACGACCGCCCAACACCGAGCTGCCAGGGCGTGCGTCTTGGGTGGTAGCGGCGAGGTTGGTGAAGGCGGATCCGCCGGGGCCGAAGGAAGCTTGTCGGGCGTCGGCCATCGACGCGACGGAGCGAAGAAGAAGCGAAGCTTGCAGAAGACTCCGACATGCCCCCTACCTGGTGCGCCAAATATCGGATTTCGGGCTCCGCAAAACCCAAAGAAGTTCGAACACAGGGGCGTGTGCGAAGATCTACACATCTTCGTCCTCAAGCTCGCCGCTCGACAGCCTCGACTGACGGACTTACTCAATCGCGGGGAAGAAGACTAGAACACAAGGATTTACCCAGGTTCGGGCCGCTGCGAAGCGTAAAACCCTACTCCTGCTTTTGGTGGATTGCCTCACGAGGAGGTTTTTGGAAGAACTAGTACAATGGTGAGTTGCCTCACGAGGGTGCTCAGGCGGTGTTCCATCTCCCCTCTCTACAGAGCAGCCTAGCCTCTCTTTATAGTGGCCCGGGTCCTCTTCCCTTATCGCAATGGCGGGAAGGGATCCCACAACGGCCAAATTCGAAGGGGGACAAGGAGTACACCCTTATCCTGACGAAAGGTGGCCTTCGCCTGCAAAGTAGCCAGTGGTGATGCAAGGGTGGGCTCGGCGATGACGTCCGCCCTACGGAGCTCATGGTCTTGGTCTCGTTGCACCGGAATGGAAACCTTTGGGGGGGGTGCTTTGGGAACCCGCGTACGTCTTTTCCCCCTTTGCACCAAAGAGAAAACTGTCTCATCTGCACGTGTTGGTGCCCGCCTGGACTGGCTTGCGTCACCCCGGCCTCCCGAGGCTTAGCGTTGCATGGGGATCTCTGCGCCTCGGGAGGCGACCTGAGGAGGCCTCCTCCCTCCGAGGGTCTTGGCGCCGTCCTCCACGCGAGCGCGGGGCTCTCGCGAAGGCCTTGTCTTGAATGGGGCCGTTCTGGGCCGTGCTTGGCTATCGAGGTGGGACACGTCCTGGGCCGCAGGCCGACAGGTCTGGGTACCCCCGTCCCCAGAACGTCGACAGCTTACACATGGGACAACCACCAATCTGGAGAGGCAAATGTAAAATCAAGGCTGGACCGAGCCTTTGCAAATGAAGAGTTTCGACAACATTTTCAGTATATTCGAGTTAAACATCTATCTTCAGTGGAATCTGATCACTGTTTTGTTGTTGCGGAAATTAAGGAATCATTTCCTTCTAGGTCAAGGGCAAAGAAACAATTTCAGTATGAGAATGATTGACAGACTCACACCGACTATGATCGTCTAGTTTCTGAAACATGGCGCGACATAAGCCATGTTACGGGACTGCAGGGTGTTGCTACGGCATTGGGGCAACTCCAAGCGACGCTAGAACCCTGGAGTTCAAAGGAGTTTGGCTCGTTCACAAGGATGGTGAGACAACTTCAGAAGAAGCTTGATCGGATCCGTTTCCAATCAATCGATCGGGGGCCTTCGGATGAGGAGAAATGCACGGTACAAAAACTAAAGGAGGCGCTATACCAAGAGGAAATATGGTTTCGACAGCGATCACGCGTACCATGGCTCCGGGAGGGGGACCTAAACACTTCCTATTTTCAGGCACAAGCATGACAACGTAGACGAATGAACAAAATACAGTGGCTTCAGAGAGCAGACGGGTCGTTTTGTGCAGATGCAAATGAGGATAAGGATGAGGTACAGAGTTTTTATGAGCACCTCTATTGGTCGGAAGGTTTTGTTGATGCCAGTGTTCTACTCGACCATGTTCCTATGAAAGTCACTCCGGACATGAACGCTGAGCTAATCAAACCCTATACTGCAGAGGAGGTCAAGGATGCGCTCTTTCAAATGGCGCCATCGAAGGCTCCAGGTATTGATGGGTGCACTACTGGTTTTTATCAGCACCACTAGGGCCTTCTGGGCAATGATGTAACCAGTGCGGTGTTGGATTTTCTCAATGGCGGGGAACTACCTACGGGTTTGAACGACACTTCCATCACTCTAATTCCGAAGGTTAAGCACCCCCAGTCCATATCTCAGTACCGCCCATCGCACTTTGTCCTGTTCTTTACAAGATTGCAGCTAAAACGATCACTAGTCGCATGAGATCTTTTATGGATGAGATCATTAGTGAAGAACAGAGTGCGTTTATTCCTGGCCGTCTTATAACTGATAATGTTTTAGTTTCATAAGAAAGTGTGCACACTATGAAGAGGCGAAAAAAGGGAAAAAATTATTCTTGCGCGGTTAAGCTGGATATGATGAAGGCCTATGATCGCGTTGGGTGGCACTATCTTGAGGCAATTTTGTCAAAACTTGGATTCAGCTTGGTCTTTGTCAGGCTGATTTTGAAATGTGTATCTTCAGTTCGGTTCTCAATGCGAGTGAATGGCGAACTGCTTCCTTTCTTTACTCCTTCTAGGGGTTTTCGGCAAGGCGATCCGGTATCACCATACTTATTTCTGCTTTGTGCGGAAGGTTTTTCCTCGCTGTTGAAGTTTTACAATGGAGGAACGATTGATAGAGGTTTGAGGGTTAGTTACAGATCACCCTGGGTTACCCATCTATTATTCGTTGATGATAGCTTGATATTCATCAATGCACAGAACCAGAGTGCTCTCAGACTGAATGAAATCTTGCGGATTTATGGGGATGCTTTAGGTCAGCGTGTTAATCGTGACAAAAGTTCCATTTATTTCAGTACTAACACCCCTGATTTGTGAAGCAAAATATGAAAGCAACTCTGAACATCCAGGTTGAGGCATTCAATGAGAGATATCTCGGGCTGCCTACAGCCGTGGGACGGATTACGAGCGGTACTTTTCAGTATATTGGCGACAGGGCTCGTGCAAATATTCAAGGTTGGTCGGAGAAACTATTAGACACTTTTGAAATTTGTCATTCAAGCAATGCCGACCTATCCGATGAGTACCTTCATGTTTACAAAGAAGGTTTGCAAGAGTCTGACTTCTCCTATGGCAAAATATTTCTGGAGCAGTTCTCATGATAAAAAATCCATGCATTGGGTGTCTTGGAAGGAATTATCTACACCAAAATGCAATGGCGGTATGGGTTTCCGAGACCCACATCTGTTTAACCTTGCAATGCTGGAGAAAACATGGATGGCGTCTTCTGACAAATCCGAACTCCCTATGTGCAAGAGTATTGAAAGGGCGATACTTCCCGGACACAGATTTCATGCATGCATCGGTTCCTAAGTAGGCCTCGTCCACATGGAAATCGATTATTGCGGGAAGGGAAGCCCTTAGGATTGGCCTGATCTCACGAGTGGGGGATGGCACTACGATTTCAGTGTGGACGGACAAATGGATACCAGGGACTATTTCTATGACTCCACAAGTGAAGCCACCGACCACAAGTATTGAAAAAGTGTCTGATCTAATTGACTTTGATACTTGGACATGGAGGCAGGATGTGATTAGGGACACCTTCATCCCCTCTGATGCCGATGCCATTCTGAATATCCCTATTAGGCAGGGAGGAGGGGAGGATTTCCCTGCTTGGGCGTTTGAAAATTCAGGCAACTACACTGTCAAGACGACATACCGTGCTCTAATGACTCAGGAAGAGCGACAAGCTCTAGAGGAAGGGACGACTACCGGGACCTCACAGAACGATCAACAGTTGTGGAAGGCCTTATGGAAATTAAACGTCATCCCAAAAGTAAGAGTCTTTTGGTGGAGAGTTCTTCGGGGCATTCTTCCAGATGAAAGTACTCTGAAGCATCGCCACATTGCGGATTTTGAACGCTGCAAAATCTGCTTAAACATGGACGAGGATTTGATGCATGCTCTCATACACTGCCCGCATGCCCGGGGCTTCTGGGAGGAGGCATGCGCGTGGTTCGGTTTGCGGCTACCCAACCTACACGTGAATTCATGGGCAAGGGATATCACATGTGATCCTCGGTTCACTGATGATGATCGTGCAAAGATTACGACCATAATGTGGTCAATTTGGCACTCCCGAAACCGTGTTAAACATGGGGAGGAAACTCGGGATTTGGTGGCCACCATGGATGCTACTAGGGAGGCGATAGCTCTACTAAATCTCCCACGCAAGGCCGCCTGTATCCTGCCAGGCTTTGGTTGGCGTCCGCCAGACACGGGAGTTGTAAAGATCACCACAGACGGCGCGCTCAATGTTGCTGAGGATCGGGGTGGCGCAGGTGGCGTCGCCCGTTCGCCGACCGCACTGTTAGGATCCTGGTGCAAATTGTATGAAGGGGTCTCGGACCCCTTGATCATTGAAGCTTTTTCACTGCGGGATGGAGTCTGATTCGCTGCACTTCGGGGATTCTCGCATGTGATAATGGAAGTGGATTGTCTAGAGTTGGTTAAACTCTGGAACTCTCGCCACAATTCTCGTTCAATTGTGGCACCTATCCTTCTAGAAATAGGAGAGCTTAGTAATCTTTTTATTTCTTTTGATATTCAGCATGTAAACAGGTCAGCAAACATTCCGGCACATCTTTGTGCAAAACATGCCTGCACCTTGAATGTGACCGATAGCTAGCTTGATGAAATCCCTAGCTTCCTAGTGGCCAGTCTCTTGGCAGACTGTCCTGAGAATGCTTTTATCTGAATAAAGCTCTCTAATTTACCCGGAAAAAAAAGAACTTTGCAGTGGCATATTTCTGAATCAAAGAATAGTAATGGCATATTTCAAAACTGAAAACTTTATAGTGGCATATATCAAATTTACCCTTAAAAAAAACGCAAAGCAGTACAGACCACTCGACAGTCGCACACAAAATCACATCTGCCTAACAAAAAGAGTCAACCACTTTCAAACCAGAACTGAGGTCGTGCCAGCCACCGAGGCAGACACCGACGGCAACAACCTCCACCTCCATCCATCATTCCCTACGAGGGGAAGCGGCAAAGCAACCAACCAGCGCGCTCCCATTTCCCCCACCAACCCACGAGACCATGGCCGCGCCCACCGTCGCCAAGTCGCCGCCGGCGCTCGTCCCTCCGGCGGGGCCCACCCCGGGCGGCGTGCTTCCGCTCTCCTCCATCGACAAGACCGCCGCCGTCCGCGTCTCGGTCGACTTCATCCAGGTCTTCCCCCCGTCCTCCGACCGGGGTGGCGACGACCAGGTGACCACGATGCGCCAAGGCTTCGCGAGGGCGCTGGTGCCCTACTATCCGGTGGCCGGTCGCATCGCGGAGCCCTCCCCGGGCGACCTGGTGGTGGACTGCACCGGCGAGGGTGTCTGGTTCGTGGAGGCCACGGCGAGCTGCTCGCTCGCCGACGTCAACGGCCTCGAGCGCCCGCTGCTCATCCCCAAGGCGGAGCTTATCCCCCGCCCTCCCGCCGAGGAGAAGCTCGAGGACCTCATCCTCATGGCGCAGGTTCGCACGCGATTACTTACTTACACCTCATCTCGTGGTCCACTGCCAACGATCCAACCCCGCAAAAGAGAAACAAGACCCGGACGAATGACGAATCTAGATTCCTAACTCGGGCGCTACTGTGTTGCATTTGTAGGTCACGAAATTCACATGCGGCGGATTCGCCGTGGGGATCTGCTTCAGCCACCTGGTGTTCGACGGGCAGGGTGCCGCGCAGTTCCTCAAGGCGGCGGGCGAGCTGGCCCGGGGGTTCCCAGCGCCATCGGTGTCTCCCGTGTGGGACCGCGAAACGATCCCGGACCCACCCAAGCTGCCGCGCGGTCCGCCGCCGTCCTTCACGGCGTTCAGCTTCGTGACCCAGGTGGTCGAGATCTCGCCGGGGAGCATCCTGCGCATCAAGGACGAGTTCAAGGCCGCCACCGGCGGGGAGACCTGCTCCACCTTCGACGCGGTGACGGCCGTGGTCTTCAAGTGCCGTGCGCTGGCGGTGGAGCTCCCCGACGCCGCTGAAGTCCGCCTCGGCTTCGCCGCCAGCACGCGGCACCTCCTCCAGGGCGTGCTGCCGTCAGTGGATGGCTACTATGGCAACTGCGTGTACCCGGTCGGGATCACCCGGAGCAGCAAGACCATCCGGGAGGCGGCGCTGCCCGAAGTGGTCGGCGTGATGCGAGAGGCCAAGGAGGCGCTTACGGTGAGGTTCACGGACTGGATGCACGGCGGCGCCAAGGATGACCACTACAACGTACCGCTGGATTACGGCACCGTGACGGTGTCGGACTGGAGCCGCGTCGGCTTCAACGAGGTGGACTACGGCTTCGGCGAGCCAGGATACGTGTTCACGCTCAACGACGATGTCAACATCGTCGCGTCGGTGATCTACCTCAAGCCCCCGGCACCCAAGCGCGGGATTCGGCTCATGCTCCGCTGCGTGGAGGAGCCACACGCCGCTGTGTTCGCCGAAGAGCTTGCCAAGTACGCTTAGCTGGATGCTGCTTCTTGGTCATGGCCGAGTACATGTTCTCATACCTGTAACACCTCCTCACTGTACCCGATTTTCCTTCACATTGGTGTGTGCAATGTTTTCATTTAGATCGCATTCTGGTACTTTGTGCAGTTATAAACCACACTAGTAATTCTGCCATCTGTTGATTTCTTTTCAATGTGGAAAAATTGTAGGCTGTCAGCCACGGGAATGAATAAAATTCAGTTTATGGTGGGGCAATTGCATTCATGATTTCATATGCTTACCAAATTATTTTAATTTGAAGCCATATCTTGATGGGGGTTATGGAAGTCAGTAGTTTTGTATGAGCTCTCTGTTTCTGGTCTCATTACCTATATGTTGATGATGATTCATAGGTTTTAATATATGAAAACTCAAATCCCATTCTTTTGTGCGCCGCGATTCACAAACACAAATAATCCATAATGTTTTAGGCTGGTAGCCACAAGTACTTTCACACTGGCCAGCTGAGTAAGATAAAGTATTTCTCTGAGGGGAAGATTGAATGGAGAATCCTAGATCAGATGGTGCTGGAGAAAAATTGCAACAGATCCAAGATGGTCCTGTTCAACCAAATTAATTAGATGGCCCCAATGCGTCATATGAGATGGACTCACGGCTCATCTGCCCAGCTATCTGTCACTATTTGCCATGCAGGTATTGATGCAGGTATTCGCCTTTTTCTTCTTCACGATCTCAAGATGTGATTTGAGCATTGAATTCTATACTAAAGTATTGACATAATCGTTTATAAAAATATAATTTTATGAAAGTTTTCAAGGCTAATCTGTTGATATCATTATCCTGCCAGATGACATGTTCAGTTTTTAGAATGTTTGACCATGTTGAACGGCAACTATTGGAACTAGTATATAGCAACAGCGAATAAATAATACTCTCTCCGTTAATATGTGTCGTGGTTTTAGTTTTGAACTAAAACCATGACACTTATTTTACGGAGGGAGTACATAGGAATCTTCATTCAAGATAATTATTACTTTTTGCTGCCCTAACTCTGGTAGTCCGTGGTGCCTTTCTACATGCCAAATTACAAAATTGTTACTTCTTTTTCATTTTTATGTAATGACAGCAGCTCAGCTTGCCAATTGTCCTCATTTAAAGCTGGAATAAGAACTACATAAAACAGGTAGCTAACCGGCAGAGTAAAGTAGAGCAAACAGAAAACAACCTGAAAATGTACAGTGATAGAAATAGTTGTAGTCTTATGATTGAATCAATCTACTGAATCTTATGCAAACAAAAATGAAACACTCTCACAGCTTTCATGATGCAATTGAGATTCTGGAGAGAGGAAATTGACACTAAAATCTTTCTTTATAGAAAATAATGAAAAGAAATACAGAAAACTAAACACAGAATGAAACAATCTTCCATAATATAGAGAGAACAAAAACCATTTGAATTTTTTTTGTAGTAGTTTAAGAAATTTGTATAAAACATTTATTTTTCCAACTGATTGTTGCATATTACTTAATACTTATCATGTCAATTAGTTGAGATCCCATGAAATTGCCGTCCAAACTTGGAAGACAGGAGACGATGGCAAACTTGCATTCCAGTAGTCAAAGTATATCATAAATATTCGAAATAAACACCAACACAATTACAGTTCAAATCTGAAGACAGACCAGGAGAAACTAGCATCCCAGCTGTTGACATATATCGTACAAATTCAAAATAAACTCAAATCAGTTTAAATCATGCATATGTTTCTTGCTTTCAGGATAGGATTCTCTTGACTTATGGTGCTAACTTGATAACATAGTTGAATGGAAAAGTCACCTGGCATGTTTTGTAGTTTGGCATGGTAGGTCACTTAAGCTATGTCATAGTAGTATCTAAAAACTAAAAAGGTAGAACTACCTTGGGACCAAGCAAGCAATGTGTTCAACCACTGACAGTAACTAATACAAATAAACTTATATAGTTCACCACCAGGCAAGTAATATCAAAAATACCAAGTATTACAGAAAGCAAGAAAGGAGTGAAAGGGAAAGAAACGAGTTCGACACACTAATGGGAAACCCGCTGTTCCTCGTCGATGTAAGTGTCAAACTACGGGACGAAAACCCATTAGTACCCTACAACACACAACACCAAAAGAGTTCTAGGAGCAGCTACACCAGTACACCACAGGGGCAGCAAGATGCCAGTTATTATCTGGAGACTCCGAAGATTCAGATATCGATGGAATGTAGAATCATCATACCTCCCTGTCCACACACAACATAAGAAAAAAGGTTAGCACTGTTGCATAAAATGTCAATTTGCACATTCTAAGCTCAGAAGCTTCCACTTACAAGATTGAGCTATAAGTTGTCCAGTCAATGCGAAGGGAGAATCTGCACAAACATGTCTTTCAGGTCTTCACGCGCAGCCATTGCTTCCAAAATCCTATCATTGGATATCAATTCTGGTGAAAGATTGCTCCCGGTAGGCTGCGGTTCATTTGAAAACAGTAATTTGGACATGTGATCCTTGGTAGCTTGTCTGTCATATTTGACCTTCTCCTTTGTTCCTTCTGCAATCAGGTTGTACGTGTACACAATCTTCTCCTGGCCGATTCTATAGGCTCGGCCAATCGCCTGCCTTCCAACAGAAGGATTCCAGACGACATCAAGGAGAACCACACGTGATGCACCGACCAGTGTTATCCCTTCACAGCAGGCCTTGGTTGACGCAAGCATCACCTTCGCCTCGCTGTCCATATCGTTGAAGGCTTCCATCAAGGCTTCGCGTTGTTTAACACGCACATTTCCACTCATGAGTAGGATCTCCTTGCCTTCTGTCCAGTCTAGCTTTCTGGTAAGCTGGTCCATGATCAGGGCCAGTGGCTCAAGGTACTGACTGAACACCAGCACTCTTTCTTTCAGTGCTTCGCAGAGACAGATGATCTCGAAAACAAACCATGTCTTCACTCCTTCACTCGGGTTCAGCCGCACGCTCTTCATCTTGTCCACAACAGCTGCTTCTGTGTCTGACAGTTTTGTGCTTGTGACGAGGAACGGGTGTATGGACGCAAGAGATATCTTGTATTCTGCATCAAGAAAGCCCTTCCCTGCACTTTCCTCCATCATTGCGATGATCTCTTTCTGACGAGGAAGAGGGTTCAGGATCACAACAGATTCTCTCAGTCCTGGAAGAGACTTCTGCAGAATGTCACCATTATGGATGTGCACAAAAGGGCCCAGCTTTTCCCGGATTTCAGTGATGTGTTCATCCGTGATATTACTTATCCTTAAAGAACTCCAGAATTCTTTGCCGTCATCCTCCTCCAAATGAGGCGCTGCTCTTGATGATTGGCTGGTTGAAGCAACGCCTTTCTTGCTGAGTCTTGTACAAGCAAAATCTTTTGCAAACTTTGGCTTAACCAGGCACAAGATGTTGTACAGCTCTAGGAAGTTGTTCTGGAATGGAGTCCCTGACAGGATTATCCGCTTTTCGGTGCTGACCTCTGCAAGAACTTTCCAGATGAGGCTCTTCTTGTTCCTTGGTGTGTGGCCCTCGTCGAGGACCAGCAAGCCGGGCTTCTCAAGAAGCAGATTCCTCTGCATTTCTCCATCCTTGCCTTCACCCTTGGCAAGATTCCTGTAAAGGGAATAGCTTAGGCCAATGATGCTACTCCCTTCATACCAGGATGCTAGCTTCAGCATCATCTTGGATTTCTGGCTCAGTTTCTTCATGGCCAGCTTCTGGCCCAGACCTTGATCCTTGGAGACCAGTTTCTGGATGGTCTTGTCTTGGTCCCACTGGATCTCACTGGAACTCAGCACATGGAATGGGAGCTTGACATTCCATTTACTGAACTCCTGCTCCCATGTAGCCAGCATCCCCCTGGGAGCAATGATAACTGGCCTGCAGTGCGGGAAGAGCTCCAGGTAAGATTGCACGAATGTGATTGCTAGCCGGGTCTTGCCGGTCCCCGGGGCATGAGAGATCACACAGCCACTTGTAGTGTCAGTGTTCATGGTGTGCCTCAGCTGCTCAATGTCGATCCCTCCTGCAAGTTTTCGCCACATGAACTCGAACCCCTCCCGCTGGTGTGGGAACATGTCTTCCCGTACCCCCGGAATGAGATCCCAGACGACGCCAGTTTTATCACCACCTCCCATGTTGCTTGCTCCTTCATATCCAGCTGATTTCAGGATGTCATCAAAGAACAAGTCAAAGTCATCATGCTCCACTGCTGGCTCCCTATCAGTCGACTCCTTGGCCTGTTGAATCGAAGAGGTCAGGGAAAAAGAGAAACAAGGTGCCCATTGATGCTCTCTAGTATTCCGGAAAGGTCAAGGGAAACACGTACTGTACGTACACATGCTGAAGCCAAACTTTGCTTACCATGGAGGGAAATACGTCTCTAATTTCGATTTCGATGTAATCGCATTTTCGGCATCGTACACCGATTTGATCGTCATGAAAGAGATCATGCTTTCCTCGCTTGCAAAAAGTTGCTCCATGTGCTGGAATTTCATGCTCATCGCTCTCTGCGTCCTGAATGAAAAGAAAAAGGATAGCTTGTTTGTAAAACTGAAACAAATGTGTTGCTCTATACAGTATCTAGATTCTAGGGAAAAGAAATCCAACAGTTTTCATCTTCCTCACATTTGTAGGAGCCTAAAACAAGGCCACAAATTGCTAGAAAAAATTGAACGTAACTGGTCCAAACAAAAAATTGCTAGAACACAATGGACAATTAACAGGAGGAACAGCTTATTTAGTTACCTTGTGGCAAGTGTGAGAAGAAACCTTGTTGGATTCGGCGTCCAAGTCCAAGGCCAAGTCAAGATCTGCCCACAGGTCGTCCAGACGAGTCTTCTCCGGCACCACCTCATCCTGAACCCCGAAGGAGAACACCAGAGGAAACGGATCGCCTCCCTGTTCTGGTGCAGGAACAGGGGCGTCCAGAGGAGCAGAGGCGTTCTGAAGAGTAGTCTCGATTCCCTCGAAAATGGAGTAGAGCAGATCGTCGTAGGTCTCTCGGTCTTGCCCGCCCTGCCGCCTCGGCGGAAGCAGGGAGCTCTTCTTGAAGGTGACATCGCCCTGCTGCTCCCATCCATCTGCGGGGAAGTCCTTGTTCTTGCGGCCGGCCGCCTGCCAGTACGACGCTGCTCCTTCTTTCATTCGCTCATCGCCGCCGTCAGCAGCATTATCTTCTTCCATGCGCTGCTTCCCCCTCCTCCTCGCGGCGGCCATTCCGCCGGGTTCCTCAAAGTCTTCGTCGCTGCGGGCAGCGTTTTGTCCTCGGCGCCGCCTCGTCGCCGTTCCGTCGTGTTCGTCAGAGTCATCATCGGCGTTTTGTCCTCGGCGCCGTGGGTGTCTTTTCCCCGTTCTGCCATGCCCGCGGCCGCCCCCCTCACGGTCTTCACTGGACGACCGCGCTGGACCAGGCGGTGGTTTGTCTTTGTCGTCCTCCTCTGCCTCGGAGCTGGACTGCGACGGCGTGTCGACGCAGTACGGCTTTCTGCGGGTGGCTTGCCTGAGCAGCTTCGCGTCGGGGCATCTCCGCTGTGACCGCGTCCGCGACGCGACGGTGCTTCCGGTGGAGGTGGTGTCCGCCATCTTGGTGATGTACCACCCTTCGAACTTCCGCTTGAGGAAGATCTCTGCGTCTCTGCGGTTGCCGCCCGGCCGCGGCCCCGTGTACCGACCGGCGACCCTGGCATCGCTAAGCACGCGACGGCCCGGTTCTTCCTCAGCCTCAGATTCCTCGGAATATTCTTCCGATTCTTCCTCCTCCTCTTCTTCCTCCCATTCATCTTCATCTTTATCTTCCTCTTCCTCTTCCTCCTCTTTATCTTCTTCCTCATGCCCTTCCTCTGCACCGTCCTTATCCTCTGCATCTGGCATCTCCACTTCCTCCTCCTCCTCGCCATCGTCACAAGTACCCTCTCGCCGACTCGTCCCAATTCCGTTGCTGTTTCCATCACTGGCCGTGCCGCGACCGGGGCTTCCGCTGCTCCTACTCTCGCCAGACCTCGGGGCCTCCTCCTCCTCCTCGCTTGACAAGAGGAGAGAGGGCCAGTCGATGTCATCGACAGGCTCCTCCTTGTTAAGTCCCCCGGGCCCCCCGGCCTCGCCCACATCTTCTTCTTCTTCTTCGTCGTCGGGGATTTCGATGATCTCGGCGGGCTGGCCGCCGTTGCCCAGTGCATCCACCGGCTGCGAAGAGGACGAGAACGCGAGCGGGTTTCGCACCGAATCCCGGGCGCTTTCCGCCTCGACGCGCTGGCTCCCGGCCATGGCGACCTCCGGCGCGCGGTCGTCGTCGTCGATCTCGATGACCTCGGCGGGCTGGGCGTAGGTGGCCGGTGCAGCCGCCGGCTGCGAAGAGGACGAGGGCGCGAGCGGGTTTCGCACCAAATCCTGGGCGCTCTCCGCCTCGACGCGCTGGGTTCCGCCCGCGGCGACCTCCGGCGCGTGGTGGCCGTCGTCGTCGTCGTCGATGATCAGGCGGCGTGGCCTGCGGCCGAGGAGATCGCCGGCTGACGGCGTGGTCGGCATGTCGTCGCGGCGGTGGAAACGGCAGGGGAGAGGACGAGGGTTTTTGTCCCAGCTAGTGTAGCCGTGCGAGTGTGAGGTGTGGGTCTGCTTGCTGCCTAAAATTGGGCGCGCGAGAGGGAGAGGTGGAAACGTGAAAGGGTTTGGGTGATGGGCGCTGCGTGGGGTCCCGGCGGTCAGCGGAGTAGCCCTTCTCTTTCCGGAAAAGAGCCACAGTACCACGTCGCTGCCTGTTTGCCTCAAAGCATGATCTTGTAGCGAGGTAGGCTCATGCCACCCAGCTCCATGCTCCCAAGCCCAGAGCCATCGCTCCGAAATGACCACTCCAGCAATAATGGAACACCCTCCCTCCGTTCCAATTTTACTTGCGGTGCCAATGCCAATGCCAATTCAGGCACCCAGTAAACACATGGCACTTGCGACCTTGCTTACTTTACTTAACACACACATATAAATCACGATTATGGAAGTTGCTCCATTAATTTTGGATTATCGACATAATGTTCCTCCATTAATTTTGAATTTATTGACACAACGTTACTCCATTATTACTCATAACATATATCTTACATGTTATCGGTGAATATTTTTGATTTATCGACATAATGTTCCTCCATTAATTTTGGATTTATCGACATAGCGTTCCTTCATTATTTCTCATAACATGTATCTTACTTGTTATCGATGAATCATGACTACTCTTTTCGTCTGTGTGAGAAAATGAGTCACACAGCTACAGGCCCAACCGATACAATTGGCCCAAGCACGGGCTCGCTCATGCACATTGTTCTTCTACCTTGCCATGGAGCAAGGAGGTCATATGTTTGTGTTCTTGCACCTTCAGCAGCATTGTAGAACTAAAGTCTCTACACACTTGGAAGGATTGAGATGGACCTAGGGAGGTGACTAAATCTCTACAAAATTTAGCTCCTTTTCTTACAAGTTTAGGCTTCCGGAATAATGGTATGCCTAAATGTAACTATGTTTAGAACAACTTAAACAATGTTTGCAAGGTCAAGGGACCAGAGCAAAATAAAAGTGATCAAGCTCGGATAAGGAAGAACCATAAGTACCCGGAGACGAGGACATATCCCGATGTGCATTTCCTGGGAAGCTAATCGACGGTTGGAGAGATGCGAGAATGCCAAGGTCTCTTGATGCCACCAGGGATCACCTTCTTCTCCTTGAGCCTTCACCATGAAGGCGAAGCCCAACTACTCGTGGTAAACCTTAAGACGGTCTTCAAACCTTTACAAACAATAAGGCAATCCACAAACTTGGATCCTCATCGGTGACTCCTATCGCCTAGGAGCCTCCAACCTCCATGAGTAACAATGTCAAATGGGAATGCTTGAAACTTGCTCGAACCATGAAAATGGTTGGTTAAGAGAGAGAGAGAGAGAGAGAGAGAGAGAGAGAGAGAGAGAGAGGGAGAAAGCATCTTTGCTAGGGCTAGCTCCTCTCTCTGATCCCTCACAAAGCTCTCAAGAATCAAAGGATTAGGGTTGGAGAGTGTCGGGAGTGTTCTTGCTCATATCCAAAATGTTTGGAATGAGTGGTCAACCCTATCCCAAAGACATGGACTAGCTTATATATGTGGAGGGAAACTAGCCGTTTTCGTGCTAGAAAAATATTGTCTGATAGTCCAACCCAAAAGGGCCCTAACAGTTTGGCCTACCCTAGCAACCCTGGTCACAAGCAAAAAGTAGGGCAGACAGAGTGAAAAAACTGGGGGGGGGGGGGGGGGCGAATAATCTTGGCACAAACCTGCCCAGGCAGTTGCTACTTGTGATGCGTTAGGCTTTTCCCGAAGATGAAGGGTGAAGTACTATAGTAGTGAAAAGTATATCTCTCAGTTAAAAACCAAGGTTTATCGAACGAATAGGAGAATCACACAAACAACCGTCGACAACACCTACACACAAAAGAGCAAATACTTGCACCCAACGCGGGCATGAGGGTCGTCAATCCCCTTGTACTCGTAAACAACAAGGATTAAATCTGATAGTGATAGATTCATAGATTGATAAATTGCAAACTAAAATAAAAGTAAATAAATTACAGCAATGTATTTTGGATTTTTATAATATGGTTAAAGTAGACCCGGGGGCCATAGTTTTCATTAGAGGCTTCTCCTTCTAGGCATTACGTTTGTGACAAATAGACCAACTCCTGCCTGCATCTACTACTATTACTCCACCAATCAACCGCCATCCAGCATGCATCTATGATATTAAGTTCATGACAAATAGAGTAACGCTTTAAGCAAGATGCCATAATGTAGACAGAATAAAACCAATCAATATCATTAAACCCCATCATTTTATTCTTAGTAGCAACAATACAATTCGTGCCTCGCAACCCCTTCTGTCACTGGGTGAGGACACCGCAAGATTGAACCCACTACTATGCACCACTTCCACTGAAGATCGATAGATCAACTTGGCTAAAATAAACCCATAGATCGAAAAGCATTACATAACTATATAAATCACACATAATAAAGTTCAGAATAAACTCAACTACTTTCAATGAGTAATCTGATCATAAACCCACAATTCATCGGATCCCAACAAACACACCGCATAAGAAGATTACATCGGATAGATCTCCGAAGAGAACATGGTATTGAAGATCAAAGAGAGAGAAGAAGTCATCTAGATAATCACTATGGACCCGTAGGTCTGTGGTAAACTCCTCACACATCATTGGAGGTGCAACAAGGTTGATGTAGAAGCCCTCCGTGATCGATTCCCCCTCCGGCAGGGTGCCAGAAAAGGCCTCCATATGGGATCGAGGAAGAACGGAGATTTGCGGCAGCGAAAAAATTGTTTCGGGTCGCTCTCTGGGGGTTTCGGAATATTTGGGAATTTATAGCGTTACAATCACGTCAGATGGAGCCACGAGGGGCCCACAAGACATCAGGGCGCGCCCTACCGCCTGAGCGTGCCCTGTTGCCTTGCCATCTCCTCGTAGGTCTTCTGGTCCTCCCTCGAAGCTTCTAGGGTGTCTTCTGGTCCGAAAAAAATCGCCAAAAATTTGCGTAGCGTTTGGACTCCGTTTGGTATGGATTTTCTGTAAAACCAAAAACAGGCAGAAAATAACAACTAGCACTAGGCACTGGGTTAATAGGTTAGTTCCCAAAAATGATATAAAATTGCATATAAAGTATCTAAGTTTGATAATATAATAGCATGAAACAATCAAAAATTATAAATATGTTGGAGACGTATCAACAGTCTAGGCTGGGAATCACACGAGGATGTGAGATAATAGACAAGTCCCGAGAAGTTCGGACTAGGAATCACCTAGAGTCCAAGAGTTGCTAGACAAGTCTCGCATAGTCTGACATAGGAATAGACCCCAGGTCGAGATCTGTCAAACAAGTCTCAGACAGTCCAGTCTGTGTCAGGTCAAACTTGAGATTTGTTGGACAAATAGCCTGATGGGCCGACGCTCGTCTCGGAAAGTGTATCCTTTGTTCAACATGGGAACCACACCAAGGACAGGAGCAGATGACCAGACTCGGAAAGTCTAACTAGAATTAGCCTGGATGGTCTAGCCGTATGAGAGTTTCCCTTTCTCCGGCATTTGACTTAGGAATTTGTTGGTATCAAGGCCTGAGTACTAGAAAGGGGATTGAATTGTCCTGGAAATTCCGATATTCAAACTTTTAGGGTTGACATATTTAACTTAAGAAATAAGGACTGAACAAGAAATGAGCATAACATGTAGGATATCAAGAGTTGTAAGTTGCGAAAAAGTAAAAAATCTTGCAAGTGAGGAGGAGGTAGGGTTTAGAGAATGAAAACAGTCATGATGTGAAGCTTCTTCCACTGGTTTGGATAGTTGACACTTTCTTATGTCCACGTTAATGGAGGCTTCAAACCAAGTGATTTTAGGATCCAAGGATATTGGTTGTGTCACCCACCAAGCGGCCCACAAAGCACAACCAACCATTTCCTTCATGGATTGCACTTAGAAGCCTCACCAAGGGGCAGATCTTCACAAAGTAGACGATATCCATGCATGTACAAACTCTTGTATCCTTCATATGTAGAACATGATAGATTCACACGTGACACTTAACCGTATAGGAGGAGCTCACCAACCAAGTGTAATCAGCATAGAAAAACCACTCGGCAGAACTCCTTGAGTCTTTGTTTGGCACGAGGGGTTTTCAAGCCTCCATGGGGTTGGGTATTGAAGGGGATTTGATGAATCCCTCCCCTTCACTCAGTCCTCTAAATCCCCACCAATCCCCAAACCCCTCGCATCATCTACTATTTGGTAGACATGGATTAGTACATGGGATATGAAAAATATCTATACTATGATTAAAAATGCAATCTTTACAACTTCAAAAACTCATACTATAAGAAATATACTTGCAACAAGGGTACATCTAGATTAGAGTATTGTCAGGACCGGTTCCCGAATAAAACATTTATCGGAAATATCACTTATTGTCGCACCATTACAAAAGCAATTTCACACTGGTAGACAATCCTTGATACAAAAATCCAGTAGTACATAATATTATACACAGTTGAGCCGAGGTTGCTCAACAATTTATTACAAACACGCCAATATATGATATAGAGGCGGATATATAACAGTGGAAATGGTGGTAGTACTACTGACTCGCAATATACAGTAGTGGTGGATATGTCACAATGGAGTGAGTGACATGACTCTAATATTTTACAGCCCATCGAGCGTCAAGGTGAGGCTCGACGATTTTATTCGCATAGCGGAAGCATTCGTGGATAATACAAGTGATGGACTCCAGGATCGCAAGGACTGACCGGGACTCCTCTAGGCGTCAGACTCGCTAGCGTACTCTTCATCCATAAGATCGCCTTCGTCAATATCTGGCCAAATCAACAAGCCAGGTGAGTACTTTGAATGTACTCGGAAGACAGTTCGGACATAAGATATACTGAATGCAGACAGAATGCATATGTTCAGGTTAGATAAATTTCAATGCACAACCAAGCATGTAAATATCATAATATGTGAGCATATAAATGGAAGAGTCGGGCGGTAATCCTCCCAACAATTCCAAGAAAATAAAATGGGTCAATCGGGTGTCTGAAGCGATGCCTCGAAAGGTAAGATAAAATAAACCGATCGGGTCTCTAAAGCGACACCTCAAAAGGTAAAATGAAATGAACCGATCGGGTGTCTGAAGCGACGTCTCGAAAGGTAAAACTAAAATGAACCGATCGGGTGTCTGAAGCGACGCCTCGAAAGGTAAAATAAAACAAACCGATTGGGTGTCTGAAGCGACGCCTCGAAACGTGAAACATATAAACTGCCACAGTCGGGCGTCTCGGAGACACCACATAAAGGGCTTATATTCAAAAATAAAATGCGAGTATCCAGGTGGTAAAACCATCCCATGTGATACTCGCTGCATCAGTTCAATGAACAGGTTAGTCCATAAGCAACAATAATAATCACAAGAATCATAGATTTATTCATGTCATTTAGCAATATTAGTTCTCCAGAGACTGACACCAAGACCGACACTTGACTTGTCAACCAACGTTCTTGACCATGGACACGGCTACTCGAATAGTTTTGACTCTGCAGATATTATACTCTTTACCCACAGCCAACATATTTCAGTAGTCAAAAATGACTAATTCCGTTTACGGTATTTTGGAAGTAAACACACAAACCAGTACACACCCATTTCACCTCATGATGCCCGAAATCACCCAAAGCAACGTTCAAGAAAAATTATAAGACGGGGAGGCCGACGCCTCAAATAGCATGGGATCGAATTTATATTGTGCGCTACTAAGGGGTGCCCCCCTCTCGGCCTCAGCCGGAAACACCCATACCCCCTGACCGGATGACTGGCATTATTCCAGGGCCATGGAACCTTCATCACGACCCCTCTATTTGGTGTGTACATGGAAAGAGGTTTGCAACTTACTAAACCGTATTCCCTTCCGGAAAAACATGTGACAGCACGAAAATAAGGTAAACTGGGACAAGACCCGATCTATGCCAATACTGGAGTTAAGTAGTTTATTATCATATTGGCATGTTCCAACATAACCCGTCTACAACCTCTCATGTCACCACGTGACTAGGTGATACGTCTCCAACGTATCTATAATTTATGAAGTATTCATGCCATGTTTACAATAATTATATATGATTTTGGTATGATTTTATTAGAACTAACCCGGACTGACGCTGTTTTCAGCAGAACTACCATGGTGTCGTTTTTTGTGCAGAAATAAAAGTTCTCGAAATGGGCTGAAAATTTACGGTGATTTTTTATGGACCAAAAGAGACCCCTGAAGCACCGGAGCTGGGCCAGGAAGTGACCGAGGAGGTCACAAGCCTGGGGGCGCGCCCTAGGGCGCGCCCCCTGGCTTGTGGACTCCTCGAGCACCCCCTTGATGTGAGACCGACGCCAAAAATTCCTATAAATACCAAAACCCCCAGAAACAAACCTAGATCGGGAGTTCCGCCGCCGCAAGCCTCTATAGCCATGAAAAACCAATCGGGAGCCCATTCCGGCACCCTGCCGGAGGGGGAAACCATCACCGGAGGCCATCTTCATCATCCCGGCGGTCTCCATGACGAGGAGGGAGTAGTTCACCCTCGGGGCTGAGGGTATGTACCAGTAGCTATGTGTTTGATCACTCTCTCTCGTGTTCTTGAGATGACACGATCTTGATGTACCGCGAGCTTTATTAATATAGATGAATCATATGGAGTTTTCCCCTCTCTATCTTCTTGTGATGAATTGAGTTTTCCCTTTGAAGTTTTCTTATCGGATTGAGTCTTTAAAGTATTTGAGAACACTTGATGTATGTCTTGCAATGGGATATCCGTGGTGACAATGGGATGTTCTATTGATCCACTTGATGTATGTTTTGGTGATCAACTTGCGGGTTCCGTGACCTTGGGAATCTATGCATAGGGGTTTGCACACGTTTTCGTCTTGACTCTCCGGTAGAAACTTTGGGGCACTCTTTGAAGTTCTTTGTGTTGGATTGAACATGATGAATCTGAAATTGTGTGATGCATATCGTATAATCAAGCCCATGGGTACTTGTGGTGACATTGGAGTATCTAGGTGACATTAGGGTTTTGGTTGATGTGTATCTTAAGGTGTTATTTTAGTACGAACTCTAGGGCTGTTCGTGACACTTATAGGGATAGCTCATACGATTGATCGGAAAAGATAACTTTGAGGTGGTTTCGTACCCTACAATAATTTCTTCGTTTGTTCTCCGCTATTTGTGACTTTGGAGTGAACTCTTTGTCGCACGTGAGGGATTTACATATGATTCAACTATGTCAGTATTGTTGAGAGAACTTGCACTAGTGAAAGTATGAACCCTAGGCCTTCTTTATAAGCATTGCAATACCGTTTGTGCTCACTTTTATCATTAGTTACCTTGCTGTTTTTATATTTTCAGATTACAAAAACCTATATCTACCATCCATATTACACTTGTATCACCATCTCTTCGCCGAACTAGTGCACCTATACAATTTGCCATTGTATTGGGTGTGTTGGGGACACAAGAGACTCTTTGTTATTTGGTTGTAGGGTTGTTTGAGAGAGACCATCTTCATCCTATGCCTCCCACAGATTGATAAACCTTAGGTCATCCACTTGAGGGGAATTTGCTACTGTCCTACAAAACTCTGCGCTTGGAGGCCCAACACGAGTCTACAAGAAGAAGGTTGCGTAGTAGACATCAAGCTCTTTTCTGGCGCCGTTGCCGGGGAGGTGAGTGCTTGAAGGTATATCTTTAGATCTTGCAATTGAATCTTTTAGTTTCTTGTTTTATCACTAGTTTAGTCTATAAAAGAAAACTACAAAAAAAATGGAGTTTAGGTTGCATCATTTGTTTCGTCTCTATAATGTGTTTCGTGAAAATAAGGATTCCGAAAATTGTGCTCAATTGCTAGAGGAAGAAATTATGAAAATACTTAATGAGAATTACTTTAATGATGACCATGATTGCAATGTTGCTAGTATGAATTCTCTGAATATCCATGATGCTAATGATATGCAAAGCTACAAGCTTGGGGATGCTATGTTTGATGAAGATGATATGTTTAGTCCCCCAAGTTTTGATGAGAAAATTTATTATGATGAAAGCATGCCTCCTATTTATGATGATTATTGTGATGACATGTATGCTATAAAGAATAATGATAACCATGAAACTTGTCATCATGATTTTAATTTTCAATTGGATTATGCTTCTCATGATAGTTATTTTGTTGAGTTTGCTCCCACTATTATGAATGAGAAGAAAATTGCTTATGTGGAGAGTGAAAAAATTTCTATGCTTGTGGATCATGAAGATAATGCTTTATGTGATAGTTATGTTGTGAAATTACTTCATGATGCTACTGAAAATTATTATGAGGGAGGAACATATGCTTGTAGGAATTGCAATAATGTCAAGTTTCCTCTTTATGTGTTCAAAGTTTTGAAGTTATGCTTGTTTTGCCTTCCTATGCTAGTTGATTCTTGCTCCCATAAATTGTTTGCTCACAAAATCCCTATGCATAGGAAGTGGGTTAGGCTTAAATGTTCTAGTCATATGCTTCATGATGCTCTCTTGCATGTTTCAATTCTTATCTTTTATGTGAGCATCATTGAAATCATCATGCCTAGATAAAAATGCATTAAAGAAAAGCGCTTGTTGGGAGACAACCCAATATTTATACCTACTGTTTTTGTGTGTCCACATGATTAAGATACTGTATAATCATGTTTTATAGCTTTTGTTTCAATAAAGTGCCAAGTAAAGCCTTTGGGATGACTCACAAGATGAGTAGAATTGATGCTGAACCAAAACAGAAACTTTTGACTCCAGTACAGGATTTTTCATTTTTTTACTGGAGCGTGATAATGATCTGAAATTTTTACACAGTCTTGATATACAAATTCTTCAGGTTGTCCTAATTGTTCAAAAAAATTAGAGACAGGGAAGTATGGTTACACTACAGATCTTCACAGACTGTTCTGTTTTTGACAGATTCTGTTTTGCATGCATAGTTTACTTGTTTTAGTGTTTCTATAGCTTATATTGAGTGATATAAATTATGGTAATGATAGAATACAGTAGGTATGATGTGGGAACAATTATGAATCTTGTCTTGACAGTACCTAAGTGAATGATTTATCTTTACTACACTAACCCATCTCACGAAGTTCCGTTAAGTTTTGTGTGATTGAAGTTTTCAAGTTTTGGGTGAGAAACCGATATGAGGAGAATAAGGAGTGACAAGAACCTAAGATTTGGGATGCCCAAGGCACCCCAGGTAATATCCACGGAAGACTCAAGCGCCTAAGCTTGGGGATGCCCCGGAAGGCATCCCCTCTTTCGTCTCCAACATTATCGGTATATCTTACTTGGAGCTATATTTTTATTCGTCACATAATATGAGTTTTGCTTGGAGCATCATTTTATTTTCTTTTTCTCTGTTAGGTGTTATTTATAATCTTGTTTTTCAATAAAAAGTTCCAAGAATTGCCTTAGGATGCTTGCATTGCATGTTTTGATGAGTGCTGTGTAAAAACAGAAACTTTGGCTGTAGTGTTTGAATTTTCATATTTTACTGGAACGTGGAAAGTTTCTGAAATTTTTACACAGTGATGTCATATAAATTATTTAGCATCTCCTAAATTTTCATAATTGTTTGAGTTACATAAGTACACTGTTTTCATAAATTGCTACAGACTGTTCTGTTTGGACAGATTGCTGTCATAGTTTCGTTATCTACTTATCCTATAGTTTCCATAGCCTATATTGGTAGATATAAATTGTGGAAATGATAGTATACAGTACCTAATGTTTGAAAATTATTGTGCAACATGTCTTGGCAGTACATGAAGAGTTGATTTATTATTATGTGTACTAACCTATCTCACGAGTTCTTTTCGAGTTTTGTGTGGATGAAGTTTTTGAGAATAGGTGAAACCATGATATGAGAGGATTGAACGAGATACAAAAGCTCAAGTTTGGGGATGCCCAAGGCACCCCAAGTAAATATTTCAAGAAGTCTCAAGCATCTAAGCTTGGGGATGCTACGCATCCCACCTCTCTTCATCAACAATTATCGGTTAGCCTATGTTGAGCCTAAATTTTTATTCGTTCAAATTATGCGTGCTATTCTTGGAGTGATATTTTTATTTTGCTTGCTGTTAAATAAAATACTCAGATCTGAAAATATTTATTGAGAGAGAGAGAGAGAGAGAGAGTCCTCATATAGCTACTTAATTGTTTGACTACTCGTTGATCTTCACTTATATCTTTTGAGAGTAGCTTGTCATTTCCTCTCATGCTTCACTTATACCTTTTTGAGGGATGAAATCTTTATGCTCATGTGCTTCATTTAAATTTGTTTGAGCTTGTCAAAAAAGCAGTAGCAACATATGAAACTAGTCCCAAAGTGATAGATATCCAAGGAGGATATAATAAAAACTTTCATGAAGATCATGGGACAAATTAAACTTGATTCTTTGTATTAGTTTTGAAACATGATGATAGTAATATGTGAGTCATGTTAATGAGTAATTATGCTTTAGTAGGAATATTGGTGTTAAGGTTTGTGATTCCCTATGCAAGTACGAAAGTCAATAGTTACGCAATGAAGTTACATCCTACTTTTGGTGCATTATTCGGTGTTAGTTATGTTCAATGCTCACTTATGTGAATTTCCGTTTCTTGGTTTGGTTGCTTCCCAATCTATTTGCTAGCCTCCATTTGTACTAAGTAGAAATACTAATTGTGCATCCAAAATCCTTAAAACCAAGTTTTGCCTTATGAGTCCACCATACCTACCTATATGCGGTATTTCCATGCCGTTCCAAGCAAATTTGTATGTGCCATCTCTAAATTTTCAAAATAAATTTTCTCTTTTGTGTTCCCGTACCGCTCATGAAACGGTGGGGAGTATCCAATATTTTTCCATGCTAGATGTTTTATTCTCAAGATAAGTGTTTATTCACTTGTCATTGCACAAGAGTGTGGCGGTATAGGGATGCCCATTCCCGAAATGAAAAAGAAAAAAAATTTACTTTATGTTGTCAAATAATAAATTCCTTGGAAAGTGTTGGTATGGAAGGCAACCGTGGATACGGCCCGCCATGGAAAGTGAAAGTTTGGTGGAAAAATGAATAAACTTTATTTTCTGTTTGGGAACCGCCTATGATATATCTAGCATCAAAAGTATTGTGAGCTACTTTGTCGTTTTCGTTGACAGGAAAAGCATGCCACCCAAAATATTTTTTCTCTCTCAATTTAAAACTTTGAGCTCTGGCACCCCTACTAATCCCTACTCCCCTCTGCGAAGGGCCTATCTATTTACTTTATGCAATTTTTATTTTTGCTTTGAGTCTCCATCTTCTCTTATAAGAACCAACTAGGGGGAACTATGATCGTACTTGAGCATTGGGCATAGCTAATATTTGAGTGTGTTTCATGAATGGATCAATGATTGAGCATGATGGGCTAGGGATAACTTTCTTTAGTGTTGATATTTTGAAAGACATGGTTGCTTGTTGACATGCTTGAGTATTGAAGTCATTATGTTAAAACTAGATTATTGCTTTGAATCATTTACAAGTCCAAATGTCCATACTATACAAAGAAGAAAAGAATATGGTGAATATGTTAGGTAGAATTCACACTTCATAAATTATTTCTTTTATCATTTACCTACTCGAGGACGAGCAGGAATTAAGCTTGGGGATGCTGATACGTCTCCAACGTATCTATAATTTATGAAGTATTCATGCCATGTTTACAATAATTCTATATGATTTTGGTATGATTTTATTAGAACTAACCCGGACTGACGCTGTTTTCAGCAAAACTACGATGGTGTCGTTTTTTGTGCAGAAATAAAAGTTCTCGGAATGGGCTGAAAATTTACGGTTATTTTTTATGGACCAAAAGAGACCCCCGAAGCATCGGAGCTGGGCCAGGAAGTGACCGAGGAGGTCACAAGACTGGGGGGCGCGCCCCCCTGGCTTGTGGACTCCTCGAGCACCCCCTTGACGTGAGACCGACACCAAAAATTCCTATAAATACCAAACCCCCCAGAAACAAACCTAGATCAGGAGTTCCTCCGCCGCAAGCCTCTGTAGCCACGAAAAACCAATCGGGAGCCCGTTCCGGCACCCTGCCGGAGGGGGAAACCATCACCGGAGGCCATCTTCATCATCCCGGCGGTCTCCATGACGAGGAGGGAGTAGTTCACCCTCGGGGCTGAGGGTATGTACCAGTAGCTATGTGTTTGATCTCTCTCTCTCATGTTCTTGAGATGACACGATCTTGATGTACCGCGAGCTTTATTAATATAGATGAATCATATGGAGTTTTCCCCTCTCTATCTTCTTGTGATGAATTGAGTTTTCCCTTTGAAGTTTTCTTATCGGATTGAGTCTTTAAAGTATCTGAGAACACTTGATGTATGTCTTGCGATGGGATATCCGTGGTGACAATGGGATGTTCTATTGATCCACTTGATGTATGTTTTGGCGATCAACTTGCGGGTTCCGTGACCTTAGGAATCTATGCATAGGGGTTGGCACACGTTTTCGTCTTGACTCTCCGGTAGAAACTTTGGGGCACTCTTTGAAGTTCTTTGTGTTGGATTGAACATGATGAATCTGAAATTGTGTGATGCATATCGTATAATCAAGCCCATGGGTACTTGTGGTGACATTGGAGTATCTAGGTGACATTAGGGTTTTGGTTGATGTGTATCTTAAGGTGTTATTTTAGTACAAACTCTATGGCTGTTCGTGATACTTATAGGGATAGCTCATACGATTGATCGGAAAAGATAACTTTGAGGTGGTTTCGTACCCTACAATAATTTCTTTGTTTGTTCTCCGCTATTTGTGACTTTGGAGTGAACTCTTTGTCGCACGTGAGGGATTTACATATGATTCAACTATGTCAGTATTGTTGAGAGAACTTGCACTAGTGAAAGTATGAACCCTAGGCCTTGTTTCTAAGCATTGCAATACCGTTTGTGCTCACTTTTATCATTAGTTACCTTGCTGTTTTTATATTTTCAGATTACAAAAACCTATATCTACCATCCATATTACACTTGTATCACCATCTCTTCGCCGAACTAGTGCACCAATACAATTTGCCATTGTATTGGGTGTGTTGGGGACACAAGAGACTCTTTGTTATTTGGTTGCAGGGTTGTTTGAGAGAGACCATTTTCATCCTACGCCTCCCACGGATTGATAAACCTTAGGTCATCCACTTGAGGGAAATTTGCTACTGTCCTACAAAACTCTGCGCTTGGAGGCCCAACACGAGTCTACAAGAAGAAGGTTGCGTAGTAGACATCACTAGGTTGTCAAAATTATTTCTGAACTTCCAAAGTTCTTAGCTCATGTTCAAATCATCCATGCATGCAATATAACATTCATAAAATGCTACCGTGTCAACATGCCACAAAATTTTATTAGGCATACATGGCGACAATCATCATATCAAAGGTTCGAACATGCTTGCCTGGATCAACATAGTCGGAAGACGACTCGGTAAAATGGACGATAGCGTTTCCTCCTTCGGTATCTATATCACAAAATACGTGACAACTACGTAAATACCGTGACCGCATAAAAAGTTGTCCCAAAATATTTCCAATTAAATCTTAGAAAAAACTAGAGTGAAAAATAAAAATTTCAAAAAAAGAATCAATGTCAAATCATTTTTGGTTTAAAAGATGTAAAGGAAATGAACCCAGGGACCTATTTGTCATAAACAGAAAGTTATCCAGGGGCTAACCTGAGAAAACAAAAAGCGCTTCAGGGAAAACTACACCAGCCAGAGAAGAAAATGTCTTTAGGCGAAATGCACTTTCAGAAAACGGTTCGAAAAAGAAAGGATCCTGACGAGCGGGCCCCCCTCGTCAGGTTTGAATCCTCACCGGCGTTAGAGAGCTACGAGGTCGCCGCCGACGATCGACGGCGAATCAGGGGAGGGGAAGGTGTAGGCGCACTCAGGCGACTGTTCCGCGTCTCGGGGTGGTGAAGATGGTCATCGGCAAGCACCATGTCGACGACAGCTCCCACTCCGGCGGACGACGGCTTCGGGCGGAGTTGGATCTCACCGAAGAGACCTGCAATCGTCGAATTGACACGCGGGTCATAGAAGATGAACCACGAGGGGACTACGGGCGAAATTTGAGCATAGGGCATGGACCACCTTGGTCGAATTTAGCCCAGACCCGAGGCAGGTCGGGTTGGCCGGAGCTGGGGAAGAAGACCTTCCCGAGGCCCTCTATGAAGCTTGGCGAGGGCTGTAATCTCTGTGGAGTGGTGCGGGGTCGTAGCACAGCCTGGGGGTTCCTATTTATAGGCGGCTGAGGCCGTTGCCGCGAGTGGATAACTCCGGCGAGGATTACGGCGAGGCAGGGAGGTCAAGCGACTGGTTACGGTGGCGAGGAAGGTTCTGAATGGTCCACAACGTCCATTTTTTGCTTAAGCAAGCTCGAATTTGATCTACCACCGAGGCGTGACGGAACGGAGCTCACGGGTGCAGCGGACTGCAAATGGCGTGCTCTTTGGTATCCAGGCCACGGCAACGGTTGGGCAGGGATTGCAGACCGTGGACGGACACACGGAGCACTCCGGAGCTTTGGGCGGCGCCGTCCTTCTAGATGCGCCTTTGGTGGCCGCATTGAGCTTCACTGCCACCGCAAATAAAGACGGTGTCGGCGTGCCAGCTCACCGGCGACAAGCAGAAGTGGCCAAAGGACCGTGCGGCGCGCTGGATAGGCTTGGCGAACAGGAGGAAGAGGCCAAGGTGGTGCACTGGTGAGATTGGGTTCGATTTTGACTGTTCTCTGCATCCATGCTCGCCAGGTGCTCGATGAAATGCTAATGGCATTTTAAATTTTTTGCTGAGGCTAAAACTTGGTTGGGTGGTCTACTGATGCATCTAGAGGCTCACTGAATTTTCTCAGAATTTTTGATGAAGAGAAGGAAGGGTCTTCAGCAAGAATTACATTTTTGGTCCAAACTTCTTTTGAAAACAGTTTGAAATATTTGAACTAGAGACTAGAGGTTTTTTGGATAATCTGGTTGTGGATACTAAGGACAAGCTAGGGTAATTTATTTGGGGTCAAAAACTTAAGCTAGCTAGGAGTTCCTTTGCAAAGTGCTGAGGGTCCAAATAATTTTCAGAAATTATTTTAAAGCAATTTGAGTGAGGTAAAATATATGGTAGGCTAGGAATTTTATGAAAATGATTTGGTTGCTGCCTTGGGTAAGAGAAGGAAATATTGGAGAGAAAGGTTTTGAAATATGCAATGGCATAATAAGAAACAAAGGTTTTCAAGAGGAAGATATTGAAATTAATTTCCAAAGGTGGTCCCTTAATAAAAGAAATAATAAGACCAAAGGGAATATTTGTTTTGGCAAGAAACACAATCTGAAGTCTTGAGAGTCAAGAACCAAAAGTAATGAAAAGGTTTGTAAGGGTCTTTCATTAATAAGATTAAAAAGGAAAACCTTGCCAAAATTTCAAATAATCCTTCCTCAAGAGAATAAATTTTTGTTAAACCGATTTAATTTTTTTGGGGGTGTTACAACACCTACACCCTTAGAAAAAATCTCATCCCCGAGATTTCAGCTGTTCCTCAAATAGGTGTGGATACTCAGTCCGTAGGAAATCCTCTCTTTCCCATGTTGCCTCATATTCAGTGTGATTACTCCATTGAACCTTGAAAATTTTGATCACTTTCTGATGTGTCCTTCTTTCAGATTCTTCCAATACTTTTATAGGACGCTCTTTGTATGTGAGGTCTGGCTGAATGTCTAAATTTTCAAGTGGGACTTGTTTTTCTGGGTTACTGACACATCTTCTCAGCTGCAACACGTGAAACACGTCATGGACGTCTGACAATTCTGCGGGTAGATCTAGTTGGTATACGACCTTGCCTCTCCTTGCAATTATCTGGAAAGGCCCGATAAACCGTGGTGCCAATTTTCCTTTGACCTTGAATCTATGTAGGCCTCTCATTGGGGATACTCTGAGATAAACATATTCATTTGGTTCGAAGCTAATGTTACGATGCTTCTGGTCATATTAACTCTTTTGATGGCTCTAGGCTGCTTTGAGTCTGTCCCTGATGATTTTAACTTTTTCCTCGACCTCTTGGAGCATTTCTAGGCCGAAGAGACGGCTATCTCCTATCTCAGACCAATTAAGTGCCGTGCGGCATCTTCGCCCATACAGTGCTTCAAAAGGTGACATTTGTAGACTGGCCTGATAACTGATGTTATATGAGAATTCTGCGTATGGCAGGCTGTCTTCCCAGCTGGCTCCATAAGTAAGGACACATGCCCTTAGCATGTCCTCCAATATCTGATTTACACGTTCAGTTTGGCCTCCCGTCTGAGGATGATACGCTGTACTGAATACCAGCTGAGTTCCCAGAGCTTGCTGTAGGTGATCCCAAAATCTGGAGACAATTTGTGTACCTCTGTTTGACACGATGGTTTTTGGGACTCCATGCAAACGGACAATGCGAGCAAGGTAAAGCTTAGCAAGCTTTTGCGTGGAGTAAGTTGTCTTCACTGGAATAAATTGTGCCACTTTGGTTAATAAGTCCGTGATGACCCATATGGCATCATTCCCGTGTCGCGACCGTGGTAATCCGACAATAAAATCCATACCTATCTTATCCCACTTCCATTCAGGTATCTTGAGGGGTTGTAGCAGTCCTATGTTCTGCTTTAACGCGTTGGCATGAATCACAACGCGCAATGAATACAACTATGTCTCTTTTCATTCCGTGCCACTAGAATCTCTCTTGAATATCCTTATACATCTTGGTTCCTCCTGGATGGATGGAGTATGGTGTGTTATGAGCCTTTGCCAAAATCTGTTGTTTGAGATCCTCTTGATTAGGTACGCATAGTCTGTCTCCGTACCATAGAATACCTTGATCGTGAATGGTGAATTCTGATGCCTTCCCTAAACTTACTTTCCTTTTTATACCTTCGATGCTGGGGTGCCCCTTTTGAGCCTCCTTGATCTGTTCCTCCAAGGTGGGTTGTATTTCCAAGCGTGCAATTGTGCCTTCCGTGAGTAACTTCATGTTGAGCTTGGCAAACTCCTTGACAATTCAGATCATAAAAATTGCAGGCTGCCGTTGTCGGGACCTGGGTTCCGACTGAGAGTGTCTGCCACAATGTTCGCCTTACCGGGATGGTAATGAATTCCCACATAATAATCTTTAATTAATTCCAACCAGCGACATTGTCGTAAGTTGAGTTCCGGCCGTGTGAAAATATATTTGATACTTTTATGGTCCGTGTATATTTCACAATGACTACCGAGAAGGAAATCTCACCATTCTTTGAGTGCGTGTATCACGGCTGCTAATTCCAAATCATGTGTAGGATAATTTTCTTCGTGCCGTCGAAATTGTATTGAAGCATAAGCTACAACTTTGCCATCTTGCATTAGTACACACCCAAGGCCTTTCCTGGATGCGTCACAATATACTTCAAAAAATTTGTGGATATCTGGCACGATTAATACATGTGTTGTGGTCAATCTCTTCATTAATTCTTGGAAACTTTTCTCGCAGGCTTTGGTCCATTCAAATTTCTTATCTTTCTTAAGCAGTTGAGTCATGGGCTTGGCTATGGTGGAGAAGCCTTCAATAAATCTTCTGTAATATCCGGCCATCCCTAGAAAACTTCTCACATCAGTCACATTGGCTGGTTGTTGCCATCCAAGTACATCCTTTACCTTATTGGGATCCATGGCAATTCCGTCTTGGGTCATCACGTGCCCAAGAAAACCGACTTCTTTTAGCCAAAATTCATATTTGCTGATTTTAGCATATACTCGATGCCTCCTTAATTCTTCGAGCACGATTCTGAGGTGTTCTGCATGTTCTTCGGGTGTCTTGGAATAAACCAGTATGTCATCAATGAACACCACAACGAACTTGTCCATATATTTCATAAATACTTTTTTCATGAGATGCACGAAATATGCTCGAGCGTTGGTCAGTCCAAATGGCATCATTGTAAACTCATACAATCCATATCTGGAGGTGAATGCCGTTTTGGGTATGTCTGCCGGTCGGATTTTTAACTGGTGATATCCCGACCTCAGGTCTATTTTGGAGAACACCTTGGCTTGTGCGAGCTGGTCAAATAAATCATTTATCCGCGGCAATGGATATTTATTTTTGATGGTAGCCATGTCGAGAGCTTGATAATCTACACATAGCCTCAGAGTTCCGTCTCTTTTCTTGGCGAATAATACTGGTGATTCCCATGGTGAAGAGCTTGGTCTAATATAACCTTTATCCAGCAATTCTTTTATTCGCTTCTTTAATTCCACCAATTCAGTTGGTGCCATCCGATATGTTTTTTTTATAAATGGTAGTAGTGCCGGGTGCTAGTTCAATGACGAACTCTATTTCCCGATCAGGTGGCATACCTGGTTGCTCTTCTGGAAACACATCTGGAAATTCACAGACGACTGGAACTTTACTCAATTCGGAAATGTCTACTTTATTTAGCCTTGCTTGCGGTGGTGCTGGTCCTTCTATGGCTGCAACTTTTATCGTTTTCCCATGATGATGGGTGAGAGTTACAGTCCGATTGAAACAGTCAATAAAGCCTTTGTTGGTAGTCAACCAGTCCATTCCCAGAATAATATCCAGTCCGTTGTTTTCTATCACAACGAGATTTTCCCAGAATTTTAATCCTTCAATTTCAATGATCACACCTTGACAGTAACACTGAGTGATTTGCTTTACTCCTGGGGACTTGATAGTCATCGAATATTCCAAGGGAAGAATCGAAAAATGATTTTGCAAGGCAAATCTATTCGAAATGAATGAGTGAGAATCCCCAGAATCGAACAAAACCGTGGCAGGAATTGTGTTGAGAGGGAACGTACCGAGTATGATGTCTGGTGCATTCTGAGCCTCTTCTTTGGCCACATGGTTTACGTGGCCCTTCCTATGGTTGTTGTTGGGGTTGAAATTGTTGCGCTTAGGGGCTGAGTTATTACTATTGTTGTTCGGCTTTGGAGCCGCGTTTCCTTGTTTTGGGCACTGCCTGGCATAGTGTCCTTCTTCACAAGCGAAACAGGTAACGCCGGACGGTGTGTGAACTCCTTATTTCTGGCATGATAATTATTGTTTGGGAAGGGTGCTGTAGTTGGTGGTCTAGGTGCCCTATTTTTCTGGAAATTATTCCTGGGTTTTTTGTTGCGTGACTGCGTGGAGTTGTCTCTATGACGCTCGCGAATATCATCCAAATTGTGGCGCTCATTTTCTACCACAATAGCCTTGTCCACCAATGTCTTGAAGTCTGGAAAGGTGTGTACAACCGCCTGGCATTTGAGTGCTGGTATGAGCCCATCCATAATTTTTTCCATCTTCTTATTTTCAGTCATATATTCATCGTTGGCATAGCGGGCTAACTAGTTGAACTGGCTGAGATATTCTATCACAGTCGTGCTTCGCTGCTTAAGATCTTCAAATTCTCTTTTCTTTATTTTCATTACACTGTTGGGAATGTGCGCCCCATGAAAATTTTCTTTAAATTCATCCCAGGTAATATTGTTCTCATTGGGGTGCATGCGCGTAGGAAATTTTCCCACCATGATGCAGCTGCTCCAGTCAAATAATGGGGTGCGTACAATACCTTTTCATGATCTGAACATTGAGCAGTAATCAGCTTTCTCTCAATGTCACGCAACCAATCGTCGGCTTCCAACGGCTTGTCGGTGTGGGAGAAAACTGTAGGGCAAGTCTTCTGCAGCTCAGATAATTTGGAATGTTGCTGATATGGTTCACGGTGATTTCCCACATTGATCAGGTGATTCATCATCTCTTGGTGTTGCTGCTGGCTTTGTTCATAAAGGTGATAGACTTGTGAAAATGCTGCGTCGCTGTCCTGCTGGCTTGACTATCCCTGTGTGTAGTTGTTGCCTATCTGAGTAAAGTGGTTGTCCTCTGGCAGACTGGGCATGGAGCGAGTCCATGGATGATGCATTTTCACTCTAGGGGTGTTATTGCAAAAGCAAATAAGTAAAATTTAGTAGAATAAAATATTTTGAGAAATAAAAACGTTCAAATGATTTTTCCCATAAATCACAAATGCGTACGGAGATGGACTGCATGATTCATATATTACAAGCAAGCCTTAATTATACAATACATCACTCAAGATGCGCGCACACACTCCTCATGTTATTTAAGCTAGTGCACTTCTCCAAACTCCTACATGATGCGAACACGACTGCTCTCCAAGCCTACATGCAAACAGATATATCACAACATATTTTACAAGTTGACACATCGTACAACTGGTCTGCATACTTAGTCTGAAGCTGTGGGGATATCGCTTGACCTGCCGAGGGTAAGCCCCAGACGAGGTGCCGAGGACTCGACCTCCTGAGGAATTGTCTCTAGGCGAGGGACACGAGGCTGCGCGGTTGGAATAGCGATAGCGGGGAGTGCAACTCTAATTGGGGTAGGAGCGATTACTTGGTTAAATTCCTCAATACTAGGCAGACGATGAGCAATGGATTGGACGGACGGCGAATACGAAGCAGTGGACGTGTGGTATGACAGCGGTGGCGCAGGGAAGAGACGCTCATCCCTGTGAGGCGTACTAGCCTGAGCTAAGTCCATGCGCGCGGCTACATAATCGTCCACTAAGCCGTCAAAAGCTGCCCCTAGTGCCATGAGGTACTGAACGAGCAGCTCAATTGCTTCGTCTCTCTCTCCCAAGGTGCAAGCATATGCGTATTGGCTAGTGTACGGAACGTGGTATGGGAGACAGCGATAAGGACGAGTCTTCATCACTGGAAGAGTGTCCCGGAGGCGGGCTATGGCCTCCCGCGCAGCCATCTGCAAAACATGCCTCTCCGTAGGTATGGCTCTCCCGACATAGCGAAGAAGGCGCGTCTCGACACGCCCACCTCTGAACTGTACCGAGGCCTGGTACATGGTCAGAGTGTCGTTGATCTTGTGGGGATAAAGCGTGTACTCGGGGCGGGTCGACGACCCAATCGCGACCCTGGCGATGGTGGTGAGGAGCCGGGAAAATCCGGCTGGCTCGTTGGCGAACACCTGAGACGGACAGTCGCCGCCAGCCGTCTACAATGGTAGACAAAAAATCTAGATAGTCGTATCATAAAAATATATGATGACTAACAGAAAAATTGCTACAATATGCAGGATGCTCTTAAAAATTAATTAGCCTAATTTAGTTGTTAGCGATCGCACCTAGTGGCTTCCTATAGTCAGCCTAGCTCTGGTACCAAAATTGTCAGGACCAGTTCCCGAATAAAACATTTATCGGAAATAGCCCTTATTGTCGCACCAGTACAAAAGCAATTTCACACTGGTAGACAATCCTTGATACAGAAATCCAGTAGTACATAATATTATACACAGTTGAGCTTAGGTTGTTCAACAATTTATTACAAACACGCTAATATATGATATAGAGGCGGATATATAACAGTGGAAATGGTGGTAGTACTACTGACTCGCAATATACGGTAGTGGTGGATATGTCACAATGGAGTGAGTGACATGACTAATATTTTAGAGCCCATCGAGCCTCAAGGTGGGGTTCAACAATTTTATTCGCATAGCGGAAGCATTCGTGGATAATACAAGTGATGGACTCCAGGATCGCAAGTACTGATTGGGACTCCTCTAGGCGCCAGACTCGCTAGCGTACTCTTCATCCATAAGATCGCCTTCGTCAATATCTGGCTAAATCAACAAGCGAGGTGAGTACTTTGAATGTACTCGCAAGACAGTCCGGACATAAGATATACTGAATGCAGATAGAATGCATATGTTCAGGTTAGATAAATTTCAATGCACAACCAAGCATTTAAATATCATCATATGTGAGCATATAAATGGAAGAGTCAGGCGGTAATCCTCCCAACAATTCCAAGAAAATAAAATGGGCCAATCGGGTGTCTGAAGCGACGCCTCGAAAGGTAAGATAAAATAAACCGATCGGGTCTCTAAAGCGACGCCTCGAAAGGTAAAATGAATTGAACTGATCGGCTGTCTGAAGAAACGCCTCAAAAGATAAAAAAATGAACCGATCGGGTGTCTGAAGCGATGCCTCGAAAGTTAAAATAAAACAAACCGATTGGGTGTCTGAAGCGATGCCTCGAAAGGTGAAACATATAAACCGCCACAGTCGGGCGTCTAGGTTACACCACATAAAGGGCTTATATTCAAAAATAAAATGCAAGTATCCAGGTGGTAAAACCATCCCTAGTGATACTCGCTGCATCAGTCCAATGAACAGGTTAGTCCGTAAGCAACAATAATAATCACAAGAATCATAGATTTATTCCTGTCATTTAGCAATATTAGTTCTCCAGAGACTGACACCAAGACCAACACTTGACCTGTCAACCAACGTCCTTGACCGTGGACACGGCTACTCGAATAGTTTTGACTCTGCAGAGATTGTACTCTTTACCCACAGCCAACGGATTTCAGTAGTCAAAAATGACTAATTCCATTTACGGTATTTTGGAACTAAACACACAAAACAGTACACACCCATTTCACCTCACGATGCCCGGAATCACCCAAAGTAACATTCAAGAAAAATTATAAGACGGGGAGGCAGACACCTAGAATAGCATGGGATCAAATTTATACCGCGCGGTACTAAGGGGTGCCCCCCTCTCGGCCTCAGCCGGAAACACCGTACCCATGCCCCCTTACCGGATGACTGGCATTATTCCAGGGCCATGGAACCTTCATCACGGCCCCTCTATTTGGTGTGTACATGGAAAGAGGTTTGCAACTTACTAAACCGTATGCCCTTGCAGAAAAACATGTTGCAGCACGAAAATAAGGTCAACTCGGACAAGACTCGATCTATGCCAATACTGGAGTTAAGTAGTTTATTATCATACTGTCATGTTCCAACATAACCAGTATACAACCTCTCATGTCACCACGTGACTAGGTTGTCAAAATTATTTCTGAACTTCCAAAGTTAGCTGATGTGCAAAACATCCATGCATGCATTATAACATTCATAAAATGCTACTGTGTCTACATGCCACAAAATTTTGTTAGGCATACGTGACGACAATCATCATATCAAAGGTTCGAACATGCTTGCCTGGATCAACATAGTCGGAAGACGACTCGGTAAAATGGACGGCAGCGTTTCCTCCTTCGGTATTTATATCACAAAATACGTGACAACTACATAAAAACCGTGACCGCATAAAAAGTTGTCCCAAAATATTTCCAATTAAATCTTATAAAAAACTAGACTAAAAACTAAAATTTTCAGAAAAAGAATCAATGTCAAATCATTTTTGGTTTAAAAGATATAAAGGAAATGAATGCAGGGACCTATCTGTTATAAACAGAAAGTTATCCAGGGGCTAGCCTGAGAAAGCAGAAAGCGCTTCAGGGAAAACTACGCCAGCCAGAGAAGAAAACATCTTTGGGCGAAATGCGCTTTATGAAAATGGTTCGAAAAAGAAAGGATCCTGACGAGCGGGCCCCCTCGTCAGGTTTGAATCCTCACCGGCGTCAGAGAGCTACGAGGTTGCCGACGACGATCAACGGCGAATCAGGGGAGGGGAAGGTGTAGGCGCACTCAGGGGACTATTCCGTGTCTCGGGGTGGTGGAGATGGTCGTCGGCGAGCACCAGCTCAACGGCAGCTCCCACTCCGGCGGACGACGGCTTCAGGCGGAGTTGGATCTCACCGGAGAGACCTGCAATCGTTGAATTGACGCGCGGGTCAGAGAAGATGGACCACCAGGGGATTACGAGCGAGGTTTGCCTTGGGCGAATTTAGCCCGGACCCGAGGTGGATTGGCGTGGCTGGAGCTTGGGAAGAAGACCTTCCCTAGGCCCTCTATGAAGCTTGGCGAGGGCTGGAATCTTTGTGGAGTGGTGCGGGGTCGTAGCGCAGCCTGGGGGTTCCTATTTATAGGTGTGTGAGGCGGTTGCCGTGAGTGGATAACTCCGGCAAGGATTACGGCGAGGCAGGGAGGTCGAGCTACTGGTTACGGTGGCGGGGACGGTTCTGAATGGTCCATAGCTTCCATTTTCGCTTAAGCAAGCTCGAATTTGATCTACCACTGAGGCACAACGGAACGGAGCTCACGGGCGCGGCGGACTACAGACGGCATGCTCTCTGGTATCCAGTCCACAACAACAGTTGGGCAGGGTTTGCAGACCGTGGACAGACACGCGGAGCACTCCGAAGCTTTGGGCGGCGCCGTCCTTCTAGATGCGCCTCTCGTGGCCACATCGAGCTTCACTGCCATCGCAGATAAAGATGGTGCCGGCGTGACAGCTCACCGGCGACAAGGAGAAGTGGCCAAAGGACCGTGCGGCGCATTGGATAGGCTTGGGGAACAGGAGGAAGAGGCCAAGGTGGTGCACTAGTGAGATTGGGCTCGGTTTTGACTGTTCTCTGCATCCATGCAGTCCACGTGCTTGATGAAATGCTAATGGCATTTTAAATTTTTTGCTGAGGCTGAAACTTGGTGGGGTGGTCTACTAATGCATCTAGAGGCTCCCTGAATTTTCTCAGAATTTTTGATGAAGAGAAGGAAGGGTCTTCAACAAGAATTACATTTCTGGTCAAAACTTCCTTTGAAAATAGTTTGAAATATTTGAACTAGAGGCCAGAGGGTTTTTGGATAATCTGGTTGTGGATACTAAGTACAAGCTAGGGTAATTTATTTGTGGTAAAAAACTTAAGCTTGCTAGGAGTTCCTTTGCAAAGTGCTAAGGGTCCAAATAATTTTCAGAAATTGTTTTAAAGCAATTTGAGTGAGATAAAATATATGGTAGGCTAGGAATTTTATGAAAATGATGTGGTTGCTGCCTTGGGTAAGAGAAGGAAATATTGGAGAGAAAGGTTTCAAAATATGCAATGGCATAAGAAGAAACAAAGGTTTTCAAGAGGAAGATATTGAAATTAATTTCCAAAGGTGGTCCCTTAATAAAAGAAATAATAAGACCAAGGGGAATATTTGTTTTGGCAAGAAACACAATCTGAAGTCTTGAGAGTCAAGAACCAAAAATAATAAAAAGGTTTGTAAGGGTCTTTCATCAATAAGATTAAAAAGGAAAACCTTGCCAAAATTTCAAATAATCCTTCCTCAAGAGAATAATTTTTTTGTTAAACCAATTTGAATTTTTTGGGGTGTTACAAGTATGCTAAAAAGGTTTAGAATACAATAAGAATATGAGATAATATAGTTTTATTAATAGCTTCTTGAACTCCAATTCTGGCATTTCAGAACAAGTTAGAACATATAAACATGTACCGTGCCAGGTAGCAAAAGCAAGATGCAAATAATAACCATCTTTTGGACTGAATTTATACATTGCATGAATCCCTTGTAGCACCGAAATAATAAGGTTAGAGTTTCCAACTTCACAGACAATATCTGAACCAAATTGCATGACCAAATTATACTAAAAATTTGGGAGGCATCCATATCGTTGTTGTCCAGTGTCTGATATTGGGGTTCTTACTCCAGTGAGAAGAATAGCAGACTGTCATCATGTACGAGAGATAAATGCCTAGTACTAGTAAGCAGAACTGGAAGGAATTTTCTGTTTGGATGAAAATCACAAGAGACCTTTGGTCCTTCCATTCGATCTGGAATAGCTTCTAATCAAGAGCAGCATGATCTGTTACCATTACACATCCATTCTTAAACTCAACACATGCACGAATATTTGTATTTTACATGTCAATGAAAGGGGAGTTACCACTGAAGCTCGAATGACCACTCATGACATACATCTTGCCTTCAAAGCTACATCTAAATCAACACCACCAAAAAGGAAAAAAATTGCACCTTTTTGATGCAACACAGGGGCAATAAAGATGTTGGGGTTGGTTTCCGAAGGTGGAAGCTTGTGTTAAGTTTCATGCACTAGCCAACGCAACCAAAAGTCCAAACTGATGGAAAGGGCTAGGCAATCCAAATATGCACTTCAACACCGACACAAAGGGGGGGGGACAACAATTTTTAGATAAATTGGGAAAACCAGGACTTGAACTCAAGACCTTAGCCCTGATACGATGTTAAGCTTCATGCACTAGCCAACTCAACCAAAAGTCCTAATTGATGGAAAGGTGATACGGATCAAATGTATCTACTTTTCCAAACACTTTTGCTCTTGTTTTGGACTCTAATTTGCATGATTTGAATGACACCCGGACTAACGCTGTTTTATGCAGAACTGTTATGGTGTTGTTTTTGTGCAGAAATAAAAGTTCTCGGAATCGGACGGAATTTTTTGTGGATTTTTTCTATAATATATAAAAAATAATGGAGCGAAGACCCACTAGAGGGGGACACCTGTTGGTGCCAAGCCAACATGGCGCGCCCACCCACCTAGGCGCGCCCTAGTGGCTTGGGGCCACCTCGTGGCTCCTCCAACCCTAATTCCAGTCCTATAAATTCCTAATTCTCGAGAAGAAATAGGAGAGAAGTTTTCATCGTAGTTCACGAGATGGAGAAGCCGCCACCTCCTGTTCTTCCTCGGGAGGGCTGATCTGGAGTCCATTTAGGACCCCGGAGAGGGGTATTCGTCATCATCGTCATCACCAACCCTTCTTCGTCAACACCGCCATGATGCTCACCACCGGGAGTGAGTAATTCCTTTGTAGGCTTGCTGGACGGTGATGGAATTGGATGAGATTAATAATGTAATCAAGTTATTTTGACAAGGCTTGATCCCTAGTATCCACTATGTTCTGAGATTGATGTTGCTATGACTTTGCTATGCTTAATGCTTGTCACTAGGGACCGAGATGCATGATTTTAGATCTGAACCTATTATGTTTCCATGATTTTACGATCCCCTATACCTTGTTGCTAGAGAACACCTCAGGCGGTGGACCTGTTGGTGCCAAGCCAACAGGGTGCGCCCACCCCCTTGGCGCGCCCTGATGGCTTGAGGGGCCCACAGGCACCCCCTCACTTATCCCTTCGTCCCACTCCTTCTTATTCTCTAGAAAAAATCCTGGTTGCTCTCTCTCTCTCTCTTGTGTTCTAGCTCCTAAACCTGAGATTTTTGATCTCTTCGCTCGGAACTGCGTTTCCGAAACCGTTTTGAGGGATTGCGCCTTGGTATGTGACTCTCCCATTCCTCCAATTAGTTTTTTTGCTTTAGTGGTTTATATTTTGCATATTTTGCTGCACTTGGTGCTACTGAAAATGAGCTTGCATGTTGAATTCCTTGAGTTCCAAGTAGTTTGAATGCTTGATATGGCCTCTAGGCATCTATATGAGTAGTTTCTATCAATCTTGCAATGGTTTATTGACATAATTTTGTGGTCCAAAAATTTCAGAAATTTGTTCCTAGGAAATTGTATATCTTTAGGAGGGGCTCTATGTGCCAGAGTCCCAAGGGAGTTATTGGGAGTACCCAAGGCCAAGACATGAACATTGTTCGCAACACGGAGGTTAGGCCATGCGAATGGCCACACACACCTTTCACGAACGAAGCGGGTTTCTACCAAGAGTTTACGCAATTCATTGCAAATGCCGGGCTAACCAATTTCCTCGTAGATGAGTGTGATCAATACTATCGCCTTACAAACTCCTGTGAGCAAATTTTTTATTTCATGCGTAGGCTCGATATCCCTATGGTGCGCTTTGATTTATACGCAGAACAATTTGAAATACCATTCACCCGGTTCTGTGATTTTTTTTATTCCCTCTGATGGGGGATTAAATGAGCCTAGGCCGTAGGAGTTCGAGGACTTCCTCCTCACTTTGAATGTGGGTGAACATAGGGGTGTGTCGACCTCCCGAGCTACTAGCTTGCATTTTCCTGTTGTCCACTACTTTGTGTTATTTATAGGCAAATGCTTAATTGCTATGGAATAGGGTGTCGGTCTCAGTGCCCCCACCCTTGCTATTTTGCGCCACGCATTATTTGGCGATAACACATACAACTTAGGAGCTATCATTGTGCGTCGTTTGCATGGTAACCGGACAAGGGGAAAGGTCCATGATGGCATTTATGCCACTCGTTTGGCTACACACTTTAATATCAATATATGGCCCACTGATTTCTTGTTACCTAAGGTTTATCTTGACCACCAGTCTATGATAATGTGGTGTATAGCGAGAGGACTCATGATGTTATTGAATTGCCTGCACCCTCTTTGTTTACAATCATGCCAGGCACGGATATGTTGTCATGCCATCAAATAAAATTGCTTACCGGAACGAGTTAGCTAAGGCGGAGGCCGCGGCCTAGGCTTGGGACGCTTAGGTGCCTCAACCTAACTACTTTACTCCTGGACCCAATGGCTACTTCGGATGGTGATCACCATGCTAGGCCAAAAGCCTAAGCTTGGGGGAGTACGTATTTCTCATCGACATTACATTCATGTTCACGCACTTCATCTCAATTTGTCGGTGTTCATCCTCTTTCATAGTATATCCATGTTAGTTTTATTTTTTTCGCTTTCTTCTTGTGTGTTTGAAAAACTTTGAAAACCCAAAAATATTTCTCGCTTCTTTTTGGCTTTTCTTTCTCGCTCATTTAGTTTGTAGTATTAAAAGAAAACCCAAAAATATTTCCCAGTAGCTTTCCCGTGTAAATAATTTTTATCGGTCTTGTTTTTCCTTTGCTTATTTGCTTTCCTCAAGAAAACCAAAAACTCCAAAAAGATTTTATTGTGTTTCTCTGAATTTCTCTTCTTTTTGTTGTTTCAGTTAAAGGAGAAGACCATGATGAACATGTTGAGTGGCTCTCATATGCATTAATGTTGATCTAACGAGGAGCCAATATTACCTTGTCTTCTCCTTTTTATAAATTGTTTCGTAGATTCCAGCTTAGTCCACGGCACACTTGCACTATTATTTTATCACATCATTCGCTCGTGCAAGTGAAAGGCAATAATGACGATATTTGATGAAGTGATCGTGGTAAAGGAAGCCGGTATGAACTCTTCTTGTTTTCCGTTTTTGTAAATATGTTTAGCTCGTTTGATATTGATTCAACATATTATGAGTAAACATGATTATGATGACAATTATAGATTATAGTTGCTCATGCCATGGTTAAATAGCTAGGAGTGAATAATGATTTATCTTATGTGTCAATATGCATTAAAATGGTTGTGATGTGGTATGGTAGTATGGTATCCTCCTCTGTGTAATTCGAGCGGCTTGACTTGGCACATGTGCAAACATGTAGTTGATTCAAATCCAATGTAGCCTACATGATATTTATGTTCAGAGTGTTTATATCCTACTCATACTAATGTTCAATGTTAACTATTCGCAATGCATGATTATGACCGTTTTCGCTCTCTAGCTGGTCGCTTCTCAATCTATTGCCAGCCTTCACGTGTACTAAGCGGGAATGCTACTTGTGCATCCAAAATCCTTAAACCCAAGATGTTCCACATGAGTCCACCATATCTACCTACATATTGTATTACCCTACCATTCAAAGTAAATTTGCATGTGCCACCTCTAAATATTCAAATAAATATTCATTTTGGGTGCTCGTACCGCTCATGGAGCAATGGGGCGGTCAATATATTCCATGCTAAGTGAGTTATTCACAAGATGGGCGTTTATTCGCCTGCCATTGCACGAGAGAAGCTGGAAAAAAGGATACCCAGGCCTGCATACAAAATAAATTAAACAAAGCTCCTGGGATAGTTGATATGTTGGAGGGCATGATACGTCTCCGTCGTATCTATAATTTTTGATTGTTTCATGCCAATATTCTACAACTTTCATATACTTTTGGCAACTTTTTATACTATTTTTGGGACTAACATATTGATCCAGTGCCCAGTGCCAGTTCCTGTTTGTTGCATGTTTTTTGTTTCGCAGAATATCCATGCCAAACGAAGTCCAAACGCGATAAAAACTTACGGAGATTTTTTTTGGAATATATGTGATTTTTGGGACAAAGAATCAACGCGAGACGATGCCCGAGGGGCCCACAAGCCATAGGGGCGCGCCCCAGGGGGTAGGGCGCGCCCTGGACCCTTGTGGTCACCCCGTAAGGCATTTGATGCCCTTCTTTCGCCGCAAGAAAGCTAATATCCGGATATAAATCGTGTTAAAATTTCAGCCCAATCGGAGTTACGGATCTCCGGGAATTTAAGAAACGGTGAAAGGCCAGAATCAGGGAAGGCAGAAACAGAAGGAAACAGAGAGAGAGAGATCCAATCTCGGAGGGGCTCCCGCCCCTCCGCTGCCATGGAGGCCAAGGACCAGAGGGGAAACCCTCCTCCCATCTAGGGGGGAGGTCAAGGAATAAGAAGAAGGAGGGGGGGGGCTCTCTCCCCCTCTCTCCCGGTGGCGCCGGAACGCCGCCGGGGCAATCATCGTGTGACGGCGATCTACTCCAACAACTCCGTCATCTTCACCAACACCTCCATCACCTTCCCCCATCTATCTACAGCGGTCCACTCTCCCGCAACCCGCTGTACCCTCTACTTGAACATGGTGCTTTATGCTTCATATTATTATCCAATGATGTGTTGCCATCCTATGATGTCTGAGTAGATTTTTGTTGTCCTATCGGTGATTGGTGAATTGCTATGATTGGTTTAATTTGCTTGTGGTTATGTTGCTGTCCTTTGGTGCCCATCATATGAGCGCATGCATGGATCACACCCTAGGGTTAGTTGTATGTTGATAGGACTATGTATTGGAGGGCAAGGGTGATAGCAGCTTCAGCCTAGCATAGAAATTGATGCATACGAGATTGAAGGGGGACCAATATATGTTAATGCTATGGTTGGGTTTTACCTTAATGAACGTTAGTAGTTGCGGATGCTTGCTAATAGTTCCAATCATAAGTGCATAGAATTCCAAGTAAGGGATGACATGCTAGCAGTGGCCTCTCCCACATAAAACTTGCCATCGGTCTAGTAACGTAGTCAATTGCTTAGGGACAATTCCGCAACTCCTACCACCACTTTTCCACACTCGTTAAACTAACTTAATTGTTACTTTATCTAAACAGCCCCTAGTTTTTATTTACGTGCTCTTTTTTATCTTGCAAACCTATCCCACAACACCTACAAAGTACTTCTAGTTTCATACTTGTTCTAGGTAAAGCGAACGTTAAGCGTGCGTAGAGTTGTATCGGTGGTCGATAGAACTTGAGGGAATATTTGTTCTACCTTTAGCTCCTCATTGGGTTCGACACTCTTACTTATCGAAAGAGGTTACAACTGATCCCCTATACTTGTGGGTTATCAGGGCACTCATGGATTCGGCCAGCCATGGCTTGTGTATGTATGGTGGATGGGAGTAAACTTTACAATTCAGCTTGGGAACCGCCAATGATGTGTTTAGCCTGGATGATATTGAAAACTCTGTCGTGACGTTGATAGGAAAAGAACACCACCCAAAATTACAACTTCATTTCAACTTTAAACCGTGAGCTCTCGCACCTCTGCAAAGCAATGCTTCCCTCTGAGAAGGGCCTTTCTACTTACTTTTATGTTATTTTACTTTTATTTTTGAGTCATCATTCTCTTGCTAAAGTACCAGACCGGAGAGCACTATTGTCATTTTTATGCATTGAGTCTAGTTAATGTTGGATGTGAGCATGACTGGATCTCTTCTACCCTGAATTATAGTGTTTAGTCGCTGCTTGAACCTCAGAGGTGCTCTGCATTTATGTTTTGCGGTCTCAGAAAGGGCTAGCATGAAACCATATCATCATATTATATCATGATTGTTTTGATAAATTGTTGGCGTATGAGATATCTTATTATTTCTTGCTAGTTTGTTATGTTATTGCCATGAGTAAATATAATAGCTAAGTGTTATCATAGATGTGGTTATTTATGATGTATGCTGAAAACTTGAACACTAGCTAAGCATATATATATGGCAACGAGAACAAAAGAGTTTGTAAAAGTTTTCTTTATCACTTTCAGTTTATCAATTGAATTGCTTGAGGACAAGCAGTGAGTTAAGCTTGGGGGAGTTGATACGTCTCAAACGTATCTACTTTTCCAAACACTTTTGCTCTTGTTTTGGACTCTAATTTGCATGATTTGATTGAAGCTAACCTGGACTGACGCTATTTTCAGTAGAAGTGTCATGGTGTTGTTTTTGTGAAGAAATAAAAGTTCTCAGAATCGGACGAAACTTTTTGTGGATTTTTTCTGGAATATATAAAAAATAATGGAGCCAAAACCCACCAGAGGGGGCCACCTGCTGGTGACAAGCCAACAGGGCGCGCCCTGATGGCTCGGGGCCACCTCGTGGCTCCTCGAACCCTAATTCCAGCCCTATAAATTCCTAATTCCCGAGAAGAAATAGGAGAGAAGTTTTCATTGCGTTTCACGAGATGGAGCCGCCGCCACCTCCTGTTCTTCCTCGGGAGGGATGATCTGGAGTCCGTTTGGGGCTCCGGAGAGGGGGATTCGTCGCCATCGTCATCACCAACCCTTCTTCGTCAACCCCGCCATGATGCTCACCACCGGGAGTGAGTAATTCCTTTGTAGGTTTGCTGGACGGTGATGGAATTGGATGAGATTAATAATGTAATCGAGTTATTTTGACAGGGCTTGATCCCTAGTATCCACTATGTTCTGAGATTGATGTTGCTATGACTTTGCTATGCTTAATGCTTGTCACTAGGGCCCAAGATCCATGATTTTAGATCTGAACCTATTATGTTTTCATGAATATGAGAGTGTTTTAGATCCTATCTTGCAAGTTGTGTGCACCTATTACATGTCATGATACGCATACCCCGAGGTGACAATAATTGGGATTCTTTCCGGTGACTGTCGTGGTTTGAGGAGTTCATGTATTCACCATCTGTTAATGTTGTGTTCATGTTCTCTATTAAAGGGAGGCCTTAATATCCCTTAGATTTCCTTATGGACTCCACTGCCATGGGAGGGTAGGACAAAAGATGTCATGCAAGTTCTTATTACAAGCACGCATGACTATATATGGAATACATGCCTACATTACATTGATGAATTGGAACTAGTTCTGTGTCGCTCTAGTATGTAACTGCTACATGATTGATGTCATCTAAATTGTTATCCATCACCGATCCATGGCCAACACTTTTCATATACTGAATCTTGCTAAGTTACTATTGCTTCTACTTCTATTATAATCACTATAAAACTGCTGCTGTTACCGTTACCGTTACTACTACTATTTTGTTGTGCTACTAATTTTTTTGCTACAAAGAGATAACCTGGTGTGGTTGAATTGACCACTCAACTGCTAAGACCAATAAATATTCTTTGGCTCCCCTTGTGTTGAATCAACAAATTTGGGTAAAATACTTCCCTCGAAGACTGTTACGATCTCCTATACTTGTGGGTTATCAAAAGGGGCCAGGAAATCCACATATACACTTCAACATTGTGGAGGTTCAGTTAGGAATTGGAGGATCTGGGGATAAAATGAATCTCCCATGGGAGGTGGAAGCCACGGGGGGGGGGGGGGGGGGGGGGCGGAGGTGTGGAAACCCTATCCTAAGATTTCCATGCCTAGCTTGTGGGGAGGAGGGAAGGAGAAGAGGCTGCAGGTAGCGGCGTGTCGATGGGTTCCTCGTCTCGTCGTGTCTTTTCCAGGGTAGGCCCTCGAGGGTCCACTCTGTCAGTGTCCGTTGGTAGTGATTTGGGCCGGTCTGATGGCGACCAAAGGTGCGCATCATGGCTGCCTGCGCTGGCTTGCACGTTCGACCAGCCTGGCAGCACATACGGATGATCCGATCACAATGGACGGTGTTGTGGTGCGTTTTTTCAGCCCGCTGGTGCTCGGGCTGTGCGTGAGTGTCATTCGTTCATCTGGTTGTGAGAAGGCCCACTCAGCCGGCTAGACCGGCCACCAACCGATTGGGTCGATTTGACCAGGCGACGAAGCTCACTGAGCGACCCTAGTAGGGTTGCGCTCGCGGAGCTACCCGGGGTCTGTCTGTCGGGTTCACTCGACTTGGCGCGGTGGGCATTTTGGTGTGTGCTATGTCATATAGTTGTCAGCATTGTGCTTGAAATGTCCTGGTATATAAAAGGTGTTGGCCATCTCTTCATCCATCTGAGCTGGTCTTCAATCGTCTCTCTCAGATTTAGTCGGCTATCGCCATGTAGGACTCCTTCGCCGTCTGGTATAGGAGACTTGTGCTGGCATGACTTGCGCAGATGGTATCGGAGCTCCACACTACTCGAGTTTGGTGTTGTTGCTTCGTTGTTGTATGCTAGCTTCTTAGTTTTCCAAGGCGATTGAAGGAGGAGATGGAGAGGGGACGAGCAGATGGGGTAGAGCAAGTGCAACCAGTGGTCAAGGACCATGTGCTCGCGTTTTTGTCATCGTCGGACACAGGGGCTTTCTCTCGACGTTGGTGCTTTGTTCGCCGTCGTTGGTGTTTGGAGGTCCATTAGCTACTCTTGCCGTTGGTTCTTTTGGAGGCAGTTGTTTCTTGGTTGCGATGCTCGCGTGCTATTGTTTCCTTCATTGTTGTTATTTTTTTCGGTCTAATTGTTTAAGGCTTTTGATTCTTTGCTGAATGTCTTGGATAAGAAGAATGGGGGCGGAGGTCTCCCATGTCCATGAGCGCTCCAGGTCCATAGGGTTTCTCTCATCATTGAGGCAGCGAAAACCTCTCGTGGTGTGCATCCAAGAAGTGGATGGGTGTCGCGTCATGTAACGGGATGATTGGCCAGTTCCTACACGGCTCTGATGTTCGTATGTGTTGACGTGTTGTGTTATTTATTGTCATCTGCCATGCATGCTTGTAGCTAGCGTGTTATTTTTATGTTTGTTGCGCCTATTGTGTCCCTAGTGCACCGCCATAGGCCTTCATATATAGTTTATGTCATGTTTCGATCTTTATGATTACATTCAGTGGAGGTATGTGAGCGGAAAATTGTATTGTTCATTCTTCGAGGTGTTGGTTCTTCTAAGAGAGAGAGAGAAAGAGATTGTAGAAGGTAGCATGTTATGTGGGTTAATCATCAAACTGAGTTGGCTATGTTCCAAAAGAGAAAAGAGAGAGTGTGTTCGTATGATATATGAATAGTGGAAGGTAACCTTGAGGCTACCACCCTTGCCTCTCGCGCGCTTTGCACGGTTCTTGTCCTTGCTCCTATGTTGCTAGACAACGATTGAACACTTGCGAGGGTCATTTGTTCTATTGTGCACGGTAAGTGGGTGCCTGACGGGAAGGATATCGATTTTCGTGCCTCTTCATGCCACTTCTCCAGTACTCTAAAGAAGCTAGCCAGGCAGACACCACCATGAAAATAGCCTAGGCATGCAAAGGCTATATAGGGAGGCGACATACATGTTTCCATTTGCATTGACCCGGCATGCTGGAGTCGGGTGTTGTAGTGGCAAACAAGACATTTACCCGGCCACGTGGTTGATACGTCTCCAACGTATCTATAATTTTGATTGTTTCATGCTATTATTTTATCAATCTTGTATGCTTTATATACCATTTTATATCATTTTTGGGAACTAACCTATTAACCCAGTGCCCATAGCCAGTTGTTGTTTTCTACGTGTTTTTTGTTTTTCAGAAAGTCTGTACCAAACTGAGTCCAGATGCGACAAAAAAATTGATGATTTTTTCTGGATCAAAAGAAGACCTTCTACAGTGTGTTTCTCTCTCTCTTTTTGACATAATGTGTGAGTAGTTCCCAAAACCTTGCTGCTTACCACATGATGTGTGAGTAGTTCCTACAGGACCTATGGGTCCATAGCTGTAGCTAGATGGCTCTCCCTCTCTCTATAGTTTGAAATTCAATACAATGATCTCTTCGGAGACCCATTCGATGTAATCTTTGCGGTACGTTTGTTGGGATCTGATGAATTGTGAGTCTATGTTTAGATTATTCATTGAAAGTAATTGATCCAATCTGAGATTTATTATGTGTGATTTCATATAGCTATGTATGCTTTCTGATATATAAATTTGCTTTGGCAAGTAGATGAGTAGATCATCACAAGGAGTGGTGCATAGTAGTAGGTTCAATCTTGCGTTGTCCTCATAGAAAACCTACAAAAATATTTGCTGTTATTTATTTACTTTTTATTTATAATTATCTATCTTACACTATCAGATTTAATCCTTGCAATTAACGAGTACAAGGGGCTTGACAACCCTCTTACCTGCGTTGGGTCCAAGTATTTGCTCTTGTGTGTGTAGGAACTATTGATTGTTTGTTTGGATATCTTCCTATTGGTTTGATAAACCTTGGTTCTTAACTGAGGGAAATACTTTTCGCTACTTTGCTACATCACCCTTCCTCTTCGGGGAAAAACCCAACGCATTCACAAGTAGTAGGAATAATTTTTGGCGTCGTTGCCGGGGAAGCTATCAAACAAACTGGAGGTTTCCTCATAGACATTATCATTTACTTGATGTAATTTTTACTTGATTTTATTTCCAGTTTACTAAAAAATCAAAAATACCAAAAATATCTTGTTTGCTTTCTTTACTCGTTACTATGGCTAGTTCCTCCATCACTTCCTCTCCCGATTTTGAAGTACTCTACTTTAAACAAAATCAAGGAGAGAGCTTAAAAGATGCCTGGTTCAGGATAATAGAATCCTATCATAATGCTACTATAAAAAATGATATAAATATCCTTCTTCGAACCTTTTATGTGGGACTCACTATGCCTAATAGACATATTTTGGATTTTGCTGCTAAAAGAAATTTTATTGAGATTGATGCAAATGCTGTCCATGAAATAATAGAAGGGATTGTTGGAATTCCTCCTATATACTAAATGTCCCCATATGCTCATGAAGGAATTCAAATTTTATATAAACTAGGGGATATGCAGAAAAATACGAGTGTAGTGCAAAAGCTAATTGAACCACTTAAAACCCTTAGTTCAAACCTTAATCATATGAATTCATTTCTCACTGTTTGCAACAAAAGGCTTGATACTCTTGAAAAAATGGTTACATTACTCTGGGACATTAACGAAAAGCGTAAAGAACCTCTAGGTTTTGAGAAAGTTGCCACTAAGGTAGCTAAGATAAATGACAATGTCAAAACGTGAAATTATGCATTATGCCTAGCTAAGGGCATTAAATAATAACACTTGTTAGGAGGTAACCAAATGGTTATACTTTGCTTTCCCACTAGCATATGAAAATGACAACTCAGGAAACTCTCTATATGAAGAACATGGTGCCACTTTGAGGCACAAGTTTGGTAAATGGATAGTAACACTTCCCCTTCTCCATTTTATCTCATATTTTTTTCATGGTGGGCTTTTCTTTTTTGGCCTCCCCCTTTTCTTTTCTCTCTTTTTATTTATTTTATTTTTCATCCGGAGTCTCATCCCGACTTGTGGGGGAATCATTGTCTCCATCATCCTTTCCTCACTGGGACAATGATCTAATAATATGATCATCACACTTTTATTTACTTACAACTCAACATGATAAAATATGACTCTATATGAATGCCTCTGTGATACGTCTGCAACGTATCGATAATTTATGAAGTATTCATGCCATGATTGCCTATGTTTACAATACTTTTATATGGTTTTGATGCACTTTATATGATTTATTTAGAACTAACCCGGACTGACGCTGTTTTCAGCAGAATTACCGTGGTGTTGTTTTTGTGCAGAAAATGAAAGTTCTCCGAATCGCCCGAAACTTTTTGACGATTTTTTTTGGAATAAAAGAGGCACTAGACGCTTTGTGGGAGGGCCAGAAGAGCCACGAGGTGGGCACAACCCACCAGGGCAAGCTAGAGGGCCCAGGCGCGCCCTGGTGTCTTGTGCCCTCCTCGTGGCCCACATTCGCGTGAAACCAACGCCAAAATTTCCTATAAATATAGAAACCATCAGAAATTACTCTAGACTCTCCGCTCTGCCGCCGCAACTCTTTGTATCGACAAAAAACCAATCTAGAGACGTTCCAGTACCCTGCCGGAGAGGGGAATCCATCTCCGGTGGCCATCTTCATCATCCTGGCGGGGGCCATGACGAGGAGGGAGTAGTCCACCCTCGGGGCTGAGGGTATGTACCAGTAGCTATGTGTTCAATCTCTCTCTCTCTCTCGTGTTCTTGAGATGTCACGATCTTGATGTATCACGGGCTTTGTTAATATAGTCGGATCATATGATGTTATTCCCTTGCTATCATGTTGTGATGAATTGAATCTTTCCCTTTGAGATATCGTTATGTTGGATTGAATATTGGATTTGAGAACACTTGATATATGTCTTGCATATGGATACCCGTGGTGACAATGGGGTGTTCTATTGATTCACTTGATGTATGTTTTGGTACTCAACTTGCGGATTCCCGAGGTGACATTGGGGTAATCTATGCATAGGGGTTGATACACGTTCTTGTCCTACTTTCTCCGATAGAAATCTTGGGGCACTCTTTGAGGTTCTTTGTGTTGGATTGAGTATTATGAATCTGAAATTGTTTGATGTGTATTGTATAATTAACTCATGGATATTTGTGGTGACATTGGAGTATTTAGGTGACATTAGAGTTGGTTGATGCGTATCATATGGTGTTATTTTAGTACGAACTCTAGATAGATTGATCGGAAAGGATAACTTGGTGTTAGTTTAGTACAAACTCTTGGATAGATCGATCGGAAAGGATAACTTTAAGGTTGGTTTCGTACCCTACAAACAATTTCTTCTTATGTTCCCCGCTACATAAGAACTTTGGAGTGATTCTTCGTTGCACGTTGAGGGATAGTCATGTGATCCAATTATATTAGCATTGTTGAGAGATTGCACTAGCGAAAGTACGGACCCTAGGCCTTGTTTTCAAGCATTGCAATACTGTTTGTGCTCACTTTTGTTACTTGCTACCTTGCTATTTTTATATTTTCAGATTACAAAAACCTTTATCTACCATCCATATTGCACTTGTATCGCCATCTCTTCGCCGAACTAGTGCACCTATACAATTTTCCATTGTATTGGGTGTGTTGGGGACACAAGAGACTTTTTATTATTTGATTGCAGGCTTGTTTGAGAGAGACCATCTTCATCCTACACCTCCCATGGATTGATAAACCTTAGGTCATACACTTGAGGGAAAATTTCTACTCTCCTACAAAACTCTGCGCTTGGAGGCCCAACAAAGTCTAGAAGAATAAAGTTGCATAGTAGACATCAAGCTCTTTTCTGGCGCCGTTGCCGGGGAGGTGAGTGCTTGAAGGTATATCTTTAGATCTTGCAATTAAATCTTTTAGTTTCTTGTTTTTCACTAGTTTGGTTTTATCAAAGAAAAACTAAAAAAATGGAGTTTAGGTTGCATCATTTGTTTTGTCTTTATAATGTCTTTCGTGAAAATAAGGATTCCGAAAATTGTGCTCAAGTGGTAGAGGAAGAAATTATGAAAATACGCAATGAGAATTCCTTGAATGATGAGCATGATTACAATGTTGTTAGTATTAATTCTTTGAATATCCAAAATGTTTCTTATAAGCATGTCAATTTTTGTGGAGTGCATAAAGTTTGTGAAGACGTGCCTTATAGGGATGATAGATTTTGTAAGATGCATAAACATGATAGAACCAATTTTTTGCTCAAAGTGATAGATGAATTTGCTACAAAATTATGTTCTCTTTTTCCTATTACTTGTGAACTTTGCAATAAAGTTGGTCATCTTAATTTCCAGTGCAAACTTTTTCATGATCAAATCATGGCCAAATATTGTAATGACTTGATCACCCTTAAACTTTATAATGAGCTTTCTCTATTTTTTTGGAGTGAAGAATTGACACATAAAAATAGTTGGTTTGAAGTATTCATTCTCACGGACGAGATTGAAACTAATCTAAAAAATATCTATATGTTTTGCATGGTAAATTGCAATGAGAATGCTTATATTGCCAACTATAGAAAGATGGGAAAACCAATAGAATATAAAAGGAATACTAATGAAAGGGTAAAGAATTCCACTTTCCCTCCTATTGTCTCTCAAGATGTAATAGGTGATGAGGAGGAGCTCCCTATTCAACCAATCTCATCAATAAGAATCTCGAAAAAATTAATTAAACCCACACATGATGTGGTGAAGAAGAAGAAAAGAAGAAAGAGTAGAGGTAAAAAGGTATCTCTTCCAAATGATGTTGCTCCTATTATTCTTGTGCCTCACGAGGATGAATCAAAAATAATTGTGGAAGATGATACACTTGATGATGATTTTGTTATGCTAATTGCTTGTTGCGATGAATATGATTGGGAAGATAATGATACTACTTATAATCTTGAAAATCTTTTTGGCACCAACTTGGTAAATTATGATGATAACAACTGTTATACTATTGGTGCTATTCATACTATTAATGATGAGAGTGACTATGCTTATGATATGCCAAGCCACAAGCTTGGGGATGCTATGTTTGATGAGAATGACATGCTTGAGAATTTATTTGCTGCAATTAATGTTTGTCCCAAGCTTGGGGATGCTATGCTTAATGAAGATGATCTTTTTAGTTCCCCTACTTTGAATGATCAAATTTGTTATGATGATTGCATGCCTCCTATTTATGATGATTGTGATATTTATGAAAGTGGGTTTGGAAGAGTGTCAACTTTAGATAATTATTATCCCACTATTTTGGAGGGTGTTGAATTTTATTATAATGATAAAAGTGGATTTGGAGAGGTCATGACTTTATTTAGTAATGATTCCACTATTTCGGAAGAGGTTTCACTTGACTATGATGAGAACAAAGTTGCTACTTATGATGATTATTCTGATGATACTTATGTTATAAAATGAAGTGATAATTATTGTCATGATTTTGGATATCCTTTTACTGAACATTACTCTTTTAATGTGGAAACAATTTATAGTATTCAAGTTTCATTTGATGCTCCCACTTTTATGAATGAGAAGGAATTTGCTTATGTGGAGATTAATGAAAATTCTATGCTAGTGCATCATGGAAAGAATGCTTTATGTGATAGTTATATTGTGGAATTCCTTAATGATGCTACTGAAAATTATTATGATGGAGGAACATATGCTTGTAGGAATTGCAATAATATCGAGTTTCCTCTCTATGTGTTCAAAGTTTTGAAGTTATGCTTGTTTTGCCTTCCAATGCTAGTTGATTCTTGCTCCCATAAATTGTTTGCTCACAAAATCGCTATGCGTAGGAAGTGGGTTATACTTAAATGTGCTTGTCATGAGATTCATGATGCTCTCTTGCATGTTTCAATTACTATTCATATGTGAGCGTCATTGAAATCATCATGCCTAGCTAAACGGCTTTAAAGAAAAGCGCTTGTTGGGAGACAACCCAACACTTTTCCTTTATGTTTTTGTGTGTTCACATGATTAATATACTGTAGTAATCATGTTTTGTGTCTTTTATTTCAATAAAGTGCCAAGTAAAGCCTTTGGGATGACTCACAAGATGAGTAGAATTGATGCTGAGCCAAAACAGAAACTTTTGACTCCAGTACAGGAATTTTCATTTTTTATTGGAGAGTGATAATATTCTGAAATTTTTACACTGTCTTCACATACAAATTAGTCAGGTTTTTCTATTTTTTCAGAATTGTTAGAGACAGGTAAGTATGGTTACACTACATATATTAATAGGCTGTTCTGTTTTTGACAGATTTTGTTTTGCATGCATTGTTTGCTTGTTTTAGTGTTTCCATAGCTTATATTTAGGGATATAAATTATGGAAATGGTAGAATACAGTAGTTATTATGTGAGAACAATTATGAATCTTGTCTTGACAGTACCTAAGTGAATGATCTTTATTTATTATACTAACCCATCTCACAAAGTTCCGTTAAGTTTTGTGTGACTAAAGTTTTCAAGTTTTGGGTGAGACACCGATATGAGGAGAACAAGGAGTGACAAGAACCTAAGCTTGGGGATGCCCAAGGCACCCCCAAGGTAATATCCAAGGAATACTCAAATGCCTAAGCTTGGGGATGCCCCGGAAGGCATCCTCTCTTTCGTCTTCAACACTATCGGTATATCTTACTTGGAGCTATATTTTTATTCGTCACATAATATGTGTTTTGCTTGGAGCGTCATTTTATTTTGTTGTTATCTGTTAGGTGTTATTTATAATCTTGTTTTTCAATAAAAAGTTCCAAGAATTTCCTTAGGATGCTTGCATTGCATGTTTGATATGTGCTGTGTAAAAACAGAAACTTTCTCTGTAGTGTTTGAATTTTCATATTTTACTGGAACGTGGAAAGTTTCTGAAATTTTTACACAGTGTTGTCATATAAATTCCTTAGCTTGTACTAAATTTTCATAATTTTTTGATTTACATAAGTACACTGGTTTAATAAATTTCTACAGACCGTTATGTTTGGACAGATTGCTGTCATAGTTTTGTTATCTACTTATCCTATAGTTTCCATAGCCTATATTGGTAGATATAAATTGTGGAAATGATAGTAAACAGTAGATGATATTTGAAAATTATTGTGCAACTTGTCTAGGCAGTACATGAAGTGTTGATTTGTTCTTATGTGTACTAACCTATCTCACGAGTTCTTTTTGAGTTTTGTGTGAATGAAGTTTTTGAGAATAGGTGAAACCGGGATATGAGAGGATTGAACGAGATACAAAAGCTCAAGCTTGGGGATGCCCAAGGCACCCCAAGTAAATATTTCAAGAAGTCTCAAGCATCTAAGCTTGGGGATGCTACGCATCCCACCTCTCTTCGTCAACTATCGGTTAGCCTATGTTGAGCCTAAATTTTTATTCGTTCACATGACATGTGCTATTCTTGGAGTGCCATTTTTATTTAGTTTGATGTTTGAATAAAATACTCAGATCTGAAAATCTTATTGAGAGAGAGAGTCCTCACATAGCTGCTTAATTGTTTGTCTACTCATTAACCTTCACTTATATCTTTTGAAGAGTAGTTTGATGTTTACTCCTGTGCTTCACTTATATCCTATGAGTAAATTGTGAATCAATGAAATATCATAAATATGAAATTATCAATGTGCTTTATGCTTAGTAGTAGCTTCACATCTGGTTTAGAAAGTAAAATCTATTGAAGTTTAACAATCACAATATTGGTCATACAAGCAATTCGTGAATAATTAGTATAAGGAAGAGAACTTTCACATACAAATATATTATCTTGGACATCTTCTATGATTGTGAATACCCATTAATTATTTTCAAACTTGAGAAAATTAGTTGAAGTTGGACAAGGAAGACAACGTAATGAGTTATGGTTGTGTATATTTGCATAGAAGTTATATTGTTATGGATCCTCCAACATGTGGTGCTTGTTTAGAACCTTTTGCTAGCCAACACTTCGTACTAAGTAGAGATACTACTTATGCATCCAAATCCTTGAGCCAAGTTTCTTCCATAAGAGTCCACCATACCTACCTATATATGGTATTTCACTGCCATTCCAAGTAAATTTGCATGTGCCACCTCTAAACATTCAAATAAACATATGTTTTGTGTGCCTTGACCGCTCATGGAGTGATGGGGGGCGGTCAGTGTCTTCCGTGTTAAGCGGGTTATTGTCATGATGAGTGTTTATTCACTCGTCCTTGCATGAGAGGGACGGTAATAGGGATTCCCAGTCCCGGAAAAAAATGCAAATAATTAAACAAAACTCCCCCAAGAATGTTGTTGGTATGGACGGTACCCGTGGATTCGGCTAGCCGTGGAGTGTGTTTGTTGGTGGAGGGGGAGTAAACCTTTACTTTTACCGCCTGGGAACCGCCGCTAATGTGTTTAACATGGAAGATATTGATAACTCTTGGTCGTAATGTTGACAGTAAGGGTGCACCTCCCAAAACTATATTCATCTCTGTTTTTAAACAATGAGCTCTGGCACATATGCAAATCCCTGCTTCCCTCTGCGAAGGGACAATCTATTTACTTTCATGTTATTTACTATTCATGTTGAGTCAACTTCTTATTCCAACCTCAGTCTATTAGTTGGCAAGCATCATGTGGTGGGGAAAGATCCAAACATATATATCCAGTCAAATATATTTGATCATGATTTATTATTGTTGACAATTATCTCTATGATAAATGAGTTGGGAGGCGAAACATTAAGCCCCTATCTTTCTCTGTGTTCGATGGATGCCATTTGTTCTAAAAATATGCTTTGAGTATTAGCAATCATAAAAGACTATATGATGATTGAGTATGTGGAGCTCTTACTTAGACTTTGTTGAGAATAAGTTGAATTGGAATTGTTTGGTGACTAAGAACATAGGTTGTTAAGTTTCAAGAGAATTCATTGTTTGAACCATAACATGTGAATTGGTTGCTACTTTATCATTATGATTTTTATGAGAAAAAGTTGCTGTTTATGATGCTAGAAAATTGACTGAAATTATCAGTGATCAAACTTATATATTATGCTAGCATTCACACTTCATAAATTTGTTCTTTTATCATTCACCTACTTGAGGACGAGCAGGAATTAAGCTTGGGGATGCTGGTACGTATCCAACGTATCGATAATTTATGAAGTATTCATGCCATGATTCCCTATGTTTACAATAGTTTTATATGGTTTTGATGCACTTTATATGATTTATTTAGAACTAACCCGGACTGACGCTGTTTTCAGCAGAATTACTATGGTGTTGTTTTTGTGGAGAAAATGAAAGTTCCCGTAATCGCCCGAAACTTTTTGGCGATTTTTTTGGAACAAAAGAGGCACTAGACGCATCGTGGGAGGGCCAGAAGAGCCACGAGGTGGGCACAACCCACCAGGGCGCCCCAGAGGGCCCAGGCGCGCCCTGGTGTCTTGTGCCCTCCTCGTGGCCCACCTTCGCGTGAAACCAACGCCAAAAATTCCTATAAATATAGAAATGATCATAAATAACCCTAGACTCTCCGCTCCGCCGCCGCAACTCTCTGTATCGACGAAAAAACAATCTGGAGACGTTCCAGTACCCTGCCGGAGAGGGGAATCCATCTCCGGTGGCCATCTTCATCATCCCGGCGGAGGCCATGACGAGGATGGAGTAGTCCACCCTCGGGGCTGAGGGTATGTACCAGTAGCTATGTGTTCAATCTCTCTCTCTCTCTCTCTCTCTCGTGTTCTTGAGATGTCATGACCTTGATGTATCATGGGCTTTGTTAATATAGTCGGATCATATGATGTTATTCCCTTGCTATCATGTTGTGATGAATTGAATCTTTCCCTTTGCGATATCGTTATGTTGGATTGAATATTGGATTTGAGAACACTTGATATATGTCTTACATATGGATACCCGTGGTGACAATGGGGTGTTCTATTGATTCACTTGATGTATGTTTTGGTACTCAACTTGCGGATTCCCGAGGTGACATTGGGGTAATCTATGCATAGGGGTTGATACACGTTCTTGTCCTACTTTCTCCGATAGAAATCTTGGGGCACTCTTTGAGGTTCTTTGTGTTGGATTGAGTATTATGAATCTCAAATTGTTTGATGCGTATTGTATAATTAACTCATGGATACTTGTGGTGACATTAGAGTATCTAGGTGACATTAGAGTTGGTTGATGCGTATCATATGGTGTTATTTTAGTACGAACTCTAGATAGATTGATCGGAAAGGATAACTTGGTGTTATTTTAGTACGAACTCTTGGATAGATCGATCGGAAAGGATAAGTTTAAGGTGGTTTCGTACCCTACAAGCAATTTCTTCTTATGTTCTCCGCTAGATAAGAACTTTGGAGTGATTCTTCGTTGCACATTGAGGGATGGTCATGTGATCCAATTATATTAGAATTGTTGAGAGATTGCACTAGCGAAAGTATGGACCCTAGGCCTTGTTTTCAAGCATTGCAATACCGTTTGTGCTCACTTTTGTTACTTGCTAGCTTGCTGTTTTTTATATTTTCAGATTACAAAAACCTTTATCTACCATCCATATTGCACTTGTATCACCATATCTTCGCTGAACTAGTGCACCTATACAATTTGCCATTGTATTGGGTGTGTTGGGGACACAAGAGACTTTTTATTATTTGATTCCAGGGTTGTTTGAGAGAGACCATCATCATCCGACACCTCCCACGGATTGATAAACCTTATGTCATCCACTTGAGGGAAAATTGCTACTGTCCTACAAAACTCTGCGCTTGGAGGCCCAACAAAGTCTACAAGAATAAATTTGCGTAGTAGACATCACTCTGGCAGTGTACCATGATGTGCAATGATCTAGCATAACATGTAGATAATGATGAATGGTGGCTTTGCCACAAATACTATGTCAAACTATATGATCGTGCAAAGCAATATGATGATGAACACACAAGTCATGTGATGGAATAGTGGAAGTTACATGATAATATATCTCGGAATGGCTGTGGAAATGCCATGATAGGTAGGTATGGTGGTTGTTTTGAGGAAGATATAAGGAGGCTTATGTGTGATAGAGTGTATCATATCACGGGGTTTGGATGCACTGGCGAAGGTTGCACCGGCTCTTGAGGTGAGAATGGGCAATGCATGGTATCGAAGAGGCTAGCAATTACATTAGTCATAAAGAACTCACTCAAGGTGAGAGTGCGTATATTCGTGGATTCACATTAGTCATAAAGAACTCACTTAATTATTGTAAATCCTTATTAGCTCTCTCGAAGCAAAGTACTACTGCATGCCCCTAGGGAGGAGGTTGGGAGGAGTTAACCATCGCGTGCCCCCGAATTGAAACAACGAGATAGGATTTCATTTCAGACATAAAAATGCTCACACATCATCATCATGCCACAGTTAATACTTAGATGAATAAAAAATAACAATATTCAATTACCAATATTTCTACTAGCCAACAATCATGTACTCATGCCCTTTCATATTACTACATTAATATAATCAACTTATGTTTCTTTTTTGGTGAGCTACATGAAAGTTTTTATTATACCCCCTTTGAATACCTATCCTTTTTGGACTAGTCTTATGACTCGTGCCATTTACCATTCCAATTTATTATTATACTCTCAAAAATATTTAATTGAAGCATGAGATTCAATTATTTCTACAAAATCTGAACGTCGTCGTGCTCTAAAAGATATAAGTGAAGCACTAGAGCAAATGCCTAGCTCAAGATATAACTGAAGCATATAGAGTCTTTTAACTAATTATGATGATGGTGTGTCTCTCTAAAAAATGTGTGTCCATCAAACAATGATTGCGACAAACTAAAATAAAAAAATATAACACCTTCCCTCCAAGCAAAACACATATCATGTGATGAATAAAAATATAGCTCCAAGTGACATACCGATAGATGGGAGATGAAAGAGGGGATGCCTTCCGGGGCATCCCCAAGCTTATATTCTTGGGTATTCCTTGAATATTACCTTGGGGTGCCTTGGGCATCCTGACGCTTAGGGTCTTGCCGCTCCTTATTCCTTCATCCCTCGTTCTCTCATCCAAAACTTGAAAACTTTAGCACACAAGACTCAACATAACCTCGTGAGATCCATTAGTATAATGGACATATCAAATACTTTAGGTACTGTTATAAATTGATTAATACTTCATTATTGAATAATAGGTACTGTATTCTAATTTCTCCATGGCTTATACCCCCCGATACAATCCATAACATCATCAAAACAAGCAAACGATGCAAGCAAAAACAGAATCTGTCTAAAACAGAACAATCTGTAAAGATCTATAGCAAAACAATACTTCTGTAACTCCTAAAATTCTGAAAAATTAGGACAGCCTTGGAAATTTGTATAAAAATACATTTTAAGAAATTTAGATCAAAAATATGTCCCAGTAAAATTAGAGAAATTCTTCACTGGACGCAAAAGTTTTTTTTGCACCGTATCAATTCTAAAATCTTCCAAATCATCCCAAAGGATTTACTTGGCACAAACACTAATTTAAACATAAAAACACAATCATTACAGTATCAATAATCATGTCAACATACCAAAACATAAAGTAAAACAAAAAAAATTAAAGATAACTATTGGGTTGCCTCCCAACAACCGTTATTGTTTTATTCCCCTAGCTAGGCATAATGCATAGTATCAAGTATTGTCATCCTTCACATCCAACTCCTCAATTATGCAACCACGCTTTCTAGGAGTTTTAACACATAAGTTACTAATAACAACACTCCTAGGGACAAAAGGAGGAGGCTTTATGATAGGTTGCTTTGTTACATTTATGAAATCGGGGGTGCACACTAATCATTTTAGGATCCTAATTATTTTTACTAGGTGTACCACTCGTAGGGTTAGAAGCACACATAACCTTAGGACTCTTATTGATAGGAACTTTATCAATAGTTTTAGTAGGAATGAAAGTGGAGACCATTTTATTAAGGATTTCTTCCAACTTATTGATTCGGGAAGGACTTTGTCCTAACTCTTTACTAATCTTAGGCTCGCTATCTTTTAGCATTTTTAGAGTGGTTCCTACTATGGAACCAGATTTAGTAACTTGATTATGTACCTTCTTGTCTTGATTTTCAATGTGCTCAATAGTAGGCATTTTATTTTCTATAGCATCTAGCCTACGCATAACATCTTCCAATGTCAAAATGGTTCCATTAACAATAGTAGGGGGTGATCCTACAAGATTTTCAATAGCATTATAAGCATCTATAGGGTTGTTACTCATAAAAGTCCCTCCAGTAATGGTGTCAAGCACATATCTATACCAAGTAGTAACACCCACATAAAAATTATGGAGTAGAATAGCGGTGGATTGCTTACGGGTTGATTTATTTTGAGCTTCGCAAATCCTATACCAAGCATCTTTTAAACTCTCTCCTCCACTTTGTTTGAAAATAAGCATTTCATTATCGGGAGTAAACGAAACAATAGAAGAACTAGCCATAATGCCAAGCAAGCAAGTAAACTAACAAGTAAATTAGATAACTGAGCAAACAAGAAAATAGAAATATTTTTGTATTTTTGATTTTTATATAAAGTAAAATATAAAATAAAATAAAAGTAGAACAAGTGAAAGGTAATTTATGTGTAGGGACCTGACAAGAATTTGATGATGTCTCCCCGACAATGGCGCCCGAAATTCTTCCTGCTACTTGTGAGCTGCGTTGGGATTTTCCCCGAACAGGAGAGGAGATGCAACACAATATAGATAAGTATTTACCTCAGTGAGAAGCAAGGTTATCGAACCAATAGGAGAACCAAGCAAATTCCTTTCAAGAATACCTACATACAAAACCAAACACTTGCACCCAACGCGGGCAAGAGGGTTGTCAAGCCCCTTGAACTCGTTACTTGCAAGGATTAAATCTTGATAGAGATGGATATTGCAAATAATAAAATTAAAAACAAATAATAAAAGGCATCGAGGTATTTTTATAGTTTTTGTATTTATTTTTGATAAACCCGGGGGCCATAGTGTTCGCTAGAGGCTTCTCTCTTGAAAATAGCATATGGTGGTTAGAAAAATTACTGTTGGGCAATTGAAAAAATTGTGCAAAGTTATGACATGTTATTCACGGCAATGATCATGTATATAGGCATCACGTGCATAAACAAGTATACCGAAATGATTCTGCATCTACTACTATTACTCCACTTCGAGAACGCTTCTATGCTTGCCTCTCTAGGTATTAAGTTCATAACAACCAGAGTAATGCTTGGAGCAAGGTGACATGATGTCGACAAAATAAGACAAGCAATATGTTAAGATCCCGTCATTTTATCCTTAATGGCAACAATACAAATACATGTCTTGTCTCCTTCTGTCACAAGGATGTAGAGCACTGCAAGATTGAGCCCACTACAACACACCACTCCCACTGAAGATAAATCAATCTAGTTGGCCAAACCAAACCGGTAGATAGGATACGAATATGAAGCTATAATAATCACGCATAATAGAATTCAGAGGAGACTCAATTACTTTCAATAAATAATCTGATCATAAACCCACAATTCATCGGATCGCAACGAACAAACCGCAAAAGAAGATTACATCGGATAGATCACTGCAAGAATCGCGGTGAACTTCGTATTGAAGATCAAAGGGAGAGAAGAAGCCATCTAGGTACTAGCTATATATGGACCCGTAGGTCTATGGTGGACTACTCACACATCATCATGGAGGCAGCAAGGCTGATGTAGATGACCTACATGGTCGATTCCCCCTCCGGCAGAGTACCGGAAAAGGTCTCCAGACGGCCTCCATCGGAACAAAGGCTTGCGGTGGCGGAAAAAGTGTTTCGGGTGGCTCGCTGTTGGTTTCCCAATTTTAGAGAATTTATGGAGATGGAATTATGTCAGACGGAGCCACGAGCGGCCCATAAGGCATCAAGGCGTGCTACCCCCTGGGCGCGCCTTGTTGCCTTGTCATCTCCCCGCGTCGCTTCCTGACTTCTGCCGAAGCTTCCCGGGTCTCTTTTTTACACACAAAAAAATCGTCAAAAAGTTTCACTGTGTTTTGACCTCGTTTGGTACTGATTTCCTGGAAAATCAAAAACAGGCAAAAAACAACAACTCGCACTTGGCACTGGGTTAATAGGTTAGTTCTGAAAAAGATAAAAAATTCATATAATTGCATATAAAATATCCTAGTTTGATAATATAATAACAAGGAACTATAAAAGATTATAGATACGTTGGAGACATATCACATTGCTGGGAAAAGACCAATGGACCATCGTCGATCCAGGTTTGAAGCTTCACGCTGCATCTTTAGTTAGACCACCAGGAAGGCCGAGGAAGAACATGATAAGAGCAAGTGCAGAAGGAGGTACACATAGGAGGCGCAAGTGCAGAAGATGTGGAGGACTATGGAACATTGTTGGGATTTGTAGCAATCTTGTGGACCCATCATTTGGAGAGATCAATGGGGAGCCAAAAATGTAGAGAATTATGAAGCGCTAGAAGCCTGGGCAGAAGAACTAACAGCTTCAGAACAACTAGAACAAATAGAAGAACTAGAACAACTACCACTTGAGCCACTTGAGCAATCAATAGTTGCTAGTACAGCTTGGTATGTGTGCCTTCTCTTTATGCATTTGTTCTTATCTTTTTGAACAGAATTTAATGTTGTCTCTTTATGAAGAACTCTAGGATAAGCACACCGAAGAATATACAAAGGAAAACAAAGGAACTAAAAGAAACATAACACAAGTTGATTTGACATCAACAGAAGGGAACCAACTGTTGACGTCTTAAGTGATGATGACTTTCAAAGAATGCCTTTCGAAGGTTTTCAAGCGCTAGAAGCCGAAGAAAGAGCAGTTAAACCTGTGGTACTGAAAGCTATTTGCCTATTGGCTATCACATGTTCTGTTATTTGAAGTACTCCTTCACCACTGATGACCCACAAGTATAGGGTATCAATCATAGTCCTTTCGATAAGTAAGAGTGTCAAACCCAAAAAGGAGCATAAGGAAATGACAAGTGATTTTGGTATGGAAATTCCTGCACGCATTGAAAGTAACGGTGATAGCTAGTTTGGTAGTAAGGCAATTCGTAACAAGTAACAAGTAACAATAGTAGCAATGGTGCTAAAAGGTGGCCCAATCCTTTTTATAGTAAAGGACAAGATGGAATGTACTCTTATATTAAGCAAAGCGCTTTTGAGGAGACATAGGAATCTCGTCTAGTCATGGTTCATCATGTTTAGTTGATTCGCATTCCTACTTTGATAATTTGATATGTGGGTGGACGGGTGCTAGGGTGCTGTTCTTACTTGAACAAACAACCCACTTATGATTACCCCATCTCGCAAGCATCCGCAACTACGAAAGAAGAATTAAGATAAATCTAACCATAGCATTAAACACGTGGATCCAAATTAGCCCCTTACAGAACAACTCATAAACTAGGGTTTAAGCTTATGTCACTCTCGCAACCCATCATCTACTCATCATTCCCCAATGCTTTCCTTTAAGCCCAAATATGGTGAAGTGTCATTTAGTCGACGTTCACACGACGCCACTAAAGGATGAGCAACATACATATCATCAAAATATCGAACTAATACCATCATCACATGATTACTTAAGACAAGACTTCTCCCATGTCCTCGAGAACAAAAGTAACCACTAATGTTCAATATCAGAGGTGTAATGCATATGATTAAATATCTCAACATATAATCTTCCACCAATTAAACCAATCTGAGGTTTGGAGACAAAGATTGAATACAAGATATGAACTAGGGTTTGAGATGAGATGGTGTTGGTGAAGATTGGTCCTACCACGATGGAGGAAGCGTTGATGATGACGATGGCTTCTATTTCCCCCTCCTAGAGGCAAGTTTCCCCGACGGAATCGCTCCGCCGGAGTGCAAAAGTGCTCCTGCCCAGGTTCCGCCTCGAGATGGCGGCGCTTCATCCCAAAAGTATTCTTATGATTTTTTCTAGGTCAAAACCCCTCATATAGCAGAAGATGGGCACCGAAGGCCACCTGTGGGATCCACAAGGCATCAGGGCGCGCCTGGGGGTGGCCGCCTCTTGTTGCCTTGTGGGCAGGTGGTGGCCCCCCTATGGTATTTCTTTGCTCCAGTATTTTTTATATATTCAATAAAAAATTCCGTAAAGTTTCAGGTCATTTGAAGTTCTATAGAATAGGTATGTCCACTGTAGCTTTTTGAGGTCCATAATTACAGCTGCCGGTAATCTACCTCTCCATATAAGTCTTGCAAATTAAGAGAGAAAAGGCATTAGAATTGCATCATAAAGTGGAATAATGACCAAAAACAATATAAATAACAGTAGGAACTCATGATGCAAAATGTACGTATCAACTCCCCCAAGCTTAGACTTTGCTTGTCCTCAAGCGAGAGCCAAACTCGATAAAGACCATATGCTTAGAGAGAGAGAGAGAGAGAGGTGTCGATAAAACAAAATACGGACATGAAAGCATCATGATCATTATCATAACAACAACATAATAGCACAAAACCTCTCATGAACAAGTAACAATCTATACATATGCTCAAGTATTAATCATACACTTTATTGAGAACTAACAAACTATGTTCTTATTCATTGAAACAATTGTAGTCCATCATTTTTTCAGAAAGAGTCTATGTCAGAGCTTTATTTAGCAAGTTCACATACTCAACTATCATTTAGTCTTCTATGATTGCTGACACTCACGGGATATTTGTGAAGCAAAAAGTTTCAATCAGACACATAGGAATATATGGGTTTATAATTTGTCACCACCCAACAACTTATCTCAGTGATAATGTCAACAAATAACTCATGATCACCTAAATCCAGCTGGATATATGTGCCTGAATCTTTCCCCACCACATGATGCTTGCCAAGTAGAGAATAATAAGAATGGAATAGGAATTAACATTATTGACTCTTGCATAAAAGTAAATACAGAAAAGTAAAGGTAGGCCCTTCACAGAGGAAAGCAGAGGTTTTCATGTGTTTATTATTTGGATGTGCAAACTCTTAATGGACCGTCACTTTATATTGCCCCTTATGATAGCAAACTTTATTATGCAGTCATTCGCTTTTATTTCTTTGCCATCACAAGTTCGTACAAAACTTATTTCCCTTCGAATAAAAGATCATACATATTTAGGAGAAATTTTTATTGCTTTTGCACCAATTACAACTTACTTGAAGGATCTTATTCCATACATAGGTTGATATGGTGGACTCATGGCAAGAAACTGGGTTTAAGGGTTTTTGGATGCACAAGTAGTATTTATACTTGGTGTGAAGTTTTGGCTAGCAAAAGGATAGGAGCAAGCACCACATGTTGGAGGATCCATGATTATGCACAAGTATAGGGGATCAATCGTAGTCCTTTCGATAAGTAAGAGTGTCAAACCCAATGAGGAGCGGAAGGAAATGATAAGCAATTTTCAGCAAGGTATTCTCTACAAGTACTGTGAGTAGCAATAATAGATAGTTTTGTAGCAGGATAATTTGTAACAAGTGACAAGCAGCAAAAGTAACAAGTGTGTAGCAAGATAGCCCAATCCTTGTTACAGCAAAGTATAGGCCTGAGAATACTCTTATATAAGGCAAACGCTCCCGAGGACACATTGGAATTTCCATCTAGTCATGTTCATCATGTTGAGTTGATTCACGTTCGTTACTTTGATAATTTGATATGTGGGTGGACCGGTGCTAAGGTGCTATTTTTTACTTGAACAAGCAACCCACTTATGATTACCCCCTCTCGCAAGCATCAGCAACTACGAAAGAAGAATTAAGATAAATCTAACCATAGCATGAGACATGTGGATCCAAATAAGCCCCTTATGAAATAACGTATAAGTTTAAGCTTCTGTCACTCTAGCAACCCATCATCTGCTTATTACTCCACAATGCCTTCCTTTAGGCCCAAATATGGTGAAGTGTCATGCAGTCAATGTTCACACGACACCACTAAAGGAAGCAACAACATACACATTGTTGGTGTACTAAAGAACGGGGTCCCTAGTACCCTGACTTGTGCACCAGATGACCGCGGCCTCCGGATCGGCAAGACCCAGCCGGGATGGATCTGGACGCCAAGCCTCTTCATACAAGGGGTCGGGCAAGCCGACAACCCCCTCCTTGCCGGAGGACTCGATTGCTTACGCACCCGCCAAGGCCTCCGCTCGCCAAGCCGTCACGCCACGCCACCGGGCTGGTTGTCCAATCACTTAGGTGTCGAGCGGGTAGGCGGTTAGGCAGAGCTGGTCGGGGCGCGTGGCAACTCTCTAGATTTACAACAAAGCTTTAATGACACCCGTCTGATGGCGTGGCAAAGGAATAAGAGGTAGCTGAGCGAACGTCATAGAAGGAGAGACAGTCCTTGCCGAAAGATGTCGCCAGCGCGCCACCTCACGGAGCATTTAATGCGGCTGTCCTAGTCCGTTAGAGTTAGGTATTTTCCACTATTGTTGTAGCCAGCGATTTCAGCAGAGGGATATAAATTGTTTATCCTCGTATAAAGACCATTTTAGCCACTCTGGTAGCCCCTTGGATTATAAAAGGAGGTCCATGGCTACCTTTAGAAAGGTCGACACTCCGTTCATTTACATGTGTAGCGACGCTCCCTGAGCATCCTTGCCGGGCTGCGACGCTCGTCTATTGTGAACCCGAATAAACCACACCACACAGGACGTAGGGTATTACGCTCCGACGTCCCGAACCTGTCTAAACCCTCGTGCATGCATGGTACGGTGGAGCTCTTTGCGTTAGAGGATCTCCCTTGCCAAACCATGGAAGGGGCCTTGCCGACCCATAGATAGTCATACCCCGACAAACATCATCAAATTATCGAACGAATACCAACTTCACATGATTATTTATAACAAGACTTTTCCCATGTTGATACGTCCATTTTGCATCAGAGAAGCACTCAGAACTATTCCATACTTGCCCCATCCAGTTTTCTGAGAGAGAACCACCTACCCTTGTGTTGAGGTCAAGATCATCCACTCCAACCATATGGATCTTGATTTCTAGCCTCCCCAAGTTGCTTTCCACCAATCCCATCTCTTCCACCAAGCCAAATCTGTGAGAGAGTGATTGTGTGTTGAGGAGTCTATCATCTTGAAGCACAAGAGCAAGGAGTTCATCATCATTGCCGAGCCTATTACCTTTTGGAGGGTGGTGCCTCCTAGATTGGTTAGGTGTCGCTTGGGAGCCTCCTACTTCGTGTTGTGGAGTTGAACCAAGAAGTTTGTAAGGGCAAGGAGATCGCCTACTTCGTGAAGATCTACCCATAGTGAGGCTAGTCCTTCGTGGACGGAAGCCGTTATGGAATAGTCAAGGTTGCTACTTCGTGGACCCTTATGGGTGGAGCCCTCCGTGGACTCTCGCGACCGTTACCCTCCGTGGGTTGAAGACTCCATAAACGTGGATGTACGATAGCACCACCTATCGGAACCACGGGAAAAATCATCGTGTCTACAATTGCGTGCTTTAAGGAGTGATTCTAATGCCTTTTCTCTCATAATATGCAAGGTTTACACAAAGAAGGAGAATACCGGCAGCTGGAATTCTGGACCCAAGAAAAGCACATCAGAGATACCTATTTTGCACAACTCCAATGATGCTGAAATTTTACGGAGATTATTTTTGGAATAAATAAAAAATACTAAAGCAGAAAACTACCGGAGGGGGCAAACCTGGTGGGCACAACCCACCAAGGCGCGCCAGGCCCCCTGGGCGCGCCCTGATGGGTTGTGGCCACCTCGGCCTACCTCCGGCGCCTATCTTCTGGTATATGGTCACATTTGACCTAGAAAAAAAAATCAGAGGAGGACTTTCGGGACGAAGCGCCGCCGCCTCGAGGCGGAACTTGGGCAGGAGCACTTTTGCCCTCCGACGGAGCGATTCCGTCGGGGGAACTTCCCTCCCCGAGGGGGAAATCGAAGCCATCGTCATCACCAACACCCCTCTCATCTTTGGGAGGCCAATCTTCATCAACATCTTCAACAACACCATCTCCTCTCAAACCCTAGTTCATCTCTTGTGTTCAATCTTTGTACCGGAACCTGAGATTGGTACCTGTGGGTGACTAGTAGTGTTGATTACCTTGCGTAGTTGATTACTACATGGTTTATTTGGTGGAAGATTATATGTTCAGATCCATTATGCTATTCAATACCCCTCTGATCTTGACCATGATTATTATTTGTGAGTAGTTACCTTTGTTCTTGAGGTCATGGGAGAAGTCATGTTGCAAGTAATCATTTGAATTTGATATGTGTTCGATATTTTGATGATATGTATGTTGTGATTCCCTTAGTGGTGTCATATGAATGTTGACTACATGACACTTCACCATTCATGGGCCTAAGGGAATGCATTGTGGAGTAGTTATTAGATGATGGGTTGCTAGAGTGACAGAAGCTTAAACCCTAGTTTATGCGCTACTTCGTAAGGGGCTGATTTGGATCCAAACGTTTAATGTTATGGTTAGATTTTATCCTAATACTTTTCTCGTAGTTGCGGATGCTTGCGAGGGGGTTAATCATAAGTGGGAGGTTGTTCAAGTAAGAACAGCACCCAAGCACCGGTCCACCCACATGTCAAATTATCAAAGTAGCGAACACGAATCAAACCAACATGATAAAAGTGACTAGATGAAATCCCCGTGTACCCTCAAGAACACTTTGCCTATTACTAGAGATTGTTTTGGCCTGTCCTTTGCCACAAAAGGATTGTGCTACCTTGCTGCACCTTATTTACCGTTACAGTTACTTGCTCGTTACCAATTATCTTGCTATCAAACTATCTGCTACCTACAATTTTAGTGCTTGCAGAAATTACCTTGCTGAAAACCGCTTGCCATTTCCTTCTGCTCCTCGTTGGGTTTGACACTCTTACTTATCGAAAGGACTACGATTGATCCCCTATACTTGTGGGTCATCAAGACTCTTTTCTGGCGCCGTTGACGGGGAGTGAAGCGCTCTTGGTAAGTGGAAATCGGTAAGGAAAAACTTATACTACGTGCTGAAATTTATTGCTACTTGCTACTATGGAAAACAATCCTTTGAGGGGTTTGTTTGGGGTATCTTCACCTCGACCGGAACCACAATTAGTTGCCCCTCAACCTACTGCACCTACTGAAAATATTGGTTATGAAATTCCTTCCGGTATGGTAGAACAACTGCTTGCTAAACCTTATGCAGGAGATGGAACTGAACATCCTGATATGCACCTATTATATGTGAACGAAATTTGTGGATTATTTAAGCTTGCTGGTTTACCCGGAGATGAAGTTAAGAAGAAGGTTTTCCATTTATCCTTGAAGGGAAAAGCATTGACATGGTATAGGCTATGTGATGATCTTTGATCGTGGAACTGGAATCGTTTGCAATTGGAATTCCACCAAAAGTTTTATCCCATGCATCTAGTTCATCGTGATCAGAATTATATATATAATTTTTGGCCTCGTGAAGGAGAAAGCATCGCTCTAGCTTGGGGGAGGCTTAAGTCAATGTTATATTCATGCCCCAATCATGACATTCCGAGAGAAGTTATCATTCAGAATTTTTATGCTCGGCTTTCTCATAATGATCAATCCATGCTCGATACTTCTTGTGTTGGTTCTTATATGAGGAAGACTATTGAATTCAAGTGGGATCTCTTAGAAAGAATTAAATGCAACTCTGAAGATTGGGAACTCGACGAAGGTAATGAGTCAGGTATAAAGCTTGAGTTTGATTGTGTTAAATCTTTTATAAATACCGATACTTTTCACAAGTTTAGCACTAAATATGGACTTGACTCTGAGATAGTAGCCTCTTTCTGCGAAGCATTTGCTACTCACGTTGACCTCCCTAAGGAGAAGTGGTTTAAATATCATCCCCCTATTAAATAAGAAATTAAAGAACCGGTCATAGCTAAAGAAGAAACCATCTTTTACAATGTTGATCCAGTTGTTCCTACCGCTTATATTGAAAAACCACCTTTCCCTGTTAGGATAAAGGAACATGCTAAGGTATCAATTGTGGTTCGTAAGAGTAATATAAGAGCATGTAAGCCCCCTGAACAAATTAAAGTAGAACCTAGTGTTGCTATGGTTAAAGATCTCTTGGTAGAAAATATTGATGGGCATGTTATCTACTTCTGTGTTGAAGCTGCTAGAATTGCTAAACCCGATGAAAGAGATAACCATAGACCCATAGAAGGCATATATGTTGTCTCAGTCAAAATAGGAGATCATTGCTATCAAGGTTTATGTGATTTGGGTGCTAGTGTGAGTGCTATCCCTTTTACTCTATACCAAGAAATTATGGATGAAATAGCACCTGCTGAAATAGAAGACATTGACGTTACTATTAAACTTGCTAATAGAGACACTATCGCACCACTTGGGATTGTTAGAGATGTTGAAGTCTTGTGTGGGAAAGTGAAATACCCTACTGATTTTCTAGTCCTTGGTTCCCCTCAAGATGACTTTTGTCCCATTATCTTTGGTAGACCTTTCTTGAGCACCGTCAATGCTAAGATAGATTGTGAAAAACAAACTGTCGGTGTCAGTTTCGGTAGTGTGTCTCATGTGTTTAATTTTTCCAAGTTTAGTAGACACGTGATAAAGTGTTACCTAGTAAGGATGAAATAATTGGTCTTGCTTCTATTGCTGTGCCTCCTACTGATCCATTAGAACAATATTTGCTTGACCATGAAAATGATATGCACTTGCATGAAAGAAATAAAATAGATCAAATTTTCTTTGAACAACAACCTCTCCTGAAACACAATTTGCCTATTGAAACTCTTGGAGGTCCTCCTCCACCTAAAGGTGATCCTGTGTTTGAATTAAAACAATTGCCTGACACTTTGAAGTATGCTTATCTTCATGAGAAAAAGATATATCCTGTTATTATTAGTGCTAACCTTTCAGAACATGAAGAAGAAAGATTATTAAAAGTTCTAAGGAAGCACATGGCTGCTATTGGATATACTCTTGATGATCTTAAGGGCATTAGTCCCACTCTATGTTAGCACAAGATTAATATGGAACCTGATGCTAAACCCATTGTTGATCACCAACGGCGGTTGAATCCTAAGATGAAAGAAGTGGTAAGAACTGAAATATTAAAGCTTCTGGAAGCAGGTATAATCTATCCCATAGCTGATAGTAGATGGGTAAGTACTGTTCATTGTGTCCCTAAGAAAGGAGGTATTACCGTTGTTCCTAATGATAAGAATGAACTCATTCCACAAAGAATTGTTACTGGCTATAGAATGGTAATTGATTTTAGAAAATTGAATAAAGCTACTAGGAAAGATCATTACCCTCTACCTTTCATTGATCAAATGCTAGAAAGACTATTTAAGCACACACACTTTTGTTTCCTAGATGGATATTCTGGTTTCTCTCAAATACCCGTGTCACAATCCGATCAAGAGAAAAACACCTTTACTTGCCTTTTTGGAACCTATGCTTATAGACGTATGCCTTTTGGTTTATGCAATGCATCTGCTACCTTTCAAAGATGCATGACTGCTATATTCTCTGATTTTTGTGAAAAGATTGTGGAGGTTTTCATGGATGATTTTTCCGTTTACGGAACTTCTTTTGATGATTGCTTAAACAACCTTGATCGAGTTTTGCAGAGATGTGAACAAACTAATCTCGTCTTGAATTGGGAGAAGTGCCACTTTATGGTTAATGAAGGCATTGTTTTCAGGCATAAAATATCTGAACGAGGTATTGAGGTGGATAAAGCTAAAGTTGATGCAATTGAGAAAATGCCATGTCCTAAAGATATTAAAGGTATTCGAAGTTTCCTTGGTCATGCTGGTTTTTATAGGAGGTTCATTAAAGACTTCTCTAAAATTTCTAGGCCTCTTACTAATCTTTTGCAAAAGTATATTCCTTTTGTTTTTGATGATGATTGTGTGGAAGCCTTTGAAACAATCAAGAAAGACTTAACCTCCGCACCTATCGTTCAACCACCTGATTGGAACTTGCCTTTTGAAATTATGTGTGATGCTAGTGATTATGCTATTGGTATTGTCCTAGGACAAAGAGTTGATAAGAAATTGAATGTTATCCATTATGCTAGTAAAACTCTAGACAGTGCCGAACGAAATTATGCTACTACTGAAAAAGAATTTTTAGCAGTTGTGTTTGCCTGTGATAAATTTAGATCCTATATTGTTGATTCCAAAGTTATTGTTCGCACCGATCATGCTGCTATAAAATACCTTATGGAAAAGAAAGATGCTAAACCTAGACTCATTAGGTGGGTTCTCTTGCTTCAAGAATTCGACTTACACATTGTTGATAGGAAGGGAGCTGAGAATCCCGCAGCTGATAACTTGTCTAGGTTAGAAAATATTCTTGATGACCCACTACCTATTGATGATAGTTTCCCTGACGAACAGTTAGCTGCAATAAGTGTTTCACAAAACACCCCTTGGTATGCTGATTATGCTAACTACATTGTCGCTAAATATATACCACCTAGCTTCACATACCAACAAAAGAGAAAAAAATTCTATGACTTGAGACATTACTTTTGGGATGACCCACATCTTTATAAAGAAGGAGTAGATGGTATTATTAGACGTTGTGTACCTGAGCATGAACAGGAACAAATCCTACGGAAATGTCATTCCGAAGCTTATGGAGGACATCATGCGGGAGATAAAAGTGCTCATAAGGTATTGCAATCTGGTTTTTATTGGCCTACTCTCTTCAAGGATGCCCATAAGTTTGTCTTGTCTTGTGATGAATGTCAAAGGATTGGTAATATCGGTAAGCGTCAGGAAATGCCTATGAATTATTCACTTGTTGTCGAACCATTTGACGTGTGGGGTTTTGATTATATGTGGCCTTTTCCTTCCTCTAACGGGTACACTCATATTTTGGTTGATGTTGATCATGTCACTAAGTGGGTAGAAGCTATTCCAACTAGTAGTGCTGATCACCACACCTCCATTAAAATGCTTAAAGATGTTATCTTCCCGAGGTTCGGAGTCCCTAGATATTTAATGACTGATGGTGGTTCACACTTTATTCATGGTGCTTTCCGTAAGATGCCTGCTAAATATGATGTTAACCATAGAATTGCATCACCCTATCATCCTCAATCTAGTGGTCAAGTTGAACTTAGCAATAGAGAAATAAAATTAATATTACAAAAAACTGTCAATAGGTCTCGTAAGAATTGGTCTAAGAAATTAGATGATGCACTTTGGGTCTATAGAACAGCTTATAAAATCCTATGGGTATGTCGCCATACAAAATGGTGTATGGAAAAGCTTGTCATTTGCCTCTGGAATTAGATCATAAAGCATTTTGGGCAATTAAAGAACTCAACTATGATTCCAAACTTGCCGGTGAGAAGAGGCTATTTGATATTAGCTCACATGAATGGAGAGCCCAAGCCTATGAAAATGACAAACTATTCAAAGAAAAAGTAAAGAGATGGCATGACAAAAGAATTCAAAAGCGGGAATTCAAAATAGGAGACTATGTTCTTTTGTTCAACTCTCATTTAAGATTTTTTGCAGGTAAGCTTCTCTCCAAATGGGTAGGACTATATATTATCGAAGAGGTTTATCGTTCTGGAGCTATCAAGACTAAACCGAAGGTGGTCAATGGACAAAGAATTAGGCATTATATCTCAGGTACGCCTATTAACGTTGAAAGCAATGTTATCCAAACCATGACACCGGAGGAACACATAAAATAAACCTTCCAGAACACTCCAGAATTCTGAAAAATAGGAGGTACGTGATACGGTAAGTATACGGACTCTGAAAAATCCGCAAAAATATTTTTTATCAGTTTTGGAATATTAGGAAATTTTGGAAATAAAGAAATAAACCGGAAGGTGATCGAGGTGAGCACGATACACCAGGCACCCCTGGGCGTGCCCTGGTGGGTTGTTCCCACCTCGGACACCTTCCCAACTCCTTTTTCCTTCCATATGCTTGTTTTCCAAGAATAAAAATTCTCTATATGTACCCCTGACTGTTTTCACGACCGCATCGTAGAAAAATCCTCTGTTCTTGTTTCTTGCTGTTTTCCTGACAGATCTGAAAATATGTCGTCTCAAGATTCGGAGGGGGGGAGCCATGTTGATCACTATGTTGCAGACCCAAAGATCTTTAGGGAAATTTACCCCTATCTCTGGACCTCAGAGGAGGAGGAAGACGCTACCATGAAGGAAACAAAAGATGATAGATCTGAGGAAGAGGATGATCCATTACCTCAACCCGGAGACATGCATGTGGAATTCAAGAAGTCAAGCCTCCCTAGAAGATACAAACCTAAGGTCCAATTTATCCCCTCTCGTTTTCTGCAGGAGAGCAAGGCGACATTATGCAAAAGGATATTAAAGCTTGAGTTGAAGAATGATGATCTAAGGGAGGAAAATTTTTATGCTTAAATATAAGTTGAAGAAGAAGGCTGCATCATCACCACCACCTTCTTCATCACCACCACGAAAGGAGACTTGAGCACACGGGTATGGGCACTCCCCTTGGCTTGAGCCAAGCTTGGGGGAGGTGCCCCGGTATCGTATCACCACCACTTTTATTCACCTTTACCTATTTTATTTCGATCTTTAGTTTCCCTTTGCTTTAGTTGAATACAAGTTTAGCATGATCTATTTTCGTGTGTTAGTTTTGTGGCCTATCTATCTATATAATCGAGTGAGAGTTATATAATAAAGTTTAGTTTGATTTTTTGCCTCTCTACTTTCTTGTTGGAATCAAAATAAAGGAAAGAGAAATAAATGAAAAGAATCATATGCTAATCTTATGGTGAGTAATGACATCACATAAGGAAAAGTATAAGTAGTAAAATTTATTGGAGATTGACATACATAGCATTGGTCAATGATGCAATTCATGAAAGAATTAATAAGGGAAGAGAAGATTCACATGCAAATACACTATCTTGGACATCTTTTATGATTGTGAGCCCCCATCAAATATTATATGATAAATTTTTTGACGTTGGACGAGGAAGACAACGTAATGATTTATGTTTGTTCATATCCACATAGAAGTTATATTGTCATAGATCCTTCAACATGTGGTGCTTGCCCAATATCTTTGCTAGCCAAAAATTCTGCACTAAGTAGAGATACTACTTGTGCATCCAAAAACCCAATACCCAAATTCATTCTTTGAGTGTCCACCATACCTACCTATGGATCGAGAAAGATCCTTCAAGTAAGTTGTCATCGGTGCAATAAAGCAATAAAAATTTCTTCTAAAAGTGTTTTGATCAATTAGTGTAAGAGAAAGTTGAGCGCTATACGAACTTATGATGGCAAAGTAATAAAAGCGACGGACTGCATAATAAAGGTTGCTATCATAGGGGCAATATAGCGTGACGTTATTTTACATTAAGGGATTGGGCATACAAACCAATAAGCGCATGACAACCTCTGCTTTCCTCTGCGAAGGGACTACCTTTTACTTTTATGTATTTACTTTTATGCAAGAGTCAAAGTATTCTTCCCTATTCCTTTTTACTTTTTCTTTCTGCAAGCATCATGTGGTGAGAAAAGATCTAGGCACATATATCCAGTTTAATATGGGTGGGCATGAGTTATTATTGTTGACATCACCCTTGAGGTGAATACGTTGGGAGGCGAAACTATAAGCCCCTATCTTCCTATGTGTCCGGTTGAAACTTTTTGTTCATGGGTATGCCGTGAGTGTTAGCAATCATAGAAGACTAAATGATGGTTGAGTATGTGGACTTGCCAAAAGGCTCCGACATGAGACCCTTCCTGAAAATATGATGAATTGTACTTGCAAAGTTGACTGAGAACATAGTTTATTGGTTTTGAATTAGGTTTATGCTTCATACATCTATGTTGTGATGAATTGTTACTTGTTCATGAGAAGTTATATGATAAAAATGTATTGAATTAGTTTTATGTTAGAGTTTGTTGCTGTTATAATAATAAGCATGATGCTTCTATGTCCGTATTTTGTTTTTATCGACACCTCTCTCTCTCAAATCATGTGGACATGCTTTTCAATATCGGCTTTTGCTTGAGGACAAGCGAGGTCTAAGCTTGGGGGAGTTAATATGTCCATTTTGCATCATGATTTCCTACTGTTATTTATTATGTTTGTCAAATAATAATGCTTTAAGGAGTGATTCTAATGCCTTTTCTCTCATAATATGCAAGGTTTACACAAAGAAGGAGAATACTAGCAGTTGGAATTCTGGACCCAAGAAAAGCACATCAGAGATACATATTCTGCACAACTCCAATGAAGCTGAAATTTTACGGAGATTATTTTTGGAATAAATAAAAAAATACTGGAGCAGAAAACTACCGGAGTGGGCAAACCTGGTGGGCACAACCCACCAGGGCACGCCCTGATGGGTTGTGGCCAGCTCGGCCCACCTCCGGTGCCCATCTTCTGGTATATGGCCACATTTCACCTAGAAAAAATCAGAGGACTTTCGGGACGAAGCGCCGCCGCCTCAAGGCGGAACTTTGGCAGGAGCACTTTTGCCCTCCGGCGAAGCGATTTCGCCGGGGGAACTTCCCTCCCGGAGGGGGAAATCGAAGCCATCGTCATCACCAACACCCCTCTCATCTTTGGGAGGCCAATCTTCATCAACATCTTCAATATCACCATCTCCTCTCAAACCCTAGTTCATCTTTGTGTTCAATCTTTGTACCGGAACCTCAGATTGGTACCTGTGGGTGACTAGTAGTGTTGATTACCTTGCGTAGTTGATTACTATATGGTTTATTTGGTGGAAGATTATATATTCAGATCCATTATGCTATTCAATACCCCTCTGATCTTGAGCATGATTATTATTTGTGAGTAGTTACCTTTGTTCTTGAGGTCACGAGAGAAGTCATGTTGCAAGTAATCATGTGAATTTGATATGTGTTCGATATTTTGATGATATGTATGTTGTGATTCCCTTAGTGGTGTCATGTGAACGTCGACTACATGACACTTCACCATTCATGGGCCTAAGGGAACGCATTGTGGAGTAGTTATTAGATGATGGGTTGCTAGAGTGACAGAAGCTTAAACCCTAGTTTATGCGCTACTTCGTAAGGGGCTGATTTGGATCCAAACGTTTAATGTTATGGTTAGATTTTATCCTAATACTTTTCTCGTAGTTGCGGATGCTTGCGAGGGGGTTAATCATAAGTGGGAGGTTGTTCAAGTAAGAACAGCACCCAAGCACCGGTCCACCCACATGTCAAATTATCAAAGTAGCGAACACGAATCAAACCAACATGATAAAAGTGACTAGATGAAATCCCCGTGTACCCTCAAGAACACTTTGCCTATTACTAGAGATTGTTTTGGCCTGTCCTTTGCCACAAAAGGATTGTGCTACCTTGCTGCACCTTATTTACCGTTACAGTTACTTGCTCGTTACCAATTATCTTGCTATCAAACTATCTGCTACCTACAATTTTAGTGCTTGCAGAAATTACCTTGCTGAAAACCGCTTGCCATTTCCTTCTGCTCCTCGTTGGGTTTGACACTCTTACTTATCGAAAGGACTACGATTGATCCCCTATACTTGTGGGTCATCAAGACTCTTTTCTGGCGCCGTTGACGGGGAGTGAAGCGCTCTTGGTAAGTGGAAATCGGTAAGGAAAAACTTATACTACGTGCTGAAATTTATTGCTACTTGCTACTATGGAAAACAATCCTTTGAGGGGTTTGTTTGGGGTATCTTCACCTCGACCGGAACCACAATTAGTTGCCCCTCAACCTACTGCACCTACTGAAAATATTGGTTATGAAATTCCTTCCGGTATGGTAGAACAACTGCTTGCTAAACCTTATGCAGGAGATGGAACTGAACATCCTGATATGCACCTATTATATGTGAACGAAATTTGTGGATTATTTAAGCTTGCTGGTTTACCCGGAGATGAAGTTAAGAAGAAGGTTTTCCATTTATCCTTGAAGGGAAAAGCATTGACATGGTATAGGCTATGTGATGATCTTTGATCGTGGAACTGGAATCGTTTGCAATTGGAATTCCACCAAAAGTTTTATCCCATGCATCTAGTTCATCGTGATCAGAATTATATATATAATTTTTGGCCTCGTGAAGGAGAAAGCATCGCTCTAGCTTGGGGGAGGCTTAAGTCAATGTTATATTCATGCCCCAATCATGACATTCCGAGAGAAGTTATCATTCAGAATTTTTATGCTCGGCTTTCTCATAATGATCAATCCATGCTCGATACTTCTTGTGTTGGTTCTTATATGAGGAAGACTATTGAATTCAAGTGGGATCTCTTAGAAAGAATTAAATGCAACTCTGAAGATTGGGAACTCGACGAAGGTAATGAGTCAGGTATAAAGCTTGAGTTTGATTGTGTTAAATCTTTTATAAATACCGATACTTTTCACAAGTTTAGCACTAAATATGGACTTGACTCTGAGATAGTAGCCTCTTTCTGCGAAGCATTTGCTACTCACGTTGACCTCCCTAAGGAGAAGTGGTTTAAATATCATCCCCCTATTAAATAAGAAATTAAAGAACCGGTCATAGCTAAAGAAGAAACCATCTTTTACAATGTTGATCCAGTTGTTCCTACCGCTTATATTGAAAAACCACCTTTCCCTGTTAGGATAAAGGAACATGCTAAGGTATCAATTGTGGTTCGTAAGAGTAATATAAGAGCATGTAAGCCCCCTGAACAAATTAAAGTAGAACCTAGTGTTGCTATGGTTAAAGATCTCTTGGTAGAAAATATTGATGGGCATGTTATCTACTTCTGTGTTGAAGCTGCTAGAATTGCTAAACCCGATGAAAGAGATAACCATAGACCCATAGAAGGCATATATGTTGTCTCAGTCAAAATAGGAGATCATTGCTATCAAGGTTTATGTGATTTGGGTGCTAGTGTGAGTGCTATCCCTTTTACTCTATACCAAGAAATTATGGATGAAATAGCACCTGCTGAAATAGAAGACATTGACGTTACTATTAAACTTGCTAATAGAGACACTATCGCACCACTTGGGATTGTTAGAGATGTTGAAGTCTTGTGTGGGAAAGTGAAATACCCTACTGATTTTCTAGTCCTTGGTTCCCCTCAAGATGACTTTTGTCCCATTATCTTTGGTAGACCTTTCTTGAGCACCGTCAATGCTAAGATAGATTGTGAAAAACAAACTGTCGGTGTCAGTTTCGGTAGTGTGTCTCATGTGTTTAATTTTTCCAAGTTTAGTAGACACGTGATAAAGTGTTACCTAGTAAGGATGAAATAATTGGTCTTGCTTCTATTGCTGTGCCTCCTACTGATCCATTAGAACAATATTTGCTTGACCATGAAAATGATATGCACTTGCATGAAAGAAATAAAATAGATCAAATTTTCTTTGAACAACAACCTCTCCTGAAACACAATTTGCCTATTGAAACTCTTGGAGGTCCTCCTCCACCTAAAGGTGATCCTGTGTTTGAATTAAAACAATTGCCTGACACTTTGAAGTATGCTTATCTTCATGAGAAAAAGATATATCCTGTTATTATTAGTGCTAACCTTTCAGAACATGAAGAAGAAAGATTATTAAAAGTTCTAAGGAAGCACATGGCTGCTATTGGATATACTCTTGATGATCTTAAGGGCATTAGTCCCACTCTATGTTAGCACAAGATTAATATGGAACCTGATGCTAAACCCATTGTTGATCACCAACGGCGGTTGAATCCTAAGATGAAAGAAGTGGTAAGAACTGAAATATTAAAGCTTCTGGAAGCAGGTATAATCTATCCCATAGCTGATAGTAGATGGGTAAGTACTGTTCATTGTGTCCCTAAGAAAGGAGGTATTACCGTTGTTCCTAATGATAAGAATGAACTCATTCCACAAAGAATTGTTACTGGCTATAGAATGGTAATTGATTTTAGAAAATTGAATAAAGCTACTAGGAAAGATCATTACCCTCTACCTTTCATTGATCAAATGCTAGAAAGACTATTTAAGCACACACACTTTTGTTTCCTAGATGGATATTCTGGTTTCTCTCAAATACCCGTGTCACAATCCGATCAAGAGAAAAACACCTTTACTTGCCTTTTTGGAACCTATGCTTATAGACGTATGCCTTTTGGTTTATGCAATGCATCTGCTACCTTTCAAAGATGCATGACTGCTATATTCTCTGATTTTTGTGAAAAGATTGTGGAGGTTTTCATGGATGATTTTTCCGTTTACGGAACTTCTTTTGATGATTGCTTAAACAACCTTGATCGAGTTTTGCAGAGATGTGAACAAACTAATCTCGTCTTGAATTGGGAGAAGTGCCACTTTATGGTTAATGAAGGCATTGTTTTCAGGCATAAAATATCTGAACGAGGTATTGAGGTGGATAAAGCTAAAGTTGATGCAATTGAGAAAATGCCATGTCCTAAAGATATTAAAGGTATTCGAAGTTTCCTTGGTCATGCTGGTTTTTATAGGAGGTTCATTAAAGACTTCTCTAAAATTTCTAGGCCTCTTACTAATCTTTTGCAAAAGTATATTCCTTTTGTTTTTGATGATGATTGTGTGGAAGCCTTTGAAACAATCAAGAAAGACTTAACCTCCGCACCTATCGTTCAACCACCTGATTGGAACTTGCCTTTTGAAATTATGTGTGATGCTAGTGATTATGCTATTGGTATTGTCCTAGGACAAAGAGTTGATAAGAAATTGAATGTTATCCATTATGCTAGTAAAACTCTAGACAGTGCCGAACGAAATTATGCTACTACTGAAAAAGAATTTTTAGCAGTTGTGTTTGCCTGTGATAAATTTAGATCCTATATTGTTGATTCCAAAGTTATTGTTCGCACCGATCATGCTGCTATAAAATACCTTATGGAAAAGAAAGATGCTAAACCTAGACTCATTAGGTGGGTTCTCTTGCTTCAAGAATTCGACTTACACATTGTTGATAGGAAGGGAGCTGAGAATCCCGCAGCTGATAACTTGTCTAGGTTAGAAAATATTCTTGATGACCCACTACCTATTGATGATAGTTTCCCTGACGAACAGTTAGCTGCAATAAGTGTTTCACAAAACACCCCTTGGTATGCTGATTATGCTAACTACATTGTCGCTAAATATATACCACCTAGCTTCACATACCAACAAAAGAGAAAAAAATTCTATGACTTGAGACATTACTTTTGGGATGACCCACATCTTTATAAAGAAGGAGTAGATGGTATTATTAGACGTTGTGTACCTGAGCATGAACAGGAACAAATCCTACGGAAATGTCATTCCGAAGCTTATGGAGGACATCATGCGGGAGATAAAAGTGCTCATAAGGTATTGCAATCTGGTTTTTATTGGCCTACTCTCTTCAAGGATGCCCATAAGTTTGTCTTGTCTTGTGATGAATGTCAAAGGATTGGTAATATCGGTAAGCGTCAGGAAATGCCTATGAATTATTCACTTGTTGTCGAACCATTTGACGTGTGGGGTTTTGATTATATGTGGCCTTTTCCTTCCTCTAACGGGTACACTCATATTTTGGTTGATGTTGATCATGTCACTAAGTGGGTAGAAGCTATTCCAACTAGTAGTGCTGATCACCACACCTCCATTAAAATGCTTAAAGATGTTATCTTCCCGAGGTTCGGAGTCCCTAGATATTTAATGACTGATGGTGGTTCACACTTTATTCATGGTGCTTTCCGTAAGATGCCTGCTAAATATGATGTTAACCATAGAATTGCATCACCCTATCATCCTCAATCTAGTGGTCAAGTTGAACTTAGCAATAGAGAAATAAAATTAATATTACAAAAAACTGTCAATAGGTCTCGTAAGAATTGGTCTAAGAAATTAGATGATGCACTTTGGGTCTATAGAACAGCTTATAAAATCCTATGGGTATGTCGCCATACAAAATGGTGTATGGAAAAGCTTGTCATTTGCCTCTGGAATTAGATCATAAAGCATTTTGGGCAATTAAAGAACTCAACTATGATTCCAAACTTGCCGGTGAGAAGAGGCTATTTGATATTAGCTCACATGAATGGAGAGCCCAAGCCTATGAAAATGACAAACTATTCAAAGAAAAAGTAAAGAGATGGCATGACAAAAGAATTCAAAAGCGGGAATTCAAAATAGGAGACTATGTTCTTTTGTTCAACTCTCATTTAAGATTTTTTGCAGGTAAGCTTCTCTCCAAATGGGTAGGACTATATATTATCGAAGAGGTTTATCGTTCTGGAGCTATCAAGACTAAACCGAAGGTGGTCAATGGACAAAGAATTAGGCATTATATCTCAGGTACGCCTATTAACGTTGAAAGCAATGTTATCCAAACCATGACACCGGAGGAACACATAAAATAAACCTTCCAGAACACTCCAGAATTCTGAAAAATAGGAGGTACGTGATACGGTAAGTATACGGACTCTGAAAAATCCGCAAAAATATTTTTTATCAGTTTTGGAATATTAGGAAATTTTGGAAATAAAGAAATAAACCGGAAGGTGATCGAGGTGAGCACGATACACCAGGCACCCCTGGGCGTGCCCTGGTGGGTTGTTCCCACCTCGGACACCTTCCCAACTCCTTTTTCCTTCCATATGCTTGTTTTCCAAGAATAAAAATTCTCTATATGTACCCCTGACTGTTTTCACGACCGCATCGTAGAAAAATCCTCTGTTCTTGTTTCTTGCTGTTTTCCTGACAGATCTGAAAATATGTCGTCTCAAGATTCGGAGGGGGGGAGCCATGTTGATCACTATGTTGCAGACCCAAAGATCTTTAGGGAAATTTACCCCTATCTCTGGACCTCAAAGGAGGAGGAAGACGCTACCATGAAGGAAACAAAAGATGATAGATCTGAGGAAGAGGATGATCCATTACCTCAACCCGGAGACATGCATGTGGAATTCAAGAAGTCAAGCCTCCCTAGAAGATACAAACCTAAGGTCCAATTTATCCCCTCTCGTTTTCTGCAGGAGAGCAAGGCGACATTATGCAAAAGGATATTAAAGCTTGAGTTGAAGAATGATGATCTAAGGGAGGAAAATTTTTATGCTTAAATATAAGTTGAAGAAGAAGGCTGCATCATCACCACCACCTTCTTCATCACCACCACGAAAGGAGACTTGAGCACACGGGTATGGGCACTCCCCTTGGCTTGAGCCAAGCTTGGGGGAGGTGCCCCGGTATCGTATCACCACCACTTTTATTCACCTTTACCTATTTTATTTCGATCTTTAGTTTCCCTTTGCTTTAGTTGAATACAAGTTTAGCATGATCTATTTTCGTGTGTTAGTTTTGTGGCCTATCTATCTATATAATCGAGTGAGAGTTATATAATAAAGTTTAGTTTGATTTTTTGCCTCTCTACTTTCTTGTTGGAATCAAAATAAAGGAAAGAGAAATAAATGAAAAGAATCATATGCTAATCTTATGGTGAGTAATGACATCACATAAGGAAAAGTATAAGTAGTAAAATTTATTGGAGATTGACATACATAGCATTGGTCAATGATGCAATTCATGAAAGAATTAATAAGGGAAGAGAAGATTCACATGCAAATACACTATCTTGGACATCTTTTATGATTGTGAGCCCCCATCAAATATTATATGATAAATTTTTTGACGTTGGACGAGGAAGACAACGTAATGATTTATGTTTGTTCATATCCACATAGAAGTTATATTGTCATAGATCCTTCAACATGTGGTGCTTGCCCAATATCTTTGCTAGCCAAAAATTCTGCACTAAGTAGAGATACTACTTGTGCATCCAAAAACCCAATACCCAAATTCATTCTTTGAGTGTCCACCATACCTACCTATGGATTGAGAAAGATCCTTCAAGTAAGTTGTCATCGGTGCAATAAAGCAATAAAAACTTCTTCTAAAAGTGTTTTGATCAATTAGTGTAAGAGAAAGTTGAGCGCTATACGAACTTATGATGGCAAAGTAATAAAAGCGACGGACTGCATAATAAAGGTTGCTATCATAGGGGCAATATAGCGTGACGTTATTTTACATTAAGGGATTGGGCATACAAACCAATAAGCGCATGACAACCTCTGCTTTCCTCTGCGAAGGGACTACCTTTTACTTTTATGTATTTACTTTTATGCAAGAGTCAAAGTATTCTTCCCTATTCCTTTTTACTTTTTCTTTCTGCAAGCATCATGTGGTGAGAAAAGATCTAGGCACATATATCCAGTTTAATATGGGTGGGCATGAGTTATTATTGTTGACATCACCCTTGAGGTGAATACGTTGGGAGGCAAAACTATAAGCCCCTATCTTCCTATGTGTCCGGTTGAAACTTTTTGTTCATGGGTATGCCGTGAGTGTTAGCAATCATAGAAGACTAAATGATGGTTGAGTATGTGGACTTGCCAAAAGGCTCCGACATGAGACCCTTCCTGAAAATATGATGAATTGTACTTGCAAAGTTGACTGAGAACATAGTTTATTGGTTTTGAATTAGGTTTATGCTTCATACATCTATGTTGTGATGAATTGTTACTTGTTCATGAGAAGTTATATGATAAAAATGTATTGAATTAGTTTTATGTTAGAGTTTGTTGCTGTTATAATAATAAGCATGATGCTTCTATGTCCGTATTTTGTTTTTATCGACACCTCTCTCTCTCAAATCATGTGGACATGCTTTTCAATATCGGCTTTTGCTTGAGGACAAGCGAGGTCTAAGCTTGGGGGAGTTAATATGTCCATTTTGCATCATGATTTCCTACTGTTATTTATTATGTTTGTCAAATAATAATGCTTTAAGGAGTGATTCTAATGCCTTTTCTCTCATAATATGCAAGGTTTACACAAAGAAGGAGAATACTAGCAGTTGGAATTCTGGACCCAAGAAAAGCACATCAGAGATACATATTCTGCACAACTCCAATGAAGCTGAAATTTTACGGAGATTATTTTTGGAATAAATAAAAAAATACTGGAGCAGAAAACTACCGGAGTGGGCAAACCTGGTGGGCACAACCCACCAGGGCACGCCCTGATGGGTTGTGGCCAGCTCGGCCCACCTCCGGTGCCCATCTTCTGGTATATGGCCACATTTCACCTAGAAAAAATCAGAGGACTTTCGGGACGAAGCGCCGCCGCCTCAAGGCGGAACTTTGGCAGGAGCACTTTTGCCCTCCGGCGAAGCGATTTCGCCGGGGGAACTTCCCTCCCGGAGGGGGAAATCGAAGCCATCGTCATCACCAACACCCCTCTCATCTTTGGGAGGCCAATCTTCATCAACATCTTCAATATCACCATCTCCTCTCAAACCCTAGTTCATCTTTGTGTTCAATCTTTGTACCGGAACCTCAGATTGGTACCTGTGGGTGACTAGTAGTGTTGATTACCTTGCGTAGTTGATTACTATATGGTTTATTTGGTGGAAGATTATATATTCAGATCCATTATGCTATTCAATACCCCTCTGATCTTGAGCATGATTATTATTTGTGAGTAGTTACCTTTGTTCTTGAGGTCACGAGAGAAGTCATGTTGCAAGTAATCATGTGAATTTGATATGTGTTCGATATTTTGATGATATGTATGTTGTGATTCCCTTAGTGGTGTCATGTGAACGTCGACTACATGACACTTCACCATTCATGGGCCTAAGGGAACGCATTGTGGAGTAGTTATTAGATGATGGGTTGCTAGAGTGACAGAAGCTTAAACCCTAGTTTATGCGCTACTTCGTAAGGGGCTGATTTGGATCCAAACGTTTAATGCTATGGTTAGATTTTATCTTAATACTTTTATCGTAGTTACGGATGCTTGTGAGGGTGTTAATCATAAGTGGGAGGTTGTTCAAGTAAGAACATCACCCAAGCACCGGTCCACCCACATATCAAATTATCAAAGTAGCGAACACGAATCAAACCAACATGATAAAAGTGACTAGATGAAATTCCCGTGTACCCTCAAGAACACTTTGCCTATTACTCGAGATTGTTTTGGCCTGTCCTTTGCCACAAAAGGATTGGGATACCTTGCTGCACCTTATTTACCATTACCGTTACTTGCTCGTTACCAATTATCTTGCTATCAAACTATCCGTTACCTACAATTTCAGTGCTTGCAGAAATTACCTTGCTGAAAACCGATTGCCATTTCCTTCTGCTCCTCGTTGGGTTCGACACTCTTACTTATCCAAAGGAGTACGATTGATCCCCTATACTTGTGGGTCATCACATGTCCTCAGGAACAAAAGTAACTACTCACAAATCATCACCATGTTCAATATCAGAGGTATAATAAATATGATTAAGGATCTGACATATTATCTTCCACCAAGTAAAGCAACAAGCATCAACTACAAGATGTAATCAACACTACTAGTAACCCCCAGGTACCAATCTGAGGTATTGAGACAAAGATTGAATACAAGAGATGAACTAGGGTTTGAGATGAGATGGTGCTGGTGAAGATTGGCCCTCCCATGAAGTAGGAAGCGTTGGTGATGACGATGTCTTCGATTTCCCCCTCCCGGAGGGAAGTTTCCCCGGCAGAATCTATCTGCCGGAGATCAAAAGGGTCTCTGCCCAGGTTTTCACCTTGAGACTGCGGAGCTTCGTCCCAAAAGTATGCTCTTGATTGTTTTTCAAGGCCAAAACCCATCATATAGCATAAGTGGGGGGCCGGAGGCTTGCCTGTGGGCCCCCAAGCCATCAGGGCGCGCCCAGGGGGGTGGTGCGCCCTGTTGGCTTGGCACCAACAGGTGGCCCCCCTATCATATATTTCTTCTCCATAAATTCACATATATTCCACAAAAATTCTTCGTGAAGTTTCAGGTCATTTGGAGTCCAGTGAAGTTTTCGCCTATTTCTTCGTTTTCAGGCCCAGAATTCCAGTTTCCAACAATTTCCCTCTTTGTGATGTACCTCGTAAATTCAGAGATAAAAGGTATAAGAATTGTATCATAAAGTGGAATAATGGACAAGAATAATATAAATATCAATAAGAAATCATGATGCAAAGTGGACGTATCAACTCCCCCAAGCTTAGACCTCGCTTGTCCTCAAGCCAAAGCCGAACTCGATAATAATAACCACATAATTAGAGATAGAGGTGTCGATAATAACAGAATACGAACATGAGAGCATCATGAATATTAACATAGCATCCAATATTTCATCATATAACTTCTCATAAACAAGTAACAATCTATCCACAATAATTGAAGTATGAAGTATAAACTTTATTGACAATCAACAAACTATGTTTCTTAACTCCCAACAAATTTATCAAACACACTTCTTTCTCTGTGAAGTCATTACTCCCGATGGGATTAGCATATGATTTGTGTATTTATTTTATTTCATTGCTATGATTGATGCATAAGAGTAAAGCAAACAAACTCAACTAATCTTTATTATATAACTCTCACACACGATTATAAGGATAGATAGATCATGAAGCAAGCATTCTAAGCAAAACAATACTATTTTTTCACTAGATCATGAAATAGCTAAGAATCGAATTAAGATAAATGATATTAGCAAAATTGGTGGTGATACGATACCGGTGCACCTCCCCCAAGCTTGGTACAAGCTAAGGGTGGTGCCCACACCCATGTACTCAGGTTTCCTTCTTGGGTTATGGTGTTGTTGAAGTCGTAGGTTTGTCCTCCATAATGGATAGCAGGGCAGCCTTTAGCTCCTTCATCTCACGAAGCAACTGCTGAATCATTGCGGAGTTCTTTTGTATTTCCACCATAAGGTGTTCATTCTCCGTCCACCAAGAGCTTTTCCCTGCATCACTTGCACTTGGAAGAGAGATCTCCCAATTGGGCGGGATATTCGAGCTAGAAATATTCTCAACTCCACAATTATGGATCAATTTGTGGAAGTTATTTGCATGTAACCGGTCGAGGGGTCTCCTCAAAGTGGATCCACCTTGTGCTTCTTGAGCCAGCTGGGCTCTCCTACCCATTGGTGGGCAAGGATTCGGAGAGGTGGAGATGCCCGCTAGCGTGCCACGTTCCGAGGCAGGGGGATGCACTTCCATAGAGTCCATAGGTTCCTCTTCCGTGGTGACTTCCTCAGTTCCCTCCCATTCGAGCTCCATATGTAGCAGCCAAGCCTCGTCCTCGATGTTGTTGGATGAGGACGAGGACATAGATTCCATCTCTTGAGAATTCTGTCAGAAAAACAACCCGAAGCAAGAACAGAGGAGAAACTTGCAATGTGGTGGTCAAAACATACAAGAGTATATACGATGAATTTTTCTAGGTCAGAATACATGTCCAGGAAGAAAACGGAGTCCAGGAAGCACACGAGGTGCTCCCAAGCTATCAGAGCGCGCCCAGGGGTGTGGTCGCGCCCCGTTGGCTTGGGATGCCCTCGTTAGTCCCCCGGGCTGGTTTTTTATTTTTGTAATTTTTCTAATATTCCAAAACTGACAAAAAATATTTTTATGGATTTTTTAGAATCAGTTTACTTATCGTATCACATACCTACCCTTTTTCAGGATTTTGGAGTGTTCCGGAAGGTCTCTCTTATGTCTTCTTCCGGTGTCATTAGTTGAATAAAATTAGTTGCAATACTAATGGGCATACCTGAGATATAATGTTTAATTCTTTGCCCATTGACCACTCTCGGATTTGTGCCCTCGGCACTATTGATCTTAATGGTTCGGAGCGATAAACTTGTTCGACGATATAGGGTCCTTACCATTTGGAGAGAAGTTTTCCTACAAAAAATCTGAAATGAGAATTTTACAAAAGAACTAGATCACCAATTTTAAATTCTCGCTTTTGGATTCTTTTGTCATGCCATATTTTAACTTTTTCTTTAAATAGCTTGGCATTTCCATAGTCTTGTGTCCTCCATTCACATAGAGAGATAATGTCGAATAACCTCTTCTCACCGGCAAGTTTGAAACCATAATTAATTTCTTTAATTGCCCGATAAGCTTTATGTTCTAACTCAAGAGGTAAATGACATGATTTCTGTAAGTGCATCTAGTGCCCCTTAGTGATTTTGGTGTATTGAAGACTTATAGGTTAAGGGACTAATACGTGTGTGAGTGTACACACGCTCTATAAGTCGCTGAGGAGTTTGATATATACGATGAATGTCAACCCCTAAAAATGAATGTCGTTAGCTCAGGACTTTGATATTCCCTGAAGACTTTGAAGATGAAGAATTTGGTGTGACCTTAAAGATATTGATACAAGGACTATGAAGCGTGAAGACTATTTTTATAGTTTCATTTCCTTTCTTTGAGTCATAGGAAACACCGTACTATTAAAGTGGGTCGAGGTAATACTACGGAAGAATTTCCATGTGGTGCTCATCTCAAAGCCTACACATACCCAAAACCTTCGAGTGAAGCCTTTGGAAATCTCTTGCAGTTCAGTCATTTTCTTCAGTGACAGAGACGAAGTTCTCCTGTTCTCTGAGGAATTTGTTCTGACCGAGGAGTTAGGATTTCGCCAGTGCGAATTGCCTACCGTGAGGAATATGACAGCCCTGAGGAATTTGAGAGTTCAAGTCTCCGAACATTGCCGTGCCGTGCGCTAGCTGTCCAAATATCTTATCCACATAACGGTCATATCATTGGGGGCATTTATGTCATATCATGTCGGGTTGCACCCTAGCTATAAATAGCCGCCCCCCACAACCACTAGCTGGTTGGCTGCTCAGAGAGAGATTGACAAGTGTCATTTGAGAGCAACCCAACCTTTGAGGACTTTGAGAGAAAATCATCAGTGAGGAAAAACCCAAAACCCAAACCACTAAAACCCAAAGTGATTGAGCATCACTGAAGAGATGGTTCCTGTGTGAACTGACGCTTTTTACCTTTGAAGACTGTGCATCTTTTAGACGGTTAGGTGTCATGGTCTAGAGCATCCAAGAGAAAATTGTGGATCGCCGGGTGACTGATTTTGTGAGGGTTTGGAAGTCTACCCTGAAGACTTACCACGAGTGTTGGGCGAGGTCTGTGTGACCTTAGCTCAAGGAGAATACGGTAAGGACTGTGTGTCCTGGGACTATGTGTCTTTTGGTTTAAATACCAAGCCGCTCCGAACCAGACGTATGACTGTCACATCAGTTGGAACCGTGTCATCAAATCATTGTCTTCATCGAGCTCCTGGTTCTATTTCCTCAACCCTTCCATTTCCTCGAAGTGCTTGTTGATGAATCTGATCATTACTGTTTGAAGAATTTGACTGAAGACTTTCTCAATTTCCTCATCTCAAATTCTTCAAGCACTTTGTCTTCTGCCTGCTTATCCTGTTCACGCTATTCATGCTTTGTGTATGTTTCATTTCATCATGATGACTCTGCTACAGTTATGTTTCACATGCACTTGAGTACTTATTCCGCTGCTCGCAGTTTGTCACTTAGCAAATTCCTAAACTAGTAATTCCTCAGTGAAGAATTTATAAAGATCGCCTATTCACCCCCCCTCTAGTCAATATAATGCACTTTCACTTTCCCATAGACCATTTTATATGTAGACATTCCCATTGGATTTTTATAAGCGGTTCTATAAGCCCATAATGCATCGTCAAGTTTCTTAGATCAATTCTTTCTAGACCTATTAACAATCTTTCGCAAGATCAATTTTATTTCTCGGTTACTCAACTCAACTTGACCGCTAAACTTAGGGTGATAAGGTGATGAAATTATATGGTTAACATCATATTTAGCTAGGAGTTTACAGAAAGCACCATGAATAAAGTGTGAACCATCATCAGTCATTAAATATCTAGGGACTCCAAACCTCAGGAAAATAACTTATTTAAGCATTTTAATACATGCGTTATGATCGGCATAGTCTGCATACCAAGGAGTGCATACCTAGGATATATTTAGAAACGATGACCCACAACTATAGGGGATCAATTGTAGTTCCATCGATAAGTAAGAGTGTCGAACCCAACGAGGAGCAGAAGGAAATGATAAGCAGTTTTCAGCAAGGTATTCTCTACAAGTGCCGTGAGTAGCAATAATAGATAGTTTTGTTGCAGGATAATTTGTAACAAGTGACAAGTAGCAAATGTAACAAGTGTGCAGAAAGATAGCCCAATCCTTTTTACAGCAAAGGACATGCCTGAGAATACTCTTTTATAAGGCAAACGTTCCCGATGACGCATGTCAATTTCCATCTAGTCATGTTCATCATATTGAGTTGATTCACTTTCATTACTTTGATAATTTGATATGTGGGTGGACCTGTGCTAAGGTGGTGTTCTTACTTGAACAAGAAACCCACTTATGATTACCCCCTCTCGCAAGCATCCGCAACTATGAAAGAAGAATTAAGATAAATCTAACCATAGCATGAAACATGCGGATCCAAATTAGCCCCTTATGAAATAACGCATAAACTAGGGTTTAAGCTTCTGTTACTCTAGCAACCCATCATCTACTTATTACTCCACAATGCCTTCCTTTAGGCCCAAATATGGTGAAGTGTCATGTAGTCGACGTTCACACGACACCACAAAAGGAAGCAACAACATACACATCATCAAAATATCGAACGAATACCAACTTCACATGATTACTTATAACAAGACTTCTCCCATGTTCTCGGGAACAAAAGTAACTACTCACAAATCATCACCATGTTCAATATTAGAGGTATAATAAATATGATTAAGGATCTGAACATATTATCTTACAACAAGTAAACCAACACACATCAACTACAAGATGTAATCAACACTACTAGTAGCCCCATGTACCAATATGAGGTTTTGAGACAAATATTGAATACAAGAGATGAACTAGGATTTGAGATGAGATGGTCCTGGTGAAGATGTTGGTGAAGATTGGTCCTCCCATGAAGGAGGAAGCGTTGGTGATAACGATGGCTTCGATTTCCCCCTCCCGAAGGGAAGTTTCCCCGACAGAATCTCTCTGTCGAAGATCAAAAGGGCCTCTGCCCAGGTTTCTGCTGCGAGACGGCGGCGCTTCGTCCTGAAAGTATCCTCTTGATTTTTTATAGGTCAAAACCCATCATATAGAAGAAGAGGGGGGGGGGCGGAGGCCTGCCTATGGCCCCCTAAGCCATCGGGGCGTGCCTAGGGGATTTGGCACGCCCTATTGGCTTGGCACCAACAGGTGGCCCCTTGTGGTATATTTTTCTCCATAAATTCACATATATTCCACAAAAATTCTCCGTGAAGTTTCAGTTCATTTGGAGTCGAGTGATTTTTTTGCCTTTTTCTTGGTTTTCAGGTCCAGAATTCCAGTTTCCGTTAATTTCCCTCTTTGTGATGTACCTTGCAAAGTTAGAGAGAGAAGGTATAAGTATTGTTTCATAAAGTGGTATAATGACTAAGAATAACAAAAATATCAATAAGAAATCATGATGCAAAATGGACGTATCAATCCACGACAATATAACTTCTATGTGAATATAAGAAAACATAACTCATTATGTTGTCTTCCTTGTCCAACGCCAACTAATTGATCATTCATAGAATATTTAATGGGGGCTCACAACATAAAAGATGTCCAAGGTAGAATATTTGTATGTGAGACCTCTCTTTCATTATTACTTTTTCATCAATGGCATCAATTACCAATGCTACGTTTGTTAAATTCTAACAAATTTTACCAATTATACTCTTTTTATGTGAAGTCATTACTCCCCATGGGATTAGCATATGATCCTTTTATTATTTTCATTGCTAGGATTGATGCAAGAAGGTAAAGCAAACAAACTCAACCCACTCTTTATTATATAACTCTCACGCTCTGTTACATAGTTATATAGATCATGAAGCAAACACTCGAGACTAGATCATACTAAAACTTTATTATTCTAAATCATAAGATAACTAAGGATTGAACTAAGATAGATAATGATGGTAAAGTGATGGTGATACGATACCGGGGCACCTCCCACAAGCTTGGAACAAGCTAAGGGTGGTGCCCATACCCGTGTACTCAAGTTTCTTTCTTGGTTGATGGCGGTGATGAAGTGGTGGGCTTGTCCTCCATCTTCCAAGGCATGGTCTCCCCATCAAAGAAGGAAGAACATGTCTCCAGAATCCTGAAATATGTAGATATTCTCATCCTTTTAAACCTTGACTCATACTCACAGTTTTGGTTTTGCAGGTCATATACTTGAGCTTGGAGATGCTCTATCCGATCTTGAAGCTTGAAGAGAGCTTGTCCAACGTTATTGGTGTCCATCTTGGGTTCCCAGATGAATTCTGTAATCATGGAGTGATTAGCACTCAGACCATGCTCAACCATCCCTTGGCACTTGAAGATTTCCTGTTCCACCGCCTGAAGCCTGGCCTTCTCGCTTCCCCCCTTCTTCGGGCCTTGAACATCCTGGATGTGGAACACCCCATCATGCATCTCAATGGTTTGAGGGTGCATCATCACCTATGGCAAGTAGGGGTTGATGACCTTCTCGAAGAACTTGTCCTTGGTTGAGCTTGACGAAGACATCGCAATCTAGATCCGCCAGAAAAATAGCCCGAAACAAGAACAAAGGGAAAACTTTTGATACGGTGGTAAAAATAGCAAGGAGTATATATAATGAATTTTTCCCATGAAGGACAATCCTACGAAAGGAAAATGGAGTCGGGAAGGTACACGAGGGGCCCACAAGGTAACCGCGCGTGCCTAGGGGGTAGGGCACGCCATGTTGCCTTGTGACCTCCTCGGGGGTCCCCTCGGTTGGTTCTTATTTTTGTAATTTTCCTAATATTCCAAAATGGACAGAAATAATTTTTATGGGATTTTGGAGTCGGTTTACTTACCGTATCACATACGTGCCCTTTTTCAGGGTTTTGGAGTGTTATGGAAGGTCTCTTTTATGTGCTCCTCCGTGGTCATTGTTTGGATAACATTGGTTTCCTTGTTAATGGGTGTACATGAAATATAATGTTTAATTCTTTGCCCATTAACAACCTTAGGATTTGTTCTTCCGTGTTATTGATATTGATAACTTCAGAGCGATAAACCTCCTCGATAATATAAGGTCATTCCCATTTGGAGAGGAGTTTTCTTGCAAATAATCTGAAACGAGAACTATATAATAAAACATGATCATGAATGTTAAATTCTTGGTTTTGTAATTTTCGGTGTACTAAGGAATGGGCCCTTTAGTACCCTGACTTGTGCAAAGACAACAACAACTCATCGCCCGGCAAGCCTTGCCGGAGGATAGCTGCGCTCAAGACACAACCAACTGAAGATGAAGTTGCCGGCAGGCCATCTTGCCGGGAGGAGAAGGCCCGGCAAGATCCATGCTGCCAGGTTCCCAATACTAGGCCACCACTCCACCTCATCAGCCTGATTGTCACTTATCAGTGAGGTGTCGAGCGGGCAGGCGGTTAGGTAGAGCCTGCCGAGGCACGTGGCAGCTCCGGAGGATTAATCCACCTTTATTAACACATGTCCTCGTGGCGTGGCGAAGGAATAAGAGGTAGTTGGGCGGAAGACACAGAAGGAGAGACCATCCTTGCTAGGAGATGACGCCATTGTGACACCTCACGTCGCATTTAATGTGTTTGTACTCAGCCGTCAGAGTTAGGTATGTGGCACTGTAGCCACTACCAACATAGTGTTTTTACTGTTTTGCCATAGTGGTAACCCCTTTACCTATAAAAGGAGGTCCGTGGCAACATTTGCAAGGATCGACTCCCACGCATCCTTGCCGACAAGCCGCGCTCTCTTTAAACTTGACATACACCCATAATCCACCAAATCATGAGTAGGGTTTTAAACCTCATGGTGGCCTGAACCTGGGTAAATCCGCTGCGTTGACTGTTGTTTCCGCTCTTTGTGCACATCGATTCTACCAGTAGAACCGGAAAGGGGCCCTCACGACCCCATAGATTGTCATACCTCGACATCTTTGGCGCGCCAGGTAGGGGGATCGCGTGTGCAAACTCGAAGCAGCATTCTGCGCACGACTTTCTTCATCATCACCAGCTGCGTCCATGGCTCCCAAGAAGGCCAAGGGAGCGCCCACCGCTCCATCGACGTCCAAGCTGCCTACGCCGACAGCCATGGAGGATGGAGGCGGAGGCACATCTCCACCACGCCCCGCTGGTAACCGCAGTCACCACAGAAGTTCGGAGCTCCACAAGTCGAGACCCGCTCGCTGTCGCCACCTCCGCTGATGGCGCGAGCGCGGGGGGGGGGGGGGGGGGGCTCCAAGGCAGCACTGTGGCACGGAACCGTGACGCGGTGTGCTGTACTCCTATGCCCTCTCAGGACAGCCACAACACGCTCTCGTGGAGCAACGGTGGCGCAGGGCATTGCCAAGATCAAGATGAGGATCCTGTGCGCCATTCTCAGGACGCAAAGGGACGACTACCATGCCAACCTGCCGGCGAGCATCAACGGCAGCGACGTGAGAGGGATAATGCTCTTACTGACTCTGTCACCAGTCGTAGCATTGCCTCCTCCTCGCGCTCCATGCCCAAGACGTCGGCGAGGGCTATAGCCCAAGCACAACTGTTGCTCGAGTTCCCTCCTGCACAGGAGAAGATGGACGAGTGGAGGGCCACCATCTAGAGCCTTATAGCTTTCGCCAACGGCGGCACCGCGTAGGGGGCAGGGCCCTCGCATCAACACAGCTATACTCCAGTCAAGACAACTGGTGAGCGCACAGGGGGAGCTGCACCAATAGTACAGTCTCCTCCTCAACAACGGCGGCCGCACCGGCAAGACACACGAGACGAGGCATCCATGGTGTTTTTGGAACCACAGAGCCGCCCCGACCAATGTCAAGTTATCTGCGACCGCCATCGCGAAGACGCTCACATCACCATCGAGCACAGATGGGAGGCACACTGACAATCCAATGACCGTGCAGAACTATTGATGAGCCCATGCCAGGGTACCCTGGGTACCTACCTTATGAGGTAGGCTGCCCAGCATTCACCCGTGAGCTGCAGCAAGTCCAGTGGTTGTCCTCTCGGAGCTTCAAGCCCGATGTACCCGACAAGTATGATGGCAAGCTGAACCCGTCAAAGTTCCTCAACATCTACACCATCGCGGTGCAGGCTGCTGGGTAACGCGATGACAAGATTCTCGCCAACTACTTCCCATTGGTGCTCAAGCTCAACATGAGGTCTTGGCTGATGAACCTGCCGGAGGGCTCTATTTCCTCTTGATCAGATCTATGCCATCAGTTCGTTGGCGCCTACACTGGATGCCACAAGCTTCCGAGTTAGGTCAGCGACCTGCATGTGCTGCCACAGCGTGAGGGAGAGTCCCTTCGCAAGTATATCCAAAGATCTAGCCGTGTACACCACAACATTCCTGATATTCACCCTGATGTTGTGATTGCGTCATTCCACATGAACGTGCGTAAGTACAGAATGCGCGAGGAGATGAGTATTCAGAATGTCAAGACCATCAATGAGCTTTATGCTTTGGCAGACAAGTGTGCACAGGCTGAAGAAGGAAGGAGACTTCCCGGGGAAGATGCTCGTGCCGAAGTCGATTCTGAGGACGACAATGCCGCCACTTCGAACAAGAAAGGCCGGAAGCTCAACTGCAAGCGCAAAGGTAAGCCAGTGATGGCCGTCGAAGGCTTCAGCAACAACAACGCTGACAATAAGTCCAAGGTCGAAAGGTCCGACAAGGACGCTGTTGTCTGCACCTAGGGCCATGAGGCTGTGATACTTGTGATCTGCGTTGGGTTTTCCGTGAAGAGGAACGGGTGATTACAGCACAAAGTGGGAAGTATTTCTCTCAGTTAAGAAACCAAGGTTTATCGAACCAATAGGAATGTCAATCCTCAACCGTCTTCAGCGGTTGCACACAAAAGAACAAACAACTTGCACCCAACGCGGGCAAGAGAGTTGTCAATCCCCTTGATCTCGTTATTTGCAAGCGAATGAGTTGTGTAGATAATTGTAGATAATTGTAAATTGCAAAATAACATAAAAAATAAATAATGGCAGCAAGGTAATAGTAGCGTTTGTAAATTTATAAGTGAATAGACCTGGGGGCCATAGTTTTCCCTAGCGGCATCTCTCATGTAGGCAGCATACGGTGGGTAACAAATTACTGTTGGGCAATTGATAGAAAAGCCTCTCTACGTATTAAGTTCATGACAAACAGAGTAATGCTTGGAGAACGATGACATGATGTAGACAAAGTAAACTCAAGCAATATGAATAAACCCCATCATGTTATCCTTAGTATCAACAAACACAAAGAAGCATCTTGTCCCCTACTTTGTCACTGGGATATAGAAACTCGTCAGGTTGAACCTACCACAACGCACCTGTCTCACCGATGAAATATCAATCTAGTTAGCCAAACTATTTCAATAGATCGGAGAGAATTACGAAGCTATAATGATCATGCAATTAAGAGACATAATATATATCAGAGATATCTCAAATACTTTTCATGAATAATCTGAACATAAACCCACAATTCATTGGATCCCAACAAACACACCGCACAATAGGATTACATCGGGTAGATCAAAGCGAAGATGCGATGATAATTGTATTGAAGATCAAGAGATAGAGAGATTGCCGTCTAGGTACTAGCTATGGACCCGTAGGTCTGTGGTGAACTACTCACACATCATCATGAGGGCAGCAAGGTTGATGTAGAGGCCCTCCGTGAGTGATCCCCCCTCTGACAGTGTGCCGGAACGGAGCTCCAGATGGCCTCGCGATGGAATAGACACTTGCGGCGGTGGAAAAAGGGTTTTTGGACTGCCTCCAGGGTTTTTAGGATATTAGAGAACTTATAGGCCAGAGAGGGGCGTCGGGAGGCGCCCGAGGGGGCCAGCACACATCAGGGCGTGCCCTGTTATGTGCTGGGGCCCGCGTGCGGCCTCCGTTCTCCTCTCGACTCTCCCGGGTCTTCTTTTGGTCTAGAAAAAAATCATCAAAAAGTTTTTATGGCAATTGGACTTCGTTTGGCATTGTAAACCTGAGATGTAAAAAACATGCAGAAAACGACAACTGGCACTGGGTCAATAGGTTAGTGCTCAAAAATATTATAAATTGGCAAATAAAGACCCAAAAAGTATCCTAGAATGATAATATATCAGCATGGAACAATCAAAAATTATAAATACGTTGGAGACGTATCAAGCATCCCCAAGCTTAATTCCTGCTCGTCCTCGAGTAGATAAATGATAAAAACATAATTTTTGATGTGACATGCTATCCATTATGTAATCTTATGCATGTATGCTCATTGAAAAACGATGAATTAACAAATATTAACATAGCAATACTTATAAGTATAAGAAACAAAATCATCAATCTTTCAAAGTATACGATCATCAAAGAATGTTTACCCCCCATTCATCTTATTATATTAGCAAGGCATGGCTCCATCTTCACCACATTAATACAAATTTCAAGCACCTCGGTGTCCAAGTCAGGCAATTGGATTGTACTTTTTCAATGTGCATCAACTTTTTATTCTTCACGCAATACATGAGCGTGAGCCATTGGACATAGCATTTAAGTGGAATAGAATAGTGGTAGATATCAAAAGGGGTAAAAAGTGAAGAAGATAGTCTCACATCAACTAGGCGTACCAACATGCTGTGGAGATGCCCATCGATAGATGTCAATGCAAGGAGTAGGGATTGCCATGCAAATGATGCACTAGAGCTATAAGTGTATGAAATCTCAAATGAAGCTAAGTGGGGTGTGCATCCAACTTGCTTGCTCATGAAGACCTCGAGCATTTGAGGAAGCCCGTCATAGGAATATACAATCCAAGTTTATAATAACGAAAAAGTAATTCCCACTAGCATGTGAAAATGACATAACATGGGACTCTCTATATGAGGAACAAGGTGTCACTTTGAGGAACAAGTGTGGTAAAGGATAGTAGCAAAGTCCCTTCTCTCATTCTCTCTCTTTTTTTTGGAAATGTGGGCTCATTAGGCCTCTCCCATTTTTATTTCCCCACTGGGACAATGCTCGAACAATGATGATCATCACACTTTTATTTACTTACAACTCGATATGAAGAACCGATATGAAGATATGACTCTATATGAATGCCTCTGGCAGTGTACCATGATGTGCAATGATCTAGTGTGACACGTATCAAAAATATGTTGAATGGTGGCTTTGCCACAAATAATATGTCAGCTCTATATGATCATGCAAAGCAATATGATGATGAACAAACTAGGCATGTGAAGTGCCGGCATGGCAATATATCTCGGAATGGCTATGGAAATGCCATGATAGGTAGGTATGGTGGCTGTTTTGAGGAAGATATAATGAGGCTTATGTGCAACAGAGCGTATCATGTTACGGAGTTTGGATGCACCGACGAAAGTTGCACTGATCCTAAAGGTGAGAATGGGCTATGCACGGTACCGAAGAGGCTAGCAAAATATGAGGTGGTGAGATTGCGTATGTCCATGGTTTCACATTAGTCATAAAGAACTCATATACTTATTGCTAAATTTTATTAGTTTTATCACAAATCAAAGTACTACTCGCATGCCCTGAGGGAAGAGGTTGGTAGGAGTTAACCATTGTGCGCTTCCGACCCGAAACAACACTAGGATTTCAATGAGGAATAGAAATTCTCACACATCATCACCATGCCCCTTTAATTTTCAGATGAACAAGAAGTTAACCTCTCTTAATATTGACACTTCTATGAATCAACAATTATGAACTCACACCTTTTTGATATTACCACATCAATATCATTGACCCACAATTTCTCTATATGTGCTACAAGATGGTTTTGATTATCACTCATTGAATACCTAATAGTTTTGGACTAGTCTTATGTCCCATGCAAATTACCATCACTATTTATTAACTCTCAAACAAATATAAGTGAAGAGCGAGACTGAAATTATTTCTATAAAATCTACACGCCACCATGCTCAAAAAGATATAAGTGAAGTACTAGAGCAACTGCTAATCTCAAAAGATATAACTGAAGCACATAGAGTATTCTAACAAATTATGATGAAGGTGTGTCTCTCTTAATTAGGTGTGTCCAGAAAACAATGATTGTGGCAAACTGAAAGTAAAATCAAACAAAAACAAACAACGCTCCAAGCAAAACTCATATCATGTGATGAATAAAAATATAGCTTCAAGTGACATACCGATGGATTGAGACGAAAGAGGGGATGCCTTCCGGGGCATCCCCAAGATTAGAAGCTTGAGTCTTCCTTAGAATATTACCTTGGTGTTCCTTGGGCATCCCCAAGCTTAGGCTCTTGCTACTCCTTATTCCTTTGTCCATCGCGATAACACCCAAAACTTGAAAACTTCAATCACACAAAACTCAACAAAACTTCATGAGATCCGTTAGTATAAGAAACATATTGCATACTTTAGGTACTGTTATAAATTGATTGTTATTTCATCATTGCATAATAGTCACTGTATTCTAACTTCTCCATGGCTTATATCCCCCGATACAATCCATAGCATAATCAAAACAAGCAACTTTGCAAGCAAAAACAGAATCTGTCTAAAACAGAACAGTCTGTAGCAATCTCTAGAGAAGCTACACCTATGTAACTCTAAAATTTCTGAAACATTAGGAAAACCTTGAAATTTTTTATAGCAATACTATGTAAAAAATTCAGATCATTATCACGCTCCAATAAAAAAAATGGAAATTCTTGTACTGGAGTCAAAAGTTTCTGTTTTGTTTCAGCATCGATTCTACTCATCTTGTGAGTCATCCCAAAGGCTTTACTTGGCACAAACACGAATTTAAACACAAAAACATAATAATTATAGAGGCAATAATCATGTTATAAAAAACAAACAGAAAGTAAAAAGCAAAAAAATAAAGATAACTATTGGGTTGCCTCCCAACAAGCGTTATTGTTTTATGCCCCTAGCTAGGCATAATGCATAGTTTCAAGTATTGTCATCTTTGACATCAAGCTCCTCAATAACACAACCATGGATAATAGGGACAATAGGAATCTTGGGAATATGATCTTTTATCATGTTTATAAAGTTGGGATGAATAGTAATCTTTAAGTCTTCATTTCTTTTGGTAGGAGGTGTAGTAATGCTCTTGGGAATATATATGAACTTGGGGCTTTTGTTTCGAGAGGTACTAGCATTAGTTTTAGGAGGTGTGGAAGCAGAACCTACTTTGTCGATGATCTCCTCCATTTTATCAATTCTATTTAAGCCTTGTTCTACCCTTTCATCAATAATAGTGTCCTTTTCCTTTAAGGCTTTCAAAGTCATTCCTACCCGTGACCCCAAATGGAGTGATATGATTATGAAGTTTTTTATCTAACTCCTCAATTGGTTCATTCGTAATCATTTTATTTTCAATATCATCAAGCCTTTGCATAACATGTTCCAAGGTCAAACTAGTTTCATTAACGATAACGGGTGGTATCCCTACGAGATTTTCAATTGCATTATAAGCATCCAAGGTGTGACACATTAAGAAGTTTCCACCGGTGATGGTGTCAAGGACAAACCTATACCAAGTTGTCACACCAACATAAAAATTATGAAACAAGGTAGTGGTGGATAGCTTTTTAATTGCTTTATTTTGAGCGAAGAAAATCCTATACCATGCATCTTTCAAACTTTCTCCTCCCCTTTGTTTAAAATTGACTACATCATTATTGGGAGTAATACGAGCGGAAGAAGAACTAGCCATGACTTCGAACAAGAAAACTAATAACAAGCAAAGATAAATATTTTTGTATTTTTGGTTTTTATGAAACAAACTAAATATAACAGCAAATAAGAAGATAAACAAGTGAATGAAAATTTGTGTGAAGGTACTTGATAGTTGATGATGATATTCCCCGACAACGGCGCCAGAAATCCTTCCTGATACTTGTGATCTGCGTTGGGTTTTCCGTGAAGAGGAACGGGTGATTGCAGCATAAAGTGGGTAAGTATTTCCCTCAGTTATGAAACCAAGGTTTATCGAACCAATAGGAATATCAATCCTCAACCGTCTTCAGCGGCTGCACACAAAAGAACAAACAACTTGCACCCAACGCGGGCAAGAGGGTTGTTAATCCCCTTGAACCCGTAGGTCTGTGGTGAACAACTCACACATCATCAAGAGGGCAACAAGGTTGATGTAGAGGCCCTCCGTGATCGACCCCCCCCTCTGGCAGGATACCGGAACGGAGTTCCAGATGGCCTCGCGACGGAAGAGAGACTTGCGGCGGCAGAAAAAGGGTTTCAGAACTGCCTCTAGCATTTTTAGGATATTAGAGAATTTATAGGCCAGAGAGGGGCGTCGGGAGGCGCCCAAGGGGGCCAACACACATCAGGGCACGCCCTGTTGTGTGCTGGGGCCCTCGTGCGGCCTCCGGTCTCCTCTCTACTCTCCCAGGTCTTCCTTTGGTCCAGAAAAAATCATCAAAAAGTTTCGTGGCAATTGGACTTCATTTGGTTTTGTAAACCTGAGATGTAAAAAACATGTAGAAAACAACAACTGGCACTGGGCACTGGGTCAATAGGTTAGTGCTAAAAAATATTATAAATTGGTAAATAAAGACCCAAGAAGTATCCTAGAATGATAATATATTAGCATGGAACAATCAAAATTTATGGATACGTTGGAGACGTATCAGGCTGCAGCGGGCGACAAGGCAGAAAAAACCGACGGGCCATGCTGCAAGATCCACCGCACCAAGGGCCACGATCTCCATGAGTGGCGGCAAGTTGAGCAGCTAGCTGAGAAACAAAAGCAAGAATTCGAGAAGCGCGGCAAGGAGAAGGGCCAGAGCAGTGCTGGTGGATCCGGAAATAAACACGGTGGCCGCGGAGGTCTCCACGGCAAGGCCAAGCAGCAGAAGGAAAAGCGTGCACGAGGCCGTGACAAGAAAGAAGAAGATGACGATGATGATGACGAGGATGAAGAAGGACCTGATGGCCATGAGTTCCAGAAGGCTACAAAGGCCATGTGCATCGATGGAGGTGCATCTTTGCACTTCTCTCATCGGCAGCTCAAACAGTGGGCCCGGGAGATCAATGCTTTTGAGTCGGCGATGGAAGCACAGAAGCCACTCAAGTGGTCTCACACACCCATCATCTTTGATGCCGAGGACCACCCTGACCGCACCACAGCGGTCGGGTGCTTGCCTTTGTTAGTTTCACCAACAATATGCAACCTCCAGGTGACTGAGATGTTGGTTGAAGGTGGGGCCGGCTTGAACTTGATCTCCCCTGAGGTGATCAAGAGGGTACAAATCCCTGATGAGGACCTCAAGAAGATAGGCACTTCCTGGGGAATCAATCTGGGAACAAGCCAACCCAAGGGGAAGATAACATTGCCGGTGACATTCGCAGCGAGCTCAACTTCAGGACAGAGAAGATCGTCTTTGATGTCATCATGATACCACTGCCATATAATGGAATTCTGGGTTGCTCGGCACTGGCAAAATTCATGGCGGCGTCCCACTACGGTTACAATACCCTGAAGATGCCAGGACCGATGCATGTCATCACCATCCACTTTGACAGAAAAGACGCAGTCCTTTGCGTCGACAAGCTCTACCGAGAGTGTAGGACCGAAAGTATGTCTAGAGGGGGGGGGTGATTAGACTACTTGACCAAATAAAAATCTACCTTTTCCCAATTTTAAGTGTTGGCAGATTTTAGCATTCATAGCGAGTCAAGCACACCCTACACATGCATGTCTAAGAGTATAGAAGTGGAAAGTAACAACAAGCATGAGTAGTAAAGGAAGGGTAGGAAGATCAAACGCAATATGGAGACACGATGATTTTTCCCGTGGTTCCGATAGGTGGTGCTATCGTACGTCCACGTTTATGGAGTCTTCAACCCACAGAGGGTAATGGTCGCGAGAGTCCACGGAGGGCTCCACCCATAAGGGTCCACGAAGTAGCAACCTTGACTATTCCATAACTGCTTCCGTCCACGAAGGACTAGCCTCACTATGGGTAGATCTTCATGAAGTAGGCGATCTCCTTGCCCTTACAAACTTCTTGGTTCAACTCCACAACACGAAGTAGGAGGCTCCCAAGCGACACCTAACCAATCTAGGAGGCACCACCCTCCAAAAGGTAATAGGCTCGGCAATGTCGATGGACTGCTTGCTCTTGTGCTTCAAGATGATAGACTCCTCAACACACAATCACTCTCTCACACATTTGGCTATGGTGGAAGATATTGATTGGGTGGAAAGCAACTTGGGGAGGCTAGAGATCAAGATTCATATGGTTGGAATGGAATGGCATGATCTCAACACATGAGTAGGTGGCTCTCTCTCTGAAAATCAGTTGGTATGAGTGGGGATCTGTTCTGAGTGCTTCTCTTTCGAGTGGGTGGTGGTGAAGGGGTATATATAGGCATCTCCAAAAATCCAACTGTTACACGTAAAGTGACCAACTCAGTGACACCGATGTGTGAATCTCGGTGGTACCGAAGTGACCAAAAGGTGACAACTTTTGAATCTCGGTGAGACCGATATATAAAACTCGGTTGCACCGATTAGGTGACCAACGGTCAGATTGCGCAACTCGGTGAGGCCGATCCAACAAACGCGGTGGTACCGATTTTGTGAATCGAGGTAACAGAAAGTTGGCAACCCAAACTCGGTGGCACCGAAGTGGAATCGGTTGCACCGATGTGCTAGGGTTTGGCATGGGTCTGTCTGAGTTTGGGAATCGGTGGCACCGAGTGGAAAGTGTTGGTTGCACCGATTTTGGATATTTGACTTCGGACAGACTTTTGTGGAAGAGCTTGTGGGTGATTTTGGTGACTATCACTTGTGTACGTATGAGCATTTTGTTCACCAACAGTACCGTACCCCCTTTTAATAGTATTGGCTTTCTTATGGACTCAAAGTGATTTCTCACAAAGTAAAATGTAGAGTCCTCTTGCTTGAAGCTTTGCCCTTCTATTTCCTTGCATCTTGGGGTTATCCACAATCCTTTTGCCATCCCTATCATTGAACTTTTCCTGAAATATGCTTAGTAGAAACATTAGTTCAATGACATATATGTTGTTATTAATTACCAAAACCACCAAGGGAGCAAATGTGCTTTCAATCTCCCCCCTTTTGGTAATTGATGACAACATATAGATCAAAGCTTCGACATATGATATAATCAATGAATATAATCGTCGCTTTGAGAAGTATGTGATAAGCAAGAGCTCCCCCTAAATTTGTGCATTATTTTAAATTTGTGTTTGAATGCAAATGCACAATCGATTAGGTACATGGGGCACTCTTTCATGTCACATACAACTTGGTGGTGTGCGAGAATAATAAGAATGAACATCATAGCACAACACAATCAAGCAAAGGTGAATGATCATCTCATAAGCATCATAATGATAGGAAATAGTAGCAACACACATTAAGCGTATGGTCAAACACCAACAAAAGTTTAACACAAGCAACCAAAAGACCAAATGTTTTTGAAAAAGCGATAAAAACCAAACGCTCTCTCAATCGAAGCCTAAAGATCTATAAACACTTCTCCCCCTTTGGCAACAAGTTACCAAAAAGTTCAAAGGTATATATCTAAGCGCTCTTCTGAGGCTGATCTCCTCCGGTAGTCGATGTAGGAGTCGAGAGAACTACGTCGGCGAAAACCTCTGCTGATGTCATGGATGGAGTTGGAGTAGCAACGGGAGGTACTGGAGCTGATGGAGCTGAGGAGGCTATAGCAGGTGCTGATGAAGAAGGCCTCAAATCTGGAGCTGGCACTATGGCTGATCTGGCCTGGGTAGTGAAGTGAGTGCCTGGCTTGAGAGGAGAGTCATCCTCATCATCTGAAGTGTCGGGACTGGGCACGCTGTCAACTTCCTTCTTGAGCTCATTCACTGTCTTTGTGAGCCCATCCACTTTGTCATTTAGGGTCTTGATCCTGTTCTCAAAGATCTTCACAAGACTATTCTGATTCCCCAGTATGTCCTTGATGTCCTTTTGCATGCCCTAAACGGTAGATATCAAAAGATCCATTTGCTTGTTCCTAGATCTAGGGACTTGAGCACTAGTGACTGTAGCTGCCTCTGCCTCTGCCTGAGCTGCAGCTGATGTGGGATGATCTGGGTCCATCACCACAACGTTGTCCTCAAGATCTGGCTGTAGGGGCAAGTGGGGCCTGTTAAGAGAAAAAATGTGCTTCTCTAGCTTGGAGTTGATGAGCATCTGAATGTAGGGTGCATAGCAGCATGAGCGCTTCTGATCAGCAGCAACCCTCTTCACAGTCTCCACAATCAGATCCATCACTCTGAATCTCTGATGCAGGTCAATAAGGAGTAGCAGGTTGATGGAGTAGCCTCGGATCATCTTCTCGTCTCCTGACTTAGTCATCAAAGTATGCCTCAGAATGGTGTTAATGGTACGGAGACCTTCCTGGAGGTAATAGATGGATCCTAGCTTATGAGACTGAAGATGTGCAGCAGGAATAGCATTGTACATGTCCTTCATGGCATTGTGGCTTGCCTTGGACTCAGAGTACACACAAACATCTCCATCTTCCACCTCTGGGACTCCTAAGATGGCAGCCCATTCATCAACAGTGGATTCATATCTTGCTCCTTCAGTCATCCACACAATCCTACCATCTTCATAGAAGTGAGCAGTGGAGTAGAATTGCATGATCATCTCATCGTTCCATGCAGTGAATTCTTTGCCAACAAACTTGTCTAGGCCAATGCAGTGGAAGTTGTCTTGCACACTTGGGAAGTAGTCTTCATTCTCCTTGATATACTTCCAATCAACATATCTCATATCACTGACAGCTAGGCTCTTGTCAAGCAACACAGTCTCATAGAAATCCTGTTGCTCCTTGGTATAGAACCTATAGTCCACAGGTGTTTTCCTCCTCTGAGAGTAAGGATCAATGGCTCTCCATTCTCTCAGACCTGAATATTTCTTCTTCTTCTTCATGTCCTCAGCAACCAAGTGACTGGCATTGTGCTCCGGGAGGTGTGGTCTGAGCTTCATCAAGGCAGTCATGTCATCATCATCCTCAGCTTCCCTGAAAGTGGAGGTCTTGTTCTTGGAAGAAGCTGGGTTCTCTCTGGAGAACCTCTTGGGTTTGTCAGCAACAGCATCCTTCTTTGGAGCAGATTTGGTGCTCTTGGAAGTGGTAGCCTTAGGCATAGCATCTGCCATAATCTTCTTCTTCTTCTTGGGAGGGGCCTTTGCAGCTGGCTCTACCTCCTCCTCTACAGCAGCTGCCTCCTCTGGATCCTCATACATAGAGGTAGGCCTGCCAACAACATAAACAATCCTCTTCCTGGATCTCTTCTTCTCACCAGCCTTCTTGGGCATAGACTTCCTGGGAGGCTCAATAGTCATGGTGCCCCTGGAGCTCTCAGGTGCTCTCACTATCTCAGAGCTAGCATATTCCTTTCTGATAGCTGTCTTCTTCTTGGAAGTAGTGGCAGCAGCGCTGTTCTTGGCAGACTTGTCCTGCTTTGACTTGGGAGGCACTTCATTAGGTATGAAGTCCTCATCTTCCTCATCAGAATTGAGCTTTCTTCTTGCCCTAGTTGCAACTTTGGGCAGATCAGGAGAGCTAGGGATGTCATCATAGCTCCCCTCGGGACTAGTGCCTGAGCTCATGTCAACATTTTGCTCTTTCAAGTTCTGACTATCCTCTGAAGCAGATATCTCTGACCCTGTGAAAAGAATATAGAGGAGCAGAGGGGTTGAGCATCACAAAACACAGAGATTTTCGAAAATTTGAACAAGGAAGACATTAGTTTTAGCTTTCTGCAGAAGGTATTTCGGTGTCACCGAGTGGTATTTTTTGGAGTCACCGAGACTGACCATATGCATCAACAGAGACCTGGCAGCCTTTTCGGTGGAACCGAAAAGATTGCTTCGGTCTCACCGATATGGTTCTCAGTAACCCTAAAACACAATTGGTGGAACCGATTTTTTCAACTCGGTGGTACCGAGATGCAATCTCCGGACAGCTAATCCTAAAATTTTCATTGTTCGCTAATCTACGAGATCTCTGGTGGATAGGGAGGATTGCACAAAGTGGCTTATAGATAAGAACATCTCAATGTGCAAGAAGTAGACGATGGAGCGCAAGAGAGGATCGGATCCATACCCTAGCTTGGTGACGGTCCGCTACAGCGAAGACGGCGGCAAAGATGCCCGTCGACGGCGAGGATCCCAGCGGCGGAGGAGCACCGGGAGGCAAGGGCGATGACCGGGGGGTCCTTTTTGGCAGCTTAGGGTTTTGGAGCGTGACGGTTTGAGGAGTGAATTTCAAAGCATCGGGTCCACAACATATATACCCCTTGCTATCGGTGACACCGATTCTATGTTTTTGGTGTCACCGAGTTTCTCAACTGTCAGCGGACAAGGAAACTCGGTGTAACCGAGAAAATGGAATCGGCAGTACCGAGGTGGAAAACCAGATCAACCCTTGGCAATCGGTGAAACCGAGAAATGTTTGTTGGTTACACCGAGTTGCACTTGGGAGGTTTTGGAGTGCAGCCCTTTTCGACACGGAACTCTGAGTGCATCTCACACAGAGGGATCGAGAAGTGCTTGTTCAAGTTTTGTGATGCTGCAAGAAAAGAATATGAGGTGAGAAAGCATAGATAGCTAGAGGATGGTCCTAGGCATTCTTGTACATCCAATTGGCAAAATATAAATTAAGAGCCAAATAGCAACAATTGGATTTCCTTGCATGGATAAAGAAATGCAGACCAACATGCTCACACAATAAGATGTCAAATGAAATCATGGCAAACATGCACATACATACTAGCATCTATCAAGCATTTTGGCGATGATGGAGTCATCTATATATGAGTATATTGACTTAGGAGCCAAGTAAGAATAATTGATCATAGGTCATACTCATCGTTTAAGCACAAGTGGGGTTACCAATTTTACATAAAGCATTTAATGTTGTCACATACTATGAGATGCTTTAACTCAAGTCTTAGAGTAAAGCTCCCCCTTGATGTGACATCCCCCTATAGGAGGGATGAACTAACCTTGGGTTTTGTCGATGAAGACTTCATGTAGGTGAAGTAGTGGTGGATGCTCAAAGTTGATGAAGATCACCATGAGTTGGGAGCATCCTTGTTGTTTCCTTACTCTTCTCACCTACATGGGTTAGTCCTAACACACAAGAGACAAATACAAGGATATCTATGGACATGGAGTGCAAAGCATATGTGATGATGTCCATGGATTTGTTGATTACCTTGTCCCTTGCTTACCTTTGAGGGAATGTGTGACTCCTTGAACTATTGCATAGAGTTGATGTTGATTGCAACTAGTTCTTGCCAATAATGAATGTGAGTGAATTTAATTGGCGGAGTCACCCCTCAAGAACTCTCTAGTTCTTCTTCTTGGGGACCCACATCAACTTGATGGGGATCCTTGGTGTTTAAGTAACCCTTGTAGAAGTTGAGCTTGAAGTAGCCTTGGGAACCCACTCCACCAAAGCTTGGGATTCATCTTCATATGAGTCAATGTCCTCTTGAAGCTTGTTCTTGCCCTTGAGCTTGGGGTCTTGTGGTGGAAGGTCATCTTGAGCTTTTGTTCCCTTGGGGAGAGTATTTTCATACTTCTCCTTTTGAGGAACAAACTTGGGCTTGGGGTGTTGACCTTCTTCCCATTCAACTCCATTAGCGTTGAAGTAGCCAATGCCATGGTTCTTCCGATATCCTCCGTGCTTGCGTACAATTTCCTCAAATTGTTTGCACCTGGCAAGACTCTTGTAGATACCTTTCTCTATAATTCCTTTCAATAAAGTATTTTCTTGCTCAAGAGTAACTTGGCTAAGAGAATCATCATTAGTGGAATCAATAGAACTACTAGAAGCAACATCATTAGGTTTGGCATTTTTATTGTTGCTACTAGATGAAGAACCTTTCTTGCCTTTGTTACTAGTTTGTCTAGATTTAACTTGTGGCATGAATGTAGACAAGAGTAATCGTTTGGCTTGATAAGATGAAGTCTTCTTTCGGAGATCGTCATTGATAGCTTTAAGAAACTCATGCTCTTGCTCCAAGGTGAGCTTCTCGAAGCGTAGCTTCTCATGAGTCCTTACAAGCTCTCTATGATCTTCGAGAGTAGATTCATGGGCTAACTTAAGAGAGTTTAATTCTTTAGTTAGTTGTTCTATTTTCATCTTATCATCATCAAATGACTTATCTTGCCTAGCATGAGAATTATCAAGTTCATTTTGACTAACATCACTAGTTTCATCAAAGTGCAAGTCATCATCACAAAGCAAACCGTCTTCATCACTATTGAAATCAAGATACTCGGGGTGCGATACCTTGGGGCCTTTAGCCATGAAGCAACTTCCACTCCCTTCATTTGGTGAATCAAATAGATCATAGGAGTTGGTAGTCACTAGTGCAAGTCCGGCAACACCTTCATCTTGACTATAGTCGGAGTTGGAGTGATAGCTTCTCTCGGAGTTGTTGTCGGAGTCGGAGCCGGAAACCCATTCACCAACATGAGCTTGATGTCTTCTTCTTGTGTAGCTCTTGGTGTACTTGTCCTTCTTCTTCGAATCCCTACTTCTCCTTGAGGGTCTTCGTTCATAACGATCATCTCTACTCCTTCTCTCTCTTTGAGGTGATTCATTCCTTGAGCTTCATCTTCTAGGTGACTCTTCTGTTCGATTGTAGGGAGCCGTGCACTCATTTGAGTAGTGTCCGGGCATCCCACAATTGTAGTAGTTCCGGTCATGATTTGACGAATGCTTCTCTTCATATCTTGAGTTGGAGCTTCGTTCTTTGCCTCTATTCTTGTAGAACTTGTTGAATTTCTTGACCATGAGGCTTATCTCTTCATTGGTGACAAGGTTGTCACTTGAAGTTGCGGGAGCATCACTTGTGGCTTTGTAAGCACCGCTAGACTTGTTGTGAAGCTCTTCTTTGTCTTTGAGTGTCATCTCATGAGCAACAATCCTTCCAATGACTTCCGTAGGCTTGAGATCTTTGTAGTTGGGCATCATTTGGATCAATGTGCACACGGTGTCATATCTCTCATCCAAAGCTCGAAGTATCTTCTTGATGATGAATTTGTCGGTCATTTCTTCGATTCCGTAGCCAGCAATCTCATTGGTGATGACAGCTAGCCTAGAGTACATCTCTGCGACTCCTTCACCATCCTTCATCTTGAACTTGTCAAGCTGACTTTGAAGAACATCCAACTTGGATTCTCTCACGGACTCGGTTCCTTCGTGCATATCAACCAAAGTATCCCAAATCTCTTTTGCATTCTCGAGACGGCTGATTTTGTTGAATTCTTCGGGGCATAGGCAGTTGAAGAGAATGTCACATGCTTGAGCACTGTATTGCAACATCTTCAATTCCTCCGCGGTCGCTTTACGATCCGGTTCCTTTCCATCACCAAAGAATTCACCTTGCAAGCCAACACGAACAACAGCCCATACGGCGAAGTTATGACCAAGAATATGCATTTTCATTTTGTGCTTCCAACTAGCAAAATTAGTGCCATCAAAGTACGGACCTCTACGGTGATAATTTCCCTCACTAGACGCCATACTCTCCTAGGTTGTGAGACCAATGCAATGGAGACCAAAGCTCTGATACCACTTGTAGGACCGAAAGTATGTCTAGAGGGGGGGTGATTAGACTACTTGACCAAATAAAAATCTACTTTTTCCCAATTTTAAGTGTTGGCAGATTTTAGCATTCATAGCGAGTCAAGCACACCCTACACATGCATGTCTAAGAGTATAGCAGTGGAAAGTAACAACAAGCATGAGTAGTAAAGGAAGGGTAGGAAGATCAAACGCAATATGGAGACACGATGATTTTTCCCGTGGTTCCGATAGGTGGTGCTATCGTACGTCCACGTTTATGGAGTCTTCAACCCACGGAGGGTAACGGTCGCGAGAGTCCACGGAGGGCTCCACCCATAAGGGTCCACGAAGTAGCAACTTTGACTATTCCATAATGGCTTCCGTCCACGAAGGACTAGCCTCACTATGGGTAGATCTTCACGAAGTAGGCGATCTCCTTGCCCTTACAAACTTCTTGGTTCAACTCCACAACACAAAGTAGGAGGCTCCCAAGCGACAGCTAACCAATCTAGGAGGGACCACCCTCCAAAAGGTAATAGGCTCGACAATGTCGATGAACTCCTTGCTCTTGTGCTTCAAGATGATAGACTCCTCAACACACAATCACTCCCTCACAGATTTGGCTACGGTGGAAGAGATTGATTGGGTGGAAAGCAACTTGGGGAGGCTAGAGATCAAGATTCATATGGTTGGAATGGAATGGCATGATCTCAACACATGAGTAGGTGGCTCTCTCTCAGAAAATTAGTTGGTATGGGTGGGGATCTGTTCTGAGTGCTTGTCTTTCGAGTGGGTGGTGGTGAAGGGGTATATATAGGCATCTCCAAAAATCCAACCGTTACACCTAAACTGACCAACTCGGTGACACCGATGTGTGAATCTCGGTGGTACCGAAGTGACCAAAAGGTGACAACTTTTGAATCTCGGTGAGACCGATATATAAAACTCGGTTGCACCGATTAGGTGACCAACGGTCAGATTGCACAACTCGATAACGCCGATCCAACAAACTCGGTGGTACCGATTTTGTGAATCGAGGTAACAGAAAGTTGGCAACCCAAACTCGGTGGCACCGAAGTGGAATCGGTTGCACCGATGTGCTAGGGTTTGGCATGGGTCTGTCTGAGTTTGGGAATCGGTGGCACCGAGTGGAAAGTGGTGGTTGCACCGATTTTGGATATTTGACTTTGGACAGACTTTTGTGGAAGAGCTTGTGGGTGATTTTGGTTACTATCACTTGTGTACGTATGAGCATTTTGTTCACCAATAGTACCTTACCCCCTTTTAATAGTATTGGCTATCATATGGACTCAAAGTGATTTCTCACAAAGTAAAATGTAGATTCCTCTTGCTTGAAGCTTTGCCAATCTATTTCCTTGCATCTTGGGGTTATCCACAATCCTTTTGCCATCCCTATCATTGAACTTTTCCTGAAATATGCTTAGTAGAGACATTAGTTCAATGACATATATGTTGTTATTAATTACCAAAACCACCAAGGGAGCAAATGTGCTTTCACAGAGGCAGTGGGAGTATCCGCCGGCAAGGCTCTTGCTCCTGCTGACAAAGCTCCCAAGGGGAAGAAGAACGACAAGACCTCCAACAAGGACTCCGGGAAGTGCACTACAAAGTGCAGCACACCCATCGAGGACTCATACATCTCCAATGTATTAATAATTTTGATTGTTCCATGCTATAATATTATCATTCTAGGATGCTTTTTGGGTATTTATTTACCAATTCATATTATTTTTGAGCACTAACCTATTAACCCAGTGCCCAGTGCCAGTTGCTGTTTTCTGCATGTTTTTGGCTTTTCATGTTTACAGTACCAAACGGAGTCCAATTGCCCCGAAACTTTTTTATGATTTTTTCTAGACCAAAAGAAGACCTGGAAGCTTCGAAAGGAGAACGGAGACCGCACGGGGGAGGGACCTCACAACAGGGCGTGCCCAGGGGTGTGGTCGCACCCTGTTATGTGGTGGCTCCCCCTGGCGTCTTCCGACGCCCCTCTTTGGCCTATAAATTTTGATAAATCCCAAAAACCCTGTGACACGTCTCCAACGTATCTATAATTTTTTCTTGTTCCATGTTGTTATATTATCATTCTTGGATGTTTTACAATCATTTTATTACAACTTTATGTCATTTTTTGGGACTAACCTATTGACATAGTGCCAAAGTGCCAGTTGCTGTTTTTGCTTGTTTTTTTACTTCGCAGGAAATCAGTACCATACGGAGATAAAACGCTGCGGGAATTTTTGTGCATTTTTTCCAGACCAGAAGAGACCATATGGGCCATGGAACATCAACAGAGGGTGCCCAGGGTGGCTAGCACCCACAAGGGCGCGCTAGAGGCCCCCCGGCGCGCCCTGGTGGGTGCTGGGCCACTCCGGCACCCCCTCAATCGACTTTCGTGCCTATAAATTCCCATAAAATCCAAAAAACTCTAGAGGAGTCGCCTACACAATTCCAGCCGCCGGAAGTTCCAGAACCTCGAGTCCAATCTAAACACCATCACAGAGGGGTTCATCTTACTCATAGGTGCCTCTCTGATGATGCGTGATTAGTCCACCATAGACCTTCGGGTCCATAGGCAGTAGCTAGATGGCTTCCTCTCTCTCTCTTATGATTCTCAATACAATGGTCTCTTGGAGATCTATTTGATGTAAACTTTTGCGGTGTGTTTGTTGGGATCCGATGAATTTTGAGTTCATGATCAGTTTCTATCCATGAATATTATTTGAGTCTTCTTTGATATCTTATATGCATGATTGCTTATAGCATCGTATTTCTTCTTCGAATCTTTGGTTTAGTTAGGCCGACTAGATCGATTTTTCTTGCCATGGGAAGAGGTGCTTTGTGATGGGTTCGATCTTGCGGTGTTCTTTCCCAGTGATAGAAGGGGCAGCAAGACACGCATGTATCGTTGCTATTAAGGATATCAAGTTGGGGTCTATTCCTACATGAATAGATCTTGTCTACATCATGTTATCGTTCTTATTGCATTACTCCATTTTTCCATGAACTTAATACACTAGATGCATGCTGGATAGCGGTCGATGTGTGGAGTAATAGAGGTAGATGCAGGCAGGAGTCGGTCTATCTATCTTGGACGGGATGCCTATATAATGATCATCGCCTTGGATATCGTCATGACTATTTGATTTTTTATCAATTGCCCAACAGTAATTTGATCACCCACCGTACACTATACTCATGAGAGAAGCCGCTAGTGAACCCTACGGCCCCTGGGTCTACTTTTCCTATCATATTGCTTTCCGATCTACGTTTTTTGCAATCTTTGTTTTCAGATATACAAAACCAAAAACCCAAAAATACCTTGCTGCATATTTACTCTTTTTATTTGTGTTCTTGAGAGATCTATCTCTCCTATCTATCATTACCTAATCTATCTATTTCCCGTAGAGAGATTGACAACCTCTCTTTCGCGTCGGGTTGCAAGTATTTGTTGTTTGTGTGCAGATGCTGCTTATTGGGTGGTGGTGATCCTCCTACTGGTTCGATAACCTTGGTTTCATAACTGAGGGAAATACTTACCGTCGCTGTGCTGCATCATCCCTTCCTCTTTGGGGAAATACCGACGTAGTCCAAGCCACGTCAAAGGAATTTCTGGCGCCGTTGTCGGGGAGGAAGCAGTCTCTTCTACGTGCCTATCGTAGGCGCCGAGGGGGCTCCATCATCTTCTACCAGGTTCCTAATCACAACTCTCATCTCCTTGCAATTACATTATTTTCCATTTGCCTCTCATTTTCCTCTCCCCCACTTCACCAATTTGCCGTTTTATTCACCCTCTTTTTTGTTTGCCTTTTTCTTGCCGGATCTCTTTTTGTTTGCTTGTTTGCTATCTTTGCTTGTGATGCCATGTGCCTTCTATTTTTCTTGCATCTTTGCTTGCTAAAATTCTATTGATATGGATCCTCATCCACTTTCTAATCTTTTCAAAAGACCAAATTATGAAGAACCAATTGCTAGTGAGTTGAGTGCACTTGATTATCTCTATGAAGTTTTGCTTGAAAATCATGAATCTGAAAATTTTGATGAAGTGTTGAAAGAAGAAATTTATAAAGTGATTCATGATAGCTCCTTGATTGAAAAGCATGATTGCAATATTGCTAGTATGAATTCTCTAAATATCCATGATGCTAATGATAGGCAAAGCCACAAGCTTGGGGATGCTATGTTTGCTGAAGATGATATTTTTAGTTCCCCAAGTTTTGATGAGCAAATTTATTATGATTGCATGCCTCCTATTCATGATGATGGTGATGACACGTATGCTATAATGAGTAATGATAACCATGAAACTTATCATCATGGTTTTAATTTGCAATGTGGTTATGTCAATCAAGTGTCTCATGATAGTTATTTTGTTGAGTTTGCTCCCACTACCATGGATGAAAAGGAATTTGCCTATGTGGAGAGTAATGAAAATTCTATTTTTGTGCTTCATGAAAAGAATGATTTATGTGATAGTTATATTGTTGAATTCCTTCATGATGCTACTGAAATTTATTATGAGTAAGGAACATATGCTTGTAGGAATTGCAATAATATTAAGTTTCCTCTCTATGTGTTCAAAGTTTCGAAGTTATGCTTGTTTTGCCTTCCTATGCTAGTTGATTCTTGTCCCCATGAATTGTTTGCTTAGAAAATCCGAATGCATAGGAAGTGGGTTAGACTTAAATGTGCTTGTCATGAGATTCATGATGCTCTCTTGCATATTTCAATTACTACTTTTTATGTGAGCATCATTGAAATCATTATGCCTAGCTAGGGGCGTAAAACGATAGCGCTTGTTGGGAGGCAACCCAATGAAGAAATAAATTTTTGCTTTTTACTTTCTGTTTTTGAGTGTTGACACAATTATGCCTCTGTTATTATTGTGTTTTTATGGTTTATTTAGTGTTTGTGCCAAGTAGAACCGTTAGTATGATTCATAGGATGAGTAAAAGTGATGCTGAATCTGAAACAGAAACTTTGTGTCCAGTATATGAATTTTCATTTTTTTTTCTGGAACGTGATCTTGAGCTGAAATTTTAACACAGTGTTTCTATACAAATTCCTTATGTTGTCCTAATTTTTCAGAATTTTTAGAGTTACAGAAATATGGGTATGGTACAGATTACTACAGACTGTTCTGTTTGAGACAGATTCTATTTTTGTTGCATTGTGTGCTTGTTTTGATGAATCTATGGTTTTATTGAGGGGTATAAGCCATGGTAAAGTTAAAATACAGTAGGTATAACTCAATTATAAAATTTGAATGGGTTTACAACAGTACCTAAAGTAGTGATTTGCTTTCTTATACTAACGGATCCCACGAAGATTTTGTTGAGTTTTGTGTGATTGAAGTTTTCAAGTTTTGAGTGAGATCACGATGGATGAAGGAATAAGGAGTAGAAAGAACCTAAGATTGGGGATGCTACCGCACCCCCAAGATATATCCAAAGAGTATCAAGCAACTAAGCTTGGGGATGCCCCGAGTGGCATCCGGGCATCCCCTCTTTCTTCTAACGACCATCGGTATTTTACTTGGAGCTATATTTTTATTCGTCACATATCATGTGTTTTGCTTGGAGCGTCTTGTATCTTTGCTTGCTTTGTTTGTTAGTTTTTCTTTTGTATCCTTGCTGTACACACCTATTTGAGAGAGCCACAATCATGCTATTATTTGTTAGAATTGCTCTATGTGCTTCACTTAAACTTTTTGAGCTATAGGAATTGCTCTAGTGCTTCACTTATATCTTTTTGAGCACGGTGTGCTTGGAAACTTTTGTAGAAACACTCTCATGCTTAACTTATATTAATTTGAGAGTTAGTAAAATTTTGAAGAAATCCTCTCATGCTTCACTTATACCTTTTTGAGAGATGAAATCTTTATGCTCATGTGCTTCACTTAAATTTGTTTGAGCTTGGCAAAAAGCAATGGCAATATATAAAACTAGTCCCAAAATGATAAATATCCAAGGAGCATATAATAAAAACTTTCATGAAGATCATTGGACATATTAAACTTGATTCCTTGTAATAGTTTTGAAACATGATGATAGTAATATGTGAGTCATGTTGGTGAGTAATTATGCTTAGTAGGAATATTGGTGTTAAGGTTTGTGATTCCCTATGCATGCACGAAAGTCAATAGTTATGCAATGAAGTTACATCCTACTTGTGGTGCATTATTCGGTGTTAGTTATGTTCAATGCTCACTTATGTGATTTTTCGTTTCTTGGTTTGGTTGCTTCCCAATCTATTTGCTAGCCTTCATTTGTACTAAGTAGAAATACTACTTGTGCATCCAAAATCCTTAAACCAAGTTTTGCCATATGAGTCCATCATACCTACCTATATACGGTATTTCCATGCCGTTCCAAGCAAATTTGTATGTGCCATCTCTAAATTTTCAACATAAATTTTCTCTTTTGTGTGCCCGTACCGCTCATGAAACGGTGGGGAGTGTCCAATATTTTTCCATGCTAGATGTGTTATTCTCAAGATGAGTGTTTATTCACTTGTCATTGCATGAGAGTGCGGCGGTAATAGGGATGCCCATTCCTGAAATGAAAAAAGAAAAAAAATATTTACTTTATGTTGTCAAATAATAAATTCCTTGGAAAGTGTTGGTATGGAAGGCAACCGTGGATACGGCCCGCCATGGAAAGTGAACGTTTGGTGGAAAAAGGAATAAACTTTATTTTCTGTTTGGGAACCGCCTATGATATATCTAGCATGGAAAGTATTGTGAGCTACTTTGTCGTTTTCGTTGACAGGAAAAGCATGCCACCCAAAATAATTTTCTCTCTCAATTTAAACCTTGAGCTCTGGCACCTCTACAAATCCCTACTTCCCTCTGCGAAGGGCCTATCTATTTACTTTATGCAATTTTTATTTTTGCTTTGAGTCTCCATCTTCTCTTATAAGCACCAACTAGGGGGCACTATGATCGTACTTGAGCATTGGGCATAGCTAATATTTGAGTGTGTTTCATGAATGGATCAATGATTGAGCATGATGGGCTAGGGATAACTTTCTTTAGTATTGATATTTTGAAAGACATGGTTGCTTGTTGACATGCTTGACTATTGAAGTCATTATGTTAAAAGTAGACTATTGTTTTGAGTCATTTACAAGTCCAAATGTCCATGCTATACAAAGAAGAAAAGAATGTGATGAACATGTTAGGCAGCATTCCACATCAAAAATTCTGTTTTTATCATTTACCTACTCGAGGACGAGTAGGAATTAAGCTTGGGGATGCTGATACGTCTCCAACATATCTATAATTATTGCTTGTTCCAAGCTTGGGGATGCTGATACGTCTCCAACGTATCTATTAAGCCGACGCCCCTACTGGTCCGCGGCGCGCGCGGGAGGTCGATGCCATGGTGGGGATGGGGGACGGCGCTGCGATGCCGCTGCCTTGCCGCTCGGAGGGTGGCAGCGGAGGGTCCTGCCTACCGCAATCATCCCACCCGGTAGCAGCGTTGACGGCGGAAGTGGCGGAGCGGCATGGAACACCGCTGCTCGTAGGCATCACTTGGGCGATGCGGGCTGTCCGGCGCTTGGCGCGGGCTCGACGGGTGTCGTCCATAGGAGTGGCGAAGCTGAGACGAAGTGAAACCGGAGGAAGATTCCGACACGCCCCTACCTGGCGCGCCAAATGTCGGAATCGGGGCTCCGCAAAAGCCAACAAGGTTCGAACACAGGGGCGTGTGCGAAGATCTCAACTGGCTTAACGTCTCAACTTGTCACCCTTCGGCCTAGCTACGTCGAGCATGTTCTTATGAGGAAGAAGGTGGACACAGCGATTTACCCAGATTCGGGCCACCTTGCGGTGTAAAACCCTACTCCTGCTTTGTGGTGGATTGGCCTCTCAAGGAGGCTGTGGATGAACTAGTACAGTGGTTGGGAGGCCTCGCGAGGGCTCTTGGTGGTGATGAATCGACTTGGCTCAGCCTTGTTCGACTTGCCTTCTACGGTGGGAGCTCGTCCCTACTTATAGGGGCCACAGTCCTCTTCCCGCGTTCGCACCGGCGGGAAGGGATCCCACAACGGCCAAATTTTAAAGGGGACAGGAGGTACATCCTATCCTGATGAAAGGTGGTCTTCGCCTGCAAAGCTTCTGGGTGTGACGCAACGCTGGGCTCGGCGATGACATCCGTCCTGCCGAGCTCGTGGTCTTGGTCCTCTTGCACCGAGAAGGAAACCTTTGGGGGGTTCCTTGGGAGCCCGCGTACGTCTTTGCCTCCTTTGCACCAAAGAGGAAACTGTCCTCCCTCTGTGCCCGCTGGTGCCTGCCTGGCTGGATCGTCAGAACCCACGTCACCCCGGCCTCACGAGGCTAGGGGCTTGCATGGGAATCTCCGCTCCTCAGGAGGCGACCCAAAGGGGTGCCACTCCTCTGGAGGTCTTGACGCTGTCCTCCTCGCGAGGCAGGGGCTCTCGCGAGGGCCTTGACTTGGGGGGCTCGCTGCAGGGCCATACCGGGCGTTCGTGGTTGGCCACGTGCTGGGCCGCATGCAGGCAGGTCTAGGTACCCCCATTCCCAGAACGCCGACACTTGCCTAGTTATGTTATATTTATCTTTGTCACACCAAAACAGGAAGTAAACGCAAATTTTTTAAGATAAATGGATCCTCATCCACTTGCTAATCTTTCCAAACTTGCTTCTTATTGTAAACCAATAGCTCATAATGAAGTGATGAATGAAAATGCTATTGGTATACATTTATTGAATGAAAAGCATGATTGCAATTATGTTAGTATAAATTCTATGAATATCAATTGTGCTGATGATCATGATTGGGGTGATAATCATGATGTTTCTTGTGATCTTGAGAATTCTGAGCTTCATGATGAATCTATTATTAATAATGATATTTGCAATGCTACTAAAAGTTGGTTTGGAAGAGCGTCAACTTTAGGTAATAATGGTCCCACTACTTTGGAGAATGATCAATCTTATGATTTTTTTATAGAGGTGGGTTTGGAGAGGTCATGACTTTAGTTGATGTTAATCTCACTATCTTGTAAGATTATAAGTCTTGTATGCATATGGATCATAATGAGAATGTTTTACATGATAGCTATATTGTTGACTTTGATTATGATCCTACAAGTAATTATTATGAGAGAGGAAAATTTGGTTATAGAATTTTTATGTTACTCACTTACCTCTCTTTGTGTTGAAATTACCAAGGCTTCATTTTTCCTATTTGCATGTGCTAGATATTTCTTGTCTTGATAATTTGTTTTCCTACAAAATTCCTCTGCATAGAAAGTATGTTAGACTTAAATGAGTTTGTCACCTGCTATATGATGCTCTCTTTGTGCTCCAATTTTTTTATCTTTTATGTGAGCATCATCAAATTTCAAGCCTATCTTAATGGATATAAAGAAAGAGCTTGTTGGGAGACAACCCAATACTTTCTGTTTGTGTGTGATAACACGATTATTTCCTCTGTAATGATTCTGTTTTTATGTTTCAATTAGTGTTTGCGCCAACTAAAGCCTTTGGGATGACTTACATGATGAGTAAAATTGATATGGTGCAAAAATAGAAACTTTAGCGTTCAGTGTAGAATTTCTCTGATTTTATTTTTGATCTGAAATTTTCACACAATATTTCTATACAAATTCTTTGGGTTGTCCTAATTTTTCATAATTTTTGGAGTTACAGAAGTATAGGTTCTCTACAAATCTTTACAGACAGTTCTATTTTTTAGACATATTCTGTTTTTGCTTGCATAGTTTTCTTGTTTTGATGATGCTATGGATTGTATCTGTGAAGCCCCCGTCTTAATCATGCACTAATCATACACGCAAATGTGCACAATCAAGATCAGAGACTCACATGAAGATATCACAACACAACTCTAGACACAAATTCAAACATAGAGCTTTATATTACGAGCAGGGACACGAAGGCTCGAATACACAAGTCAGCGGAAGCAACAATATCTGAGTACAGACATAATTAAACAAGTTTGCCTCAAGAAGGCTGAGCAACACAACGACATCTAGATCAAAAATGCGCAGGCCTGCTGCCTGGGAGCCTCCTGTCTACTTCAGGTCATCAACGACCTCCACGTAGTAGTAGGCTCCATCGGGATAGTAGTAGTCATCGACGGGATCAGCTCGCTCCTGGGCTCCGTTATCTAATCGCAGCAATCGTATCAAGGGGAAAAGGGGAGCAAGGCATCTATGAGTACTCATCCAAAGTACTCGCAAGACCTACATCAGATCTATGCTAAATATGCATCAGTATCAAGGGGAAGTGGCTTTACTATGAACTATAATTCAGAAATGCCAGAATAGAAGGGAAGGCCTAGCCTATCGAAGACTGGCATCTTGTAGCGTCTTGAAGCATTAGAAGAGTACAGATTAGTATAACATATGTAATAAGTATGTAGTAGCAATGCCCAAAGATCCTTCCTCGACTCCCTGCGAGAAAGTGATCCCGGAGCCATCATTTCCATTTAGTGTCACAAGTATCCAGTTCTAGTTGTAGTAGATCAGATACTCTCCGAGCGTCCATTACCATGGACACGGCTATTCGAATAGATATACTTCCATGCAGGGGTGCACAAACTTACCCAACATGCCCGATTAACTCCGTCCGGACATAGTTTCAAGGTCATGCCCGGCCTCGGCTGATTGGCATACCGTAGTTCTACCTAGGCTCAATAGAGAGGCTAGCACGCCAGTCTAAATCCTAAGTGTGAAGGGGTCATGGGCCCATCACCCTAAGCACTCCTGCACGTTACGAGGACGGCCGGGATCAGTCCTAGCTACCTCTTTATACAAAGCAGGTGCTTACGCGGGCCACCCGAGTGCGTGCCGCTCACTATGATGTCTGAAGAGCTTTTGGGAGAATGTATGACGCAATGTACGATGTAGAGTGACCATACTTATTCCCGCGTGGTAGTTAGTGCGAAAAGGTCAGATGCCTACTCGGATCACATATTCAAACCGTTAGTGTCTTGGGAGCGCGCGGAGACGATCAATGATCCACGATATGTGGTCCTGTTGCCCCGTCTCACGGACTTACGGCAAGGGATAAGAATGCCCGGCCGCTGTGTGTAATTATCTCGCGGGTACCCTCCTGGTCAACTCGAATCCACATCACTCTCGGGTACCCTCACGGTCAACCCGACTTCACATTTCTCTTGCGGGTACCCATCGGGGCTGACATGTCTTTCACATCGTTCTGGGATAAAGTCAAAGTAGCCGTGTGTCTATAACATCAAGGGGGAATCCGAGGAATCACCGTTGTCAGGGAACGACGATCTATGGGTCCAGTAGGACCCTTTGTGATCAGGCGGGTAGGTCTCTAACACAAAGAGCATCACTGGTTCCTGCGTACACGGGGGTTTAGATAGGTTCGGGCCGCCAGAGCGTAAAACCCTATATCCTGTGTTCTTGTGGTTTATGGGTGTTCACAGTAGAGGGTGCAACAACCCCGGCAAGAGGTGCCTAAGCAGTGCAGCTAAGCATGTAGAATGAACAGAGTGTCGACCTCTCTAAAGGTATCCATGGGCCTCCTTTTATAGACAAGGGGATACCACAATGGCAAACTTGTCTTTACATCTGATAAACAGTTGATACTGCTTTCTGCCAGAGTGTCAGCAGAGGTGGTAGTGGGAAATACCTAACCCTGGCGGACTAGGTCAGGCACATTGAATGCGTCGTGAGGTGTCAAGCTGGCGACGTCTCCCGGCAAGGATTGCATCTCCTTCCGTGTCGTTCGCCCAACTACCTTCTATTATTTTGCCATGCCATGGGACAGGTGTCGTTAAAGCTGCTGTAAATCTCCCCACGCTGCCACGCGTCCCGGCCGGTTCCACCTATCCGCCTGCCCACTCGCCACCTGGTCGATGTAGACAACCAGCCTCGTGACGTGGAGCTGGGTCTTGGCGGGTGGAGTCCTTCACAGGCGCGTGTGTCTTTGAGCCCCCGGCAAGCTTACTTGGCCTTTGCTCGTCGTAGTTGGAGGAATATCTTATGCATGTCAAAATCTTGCTGGAGTTGGGGGCTGCGGCGTCTGGGGCACAAGTCAGGGTGCTAAGGACCCCGTTTCTTAGTACACCGACAGGAGCCCACGGGCCTGGGCCACGCATGCGTCTGTGACGTTTGTTGGGCTAGGCCCAAAAACAGTGCACAGTGCCCACACGGCCGCAATCTTCTGCGGTTATGATGACTTTTACTGACCTTTCCCACGACACGCAGTAACTGCGAGTCAAGGAGTGGTGGAGCGGGGCGGTTGCTTCGAGGGGTCGCGCCCAAGAGCCGCGCCGTGCTGGACAAGGAGTGACGTTTCCCTCGCGCCACGTGTGCTCACTTGAGGTCGCATACGGGGAAGGGAAACGGTCGCCCAGTTGCTCGCTTGGTAATGAACAATCGACCCCAAGCCCTCAAGTTCTGATCAAGTGCCTCTGCCTCACCCGTCGCGTCTCGCGCGATGCGTGTCACGCGCGGGGCCTGGTATTGGCTGGGAGGGGCAGTCGTGAGCATTGACTGAGGGCCAGTGCGCGTCCGACCCAGGTCGCGAAGAGTCGGCCCCTTCCCCTTCCCCGGCTCTATAAAGAGGGGGGGACTGAGGGGAGGCACTACTCATTCGCGCCCTCCTGCTTTCAGTTCTTCGCCCATCGTCATCTTCTTCCCTCGCCTCCTGCCACCTTCTCCGGCATGTCCCCCTCGAGATGGCGAGGGGCCGCGGTCGTGCTCACGGGTCGGGTGGCGCTGCGAGGGGCTCTCCGTAAAGCCCAATGCGGATCGTGGTGACGACGGTAGGGGTCAGTCCCAGCTCCCATGGACGGTCGTCGTCCACGGGTCATGGGCAGGCGGCTCCGTCTACCCGCGGGGGTCGCCGTGGTCGGACGGCTCCGCCGAACCGTGCTGCGACGGTGGCCGTGCTGGTGCACCTCTCCCTCAACCCCATGCGGGTATCCATGTGGGGGAGGAGGTGCTGGAGTTTGTCATGGCGGTACCTCGCTGTCCCCGGAGCTGGCTGCACCTCCCCGACCTGTTTGCTCTGGCCATGGAAGGCAGCACGCCCCAGGGGTTATGGCTGCGGGTGTATGGCTATTGCAACAGCCCTGCCTGGGTGGCCGTCGACCTCTCCGCCGGCAGTGCCATGTTCCTGACGTGGGGGTGGAATTCATTCACCCGCTCCCGTGGCTTGGGCCCCGGCATCTCCCCACTTCAAGTTTGACGGCACCACCACCCTCCTCGTGAAGATCTTCAGGGCGTCCGGCGTCCGCTTGGAGTGCTGCAAGGAGAGCTCAAGCAGCAGTGACTACGACTCCTCCTGCGACGATGATGACGACAGCACCTTTGGCATGTTGGAAATATGCCCTAGAGGCAATAATAAAATGGTTATTATTATATTTCCTTGTTCATGATAATCGTTTATTATCCATGCTATAATTGTATTGATTGGAAACTCAAATACATGTGTGGGTACATAGACAACACTGTGTCCCTAGTATGCCTCTAGTAGACTAGCTCGTTGATCAAAGATGGTCAAGGTTTCCTGGCCATAGACATGAGATGTCATTTGATAATGGGATCACGTCATTAGGAGAATGATGTGATAGACAAGACCCAAACTATGAACGTAGCATATGATCGTGTCAGTTTATTGCTATAGTTTTCTGCATGTCAAGTATCTGTTCCTATAACCATGAGATCATGCAACTCACAAGCACCGGAGGAATACCTTGTGTGTATCAAACGTCACAATGTAACTGGGTGACTATAAAGATGCTCTACAGGTATCTCCGAGGGTGTCTGTTGAGTTGGCATGGATCAAGACTGGGATTTGTTACTCCGTGTGACGGAGAGGTATCTCAAGGCCCACTCGGTAATACAACATCACAATGAGCCTTGCAAGCAAAGTGACTAAAGTGTTAGCCACGGGATCTTGTATTACGGAACGAGTAAAGAGACTTGCCGGTAACGAGATTGAACTAGGTATGGAGATACCGACGATCGAATCTCGGGCAAGTAACATACCGATGAACAAAGGGAACATCGTACGGGATTAACTGAATCATTGACATAGAGGTTCAACCGATAAAGATCTTCGTAGAATACATAGGAACCAATATGGGCATCCTGGTCCCGCTATTGGTTATTGACCGTAGAGGTGTCTCGGTCATGTCTACCTAGTTCTCGAACCCGCAGGGTCTGCACACTTAACGTTCGGTGACATTTCGGTATTATTGAGTTATGTATGTTGGTGACCGAAGGTTGTTCGGAGTCCCGGATGAGATCCCGGACGTCATGAGGAGCTCCGGAATGGTCTGGAGGTAAAGATTTATATATGGGAAGTCATATTTTGGCTACCGGAAAAGTTTCGGGTTTTTCCGGTATTGTACCGGGAAGCTTCTAGAAGTTTTCGGAAACTTCCGGAGGAGTCCAGAAGTCCACCAAGGGTTCCACAACGTCCCAAGGGTTTGCATGGGCTGAGGGGAGCTGCCCTGGCCTTATTGGGCCAGGCGCACAAGTCCCTCAAGGCCCATGTGGCTTGGGAGAGGTGGAAAGTCCACCTGTTTATGGAAAGGGAGGGAATTGGACTAGGAGTCCAACCCCTCCCCCTTGGCTGTGCCCTAGGGCTTGGAGGGGCTGATCTCCATGCCCCTCCACCTATATATAGAGGGGAGGGGGCACCCCAAGAGCACACACGAAGTCCTTGGCGCCCCTCTCTCTCCCTAGATCATTTTCTCCTCCGTTCGTGGTTTCGGTAGCGCTAGGCGTAGCCCTGCCGGGATAGCACCACCACCACCGCCACCACGCCGTCGTGTTACCGTAGAACTCATCTACCTATCCGCTCCCTCTTGCTGGATCAAGAAGGCGGAGATCGTCATCGAGCTGTACGTGTGCTGAACGCAGAGGTGCCGTCCGTTCGGCACTAGATCGTGATTGGATCGCGGGACGGCTAGCGATTTGGATCGCGAAGACGTTCGACTACATCAACCGCGTTTCTTAACGCTTCCCGCTTAGCGATCTACAAGGGTATGTAGATCCACTCTCCCTCTCGTAGATGCTCAACACCATTGATAGATCTTGCATGTGCGTAGGAAATTTTTTGTTTCCCGTGCAACGTTCCCCAACACGGCATCAAGCAGGAGGAGTCCGACTAGGCACGCATGGCATCATAGCTAGGCTTTTAAGGATCCGGGAACAAGGCTCTATCAACGAGACCTCGTTTCTGGATCAAATGCCACATCGTAGTGGCAGATCTCCTGTCGGAGGCTGACGGGGTCATTAGAGAAAATCGTACTCCGACCTGACCTCGTCGTCGTCGTCGCCAAGCTGGGCGTCCTTCTCTTCGGAGGCCGGCGGAGACGTTATAGGTAGTCGTACTCCATCCCGCCCCCATCGCCGCCGTCGCCGGGCTTGGCGTCCTCCTTTTGTATTTAAGTTGCACGTAATCCTGTGATGAGACGAAGGGAAAAGATTGGGCAGTCTAAAAAGAATAGCAACGAGTTTGCTTACGTGCCTTATAAATATCGGCTTTCCTGTCGCGAAAGAGTCTTGCGTTCGTGTGTTTTTGAGGTTCCCTTGCTCGCCAAGGGCACTTGCCGATGCGTACGCCCTCCCTTCGGGCGCTTCTAAGGACAAGTCTTGAGCACCCTGATAGAGAAGTCGCTTCCGGGAAGGCTGCCCTGCCATCCCCGCCGCGGCAACCTTAAGTGCTGGGCATGCTTCCAGCACCCAAGCGCGCAAGGAATCTGACAAGGGACCTTAGCGTGCAAGCCTTCCCGCATGAATAGGAAAAAGTTCGAAAAATTCTTGAAGAGTTGCGCAACTTAGCTTTTTCCCGTCGCATCTCTTGCCGCCGAACGCTTCCGTAGGTGACCGCACTGCTACTCCCCCCGGGAAGACTTGCACGCGGGGTTCCTTCTCCTTTTCAGAAAAATAAAGAAGAGAAAATAGAGCAGGCGAGGAACCTGGGTGGTCCAACAGTCCCCTTACACAACATGTCATGAAAGAGACACAAAATAAATATGTACTTTGAAAAAAGGTTGCAGATTACTTAGTTCTTATTCACTATGCTCAAGGTCATCGCCTTGCTTTGTACAAAGGATCACATGCCCTTCCGGCATAACTTGCACAAAAGTGGTTGTCGGGCGGACCCGGCAACCGCGCCTCACGGGTAGAATTTTCAAAGATGCTCGATATTCCACGAGTTTTGCACCGGAGTGCCATCTTCGGTCTCCAAGCGGACTGAGCCAGGCCTGGTGACTCGTACTACCCGATAAGGGCCTTCCCACCTTGGCGTCAACTTGTTTGATCCCTTCGCTGACTGAATCCGTTGAAGAACAAGGTCACCTTCCTCAACAATCCTGGCACGCACCTTGCGGCTATGGTAGCGGCACAAGGCCTGCTGGTACCTAGCCGCGTGCAGTGCGGCCTGGAGACGATCTTCCTTGAGGAGCGTGGCATCGTCATGCCGTAGCCGCTCTTGCTGGTCCTCATCAAAGGCATGCACTCTCGGTGACCCGTACGTGAGTTCCATGGGGAGAACTGCTTCTGCACCATAAATTAGGGAGAAGGGTGTCTCGCCGGTGGCTCGATTTGGTGTCATTCTGATAGACCAAAGAACTGCCAGCAGCTCATCAATCCAGCGCCTTCCGTGCTTGCGCAACTTGTCGAATGTTCTCGTCTAGACGCCCCGCAGCACTTCAGCATTTGCCTTCTCTACCTGCCCGTTGCTCCTGGGGTGGGCAACTGAGGTGAAGCAGACCTAGGTGTCGATATCTTGACAGCATTGCATGAAAGTACTACTGGTGAACTGCGTGCCATTGTCGGTGATGACCCTGTTCGGGACCCCGAAACGGCAAACAATCCCTCTGAGGAACTTGACTACTGCCCACGCTATTACCCATCTCACTGGCTCAACCTCGGTCCACTTCATGAACTTGTCGATGGCGACGAACAAGAACTCAAAGCCCCCGGTAATACGGGGGAGGCGGCCGACGATGTCGAGCCCCCAGACCGAGAATGGCCAGGAGAGCGGCACGGTTTGAAGGGATTGTGTTGGTTGGTGTATCTGCTTGGCGTGATATTGGCATACTTCACATGTTGTCACCACCGCCAAGGCGTCTTGAAGGGCTGTGGGCCAGTAGAAGCCTTGCCAGAATGCTTTCTCAACAAGGGCTCATGATCCTATGTGGGAGCCACAAATCCCCTCGTGTATCTCCGCCAACAGCTACTGTCCTTCTTCCTGAGGGATAAATTTCAGTTTCACGCCATTCGGCCTCCTCTTGTACAAGGTGTCGTCCACCAATTGGTACATGCTTGACCGCCTAGCTACTCTTTACGCTTCTTCTTGTTCCTCGGGAAGGTCTCTTGTCTGTAGATATTGGACAATTTGTTGCGCCCATGTCGGAGCTTGTGGCTCGACGATGAGGACCAAAGGCATTTCTTCCGCCACGGGGTACTAGCTTCTACGACCAAGACCCTCGGGTCTGTCAGAGCTTGTGGTTCCCCGACACACGGGTAGTTGCTCCCGACAACCCTCTTGGCGGTCACTGACGGCTCTGTCGGAAGATGGTCGCCGGAATCGACTTTCCTTTTTCCGTGTTGAAGGGTTGACTGAGGGTTGCGTTAATCAGAGGACAAAAGTGCCTGGTTCTACAGGCAGCTTCTGCGCAGCTCTCTTTGACAGGTCATCGGCAACATCATTCTCGACACGAGGGACGTGCTCCATTTGCAGACCGTCAAATCATCCTCCAATCTCCACACCTCATCAACATAAGCTTCCATCAAGGGGCTCTAATAATCCTTGTTTACTTGATGAACAACAAGCTGTGAGTCTCCCCGTACTATTAGCCTTCTGGAACTTTGGTCTTCGGATTCTTCTTCATTAGTCTCGTTGTCATCAAATTTGTTGTCTCGGCCTCTAGCAGGCTTCTCTTTCTGCCGTTTAGCCTTACCGTGGCGGCCACCACTTTTTTTCTTGCCGGAGCCACCCGCACCGTCTTGACTCTTCTCCTTGTCACGCCTTTCGTACACTTGCCTCTGCTTCTCGGCAAGTTTTTCTACTTGGAGGAAGCTGTTGATGTCGTGGCTCTTGGTGCGGTGGATCTTGCAGTATGGCCCGCTAGTCTTCTCCCCCGCCGCGGCTTCGTTGTCTCCGGAGCACACGGCGATGTTCTTGCCGGACCCCTCGGACTGGGCCTTCTTGGCAGAGTCGGGGTTGCCGCCCACTTCGACAACCATCACTGCCTTTCCCTTGCGCTTCTTGTTGTGCTTCCGGCTTTTCTTCTTGGCGGCTGACGCGTCGCCGTCGTCGGAGGGGGGGGGGTGAATAGGCGTTTTAAAATATTTTACGGATTTGGCTATATCCTAATGCGGAAATAAACTAAGCGGATACTTTTCAAGCACAAATCCTAAATATACTAGGCTCACTAAGTGCACCAACAACTTAGGATAAACAAGATGAGAACAACGAGGATATGAGTAAGCACAAGTAAGTTACACAAACTTACTCAATGTATGTCACAAGATATGGAAATGAACAATACAAGCTAGCAATTCACACTAAGCACAAGATATATCAATAGTAGCAAGTATGAATTGCGGAATATAAAGTGAAGGCCTAAATAATCTCTACAAGGGAATAGCCAACACAATATAATGAGGACAACAAGATATAGTGAATGCACGGTCAAGTGACCAAAGTAAACCACAAGTAAGGAGATAGGGTTAGGGATAACCGAAGTCACGGAGACGATGATGTATCCCGATGTTCACTTCCTTGGAGGGAAGCTAGTCACCGTTGGAGGGATCGGTGTTACCACGAAGGCACACCAACACCACGAAGGCTCACCCTATTCTCCTTGAGATATCACCATGAAGGCGATTCCCAACCACTAGTGGTAGACCTTGAGACGGCCTCCAAACCTTCACAAACTTTCCGGGGGACAAATCACAAGTTGATTCCTCACCGGAGCACTCCTACCGCCTAGGAGTCTCCAACCTCCAAGAGTACCAAGACCAAAGGGGAAATGCTCAAGACTTGCTCAAATCACAAATTGCTTTGGTTAAAAGAGAGAGGAGGAGTGGATGTATGCTTGGATGAAATCTCTCTCAAAAACTCTCACAAATCTCTCCGGGATTTAACACAAGAATGCTCAAATCCCTCTCTCTCAAATCCCAACAAAAGCAACTAATGCTATGGAGGGATGGGAGAGGAGAGGAACAATGGAGGATGTCAACAAATGAACCCTAGATCCATGGGCTAGTTTTCCCTCAAATGTATTGGAGTTTTTAGGCTTGGGGGAGGAGGAGAGAGCTCTCAAGAATGAGGAAATTTCAGATGTGGAACCCTAACTCGTTGGGGAAGAAGGGTACGTTATATAGTGCCCCCACCAAATCTGCCCGTTATGCACAGAAAAACGCAGCCCGGAACTTCCGGAAATGCCCGGAACTTCCAGGCTCCCTTTGGAGAATATTGGCACAACACTCTGGAAGGCCCGGAACATGCCCCGGAACCTACACCGGAACTTCCGGACACCGGAACCTCCGGAAGGCCCGAAACTTCCGGGCTCCCTTCAGCCAGATGTGGGGAAACTTTCTGTTTAGCCCGGAACTTTTCCTGGAACCTTAGCAGAACTTCCGGCCCCCGGAACTTCCGGGCTGCCCGGAACTTCCGTCCCCATAGAAAACAGCCAGCATACCGAAAGTAAAACATGCATAACTTTTTCATACGAACTCCGATTTTGATGATCTTGGGCTCATTTTGAAGCTATGGAAAAACACCAGGTCCTCACATAGAGAACCACCCAAGATTAACCAAAATGGAGGATCCCAAATATGCAAAAGTTTTATCATATATTTGGGAAACCTATTTGGCATTGGATTTTCTTTGGTGTATAGGATAGGAGTGGAATTGTGTAGAGAAGATGTTGACTTGAGAAAATCTATCACGAACCCCTTTGATCCCCTCTTAATAGTGCGGGATCCCTATAACTCAAGAATCATAAAAGAGCTACACTACATAGCTATCGAGAATCCATTCTTGAGTGTATGTGTTCCTTCGGTGGTAATCACTCCACAACACTAACGTCGAAGGAACTAATACCTTTGCCTCGAGCCTTTCACTTGAGCTTGATGTTGATGTTTCTTCTTGGCTCAAGTTGAAGGCAAGACATTGGTGAAGTCTTCAAGTAGCTCCCCCATACACAATGTGGGAAGCTTTGCTTTGTATTCATCTTCGCGTGTCCATCACATGATCATCTGCAAGCTTCAAGTATGTAATTCTTCAGAATGCCTATCTTGAACTTGCCCTTGTAAACCATGATCATCATCACTTAATGTCATCCTCTCATGGGCACTTGAAATATTTCTCTTGATGTAAGTCCATGAGAATTACCTAACCCACACAGACATAGAAAACACATAGAATGGGTTAGTACACAAAGCGCAATTGACAAATTCTTACCGTACCATAAGATCTCATGTGGCACATGATTTACGCTTGTGTGTTGACCATCTTTGAATTCAATCTTCGATCTTCATCTTGGTCAACATTTATCTTTGCTCCATGATTAATCTTGATGCACAACTATATGTATATGGCATTCATTCTGAATCCATTCAATCTCCTTCTTGCATCACACATGGAACAAACCTTCCTATATAACTTGATGTCATTGTTTCTTCATAGGAATTGTCATTCATTATCAAGTCTCAATGCATATATTTATGTTGATGGATTTCATCCATCAATTCATCCAATATTCTTCATGCATTGCAAATGGAACTTTCCTTCAAATGTATATCTCAATGCAAACATTAGTCCATTAGGACTGTCATTTAATTACCAAAACCACACATGGGGACTAGATGTACTTTCAATATCCCCCATTTTGGTAATTGATGACAATCTCAACAAGAGGGTTTATATAATGAATTTTTAAACAAGCATGCAATTTATCCGAGGATAAATTGTATACTTGGGATGGTTGTACTATCATCAAGACACTACACAAGCATTTGATGATAGTACACCCATAGTATATAGAGCAAACTCCCCCACAATATATGCATGTGTGAATGAACTTTGAATGTCATTGCATATATTGGTTGACATAAACTAGGAGAAGATTTCTCTATATACAATACTCATCCATGCAACAAGAATATATAACAAGGGTAGATATGCATGAGTGACAACAAGCACTACAACAATACTTATCTTAAACCCTCTAAACTTCTCCCCCATTGGCAACAAATGCCAAAATGGATGGAAAAATCTAGAAGACCAATATAGTATGAGTTCCTCCTTAATGTGTGCATATCACAAAAATGTGAGTGAAATCAAATGCACATATTCAATGATGAAAAATTTGAGGAGCTCAAACCATATTTAGGATCTAGAGAATGCAACAAGATACTATGATATGAAAATAAGATTAGACATGGGAGGAAAACATTCAAAAGATCTAAAGAACATATTTTGGACAAGATAAAATAGGAATATCCAATGTGATCATCATGTCAAGTATGGGTCCAAAATACATCCAAAACACATGAGTGCGCAAGGATATATGCAATGCATACAAGCACTCACTTTCAACCTCTTACCGAAACCACCAAAGAGTCAACAAGAACCAAACCAAGTGGCCGGCAAGGAATAAATGATACCACAGAAGGATATGAACTTTCTTGTGTATAAAAGGTTCTAAGTGGCCAATAGTCAGCATGATATGCATCCACAAAGAAACTCGCATACACAAAATAGTTGCAATAGATAAGAACATGATATCCACAAGTGAATCCATTATTCTACAACTTTGATCACAGCATAAGAGCAAGGCACATGGCACAAAGCACATGGCACAAATTGATCCCATTTGCATAACACTGAATTACTAAGCAAGATAGCAAATGCCAAGCGCAAATAGAGTGTTTTTGCTATTTCATCAATATTGCACATGAGAGACCATTTGAGGAATCGATATGCAATAGATTGCTTAATTTGCATATTTTGGGATAAGTGAATCATGAATATGATTTTATAGATCCCCATTATATGCTTCCTCTCAAATATCTCACCATTGCAATAAAGTGGCTTTTAAGAACATGCGAGAAAACACAGCTCCAACAAGTACTAATCATGCCCAGATGCAACCTACACAAGGTTGACTTCAATTCTATATATATGCATGAGGTAAATACTTGTTACCGAGAAAGCATTGGAATGAAGTAGTAGATCAATGAGTCATCCAAGCTTGGCTCTAATTCCCTCATGGTGACACCACCTTCTTCATGAATAAGCCAAGCACACAATGCTTCTTCAATGTACCTAAATCACTTTTAAGTACAATATGGTCCCCAAACTTATTGGGTCCAAAGTAGTTAGCACAACTACAATACAAAGTGCAAAACTCCACTTAACTATGTGCATATAGATATGACTTTGAATATTATGCACATATTAACCATTAAGGACATGATGGAGTTGCCCTTATATATTGGATCATTTAAGCAAGGCATAAAGATATACACATATTAACATGCATGCACAAACCAATCAAGATCCAAGGAGATATAACTTGGACAAAAGATCACATACATCATGAATACTTCCAATATCATCACAAATCATTGACATCTACCAAATTGCATCAATGAGATAAATAAACACATGATAGCACACAAAGTTCAACATATGAACTTAAGCAAAAGCAATGAGCATAAAAGATATTGCAAGCAATGAGATAACAAACTCCCATGAAAGCAAGATCAGGCACTTCTCCTTTGCTTGTCAAAATATCAAGAGCATTGGTTGGCTAAGGAGGGAGATCTGCAAGAAATTGAGTTCTAAAAATGGAGGAGAGAGAAATGGAGTCGTCAAGTTCTTCGTGGGGAAGAAGAAGACTACTTATAGGTGGGGCTCCAAATCCAACCGTTGGGGCAGATTTCTGCATGTCCCGGAAGTTCCGACAGCATACGGAAGTTCTGGCACTCGGAAGCTCCGGGCCAAGTTCCGGGAAGGTTCCGGGTTAAACAGAAAGATTGCACAAGTGTGCAATCACTTTGGATGTCCCGGAAGCTGACCACACTTGCCACAGAAGTTCCGCGTCCCGGAAGTTCCGTCCACCCCGGAAGTTCCGTCCGCCAGAAGTTCCGGGAGAGGGTCCGGGAAGGTTCCGGGCTAAACAGAGAGATTGCACAGATTGCGCAATGCCTCTGGGTTGCCCGGAAGCTGGCCGGACCTGCCCTGGAAGTTCTGGTGCCCGGAAGTTCCGGCTGACACCGGAAGTTCCGGCCATCACAGAAACTTCTCCAACTATGACATTTGGGCACTTCTCTCCTCCGGAATAATCATACATAGCAATAATTGGAATGACTCAAAATAACGATTTCCTAGATAAGATCTTTAAGATAATCCATGGTAACATCGCACTAGAAATCCTTACTCAAACAAATCCAAAGGATAAATAGTAAAAAGATGTTTATGCAATTAGGGACGTGTTGAGCATAGCAAGCCACAAAGATATATGGTAATCTCAAATATGAATTCGAAGTGGCAATCCTCAGTTGTTCACATTTACAAGGATTGTGATATGCACACAGCACATCACTCCTCCATAATGTGATTAATCATATATTATCAACAAGATGCAAGTGAAATCCAACCAAAGATAATCAATGAATGAGAATTTGAATTTCAAATGAGCTTTACATACCACATAGTAACTAGATAATATTGCACTAACAATACTAGGTGGTATCCCACATCTATACACATTTAAGGTTTGTGATATGCGTAAACATAGCACTCCCCCATAATGTGATGATCCATTAATATCTCAACAGAGCCAAATAAGATTCAACTAATAAAGCAATAAAGGCTCGAGACTACAAACACAAATATATGACGTGCATTCCAACCTACACATGCTAGATAACACAAATCAAGCATATTAGGAGGCACAACATATACAAACACATGCTAGGTACAAAACCTAACCATGCATGGGGCTAGTAACTTTCAATGTAGACAATATAAATACAAGTTACCACCACGAGGGTCATTGGAATGACAAATATGATGATAATTCACTTGACTTGGTTTGAACCATAATGAATGGTGAGAATCATTTTTCTTCATGAACTAGCCAAGTTTCCAATGCTCTCCACACACCTATTGATCACGTTTGAGCTTGATGGTCCCCAACCAAGTTGGGTCCTAAGAAGTTAGTCACAATAGGTTTGGCAACCCAAATGGTCTTATCTACTTTCAAACCACTTTGGGCACCAACAAACTTGGCAAACACATTGCCATAAATATCCTTCCTTAGCGAATAATGATTATTGACCATAAGAGGCTTAGAGATGTTACCGTTGGGACATGATGAAGATATGTGTCCCTTCTCACGACAAATATAGCAACATGTGCTTCCCTTTCTCTTCTTCTTTACTTTCTCAACTTGGGGAGCAATAACATGGTTCATCATGGATAGTGGCCGTTCTTCAACTTGATATTGAGCTTGAGGCCGCTTCCCATGTAGCTTCTCTTTATAAGCCCTTTTTTTCAATGGACAAGATCTCACATGATGTCCAATCTTTTTGCACTTAAAGCAAGAAATGTTGGACTCATTCTTGCCTTGGTCTTGTCCCCTTTTCTTGTTCTTGGACTTCTTCTTGTTGGAGTGAAAACTATGTCCATCATCGCACTTTTCCAAGTCTTTCTTCAAACTAGTGACTTGGGCCTTGAGCTCATTAATTTCCTCTACATGGTTAGTTTTAACACTAGAAACAAGAGGATTAGTGGAAGTAGAAACTTCATGGTTAGAGTAACAAGACAAGGTGAGCAATTCATCATGAGATGTACCAATATCATGTAGAGAGGAATTGCAAGGACTAGCACATGGCAATAAGGTATTTCGAGTAGAAGATGTGCTAATATCCACATGAGACTCACACGATTTTACCTTGGTGGCCATAGCCTCATGAGCTAACTTTAGCCCATCATGGGAGATTAGAAGATCCTCATAAGTGCCCGAGAGCTTTTCATGACTTTCTTCCAACTTCCCATAATTGCTAGTTAGCAAATCAAGTTGAGTCCTTAGCTCAACATTCTCCTTCAAAATTGATGCTTCACATGAAATCGAGTTAGTAGCACAAGCATCATTATCAGTATGAGAGGAGCAAGTAGCAATTAGAGACTTCTCATGAGTTGATTGAAGCTCCTCATGAGACTTAGAGAGTTTGATGAGCTCTCCCTTGACATCATTGCATTCAAGGAGAAGGAGCTCAAAATCCTCTTTAAGTTTACCATGAGTAATTTCAATTTCTCCTTTTGGAGATCTTAAGTCTCTATACGTTTGATGAGCCTTAGCAAGTTCATGTTCAAGTTGTTCACTTTTAGCTTGCTCATTAAGAAATAAATCATTACGTTTTTCAAAGCAAGCAAGAACATCTTGGAACCTCTTATAAGTGTTATTTTTAGCTCTATGAAGAGTTTCCCAATCTCATAGAGATTTTGAGTCAAGTCATCATCATCATCATCATCATCATCCTCATTACAACTATCATCATTATCACTAAGAGAAGATGATACCTCAGGATTACCTCTTGCCATGAGGCACATGTGAACAAAGGGGGTTGATGATGATTATTTTGGAGAAGAGGGTTCTTCATCAATCAAGTGTGCCTCATCCTCCTTGATTTCCTCTACATGGTTAGTCATACAACAACTAGAGGAAACCAAGGCATTTCGATCATGGCAACACGGGAGAGCAAGCATATCATCACAGACATTTGTCAAGGAATTCTTAGGTGATATGCATGGACTATCAACACAATAATTTATACTATTTGTGGTGCTAGGTATGCTCAAGTCCATAGAAGATACATCACTAGTATCTACATAAGCAAGATCATCAATGATGAGCTTAACACCATCATCACAAGATATTTCTTCACTCACCATGTCATTACCTTGTGGTATGCCACATGTTGGTGAAGTGGAAGATGTTGAAGTATGCAAGTAATCGGAGGTGAAAGCAATAGAGAGCTCTTCATGATTTAAAAATGTGGAGAACTCCTCCATTAACTCCCCGAAAATAATATTGTCTTCATCAAGATTGGACCCACCATATATATCTTCAAGGTTGGTCCAAGCCTCATGAGCTGACTTGCAAGTCGAGATTTCCTTAAAAACTTCAACGGTTATAGTTTGATGAATGTCAAGAGAAGTATCACAATCAAGATACATATCCTCAAAAGATGGAGAAGGACCATCCTTTGCACTAGAAATTCCTACAAGAACAATTCGCAAAGCATTTGGACCCATGGCATGAAAGCGACAAAGCATGCGAATTCTCCACAAGTGATAATTTGTGCCATCAAAATCAAAGGTGTCGTTGTGCACTAAATCACTAGTCGACTTCGATACTCTCTAGGCGGTAAAGCCTAATAAGGAGAGACCTAGTTCTGATACAAATTGAAAGGACCACGATGTCGCCTAGAGGGGGGGTGAATAGGTGTTTTAAAATATTTTACGGATTTGGCTATATCCTAATGCGGAAATAAACTAAGCGGATACTTTTCAAGCACAAATCCTAAATATACTAGGCTCACTAAGTGCACCAACAACTTAGGATAAACAAGATGAGAACAACGAGGATATGAGTAAGCACAAGTAAGTTACACAAACTTACTCAATGTATATCACAAGATATGGAAATGAACAATACAAGCTAGCAATTCACACTAAGCACAAGATATATCAATAGTAGCAAGTATGAATTGCGGAATATAAAGTGAAGGCCTAAATAATCTCTACAAGGGAATAGCCAACACAATATAATGAGGACAACAAGATATAGTGAATGCACGGTCAAGTGACCAAAGTAAACCACAAGTAAGGAGATAGGGTTAGGGATAACCGAAGTCACGGAGACGATGATGTATCCCGATGTTCACTTCCTTGGAGGGAAGCTAGTCACCGTTGGAGGGTTCGGTGTTACCACGAAGGCACACCAACACCACGAAGGCTCACCCTATTCTCCTTGAGATATCACCATGAAGGCGATTCCCAACCACTAGTGGTAGACCTTGAGGCGGCCTCCAAACCTTCACAAACTTTCCGGGGGACAAATCACAAGTTGATTCCTCACCGGAGCACTCCTACCGCCTAGGAGTCTCCAACCTCCAAGAGTACCAAGACCAAAGGGGAAATGCTCAAGACTTGCTCAAATCACAAATTGCTTTGGTTAAAAGAGAGAGGAGGAGTGGATGTATGCTTGGATGAAATCTCTCTCAAAAACTCTCACAAATCTCTCCGGGATTTAACACGAGAATGCTCAAATCCCTCTCTCTCAAATCCCAACAAAAGCAACTAATGCTATGGAGGGATGGGAGAGGAGAGGAACAATGGAGGATGTCAACAAATGAACCCTAGATCCATGGGCTAGTTTTCCCTCAAATGTATTGGAGTTTTTAGGCTTGGGGGAGGAGGAGAGAGCTCTCAAGAATGGGGAAATTTCAGATGTGGAACCCTAACTCGTTGGGGAAGAAGGGTACCTTATATAGTGCCCCCACCAAATCTGCCTGTTATGCACAGAAAAACCCAGCCCGGAACTTCCGGAAATGCCCGGAACTTCCGGGCTCCCTTTAGAGAATATTGGCACAACACTCTGGAAGGCCCGGAACATGCCCCGGAACCTACACCGGAACTTCCGGACACCGGAACCTCCGGAAGGCCCGGAACTTCTGGGCTCCCTTCGGTCAGATGTGGGGAAACTTTCTGTTTAGCCCGGAACTTTTCCCGGAACCTTAGCAGAACTTCCGGCCCCCGGAACTTCCGGGCTGCCCGGAACTTTCGTCCCCACAGAAAACAGCCAGCATACCGAAAGTAAAACATGCATAACTTTTTCATACGAACTCCGATTTTGATGATCTTGGGCTCATTTTGAAGCTATGGAAAAACCCCAGGTCCTCACATAGAGAACCACCCAAGATCAACCAAAATGGAGGATGCCAAATATGCAAAGGTTTTATCATATATTTGGGAAACCTATTTGGCATTGGATTTTCTTTGGTGTATAGGATAGGAGTGGAATTGTGTAGAGAAGATGTTGACTTGAGCAAATCTATCACGAACCCCTTTGATCCCCTCTTAATAGTGCGGGATCCCTATAACTCAAGAATCATAAAAGAGCTACACTACATAGCTATCGAGAATCCATTCTTGAGTGTATGTGTTCCTTCGGTGGTCATCACTCCACAACACTAACGTCGAAGGAACTAATACCTTTGACTCGAGCCTTTCACTTGAGCTTGATGTTGATGTTTCTTCTTGGCTCAAGTTGAAGGCAAGACATTGGTGAAGTCTTCAAATAGCTCCCCCATACACAATGTGGGAAGCTTTGCTTTGTATTCATCTTCGCGTGTCCATCACATGATCATCTGCAAGCTTCAAGCATGTAATTCTTTAGAATGCCTATCTTGAACTTGCCCTTGTAAACCATGATCATCATCACTTAATGTCATCCTCTCATGGGCACTTGAAATATTTCTCTTGATGTAAGTCCATGAGAATTACCTAACCCACATAGACATAGAAAACACATAGAATGGGTTAGTACACAAAGCGCGATTGACAAATTCTTACCGTACCATAAGATCTCATGTGGCACATGATTTACGCTTGTGTGTTGACCATCTTTGAATTCAATCTTTGATCTTCATCTTGGTCAACATTTATCTTTGCTCCATGATTAATCTTGATGCACAACTATATGTATATGGCATTCATTCTGAATCCATTCAATCTCCTTCTTGCATCACACATGGAACAAACCTTCCTATATAACTTGATGTCATTGTTTCTTCATAGGGATTGTCATTCATTATCAAGTCTCAATGCATATATTTATGTTGATGGATTTCATCCATCAATTCATCCAATATTCTTCATGCATTGCAAATGGAACTTTCCTTCAAATGTATATCTCAATGCAAACATTAGTCCATTAGGATTGTCATTTAATTACCAAAACCACACATGGGGACTACATGTACTTTCAGCATCAAAATAGGAGCTATCGACAACAGTAGCAAAATCTTATGCAAGCATGAGAGAGAAGGAATGGGAGGTATAGGAATGGTCAAGGGGGTTTTGCTTGTCTGGTTGCTCTGCAGACAAAGATGGATCCCTGCGGTGTAGTTAACCACCGGATCAACCGCGGTCTCGGGGTCTATCGCAGTATCGAGGTCTACCAGAAAAGAAGAAGCGGGGGGAAAACAATAAATAACAAAGCAAACAAATGCAATACTGATGTATGTGATGACAACATGCGTTGATGATATGCCCTAATGCATCGCTAAACATTTTAAAAGAAAAGGAAAAATATCTGGTAATATTTTCCTGGCTCGAGGTATTATTCAATCAGATGATCCTGATGCGAAATGTCCAGGTTCACTATGTTCTAGGGGTCTCAAAGATATGTGGACGGCATATTCGGAATCGTTATATTTTTCTAAGCAACTTTCATATATAAATTATTTTCATCTGACTTACGGTTTATTTTATATGATTTTTAAAAGTTTAAAAGATATTCTGGAATATTATTAATTCCGAATTTAAACAGTAAAATTCTAAGTGCACCCAGGTATGGAGTAGCCACAAAGGCTGACTCGTGGGCCTGGTCAACTGCTGACTCAGTAGTTGACTACTCAAGGTGTTGACTGGGTCCACCTGTCATAGACTGACATTTTAACAAAAGTGCTAAAAGGTTTATTTAGCAAGGGGACCCACATGTCATACTCTAATTAGCATCTAAAGTTACCACTAATACCTAATTATACTAATTAAACGGCCGGTGTCGGGTCACGATGTACACGATCACCTATGGGGCCACGGGCCCCTTTGTGGTTCGGCAGGGGTGAGGTCACGTTGCATAAAGAGCAAAGGTGGTGAGGCAGCACGACGATGAGATGCTGGTGTTTTACCCAGGTTTGGGCCGCTGGGAAGCATAAAACCCTACTCCTGCTTTGGTGGATTGATCGGGGGAACACGAAGCACACGCAGTACTCAAACCCGGCAAGGTTGCCTTCGGGAGAGCTGCTACGCGAGTACAAGTGTCCAAAGGTCTGAATATTTAGCTAGGTTGCCTTGGGCCTCCTTTTATAGCTCATGGGGCAACCGCAGTGGCAAAACAAACATTGTCTAGTGATTAGATAGCCAACAGTGCTATCATACCTAACTCTGGCACTTAGGACAAACTGCCATAAATGCTAGCCTAGGTGGCGTGCGGGGATGCATCCCCGGCATGCTTTTACCACCGGTTTAGCTAACTATTGCTCAATATCTTGACACGCCTATGGACGGGTGTCAAACGGGCATAATTTGTCTCCCAGCGAGTCACCACGTGCTTAGCGAGAGCCACTTAGCCACCCGAGGGCTCGACACCGCATCGACAAATGACTGACGTTGCGACACGGTGTAGCGGTGGCCGATCGGCTCACGCCTGCCGGGGGATGGCTTGCCGGGTCTTCCTGAAGATGTGTGCGCCTCGGTCCCCGTCAGGCACCGGGGACGTGACTGGCGCGGTTCGGGCCCGTTCTGGGCCGTTGCATCGACCTTGCCTGCGTAGCTTAGCCAGCGTAGGTTGCTTCTGTCGGAGTCTTGGTCTTGAATGTTGGTTTCGTCTTCTTGATGCGCTCCTTGATCTCACGTAGAGCATCTTCTCTGGTTTGGACTGGTTTTGATTGTGCTTACGTTGATGGGTTCTGCTACTACTGCCTGTGCATAAGTCAGGGGCACTGGGTACCCCAGTCCTAGTGCACCGACAGGAGCCCCCGGGTCTGGCCCAAACGCGCTCGCCCAGCGCCGTTGGGTCAGGCCCAAAATTTATGCACAGGCACGCAATATGAGGGAGTAACTGCCGACTTTCAAGCCAGCACTTACCTACTACTTCAAGCCGTTTCCGCCACGCACGCCGCATGCATTGCGGGGAGTTTCCGATGGATGAGCATGTCTCAAAGGCGTGGGAGTGGCAAAAACTGCAGCGTGGGGGATTGGAGCGATGGGGCGGTTACCTGTTCGCCCGTGATCGTGGGTAGTGGGATTGGTGGAGATGGGCGGCCGCCTTGGAGCGGAGGAGAGCCAGCCCCCGTGCCCTTCCCTATAAATTGGGGGGTCACAACGGGCGAAGCTCATCCATTCCCTTCTCCTCCTCGATCTCAGGTTCACATAGTTTGCCCTTCTTCTTCCGTCGTCGGACCATCCCTTCCCTCCTGATGGTCAGGGGGAAGGGTCGGGCGAACGCGCCTGCTACCATAGGGTCTTCTTTTTGTGTCCGTGCCCAGCCCCCGGCTTGGGTCGATGGTTTTGGACTGAAAGCTGGCGGGACAGGCCTTGGACGGGGGAAGCGGGCGGCTGCGCCAGGGACAGCTGCGGTGGCGCGCTGACGTGGCTTGAGACTGCGTCGGTATTTCCACAAAGAGGAAGGGATGATGCAGCACAACAACGGTAAGTATTTCCCTCAGTTATGAAACCAAGGTTATCGAACCAGTAGGAGGATCACCACCACCCAATAAGCGGCACCTGCACACAAACAACAAATACTTGCAACCCGACGCGAAAGAGAGGTTGTCAATCTCTCTACGTTAATAAGATAGATTAGGTAGTGATAGATAGGAGAGATAGATCTCTCAAGAACACAAATAAAAAGAGTAAATATGCAGCAATATATTTTTGGGTTTTTGGTTTTGTAGATCTGAAAACAAAGAGTGCAAAAAGATAGATCGGAAAGCAATATGATGGAAAAGTAGACCCGGGGGCCGTAGGGTTCACTAGTGGCTCCTCTCATGAGTATAGCGCACGGTGGGTGAACAAATTACTGTTGGGCAATTGATAGAAAATCGAATAGTCATGATGATATCCAAGGCGTTGATCATTATATAGGCATCACGTCCAAGATAGATAGACCGACTCCTGCCTGCATCTACCTCTATTACTCCACACATCGACCGCTATCCAGCATGCATCTAGTGTATTAAGTTCATGGAAAAATGGAGTAATGCAATAATAACGATGACATGATGTAGACAAGATCTATTCATGTAGGAATATACCCCATCTTGTTATCCTTAATAGCAACGATACATGCCTGTCTTGCTGCCCTTTCTGTCATTGGGAAAGAACACCGCAAGATCGAACCCATCACAAAGCACCTATTCCCATGGCAAGAAAAATCGATCTAGTCAGCCTAACTAAAGCAAAGATTCGGAGAAGAAATACGAGGCTATAAGTAATCATGCATATAAGAGATCAAAGAAGACTCAAATAATATTCATGGATAGAAACTGATCATGAAATCAAAATTCATCAGATCCCAACAAAGACACCGCAAAAGTTTTCATCAAATAGATCTCCAAGAGACCATTGTATTGAGAATCATAAGAGAGAGAGAAAAAGCCATCTAGCTACTGCCTACGGACCCGTAGGTCTATGGTGGACTACTCACGCATCATCGGAGAGGCACCTATGAGGAAGATGAACCCCTCCGTGATGGTGTTTAGATTGTATCTTGCGGTTCTGGAACTTGCGGCGGCTGTAACTGTGTTTCGTGGACTCCCCTAGGGTTTTTGGAATATTTGGGAATTTATAGGCATTAGAGCCGGTGTGGAGGGGGCCCGTGGAGGGCACAACCCATCAGGGCGCGCCGGGGGCCCCCGGGCGCGCCCTAGTTGGTTGTGCTCTCCACAGCCCACCTTCCTGGCTCTTCTTTGGCCCACTGGGTGTCTTCTGGTCCAGAAAAAATCTCCAAAAAGTTTCGTCGCGATTGGACTATGTTTGGTATTGATTTTCTGCGAAGTAAAAAACAAGCAAAAACAGCAACTGGCACTTTGGCACTATGTCAATAGGTTAGTCCCAGAAAATGATATAAAGTTGTTATAAAATGATTGTAAAACATCCAAGAATGATAATATAACAGCATGGAACAAGCAAAAATTATAGATACGTTGGAGACGTATCAGCATCCCCAAGCTTAATTCCTACTCGTCCTCGAGTAGGTAAATGATAAAAACAGAATTTTTGATGTGGAATGCCGCCTAACAGGTTCATCTCATATTCTTCTCTTTTGTATAGCATGGACATTTGGACTTATAATGATTCAAAGCAATAGCCTAGTTTTAACAAAATGACTTCAATACTCAAGCATGTCAACAAGCAACCATGTCTTTCAAAATATCAACACTAAAGAAAGTTATCCCTAGCCCATCATGCTCAATCATTGATCCATTCATGAAACACACTCAAATATTAGCGATCCCCAATGCTCAAGTATGATCATAGTGCCCCCTAGTTGGTGCTTATAAGAGAAGATGGAGACTCAAATAAAAAATAAAAATTGCATAAAGTAAATAGATAGGCCCTTCGTAGAGGGAAGTAGGGACTTGTAGAGGTGCCAGAGCTCAAGTTTTAAATTGAGAGAGAAACAATATTTTGGGTGGCATGCTTTTCCTGTCAACGAAAACGACAAAGTAGCGCACAATACTTTCCATGCTAGATATATCATAGGCGGTTCCCAAATAGAAAATAAAGTTTATTCCTTTTTCCACCAAACTTTCACTTTCCATGGCGGGCCGTATCCACGGTTGCCTTCCATACCAATACTTTCCAAGGAATTTATTATTTAACAACATAAAGTAATTTTTTTTTATTTCGGGGATGGGCATACCTATTACCGCTCCACTCTCGTGCAATGACACGTGAATAAACACTCATCTTGAGAAAAACACATCTATCATGAAAAAATATTGGACACTCCCCACCGTTTCATGAGCGGTACGGGCACACAAAAGAGAAAATTTATTTTGAAAATTTAGAGATGGCACATACAAATTTGCTTGGAACGGCATGGAAATACCGCATATAGGTAGGTATGGTGGACTCATAAGGCAAAACTTGGTTTAAGGATTTTGGATGCACAAGTAGTATTTCTACTTAGTACAAATGGAGGCTAGCAAAATAGATTGGGAAGCAACCAAACCAAGAAACGAAAATTCACATAAGTGAGCATTGAACATAACTAACAACGAATAATGCACCACAAGTAGGATGTAACTTCATTGCATAACTATTGACTTTCGTGCATGCATATGGAATCACAAACCTTAACACCAATATTCCTACTAATCATAATTACTCAATAACATGACTCACATATTACTATCATCATGTTTAAAAACTATTACAAGGAATCAATTTTAATTTGTCCAATGATCTTCATTAAAGTTTTTATTATATCCTCCTTGGACATCTATCACTTTTGGACTAGTTTCATATATTGCCATTGCTTTTTGGCAAGCTCAAACAAATTTAAGTGAAGCACATGAGCATAAAGATTTCATCTCTCAAAAAGGTATAAGTGACGCATGAGAGGGTTTCTTCAAAATTTACTAACTCTCAAATTAATCTAAGTGAAGCATGAGAGTATTTCTACAAAAATTTCCAAGCACACCATGCTCAAAGAGATATAAGTGAAGTACTAGAGCAATTCTATAGCTCAAAAAGTTTAAGTGAAGCACATAGAGCAATTCTAACAAATCATAGCATGGTTTTGGCTTTCTCAAATAGGTGTCTCCAGCAAGGATACAAAGCAAAAAACTTACAAACAAAGCAAGCAAAGATACAGGACGCTCCAAGCAAAACTCATGATAGGTGACGAATAAAAATATAGCTCCAAGTAAAATACCGATGGTCGTTAGAAGAAAGAGGGGATGCCACTCGGGGGCATCCCCAAGCTTAGTTGATTGTTTCTCTTTGGATATATCTTGGGGGTGCGGTAGCATCCCCAAGCTTAGGCTTTTATCACTCCTTATTCCTTCATCCATCGTGATCTCACCCAAAACTTGGAAACTTCAATCACACAAAACTCAACAAAATCTTCGTGAGATCCGTTAGTATAATAAAGCAAATCACTACTTTATGTACTGTTTCAAACCCCATTCATATTTTATTACTGCATTAGACCTACTGTATTTTAACTTTACCATGGCTCATACCCTTGAATATAACCCATAGATTCATCAAAACAAGCACACAATGCAACGAAAACAGAATCTGTCTTAAACAGAACAGTCTATAGTAATCTGCACTCTACCCATACTTTTGTAACTCTAAAAAATCTTAAAAATTAGGAAAACGTAAGGAATTTGTATAGAAACACTGTGTTAAAATTTCAGATCAAGACCACATTCCATAAAAAAAAATGAAAATTCATATACTGGACGCAAAGTTTCTGTTTCATATTCAGCATCACTTCTACTCATCCTATGAATCATCCTAAAGGATTTACTTGGCACAAACACTAAATAAACCATAAAAACACAATCATAACAGAGGCATAATTGTGTCAACACTCAAAAACAGAAAGGAAAAAGCAAAAATTTATTTATTCATTGGGTTGCCTCCCAACAAGCGCTATCGTTTTACGCCCCTAGCTAGGCATAACGCATAGATTCAAGTATTGTCATCTTTGGTTTTGGATCCATAGGATGCTCTCATGATTGATTCATATGGTGGCTTAATTCTTGTTCTAGGGAAGTGTTCCATACCTTTTCTCAAGGGAAATTGAAAATGAATATTGCCTTCTTTCATATCAATCATGACACCTATAGTGCGTAAAAACGGTCTACCAAGTATAATGGGACAAGACAGATTGCAATCAATATCAAGCACAATAAAATCAATAGGAACATAGTTCCTATTTGCAAGAATAAGAACATCATTAATTCTTCCCAAAGGCTTTTTAATAGTAGAATCCACCAAGTGCAAATTAAGAGAACATTCTTCAATATTGGTAAGACCAAGCACATCACATAGAGATTTCGGAATCGTGGAAACACTAGCACCCAAATCACACAAAGCAAAGCATTCATAATTTTTAATCTTGACCTTAATGGTAGGTTCCCACTCATCACGTAATTTTCTAGGAATAGAAATCTCCAACTCCAACTTTTCTTCAAAAGATTTCATCATGGCATCAACGATATGTTTAGTAAAAGCTTTATTTTGCTCATAAGCATGGGGTGAGTTCAACATGGATTGCAGCAATGAAATGCATTCAATCAAAGAGCAACTATCATAATTAAAGTCTTTGCAATCCAAGATAGTGGGCACATCACTAGTTAAAGTTTTGACCTCTTCAAACCCACTTTTATTGAAATTTTCATCAAGATTTTCACCTTCCAAATTATTGGGACGCCTTCTAGCTAAAGTTGACTCTACTTCAGACCCTTCATTATCAATTTTAATATTACTAAACAAGGAATCAGTAGAAGAAACACCAATCACTTTAAGATCTTCATCTTTCTTATCTTTTAGAGAGATTGGTTTGGCAGCCATTTGATTTATTAAAGTGGCTTGTGCATCAGAGATTTTACCAAGTAAATTTTCAGCATGAGCATACTTAGATTGAAGATTACAAACTTCTCTACTAATATCATCAAGTTGCTTCGTTATGGCATCTAGTAGGGTAGAGTGTTCTCTAAGCTCATCGGTAAAATATTTGTTATGCTCAAATTGTGTAGTCATATATTCCTTGGTACTTTTATCAATTTCAAGCAAAATATTGGGGTAAGGAACTTCATAATACTTTCATTGAGGCATCATGACTACGCAAACAAGATTGCACGCAAGGAAGAGATCCGGCGAGAAAAAGGCAAACGAAAAAGAGGGCGAATGAAACAGCAAATTGGTGAAGTGGGGGAGAGGAAAACGAGAGGCAAATGGCAAATAATGTAATTGCAAGGAGATGAGATTTGTGATTAGGAACCTGATAGATGATGGTGGAGTCCCCTCGGCGCCTACGATAGGCACATAGAAGAGACCGCTTCCTCCCCGGCAAGGGCGCCAGAAATTCCTTTGATGTGGCTTGAGACTGCGTCTATATTTCCCCAAAGAGGAAGGGATGATGCAGCACAGCGACGGTAAGTATTTCCCTCAGTTGTGAAACCAAGGTTATCGAACCAGTAGGAGGATCACCACCACCCAATAAGCATCACCTGCACACAAACAACAAATACTTGCAACCCGACGTGAAAGAGAGGTTGTCAATCTCTCTACGGTAATAAGATAGATTAGGTAGTGATAGATAGGAGAGATAGATCTCTCAAGAACACAAATAAATAGAGTAAATATGCAGAAATATATTTTTGGGTTTTTGGTTTTGTAGATCTGAAAACAAAGAGTGCAAAAAGATAGATCGGAAAGCAATATAACGGAAAAGTAGACCCGGGGGCCGTAGGGTTCACTAGTGGCTTCTCTCATGAGTATAGCGCACGGTGGGTGAACAAATTACTGTTGGGCAATTGATAGAAAATCGAATAGTCATGATGATATCCAAGGCGATGATCATTATATAGGCATCACGTCCAAGATAGATAGACCGACTCCTGCCTGCATCTACCTCTATTACTCCACACAACGACTGCTATCCAGCATGCATCTAGTGTATTAAGTTCATGGAAAAATGGAGTAATGCAACAAGAACGATGACATGATGTAGACATGATCTATTCATGTAGGAATAGACCCCATATTTTTATCCTTAATAGCAACGATACATGTGTGTCTTGCTTCCCCTTCTGTCACTAGGAAAGAACACCGCAAGATCGAACCCATCACAAAGCACCTCTTCCCATGGCAAGAAAAATCGATCTAGTCGGCCTAACTAAACCAAAGATTGGTAGAAGAAATACGAGGCTATAAGTAATCAAGCATATAAGAGATCAAAGAAGACTCAAATAATATTCATGGATAGAAATTGATCATGAACTCAAAATTCGTCGGATCCCAACAAACACACCGCAAAAGTTTACATCAAATAGATCTCCAAGAGACCATTGTATTAAGAATCATAAGAGAGAGAGAGAAAAAGCCATGTAGCTACTGCCTACGGACCTGTAGGTCTATGTTGGACTACTCACGCATCATCGGAGAGGCACCTATGAGGAAGATGAACCCCTCCGTGATGGTGTTTAGATTGGATCTCGCGGTTCTGGAACTTGCGGTGGCTGGAATTGTGTTTCGTCGACTCCCCTAGAGTTTTTGGAATATTTGGGAATTTATAGGCATCAGAGGCGGTGCGGAGGGGCCCTGTGGAGGGCACAACCCATCAAGGCGCGCCGGGGGCCCCCTAGCGCGCCCTGGTGGGTTGTGCTCTCCACAGCCCACCTTCCTGGCTCTTCTTTGGCCCACTGAGTGTCTTCTGGTCCAGAAAAAATCTCCAAAAAGTTTCGTCGCGATAGGACTCCGTTTGGTATTGATTTTCTGCAAAGTAAAAAACAAGCAAAAACAGCAACTGGCACTTTGGCACTATGTCAATAGGTTAGTCCCAAAAAATGATATAAAGTTGTTATAAAATGATTGTAAAACAATCAAGAATGATAATATAATAGCATGGAACAAGCAAAAATTATAGATAACTTGGAGACATATCACGCACCCGCCGCTGCGACGCCCACTGCTTCAGTCTTGGTAGAACGCCGCGTGGACGACACCGCGCTGGAGTGCACAGCGGAAACACATTGCCATGGTCGACTGCGGTCTCTGTGCTCCTTCTTCAAAGCGACGGAGAAAGATCGTCCGCACGGCCGTCGGCTGCGTGCGAGTGGTCGCAGCAGCGGTTCCTCATGGGTCGTGGCAGAGTTCCCCACCCATGGCACTATGTATCCCGCACATGGGTGGGAGCCTTTTGCCTGCGTGTACTCCTTAAGGGCAGGGAGTCTTCCTTGCCTCGGGTCGATGGGGACGACCATGCTCTCTGTGAGGCTCTTTGGGAGGCTTGGCGTTTGCCTTGGCTGCCGCATCGAGGGCTTGGACGACGGCGGATGTGTCCCCTTGAGCGGTGGTGATGAGGAAGATAACGGCGGCGGCAACCCACGACGCTTCAAGAGTGGGGACGACAGCTCCGACGCGTCGTGATTGCCGACAGCACCATTATCACCAGCTATGCTTCGGCAGCACCACCATCTGCACCTGCCCTCCGTCTTCTTCCTCCCTGCCGGCTTCGTCCGCCCTGCCTAGGGGCGGGGTCCCTCTGATCCTCCAGGGGACGCGTCCCGCTGGCCCTGGCGGGGAGGCGTCAAATCCCAGCCAGGCGCTCCTTTTTCCCTCCGTTTCTTCTCCACCCAATCCCTAGGAGGAGAGGGACAAGAAAGGCATTACGGGGCACTTATCTTTTTATAAATCAAAAGATGTAGGCGCTTGACAAGTTTTAGCCAATCATAATGTAATCTTTATCCATTTTGTACCGAAAATGAATGAAAGAATGCTATTTCTCTTCCTTAAGTACTATCCCTTTCTCCCCTTGTTTATACTGTGTCAGCATGTTTGTCCCTGCCGCACCGAACTATTTGCCGGGTCAGTACTAACCGCGAGCGCCAAGGGGGAGCGAGCCCCCGGCAGCAGGCTCGTATCATTTCCTGGCAAGGCTCCTTGTCGGTATCGGCGCGGCCCCCCAGAGCTGATAAGAGACAAGAGCTGGGGGACGGCTCATCCCGACAAGGGTTTCCATTGCGTGAAGGATATTGTACACAATCAAAAAGGATAGCAAGGGTTTCCTTAAGGGAGCAAATGGCACCGAGCTTGGGATATGTGATTAGACTTATCTTTTCAGGCAGTATCCCTTTCTGGAGTACGACGGGCCGCCGTCCTTGTTTCTTTGCCCTCCTTCCTTGTTTTCCTGACGGTCAAACCTGTAGGGCAAGAGGCCTCTGTCCTCTGGGGAGAGAGAATGCGGTAACAAGGATCATAGGCTCATCAAGTACTCTAGCAAATTTCTAAAACTTAAAGGCGGTAACATTGCAACATAAAAATGCATAGTAAACATGCAGTTCGTTGGTATGATGCAATGCCTAGCTTTATTATTGCATGCACAGGGTCTGCGCTTGGCTTTGTATGAAGGGTTACATGCACTGCGGCAAGGCTTGTACAAAAGGTGGTTGCCGGGGACTGAGCCCAGCAAACGCGCCTTATGGGTAGAACTTACGAAGATGCTCAATATTCCATGAGTTAAGCATTTTGATGCCATCTTCGATCTCCAGACGGACTGCGCCAGGTCTAGTGACTCGTGCTACCCGGTAAGGGCCTTCCCACTTCGGCGTCAACTTGCTGGTACCCTTGGCGGACTAAACGCGCCTAAGGACAAGGTCGCATTCCTCAAGGCTCTGGGCGTGGACCCTGCGGCTATGATAGCGGCGCAGGGCTTGCTGGTAGCGTGCAGCACGCATAGCGGCCCAGAGACAATCTTCCTCAAGGAGCATGGCATCGTCATGCCGTAGCTGCTCTTGCTCTACTTCATCGTAGGCAAGTACTCGGGGTGACCCGTATATGAGTTCCGTGGGGATAACTGCTTCCGCCCCGTATACTAGGGAGAAGGGCGTCTGGCCGGTAGCTCGATTCGGTGTCGTTCTGAGCGACCAAAGAACCACCGGCAGCTCATCTATCCAACACTTGCCGCTTCTTCGCAGTCTATCGAAAGTTCTTGTCTTGAGCCCACGCAACACTTCAGCATTCATCCTCTCGACTTGCCTGTTGCTTCTCAGGTGGGCAACAGAGGCGAAGGAGACCTTGCTTCCAAGGCTTTGGATGTACTGCATAAAGGTGCGACTCGTGAACTGGGTGCCGTTATCGGTGATCACCCTGTTGGGCACTCCAAAATGGCACACTAGTCCTTTCAGGAACTTGACAGCTGACTGCGCGGTCACCTTTCTCACTGGTTCCACCTCAGGCCACTTTGTAAACTTGTCGATTGCTACGAACAAGAATTCAAAGCCCCCGACGGAGCGGGGAAAGGTGCCCAATATATCGAGCCCCCAGACCGAGAATGGCCAGGATAAAGGGGTCGTCTGGAGAGCTTGCGCTGGTTGATGAATGTTCTTGGAATGGAACTGGTAGGCTTCACACTTGGTGACTAGCTCAGTTGCATCCTGGAGGGCAGTGGGCCAATAGAAACCCTGTCGGAAGGCTTTTCTAGCAAGGGCCCTTGATCCAATATGAGACCCACACATGCCTCCGTGAATCTCTGCCAACAGCTTCAGTCCATCTTCCTGGCGAATGCACCTTAATTTCACACCGTTTGGGCTTTTTCTGTACAGAGTGTCATTGACAAACTGGTACATACTTGACTGACGGGCTACTTTTTCAGCTTCTTCCTGCTCTTCGGGAAGTTCTCCTGTTTGAAGGAAGTGGACTATATGTTGTGCCCAAGCTGGAGCCTGTGGCTTGACAACGAGGACTAAAGGCATCTCCTCGTTCGTGGGAGCGCTTACCTCGACCGCAAGAACCCGGGGTTCTGTAGGAGGGAGCTGCTCACCAACCGAAGCGAGACTGTCCCCGGTAGCCTCTCTACCAGCGGCTTCGGGAAGATCTGCCGGGAAATGCTTGCCGGAGTTCAGCTTTCTCCTTTTCTTGGTCATCGTTGACGAGGATACTGATGGCTGAGTGAGGCGGAGGACAAAAGTTCCTGGTTCCACAGGAAGCTTTTGCGCGACGCACTTTGATAGATGATCAGTGACGCTGTTTTCTGCACGTGGTACATGCTCTGCTTGCTATCCATCAAAGTGCTCCTCCAGCTTCCTCACCTCTTCCACGTATGCTTCCATCAACGGACTCTGATAATCTGTGTTGACTTGTTTCACCACAAGTTGAGAATCTCCTTGGATGATCATTTTCTTGATTCCCAACTCCACCGCGACCCTCATACTCAGCGGTGTTGTTGGTGGTCTCCTCCCGGGGGAAGTGCATTTGAACCACATATTTGAGATGCTCTCCGGTGGGGCCGATGAGGAGCACGCGGACTCCGGCGCCCTGAAGCGAGAAAGCACCGTCAAAATACATGATCCATTCCTTAGATGTTTCTTTGCCGGGAAGAATTGTCTCTGGAACCTCTTCGTCTGGTGTGGGCATCCATTCCGCAATGAATTCCACCAACGCCCTCCTCTGAATTGTGGAAGTGCTCTCATACTTCAAACCAAAACCTGACAACTCGAGCGCCCACACAACTATCCTGCCAGTGGCTTCGGGGTTCCTCAATAAACGCTGCAGCAGAAAGCGGGTGACAACTATGATCTCGTGGCCTTGGAAGTAGTGGCGCAGTTTCCTCGAGGCCATGATAAGGCCGAAGATCAGCTTTTGCACTCCAGAGTACCTTGACCTAGCCCCTTGTAACAAGAAGCTAACAAAGTATACTGGTCGCTGCACCACTTTCTTCTTTGCCACTTCCTTGAAACTACCTTCGTTTTCTTGCTTAGGTTCCCCTCGGTTTGTATCAGGTCCTGCCGCGAATGCTTCGGTTCCACCCCCGGTGAAATCAGTCGCAACGGCTGCCTCTTCATCCACTTCTCGCTATGCCACCAGCGCTGCACTAACCACTTGATTCGTTGCCGCCAAGTATAGTAGCAACAGTTCTTGCGGTTTAGGCGTGACCAAGGTGGGAGCGGAGGAAAGGTAAGCTTTCAGATCTTGCAGCGCTGCTTCTGCTTCCGGGGTCCACTTCATCGGGCCGGCCTTTTTCAGAATCTTGAAAAACGGCAGGGCATGTTCAGCGGATTTGGAGATGAACCTACTCAACGCGGCAATGCATCCGGCCAAGCGTCTTACGTCCTTGACGGACTTGGGCGCTTGTATCTACTCGATTGCTTTGATCTTGTCAGGATTGGCTTATATTCCCCGCTGAGATACAAAGAAGCCAAGCAGCTTGCCGGATGGGACACCAAACACACACTTCTCAGGGTTAAGCTTCAAATTGATCTTGCGCAAGTTCATAAAAGTTTCTTCCAAGTCTTGTATGAGGGTTGCTTCATCTCTGGTTTTGACTATTATGTCATCCATGTAAGCTTTCACGTTCCTGTGCAGGTAAGGTTCAAATCTAATTTGCATGGCCCTTGCAAAGGTAGAACTAGCGCTCTTTAACCCAAACAGCATACGTACAAAGCAGTACGTGCCACACGGAGTTATGAACGCGGTCTTTTCCTCATCTTCCTTGGCCATGAATATCTGGTGGTATCCGGAGTATGTGTCCAAGAAGAAAAGCAAGTCACACCCGGAAGTGGAATCAACAATCTGATCGATGCGCGGCAAGGGAAAAGGGTCCTTCGGGCATGCTTTATTCAAGTCAGTGAAATCAATGCAAAGCCTTCATTTCCCATTCGCCTTGCGCACCACTACCGGGTTGGCTAAGCATGTTGGATGCAACACTCCTCTGACCAAACCAGCTGCTTCGAGCTTCTTGATCTCCTCGGCGATGAACTGGTGCCACTCCAAGGATTGCTTTCTAGCTTTTTGTTTGACGGGCCTGGCATGAGGGCAGACAGCAAGGTGGTGCTCAATTACCTCCCTGGGAACACCGGGGATGTCAGATGGTTGCCAAGCAAACACATCGACATTCGCCCGCAGGAAGGCAACTAGCGCGCTTTCCTATTTGTCATTAATGGTGGCACTGATGGTAAACGTACCATCAATGCCATCCTGCCTTGCCGGGACCTTCTTCGTCGCAGTATTGGTGACCTTGGATCTTTTGCTAGTGGAACTCTCCGGCAGGTCATCAACGGGGGCAGCGCACTCCGAAGAGGCGCGCTTCCCGAAGTCCTTGCCGGCTTCCCTGCTAGACTTCTTCCCCTTCTTCGGTTTCTTCGCGGGAGCTGGGGTTTCCGCGACCTCAGCCTCTACTGCATCTCGATACATCTTCTCCACACATATAACTGCATCTTTCTTATCAGATGGGATGGAGATGATTCCCATGGGCCCTGGCATCTTCAAAGTGTTGTAAGCATAGTGGGATGCTGCCATGAATTTTGCCAGAGCTGGGCGACCCAGAATTCCATTGTAAGGTAGAGGGAGTTCGACCACATCAAACACCACCTTCTCAGTCCGGTAGTTCAACTCCCCGCCAAACATTATAGGCAAAGTGATCTTTCCCTTGGGTCGGCTCCTGCCGGGGTTGGTTCCTTGGAACGTACCCATAGCTTTGAGCTCTTCGTCAGGGATCTGCAGCTTTTCAACCACTTTAGGGGAGATTAAGTTCAACCCCGCCCCGCCGTCAACTAACATCTTGGTTACTTTGAGGTTGCGGATTGTTGGGGTGACCAACAACGGCAAACATCCGACCGTGGTGGTGCGGTCAGGATGATCCTCTTCGTCAAAGATGATAGGCGTGCGGGGCCATTTGAGTGGCCTTCTGGACTCTGCAGCTGGCTCCATGGCGTTGATCTCACGCGCCCACTGCTTGAGCTGGCTATGAGAGGAATGCAAGGACGCACCCCCGTCAACACACATGGCTTCAGTTGCCTTCTAGAATTCTCGATCACTGGACTCTTCTCCATCATCCTCATCATCACTCATATCATCTCCTTCTTTCTTCTCACGACCTCTAGCAGGTTTTTCCTTCTGCTGCGGGGCCTTGCCGCGGCGGCCTCTTCTACCACCACGGCCCTTCCCGGCAGCACCATCTTGGCCTCTCTGCTTGTCACGCTTCTCGTATTCAGCCTTCTGCTTCTCGGCAAGCTGCTCAACTTGGCGGCATTCTTGGAGATCATGACCTTTGGTGCGGTGGATTTTGCAGTATGGCCCGTCGGACTTTCCAGTTTTCTCTGCTGCCGCGACCTCCCGGCAATCAGCGCATGTGACAGCTCCCTTGCTGGGGGCCTCGGCCTTGGCCTTCTTGCCGGTACTGAGATTACCAGAGCTCTCAACGGCCAACACTGCCTTTCCCTTACGCTTCTTATTGCGCCTTCGACTTTTCCCCTTCGGGCCAGGGGCATCATCGTCATCATCTGAGTCGACTTCGACGCCAGCCTCCTCTCTGGGGAGTCGCCTTCCTTCCTCGGCACGAGCACACTTGTACGCCAATGTGTACAACTCATTGACGGTCTTGGGGAGACTAACATTCATCTTGGCCCGCATCCTCCTGTTGCGCACGTTCGAATGGAACGCGGCAATCACGGCTACGGGGTGTATCTCTGGAATGTTGCGGTGTACTCGACTGAATCTCTGGACGTACTTCCGCAAGGTTTCTCCCTCCTTCTGCGCAAGGACTTGCAGGTCGCTGGGCTGTCCTGGCTCCTGGTGGCCACTTGTGAAGGCGCCGACAAACTCCTTGCACAAGTCAGCCCATGAGGAAATAGAGTTCTCCGGCCGGTGCAACAGCCACGATCTCACATTTGGCTTGAGCGCCAAAGGGAAATAGTTGGCGAGCACCTTCTCATCTCTTCCCCCGGCAGCTTGAACGGCTATCGTATAGATGCCCAGGAATTCCGCCGGGTTTAGCTTCCCGTTGTATTTCTCTGTCAGTTCAGGCTTGAAAAGATCGGGCCGATGGCCAGCGGACCTGTCGCAGCTCGTGAGTGAAGGCAGGGCACCCAACCTCATAAGGCAGGTACCCGCCAGCACTGGGCGCGGGGTCGCCAGCATCTGGGCCGTTGTGCCTGTTGGATTGGCGGTGTGCTTCCCGATGTCGCTCTATGGTGACGCGCGCGTCTTCCCTCCGCCGATCTTCCAGGACACGCCGTTGGTCCCGTCGATCATGCGGGCCGGACGAGGTCATAGATGCTTCGTCAGGCTCGTCGGCGTGTGGACCTCGTTGTGGCTGCCTCTGGGTCTGTTGGCGCGAAGGGGATTGCACTGTTAGTGCGGCCCCCTCGACATGACCGTCAGACTGGGCCGCCGTCGCCGTCCGCGGGCGTCGTGACGGCTCTGCATGCTGCGATTTGCTGGCTTTGACGAATCCGATCAAACTCTGGATGGTGGCTCTCCACTCGTCCATCTTGTTAGCCGCCAGCGGGAAATTTAACATCAGCTGGGCCCGCGCCATCGCTTCCGCTGCCATGGCCGGCATGGCTAGAGAGGCGGATCGCGACGTCGCTCGACTCCTGGTGGAACTAAGAGGGGCGGTCTGACATGGAGGAGGTCGAACTTGTGGGTCTACGGTCCCGCTAGGCGCCCCGTCTTGCTCTGGGTGAGGCGCGCGCTTAGCAGCTGCACCTGTGACAGGCGCAGCTGGAAGATCACGGCTTGCCCCAGATTGGGCGCCGCTATTCCAGCCGCGGCCACCAGTGCGACAGGGAGGTGGAGACTGAAAGTTTCCTCCTCCCACAGCACTAGGGCCGAGCTCGCCAAAATGTTGCTGCTGTTGCTCATCTTCGGTGTTCCCCGCTCCTGCTTCGGCCGCGGGGGACACGACGTGGGCGCCGCCTGCGCCAGTCGCGTCGCCCACAATGCCCACCTCACTCTTCGCCGCCATGGTGCCAACGGCGTCCGCAGCTGCGTGCGAGGGGGCCTTCGAAGTGGAGGGATGCGCGGTCGTGCCGGGCCTCTTCTTGGGAGCCATAGGGGAAGAAGACGGCGATGAAGATCGACACGCTGCTCACGATCTCAGGTTCGCGCAAATGACGCTCCCCCTACCTGGCGCGCCAAAGATGTCGGGTCACGATGCACATGATCACCTATGGGGCCACGGGCCCCTTTGTGGTTCGGAAGGGGTGAGTTCACGTTGCACAAAGAGAAGAGGTGGTGAGGCAGAACAACGACGAGACGCTGGTGTTTTACACAAGTTCGGGCCGCTGGGAAGCGTAAAACCCTACTACTGCTTTGGTGGATTAATCGGGGGAACACGAAGCACACGCAGTGCTCAAACCCGGCAAGGTTGCCTTCGGGAGAGCTGCAACGCGAGTACAGGTGTCCAAAGGTCCGAATCTTTAGCTAGGTTGCCTTGGGCCTCCTTTTATAGCTCAAGGGGCAACCATAGTTGCAAGACAGACATTATCTAGTGATTAGATAGCCAACAGTGCTATCATACCTAACTCTGGCACTTAGGACAAACTGCCATAAATGCTAGCCTAGGTGGCGTGCGGGGATGCATCCCTGGCAGGCTTTTACCACCGCTTTAGCTAACTATTGCTCAATATCTTGACACGCCTCTGGACGGGTGTCAAACGGGCATAATCTGTCTCCTAGCGAGTCGCCATGTGCTTAGCGAGAGCCACTTAGCCACCTGAGGGCTCGACACCGCATCGAGTAAAGACTGATGTTGCGACGCGGTGGAGCGGTGGCCGATCGGCTCGCGCCTGCCGGAGGATGGCTTACCGGGTCTTCCTGAAGATGTGTGCACCTTGGTCCCCGGCAGGCACCGGGGACGTGACTGGCGCGGTTTGAGCCCGTTCTGGGCCGTTGCATCGACCTTGCCGGCGTAGCTTAACCAGCGTAGGTTGCTTCTGTCGGAGTCTTTGTCTTGAATGTTGGTTTTGTCTTCTTGATGCGCTCCTTGATCTCACATAGAGCAGCTTCTCTGGTTTGAACTGGTTTTGACCGTGCTTACATTGATGGGTTCTGCTACTACTACGTGTGCATAAGTCAAGAGCACTGGGTACCCCAGTCCTAGTGCACCGATAGCCGGCCACATGTGGCTTTGGCACAACCGGCTATGCCCACGACTAGGTTGCCATGGCCATCATGCACGGCACGGGAGCCATCAGTGGCCTTGGCCAGCGACAGCAGCAGCGAAGTAGCAGCAACGACGGAAGCGCAGCAGCAAGCAGTAGGGCAGCGACAGCTAGCAAGCAATGCAGCGGTGGCAGCAAGGCAACAACGGCTAGCAAACAGTGGCAGCAAGCAGCAGTAGCAGCCGTGACAAGGCCGTAGCATTGCAGCAGCGGTGCGACAACATCGGCAAGGAGCAACGGGCGAGGGCGGACGGGCGCTTGCGTGAACAGCAGCCAAACGGCAGCAGGCGTACGCGACGAGGTGCAGCACGGGCATGGACGGCGTAGCGCAGGGAGCAGCCGGATTGGACGCATGCGCGTATTGGGGCACGACCACGGGCGAGCACAAGGCAAAAGCTACGATGATGAATCGAGACCGGGGCAAGGGGGATTTGGGAGAGGATCTCATAGAGAACTCGGGGTGTGGTTGGGGAGGCCGAAGACGGACCGGACAAGCGGAAAACGATGGCGGACGTCAACAATGTACACGGAGAAGACAAGGTCGATGGCGAGCGTACGGGCTATCTCGGCTCGATTCGGTGCTAGGGGAAGAAGAAGTGGTCGATGGCGGTCCTCCTGGATGGATCCTCAGGCGTCGGGGAGCACGATGGCCGCCGCAACGACGACAACGCGCGCGGTCACCGCGCGAGCTCCGTGCTCAATTTCGAGCAGATGAGGAGGGGGCTCGATGGGTAAAAGAGAGGCGGAATCGGTCGAGGCGAACCTAGGGTTTCTAGGGGACGCTCTTATAGGCCGAGGCGGGGCTACGTGGAGGCCATCTAGGGCCAAGGCACCATGGATGCACGCCATGCCCTCCTCTGCCTCATGTAGCGTGAGGTAGGAGATGGCCTAGGTGGGCTGGGCTGCACTGTGGCCACTTATGACCCAGTAGCACAGTATATCTTTAGTATTTTTCTCCTTTTATTTCTCTATCTTATTTTTCCACACTATTTTCTTTTTAATGTGGTTATCAAATGAATTTAGTTGGCTATGAGATTTGGCACACAAATACTAGGCAATATAATGAAACTGTACACAAAGTTTCTATTTATTTTGACATGCTAAACTATTTGTTTATTTTGAAATGACTTAATTTCATGTTGTTGGCTCGGTTTTAAATATGTTAAGGGCATTTAATTATTTCAAATGATGTTGGTTTCTACATGACAATTACTTAGTCAATACATGAAACCCAACAAGCATTTTTGTTTTACCGCTTGAAGAAATAATTATCTGACTTGCAATTTCAATTTCAATTTGCCTTTGATTTTTATCAAGGGCAATTTGGCTTAGTAAAACATGATGACATGGCATCATTAGCATAAGACCACTATAGCGTAACACTGGGGGTGTTACAAATCTCCTCCACTGAAAGAAATCTCGTCCCGAGATTTAAGAGGTAGAGTAGGGGGAAAAGGTCTGGTTACGAATCTAACGAATATTCTTTGGTCTTGGTTGCTCTTCCCAAAGAAGTCATCCCATGACATTTGTGTCTTTATTTCTCTGCATCAATGCACCATGACGAAGTTTTCATTCTTCCTTTAGGATCTACCTCGTACTTACGAAGAGGATAAGGGGTAAATCGGTAGAGATGGAATTCTACTAGGGGTAATAATCTGGCGTTGCCTCCTGAATGAAATACATAACTATATCTCGACTTTTGGAACACATGAATCATATTGAGAGTGGCTTAAGAAGATATGAATAGTTTCATCTGAGTAGGCGAACATGTAATGCCTAAGGAGGATGGGAGAAAGGTTCAAAGTGTCAAAGAATAAATCTCGTGTTTGATACTGGAATGGATCGTTTCAAGGAATGTGGCTCACAGAAATGCATACAAAGCCAAGAGCAAGGGAAATTTCAGATACAAAGAACACTTAGTCATTTACATGAAAATTCACAATTAATGAGAGAGTTTTCATAAGGAATTCGAAAGAATGGCAGGCTCGAGGTAGAGTGATAATCGATGACATGGACAACTGAAATATACATTCGCAAGTGATACAGAAAGCAATGCATACTGGACTAGTATGTATTTGGGACTTGAGTATTCCTGAATCATTTGGATGATCAAAATCGAAGTGATCAACATTCATACCACCATGCTGAATAAGAAGGGTGGTAGCATCTTGTGTGATCATGATAAAAGGTTTGTTAGAGAACAGTTTGTCGGCTATGCTGGCAACGACGTCGGTACCAAGGGCGGGGGATGAAGAGAACCATTTTCCTGCTCGTTAAAATGAGGCGGGCCAATAGGCAAGGTTCTCGTCCATCGAAGGTTACCGGAATGTTAACAGTAATAGTAACAGGGTTTTCCTGACGGGGTTGTACACCGAGGTGTTCATATAAGTTGAGAATTGGTACTGCTTAGATCATATCAATTATATGAAAGGTTAAACAGACCAATGGAAAGGAAAATATGATTATTAGATTAATCAGACCAATGGAAAGGAAAATGCATTTATACACAAGTATCACGAGTATATCTTTCCCAAGGAAAAATAGAGCATGATATACATGACAGGGCAGAAAATACGTAACCCTTTAGATAAAGGGAGCAAGGAGAATCATGATATATATATATATATATATATATATATATATATATATATATATATATATATATCCAAATAACGGTGTTTGGATAATTGATCAAGAAGCAATTAGCATTGTGCTCCCAATATTCCTTTTGATGGTCGGAATACCACATTCATGCTTTGGGGTAGCATTGACATGGTCATCGAGTAAAGGTCGGACAATGGGAACATGAAGGATCCATCATAAACGACTTCTAGATAAGTCAAGCAATTTCCTCATGGAAGAATGGCTAATCTTGTTGAGCAAGATACTATAACAATAGGTCATCAGGCCAGGTGTACTAGCCATGACATCACCTTACCAGGTACATAGAGACCAATGTTATAATTCTTAGAAATTGTTCCAACAATCATATCTGCCTGAGATTTAGATCTGATTGGTGTCAGGAGCGCCCGAGAAGAAAAAGGGTGCAACACAAATCGACGAGATGATGTTGCAGGTTTCTTAGGAAATGAAGTACGGAAGCAAGCTCTGAAACATGAGTGGGCTTGAAGACACATGTGAGCACACTGTTCAAGACAATCGTGACCACAAGGAAGTCTTACAACGAAATACAACCGAGTTATGGTTGGGAACCATCATTGAGGATAACAAAGTCCTTGTGCTAGTATGGATTAGCTCTTACGAAGGAACTTCTTTTCCTTGAACAATTCAGTCAGTGGCTTGGTGTGCTAGGAAATACATATGGAAAGAAGGTAGCAAATCTATCAAACCATAGAATACTTCGCACATGCATGAATGAATTGGGACGATTTCAGAGGAGGCAAAACAAACTTTTCTCATATTCACAGCGGCAACTCACATCAAATGCTCGTGAACTTAGAGAAGACAATTCTTTTATCAAACATATACTTCATGGTCTAGGCACAAAGATAATGCTTTCAAAAGTTTCCAACACTGGCTTAAATGTTCATTATGAACCACAGAGAAGATGAGAATGTGGCCAATAGGCTCATCAACAATTTATCAAGATTTCCATAAACATGGATTTCCACCATTAAGTGAACAAGGTGACAGTATTTGTCAGATCCAATGATATAATGACGTATGCCTGAGGAAAACATCCTCAATTAAACATTGATTGAAAGGTGCAACCGGAAATCTGGACTAATTAGCACGACCAATGTTAGAATCGTGATTCGACAACCAACACACTAAGAATTGACTTATTGTTCATTAACTTCAAGGCAACAGGGTTGCTATGCTAGAAGTGTTGAATTTACACATCACAGTCCATTTGTCGGTATTCTAGTTAGAAACAACACGGGGACCAAGAAACGAATGGTGATGGCAAGAAGTATCACTGGTATCAATAATTCTTAAGAGGTGGTGAAATTCTCACAACATTCTTGACATAAATGATGGTAATACTCCAAGGTAGAACATAACATAAGCTGGATAGCAAGGAACTCAAGGTACAACACAAAGCATGAACAAGTTTGCATTGGAGGGAAGACAAGAATGTTATCGATGGTAACACAAACCATCGAGGGGCAAGGATGATATTTCTTATCCTGAATTCAATTAACCTTTTGGAGGAAGTCAAAATATTAACGATGATCATGACACATTTTGTCTAGAGGTTTCATGGAGATGTAATCAATCAGTAAGATGGTCAAAGCAGATGGATTTGTGAAGCTAAAGGTCAATGGAACCATGGATATGACGCAAGCTCAGATTCCATCATGTAGTGTAAGCAAAATGATACGATGATAAAAGTTTGACACATGCTTAGCTCATTGTCAAAAATGTGCATCGGGAAGAAGGGCCATGTAGCACAGTTGAAATTAGCACGATAATGATGTAGCCAATCAGGCTAGAAATGACATGGGGGATTATTAAACTTGTAAGCAACGAAACTTACTTAGAGTTATTGAATCGCAGTGCGGAATTGATTCACTATTCGGTGTTCTCGGTTAACGACAACCCATAACCCGTGGAGTGGCTATGACATGGAAAGGTATTACTTCATCTAAAATTCATAAGATCTAGTGCAATGGCATGATATCCTCGAGATACCAGGGGGTAATACTCGAAGGTAGATCAAATTAGAGATTGGGAAGGCGTATTGATCTGCAGAAGACAAGTGCTTTAACTTGTCTAAGAAATGGGATCAAAGAAGAACAATCATGGTCGGAACCATGGCTGCAAAGGACCAAATTGAAATACAAGATGAATTTATAAGAAGGGGATAATTATTATTACCAGAAGCTTCCATTATAAAACTACATCGTGTCCATGGGCATGAACACAAAGTTCAAGGTCGACTCCCACATATTCAATGCATAACCTATCATTCACTTCTCGCTTTCGACGAAGTTGTAGTGTTGAAATTTTATCAGGAAAAACACCAGAAGAGTATGACTCGTGAAAACTCTCGGGTTCACACGGATTAGGGAATGCATAGGTTCAACCCATAGGGGCATCTTAGGAACATATACCACAAACTTCAAGAGTAAATAACCCCAGCTCAAAGGTATAACATGGTTGACAAAAGAAGAGGATACAATTTACCAAAGGCATTATGTATCAGGGAAAGAACTCACAAGATTTTTGAATGCGAAGAATACTGTCGTATAATAACCTAGCAATGGGTCTGGCGGTCCACAACGGAGCTGATGTGAGTATCAGTACCCAATCAGAGGAAGAAAGAATGCAAGGCATCGGATTATAGAACATCTGAATAATTCGATGCTTAAATAACAAAGAAATTATGACTTCCAGGTTGGTGTATCAGAATCAAATGCTCAGATCATATACAAGTAAGTTGAATGGACTTAGATGGACAATCAATCAAGGTTTGATTTACTAAGAACTAGCTCATGTTTGGAAAGACGTCTGAGCCGGAAAGATAATTTATAAGGATCAAATAATGATTGCGTGCATTCGCACACATGTTGAATCAATGAGATCAAAATGACAATCACAAAGGATTTTAATGAATATTGCTAGACATATGGAATTAACCATAATGCAAGCAGGTAAGGAAGGTCAAGAGTAATAGGATACCGAGGATTTTGGAAGATCGAATCGCATCTCGAAGAAATTTGTGAAATACATGGCAACTGAGGATGAACGAATCCCCGGTAAGTGTGAGGAACTATTCATAGGTGTATTCGTGTGACTAGAACTGCCAGATAGTGGCACAAGGGATTCTTGAAAAGTCGAAGAATAATTCGATGCATCTTGTAATAACAAGAGCAACTGGGAATGAAAGTATGAATGATAGTTGTATGTAGTTATCCATAGGGGTTGACGGTGGAAGGGAATCGCAAAAGCGATGAGCACAAGTTCTCGGGAGAACATCGGAGAGTATCTTCAGAGTCTTCTGATGAACCAAGCCATTATCTGGAATGAGGGGCTCTCCGGGAGGAAGTAGTTACGAGAACCTAAGTTAGATAGAGCAAAATCTTTAACCCGAAAGGAAGAGAGATCAGAACCCAGAGTAAAGAAGAGGAATAAAAGATACTAATCCCAACCATTTGCAATGTGAGCCCGTAAGCCACACAACAATGGTAAAATAGTTTTTCAAAGATGTCACAGCCCTAGTTTAACTTGCTGGTCATTGCATTCATGCAAGCATTTATTTTTTTCAAATGAGTTTGAAATGAGGAATGATCAAGCCTTAGAGAGATTTTTTATCAAAAGAGCAACATAAAAATTGCCTCAAAGAAGTCCAAGAAAATGTCCCTGGTATTCTAAGAAAATATTGGCATTAGGTAAAATGCAAACCAATATTTTTGGAATCACAGAAACATTTTACTTTGGGCATTTGAGTTAATCCAATAAGTATTTGCATTGGATTTATAAATACTATAAATAATTTTATCGATCCAAAAATTCTGAAAAGTTGTAAGTCGCTCTAAATATATTCTAACAGAACACATAAATATTTTCAGAAGGTTTTAAAATGATTTGGTTTTTGAATCAATTAAAAAAAATGGAAATAAATAGAAAACATAAAGAAATAAATACCAGGGGTATCCCTGTCTTCTACCTCTTGTCAGAAGGCAGATGAGATGCAGGGGACGACGCTCGCCGTGCGTGGCCACGCCAGCAGCCTGCCTGCCCTTCCCTGGCCAGCATGAGGCTAGGTATTAGCTCCACGTTGCCGCATGGATCGAGGGGACCCCTCCATTCCTCCCCATTGTCTCTCCCTCGCCCTCTCATCGCCATGGCTGAACCCTTGCGAGCTCGCCGTCATGCACTGCCGCAGCCACCGGCCACGGCTCGCCCTTCCTTAGTGCCACGCGGGTACTTCGTCGAGAGCTATGTCCCCACGCTAAAGGAATCAAGCCGGGAAGCTCTGCAACGTCGTCGTCATCGTCATCTTCAAGATCGGCTGCCCGAGATCGCCGGCGATGCTATGTCGCCCCCCGACGCCTCCCCGATCTAGCTGAGCAGCGGATCGAGCCCGCCGTGAGCACTTGGTCCTTTTCCCCCTTGCCCCACCGTCGATTGCGTCCTCTAGGGCGTAGGACCGCCATGGTCGGAGACCACCGCCGCTCGGGTGCTAGCACGGTGTCGTAAATAAAATTAACCTAACCTGACGCCCTGATACGCGATCCGACAAAGTCGAGATACGGAGTACAGTAATACAGTACAGTATATGCGCACATCGTACCAAGCGTTTCAAGCGTGATGGTTAGTCATCCTACGGCAATTCGATGCAAAAAAATCATCCTACGGCAACAGCGCACGGGCTCTGAACTGAAGTCTGAACCGAATCGTTTTCGGTTTTATATGGCGTGGTGGGTCTGAGTCGCCGACGTAACTCCGGTGACTTGTTGTCCACACCACCGTGCGCAACAACCTCGCAGGTGAGCGTAGGGGTCGTAGGTGGAAAGAAACGGACGAACTAGCCACCCCAGCGCCGATCCCGACGTCGACCGAACTCCGGTCGCCATAGTTGTCGTCGCCGACGTCAACTTAGAGCACCCAAGGCGCTGATGTTTGTTGCGTTCGATGCGCGCGAGCGTGTACTTCATGCAGGTGCTTTCCGGCGCACGAATGGTCACCGGAGGAGGTTTTCCGACGACCTCTGCCGCGTCTGTTGTCGCCAGCGTTGAACCGCCAGCGGGTTTGACCCCCCTACCAAATTTGACTCCCCTGGAGTCAATGACATGTGGGGCCGGCCGCTGACAAATTTCGGATTACTGACAATATTAGCCTAATTACTCCGGTTAAATAAATGAGACTGACTATGGGCCCAGGCCTGCTAATTCGTTTAGTTAGGATTAACTTAATGCTAATTAACCTTGTTAATTAGCTGAGACACTGACCAGTGGGTCCCACTGGTCAGGTTTGACCTGGACCAGGTCAAATGACCTGCTGACATCATCCTGACGTCAGGCTGATGCAGTAGTCCCTTTCTCGAGTTTAAATAAATCTTAATTGATTTATTTATTTTCAAAAAATGTTCAAAACTTCTAAAAATCATAGAAAACAATCTATAAGTCAGATGTAAATAATTTATATATGAAAAATGATCAGAAAAATACAAGGAATCTGTTTATGCCATGATAATGCATGTTTGAGCAAGTTAACATCGCCAACTAGGACATTTCATGATTATGGCAAATTATGAAATAACATTTGGAGTTGGAATTCAAACTTGTTTGAATCCCACTTCAATTAACTTGGTTAATCATTCCTCTAGGTCAATTCAGTACCTTATCATGACATATCATACATCATGCTTGTTGCATCATATTGAATGTGTTCCTTTCTTATTTGCCGGTGTTTTTTCTTCTTAGTAGATGTTGTTTCGACGTTGAGATCGATGTCACCGATGAAGACTCATGGTTACCTTCAGAACTGTCAGGCAAGCAACCCCCCTTGAGCATTTCGATACAATCCCACACACTCTCTCTCTTGCTCTCATTTCAATGCATTAGGACAATACGATTCAACTGCTACTTGTGTTCCGATAGATGAACCCATTCCTCTGCATGACCTATGATTGTCAAAGTAAATAACTAAACCAACCAACCTAGCATACCTGTTAGATGCTTGAGCCATGTTGTGCCATTACCCTGTTATGCTTGCTATGCTTAGAGTTGTGTCAGGTCTGATTCATCTGGGTGATGAACCGGAGTGAACTGTATGTGTTCCGATGACGAGACTTAAGTGTTGGACCTGTTTTGGTAAAGGTAGCGAAGAGAGGCCATGCAGGCGTACATGGTGGGTTGTCTCATTGAAGCCGCTCATAGGAACTGAGTTCCGTGTTTGTTTCCAAGACTAGCTACCATCGCACATTGGGATCTGGTAACTCGAGCTATCTTGGCCTATTAACCTACCCTGTTCTCAGTCCAGGAGTCGTAGTAGTTCGAAACGTTTACAGGTGGTGGCACAACCTGCGAAGTGGATGAACGGCCCAATCGGGACCGGCTTGGGGCCCTTCTCACATCGTTTGAGGCCTTATTGGAAACCTGGGCCGGACTTCCATTCTGGGTTCCAACTCAGATAGGCGACTACCTTGGACTTGAGTCGTTGTAACTTAACGTCCGTGGCCGACTCCCTCGTTGGGCTTCCGCTTGAAGGTTGCCGAGGTGCCTTTTTACGTGCACATGGTAGTAAGTGGAGGGAGCATGTGTGACGAAGTACACCCCTACAGGGTAATCTATCTATTCGAATAGCCGCGTCCGCGGATATGGACTACTTGGAGACTTGCATTGTACATAGATAACTTTGAATGGATACTCTAAAATGCTCCAGATAAGTGTGAGTGCTATGGATGGCTTCTCGTAGGAAGATGAGAGAGAATCCATAGTGGTGTATTGATGTGGTGAATATGTGGACTCGTGTGCGATATCCCACCTCAAAGAAAGTACTCGTAGTCATAGTACAGGTTAGCCAAGAGTCAAAGTTGGCTTGCTGCAATAAACTCCCCAACCCCCTTTCTTGACAATGATGCATATGTAGATAGTTCTGATGTAAGTCTTGCTGAGTACCTTTGTACTCACAATTGTTTAATTTATGTTTTGCAGAGGAGACGCCAGTCTCACCAGTGCTTCTTACGACGTGACGTTCGATGTTGACCGGATTAGCTTGGGAATCCCAGATAGAGGTCTGGCTCCTTTGGGAGGTTCATTGTAGTTTTTCAGGCTCCTCCATCCACTTTTATTAGAAGTCTGTACCCAGACATATGATGCTTCTGCTTGTTGCTTGTTTGACTTTGAGTGTTGGATCATGTGACCGCTGTTTGTAATATTAAACCATCTTGGCTCTTATGAGTCATTAATAAACACTTTGAGTCGTAGCGTTGTGTTGTGATGCCATGTTGTATCTACGCATATCGTGCATGTTGTGCGTATGTATGACGTGCATTGGTATGTGTGGGATTCGACACCTAGTTGTGTGCCTTTAGTAGCCCTCTTTACAGGGAAATGCCACTTTGTGCTTCCACTGAGCCATGGTAGCTTGCTACTGCTCCGGACACATTGATTGACCGGCGTGGATCCTTCTTTTCTGTTGTGTCTGTCCCTACGGGGAAATGTCTCACAGTGTAATGGAGTCCATGTAGCCTGATATGTGACGAATAAAAATATAGCTCCAAGTAAAATACCGATGGTCGTTAGAAGAAAGAGGGGATGCCACTCAGGGGCATCCCCAAGCTTAGTTGCTTGTTTCTCTTTGGATATATCTTGGGGGTGCTGTAGAATCCCCAATCTTTGGCTGTTTTCACTCTTTATTCCTTCATCCATCGTGATCTTACCCAAAACTTGAAAACTTCAATCACACAAAACTCAACAAAATCTTCGTGAGATCCGTTAGTATAATAAAGCAAAACTACTTTAGGTGCTGTTGCAAACCCATTCATATTTTATTATTGCATTATACCTACTGTATTTTAACTTTACCATGGCTCATACCCTTCAATACAACCCATAGATTCATCAAAACAAGCACACAATGCAACGAAAACAGAATCTGTCTTAAACAGAACAGTCTGTAGTAATCTGTACTCTAACCATACTTATGTAACTCTAAAAATTCTGAAAAATTAGGACAACATAAAGAATTTGTATATAAACACTGTGTTAAAATTTCAGCTCAATATCATGTTCCAGTAAAAAACGAAAATTCGAACACTGGAGGCAAAGTTTCTGTTTCAGATTCAGCATCGCTTCTACTCATCTTATGAATCATCCTAAAGGTTCTACTTGGCACAAACACTAAATAAAACATAAAAACACAATCATAACAGAGGCATAATTGTGTCAACACTCAAGAACAGAAAGGGAAAGTCAAAAAAAATTATTCATTGGGTTGCCTCCCAACAAGCGCTATCGTTTTACGCCCCTAGCTAGGCATAACGAATAGATTCAAGTATTGTCATCTTTGGTTTTGCATACTTTTGTGAGGGCTTTCTTGAATCCAAGGGCTCTTTACGCTTCCCCAAATTTTCAGGAGAAGAAACCATCTTGAGATCCAAAATATCCAAACGCTTGTTGCAAAGAGTAATCAAAGTATTCAAGTGATTGAGGTTCCGACTAATATGTTTTAGAGGTTCATTATATTTTTGCAACTCGACCAAGTGCTTATGTAAGTCACCCAATTTGTCGAGAATTTGAACCCCCTCTTGTGTAAAAGAAGGTCCCTTTTTTGGAGGAACCCCCAATATCCCTTCCAAAATTTCATAAGCGATATTTGCATCAAGCTCAATAAAATTCCCTTTAGCGGCAAAATCCAAGAGTTGTCTATGATGCAAAGCTAATCCTATGTAAAAATTTCGAAGCAAATTTTTTGCATCTCCTTTTAGATTGCAAATACGATAAGATTCCATTAGCCTATACCAGGCATCTTTCAAATTTTCCCCTTGTTTTTGTTTGTAGTACAGAACTTAAAAATCTGGTGACAAAGGGGGAGTAGTAACGCCAGTCATAATGACAAGATTGACTAACAAGAGATCTGACGAGAAAAAGGCAAACGAAAAAGAGGGCGAATAAAACGACAAATTGGTGAAGTGGGGGAGAGGAAAACGAGAGGCAAATGGCAAATAATTTAATTGCAAGGAGATGAGATTTGTGATTAGGAACCTGGTAGATGATGATGGTGTCTCCTCGGCGCCAGATATTGGCACGTAGAAGAGACCGTTTCCTCCCCAACAACGGCGCCAGAAATTTCTTTGACGTGGCTTGAGACTGCGTCGGTATTTCCCCAAAGAGGAAGGGATGATGCAGGACAGCAACGGTAAGTATTTCCCTCAGTTATGAAACCAAGGTATCGAACCAGTAGGAGGATCACCACCACCAAATAAGCAGCACCTGCACACAAAGAACAAATACTTGCAACCCGACGTGAAAGAGAGGTTGTCAATCTCTCTATGGTAAAAAGATAGATTAGGTAATGATAGATTGGAGAGATAGATCTCTCAAGAACACAAAATAAAAAGAGCAAATAAAAATTGCAGCAAGGTATTTTTGGGTTTTTAGAATAATAGATCTGAAAACAAAAGCGGCAAAAAGACAGATCGGAAAGCAATATGTTGGAAAAGTAGACCCGGGGGCCGTAGGTTTCACTAGTGGCTTCTCTCATGAGTATAGCACACGGTGGGTGAACAAATTACTGTCGGGCAATTGATAGAAGATCAAATAAACATGACGATATCCAAGGCGATGATCATTATATAGGCATCATGTCCAAGATAAGTAGACCGACTCCTGCCTGCATCTAGAACTATTACTCCACACATCGACCGCTATCCAGCATGCATCTAGTGTATTATGTTCATGGAAACACGAAGTAATGCAATAAGAACAATGACATGATGTAGACAAGATCTATTCATGTAGGAATAGACCCCATCTTGTTATCCTTAATGGCAACGATACATGCGTGCCTTGCTGCCCCTTCTGTCACTGGGAAAGGACACCGCAAGATCGAACCCATCACAAAACACCTCTTCCCATGGCAAGAAAAATTGATCTAGTTGGCCTAAATCAACCAAAGATTCGAAGAAGAAATACGAGGCTATAAGTAATCATGCATATAATAGATCAAAGAAGACTCAAATAATATTCATGGATAGAAACTGATCATGAACTCCAAATTTATCGGATCCCAACAAACACACCGCAAAAGTTTCCATCAAATAGATCTCCAAGAGACCATTGTATTGAGAATCAAAAGAGAGAGAGGAAGCCATCTAGCTACTGCCTACGGACCTGTAGGTCTATGGTGGACTACTCACGCATCATCGGAGAGGCACCTATGAAGAAGATGAACCCCTCCGTGATGGTGTTAGATTGGATCTCAAGGTTCTGGAACTTGCGGCGGCTGGATATGTTTTTCGTCGACTCCCCTTGGGTTTTCTGAATATTTGGGTATTTATAGGCATCAGAGGTGGTGGAGAGGGGCCCCGTAGAGGGCACAACCCATCAGGGCACGTCGGAGGCCCCCATGGCGCGCCCTGGTGGGTTGTGCTCTCCACAGCCCACCTCTCTGGCACTTCTTTGGCCCACTGGGTGTCTTCTGGTCCAAAGAAAATCTCCAAAAAGTTTCATCGCGATTGGACTCCGTTTGGTACTGATATTCTGCGAAGTAAAAAACAAGCAAAAACAGCAACTGGCACTTTGGCACTATGTCAATAGGTTAGTCCCAAAAAATGATATAAAGTTGCTATAAAGTGATTGTAAAACATCCAAGAATGATAATATAACAGCATGAAACAAGCAAAAATTATAGATACCTAGGAGACGTATCATTGGGTTACGTATGCCTGTTCCTATACAGATGTGCTTTTTGTGTTCTATGACTAGTCATGTTGACCTGGGTTCTCTGGCGTATGATTGCTAGCGACATAATCATATACGTGAGCCAAAAGATGCAAACGGTCCTGGCCAAGGTAAGGTGATAGCCGTGGGGATTACCGTGCATTAGCCCACAAAGTGATGTGATATGTTACAAGCTGGATTCATATGACTTAGGATCGCGGTCCCGACAGCATTAGTATCAGAGCCTGACTGCCTGTAGGATTACCAAGCCAAACTGGTCGATGTTGAGTCTAGAACTGCTTTAGTTATATAAGGGCATTGATTGTGGTAGGGAACATAAGATTCTTTTTACTCCTTTCCTCGTGTCCTTCTAATTCCGAGTCACCCTCTTCTTTTCTATGGGGATTAAGAACCAGGCTTTCCCATCTATCTTTCAGGATGATGAGTTACCATGCTGGAGACCTATAGGAAAGGTTTTGTTTTCCTGGATCGTAGTCTCCATAGGAATTCAGTTGTTATGTTGTCAGTTTTCATGCAGGTTGCCTCATATTTCACGCGCGCACAGCCGTTATGATGTCCGAGTTATCCAAGGTTTAAAAAAATCTGATGCAATTGCAAACTTTTTCATCCTGACTCGATGTCTTTTGGCCAGACAAAGCACACCAATGGTTGTGTTGAGGTATTCTATTACTTTGACAGATCTGTTATAGGTGTTAGGAAACCATGATATCTCAGAGAACCACTCAATAGTCTAGTTGTGTTTTGTGTTTCTAGTGTGATAATTCTGGCCATCGTTATTGAAAGCATCATGTGATGCTACTTAGTGAGTAGGTATTCTAAATCTGGATTCTTGAACCCAAGGATCATTCTGCTCACTCCTGTTGATAGTGTTTGCTCGTTCCTTTAGGATGATTAGTAACCTTGTTATAGTCTTCAAGGTTCTTGGTTTATCAATCTTCCAATACCATGAACCATCCTCGACAGGAGTTCTTCGTGAACTAAAGATCACCACAAGAGTGCTCTTGATGAGTTCTCCATTCTATAGTTCTGACTCTGCCAATCATACCTTTCTGCATGGGTTATCCGGCAGAACTGTGTTGAACCATGTTCAACATGTTAACCTATGCATCTACAACTCGGGAAAGTTATGTGCTCTTGAGTTGCCCCTCTTCAATTGAACTCTGACCTTTATCTATACGTGGATAGTCAAGAGTAGTTGTGCATTCATGGTCATCGATGCCTATCATTCTTGTGGTCCGTCAAGTCATTCTATTTCAGAATGCCTAGGAGAAACAAACTCTAGTACCTCATCCATTTCTTGGATTGGGTCGAAGTAGTTGTATTCCGCAAATCAAAATGCAAATCTAGCTTTTGCTCTGTTCTACCTTGAAGTATTACCCTCTTTATGTCAAGAGTATCGTGAGAATTGCACCACCTCTCATGAATTCTTGATACAGTGATACTTCTCGCCATCATTATTCATTCCTCGGTCTCCGTGTTGGTTGTTACCGGAACGCCGACAAGTGAACCGTGATGTGTGAAATCAATACTCCTAGCAACTTTGTTGCTTAGTAGTTAATGGACAGTAATTTCATTCTTAACGTGTTGGTTATTGAATCATCATTCTAAGTTTGATCGTGCTACCTAGTTCATCTTTCTTGGTGCACTCTTCGATCAATGAGTAAGGATTGTTCCAAGCTCTTTTGATCATATCATCTTGCCCTGAAAAGCAAGATTGTTCCCGAGCTTGATAACATATAAGTGGTCCGTGATTTTCCGAATATCTTCTCGGAAGTATCACCGGGTTGTCCCCTAACCATTATGTTGAGTTCATGATCAAGTTGGTTTCTTGTAAACCACCCCTTCTCCAAGACTCTGTGTTGGATACCCATGAGCTAGTTGGTTAAGCTAAACAACAACTTGGAGAGTTGGAAGATAAAAGCTTCACCTGAATTAGTTCATTCCAAAGGGATATCTTTGTGTGTGTGTGTGTGTGTGTGTGTGTGTTGAAGAAAGATGATATCTTCATCGATTGATCCTTGTGATCAATTGTTGCATCTATTGTCTTATTCAATCCTTGATTTGAATGTGGGCTATCATCAAATCAAAATCAGAACCAAAGATTTTCCCAATGTTGTTTTACTCGTGGATGTTTCCTCGAGCATGCACCATTATATCATTTGGTCTGACCAATGCTATCACCCTGTTCACGTAGTTATGGACTTCCATCCCGATCAAAACCATGAGGAACTGTTGTTGAGCCCATCGACAACACTGTTTATCCTCTCCATGATTCATGTTGGACATTAAGCTAGTGTTGGAAACTTGGTAGGCAATATCTTCGTGTCCTGTACATGAAGTATATCTTAGGTGTAAGAAGTGACTCTCTCTCTCAGTTCATGTGCATTTTATGCAAGTTGCCGTCGTGAATTCGAGATAATTTGTTTTGTTTTCTCCGGCATCATCCTAAGCCAATCATGCCTGTGCGAAGTATTCTATGGGTTGATAGACTAGTCATCTCTAGTCCATATGTATCCCTAGCACACCAAGCCACTGATTCATTTGTTCAAGGAAGAGAAGTTGAGTGTTATTTCTAAAGGTACGAGACGGACATGCACCCGGCTTCGATATTCGCAATGATGGTTCCCAACAAGAACTCGGTAGTGTTTTGTTGTAAGATTTCCATATGACCACATTTTTCTTGGACAGTGTGTTCACGTGTGTCCTGCAATCCAGCTCATGTTTTGGAGTTGGCTTCCGTGGTTCATTTCCCGAGAATCTCGCAACGTCATCTCATTGATTTGTGTTGTAACCTTTCTCCTTGAGGCAGGCTGAGCCTGAAATACCCTACCACCAACCAAATCTGAATCTTAGGCAAATATGATGGTTGAATTTTTTTCCCAAGATCTATGATGTAGGCTTCCACAAGGTTGATGTTTTGACCGACATACCTAGTCGGAAGATCTATCATTGTAGTATCTTGATTCAGCGAATTTGAGCACTTCTACATGAGGATTTCGTATGACTTATTCTAGAAGTTTTTCCTCATGGACCCTTTTATGCTCCCAAAGTCCGACCCTTGCTTGATGTTCTAGATACCAAACAATATCCATAATTGGGTTACACTAGCACATCAAGGAGAAAATTAGAAGCGGAGTGCTAAATGTCTCTCGGTCGATCAACCAGCTTTTGTTTCCTTGGCATAGCTAAGATGAAATCTGAGAAAGTGATGTCTTCCTTTGCATCTGCATCCTCCATCACTATTCATCATGGTAGTATGTTGTGTTGCCAAGATCCTTGGCATGGATGTTGGTAAAACCCTTATGAATATGGAAATGCTCAAGTTCTTGAGAGCACGCTCACACACTAGGTTATACCCTCGGTATCAACTGGAATGTGCCATTTGTTGCCGAGTTGCCCTATAACCTAGTTTATTTCCAAACTGAGTATGCTATCTCCTCTGAATTCCTTCAAACGATTGGTTGTGAATTGCCTTAGCCTGGTATGAAGAGTTTCAATGATCTCTTTATCAAAAGTAATTCTTTTTGCCACTTAAGGAAATAACTCTACGAGTCACCTTCTCTAAGGTGCCCTGTTATGGAATTATGGCAAATAACTCCTCGCTAGTTTCAAACCTCGTCACCATCTGCTTTAGCGTGGAATCGTTGCCTACCAATTGAACCTCCATCATCTGCCTCATTCCATCGCCCTCAATGTGTGTTTTTATCTCAGCTCAAGAGATGTTCTTACGTCTCACTCTATGAGTTGACCGAGAGGTTCTCGATCTTTAAGGAGATCAATTCTCATAGAGTTTTCGTTCCTTATCGTTGTGTTGGGTGAAGCTTCCAAAGCGAAGATGTCAAGATCAACATGATGCAATGAATCAACATGTACAAGGAGGGCACTTGGATCATGGAGATTGTGTGAGTTAGTGTCCCCTTTGTCCTCTTACCCTATGCCTGAATCTCAGGACGAGATTCTTGTTTAGTGGGGGTGAGTTGTCATAGCCCTAGTTTAACTTTCTAGTCATTGCATTCATGCAAGCATTTATTTTTTTCAAACGAATTTGAAATGAGGAATGATCAAGCCTCAGAGAGAATTTTTGTCAAAAGAGCAATATAAAATTGCCTCAAAGAAGTCCTAGAAAATGTCCCTGGTATTCTAAGAAAATATTGGCATGAGGTAAAATGCAAACCAATATTTTTGGAATCACATAAACATTTTACTTTGGGCATTTGAGTTAATCCAATAAGTATTTGCATTGGATTTGTAAATACAATAAATAATTTTATAGATCCAAAAATTCTGAAAGGTTGTAAGTGGATCTTAATATATTCTAACAGACCACATAAATATTTTCAGAAGGTTTTAAAATGATTTGGCTTTGGAATCAAATCATAACAAATGGAAATAAATAGAAAATAGAAAGAAAGAAATACCAGGGGCATCCCTGTCTTCTACCTCTTGCCAGAAGGTCCTTTTCTCCCTTGCCCCACCATCGATTGCGTCCTCTAGGGCGTAGGACCGCCATGGCCGGAGACCACCATCGCTCGGGTTTGTCGCCGGTGTTACTTCGGTGACTTGTTGTCCACCCCACCATGCACAACAACCTCGCAGGCGAGTGTTGGGGCTGTAGGTGCAAAGAAACAGATGAACTAGCTACCCCAGCGCCGATCCCGACGTCGACCGAACTCCGGTCGCCGTAGTTTTCGTCGCCGACGTCAACTTAGAGCACCCCATGCGCTGATGTTTGTTGCGTTGGATGAGCACGAGCGTGTACTTCATGCAGGTGCCCTCCGCCGCGCGAATGGTCACCTAAGGAGGTTTTCCGACGACCTTTGTCACGTCTGTTGTCGCCGGCATTGAACCGCCGGCGGGTTTGACTCCGCCACTGACCAGATTTGACTCCCCTAGAGTCAATGACATGTGGGGCCGGCCGCTGACAAACTTCGGATTAGTGACAATATTAGCTTAATTACTCCGGTTAAATAAACGAGTCACTGATTGTGGTCCTAGGCCTGCTAATTGGTTTAGTTAGGATTAACTTAATGCTAATTAACCCTGTTAATTAGTTGAGACACTGAAAGTGAGTCTCACTAGTCAGGTTTGACCTTGACCAGGTCAGTTGAACTGCTGACGTCATCCTGACGTCAGGCTGATCCAGTAATCCATTTCTGGAGTCTAAATAAATCTTAATTGATTTATTTATTTTCAGAAAATGGTTAAAACTTCTAAAACTCATAGAAAACAATCTATAAGTCATATGAAAATAATTTATATATGAAAAATGATCAGAAAAATACAAGGAATCTGTCTATTCCATGACCATGCATGTATGAGCAAGTTGACATCACCAACAAGGACATTTCATGATTAGGGCAAATTATGAAATAACATTTGGAGTTGGAATTCAAACTTGTTTGAATCCCACTTCAATTAACTTGGTTAATCATTCCTCTAGGTCAATTCAGTACCTTATCATGACATATCATACATCATGTTTGGTGCATCATGTTGAATGTGTTCCTTTCTTGTTTGCCGGTGTTGTTCCTTCTCGGTAGACGTTGTTTCGACATTGAGATCGATGTCATCGATGAAGTATCATTGTTATATTCAGAAGTGTTAGGCAAGCAACCCCCCTTGAGCATTTTGATACAATCCCACTCTCTCTCTCTCTATCTTGCTCTCATTTCAATGCATTAGGACAATACGATTCAACTGCTACTTGTGTTCCGGTAGATGAACCCATTCCTCTGCATGACCTGTCATTGTCACAGTAAATAGCTGAACCAAGCAACCTAGTGGTAGATGCTTGAGCCATGTTGTGCCATTACCGTGTTATACTTGCTATGCTTAGAGTTGTGTCAGGTCTGATTCATCTGGGTGATGAACCAGAGTGAATTGTATGTGTTCTGATGACGAGAGTTAAGTGTTGAACCTGTTTTGTTAAAGGTAGTGATGAGAGGCCATGCAGAAGTACATGGTGGGTTGTCACATTGAAACCGCTCATAGGAACTGAGTTTCGTGTTTGAGTTCCAAGACTAGCTACTACCGCACATTGGGATCCGGTAACTCGAGCTCTCTCGGCCTATTAACGTACCCTGTTCTTAGTGCAGAAGTCGCAGTAGTTCGAAACATTTACAGGTGGTGGCATGGCCTGCGAAGTGGATGAACGGCTCAATCGGGATCAGCTTGGGGTCCTACTCACATTCTTTGAGGCCGTATTGGAAACCTCGGCCGGACTTCCATTATGGGTTACAACTCAGATAGGCGACAACATTGGACGTGAGTCGTTGTAAGTTAACGTTCGTGGCCGACTCGCTTGCTGGGCTTCCGCTTGAAGGTTGCCGAGGTGCCTTTTTACGTGCACATGGAGGTAAGTGGCGGGAGCATGTGCGACGAAGTACACCCCTACAGGGTAATCTATCTATTCGAATAGACGCATCCGCGGATACGGACTACTTGGAGACTTGAATTGTTCATAGATAACTTTAAATGGATACTCTAAAATGCTCCACATAAGTGTGACTGCTATGGGAGGCTTCTCGTAGGAAGACGAGAGAGGATCCATAGTGGTGTATTGATGTGGTGAATATGTGGACTCGTGTGCGATATCCCACCTCAAAGAAAGTACTCGTAGTCATAGTACAGGTTAGCCAAGAGTCAAAGCTGCAATAAACTCCACAACCCCCTTTGTTGACAATGATGCATAGGTAGATAGTTCTGATGTAAGTCCTGCTGAGTACCTTTTTACTCACGGTTTCTTAGTTTATGTTTTGCCGAGGAGACGCCAGTCTCATTAGTGCTTCTTACGACGTGAAGTTCGATGTTGACCGGATTAGCTTGGAAATCCCAGACAGAGGTTTGGCTCCTTTGGGAGGGTCGTTGTAGTTTTTCAGGCTCCTCCAGCCACTTTTAGTAGAAGTTTGTACCCAGACATATTATGCTTCTGCTTGTTGCTTGTATGACTTTGAGTGTTGGGTCATGTGACTCCTGTTTGTAATATTACACCATGTTGGCTCTTCTGAGTCTTTAATGAACACTTTGAGGTGTAGTGTTGTGTTGTGATGCCATGTTGCATCTACGCATATCGTGCATGTTGTGCGTACGTGTGATGTGCATTGGTATGTGTGGGATTCGACACCTAGTTGTGTGACTTTAGTAACCCTCTTTATAGGGAAATGCCTCTTTGTGCTTCCACTGAGCCATGGTAGCTTGCTACTGCTCCGTACACATTGATTGACCGGCATGTATCCTTCTTTGCTGTTGTGTCTGCCCCTATGGGGAAATGTCTCATAGTGTAATGGATTCCATGTAGCCTGCTATGACTCGTCTACACGCAGTTGATGACAGAGATGTCTCACGGTGTAATGGAGTCCATGTAGCTTGCTATGACTCATCTACACACGACGATGACCGACACCTGCATTGTTGGGTTTAGTATGCATGTTCCTGTACGGATGTGCTATTTGGGTTCTATGACTTGTCATGTAAACCTGCGTTCTCTAGCGTATGATTGCTAGCGGCATAATCATATACGTGGGCCAAAAGACGCAGACGGTCCCGACCAAGGTAAGGTGGGAGCCGTGGGGATTACCGTGCATGAGGCCGCAAAGTGATGTGATATATTACAAGCTGGATTCATATGACTTAGGATCGGGGTCCCGACAAAAGACTAGACTCAACTTCGGCTAAGGAGTTGGAAAGGGGCTTCCTACAGGCAGTCGGCTCTGATACCAACTTGTGACGCCCCCATCTTAATCGTGCACTAATCATACACACAAATGCGCACGGTCAAGATGAGAGACTCACGAGAAGATATCTCAACACAACTCTAGACACAAATTCATACATAAAGCTTTATATTACAAGCAGGGCATGAAGGCTCGAATGCACAAGTCAGCGGAAGCAACAATATCTTAGTACAGACATAATTAAACAAGTTTGCCTTAAGAAGGCTGAGCAAAACAATGACATCTAGATTGAAAAGGCGCAGGCCTCCTGTCTACTCCTGGTCGTCGGCGGCCTCCACGTAGTAGTAGGCTCTGTCGGGGTAGTAGTAGTCGTCGACGGGATCAGCTGGCTCCTGGGTTTCGTCATCTGATCGCAGCAATCGTATCAAGGGGAAAAGGGGAGCAAGGCAACTGTGAGTACTCATCCAAAGTACTCGCAAGACTTACATCAGATCTATGCTAAATATGCATCAGTATCAAGGGGAAGTGGCTGTATTTATGGACTATACTGCAGAAATGACAGAATAGAAGGGAAGGCCTAGCCTAACGAAGACTAGCATCTTGCAGCATTGGACGAGTATAGATTACAATAACATATGTAATAAGTATGTAGTAGCAATGCCCAGAGATCCTTCCTCGACTCCCTGCGAGAAAGCAATCCTGAAGCAATCATTTCCATTTAGTGTCACAAGTATCCAGTTCTAGTTGTAGTAGATTGGGATACTCTCCGAGTGTCCATTATCGTGGACACGGCTATTCAAATACATATACTTCCCTGCAGGGGTGGACAAACTTACCCAACACGTCCGTTTAGGTCCGGTCGGACACACTTTCCAGGTCATGCCCAGCCTCGGCTGATCAGCACACCGTAGTCCTACCTAGGCTCAACAGAGAGGACAGCACACCGGTCTAAGTCCTAAGTGCAAAGGGGTCATGGGACCATCACCCTAAACACTTCTGCACGTTATGAGGACGACCGGGATCAGTCCTAGCTACCTCTTTATACAAAGCACGTGCTTACGCGGGCCACCCAGGCGCATGCCGCTCACTGTGACGTTTGAAGAGCTTTCGGGAGAATGTATGACGCAGAGTGCCCATACTTATTCCTGCGTGGTGGCAGTGCGAAAAGGCCAGATGCCTACTCGGATCACGTATCCAAACTGTTAGTGTTTTGGGAGCGCGAGGAGACGATCAATGATCCACGATCTATGGTCCCATCGCCCCGTCTCACGGTCTTAAGGCAAGGGCTAAGAATGCCCGACCGTGCCGCGTAATTATCTCTCGGGTACCTTCCTGGTCAACCCGACTCCACATCACTCGTGACTACCCTCACGGTCAACCTGACTTCACATTTCTCTCGTGGGTACCCCTCGAGGCCGACCCATCTTTCACATGGTTCTGGGGTAAAGTCAAAGTAGTTGTGTGTCCATAACATCCAGGGGGAATTCTAGGAATCACCCTGGATGGATTCCACTCGATGTAACTGTCAAGGTGGCCTAGGAGGAATCACCCACGAGGATTCACACTGGAGGTGTTGCACGAGAGAATCGTTATCAGGAGTGGTGAAGGAGGAATCACCCTCCGTAATCCACGACTGACTAGCTTCACTATAGAGTTATCATTAGGAGTGTGTTACGAGGTATGACCCTCGACACTTGATAGTAGCTCTGTAGAGTCGTACAACTAAGGGGGTGTGAGGTGATGTGTCGGGCTCAGGACGTCGATCACGTTGATCGAGTCATCGATGATGAAGCGGGGGCAATAGGGACAAGGTGAGGGGTCACTGGTGGATCACTAACCAATCTATACTAAGCATATAGGGTAAGCACGTAGGTAACAATAGCAAGCTACAAAATCAGGCTATGCATCAGAATAGGAGCTATCGACAACAGTAGCGAAATCTAATGCAAGCATGAGAGAGAAGGAATGGGCGATATTAGAATGATCAAGGGGGTTTCGCTTGTCTGGTTGCTCTGCAGACAAAGACGGATCCCTGCGGTGTAGTTGACTGCCGGATCAACTGCGGTCTCAGGGTCTATCGCAGTATCGAGGTCTACCGGAAAAGAAGAAGTGGAGGGGAAACAATAAATAACAGAGCAAACAAATGCAACACAGATGTATGTCCCGGCAACATGTGTTGATGATATGCCCTAATGCATCGCTAAACATTTTAAAAGGAAAGGTAAAATATGTGGTAATATTTTACCGGCTCCAGGTATTATTCAGTCAGAAGATCCTGATGCAAAATGTCCAGGTTCACTATGTTCGAGGGGCCTCACAGATATGTGGATGGCATATTCGGATTTATTATATTTTTCTGAGCAACTTTCATATATAAATTATTTTCATCTGACTTATGGTTTATTTTATATGATTTTTCGAAGTTTAAAAGATTTTCTAGAATGTTATTAATTTCGAATTTAAACGGTAAAATACTAAGTGCACCCAGCTGTGAACTAGCCACAAAGGCTGACTGGTGGGCCTGGTCAACTGCTGACTCAGCAGTTGACTGGTCAATGTGTTGACTGGGTCCACCTGTCATAGACTGACATTTTAACAAAAGTGCTAAAAAGGTTTATTTTGCAAGGGGACCCACATGTCATACTCTAATTAGCATGGCACAGGAGGCATCAACGGCCTTGGCCAGCAACAACAGCAGCGAAGTAGCAGCAACGGTGACAGCGCAACAACAAGCAGTAGGGCAGCGCAGCGGTGGCAGGAACGCAGCAGCGGCTAGCAAGCAGTGGCAGCAAGCAACAGTAGCCATGGCAAGGTAGTAGCATCGCAGCAGCGGCGCAACAACAGTGGCAAGGAGCAGCGGTCGAGGGCGGATGGGCACGTGCGCGAACGGCAGCAGGCGTACGCGACGGGGCGCAGCACGGGCATGGGCAGCGCAGCACAGGGAGCAGCCGGATTAGGCGCACGCGCGTACAGAGGCACGGCCACGGGCGAGCACAAGGCAAAAGCTACAGTGACGATTCGAGACCGGGGCAAGGGGGATTTGGGAGAGGAGCTCACAACAAACTCGGGGGCGTGGTCGGGTAGGCCGGGGATGGACCGGCCCAGCGGCAAACGACGACGGACATCAACGATGTACGCGAAGAAGGCGTGGTAGATGACGGGTTATTCCGGCTCGATTCGGTGCTAGGGGAAGAAGAAGTCATCGCTGGTGGTCCTCCTGGACAGATCCTCAAGCGTCGGCGAGCGCGAAGGCCACAACAATGACGGCAACGCGCGCGGTCACTGCGCGAGCTTCGTGCTCAATTTCGAGCAGATGAGGAGGGGGTGTTGGCGCAGCCTTACCGTCTCTCCATGTCTCTCGATCTGACGAAGAAAGAAGGAAAAGGAGACACAGCTAATTTTCCGGCGACGAACTCCCGGGCAACAAACCCTTGTATTTCTTTAGCTGGACTAACCACTGCGCTTCCGCTGCGTGCATCCTTAGACACCACTCGTTCTCAAGCCTGGCCACAAACCGGCTCAACTCGGACTGATCACCACCACAACCACACAACGGCGGACTCGACCTTGACTCGTACATGCGCACATACGAATTCCTACGGACAAGAGCGCGGCCACGCACCAGCGCCCGACTCGACCAGCACGCATACACACACGCCATGCTGCCGTGACCCAGCTCGCGGACCCCACCTGGCACAACGACGCCGATCGCACCGCCACGGACCCGACCTGGTGCACCGACGCAGGTCGCACCGTGCTCCATCACGACTTATTCCCAACAATCACCTCCTAAGCCGTGACCTCGAGGAGTGTCATCCCGACGTCGTCGTCGACGTCGTCTTGAATGCCCTCCGCCCGACGCTGTGACGTGTCGCCTGCTCGCCGTCACCGGAGTTGACGCTCCTGCTCGCATCTTCATCGTCGCCACAACCGCGGACTCGACGTGGCACACTGACGCTGGTCGCCACCGCAACGGACACGACCTGGCGCGCTGACGCCGGTCACCACCGCCGCGGACTCACCGCGGGTCATTGTCGTCTCGTGCTCGCCGCACACGTCCATCTCCATCGCGCTCGTCGTGGACTCACCGCGCGCCGCCTCCGCGTCCGCCATGACAGCCGCCGCGCCGCGCACCTCCACAGGCCGACACACGGCCCGGAGCTTCGCGCAGCCGCCGACGAACACCGCCATCACCGGCACGCCTCCGGCACGGCGAACCACACCCAAGCCAACCAAGCTCTGATACCAAATGTTGGCGCAGCCTTACCGTCTCTCCATCTCTCTCGCTCTGACGAAGAAAGAAGGAAAAGGAGACACAACTAATTTTCCGGCGACGAACTCCCAGGCAAAAAACCCTTGTATTTCTTTAGCTGGACTAACCACTGCGCTTCCGCTGCGTGCATCCTTAGACGCCACTCGTTCTCAAGCCTGGCCACAAACCGGCTCAACTCGGACTGATCACCACCACAACCACACAGCGGCGGACTCGACCTTGACTCGTACATGCGCACATACGAATTCCTACGGACAAGAGCGCGGCCACGCACCAGCGCCCAACTCGACCAGCACGCATACACACATGCCATGCTATCGTGACCCAGCTCGCGGACCCGACCTGGCGCACCGACGCCGATCACACCGCCACGGACCCGACCTGGTGCACTGACGCCGGTCGCACCGTGCCCCGTCACGAGTTATTCCCAACAATCAAACAGGGGGCTCGATGGGGAAAAGAGAGGGGGGATCGGTCGCGGCGAAAGTAGGGTTTCCAGAGGATGCTCTTATAGGCCGAGGGGCTAGGGCTACGTGGAAGCCATCCAGGGCCAAGGCGACATGGATGCACACCACGCCCTCCTCTGCCTCCTGTAGCATGAGGTAGGGGATGGCCTAGGTGGGTTGGGCTGCACTGTGGCCACTTATGACCCAGTAGCATAGTAGATCTTTAGTATTTTTTTTCTATCTTATTTTTCCACACTGTTTTCTATTTAATGTGGTTATCAAATGAATTTTGTTCGCTATGAGATTTTGCACACAAATAGTAGGCAATATAATGAAGCTATACACAAAGTTTCAATTTATTTTGAAATGCTAACTATTTGTTTATTCTGAAATGGCTTAATTTAATGTTGTTGGCTCGGTTTTAAATATGTTTAGGGCATTTAATTATTTCAAATGATGTTGGTTTCTACATGAAAATTACTTAACGAATACTTGAAACCAAACAAACATTTTTGTTTTACCGCTTGAAGAAATAATTATCTGACTTGCAATTTCAATTTGAATTTGCCTTTGATTTTTATCAAGTGGCAATTTGGCTTAGTAAAACATGATGACATGGCATCATTAGCATACGATCATTGTAGCTTAACACTAGGGGTGTTACAGTATCGGGGGGTATAAGCCATGGAGAATTTAGAATATAGTACATTATGCAATAATAAAGTAATAATTAATTTATAACAGTACCTAAAGTATTTGATATGTTTACTATACTAACAGATCTCATGAAGGTTTTTGTTGAGTTTTGTGTGCTGAAGTTTTCATGTTTTGGGTGCTATCACGATGGAGGAATAAGGAGAGGCAAGAGCCTAAGCTTGGGGGCGCCCAAGGAACCCCAAGGTAATATTCTAGGAAGACTCAAGCGTCTAAGCTTGGGGATGCCGCGGAAGGCATCCCCTCTTTCGTCTTAATCCATCGGTATGTCACTTGGAGCTATATTTTTATTCATCACATGATATGAGTTTTGCTTAGAGCGTCGTTTGCTTTAGTTTGCTTTTGTTTCATTTTTCCACAATCATTATTTGCTGGACACACCCACTTGAGAGAGACACTAGATCACCACGATTTATTAGAATACTCTTTGTGCTTCACTTATATGTTTTGAGCTTAGTAGTTGCTCTAGTACTTCACTTATATCTTTTAGAGCACGGTGGCATATAGATTTTAAAGGAATAATTGCACTCTCGTTCTTCACTTATATTTGTTTGAGAGTTAACAAATAGTGATGGTAATTTGCATGGCTTATAAGACTAGTCCAAAAATAATAGGTATTCAATGAGTGCATAATCAAAACCACATGTAGCACATAAAAGAGAAATATTGGGTTAATGATATTGATGTGGTAATGTGAAAGGGCATGAGTGCATGATCATTGGTTAGTAAGAATATTGTGAATTAGAGGGTGTTATCTTGCTGATCGTCTAAATATTTTTATGGCATGGTGATGATGTCTGAGCATTCTTTTCCTCGTTGAAATCCTAGTGTTGTTTAAGTCGGAGGCACGCAATGGTTAATTCCTCCCAGCCTCCTCCCTAGGGGCATGCGACTAGTACTTTTCTTCGAGAGAGCTAATAAAAATCTTGCAATAAGTATGTGAGTTCTTTATGACTAATGTGAATCCATGGATATATGCAGTCTCACCACCTCATATTTGCTATCCTCTTCGGTACCATGCATTGCCCATTCTCACCTCGAGGATCGGTGCAACCTTCGCCGATGCATCCAAAGCCCGTAACATGATACGCTTTATTGCACATAAGCCTCATTATATCTTCCTCAAAATCACCACCATACCTACCTATAATGGCACTTCTGTAGCCATTCCAAGATATATTGCCATGCAACTTCCACCATTACATCATATGACTAGTACTTTCATTGTCATATTGCTTTGCATGATCATATAAGCTGACATAGTATTTGTGGCAAAGCCATCGTTCATCATTTTTTACACATGTTACGCTTGATTATTGCACATCCTGGTACACTGCCAGAGACATTCATATAGAGTCATACTATAGTTTTTCATATTGAGTTGTAAGTAAATAAAAGTGTGATTATCATCATTATTAGGGAACTGTCTCAGTGATGAAAGGATGATGGAGACAATGATTCCCCCACAAGTCGGGATGAGACTCCAGACGGAAAATAAAAGAAAAAAAGAAAAAGGAAAAATAAAAAATAGATAAATAAAACAAAAAAAAGATAAAAAGAAGAAAAAGAAAAGGAAAATATAAATGAGAGAAAAGAGAGAAGGGACAGTGCTACTACTTCTTTTTCCACACTTGTGCCTCAAAGTGGCGCCATGTTCTTCATATAGAGAGTCTCTTATTTTATCACTTTCATATGCTAGTGCAAATTTTTCATTATAGAACTTGGCTTGTATATTCTGATGGTGGGTTTCCTCAAATGCCCGAGGTCTTCATGAGCAAGCAAGTTGGATGCACACCCACTTAGGTTCATTCGAGCTTTCATACACTTATAGATCTAGTGCTCCGTTGCATGGCAATCCCTACTCCTCGCATTGATATCTATTGATGGGCTTCTCCATAGCCCGTTGATATGCCTAGTTGATGCGAGACTTTCTTCTCCACTTTTACCCCTTTGAAACCTACCACCATATTCTACCCCACCTATATGGAATATCCATGGTTCACGCTCATATATTGCATGAGTAATAAAAAGTTGAAGCGCGTTAAGAAGTACGATCCAATTTCCTGACTTGACATTGCGGCACTTGACATTTGTATTTATGTGGTGAAGACGAAGCCATGCCATTCTAATTTGATAAAATGAATAGGGGTGAACATTCTTTAAGGATCATATATTTTGAAACTTGATGATTATGTAACTTATGTCTATAAGTATTACTATATTGATGTTTATTAATTCATTGTTTCTCAATGATCATACCTGCAATAGCTTACATGTTGGGTAGCATGTCACATCAAAAATTCTGTTTTTATCATTTACCTACTCGAGGACGAGCAGGAATTAAGCTTGGGGATGTCGATACGTCTCCAACGTATCTATACTTTTTGATTGTTCCATGCTATGATATTATCATTCTTGGATGCTTTTTGGGTATTTATTTACCAATTCATATTATTTTTGAGCACTAACCTATTAACCCAGTGCCCAGCACCAGTTGTTGTTTTCTGCATGTTTTTGGCTTTTCAGGTTTACAGTACCAAACGAAGTCCAATTGCCACGAAACGTTTTTATGATTTTTTGGACCAAAGAAGATCTGGAAGCTTCGGGAGGAGACCGGAGACCGCACGACGGAGGGACCACCCAACAGGGCGTGCCCAGGGGGGTGGCAGCGCCTTGTTATGTGGTGGCTCCCTTGGCGTTTTCTGACGCCCTTCTCTGGCCTATAAATTTTAATAAATCCCAAAAACCCTAGAGAGCCTCCCGAAACACTTTTTCTGCCGCCGCAAGTCTCTCTTCTGCTGTGTTCCATCTGGAGCCCTGTTCCGGTGCCCTGTCGGAGGGGCGATCGATCAAGGAGGGCCTCTACATCAACCTTGCTGCAACATAATATATCTCCAACGTATCTATAATTTTTGCTTGTTTCATGCTGTTATATTATCATTCTTGGATGTTTTACAATCATTTTATAGCAACTTTATATCATTTTTTTGGACTAACCTATTGACATAGTGCCAAAGTGCGAGTTGCTGTTTTTGCTTGTTTTTTACTTCGCAGAATATCAATACCAAACGGAGTCCAATCGAGACGAAACTTTTTGGAGATTTTTTCTGGACCAGAAGACACCCAGTTGGCCAAAGAAGATCCAAGAAGGTGGGCTGTGGAGAGCACAACCCACCAGGGCGCGCCAAGGGGTCCCCGGTGCGCCCTGATGGGTTGTGCCCTCCACGGGGCCCCTCCGCACCGCCTCTGATGCCTATAAATTCCCAAATATTCTAAAAACCCTAGGGGAGTCGACGAAACACAATTCCAGCCGCCACAAGTTCCAGAACCTTGAGATCCAATCTAAACACCATCACGGAGGGGTTCATCTTCTTCATAGGTGCCTCTTCGATGATGCGTGAGTAGTCCACCATAGACCAACGGGTACGTAGGCAGTAGCTAGATGGCTTCCTCTCTCTCTCTCTCTCTCTTATGATTCTCAATACAATGGTCTCTTGGAGATCTATTTGATGTAAAATTTTGCGGTGTGTTTGTTGGGATCCAATGAATTTTGAGTTCATGATCAGTTTCTATCCATGAATATTATTTGAGTCTTCTTTGATCTCTTATATGCATGATTACTTATAGCCTCGTATTTCTTCTTCGAATCTTTGGTTTAGTTAGGCCGACTAGATCGATTTTTCTTGCCATGGGAAGAGGTGCTTTGTGATGGGTTCGATCTTGCGGTGTCCTTTCCTAGAGACAGAAGGGGAAGCAAGGCACGCATGTATGGTTGCCATTAAGGATAACAAGATGGGGTCTATTCCTACATGAATAGATCTTGTCTACATCATGTCATTGTTCTTATTGCATTACTCCGTTTTTCTATGAACTTAATACACTAGATGCATGCTGGATAGCGGTCGATGTGTGGAGTAATAGTGGTAGATGCAGGCAGGAGTCGGTCTACCTATCTTGGACGTGATGCCTATATAATGATCATCGCCTTGGATATCGTCATGACTATTCGATTTTCTATCAATTGTCCAATAGTAATTTGTTCACCCACCGTGCGCTATACTCATGAGAGAAGCCACTAGTGAATCCTATGGCCCCCGGGTCTACTTTTCCAACATATTGCTTTCCGATCTATCTTTTTGCCTATTTGTTTTCAGATCTACAAAACCAAAACCCCAAAAACATATTGCTGCATATTTTATTTGCTCTTTTTATTTTGTGTTCTTGAGAGATCTATCTCTCCTATCTATCACTACCTAATCTATCTTTTTACCGTAGAGAGATTGACAACCTCTATTTCGCGTCGGGTTGCAAGTATTTGTTGTTTGTGTGCAGGTGCTGCTTATCGGGTGGTGGTGATCCTCCTACTGGTTCGATAACCTTGGTTTCATAACTGAGGGAAATACTTACCATCGCTGTGCTGCATCATCCCTTCCTCTTTGGGGAAATACCGACGCAGTCACAAGCCACGTCAATGGAATTTCGGTTGCCGTTGCTGGGGAGGAAGCGCTCTCTTCTACGTGCCTATCGTAGGCGCCGAGGGGACTCCATCATCATCTACCAGGTTCCTAATCACAAATCTCATCTCCTTGGAATTACATTATTTGCCATTTGCCTCTCGTTTTCCTCTCCCCCACTTCACCAATTTGCCGTTTTATTCGCCCTCTTTTTCGTTTGCCTTTTTCTTGTCAGATCTCTTTTCTATTCATTATGGCTAGTTCTTCCTTTATTCCCTGTACTCCCGATAATGAGGTTCTTAATTTTAAGCAAAGGGGAGGGGAGAACCTAAAATATGCTTGGTGTAGGATTTGCAATGCTCATAATAGATCTATCCATAAGCAATCTACCGTTGTTCTTCTTTGCAGTTTTTATGTGGGCATCACCACTTGGTATAGATTCATCATTGATACGATTACCGGTGGGAATTTCTTGATGTCTCCATCTTTGGATTCTTTTAATGCTATGGGAAGTTTAGTGGGATCACCACCTCTTATGATCAATGAAACAACTTTAACTCTTGAACATGTTATGGAGATATTACATGCTATTGAAAAGAAGATAATTACCCAAGAACATCTTGAAAGTTTGGATAAGAAAATGCATAATATTGCTAATAAAATTGGGTCTAAGGCGGGAGATGCTTTTAAATTTCTTAAGGAAAAAGAAACCGTAGTTAACGAAAGGGTAGAAGAGTTTCCTTACCGGATTGATAAGTTGGAGGAGATTTTTAGCAATTTGGGTTCGGCCTTTTCTTCTATCAAAACTATTGAAAAAACTCCCGTAAAAATTGGTAAGACCACACCTAGTAGTCACAAGGGGGATCTTAAAATGACTAGTATTCATCCCGACTTTGTTGAAATCACAAGAGACCCTATCTACAAGAATGAATTTTTTGGTTTTCTTCCTAGGAGTGTTGTCATCGAGAATATTCATGCTAAATCCTAGAAGAAATCTAGTTGTGTGATTGAAGAATTGAAAACCAAAGATGACAATACTTGAATCTATGTGTTATGCCTAGCTAGGGGCGTAAAACGATAGCGCTTGTTGGGAGGCAACCCAATGAATAAATAAATTTTTGCTTTTTCCTTTCTGTTTTTGAGTGTTGACACAATTATACCTCTGTTATGATTGTGTTTTTATGGTTTATTTAGTGTTTGTGCCAAGTAGAGCCTTTAGGATGATTCATAGGATGAGTAGAAGCGATGCTGAATCTGAAACAGAAACTTTGCGTCCAGTATATGAATTTTCATTTTTTACTGGAACGTGATATTGAGCTGAAATTTGAACACAGTGTTTCTATACAAATTCCTTACGTTTTCCTAATTTTTCAGAATTTTTAGAGTTACAGAAGTATGGTTAGAGTACACATTACTACAGACTGTTCTGTTTAAGACAGATTCTGTTTTCGTTGCATTGTGTGCTTGTTTTGATGAATCTATGGGTTATATTGAAGGGTATGAGCCATGGTAAAGTTAAAATAAAGTAGGAATAATGCAATAATAAAATATGAATGGGTTTGCAACAGCACGTAAAGTACTGATTTGCTTTATTATACTAACGGATCTCACGAAGATTTTGTTGAGTTTTGTGTGATTGAAGTTTTCAAGTTTTGGGTGAGATCACGATGGATGAAGGAATAAGGAGTGAAAAGATCCTAAGCTTGGGTATTCTACCGCACCCCCAAGATATATCCAAATATAAAGAAGCAACTAATCTTGGGGATTCCCCCCGAGTGGCATCCCCTCTTTCTTCTAACGACCATCGGTATTTTACTTGGAGCTATATTTTCATTCGTCACATATCATGAGTTTTGCTTGGAGCGTCTTGTATCTTTGCTTGCTTTGTTTGTTAGTTTGTCACTTGTATCCTTGCTGGACACACCTATTTGAGAGAGCCAAAATTATGCTATGATTTGTTAGAATTGCTCTATGTGCTTCACTTAAACTTTTTGAGCTATAGAATTGCTCTAGTGCTTCACTTATATCTTTTTGAGCACGGTGTGCTTGGAAATTTTTGTAGAAATACACTCATGATTCACTTAGATTAATTTGAGAGTTAGTAAATTTTGAAGAAATCCTCTCATGCTTCACTTATACCATTTTGAGAGATGAAATCCTTATGCTCATGTGCTTCACTTAAATTTGTTTGAGCTTGCCAAAAAGCAATGGTAATATATCAAACTAGTCCCAAAGTGATAGATATCCAAGGAGGATATAATAAAAACTTTCATGAAGATCATTGGGCAAATTAAACTTGATTCTTTGTAATAGTTTTGAAACATGATGATAGTAATATGTGAGTCATGCTAGTGAGTAATTGTGCTTTAGTAGGAATATTGGTGTTAAGGTTTGTGATTCCCTATGCATGCACGAAAGTCAATAGTTATGCAATGAAGTTACATCCTACTTATGGTGCATTATTCGGTGTTAGTTATGCTCAATGCTCGCTTATGTGAATTTTCGTTTCTTGGTTTGGTTGCTTCTCAATCTATTTGCTAGCCTCCATTTGTACTAAGTAGAAATACTACTTGTGCATCCAAAATCCTTAAACCAAGTTTTGCCTTATGAGTCCACCATACCTACCTATATGCGGTATTTCCATGCCGTTCCAAGCAAATTTGTGTGTGCCATCTCTAAATTTTCTAAATAATTTTTCTCTTTTGTGTGCTCGTACCGCTCATGAGACGGTGGGGAGTGTCCAATATTTTTCCATGCTAGATGTGTTATTCTCAAGATGAGTGTTTATTCACTTGTCATTGCACGAGAGTGCGGCGGTAATAGGGATGCCCATTCCCGAAATGAAAAAGAAATAAAATATTTACTTTATGTTGTCAAATAATAAATTCCTTGGAAAGTGTTGGTATGGAAGGCAACCGTGGATACGGCCCGCCATGGAAAGTGAAAGTTCGGTGGAAAAAGGAATAAACTTTATTTTCTATCTGGGAACCGCCTATGATATATCTAGCATTGGGCATAGCTAATATTTGAGTGTGTTTCATGAATGGATCAATGATTGAGCATGATGGGCTAGGGATAACTTTCTTTAGTGTTGATATTTTGAAAGACATGGTTGCTTGTTGACATGCTTGAGTATTGAAGTCATTATGTTAAAACTAGACTATTGCTTTGAATCATTTACAAGTCCAAATGTCCATGCTATACAAAAGTAAAGAATATGAGATGAACATGTTAGGCAGCATTCCACATCAAAAATCTGTTTTTATCATTTACCTACTCGAGGACGAGTAGGAATTAAGCTTGGGGATGCTGATACGTCTCCAATGTATCTATAATTTTTGCTTGTTCCATGATGTTATATTATCATTCTTGGATGTTTTACAATCATTTTATAGCAACTTTATATCATTTTTTGGGACTAACCTATTGACATAGTGCCAAAGTGCCAGTTGTTGTTTTTGCTTGTTTTTTACTTCGCAGAATATCAATAGAAAACGGAGTCCAATCGCGACGAAACTTTTTGGAGATTTCTTCTGGACCAGAAGACACCCAGTGGGCCAAAGAAGAGCCAGGAAGGTGGGCTGTGGAGAGCACAACCCACCAGGGCGCGCCAGGGGGCCCCCGGCACGCCCTGATGGGTTGTGCCCTCCACGGGGCCCCTCCGCACCGCCTCTGATGCCTATAAATTCCCAAATATTCCAAAATCCCTAGAGGAGTCGACGAAACACAATTCCAACCGCCGCAAGTTCCAGAACCTCGAGATCCAATCTAAACACCATCACGGAGGGGTTCATCGTCTTCATTGGGCCTCTCCGATGATGCGTGAGTAGTCCACCATACACCTACGGGTCTGTAGGCAGTAGCTAGATGGCTTTCTCTCTCTCTCTTATGATTCTCAATACAATGGTCTCTTGGAGATCTATTTGATGTAAACTTTTGCGGTGTGTTTGTTGGGATCCGATAAATTTTGAGTTCATGATCAGTTTCTATCCATGAATATTATTTGAGACTTCTTTGATCTATTATATGCATGATTACTTATAGATTCGTATTTCTTCTTCGAATCTTTGGTTTAGTTAGGCCAACTAGATCGATTTTTCTTGCCATGGGAAGAGGTGCTTTGTGATGGGTTCAATCTTGCGGTGTCCTTTCCCAGTGACAGAAGGGGCAGCAAGGCACGCGTGTATCGTTGCCATTAAGGATAACAAGATGGGGTCTATTCCTACATGAATAGATCTTGTCTACATCATGTCATTGTTCTAATTGCATTACTCCGTTTTTCCATGAACTTAATACACTAGATGCATGCTGGATAGCGGTCGATGTGTGGAGTAATAGTGGTAGATGCAGGCAGGAGTCAGTCTACCTATCTTGGACGTGATGCCTATATAATGATCATCGCCTTGGATATCGTCATGACTATTCAATTTTCTATCAATTGCCCAACAGTAATTTGTTCACCCACCGTGCGCTATACTCATGAGAGAAGCCACTAGTGAATCCTACGACCCCCAGGTCTACTTTTCAAACATATTGCTTTCCGATCTATATTTTTGCCTATTTGTTTTAAGATCTACAAAACCAAAAACGCAAAAACATATTGCTGCATATTTTATTTGCTCTTTTTATTTTGTGTTCTTGAGAGATCTATCTCTCCTATCTATCACTACCTAATCTATCTTTTTACCATAGAGAGATTGACAACCTCTCTTTCGCGTCGGGTTGCAAGTATTTGTTGTTTGTGTGCAGGTGCTGCTTATTGGGTGGTGGTGATCCTCCTACTGGTTCGATAACCTTGGCTTCATAACTGAGGGAAATACTTACCGTCACTATGCTGCATCATCCCTTCCTCTTTGGCGAAATACCGACGCAGTCTCAAGCCACGTCACTCCCATGGTGATGTGTGGGTAGTTCCCTACAGACCTACGGGTCCGTAGTTAGTACCTAGATGGCTCTCTCTCTCTATCTCTCTCTCTTGATCTTCTATACAAAGTTCACCACATCTTCGCGGTGATCTATTCGATGTAATCACTTTGTGCGGTGCGTTTGTTGGGATCCGATGAATTGTGGGTTTATGTTCAGATTAATCATGAAAAAGATTTGAGTCTTCTCTGAATTCTATTATTATTCTTATTTGCATGATTATTATAGCTTCGTAAATCTCTCCGATCTATTGAAATAGTTTGGCCAACTAGATTGATATTTCTTCAGTGAGAAGGGTGCGTTGTAGTGGGTTCAATCTGGTGGTGCTCTATATCCCAGTGACAGGAAGGGACAAGACACGTCTTTGTATTGTTGCCACTAAGGATAAAACGATGGGGTTAATTCATATTGGTTGAGTTTTCTTTATCTACATCATGTCATCGTACTCCAAGCATTACTCTGTTTGTCATGAACTTAATACTTAGAGAGGCAAGCATAGAAGCGTTGTCAACATGGAGTAATAGTAATAGGTGCACGCAGGAGTTGGCCTATTTTCTTATGGATGTGATGCCTATATACACATGATCATTGTAGTGAATAAATTTGCATAACTATGTGCTTTTCTATCAATTGCCCAACAGTAATTTGTTTACCCACCGTATACCTACTACATGAGAGATGCCACCAGAGAAAACTACGCCCCCCGTGTCTATTCACTTATATATTTACAAAAGCTTTCTTTACCTTGATGCCATTTATTTACTTTTTTTATTTTAAAATTTACTTTATTCAACTATCATCTACACACTTCATTTGCTTGCAAATAACGAGTCCAAGGGGATTGAAAACCCTCTTGCCCATGTTGGGTGCATTGCTTCTTTGTGTGCAATCGCTGAAGATGGATGTTGCATGCTGCTCCTATTGGTTTGATAACATTGGTTCTCATTGAGGGAAATACTTATCTATACTGTGATGCATCACCCGCTCCTCTTCGTGGAAAACCCAACGCAGATCACAAGTATCAAGGACGTGCCAGAGAGCTCTGCCGCCAGAAGCAAGAAGGTCAAGACCGCCGTGCCTGTGACGAAGAAAGTGGCTACACGGGAGGACGACAAGGGCGGAGCTTTTACCATAAGTGCCACCCTTCACAACAAATAGAAAAGCACGCTCGTCTCCTTCCTGCGGGCGAATGTCGATGTGTTTGCGTGGCAACCATCTGACATCCCCGGTGTTCCCAGGGTGGTGATTTAGCACCACCTTGTTGTCTATCCCCACGCATGCCCCGTCAAGCGGAAGGTCAGGAAGCAAGCTCTGGAGCGGCAAGAGTTTATTGTCGGAGAAATTAAGAAGCTGGAAGCGGCATGCCTTATTAGAGGAGTGATCCACCCAACTTGGTTGGCAAATCTTATAGTGTTGCAGAAGGCAAATGGGAAGTGGAGGCTTTGTATCGACTTTGCTGATTAAATAATGCTTGTCCAAAAGACCTCTTTCCCTTGCCACACATTGACCAGATAGCCGACTGTGACCTTCTCTCTTTTCTTGACGCCTATTCTGGTTATCATCTGATCTTTATGGCTAAAGAAGATGAAGAGAAACCCGCCTTTATTACTCCATGTGGCACATACTGCTTTAAGTGTATGCCTTTCGGACTAAAAAGTGCTGGTTCAGCATTTGCAAGAGCAGTCGAGATTGGTTTTGAGCCTCATCTACACAGGAATATGGATGCCTATACGGATGATATAGTGGTCAAGACCAAGGACAAGGCTACACTAATCCAAGACCTAGAAGAGACGTTTACGAACTTGCGCAAGATTAACTTGAAGCTCAACCCCAACAAGTGTTCCATCAGACAAACTTCCAGGGTTCTTTATTTCTCAACGTGGAATTGAAGCCAATCCCGACAAGATCAAAGCAATTGAGCAGCTGGAAGCACCGAAACGCGTCCAGGATGTGCGCCGCTTGGCGGGTTGTGTTGCCGCTCTAAGCAGATTTATTTCCAAGTCTGCTGAGCGCCCCTTGCTGTTTTTCAAAATCTTGAAGAAGGTAAGTCCATAGAAATGGACTCCGAAAGCGGAGGCAACACTATAAAATTTGTAGAAATACCTGTCCTCAACACTGATACTAGTTGCGCCTAAGCCGCAAGAGCCGTTGTTTCTATATCTAACAGCAACTAATCAAGTGGTTAGTGTTGCATTTGTGGCTGAGAGGGAAATCGATGATGAAGAGGCTACAATTCCGGAGACGGCAGCCGACAAGCCAGATTCTTCTCCGGCAAGCCAAAATGACGCCAACATAAGTACAACGCAAGTTGTGCAGAATAAGAGGGTGGTGCAGTGCCTAGTCTATTTTGTCAGCTCTCTTCTGCGGGGGGGGGGGGGGGGCTATATCACGATATTCTGGTGTGCAAAATTTACTCTTTGGCCTCCTCATGGCCTCCCGTAAGCTGCACCACAACTTCCAAGCACACCCTGTCACCGTCGGCACTCGCTTTCTATTCCAGCGCATTTTTAGAAATCCAGGCAGGATAGTGGAGTGGGCGTTGGAGCTAGCCAGTTTTGATTTGAAGTTTGAAAGCACATCAACAATTCAAAGCAGGGCCTTGGCGGAATTCATTGCAGAATGGACACCAACACAAGACGAAGAAATTCAAGAGACTTCTCTCCCCTGCAAGGAATCATGCCAAGAATGGGTTATGTACTTTGATGGAGCCTTTTCATTGCAAGGCGCTGGTGCCGGAGTGCTGCTTGTCGCACCCGATGGAGAGCACCTCCAGTACGTCATCCGGATGCACTTTCCAGGGGAGAAATCTACCAACAACTCTGCTTGTCGGCCTGCGTACTGCAGTTGTGTAGGATCCGAAATATGTCTAGAGGGGGGTGATTAGACTACATGACCAATTAAAAATCTAGCCTTTTCCCAATTTTAGGTGTTGGCAAGTTTTAGCGATTGTAGCAAGTCAAGTTCACCCTGCACATGCATGACACGAAGATTTTTCCTGTGGTTCCGATAGGTGGTGTTATCGTACGTTCATGCTGATGGAGACTTCAACCCACGGAGGGTAGCAGACGCAAGAGTCCATGGAGGTCTCTACCCGTTAGGGTCCACAAAGTAGCAACCTCGTCTATTCCATCACGGCTTCCGTCCACGAAGGTGCGCCTAGTTGATGTGAGACTATCTTCTCCATTTTTCTTTTTGCCCCTTTGATATCAACCTCCAAATTCTATTCCACCTAAATGCTATGTCCAATGGCTCACGCTCATGTATTGCGTGAAGAATAAAAAGTTGATGCATATTGAAAAAGTACGATCCAATTTCCTGACTTGGACACCGTGGTGCTTAACTTTTGTATTAATGTGGTGAAGATGGAGCCATGCCTTGCTAATATAATAAGATTAATGGGGGGTAAACATTCCTTAAGGATCGTATACTTTGAAAGATTGATGATTTTGTTTCTTACACTTTAATTATTGCTATGTTAATATTCGTTGATTCATCATTTCTCAATGACCATACATGCATAAGATTACATAATGGATAGCATGTCACATCAAAATTTCTGTTTTTATCATTTACCTACTCGAGGACGAGTAGGAATTAAGCTTGGGGATGCTTGATATGTCTCCAACGTATCTATATTTTGATTGTTCCATGCTGATATATTATCATTCTAGGATACTTTTTGGGTCTTTATTTACCAATTTGAAATATTTTTGAGCACTAACCTATTGACCCAGTGCCCAGTGCCAGTTGCTGTTTTCTGCATGTTTTTCACTTTTCAGGTTTACAGTACCAAATGAAGTCCAATTGCCACGAAACTCTTTGATGATTTTTTCTCGACCAAAAGAAGACCTGGAAGCTTCGAAAGGAGGCTGGGGGCCGCACAAGGGCCACTCAAGCCAACAGGGTGAGCCCTGGGCGGGCCGCGCCCTGATGGCTTGTGCCGCCCTCGGGCGTCTCCCGCGCCCCTCTCTGGCCTATAAATTCACATATATCCTAAAAACCCTGGAGGCAGTCCCGAAACCCTTTTTCCGTCGCTCAAGTCTCTGTTCCGTCACGAGGCCATCTGGAGCTCCATTCCGGCACCCTGCCGGAGGGGGGATTGATGACGGAGGGCCTCTACATCAACCTTGCCGCCCTCATGATGACGTGTGAGTAGTTCGCCTCAGACCTACGGGTCCATAGCTAGTACCTAGATGGCAATCTCTCTATCTCTTGATCTTCAATACAATGATCATCGCATCTTCGCTTTGATCTATCCGATGTAATCCTATTGTGCGGTGTGTTTTTTGGGATCCGATGAATTGTGGGTTTATATTCAGATTATTCATGAAAAGTATTTGAGTCACCTCTGAATATTAAGATTCTTATTTGTAAGATCATTATAGCTTCGTAACGCTCTCCGATTTATTGATGTGCTTTGGCCAAGTAGATTGATCTATCTTCGATGGGAGTGGTGCATTGTGGTAGGTTCAACCTGAAGAGTTTCTATATCCCAGCAACAAAGTAGGGGACAAGATGAGTCTTTGTGTTGTTGGTACTAACAATAACACGATGGGGTTCATTCATATTGCTTGAGTTTACTCTGTCTACATCATGTCATCGTTCTCCATGCATTACTCTGTTTTACTTAATACTCTAGATGCATGCTGGATAGCGGTCGATGACTGGAGTAATAGTAATAGGTGCAGGCAGGAGTCGGCCTATTTGTTTATGGACATGATGCCTATACATACATGATCATTGCCGTGAAAATCGCATAACTATCCGCTTTTCTATCAATTTCCCAACAGTAATTTGTTACCCACCGTATGCTGCCTACATGAGAGATGCCGCTAGGGAAAACTATGGCCCCCAGGTCTATTCACTTATATATTTAGAAACTCTACTATTACCTTGTTGCCTTTATTTACTTTTTATTTTATTTTGCAATTTACAATTATCTACACAACTCATTTTCTTGCAAATAACGAGATCAAGGGGATTGACAACCCTCTTGCCCGCGTTGGGTGCAAGTTGTTTGTTCATTTGTGTGCAGCCGCTGAAGACGGTTGGTGATTGATATTCCTATTGGTTCGATAAACCTTGGTTTCATAACTGAGGGAATGCTTACCCACTTTGTATTACAATAACCCGTTCCTCTTCACGGAAAACCCAACGCAGATCATGAGTATCAATCTCCAAAAATCCAACCGTTACAACATTATTGCCCAACTCAGTGAAACCGGTCCAAAAACTCGGTTACCGACTAGTGCAAAATGTGGCAACTTTTGGCTTTTCGGTGAGACCGATATATAAATCTCGGTGGTACCGATTTTTGAAAACGACTACCCAGAGAGTTGGTCCAAAAACTTGGTTGGTCCGGTTCTCAAAACTCGGTGGTACCGATTCCTAAAAATGGCTAACCAGAGAGTTGGTCCAAAACTCGGTTGGTCCAATTCTCAAAACTTGGTTGTACCGAGATGCTAGGGTTTGGCTTAGGATCTGTCTGAGGCAAAACTCGGTAGGGCCGAATGGAAATTGTTGGTGGCACCGATTTCGGATATTTGGTTTTGGACAGAATATTTGTGGGAGAATTTCATGTGTATTTTTGGTGGCTAATCTCTAAGAACTTGAGCAACCAGATCATCATAGACACCTCATCCCCTTTTAATAGTTTTGGCTTTCCTATGGACTCAAGAGTGATTTCTCACAAAATGTAAAATTTAGAGTCTTCAAGCTCGTTGCCAATAGATGTTCCTTGCATCTAGGTAATCTCCTCACAATCCTTTTGCCAATCCATTCATTGAACTTCCTGAAATATACTTGGTGGAAACATTAGTCCAATGAAATATATGTTCTTATTAATTACCAAAACCACCTAGGAAGAAGTTGTGCTTTCAGGTTGATCTTGGAATCAGAAAGCTTATCATCCGTGGAGACTCATAGTTGGTTGTGCGGCAAGTAAATAAAGATTACCAGAGCCCCTTGATGGAGGCATCTATAGATAAAGTGAGGAAGTTGGAAGAGCACTTTGACGGTCTGCAAACTAAGCACGTTCCCCGTGCAGAAAACAACATTGCCGACGACCTGTCCAAGCGTGCCACTCAGAAGCAACCTGCGGAACCAGGAACTTTTCTGCTCCATCTGAATCAACCCTCTGCCAGACCATCATTGCGTCGGTCCAAGAAAAGAAAAGCAAGTTCTCGCGATTACTTTTTGACAGATCTCCTGCAAGCTATTGGCAAGAAGGTTGCCGGAAATGATGCAAACACCTGCGGGTGAGTAGCAAGCTCCGGCAAGGCCTAAGGCCATTGCCGTTGAAGCAAGCACTCCAACGGCAGAATAAATGCCTTTAGTCCTTGTCGTCAAGCCACAGGCTCCGGCATGGGCGCAACAGATAGTCCAGTACCTCCAAATAGGAGAACTTGCCGAAGAGAAAGAAGAAGGTGAAAGAGAAGCTCAACAGTCAACCATGTATCAATTTGTAGACAACATATTGCACGGAAGGCGACTGAACAGGGTGAAATTGAAGTGTATTATCTGGGAAGACAAACAAAAGTTGTTGGCGGTGATACATGAAGGTGTGTGCGGTTCCCATATCGGGTCCCGTGCTCTTGTCGGAAGGCATTCCGGCAAGGTTTTTTCTAGCCGACATCCCTTCAAGATGCAGTGGCTGTGGTAACAAGATGCGAAGCATGTCAATTCCACGCCAAGCAAATAGATCAATTATCTCAAGCCCTTCAAACCATTCCTCTTTCCTGGCCCTTCTCAGTCTGGGGGCTCGACATTGTCGGCCCCTTCCCTTGTGCTACCGGGGGCTTCGAGTTCTTGTACGTAGTAGTTGACAAGTTTACGAAGTGGCCAGAAGTAGAACCGGTAAGAAAGGTAACAACACGGTCAGCTGCCAAGTTCTTCAAAGGGATTGCTTGCCACTTTGGAGTAGCCAACATGATCATCACTGACAAAGGTACCCAATTCACAAGCCGCACCTTCATGCAGTACCGTGAGACCCTTGGAAGCAAGATCTGCTTTACCTCTGTAGCTCATCCAAGAAGCAACGGCCAAGTGGAAAGAGAAAATGCTGAAGTGCTGCGTGGCCTTAAGAAAAGAACATTCGACAAGCTACACAAGTGAGGGAGGCACTGGCTTGATGAGTTGTCGACAGTTCATTGGTCACTCAGAATGACAGCAAATCGAGCCACCGACAAGACACCCTTCTCCCTAGTCTATGGTGCAGAAGCGGTGCTCCCCATGGAACTCACTTATGGATCACCTCGAGTGCAAGCTTTCAATGAAGATGAGCAAGAGCAGTTTTGGCAAGATGACGCAATGCTCCTCGAGGAGAACCGTCTTCATGTTGTTGTGCATGCACTAGTGCAGCAACGTGCTATACAAATGGTTTTTAACCCCTTTCCGCGTCGTAGTTTTAAACCGTCGCCTTGCCTATGTAGGCGATAGGGGGGTCCATCCCACACAACACAAAAAATCATCGGCGATGGTGGCCAACGAACGCAAAGGTTTGGCAAAACTAAGCGTATGGGATGTTCGCATCTATCACAAACGAGAGTCACCGGTCAACCATTTGAGATATGGCATCCTTCCCATACGGATCATCCTTGCAACTCGTGTGAGATCAGGCTAACATTGCACACGCTATTCTGTAGCACACCGTTTACGATGTGCGCCGAATCGCAAACAGTTCATAATTGCAAAGCGTGTAGGATAAGGAGTATATCACGCACACTTATATTGTCCGAACTATTTGCGATATTTAACTAAGACGATAATTTAACCGTCATACAAGTATCAGACATGTTTAAGAAACGTCTGAATGTCGTACACGCGTCCGACAGGATAACTATCACATGCGCTATTCTGTGGTCCAATGTTTTGCGATGCATTCTATATCACAAACAGTTTATCATTTTAAACTATGTGCGACAGAGATTCTATCACCAACGTTGAATTCGGTTGCACCGTTTGTGGTATTGTCTGAAATCACACACGTTTTGCAAACGGCAACTATGTGCATGGGCGCACACGTTTTCTATCTGTGAAACGTGTCGGATCATGAGGTATATCAGAAACGAACTTACAAACCGGGTGCGGCGTAATAACCTGCAGAGCATTTTTTTATTTTAATCGCTACAATTTAAAATTGTACATAATTTGAACATGAAAGTAGGGAATAGATTTTTACATCATAGATAGGTTCATCAACCAATGCATTATTCCATTAACAGGTACATACGTTCAAGAAATACGTCAACGAAAGAATTACATAAGCACCAAATAAAGAATGATGAACGACGGTTGAATACTTGTATTAATGACGACAAAGAAAGAGGCAGAAGATATTCTGGTTGCTGTAAAAGGTTAAGCGGAAGGCCCGTAGTGTGCCCTCCTCCATGTCGAATGCACACACGACTCTAGCCCAATCCCTTGTGATGGTCGACCGCCCATCCTTCAATATCTTCATGACTTCCAGATAGTCATTCTAGTCTGGTAGAAATACATGTACATTTGCATGTCCAACAATCATGTAGTCTGAGAGGTGATCTTAGGTAGATTGCGTTGGGAACCACTACAAAGGAAAAAGATACAAAAATTGTCATCTAACAATTCATTATGTGCAGTAAAAAGGGTATAGAGTTCTGAGTTAATATACTGCATATCACTATTATCTTGGACAAACTGTAAATAAATAGTTTAATTGCCACATTTTGACCCATTGTACTAACAATCTTTATTAGTTACCTCGCATGATGCTCTCTTCGTGCCACTATATAAGATCTAATTACATCCATTGTACTAACATATTGGATGTATTAGCGTCTTATATTATGAGGTGGAGGGAGTATAACATAGGAAACAAATATAGCCATGTGAACCAAAAACCATTAAAATAGGCATATGCTCACTACATCAGGCTTAACAACAACCAAATAAAGTCATTCATAATGGTATTGTTGAATTTGCATAGAACAAAGCTTGCACTTAAACATCAAATTGTATAATTGAACATCACAGAGTGAAAAAATAGGGGTTGTATTACCTACACCAGGCTTAACAGGAAACAAATATGGCCATTGAATTGGTATTAATCAAATTGTACTGCACATTGTGAATAACTAAATAAACAAGGCATACTATAGCAACCAAATAGTCATTCATAGCGGTATTGTTGAAATTGCATAGAATGTACCATGTGCTTAAACATCAAATTCTATGATTGAGCATCACATTGTGACAAAACCGAAATAAACAGGGGCGTGTTAACTACACCAGTTTTAACAGGAAGCAATTGTATGATTGAACAACCAAATCTGGCAATTGAAGCTGGACATATGTTCACTACAAACAACCAAAAACAGATAAACAAGGTATATGCTCACTACAGATAACCAAACATAGGCGTTCGTGAAATTGAACTAAACAATTCATACTCCAGCATAGGGCGCACTTGTCGACGACAAGTTGTCATCGTCAATGAGGCCTGACTTGGCAGCCGATGATGCCAAAACACCGCCATAGAACACGACTTTCAAAAATGACAGAAGGGTCTTGTTGGCGATGAAGGCAAATTACTGACAGCAAAGCAGAGTAGATCAGAGGCATACTACAAACAACCAAATATAGGTATATGCTCACTACAGACAACCAAACATAGGCAGTGAAATTGAAGTGAACAATTCATACTCCAGCATATCAAATTGCACTTTTGAACATAACAAATCATACTCCAGCATAGCAAATTCCTGACAGCAAAGCAGAGTTGATCGGAGGCATACTACAACCAAATATAGTAATTGAAACTGGGCAAATGCTAACCACAAACAACCGAAAACCTTTAAAGGAAGCATATGCTCACAACAACAGACTTAACAGCAACCAAACAGTCATTCCTATCAGTATTGTTGAAATTGCATAGAAGATAGAATGCACCATGTGCTTAAACATCAAATTGTATGATTCAACATCACATTGTGAGAAAACTGAAATAAACAGGGGCGTGTTAAATACACCAGATTTAACGGGAACCAATTGTATGATTGAACAACCAAATCTAGCAATGGAACTGGACATATGTTCACTACAAACAACCACATATCACGGTAAACAAGGTATATGCTCACTACAGACAACAAAACGTATGCACTAAAATTGAACTGAACAATTCATACTCCAGCATATCAAATGGCACTTTTGAACATTAATTACAATTCATACCCCTTGGAAGAGCCTGGACACAGGGGGCGCACCGTGCACTCCCTGTTGTGGCAGCTAAGCTCCTTCCCTTTGGAAGAGCACGTCTACAGGGTGACGTCCCTGATGTCGTGGATGGGCTATTTCCCCTTGGAAGAGACGGATAGGGCGCCCTTGTCATTTAATGTCATTGTCAATGAGGTATGACTTGGCAGCTGACGATGCCGAGCCACCGCCACATATATAGAACACGACCTTCAGAAATGACAAAAGGGTCTCGATGGCGATGAAGGGGCATGGAGGAGATCGAAGGAGGTTGAACCCAAAGGGGTAGGGGTGCGTCACATAACCTGTGGCATAGCCCGCGTTAAGCCATCGCTGTCGACGAGCTCGATGTCGTAGCCGGCTGCCGGGACATACAGACATGCGCGAGCCCACTTATTAAATGCCCCGGGCCAGTCATCATAGTGAGCTTCCCCGTCGGGCCTCGGCGACCACATAGCCGTCGTCCAGCGGACAAGCCTTGATATACCTATTTTTGGCCATTCGCTCCTCCAGCTCCCCGGGAAGCATAGCGGGGCTGAGGCTGCGATGCTCTGGAGTGTGGGTGAGGATGGGGATGGGGATCTGCGGGAAAGAGGGTGCTTCGCAGGCCGACACTACGGGGTGGACCAGAGTTGTGCGTGCATTCAACATGGAGGAGCGCTACTGTCGATTGCATGGACGACTCTAGTCCAACCCCCTTGTGATGGATCTTCATGAGGACTTCGAGATAGTCGCGGGAAGGCCTTCTGAGGATGACGGTGGAGTCGGGGGCGGCGGCGGGGGGCTAGCTAGGGTTCGAGCGAGGGAGAGGAGTGGTGCGTGAAGGAGCGGAGGTTTTCCTTTTTTACGTAATCTGAGCAGAGGTTTTGTGGTGGGGAGGAGCGCTGCCAGTGCGGGAGCCACAAACATTGCACACAGCAGAAACATAATAAGTGTGTGCTATCAAATAGGAAAAACCCGCGGAACCGCCATTTTTCAAATGGCTCAAGGCGGTAGATATTTTTGCGAGGGAAGTCTCGTGGAGCCCAATCGTGTCCGGCGCCAACCAGTGGAATGTGCTGATGTGCTAGCGTAGGAGGGAATGGTGTATGTTGAGTGTAATCTTTTGCTATTTACTCCTAGAATAATAATATATATGATTTCGCCAAAAAAATTGCGGAAAGGGGTTAGAACACATACACGCCTGCATGTGGAACAAAAATATGTATGCACAGGGTGGTTCGATCGTTCAAAATACCCAACGCATAACTTTGATGTGGCACATGTCTCCTCGGTCACCACTTCGTGTCGGTGGGAGGGGGAATCCTAGCTACGAATACATGCCACCAAACAGGTCTCGCATCTCACTCATGCCGTAACACAAAAATGAAACATATACATGAATCCAACATGGTCAAACCACCCCATCTCTCTTCCGCTCAATGGTAGACTATGGACTATGAGCCTTGTAACATGGACATCCCGACCAAAGAATCAACATTTTGGCCAAAACTCTCCCGCTGTCGGTCGAAAGGATGGACATCCACCGAAGCCCATGAATGGGCGTGACACCGATAACCACACGGTGGAGTGTCGAAGACAGCCATGACCTGCAGGTGGCGCAAACATATGTACGGAAATGTTGTGTTGCGTTTGAATTCATTAATATATGTACCTCATGTGCAACTTTGATGTGGCACATGCTTTGGAACCGGAAAGTCCCCCCCTGGAGCGATTCATGACGCGTGCAACTAGTATGCCGAGCATCGATGGGAACGATTCACACGTACGCATGCGTGCGCTCAGACTTGGGTAAGGAAACTCAAATGACCTATATAATATATACCATAACACAAACCAATTGAAGAATCCACCATGGTAACCTCTCTCTCATTGTGATGGACGTCCACGCGGGCCCACGAATGGACTTTCCAACGACAACCACAAGAAGGAGTATCCGAAGACAATCACCATCTAAGTATGGATCAAACATATGTATGGAAGTGATGTGTGATGTTAATTTACATACCCAGCACACAAACTTTGGCGTGGCACACCTTCCTTGGGAATCTTAAAGTCCGCACGGAAAGCGAGGTTCACGACGCGTAGTATATATACCCCCCCCCATTCGAGCCGATGGGATAGACATACATGCGTACACTACACGCACACTAAAATTATACCATGTAATCTCACACCCATGGCCTACCGCAAAACATCGACCAAAAAAGAATCCACAATAATTAACCTCTCTCGTTGCGGTACAAAAGTACGTGAGGCCACACATGGGAGTGACATTGATAATTGTGCGAGGGGGGCAGTGTTCAAGGACAACCACCACCTCCATGCTGCCCTAACATATGTATGGAGGTGTTGTGTGATGTTTTGAATACCCAATGCACACCTTTGATGTGGCACCTTCGCAAACCGGAACAAAAACCACGGAGGTTCACAATGTGTACAATGAGCACGCGCGTTAACACATGCGCCCAAACTATCGTCCGGAATCTCACCATGATCTTCGCCGAAACACGGACTAAGATGAATCCACCTTTGATCAAACCCCTCTTGCCGCGCCATCCAATGTGATAGACCGCGCGGGGGCAACGAATGGGTGTGTCGGTGGTAACCGCATGAGTGAGTGTACGAGGACCACCACTACATGCATGAGACACAAACATATGCATGAAAAATGTCATGATCGGGATGCTTTAAATATATACCCAATGCACAACTTTTGATGTGGCACGTGCCTCACCTGAAGCTGGCAATGGTTAAAACTGTTACCCGCATCCCCATGGGTAATTACTTTATTAATTAGGGCACGGAGAAGTGCCAACTTGAATTCCCATGGGGAAGATGGTGGGTCAAATACCTTACCCAGCGTGCAGGACGGGGATGTGGATGGGATATATATAGCATTACCCACCTTAACCATGAAGTACTTATTACATGTGGGCTCTGAAATTAATAGACCCCACGTAATTAATTTGCGCCCTCGGTCACTCAAATTTCCACAGATCCCACCCCATCTGGCCCAAAAATCCCTAAGAAATCCCAAACTTAGCCGCAACATATTGTTTATTGTGCTGAAATACTATTTTTTTACTGAAATACTATCGAATGTTGTTCTTAAATGCATGTTGGGTTTCCCCACGGGGATATAGAAGTGGCGACGGGGATAGGAAACTTTGTATACCCGCGCACAGGTACAGAGACGGGTACGGGAATGGGAGGGCGGTGATGGGGACGGGGATGGGACTCCAATACACCCGCCTGAGTAATCCCCATTGCTAGCTTGATGCCTAACTAACCGAACAACCCCGCGTGGTGGCGCGCATACGACGCGTATTGTGTGCCGGACCCGCGCACCCCCACTTGTCCCACCACACCACCGCCACTTCGAGGCATGCATGTCAAACTTTTTCTGTAGTGCACATGCATGTGACAATAGGAGTGCAGTGTTAAACTTTGATTGTTAAAGAACATGAAGACATTTGTATACATTAAATTGATTCCTTAGGTATTTAACTTGTAAATTTCAAATTTGAACTATATGCACACGCGGTTGTGCGGCCAAATGGATTAGAAATTCATTTTTTTGTCTTGGGTGCATGTTTAGTCCCCATGAAAGGAAAAATAATAAATTTCAAACATTTTGGGGCCGCAAACATTGACTCTTGGCTTTTAAATTCCAGCAAATGCCCAGCTAAGCTAGAATTCTTGAAACATTGACATGATTTCATGATAGGGAACTTATATGTCATGGTAAATAAATCGTTCAATTTGAGAGAAGTTTTCATCGAAGCTTCTTGCAAACGGGGGCTTATTAATAGATGCAACACAGAACTATCACGTTAACATCGCAAATGGTTTATTAATCTAAACTGTTTTTCTTTAGTCTGCGTATTAGCGTTGGGTAAAGTCAAGCTTTGTAAACTTTGACCAAAGTTATAGACAACAATATTGACGTTTACAATTAAAAATTAATACCATTAGATTCTTTATTGCATGTACTTTCACATCATATATATTTGTCATGGTAATTATTTCTATTTCTTTCTACAAAGTTGGTCAAACTTTATCAAGTTTGACTTCAGTCAACTCTAATATGCAGACTAAATAAAAACGGAGGGAGTAAGTGCCGTAGCTTCAGAGAAAAACAATACACGCCCCGCGATCTATGCAAGCAGATATGATTTGATGGGACGCATGCTAGCAGATCACCGCGCAGGCTGACCGGGATGCGTGCGAGTAGGTGTGTGAATTGATGGGAGGCGTGCTCGCTACGCAGTTTTGCAGGCAGACGTGTCGTCAGGCATGTGAATTGACGGTGTGCATGCCAGCAGTCCGGCGCGCTGGCGGCTCACCGGGAGGCAAGCCATCCCTTTAAACCACCGCCCGCCTCCCTCTCAAGTCCCAACTGCCCTTTATTAACGGCGCCCGAGCCACTGGTTTTAACATTCTCGCTACACACAATCCTCTCTCCCTCCCTGCATCCTCGCCGCCGTTCTCAATCGTCATCAGCAGCCTCGCTGCACCATGGGAGGGAGTACCCACGTCGGGGCCAGTGAAGCACCCGAGCACAGCGTGAAGGTGGGCATAGAGATTGCGGTCATCGGAGATGACGTATCGCGCGGAGAGCAGCGCGGCCTTGAATTTGTCGCCGCCGTCGTGCTTCCCCAGCCGGAGCCGGTGGTCCACAACGACTCCGATGACAACGAATCGGACGGAGAACTGGTTGGTCATCTATACCCATTTTTGGTAAATACATATAATAGGCTGATTGGTTTGCTAACAACATTTGGCATTGCTGCCAATATTTGGCAAAATCGAAAGTTGGCAACATTTGGCAACCTTTTGTGAGATTGATAACGAGAATTGGTATGCAACCAATCTCTAGCCAACATTTGGCAGTTGCTAAAATATGGCATGCCAACTTTTGGCATCAAACCAATTAGCTTTGATTTAGGGTTCACATTGTCGCATGATATATTATATTTCATAATCTCTGCCTTGTGAATTCGCATTATAAAATATACGGACGTCACATTTTTTACTATGTATAGTTGCTATCTGACGATGTGGACAGCGAGGATGAAGACGTCCACGAGAGGTTCAAGAGGCAAACGCTCAGAGAGCTTATGGATGGAGAGCATAACATGCGCGTTTGGAAGAATGGGGGCTATGGATGCCCGTTCTGCAACCATAAGATTAACAACACGTATTCTAGTGTTATGGCGCATGCAAGATGACGAGCCGTTGGCTCCTTCAAGCAGAAGTATTCTCGCAGGATAGCGCACGCCGCGTACGCCTAGTTCCTGGAGAATCTTAACAATCAAGCATGCAGATGAGATGTTGGATTGAATCTATCTAGTTCGTGTGTATTATATCTATGCTTGTGTATTATATCTTTTCCGAGATTGAAACTGTGCAACGACTTTCATTGTGCCACGTCATTTGTGTTCTGATTGGCCATCACACCGAAGTGCTAGTTTACTTGAGAGTAATATTTATGTAGGATTTATCACACACGGTTGGATCTAATACACCGTTTCCACCGAAGCACATTATTCTTGGACAAAAAAACCTCAGCACCACTTAAAAAAAACCTCAGCACCCACACGTCACAAAACGCTCGCCGCTCCCCTCCCACCTCCCCCTCCCCCTCTACCTCCCTAGTAGCACCTACACTAACACTACTCCGGGACTCTCCATGCATGTCACCGCCTATCCCCACGGCAACGACTTAGCTCAACGCCTGTCGCCGCCGGCGACTGCCGGCAAACGCCACCGCATTTCGCCACTACTGCTTGTCGCGGCCCATCGGCACTAACTTTCTCGACGCTGCTCGCTGCCCAGCTCGCCCGATTGGGGAATCTTCGGTACTGGTTTTTTCCCCATGAAGAACCATGTAACTAATCTACTGAAATATTTCCGTTCATCTCTTGTCCCAGTCCGTCGGTCCCTTTTAATCACCCATCCGAAATCGCCGTGAATTCATGTTTCCTCTAGATGATTCGAGGGTTTTCATTCATAGAGTGTATAGTGCAAGGACACATCAGGGCTATTCGGCCTCGTTCAAAAAACCGAGGAGTTCCATCTCACCATACCAGACGACTTCACGAAGCGCACGGTATGTTCAATCTCAGATTACCTGGGTTGACATTCATGGCCTATACTTTTCCTGAACCTATACTATATATTGCTACATTTGGATAAAAGGTGCCACATGCAGCATTTGCGTCAAATGTGATTTCTTCTTCTTATTATTCTTCTCCTTCTATATTAGGCAAATTAATGTTGTATTGTTCTTTCGTTTACTCTCATATACATTTGCACGACATGATGGTTACATTATATATTTACTTGTAATTTTTTGTCCTTTCATATCAACTGATGTCTTGTTCTTTTAACTACTACTCCCATAATATCATGTTACCCTGTTCTTTAACAATCTTCTCAATTCCTGCAGTACATCCCTTGCTTTGCAACGACAACTGTAGTGGTAAATCTTGGCCTTTACATAACTGAAGACTCCAGGGATGTCATATTCAGCACAAACCATGGATTTACAATCGTTGTTTCTATAAAATTTGATGAAGATTGTCACTCCTATTTTGAAGAAGGCCTTTGGGAAGAAATTTCTAAGTTTTATGTACTGAAAGCCGGCACTAAAATTACGGTGCACCTAAAAGAGCCTGGCCATATGATAAATGCAAGCTTCCCCGATGACATCCTCCGTCCACACTCTGTTGGAAGTAAGTGTTCTTTCTAGTATCTACATGTTGACTTGCATAGCAATATCAAAGTAACTATGTAGTATTTCAGCAACCAATTGGGATTTCATTTTCTTAATCTGTTAAAATTATTCCTACCTAGTAACTTGTAATTACCAATGCACTATTCTTCTGCCCTGATCTAGCTACATAATCACTATCCTCCCACTACTCTACTCTTGACAGAAAGAGCCGTCGGCAGCCATTCTCTGGATGTGGATGTCGAGGTTGTCAGCAACCGGAGGCGGGCTGAGCCAGAAACACAAGCGCCTCCGATAGGCCTAGACTTCATCAGCAGCCTCCCCGACGATATGTTGAGAGTCATCATCTTCCTCCTCCCTATCGAAGATGGCGTGCGCACAACCGTCCTCTCCCGGCGGTGGCGCCCCCTATGGCATTGTGCCCCTCTCGGACTCATCAGCGAGCACATGCTCTGCACTGGCTATCGCAAACGCTTGGATGCATTGTCCCAGATCCTCGGCACGGACTGTGGCCCAATCAAAGGCCTTACTATGGGCAAGTTCTGTTCCAATGGCAAGGACCAAGCCAAGCTTGACGAGTGGTTCTTATCGACCGCCCTAGATCATCTCGACAAGCTCACTTTTAATGATGGACATATGCGCCCGCTGCCACCCTCCGCGCTGTGCCTCGCGCCAACGCTACGCATCGCCAGGTTCATGAACTGCCATTTCCCCCAGATTAATGCCAATCCCGCTCTTTTGCTACCTTGGCTGAAGCAGCTTGAGCTCGTCGCCGTCTGCATCCCCAACGACGACATGGAGCGCCCGCTCCGCGGTTGTACTGCGCTCGAGTACCTTCATCTTCAGGCGATCAATGGGTTGAGTAGCCTCCACATCACCTCCATGAGTCTCCGGGCAATTTGTGTGTATTGTTGGTGCTGCAACAGGAGATCGCACAAGGTGAATCACCAAATGGTCATTGAGGACGTGCCTTTACTTGAGAGATTAGTTGTTGTTGATCAACAAGGTCCAACAAGAATGAGGGTTATTCATGCCCCGAAATTGACAGTGTTTGGCTACTCGCCCGTCAACTTATCTGAACTTGTTTTTGGATCCATAACCGTTCTGGTACAACAGTCGCCCTCTTCTCATTCTTGAATTAACATTTTTTTTCTCTATTCAAGATGTATGTTCGTCTGTCATCCAGAAAATTCTATCGACAAGCTCAACCCCGTATCTGCGCACAGTGAAGGTCTTTGCAGTTGAATCTATCGGCCCCGACCTGGACCAAGTTGTCAGATTGCTGAGATGCTTTCCGTGCCTGGAGAAGCTAAATGTCGAGGTGATGCTCTTTCATGTTAAATTTTAACCGCAAGGGAGTTCAATTTTTGAAACCTTGCAAATCATAAGAGGTCCCTTGTGTGTCCAAGCACTAATACATTCTCTTCTTTTGCAGATACGGTTAGGCCCGGTAGTGGATAATGTGATGCAATATAACAATCACATCGAATGCCTTGATCTCCATCTCTCAGAAATTACTTTGAACTCCTACCGAGGCACCTTACCGGAGATTATATTCGCCAAGTTCTTTGTTGTGAGAGCAAGTGTGCTAAATATAATGAGATTTTCCCTACATTTATTGCACAAAAAAGAATGGTTTGCTGATCAGCTCCGGCGACTAGGACAGAATGTAAAAGGCTCTGCAGAAGCTCAATTTTGTTTTGTAACTTGAGTTGGCAGACTATTCGGAAGTCCATATGTCAAGCCCATAAATGACATGTCAGTGACGGATCCCTTTGCAGAAATATTGAAGTTGCCAAACTAGTAGTAATATCAGTATGAACCTATCATATATGTTCATGTTCAGCTGATCACCGCGGGCGTCTAGAGCTGCATGACAAAGTTTCTGCATAAGCTGAATTCCATTTCTATTATCGGTTTGGACCTTGTAATCTTTGAATTTGAGCCTTGTAATGCTGGAATTTGAACCTTTGTACTATTTCTGTCACTTGTGATACAACCATGCAAATGGCATCTTATGAGGGAGACTCGTATTTTGGTAGTACCATCTTTTCCTTAGTATGCAATGGACAATTAATATTTGGACATTAATACGCAATTGACGATTAATAACCGGACCTTAAGAAGCAGAACCACGATCGAGGGTATCCTGCGTGGCTCCAATGGCGCTCCCAGCGGCTGCCGACAACGAGCGCCAGTTCACCATGCATGCCGTAGTGGACACACACAGAAGGTTCGCGGGGCTCTCAGTGGTGTACACCAAACATCTGATCTGGGTGGAGAACTCCAACGTTATGGACCTGTTACTTGACGAGGACAAGTACAAAGTGGTCTGGTTCGACCTCGCGTCCCACCGCGTCCTTTGCTCTCGCGTCCCTCCGCGTGCTCTGCTCTCGCGCCTGTCTGCGCGTGCTCTACCAGCGGTTGGGGCCGGCCCACGATCACGTTCGAGGCTCCAAATGCATGCGGTTGCGCCATACGTGTCGCCCCATGCAGTTACGTGCTTCCACAACCAAATCACGCGCTGCAAAAACTGCCATCCGGACGTGCTGGTTTTCCAGGACATCTGGCCCCCATTTATACCCACGGCCATTAACCATAGTCTCTTCAAGCTTTTGATCGCGCCGCGCAACACAATAAGCACCCCTCGACAACGCATACAGAGAGGATGTCCAGCGGCGCTCCAATGGAGTACGATGTGCATCATGTGGAGACCCACATGAGGAAGACGTACCTCATGGTGGTGTACACCAACGACCTGGGCATGGTGGAGGACTCCATCGGCACTATGGAGCGGTTGCTTGATGCGGATGACAAGTACAAAGTAGTCAGCCTTGACCTCGCTTACACCGGCGGTCGTGCCGGGCATGATCAGAAGGTTGCCGTCGCCCAGTTGTGCATCGGCCATCACGTCCTCCTCTACCACTACTGCCTGGCCACAGTGCCTTGCGGGTGTTTCACCAGGTTTGTCAACAGCCCCAACTACATGTTCGCTACGGTTGACACCACCAACGATCAAAAGGTGCTCAAGACTTTGGGCTTGGCCTGCCAGAAGCTTGTCGACATCCGCGCCCACTACAAGGTCTGGGGCAGCAAGAAGAACATGGACTCCCATGTTGACCTGGGTGAGGCCATCATCGACCCCTACTACAGAGACATGAAGGCTGAGTGCGACAAGAACAAGCCTGTCTAGCACAGGGCCTGGGTGAAGAAACTAGATAATATCACCTCCAGACCATGGCCAAGGAAGCGTACACTTGCTACGAGATGTTCAGGTGGGTCGTTGACTTGAGGAAGTGCCTCCTACCTGAAGACGACGCGGGATCGAGCTACAAACAGAGCGGTGGCGGCAAGCGTCACAGGAAGTAGATGATTTGATGATCGTTTCTCATACTCCCTCTATGCTGAAATATTTGTAGTTTTAGAGGGATAAGTTTATTATTCATGTAATAGTTTATTGAGGTGTGTGCCAATGTTATGTGTGTAGTCACTTATGTATTTGGATGCTTAATTAGGTTATGGCAATCATGTTGTTATGTGTGTAATTGTTTATTGAGGTGTGCTAATGTTAGTGTGTAGTCACTTATGTATTTGAATGTTTAATTTGGTTCTGTAATCATGTTCTTCTAAACAGAAGCATAGGTGTTTGTGCGCAGATTGAGCAAATCACATCGCATGCGGAATAAACAACCAAATCTGTCGGTGATGATTTCATCAGTCCCTGACAGTTCTTTATCCGGAACCGTTTGCCCACACCACATCCGAATGGCCAGTGTATGCTGTACATCACACGCATCTTGATCTGAGCAACCGTTTGTGTTATTTTTGCTTATCGCACACAGTTCATCCCATTGGCATGTATGATGTCTATCACACACATCTTGATCTATGTAACCGTTTATGTTATCTTATCGCATCACAAACAGTTCATCCGAGTGACCTGTATGCCATCTATCGCACACGTAATCATCTACACAATTGTTTGTGTTCTGCTGGATCAGCGTAAACAGTTTATCAGGGTGAACTGTATGTCGTACATCGCACACACTTGTATTTTTCTAACCGTTTCCGTTATATTGTCCAATCGCAAACATTTTATCTGGGCCAACTGTTTGCCACAGATCACACACGCAACTTTTTTTGGGATCGTATCTGATGGACCCGCCATTGCACACAGTTCACGTCATTAGCAACGGAGCTATAACTATACCATTTGCGATTTGGTCATCGCACATAGTTTCGTCGAAGGGTCTCTGATTGTTGTGTCGTCTTTGGACCATCCTGCAGTAGTGATGCCGCACGTTACCAACAAGCCTTCCGCTGCTACCATAGCCTCAAGGTTCATGCCAGGAGTGTTGGGGAAGGCAACCTTGTCCTTCGACAGATCCAGTCCGTGAAGGGAAGCAACATGTTGACGCCAAAGTGGGAAGTCCCTTACTGGGTGGTACAAAGTCCGTAGGCTTGGCACAGTCCGCCCAGAGACCGAAGATGGAACTCTGGTGCAAAATTCGTGGAATATCGAACATGCTTGTCGGGCCTCCCGGCAAGCCCCTTTTGTACGAGTCTGCCGGCAAGGCATGTAAACCTTTGTACAAAGCTAGGAGAAGACCATGTGCATAATCAATAAAGCTAAGTGTTCTACAACTTTTTGTCAAAGTACATATTTAAATTATGTATGATTGTACGAAATGTTGTGTTCATTTTAACTTCTGTGAAATGGTTGATGGACCGGCAACGTTCCTCGCCTCTTATTTTCTCTTCTTTCTTTTTCTCAAAAGAAAGAAGGGGCCCTCGCGTGCAAGTTTTCCCGGGGGGAGTGATGGTATGGATACCCAAATGACGGTCAAGTTAATCATTTCGCGACAAGAAGTACAACAAAGAAACGTTAAGTTTTTAAAATTTAATTTCTTTGTTATAAACGCCTTTTTCCTTGAACGATTTCAACATTTGTATGAGAAAACCTGCACGTGAAGGACTCTTGCCGGAATTTTTTGTGCTCCTAGGTTGTTTCGAGTCCGCTCAGCAACCAAGGTAGCTGCACTAAGGATGGCAATGTGATCTTGCCTGCAGCGACATTTCCGGCAGGCTGCTAAGGACCTGTTCCTAAAGCGCTTGCGGCAAGAATGTGCACACCGGCAAGTATTTCCAGCAAGCATAGGAATTGGAAACATACAAGTACAGAGTCAAGTGTAAGGAAAAGCGGCCATTCGTTCAAACAAATAGAATATATTACATCCATAAACAAAAGTGCATCACTAATTCAAGATGATTGTCTTTGATACATGTGGGGCACTGGCGACAAGAATGAAGCGAGAGGGGTTCACTCCTTCAGCTTGACGGAACCGACCCTCTCAGAGATAGGCATGACAAGAGCTTCGGCGGCACTAGTATTGGCATCCTTTGGCTGGTTGGAGAAGGCATTGGCATCCTTGATGAATTTGTCGGTCCGGTCCTCCTCATGCTTCTCTAATGCTCCGAGGAGCCCCTCGAAGAAAATGGACAGCCTGATGCTCTCCACTTCCCTGCCAGCGCTAGAAAACTTCCACTTCTCGAGGCCCATGGCGGCTAGCTCGGTGGAGAGCCTGTCGGCGATGTTCACAAGCTGCTCTGTCCAAAGTGCAAAGTTCTTCTTGAAGTCATTGGAGGAGTGGGCGGCAGAGGCGATCATCTCCTTATCCTTTCGGAGTTCTTCGAGCAGGGCCCTTTCCTTGGTCTTAGCATCCTCAAGGTGCTCCTCCAAAGTGCTCAGCTTTAGCTTCAAGTCAAGGATGGAGTCGGCAGCAGCAGAGAGCTCTTGTGTCTAGCTGGAGATCGCCATTTGCAGCTCTCCTAGGGTGTGAGCTGCCTTCTGCGCACTCTCCTTCAACTCCAAGATTTCCTTGCCGGAAGCGGCAAGGTCCAACTCCAGCTGCGGCACTTTGCTATCTAGTTTAGTCTTGGTGGCCTCAGCAGCTTCAGCAGCCTTGACGGCCTCTTGAAGCTTGCCGGCATGCTCTGTAGCTTGCGCCTCGATGGACTCCTTGTGCTTCAACTCCACCTCTTGAATTTGATGTGCTAGCTGGATGTCAAGCTTGGCGGCGATGGCTGCCTCCCGAGTGGCATGGTCCTCCTCATGAGAGTCAAGCGCGGCCTTGCGCTTGATAAGATCTGCATTAGCAGCAGCGATTCTTCGGTCAGCCTCCTCTAGTGCATGCTCCACCTCATCCTTTTCCAAGATGAATTTCTTCATGGCTTTGGCGAGCTGGGCTTGGCGGGTGGTGAGGTCTTGGCGGCATTCAATGAACCAGGCCCCCATCTCGCTAAGGCGCCTCTGGAAATCAACTTCTGCATCAGCAAGGATGGCTTCCCGGTGGTCGAACCTCTCCGAGCGGCTTCCTTAGTGAGTTTGTAACTGCTGGAGGTTCTTGCTCATGGAGAGAAGGATACCATGCTCCTTGGCCTCATCAGTGTCGTCGAATGGATCAACAGTAACTGCTCCTCCAGTTGTGGCGACAACGCCATCAAGAGTTTCCCCCTCTGTGAAGGCTTCAAGGATCACCCTATCGGGAGTGCTAACGAACTGCAGGTCGCCAACTTTAAGGTATCTACTGGGTGGTGGCACCTCGGAAGTCGATGGACTGGTGGCAGCCTTGCCGGTTGCCCCTGCCTCGATGAGCATGCCCTTGACAGGCGCTCCCGAGACAAAGTTGTCTTCAGTTTCTACGACCGCCTAGAGAAACACCTCTCTAGAAGCCTTCTTGTTGGCCTCTTCCACAGTCCTCCTGGCGGCCTCATCTTCTACCTTGGTCTGTCTAGCCTCGACGGCTGTTTACTTGGCAATCTCTCCAGTGTTGACATCCACATCCATCTCATTAGTTGGGGGCAGATCTACAAGTAGGGAGGAGGAAGCAGGAAATCAAACTCGGATGAAGTTCAAGAAGACAAAAAAAGAGAGAAACAAGACAGAAGAAAAACTTCGACATCAAGAGGCTCACCTATGGGTACTTGTTGAGAAGGGGCATCGCCTTCTCCGGCAACATCCGTTGCCGTCGCATCAATGCCGGCAGCTTCGCCTACCGGCACATCCTCGGTGCGGACTGGCTCATCGGCGGCGGCCCTTGCCGGGGAACTCCTCTCCGGAGTGGAGTGCGTCTGAGCCGCCTAGGGAAGGTCCACCATTGGATGCTCCTCCTCCTAGTGCTCCACAACTGTCTACAAGGAAACAAAAGAAGCGGTCGCACCCGCGCCAGCGCTCACCAGCGGGTACTGAAAAATACTTCCCTGCTGGAGGCTGCGTTGGGGGCTGTTGACGACTGCGTCCACCTCTGGAGCGGAGCTAGTTGTTCCCTTTGTGGCAGGGGTAGTTTTGGCCTTCATAACCGCCCGCTGCGCCAAGGTTTCTTGGTCCCTGCAAGACGCCAATGACAATATTAAGAAAAACGGAAGCATCAAGGATTCAATATTAATGAAGGACAAGTGCGGATACTGTTGGGCCTCTGGGACTGGGGCTACCCAAGCCCGTCTGCCCGCTGCCCAGGCGTGGCACTGGCCCTAAGCACTGAATGGCCCACCAATCGTCTTCATGAGGAAAGCCCTCGCGAGAGCCCATGCCTCGCGAGGCGTATGATGACCACGCCATCACGAGCCTCCCGGGGCCCCCTCGCGGAGCCACCCCGAGTGCCCTCGCGGGACGGGGCCATCGAGGTCGACCTGGCGGGGTCAAGCAGTACTACTCCTTCACGTGGTTGACGTGGCACGCACCGAGCGGCCCCGAGGGCCGCAGCAGCTGGCGCGGGCAAAGAGGCTTTCCTCTTTGGTGATAAGTGAAAGGCGCCAGCTCGCGGGTTCCCAAAGCGACCTCCAAAGGTTGCCCTTCCAGTGCCAGAGGACCAGGACCAAGGGCTCGGCAAGACGGAGGTCATCCCCGAGCCCACAGACGTGTCACGGCGAGGAACTTTAGCAGGCGGAGACCACCTTTTGTCAGGATAGGCTGTAATCATGTCCCCTTTCAAACTGGTCATTGTGGTGACCCTTACCGCCTGATATTTTCGGGGAAGAGGACCAGGGTCGATACAAGGAGGGAACCGGCCACCGTAGAGAGGAGAGACACCTTTGGTTGGCAAGAACTTGCCTTGTACTCATCTTCCACCTCAAGCACTCCACCAAGAAGGAGTAGGGTCTTACACTGCGAGGTGGCCCGAACCTGGGTAAACTCTGTGTGTCCTTGTTCATCTTCCTTAGCTCAAACCGCCGGAGAGTCGCCGTGTGGTTGAGAAGTAGAGTAGGGCAGGAAAGCGAGCGCACCCCAGTGTTCGAACCTTCTAGGGTCTGCGGAGCCCCGATTCTGACATTTGGCGTGCCAGGTAGGGGTGTGCCGATGTTCTCCAGCTCCGTTTCGACTCCGGCTTCATCAACCCCATGGCCGACGCTCGCCGTGTGCGCGCTGAGCGCAGGGCGGCCCGGGTCGTTCAGACCGCCCCAGTTGGCCACGGTGTTCGTCGCCACTCCGTCGGCGCCGAGGGCACGGCGGCCACCGACCCCGCTGCCCGCGAGCAGTAGGACTCCTCCGCGCACCCCTCTGTGCAGCGGGAGGGCCGCACTGCCACGGCTTCCTACTCCCACGCCCGCCTCGTGCGGGTGAACGCGCAGGCGGCACTGCTCATGGCACGCGAGCTGCTCCGCTGCCGCCCTACAGACGCCGGCTACGATGCGTGGCTGGGCTGCATCACGGAACTCGTCACCGCCGCCGGGGAGGCCCCGGTGCCCTCCCGGCCGTTTCGCCCCCCGCCGTCCTGCGCGGGAGAAGTGGCTCATGGAGCGCCTCCGCCTCCTCCCTTGCACGACGAGCGGGTCGAACCCCAGCACGACGCGCGCCCCCGCGACCAGCGCCATGAAGCACCCCCGTGGGACCAGGACGAGGCTAACTACCATATCGTCAACCACGCGGCGCCTGACGCGCACGCGGTCCTTGAGCAGCAGCACCAACGTCAGGACCGGGTCGCGCAGAATGTGGCCGCGGCCGGGCGCCAGAACGGGGCCGCCCTCGCGCGCGGTGGTCCTCTGAGCACTGTGGGCTGTCGGGCCTTCACCCGCGAGCTTCGGAGAGTGGTTTGGCCTGCCAAGTTCAAGCCTGAGCTGCCCCTGCGCTACGACGCCACCCTCGACTCCACAGAGTTCCTCCAGCTCTACGCACTGAGTGTGGAGGCAGCGGGCGGCGATGACAAGGTCATGGCGAATTGGCTCCCGATGGATCTCAAGGACGGCGCGCGGTCCTGGCTTCTGAACCTGACCGAGGGTCCGGTCTCGTCATGGAGCGAACTCTGCGAGCTGTTCATCGCCAACTTCAAGGGCACGCATGGCCATCCCCTCTCCATCAACGACCTGCGACGCGTGAAGCAGCCCTGGAGATGTTCATCGCCAACTTCAAGGGCACACATGACCATCCCCTCTCCTCAAGATGTGCGAAAAGATAACGACAATCTCAGCTCAGCCCTGGAGATGTTCAACATCTCTGACAAGTGCGCCAAGGCAGAGGAGGGCCCACTGTTCACCCACGATGACCTGGACGCCGCGCAAGATGACGACAAGGCCAAGACCAAGGAAGTCAAGCACAAGAGCCCCACCGTTCTTGCGGCAGAGCCTGAGCAGAAGCGCGGCCGTGACCATACCGCGCCCGAGAAAGACCGACGCCTGTTCTGCATCTACCACGACCTGCACACCCACGGCACTAAAGACTGCCAAGAGCTCAGGATCCTCCGAGACGAGCGTGTTGGCCGGCACCCGGAGCGAAGCGACCGTGGCGCTGGCCGTGGAGGCGGTGGTGGCCGGTGGGACGGTCATGGCGGCAATCCCCGCCAGGGCTGGCAATAGCAGCCTCGTGACAACGGCCGGCGCGATGAGCCTCGTGAGGTGCGTCCTCGGGACAACGCCGCGCTTCCCCCGTTGCCGCCACCACCAAGGAGGAACGATGAAGGCCAACGTGATGACGATGCTGGGGGCTACCAGGAGCCTCGTGCGGTGGCTTGCATCCTTGGCGGGGCCCACATCCCTTTATCGAGCCGCTGGTTCAAGCAATTCTCCTGTGAGGTGAACGCCGCCCTCCCAAGGCTGGAAGCCGTGAATCCCATCAAGTGGTCCCAGTATGCCATCTCTTTCGATGTCGGGGACACCCTCAAGTCCTCAGCCGCCGCGGGTGCACTCCCCATGATGTGCACCCCCACCATCAGCAATGTTGCCGTCACCAAGACCAGCATCGATGGAGGCGTGGACCTCAACGTGCTCTCGGTGGAGACCTTCGACACGCTCCAAGTGCCCTACGACCAGCTGATGCCGACCAAGCCATTCTCCGGAGTGACCAGCGCCTCCACCACTCCGCTGGGGCAGATTCGCCTCCCCGTCACTTTCGGCACACACATCAACTACCACATCGAGCTCATCGACTTCGACGTGGCGCACATCAGCCTCCCGTACAAGGCCATCCTGGGATACCCGGCACTGGCCAAGTTTATGGCAGCAACGCACCATGGCTACAACGTCCTCAAGATGCCGGGATGCAGCGGTGTAATCACCATCGCCTACGATGAAAAGAACGTAGTCTGCTCCCTCGAGCGTGCCTACAATCTTGCGGCGGTGGAGCATCCCGGAGACGCGGGGGATGATGAGCCTCGCGAGGCCGCGCCCCCAAGGAAGAAGCAGTTGTTGCCCGTCCCAAGCCTCGCCAAGACCAAGAATGTAGCCCTACAGACGCGGGTCCTGCACTCATCGCCTGCACCGACCGCCTCCCTGCAGAGGAAGGCGCGCCCGTCGCCTCCCTCAGGCTAGGCTGAGGGGCTTCCGCGTGGGAAGCGTCCAACTTGGCCGGTATGACAAGGGAGGTGCTCGGGCACCACTTGGAGGCGTGCCTCGTAGCACGCTCCTGGTGGGAAGGAACGCGGCGCCAGGCACTGTAGTCGCAGGAGTTCATCGACCAAGAAGACGGCAGGATGCAAGAGGAGTGTCGCCCGGAGTGCGGCGGGGCGCGCATGAACGTCGACATCGCGGGCCTTAACCGGGCCGGATCCCAAGGCCTCTTCCAACCGCACGTCGCCGCCCACCACGTTCGCATGCCCTTTGGCTTGGCAAATGCTGGCGTCGCCTTCCAAAGGTTGGCGCAGTTCGTGACGACGCCTTGTGTGGCACCGAGGCCCCGCGATCCTACAGGGCCTCTAGGACCTCAGGGGCCAGCCGCCCCCTGAGGGGCTAACCTCCGCGGCACGTCCGGCAAGACGGCCATACGCTTCCATAGCAGCGCAATCACCAGGTGATTTTTTGTTGTTCTGTTCAAATTGAGGGCACCCTTCGGGCTGCAATACCCTCAGGCTGGCATGGGTTCGTCCCTGCAGCATTCTCACTTTTTGGAAGTGTAGTGAACCTTATTATCCCTTTCGAAGTTTATGATTTCGGCTTAAACCTAGCGTTCGGTGCCTTGCCACCGCTTGAAATCGCCACGCTCCCGCAACCCTTCTTTCGAATATCCTCCGGTCGGTGTTAGACACGACGTCTGTGCTCGAGTACGTCCCTGCAGCGTTGGTAAATCCAAGCGACCGAGCTCTGTCTCGCGGGCTCGCTCCCGTGTACGTCACCTCCTAAGGTCCTTGGTCTCTTGCCCTCAGGGGATTGCCGAGAGTAGGCGAGTAAGGGCGTGGCTTGATATGTTTCACTACCAGTTGGGTGTTTCGTCAGCTCGGGCGTCACGCATCGTGTGGTTTTCCCTTGTTCAACTCATGAAGGAACCCGACACGGCGTCTGTGCTCGGGTCCGTCCCTGCATCGTTGCTAAATCCGAGAGACTGAGCTCTGTCTGGCGGGCTGCCCCCGAACACGTCACCTCCTGGGGTCCTCGGTGTCAAACATCTTCGTGTGGTGGCCTCGGGACGGCCAGCCGGCTCGCGTCCCCCCCCCCCACGTCACAGGTCTCGTATGCACGCAGCCGCGTGAAAAGTGAGGCGCAACCCGCCTGAAGAACCGAGGACATCTTGAGCTATGTGCCTGGGGTATCTGACACCTCTTTTAAATCACCGCCCGTGACCCTCTCACGTAATAATGAGGTTGGGGCTGTACACGCCCCGGAGCCTCCCGAAGGGCCGCCCCTCGGCCCCGGGAGGACTCCCGCCCACGCCCAGTGGAAGCCCCATGCTCCGTGCTGGTGGATGAAGAACTGAGGAAGGAGCTCCTGAGTCGTGTGCCTGGGGCGTCCGACACCTCTTTTAAATCGCCGCCCATGACCCTCTCACATAATAATGAGGTTGGGGCTATACACGCCCCGGAGCCTCCTGAAGGGCCGCCCCTCGGCCTCGAGAGGACTCCCGCCCATGCCCTGTGGAAGCCCCATGCTCCGCGCTGGTGGATGATCGACTGAGCTCCATGCTTGCCAGTTTCCCCTTGTACCTCGCACGAGCGGGGCCTGGACACGGTGCCTGTGCTCGGGTTCGTCCCTGCAGTGCTAATAAATCCAACCGATCGAGCTCTGTCTCGCAGGACTTCTCCCATGCACATCACCTCCTGAGGTCCTTGGTGTCTAGTCTCCTCGTGCGACACCCAAGTGTAAGCTAGCAAGAGCGTGGCACTCCAAGCATGGCTTACCGTGCGTAGGATTCTTCTTCACGAGAGCTACTTGCACGTCAAGGGGGGGGGGGTTCTTGAGCATCACGTCTCAGGAACCTTCACTAGCTCCCGTAGCGCCTCACCTCCTGGGTCAGCTTAGGCATTGTGACCTGGTGTCCCAGCGACAGCTGAGGTATGCGCGGGGCTAGGCCCTGCCGACACAAAGTGTAAGGACTCTCGAGCGGGCCACTTGCGCGTCAAGGGGGGGGGGTTCTTGAGCATCGCATCTCAGGAACCTTGACTAGTGCCCGTAGCCCCTCAGCTCCTGGTTCAACTTAGGCATCGTGACTTGGCATCCCAGTGACGGCTGAGGTATGCGTGGGGCTGGGCCCTGCCGACGCAGAGCGTGAGGACTCTCAAGATGGTCGCTTGCGCGTAAAAGGGGGCTCTTGAGCAACGCGCCTCAGGAGCCTTCACTAGCGCCCGTAGCCCCTCACCTCCTGGTTCAGCTCAGGCATCGTGACCTGGCGTTCTAGCGACGGCTGAGGTATGCGCGAGGCTAGGCCCTGCCGACGCAGAGCGTTAAGACAAGCAAGAGAAAAACCCAGCCAAGAAAGGGAAGTCGCAGATCACAAACAGTTATTACAAAGTCTGGAATATTCCTACAGCTTAAACTGTCATCTCATGCCTCCTCGAGGCAGACTCAACTTATTGCAGGGTGGTAAAAGGAGGCTCCCCGCTAGGCTCTTCGCCACTGTCGAAGCAGAAGAACTTCTCAAGCAACGCCTTCACGTGGCCCTCCACAGCCGCCGCCATGTCGCCGCGAGACTCTTCGGGAACGGGGCCCGTCACCTTGTCGAACTTGAAGTTGGGGTCATGAAGGAGGAGACGGATGAAGACGCGAGTCGCCGCCACAGAGAGGAGACTGCGGCTTCCCTCTTCCAGGATGCCGTCCACCTCCTGGGCCGCGCCCTCGAGCGCCTTCACAAGCCTCGAGGAGAGCTCGGTGTAGTTGGAGCCCGGAGGAATGAGAGGGACGTCAAACTCGACCTGTAAATGGAGGACAGGGCCTCGCGGGCCCTGTGTTCGAGGGAGGAGAACATGGTGTGGTCCGAGGCCGCCCTCGCATCGGCGGCAGCCTGGATCTCCTTCTCCCTGGCGTCCAGCTTGGCATTGGCTTCAGAGATCCGCTTGGCGTGAGCTTCTTGGGCCTCGGCCACCTCACGCTGCAGCGTCTCCAAGCGCTTGGCTGTCAGCTTCGTGAGCTCAGCATCGCGGTCTGCAAGCCCCGCCTCACGGGCCTTGACATCTTCTTCACGCAGCTGGAGTTTCTGTGCTTGCGCGGCTCGCTCCTGAAGCGCCTTCAGGCCGGCTTCTGCTTCCTTGAAGCACTTGGCGAGAACTGCCTTCTCGGCGAGAGCCCTTTCGCAAGCGGCCTTTGCCTCGGCGACCTCCTTCTTGCCCTCCGCAAGAGTGGCCTCAGCCCTGCTATGAGCCTCCCTAGTGGAGGCGTCAAGTTGACGCCACCCCATGGCGAGCTTCAATCGCTCGGCAGAGAGACGCGTCTCGGTGTCTTGGAAATCCACCCCCAGCTGATTGAGCATGTCCTGGGCGTCGGTCAGAGCCCCGCGCCTGAGCAAGGCGTTCTGGTCCATCAGGGCGAGAGTTTGCCAGGGGGCTGGTGCCCCGGCGCTCGATGCAGCTAGAACAAGGAGTGCCCCGGTGCCCTGCACTTGAGGCGCCGGGGGCTCCAAGTTCTCCCCCGTGCTTGGCCCTCGCGGTTCGCTTGGGGAGACCGTCGCGCTGGCCCCAAGGGCCCCTGGAGTGACAACCACCGGGGGCCAGACTAAGTCGCGCTCCGCATCGCGGCTGGTTGCAAGGGCCGGAACGGCCGGCGAAGGCTGAGGCGCTTCTCTCTCTCCCGCTGGCTGAGAGGCCGCGGCCTCGGCGGGCGACATCGGGGGCTGAGCAGTCGTGGCTTCAGCAGGTGGCGCCCGAGGCCGGATCCCCGCGGCCTTGGCAGGTGGTGCCGGGGGCTAAACTGTCGTGGCCCTGAGGCACGTGCCCCCTCGCCGTGCCGGGGATACGCTGGGCGCCGTGGTTGCGCCCGCACTACCGAGCACGGCGCCGGGCTGGCGCAGACCACCCCCACGCCCACCAAGGGTTGAGGCTGCTTTCTTGATGGGAACAACCGTCGCCTCGGTGTTCATCTTCTTCTTCTTCTCCTCGCCGCCGCCGGAGCACCTGATCCGGGGAAAGGGTTAGCGGGAACAACCGGTCAGAGACACACGGCGTGGGAGCGGATTAAGGAACTTAGTCATCCCGGGCAGCCCACTTCCTCTTCTTCGCGATGGCCGATGGCGTGCCCGCACCGCTCTTGTGCGTCATCTCAATGCTGCCTGGAGGGCGCTTGGCGTGGCCCTTGGTAGGACCGGTCAAGCTCTGCCCTCCCGTAGGGGCATGGAAGGCCTCCGGAGGAGGCATAGCCGCCGCCGGTGTGGGCGCGGTGTCTCCGCCATCGGCCCCCGTTGCTAGCGTAGGAGGAGTCGCGAGGCCCGACCTCACTCCGTCCCCCGGGCCTGCGGGCCTAGGGGGAATAACTTGGCGCTGCTCACCTAAGGCAGCATCGTCATCCCCGACTTCGCGCAGGGATGTGTGGAGGCTGGGCGACGGCGCTCGGCCGGCACTCCCCTCTTCCTCGGTCGCCTTCGAGTCCTCGCCGCCATCACCCTCGACGGAGGACGTCACCGTGATGGAGGTGATCCTGCACGACCTGACGAGCCCCCACTCGTCGAAGACTGGTATCTCCCCGACCAGCTCCACCATGTCGTTGCAACTGTACAGCGGCGGTGCCACCTCTGGAGGACACTCAGGATTGTAGCCGAGTAGAGCCCCCAGGGCCCCATCTAGCTCATCATGTGTCAGGCCACAGACACTCAGCCTCATCGAATCCCTCAAGCCGGAGAACTTCCACAGGGGCAGCGAGTGCGCCTCAAGCGACGCGATGTGCTGCCCCAGGAATTCCTTGATGACCATCGCCCCCGTCAGAGAGGCATGCCCGTGCGCGGTGATGCGCTCCAGGATGGGCTCTGCCCTCGGGTCGGTGAGCTTCTCGTGCGCCCACCCCGGGGTCTGCACGGGGAGGTCTGTGGGGCCGTCAGGAGTGGGCTGACCCAGCACGCGTCCATGAAATCCCAGCGCTACCGGTAGCCCTCCACCTTCTTCCCGGCTTTCAGGCGAATGCTCGCGCCCGTGACGTCTACGAAGGAGACGCATGCAGAGCGCTGGTCCGAGGTGGTGAATCGCAGGCTGAAAAAGTGGCGAAAGAGCGCCACCCAGGGCCTCACGCCCATGAACGCATCGCAATAGAAGGCGAAGATGGCCAGGAGGAGGATGTAGTTGGGCTGAAGGTGCAAGGCGTGGATCTGATAATGGGAGAGGATGGCATAGAAGAACCTGGAGAATGGCAGGACTAGCCCGGCGTAGATGTTGTGGAAGAAGAAGGGGTAGGGAGACTCGTGTAAGCCGCTCGGCGCTGCCGAGCCCAGCCAGAGTCCGGTCGCCTGCCCCCCGTTCTGCCCATCGGCCACCAGCGGGAGCATCGGGCCCAAGTCCTCCTCGTCAGAAATGAGGGAGGGCAAGAGTGCCGGCCCGACGGTAGCAGGGCTCGCGGCGGAGTCCGTGGCCTTCCCCTTCTTGCCGACTGGCACCATCTGAGCGCTCGGGCCACAGGAAGGGTAAGAGAAGCGCCTCGCAAGAGGTTGGATCTGGAGCGGTTCTGCGCGGAGGAGGAAGGTGCAGGAAGACGGAGGCAACACAAGGGATGGCAATGATGGCCCCTGGCTCCGCGTGGGCTTTATTTCGGCTTGAGCGGCCACCAAGGCCTCGTGGAAAGGGGAGTGCCCCGCGCCCCAAAGCACTCGCGTGTCGCGCCTGGCCCGCATGCGGTTAGGGCCCGCGTTGCGCTGCCCCCACCAACAGGCGAGATCATGCGCACCGCAGGCTCGGGGGCTACTGTCGGGTCTCTGGGACTGGGGGTACCCAGGCACGTGGCACTGGCCCTAAACACTGAATGGCCCACCAATCATCTTCATGAGGAAAGCCCTCACGAGAGCCCATACCTTGCGAGGCGTACGACAACCACGCCATCACGAGCCTCACGAGGCCCCCTCGCGGAGCCACCCCGGGTGCCCTCGCAGGACGGGGCCGTCGAGGTCGACCTGGCGGGGTCCAGCGGTCCTGCTCCTTCACGTGGTTGATCTGGCACGCACCGAGCGGCCCCCATGGCCGCACCAGCTGGCACGGACAGAGAGGCTTTCCTCTTTGGTGATAAGGGAAAGGCGCCAGCTCATGGGTTCCCAAAGCGAGCTCCAAAGGTTTCCCTTCGAGTGCCAGAGGACCAGGACCAAGGGCTCGGCAAGACGGAGGTCATCCCCGAGCCCACAGACGCGTTACGATGAGGAACTTTAGCAAGCGGAGACCACCTTTTGTCAGGATAGGCTGCAATCCTGTCCCCTTTCAAACTAGCCGTTGTGGCGACCATTCCCGCCTGATATCTTCGGGGAAGAGGACCAGTGTCAGGACCGGTTTTCTAGGATATTAATTTCCCAGCAAATGGTCCTTGTGCTCACCAACCCCAGGATTGCTGTTAGCTGGTGAGACACATCCTTGATACAGAAATTCCAAGCAAAATACAAAATCTGAAGTACAAGACCATTGTGGTCTATGAGTACAACAAAAGTTTCTAGTGGTTGACGGCGGAAGCGGTTTGCGGATCATCAGCGTCTATGGGACTCCATTTCCCACAGGAACAGCTGACCTGGACAATTCCTATCTTCGCGTGACTGCGGTCTCCGTTGCCTAGGTTCCGGGGCTGTCGTCAAAGTGCTCCTCTCCAAGCAAGAAATCTGGCCAAGACAATAACCAGGGACAAGCCAGTGAGTACTTTGAATGTACTTGCAAACATTATGAACACAGATATAATATAGCAGGTGATAATCATGCACTGAAATAATCCACGATCACTTAGTCAGTCACAAAATAAAATCCATGATGCACGCAAGCAGGTCATTCATATTAAACAGGAATAAGCAATCAGAGAATAAAAATAAAATAAACCGATCGAGTGTCTGAAGCGACGCCTCAAAAGGATAATAATATAAAGCATGCCACAGTTGGGCGACTGAGCGACGCCACATAAAGGGCTTATAGGAAAAATAAATAATGTGCGTGCCACAGTCGGGCGTCTGAGCGACGCCACATAAAGGGCTTATAAAGGAAATAAATAACAAGCATGCCACAGTCGGGCGTCTGAGCGACGCCACATAAAGGGCTTATAAGGAAAAATAAATAATCAGCATGCCACAGTCGGGCGTCTGAGCGACGCCACATAAAGGGCTTATAAAGGAAATAAATAACAAGCATGCCACAGTCGGGCGTCTGAGCGACGCCACATAAAGGGCTTATAAAGAAAATAAATCACAAACGTGCCACAGTCGGGCGTCTCGGCGACGCCACAGATAGGGCTTATATGATAAAGCAAACAGCATGCATGCCACAGTCGGGCATCTGTGCGACGCCACATAAAGGGCTTATATAAGAATAATCACAATGAGAATCCACGAGGTAGAACCATCCTAGGGATACTCAATAATTCAAATAATATAGATGGTTAGTCCACAATAATAATAATCATAATCATCATTGGTCACCCATCATGATCAATGTTCCGGTTTAGAAGTTTTTCCTCCGAAGACCGACACTAAGACCGACACTTGACCCATCCCAGACTGTAGTACTTAACCGCGGACACGGCTTTTCGAATAGATATAAACTCTGCAGAGGGTGTACTCTTTACCCACGAGTAACGAATTCCTTTAGTCCACCGGGACTAATTCCGCTTACGGTCTTTGAATTGAAAACACACCTGACCCGCACACACCAGCTCAACTTACTGGTGCCTGGAATCACCCACGAAACTCGTTAAGCAAAACTCTAAGTGGGGAGGCTACAACCTCGATTAGCATGGGATCAAATTTATACCGCGCGCTACTAAGGGGTGCCCCCCTCTCGGTCCCAACCGGAAACACCCATGCCCCCGGACCAGGTGGCGTGCCTACCGGATGCACCCGGTATCTTCCACCATGGCCTCTCTGTACGGTGTGTGCCAAGAAAGGGGTTGACAACTTACTGAACCGTACCCTGCCCGCGGCAGGGACAAGTGGTAGTACAAAACAAGCATGGGGGTTACTGGAACAAGACTCGATCTATGGTCGACTCAGGAGGCTTATGTGTTCCCTGCATGGTTAGCACAACAAATATATATATAGATATATATATATTCCACACTCTCAGGCAGAATCACCACTAATCACATCCATCCACGCCTCACTGACCATTCTCGCTCCAACGAGATGTCAGCACCAAGCTCATGTCTACCCAAGACAGAGACTTATCCCGGATTCCTTCCGGTAGGCAGGGGTGGCACACGGTGGTGACTACTGCCACAAGCATCTCAAGTTTAATAGCAAGAATCATCATCATGTATTGCAAACATGTTCACACCTTCACATGAAATAACGCGCACTTCATGTGTGTATAGTTTCATTTGTCATACCAAACATCACACTTCATGCTTGCCTTTAGTGTGTGGAGAGGTAGGGTGCACCACAAAACTTTTGAAAGCTGCCTCTCTCTCCATTTCCTATTTTTGAAATTTTTCGAATCAACACCCAATTCAAAACCAGTACAAACACTTGTCTTAAATATTTTTGAAATAAATCCTACAATAAACTAGGTGAAATTTTAGAGGGGAAGGAAAAAGAATCAGTTCATTTGGGGTGTTATTTTAAAAGATATGGTTAGTCAAAGTAGAGTCAAACTTCTGATTTTTAATAAATCAGAAAGAAAAAAAAACGTATCGGAGAAAATACGTCTTCCGAAAACTAAAGCGTACTTACGCTAATACGCCTCTCCAGAGGGGACACGCCTCAGTCGGGTTGCGCCACTGGTGGCTTGGGCCGGCTCACCGACAGGTGGGGGCTACCTGTCGGGTTCATCTCCCCCACCGCGCGCGCGCCTGGCCAGGGACGGAGCTCAACTCCGGCGATGATTCCTGGCGCTAGGGATCACCGTTTCTAGCGTTTGGCATATAGGCGTGCTCAGGGGAAAGAACCGCAGCTCATTGCGGTGATGGGACTCCCAGGGGAGCTCGGGGTCGACCAGAGCATCATCAATGGCGTAGGGGAGCCTCGGCCATGAAGGGGCTTCTGCCCACGGGCCTTCTCAGGTGGAAATGGGGATGGGAATGGGCTTGAGGGGTCGAGGTGGAGCTAATAGAGGGGACAAAGCAGAGGGGGAGGTCTTGGCTTGGTCGGAATCGACCGGAGGGCTGCGGCGGCCGAACCGACCGGAGACGAGGGAGACGGCTGCGGGGGTTAAATTGCTCCTCGGGGACGATCAATACTGGCCTAGGGAGGGCGATGGAGAACATTGCAGCTGCGGGGGTCCTTTATATAGCTGGCTTAGGTCGGTTTCGCCGGCGGCCGAAGATAAGACCGGCGAACCGCCGTTCTGTAGCTTGCAGGGCGACGCGGCAGGCTTAGTGGGACACGCCAGGAGCTAGAGGACGAACAGGGACTACTTCAGAGGCTAGCTGGCGCGCGCGGATGGCTTGGGCGGCGCTGGCCACGGCAGAGGCGGTCACGGACTCTGGCGGCTTGCGGACGAGTCGAGGGGAGGCTGCAGAGCCCGTGAATGCTGCTGGTCTGGGCTCCTGGTGCGACACTGCGAGCGGCGACAGGTCAAGATAAGCCCGGCTGCTGCTCCAGGGACGTGGCGGCTCGGTTGCGCACGCGTGCAAAACGTGCACTCTGGACACGCGTGCCAGACGCTCGACGAAATGCCAGCGTGAGCTAGGGGCTGCGGATAAGGATGGAACTTAACAGGGCTACTAGTGGGTCTTCTATAGACACCGTAGACACGCTGGTTTGGCTCGATAAGATGGATCCTAACACAATCATAGCACCATGCCAATTCTGGCCATGCACTAAAGGTGCTTGACAAAATGCCAAGGCCACCTAGCAGGCTTTCCTGGCCACCAAAATTTCCAGGTTGGGGTCTCTTTAGGTCTACAACATTATGGCAAGATCATACTGGCAAAAGCAAAAACTTCCTAGTGCAAGTTTTTGAGAAAACCATTTCTAGACAGAAACTACAAGGCTTTATTCCATGGGCTTAAATTAATGCAATGGGTCTAAACTCTTGGACTTATGAGTTTGGTAGGGTTGACTACAAGTAGAAAAAATCCCAAGGTCACTAGAGGAATTTAAAATAGGGTTGCAGTGGAAAATACCAAACTGGACCTGAATGAAAAAGAGGATGGTTTGCTCAAAATTTACAAAACACAAAGCTGGGTTTTTGCATAAATGTAATCCAGGGATATCACACGGCCTCTACAAATTTTTATGTAATTTTTAAAAGGGTTTATGAAGTGGTTGTAGTGTAACTCATGCCTTTAAAAGAATGAAAATGCTTTTAAAAGAATTAAAGCTAGGCAAGTTTTATTATAAAAATAATTTCACTGATTTTACTAAATGAAGTAATATGCTTGAATAAATTATTTAAGTCCCACAATATTATTCAAAAGTTTCAGATAAGGGGTTAAATTTTTGAAATCCGGAGAAAAGAAGTAGCTCTGAGATTAATAGAAAAGCCAGAAAATAGAAAATAAATCTTTCTAACAAAATTTTAATTAATAAAACAATATTAAATTTTTGGGGTGTTACAACACTACCCCCCTTAAGAGAAATCTCGTCCTCGATATTTGCTAAAGGATGTATTTTGCAAAAATATTACTCGTACCACGCGGCAATCGTAACATGAAAAACAAATATACCACACCCATGATAGGACGGGGTCACAGCAAAATCGCTGACTAATGTGCAGCTGTGGTATACTAGCGGGGTGATCGATTAGGTGATAAAAGAAGGCACGGTCTTGTATTTAGTGTACGCGTCCTGGGAGTCACATAATGCGAGGGCATGCAAATCAAATTCTTATTGGGGAAAACATTTTTCATTGCAGTGGTGTTTTAAGAAAAACCTTACTATGAAATTTGCCATAATGAAAACAATCGATTTTCAACCACAAGAAACAACATCTACCAACACAATATATTCATACAGAGAATTTTAAAACATAGCACAGGTATCACAACAAACAGTCAAATGCTACACAAACTGACACAACTACGTCGCTGACGGTTCAGGCAATAAGCTATAGGTTACGAGGAAATATTCCTTGCAGTGGGATATATCCTTCGTTTACTGGGGAGCGGATGGGTGACTCAAAAAAAGCGTCTCTCTTAGTTTGGCCTCAGGGGTCTGCTAATGGCGACTTGGGTTTTATACAGCAAGGGTCTGGAGAAAATCCATCACTTGCTGGGTCAAGCGCTCTCGAGCGATGACATAGTGCACCAGCTTAATTAGCGCCGGATCTTTCTCTGCTTAGGTGTAGGGAAAAGATGCGGCTTCTCTGGCTGCTGCACTATTCGGGGAAATAATAATACCCATGTTCACTGGCATAGGGCGCTATGAATTGAAGGCTGGTAACCGCTCCATAAGCAGCAATCTCTATGGTCATTACTGGAGTGGGCATAGATTTTCCCGATGAAGGGAACTCCCGTAGGGTCTTGGTTTGGGTCTACCTGCGGGTTGTGCCTGACTGTCCAATATTTTGAGGAGGTGAAAGTGACCCTCGATTTGAATAGCTTGAACTGGGATGGGTGAGGAGAACTCATGGTACTGTTGTTAAACTCCCATAATTATTTTAATAAAATCTCCCGGGGTTGCATCTGGGGTCTTTATATGAATCCCAAGGTGCGACCTAAAAAAATGGTTGTGAAGGCAGTGCACAAGGTGAGGGATGCTTGGTAAGGTCACGGAGTGGCCTCATGTATGGCATCTGGGCTGGATGACATATTGCGGTGTGGGGGCAATATTAACTGTCGGTTCTGCTATATGGTGGTAGGGGTCAATGTCACAGATATATATATCGCAAAATGCGATGTATTACTGTGGTTGTTGGTTGGGTGGCCTTATGGTAGCTACGCTCAGAATTAAATATGTGACCAGACGCCAAAATTAATTATGCATGGTTACTTGTAGTACTATTAAAGATAATGGCATACAAGCAGCCTGAAATTTATTATTGGCGACGCACGATCACATTATTACATGGCGTAGTAATGCTAAGACTCGGCACTACTCGAGTGGCTTAGTCTACTTCGTTCATATCTAGTCGAGCGTGCCTTGCGGACGTCGGAGCTTCTCTTTGGGCTTCACCGCTGGGGTTGACTGGGTTAGGGCAAACGTCTCCTTATAAAAGAGAATGGAGTCTTCCCTCGCACGCTTGCGAATGGAATAACTCAGGTGTCGATCACAGGCGTGTGGCTTACTGGGCTAGTCTGATAGGTTGGGCACCGACTGCCAAAAGCTGTCGGGGCCACTGGGTGGGCTATAGTATAGGATAGGCTTGACTGTGGTTATGGTAAGGTCTGAGTGGGTGGTAACCTAGGTTTTCTTGACCCGGCTAAGAAAGGATTAGCCAATGGTCAGCCTGGCTCTGATACCAAGGTTGTCAGGACCGGTTTTCCAGGATATTAATTTCCTAGCAAATGGTCCTTGTGCTCACCAACCCCAGGATTACTGTTAGCTGGTGAGACACATCCTTGATACAGAAATTCCAAGCAAAATACAAAATCTGAAGTACAAGACCATTGTGGTCTATGAGTACAACAAAAGTTTCTAGTGGTTGACGGCGGAAGCGGTTTGCGGATCATCAGCGTCTATGGGACTCCATTTCCCACATGAACAGCTGACCTGGACAATTCCTATCTTCGCGTGACTGCGGTCTCCGTTGCCTAGGTTCCGGAGCTGTCGTCAAAGTGCTCCTCTCCAAGCAAGAAATCTGGCCAAGACAATAGCCAGGGACAAGCCAGTGAGTACTTTGAATGTACTCGCAAACATTATGAACACAGATATAATATAGCAGGTGATAATCATGCACTGAAATAATCCACGATCACTTAGTCAGTCACAAAATAAAATCCATGATGCACGCAAGCAGGTCATTCATATTAAATAGGAATAAGCAATCAGAGAATAAAAATAAAATAAACCGTTCGAGTGTCTGAAGCGACGCCTCAAAAGGATAATAATATAAAGCATGCCACAGTCAGGCGTCTGAGCGACGCCACATAAAGGGCTTATAAGAAAAATAAATAATATGCGTGCCATAGTCGGGCGTCTGAGCGACGCCACATAAAGGGCTTATAAAGGAAATAAATAACAAGCATGCCACAGTCGGGCGTCTGAGCGACGCCACATAAAGGGCTTATAAGGAAAAATAAATAATCAGCATGCCACAGTCGGGCGTCTGAGCGACGCCACATAAAGGGCTTATAAAGGAAATAAATAACAAGCATGCCACAGTCGGGCGTCTGAGCGACGCCACATAAAGGGCTTATAAAGAAAATAAATCACAAACGTGCCACAGTCGGGCATCTCAGCGACGCCACATAAAGGGCTTATATGATAAAGCAAACAGCATGCATGCCACAGTCGGGCGTCTGTGCGACGCCACATAAAGGGCTTATATAAGAATAATCACAATGAGTATCCAGGAGGTAGAACCATCCCAGGGATACTCAATAATTCAAATAATATAGATGGTTAGTCCACAATAATAATAATCATAATCATCATTGGTCACCCGTCATGATCAATCTTCTGGTTTAGAAGTTTTTCCTCCGAAGACCGACACTAAGACCGACACTTGACCCATCCCAGACTGTAGTCCTTAACCGCGGACATGGCTATTCGAATAGATATAAACTCTGCAGAGGGTGTACTCTTTACCCACGAGTAACGGATTCCTTTAGTCCACCAGGACTAATTCCGCTTACGGTCTTTGAATTGAAAACACACCTGACCCGCACACACCAGCTCAACTTACCGGTGCCTGGAATCACCCACGACACTCGTTAAGTAAAACTCTAAGTGGGGAGGCTACAACCTCGATTAGCATGGGATCAAATTTATACCGCGCGCTACTAAGGGGTGCCCCCCTCTCGGTCCCAACCGGAAACACCCATGCCCCCGGACCAGGTGGCGTGCCTACCGGATGCACCCGGTATCTTCCACCATGGCCTCTCTGTACGGTGTGTGCCAAGAAAGGGGTTGACAACTTACTGAACCGTACCCTGCCCGCGGCAAGGACAAGTGGTAGTACAAAACAAGCATGGGGGTTACTGGAACAAGACTCGATCTATGGTCGACTCAGGAGGCTTATGTGTTCCCTGCATGGTTAGCACAACAAAAAAAAATTCCACACTCTCAGGCAGAATCACCATTTATCACATCCCATCACGCCTCACTGACCATTCTCGCTCCAACGAGATGTCAGCACCAAGCTCATGTCTACCCAAGACAGAGACTTATCCCGGATTCCTTCCGGTAGGCAGGGGTGGCACACAGTGGTGACTACTGCCACAAGCATCTCAAGTTTAATAGCAAGATTCATCATCATGTATTGCAAACATGTTCACACCTTCACATGAAATAACGTGCACTTCATGTGTGTATAGTTTCATTTGTCATACCAAACATCACACAACAAATATCATACCAAGGGTTCAGAATGCTTGCCTTTAGTGTGTGGAGAGGTAGGGTGTACCACAAAACTTTTGAAAGCTGCCTCTCTCTCCATTTCCTATTTTTGAAATTATTCGAATCAACACACAATTCAAAAACAGTACAAAAAGTTGTCTGAAATATTTTTGAAATAAATCCTACAATAAACTAGGTGAAATTTTAGAGGGGAAGGAAAAAGAATCAGTTCATTTGGGGTCTTATTTTAAAAGATATGGTTAGTCAAAGTAGAGTCAAACTTCTAATTTTTAATAAATCAGAAAAAAAGAAAACGTATCGGGGAAAATACGTCTTCCAAAAACTAAACCGTACTTACGCTAATACGCCTCTCCAGAGGGGACATGCCTCAGCCGGGTTGCGCCACTGGTGGCTTGGGCCGGCTCACCGACAGGTGGGGGCCACCTGTCGGGTTCATCTCCCCCACCGCGCGCGCGCCTGGCCAGGGACGGAGCTCAACTTCGGCGATGATTCCCGGCGCTAGGGATCACCGTTTCCAGCGTTCGGCATATAGGCGTGCTCAGGGGAAAGAACCGCAGCTCATGGCGATGATGGGACTCGCAGGGGAGCTCGGGGTCGACTAGAGCATCATCAATGGCGGAGGGGAGCCTCGGCCATGAAGGGGCTTCTGCCCACGGGCCTTCTCAGGTGGAAATGGGGATGGGAATGGGCTTGAGGGGTCGAGGTGGAGCTAATGGAGGGGACAAAGCAGAGGGGGAGGTCTTGGCTTGGTCGGAATCGACCGGAGGGCTGCGGCGGCCGAACCGACCGGAGACGAGGGAGGCGGCTGCGGGGGTTAAATTGCTCCTCGGGGACGATCAATACTTGCCTAGGGAGGGCGATGGAGAACACTGCAGCTGCGGGGGTCCTTTATATAGCTGGCTTAGGTCGGTTTCGCCGGCGGCTGAAGATAAGACGGGCGAACCGCCGTTCTGTAGCTTGCAAGGCGACGCGGCAGGCTTAGGGGGACACGCCAGGAGCTAGAGGACGAACGGGGACTGCTTCAGAGGCTAGCTGGCGCGCGCGGATGGCTTGGGCGGCGCTGGCCACGATAGAGTCGGTCACGGGCGCCGGCGGCTTGCGGACGAGTCGAGGGGAGGCTGCAGAGCCCGTGAATGCTGCTGGTCTGGGCTCCTGGTGCGACACTGCGAGCGGCGACAGGTCAAGATAAGCCCGACTGCTGCTCCAGGGACGCGGCGGCTCGGTTGCGCGCGCATGCAAAACGTGCGCTCTGGCCACGCTCTGGACACGCGCGCCAGACGCTCAACGAAATGCCAGCGTGAGCTAGGGGCTGCGGATAAGGATGGAACTTAACAGGGCTACTAGTGGGTCTTCTATAGACACCGTAGACACGCTGGTTTGGCTCGATAAGATGGATCCTAACACAATCATAGCACCATGCCAATTCTGGCCATGCACTAAAGGTGCTCGACAAAATGCCAAGGCCACCTAGCAGGCTTTCCTGGCCACCAAAATTTCCAGGTTGGGGTCTCTTTAGGTCCACAACATTATGGCAAGATCATACTGGCAAAAGCAAAAACTTCCTAGTGCAAGTTTTTGAGAAAACCATTTCTAGACAGAAACTACAAGGCTTTATTCCATGGGCTTAAATTAATGCAATGGGTCTAAACTCTTGGACTTAAGAGTTTGGTAGGGTTGACTACAAGTAGAAAAAATCCCAAGGTCACTAGAGGAATTTAAAATAGGGTTGCAGTGGAAAATACCAAACTGGACCAGAATGAAAAAGAGGATGGTTTGCTCAAAATTTACAAAACACAAAGCTGGGTTTTTGCATAAAAGTAATCCAGGGACATCACATGGCCTCTACAAATTTTTATGTAATTTTTAAAAGGGTTTATGAAGTGGTTGTAGTGTAACTCATGCCTTTAAAAGAATGAAAATGCTTTTAAAAGAATTAAAGCTAGGCAAGTTTTATTATAAAACTAATTTCACTGATTTTACTAAATGAAGTAATGTGCTTGAATAAATTATTTAAGTCCCACAATATTATTCAAAAGTTTCAGATAAGGGGGGAAATTTTTGAAATCCGGAGAAAAGAAGTAGCTATGAGATTAATAGAAAAGCCAGAAAATAGAAAATAAATCTTTCTGACAAAATTTTAATTAATAAAACAATATTAAATTTTTGGGGTGTTACAACCAGGGTCGATATAAGGAGGGAACCGGCCACCATAGAGAGGAGAGACACCTTTGGTTTGCAAGAACACGCTTTGTACTCATCTTCCACCTCAAGCAATCCACCAAGCAGGAGTAGGGTCTTACACCGCGAGGTGGCCCGAACCTGGGTAAACTCTGTGTGTCCTTGTTCATCTTCCTTAGCTCAAGCCGCCAGAGAGTCGCCGTGTGGTTGAGAAGTAGAGTAGGGTAGGAGATCGAGCGCACCCCAGTGTTCGAACCTTCTAGGGTCTGCGGAGCCCCGATTCCGACAGATACTTACTCTTCCTCCTTGTCCTCCGAGCTGCTGAGGATCGACAAATCCTAGACAGGCTTCTGGCCGGTAGCAAGAGCGGGTGGTGGAGTAGGAGTCCTGGCAAGTGCCAAAGACGCGGTAGCACGGGAATACCCTGCCGCCTTGGCGGAGGCCACTGTCGGGCGCTTCGAGACAAAACGTCGCGTCCGCCGTGGACGAGAGACATCGGCAGTGGGGTCCTCCACCTCCTCTTCATCAGTTGGTGGCGGCGGACAGACCAGCTCTATGGTGGTCACCTTCCGGAGGGTGCGGTACCTCTTCCTTGGAGCAATAGGAACCGGGGGCTCCTCGACCTCCTGCTCCTGGGCGGCTTCACCATCTTCACCCTCGGCAGGATCCTCCGACAAGTCTGTTGTCGGAACCTCATCCTCGCCCTCTTCCTCATCGCTGGTGCCTCCTTGTGGTCAGTCGCGGCATGGCCAGAGCCAGTACCTCCCGTCGTCAAGCCCGCCTCCACGGTTCTCTGGCTGATCCACTCGATCTCTTCGTCGGTGGTCTCGCGGGTGAGCTATCCTTCCTCCCGGATAGCCTTCTCCGTCAGGTTATCGAACCACGCCAGCACCACCTTTGGCATCTGCGCTTGCCATGTGGGGTCAACCCCGTGCGCATTGCAGGCCGGCATCATCACAGGGATGGAATCCTTGGTGGAGTTGTTGCAGAGGGGGATGATGGATGGCGACAACTTGAACTTGCCATCGACGTGGAAAAGTTGGTGGCAGAGGAAAGCGTGCTCCATCACTGTCAAGTCGGAGGCCAGTCCGGTCCGTAGCCGCATGACATCTACTGCATTGACGAACTCCCAGACGAAGCACCCCCCGTTCCTGCAGGGGCGGGATGCGGCGTCAGAGGAAATCTGAGCGCACCATCTCAATAGTGAGCCCGATAGCCTTCAAGCGGAGGATTCGGGTGGTGGCGATGGAGAGCTTGTTGTCGTGGCCATCAAGATAGCTCCACTCCTTGTTATGGACCAGCAACTCCTTCCGGGGCTTGCAAAAGTCTGGGTACTCTTTCTCCTTGATGTAGCACCACTCCCTGCGCCATTCTTCCCATTTCCGGTGCAGATTGCCAGCAGGATACACCTCCTTGTGGTTGGCGCGGGGGATCCAAGTAACGCTGCCGGAAAGAGCGTCCCCTTCTATGCGCGGATAAAGGTAGTGCCGGAATAGATCTACATTGGGCACTACCCTGACAACATTCTCACACATGTGTGCTAAGACGGACATGGTGGTGACGGCATTTGGCGTAAAATCTAGAAGTTTGAAGTCATATGTCAACATCAAATCAGTGAAGAACGCAGAAAAAGGGGGGACCATCCCGTAGTAGAAGTACGCCGTGAAGAACGGGTACTTCTCTATGCCAGGCTTGTCGTTGCCGGGGAGCACCACCGGCGCAGTGTTTGCCTTGATCTCCTACCATCACATATATACGTACAACTCGATGAGGTCGTTGTCGTTAACCACAGATGGGTAGAAGATGACGCAAGATCTCCGTGCCACCACAATGGATTCCTTCCTCTTCTCTGCCTCGAGGTCGACGGGCTTTCTGGCTTTCTTCTCCATGACCGGAGCCGCCTACTTGGACGTCTTTGGCGCCATGGTAGATCTGAGAAATTGGAAGGAGAAAGCGAGTGGGAATGGCGAGGCGCCAGAGCACTCTATTTCGCTCAAGATTGAAGATGACAGCGGCGGCGAAATGGGGTATGGCTGGATGAGATGAGCAGCACCTCTGCGGGTGCCCCTTTTATAAGGCGGAAGGCGCAGAGGTTGGCTCTCTCCACTTGACGTGGTCGCGCCTTTTTAGGTGCACAACCCAGGTACTGTTCTGCTCCACCTCTCTCGTCCCCCGCATTTAATGCACATCGTGGGTATGAAATAAAAAGCATCATTACAGCGCAGTAACTCCCCGCCACATGTGTCCGTGCGCTGTTTTGGGCCTATCCCAACAACGTCACAGACGCAAGTATGGCCCAGGCCCGGGGGCTCCTGTTGGTGTACTAAGGAATGGGCCCTTTAGTACCCTGACTTGTGCAAAGACGACAACAACTCATCGCCCGACAAGCCTTGTTGGAGAATAGCTGCACTCAAGACAACCAACCGAAAATCCAGATGCCGGCAGGCCATCTTGCTGACAGGAGAAGGCCAGGCAAGCTCCATGCCAGCAGGCTCCCACTACCAGGTCGCCGCTCCACCTCATCTGCCTAATTGTCACTTACCAGTGAGGTGTCGAGTGGGCAGGCAGTTAGGTAGAGTCTGTCGGGGCACGTGGCAGCTCTGGAGGATTAATCCACCTTTATTAACACCTGTCCTGGTGGCATGGCGAATGAATAAGAGGTAGATGGGGGTGGACGGCACAGAAGGAGAGACCATCCTTGTCGGGAAACGATGCCGGCGTGACATCTCATGGCGCATTTAATGCTTCTGTCCTAAGTCGTCACAGTTAGGTATGGGGCACTATAGCCACTACCAACATAGTGCTTTTACTATTTTGCCACTGTGGTAACCCCTTTACCTATAAAAGGAGGTCCATGGCAACATTTACAAGGATCAACTCCTGGTCCATTTGTACATAGTAGCCGCACTCCCGTGCATCCTTGTCGGCAAGCTGCGCTCTCTGTAAACTGGACATACACCCATAATCCACCAAAGAAGGAGTAGGGTTTTACACCTCACGGTGGACCGAACCTGGGTAAATCTGCTGCGTTGAGTGTTGTTTCCGCTCTTTGTGCACGTCGATTCCACTAGTAGAACCGCAAAGGGGCCCTGCCGGTCTCATAGATTGTCGTACCTCGACGACATTCTCTTGTCATGCCATCTTTTAACTTTTTCTTTAAACAACTTGGCATTTTCATAAGCTTGTGTCCTCCATTCATCTAAAGACCTAATATCAAATAACCTGTTTTCATCGGCAAGTTTAAAATCATAATTAAGTTCTTTAATTGCCCCATAAGCTTTATGTTCTAACTCAAGAGGTCAATGATGGGCTTTTCCATAAACCATTTTATACGGAGACATACCCATAGGATTTTTATAGATGCCCACAATGCATCATCTAGTTTATTAGACCAATTCTTCCTAGATCTATTAACGCTAGTTTGCAAACTTAACGTTGTTTCTCCATTGCTCAATTCAACTTGACCACTAGATTGAGGATGATATGGAGAGGCAATTCTATGATTGACATCATATTTATATAGAAGTTTGCGGAAAGCACCATGAATAAAATGTGAACCATCATCGGTGATTAAATATCTAGGGACTCCAAACCTCGGAAAGATAACTTCTTTATGCATTTTAATAGAGGTGTTGTGATCAGCATAACTAGTTGGAATAACTTCTACCCACTTAGTGACATAATCAACAGCAACTAGAATGTGAGTATGCCCATTAGAGGAAGGAAAAGGTCCCATATAATCAAATCCCCAAACATCAAACGGTTCAATAACAAGTAAATAATTCATTGGCATTTCCTGATGTCTACTAATATTACAAATTCTTTGAAACTCATCACAAGAAAGGACAAACTTATGTGTATCCTTGAAGAGAGTAGGCCAATAAAAACCAGACGTTAATACCTTATGTACAGTTTTGTCTCCCGCATGGTGTCCTCCATATGCTTTGGAATGACACTTTCGTAAGATTCGTTCATGTTCATGCTCAGATACACAAAGTCTAATAATACCATCTACTCGTTCTTTATATGAACGTGGAACATCCCAAAAGTAGTGTCTCAAGTCAAAGAAAAACTTTTTCTTTTGTCGGTATGTGAAGTTAGGCGGTATTTATTTAGCAACATTGTAATTAGCATAATCTTTATACCATGGACTATTGCGAGAAGTAGAAGGATATATAACAACTAATTGCTCATCAGAAAAACAATCATCAATAGGCAGTGGGTCATCAACAACATTTTCCATCCTAGACAAATTATCTGCTACGGGGTTTTCAGCTCCATTCTTATCAACAATATGCAAATCAAATTCTTGTAATAGAAGAACCCATGTAATCCATCTAGGTTTAGCATCTTTCTTTTCCATGAGATATTTAATAGCAGGATGATCGGTGTGAATTATTACTTTAGAATCAACAATATAAGATCTGAATTTATCACATGCTAACACAACAACTAAAAATTCTTTTTTCAGAGGTAGAATAATTCTTTTGAGCTGTGTCTAGGGTTTTACTAGTATAGTGAATAACATTCAATTTCTTATCAACTCTTTGTCCTAGAACAACACCAACATCATAGTCACTTGCACCACACATTATTTCAAAAGGTGGGTTCCAAGCAGGTGGTTGAACAATAGGTGCAGAAATTAAGGCGTTCTTAAGTATTTTAAAGGCTTATACACAATCATCATAAAAAACAAATGGAATATTTTTGCAAAAGATTGGTAAGAGATCTGGAAATCTTAGAGACATCTTTAATGAATCTTCTATAGAAACCAGCATGACCAAGAAAACTTCTTATACCCTTTATATCCTTAGGACATGGCATTTTCTCAATTGCATCAACTTTAGCTTTATCTACCTCAATACCTCTTTCAGAGATCTTATGCCAAGGACTATACCTTCATTCACCACAAAGTGGCACTTCTCCCAATTCAAGACAAGAATAGTTTCTTCACATCTCTGCATAACCTGATCAAGGTTGTTTAAGCAATCATCAAAAGAGGTTCCGTAAACGGAGAAAACATCCATGAATACCTCAACAATCTTTTCACAGAAGTCAGAGAATATAGTAGTCATGCATCTTTGAAAAGTAGCAGGTGCATTGCATAAACCAAAAGGCATACGTCTCTAAGCATAGGTTCAAAAAGGACAAGTAAATGTGGTTTTCTCTTGATCTTCTTGTGCTACTGGTATTTGAGAAAAACCTGAATATCCCTCTAAGAAGCAAAAGTGTTTGTGCTTAGACAATCTCTCTAACATTTGATCAATAAAAGGCAAGGGGTAATCATCTTTTCTAGTAGCTTTATTCAATTTTCAAAAATCAATTACCATCCTATAACCAGTTACAATTATTTGTGAGATAAGTTCTTTATCGTTAGCAACAACGGTTATGCCTTCTTTCTTAGGAACATAATGAACAGGGCTTACCCATCTACTATTAGCTATAGGATAAATTATACTCGCCTCCAGAAGCTTTAATATTTCAGTTCTTAGCACATCCTTCATCTTAGGATTTAAGTGACATTGCTGATCGACGACTGGTTTAGCATTTGGTCCCGTATTAATCTTGTGCTAACATAAAATGGGACTAATGCCCTTAAGATTATCTAGAGTATACCCAATTGCGGAATGGTGCTTCCTCAAAACATTAGGCAATCTCTTTTCTTGAAGTTCTAAAAGGTAGCACTAATAATAACAAGATATATCTTATTTTCATCAAGGTAAGTATACTTCAATGTATCAGGTAGTTTCTTCAATTCAAACACATGATCACCCTTAGGAGGTAGAGGGTCTCCCAAGGTTTCAACAGGAAAATTATGTTTAAGGATAGGTGCTTGTTTAATGAAGATTCCGTCTATTTCTTTTCTTTCTTTCATGTGCATATCATTTTCATGGTCTAGCAAATATTGTCCTAACGGACCAGTAGGCGGCACAACAATAGAAGCGAGCCCAATAATTTCATCTTTACTACATAATTATTCCTCACGTGGTTGTCTATGAAACTTAGAGAAATTAAACTCATGAGATACATCACCGAAATTAACTCTAACCTTTTCTTTAACACAATCAATTTCAGCATTAACGATATTCAAGAAAAGCCTACCAAATATAATGGGACCAAATTTTACCTTGTTGTGAACCAAGTACTAAGAAATCAGTAGGGTATTTGATTTTTCCACACAAAATTTCAACATCTCGAACAATCCCAAGTGGTGAATTAGTAGCTCTATTTGCAAGTTTAATAGTAACATCAATATCTTCAATCTCAGAAAGTGCTATATCATTCATAATTTCTTGATATAAAGTAAATGAAATAGCACTTACACTAGCACCCATATCACACAAACCATGATAGCAATGATCTCCAATTTTAACAGAAACAACAGGCATGCCAACCACTGGTTTTTCTTATCTAACATGTCTTGTTCATTTCTAGGAGGTTTTGGAATTGTAGCAGACTCATCACAGAAGTAAATAACATGCCCATCATTATTATCAGCCAAGAGATCCTTACCATAGAAATATTAGGCTCCCCTTTTATTTGTTCAGAAGGTTTAGGTGTTCTAATATTACTTTTATTAATCACAGTTGTAGCTTTAGCATGTTCCTTAATGCTAACAGGAAAATGTGGTTTCTCAATATAAGCAGTAGGCACAACTGGATCAACATTATAAATTATTGTTTATTCTTTAGCTATAACAGGTTCCTTAATAATTTCTTGAATAGGTGGGTGAAATTTAAACCACTTCTGAGATCAACATGACTAGCAGAAGATTCACAAAAAGTAGCTACTATCTCAGAGTCAAGTTCATACTTTGCGCTAAACTTATGAAAAGCTTCAGTTTCTATAAAATATTTAACACAATAAAACTTAAGATTTATACCTGACTCTTTACCTTTGTCGATTTCCCAATCTTCAGAGTTGCGTTTAATTCTTTCCAGAAGATCCCATTTGACTTCAATAGTTATCTTTATAAAGGATCCAGTAGATGAAGTATCGAGCATTGATTGATTACCATGAGAAAGCCGAGCATAAAAGTTTTGTAAGATTATTTCTCTTGAGAGCTCATGATTGGGGTATGTGTGCATCATAGATTTAAGCCTCCCCCAAGCTTGAGCGATACTTTCTCCTTCACGAGGCCAAAAATTATATATATAATTCCGATCACGATGAACCAAATGCATAGAATAAAAATTGTGATCGAATTCCAACTTCAATCGGTTCCAATCCCATGTACCAGCATCATCCAATAGCCTATACCAAATCAATGTCTGTCCCTCCAAAGATAAAGGGAAAATCTTCTTCTTAACACCATCTTCGGATAAACCTGCAAGCTTAAATAATCCACAAATTTCATCTATATAGATCAAGTGCATATCGGGATGTATTATTCCATCTCCTGCATAAGGATTAGCTAGCAGTTTCTCTAACATAACCGAAGGAATTTCAGAGTAAATATTTTCAGTAGGTCCAATAGGTTGAGGAGCGACTTTTGCCACTTCCGGACGAGGTGAAGATATCCTGAACAAGTCCCTCAAAGGATTATCTTCCATAGCAACAAGTGACAATAAGTTTCAGAACGTAACAAAAGTGTTTTCTTACCAAATTCCACTTACCAAAGTCGCTTCATTCCCTGACAATGGCACCTGAAAATAGTCTTGATGACCCACAAGTATAGGGGATCAATCGTATCCTTTCGATAAGAGTGCCGAACCCAATGATGAGCAGAAGGAAATGACAAGTGGTTTTGGTATGGAAATTCCTGCCAGCACTAAAAGTAACGGTGATAGATAGTTAGGTAGTAAGGCAATTCATAACAAGTAACAAGTAAAAATAGTAGCAATGGTGTAGCAAGGTGTCCCAATCCATTTTATAGAAAAGAACAAGCCGGAACATGCTCTTATATGAAGCAAACCGCTCTTGAGGACACATGGGAATTTCGTCTAGTCATGGTTCATCATGTTTAGTTGATTCACGTTCGCTATTTTGATAATTATATGTGTGGGTCGACCGGTGCTAGAGTGTTGTTCTTACTTGAACAAACAACCTTATGATTACCCCCTATCACAAGCTTCCACAACTATGAAAGAAGAAATAATATAAACCTAATCATAGCATTAAACGTGTGGATCTAAATCAGACCCTTACGGAACAACTCATAAACTAGGGTTTAAGCTGCTGTCACTCTCGCAACCCATCATCTACTCATTATTCCCCAATGCTTTCCTTTAGGCACAAACATGGTGAAGTGTCATCTAGTCAAAATTCACACGACACCACTAAAGGAAGAGCAACATACATATCATCAAAATATCAAACGAATACCAACATCACATGATTAATTAGGAAAAGACTTCTCCCATGTCCTCAAGAACAAAAGTTACTACTCATAAAGCATCAACATGTTCATGACTAGAGGTGTAATGAATATGCTTATGGATCTGGACATATAATCTTCCACCAATTAAACCAATTATAATCAACTACAAGATGTAATCAACGCTACTAGCAACCCACATGTACCAATCTGAGGTTTGTAGACAAATATTGAATACAAGTGTTGGTGCACTAGTACAGGGGTACCCAGTGCCCCTGACTTATGCACAGGCGGTAGAAGAAAAAACCCGGTGAACAATCAAGGCAAGACTTCAACAAGCTCAATGTGGCAGCCCAAGCCTAGACTACAACGCGCCAAGCACATCCCCGACGCTTGCCGGGGACCAAGACATGCACACCTCCCAGAAGACCCGACAGGCCACTCCCCGGCAGACGCGAACCAACCAGCCACCGCTCCACCGCATCGCCACGCCTGTCACTTATTAATTAGGGTATCGAGCCCTCAGGAGGTTAATCAGCTCTTGTTAAGCATGTGGCGACACATCGGAATGCAAGTTACGCTCAGTTGACACCCGCACTATGGCGTGTCAAGACCATAAGCAACGACCGGCCAAGCGGTGGCAAGAGCTTGCCGGGGATGCACCCCCGAGCGCCACCTAGGCAGGTAATCATGGCATTTTGTCCTAAATGCCAGAGTTAGGTATGATAGCTCTGCTTAGCTATCTAGTCAATAGATAATGATTGTTTTGCCGTTGTGGTAACCCCTTGCACTATAAAAGGAGGCCCAAGGCAACCTAGCTCAAGGTGGGCGATTCGAACCCCCGAACACTTGTGCTCGCATAGCAGCTCTTTCCCCGATAGCAGCCCTTGCCGGGGTTGGGCGTTGTGCGTTCTTCGTGTTCCTCCGATCAATCCACCAAAAAGCACGAGTAGGGTTTTACGCTTAGCAGCGGCCCGAACCTGGGTAAAATCCTTGTGTCCTGATCGTCGCGCCGTCTCACGCTCTCCGCTCATCGTGCAACGTGACCCCCCTTGCCGAACCACAAGGGACCTCTGGTCCCATAGGTGATCGTGAGCATCCGTGCCCCGACATCTTTGGCGCGCCAGGTAGGGGGCGTGCATCATTTGCGTGAACCCGAGTTCGTGAACGGCGGATCGATCTCCATTATCATATTCTTCAACAATGGCTCCCAAGAAGAAATCCGGTGTGGTCACACATCCCTCCGCTTCGAAGGCTCCCTCACATGCAGCCTCCAGCACCGCAGGCGTCGCGGCGGCTGCGGACGAGGCGGGCATCGTGGATGACGCGGCCGGCACAGGTGGCGCCCCCGTCCAGTCCTTCACAGCCGGAGATGGAGCAGGAGACACCGGAGAGGAGCAACTACAACAACAACATGGCGAGCTCGGCCCCAAGGCCGCGGGCGAGGGAAACATCCATTCATCACCTCCCCGCCACGCAGATGGCCGAGGCCGCCTCAGCGGCACCCGGTCCGGTGAGAGCCGTGACCCTCCGGCCACACCCTTCGCCAGCGAGATTGTTGGGCATGCACCTCGGGCGGAGCGAGAAATGGCTCCCACCGGAGCCGCAGCCCCACAGGATCGGGCCGCTGCCCACCAGAAAGCTCCGGTGAGTGGCGCACGGCATCAAGGACGCGGCGATGCTTCTCTTGGTCCTACCAAGAGTCGAGCGACGTCGCAGTCTGCCTCTTTCGCCATGCCAGGCACCACAGAGGAGGCCATGGCGCGAGTCCAGATGCTGCTCAACTTCATGCCAGCGGCTGATAAGATGGATGAATGGAGAGCCACCATTCAGAGTTTGATCTCTTTCATTGAAGCCAACAAGACCCAGAATGCAGAGCCGTCGCGGCGTACGCGAACAGCAGCGGCGGCCCGGGGCGGCGAGCGCGTCGAAGGGGCCACCCCAACGGTGCAGTCCCCTCCGCGACAACAGGCCCAGATGCAGCCGCAGCAAGACTTGCTTGCTGATGAACACGACGAGGCGTCTATAGTCTCGTCTGTCCCGCACGACCGCCAGGATCAACGGCATGTCCTTGAAGACCGGTGGAAAGAAGATGCACGCATCACCATCGAGCAACATCGGGAAGCGCACCGTCAGTCTGACAAGCGCAACGGTCCAGACATCAGCGACCCCGCGCCCAGAGCTGGCGGGTACCTTCCTTATGAGGTCGGTTGCCCTGCCTTCACTAGAGAGCTGTGAAGGGTCCGCTGGCCGTCGACCCGAGCTTTCAAGCCTGAGCTACCGGAGAAATACGACGGGAAGCTAAACCCGGCGGAGTTCCTGGGCATATACACGATAGCTGTCCAAGCCACAGGCGGAAGAGATGAAAAGGTGCTCGCCAACAACTTTCCTTTGGCACTCAAGCCAAATGTTAGATCATGGCTAATGCACCTGCCGGAGAATTCCATTTCGTCTTGGGCAGATCTATGCAACGAGTTCGTTGGCGCCTTCACCGGTGGTCATCAAGAACTAGGCCAGCCCAGAGATCTCCAAGTCCTCCCGCAAAAGGAGGGAGAAACTTTGAGAAAGTATATTCAGAGATTCAGCAGAGTCCACCGCAACATCCCAGAGATCCATCCCACAGCGGTGATTGCCGCGTTCCACTCGAACGTTCGCAACAGGAGGATGCGAGCCAAGATGAATGTCAAGCTCCCTAAGACTGTTAACGAGCTTTACACCTTGGCGGATAAGTGCGCTCGAGCTGAAGAAGGAAGGCGACTTCCCGGGGAGGAAGCAGGCGTCGAAGTGGACTCTGATGATGACGACGACGCCCCCGTCCCGAAGGGAAGGAACAGGAAATGCAACAGGAAGCGTAAGGGGAAAGCAGTATTGGTTGTCGAGAGCTCCGGAGACCTCAGTACAGGCAAGAAGGCGAAAGCCGAAACCCCCGGCAAGGGAGCTGTCGCGTGCGCTGATTGCCGGGAGGCTGCTGCCGCTGAGAAGACCGGGAAGTCCGATGGGCCGTACTACAAAATTCACCGCACCAACGGCCATGATCTCCAAGAATGCCGACAGGTCGAGCAAATTGTTGAGAAACAGAGGGCCGAGTACGAGAAGCGCGACAAGGAAAAAGGCCAGGATGGTGCTGTTGGGAAGGGCCGTGACGGCAGAGGAGGTCGCTGTGGAAAAACCCCACAGCGAAAGGAAAAACCCGCCAGAGGCCGAGAGGAGAAGGAAACGGACGATATGAGTGAAGATGAGGATGATGATGAGGATTCCAGCGACAGGGGGTTTCAGAAAGCAACCAAAGCCATGTGCGTTGACGGGGGTGCATCCTTGCATTCCTCTCGCCACCAGCTCAAACAGTGGGCACGCGAAGTCAATGTTGTGGAACCGGCTGCAGAATCTAGGAAGCCACTCAGATGGTCCCGCACGCCTATCATCTTTGACGAAGAGGATCATCCTGACCGTACCACTACAGTCAGATGTTTGCCATTGTTGGTTTCCCCAACAATCCGCAACCTCAAGGTGTCTAAGATGTTAGTTGACGGCGGGGTCGGATTGAACTTGATCTCCCCTAGAGTGGCTGAGAAACTGCAGATCCTTGATGAAGAGCTCGAAGCAACGGGTACATTCCAAGGAATCAACCCCAGCAGGAGCCGGCCCAAGGGAAAGATCACTCTGCCTGTTACATTTGGCGGGGAGTTGAACTTCCGGACAGAGAGGATAGTGTTCGATGTCGCCGAAATTCCACTGCCTTACAATGGAATCCTCGGTCGCCTAGTTGTGGCAAAGTTCATGGCAGCATCCCACTATGCCTATAACACCCTGAAGATGCTAGGGCCTATCAGGATCATTTCCATCCCCTCTGACAAGAAGAATGCAGTTATCTGCGTAGACAAGATGTATCGCGATGCGGTAGCAGCTGAAGCCACAGAAATCCCAGCTCCCGCCAAGGAGACAAAGAAAATAAAGAAGACTGGCAAGAACACCGGCAAGGACTCTGGGAAGTGCGCCTCTTCGGAGTGCGCTGCACCCGATGATGACCTGCCGGAGAGTTCCGCTAGACCAGGGTCACCTATCCTGAGACGAAGAAAGTCCCGACAAGGGAGGATGGCACTGGTGGTACCATCACCATCAGTGCTACCCTTACTGACAAATAGGAAAGCGCGCTCGTTACCTTCCTGCGGGAGAATGTCGATGTGTTTGCCTGGCAACCATCTGACATCCCCGGTGTTCCCAGGGAGGTAATTGAGCACCACCTTGTTGTCTGCCCTCATGCCCGACCCGTCAAGCAAAAGGTTAGGAAACAGGCCTTGGAGCGGAAGCAGTTCATTGCCGAGGAAATCAAGAAGCTTGAAGCAGCTGGTTTGGTCAGAGGGGTGCTGCATCCAACTTGGCTGGCAAACCCGGTGGTGGTACGAAAGGCAAATGGGAAATGGAGGCTTTGCATAGACTTCACTGACTTGAACAAGGCTTGCCCGAAGGACCCTTTCCCCTTGCCACGCATAGATCAAATTGTTGATTCCACCTCCGGATGTGACTTGCTCTCCTTTTTGGATGCCTACTCCGGCTATCACAAAATATTTATGACCAAGGAAGATGAGGAGAAGACCGCATTCATAACTCCCTGTCGCACGTACTGCTTTGTGCGTATGCCCTTCGGGTTAAAGAGTGCTGGTTCGACCTTCGCCAGGGCTGTTCAAATTGGTTTTGGACCTCAGCTGCACAGAAATGTGGAAGCTTACATGGATGACATCGTGGTCAAGACCAAGGATGGAGCCACTCTCATACAAGATCTGGAAGAAACTTTCGCAAACTTGCGCAAGATCAACCTGAAGCTCAACCCTGAAAAGTGTGTGTTCGGTGTCCCATCCGGCAAGCTACTTGGGTTCTTCGTATCTCAGCGAGGAATAGAAGCCAATCCCGACAACATCAAGGCGATCGAACGGATACAGGCACCCAAGACCATCAAAGATATCAGACGCTTGACCGGATGTGTTGCCGCGTTGAGTAGGTTCATCTCCAGGTCCGCTGAGCGCGCCTTGCCGTTCTACAAAATCTTGAAGAAGGCTGGCCCGATGAAGTGGACCCCAGAGGCAGATGCAGCGCTGCAAGACCTGAAGAAATACCTATCCTCTGCTCCCACCTTGGTCGCTCCTAAACCGGAAGAGCCGTTGCTGCTATATTTGGCAGCGACAAATCAAGTGGTTAGTTCAGCGTTGGTGGTGTAGCGGGGAGTAGATGGAGATTCAGCAGCCGTTGCTGATGCTGCCGGGAGTGGGAAAGAAACATCCGCGGTAGGACTCGACACAGATCAAGGGGATCTCAGCAAATGGTTGACAGCGGATCCGAAGAAGTGGCAAAGAAGAAATGGTGCGGCGGCCCATGTACTTTGTCAGTTCCCTGCTACAGGGGGCTAGATCAAGGTACTATGGAGTACAAAAGCTGACCTTTAGCCTCATCATGGCCTCGAGGAAGCTGCGCCACTACTTCCAAGCCCATGAGATATTAGTTGTCACCCGTTTCCCGTTGCAATGCATACTGAGAAACCTCGAAGCCACTGGTAGGATAGTTGAGTGGGCTTTGGAATTATCAAGCTTCGGATTAAAGTATGAGAGCACTTCCACCATTCAGAGCAGGGCGTTGGCGGAGTTTATTGCAGAATGGACACCCATGCCAGATGATGAAGCTTTGGAGACAATCCTCCCCGGAAAAGAAGCACCCAAGGATTGGATCATGTACTTTGACGGTGCTTTCTCACTCCAGGGCGCTGGGGCAGGCGTGCTCCTCATCGCCCCTACCGGAGAGCACCTCAAGTACGTTGTACAGATGCACTTTCCCCGGCAGGAAGCCACCAACAATACCGCTGAGTACGAGGGGCTCCTTGCCAGACTCAAAATTGCGGTAGAGTTGGGAATAAAGAGCCTGATCGTCCGAGGAGATTCTCAGCTTGTGATAAAGCAAATCAACAAGGATTACCAGAGCCCACTCATGGAGGCATACGTAGAAGAAGTGAGGAAATTGGAGGAGCACTTCGATGGACTACAAACTGAGCATGTGCCGCGAGCGGAAAACAGCATTGCTGACCATCTATCGAAGTGCGCTGCGCAGAAGCTTCCTGTGGAACCAGCAACCTTTGTTCTCCGCCTCACTCAACCATCAGTATCCCCATCAGCGATGTCCAAGAAGAGAAGAAAGATGAACTCCGGCAAGCATTTCCCGACAGAGCTTCCTGAAGCCGCTGGTAGAGAAGCTGCCGGGGGAAATCCCGTTCCGGTTGACGAGCAGCTCACTCCCTCAGGACCTCAGAGTCTAGCGGTCGAGACAAGCGCTCCCGGAGACGAGGAGATGCCTTTAGTCCTTGTTGTCGAGCCACAAGCTCCAACCTGGGCACAGCATATAGTCAATTTCCTTCAAACAGGAGAACTCCCCGAAGAGCAAGAGGAAGCCGAAAGAGTAGGCCGACAGTCAAGTATGTACCAGTTTGTCGATGACACCCTGTACAGAAGACGACCGAACGTTGTGAAATTAAGGTGTATCTGCCGGGAGGATGGACTGAGGCTGTTGGCGGAGATTCACGGAGGAGTATGTGGTTCCCACATTGGATCAAGGGCCCTTGCCGGGAAAGCTTTCCGACAGGGTTTCTATTGGCCCATTGCCCTCCAGGACGCTACTGAGCTGGTCACCAAGTGTGAAGCCTGCCAGTTCCATTCCAAGAACATCCATCTACCAGCGCAAGCCCTCTATCCTGGCCATTCTCGGTCTGGGGCCTCGATATATTGTGCCCCTTCCCCTGTGCTGTCGGGGGCTTTGAGTTCTTGTTCGTGGCAACCGACAAGTTCACAAAGTGGCCTGAGGTGGAACCAGTGAGAAAGGTGACTGCACAGGCAGCTATCAAGTTCATGAAAGGACTGGTGTGCCGCTTTGGAGTGCCTAACAGAGTGATCACCGACAACGGCGCCCAGTTCACAGGCCGCGCCTTCATGCAATATATCCAAAACCTTGGAAGCAAGGTCTCCTTCGCCTCTATTGCTCACTCGAGGAGCAACGGGCAAGTCGAGAGGATGAATGTTGAAGTGCTGCAAAGACTCAAGACAAGGACTTTTGATAAGCTGTGGAAGAGCGGCAGGCGCTGGATAGATGAGCTTCCGATGGTTCTTTGGTCCCTCGGGACGACACCAAATCGAGCTACCGGCCAGACGCCCTTCTCCGTAGAGTGTGGGGCGGAAGCAGTGCTCCCCACGGAACTCATATACAGGTCACCTGGAGTGCTTGCCTATGATGAAGTAGAGCAACAGCAACTGCGGCATGGCGATGCCACGCTCCTCGAGGAAGACCGTCTTCGGGCTGCTGTGCATGCAGCATGCTACCAGCAAGCTCTGCGCCGCTACCATAGCCGCAGAGTTCACGCCCGGAGCCTTGAGGAAGGCGACCTTGTCCTTCTGTGTGTTTAGTCCGCCAAGGGTGCAAACAAGTTGACGCTGAAGTGGGAAGGCCCTTACCGGGTAGTACGAGTCACCAGACCTGGCGCAGTCCGTCCGGAGACCGCAGATGGCACCAAGGTGCAGAACTCATGGAACATTGAGCATCTTCATAAGTTCTACCCGTAAGGCGCGGCTGCCGGGCTCAGTCCCCGACAGCCACATTTTGTACAAGCCTTGCCGATGTTGCATGTAACCCTTTGTACAAAGCCAGGCACAGACCCTGTGCAACAATAATAAAGCTAGGCATTGCATCATATCATCATCCTTACATGCTCATTACGCATTTTTTATGACTGGAATGTTAGCGCTTTTAAGTTATAATAAGGATCTACTAGAATACTTGATGAAACCGTAATCTTTGCTACTGTTCTCACCCTACATGTTTTACCATCGAGAAAACAGGGAAGGGGAACAAAGAAACAAGGATGGCGGCCCATCACGCTCAAAAAGAAGATACTGCTTGGAAAAGATAAGTATATCACATATTTCTAGTTCAGTACTTCTCGATTTCTCAAGGAGACCCTTAGTATCTTCCTTACTGCGGGCTGTGGAGTCATCCACGTGGTGAAAACCCTTGTCGGGACGAGTTGTCCCCCTGTCTTTGTTTATAAGGGTGGCCGCGCCGATACCGACAAGGAGCTCTGCCGGGGAACTACGCCAACCTGTTGCCGGGGGCTCGTTCCCCCACTTTGGCACTCATGGTTTGAATGACGACCTGACAAGTAGCTTCGTGCGGCAAAGACAAAACATACCAATGCAGCATAAATAAGGAAAGGAAAAGGACAGTACTTGCAGGAAGAAAATGGCACTTTATTCTCATTCATTTCCGATACAAATGGGATGAAAATTACACGTGAGGGCACCTCTTTTTAATAACTCTTTATTTGGCTTTCTCCCCTAGGGGCAGATTACAAAAAGAAAAAGAGTAGAGGGAGGACCCCAACAGAAGCCCAGCCTGACTCTGTCAGGACTAGCATTGCGCGAACGGCAGGCCCACCGGAAAGGAAGACGAAGCCGAAGTCTACGAGCCTGCCGGGGTCCAGCTAAGAAGAAGAGGCGGCGCCCAAGTCGAGAACCCCCGGCAAATTTCTCTGCCGGGAGGAGGAGGAGGAGCGCGGTGACGGTGATGGTGCGATCGACGATCAGCTGGAGCCCAGGTTGTTGTACTCCGACTTGACGGCCTGGGACTCGTCATCGTCGTCTTCACCGACACTGTCCTCCTCGTCGCTATCGCTCGAGGAGGAGCTTTCGACATCGCTCGAGCTCTCCTTGCAACAGCCAAGACGGGCGCCCGAACGCCCGTAAATCTTGACGGAGAGCAGGTCGGCCTCCATCATCTTGAAGCGGAGGACGTGCCCATCCATGAGGTTGTGGGCACGGGCGAAGGTTTTCCACCCGCGCCCGAGAAGCATGATGCGACGCTCCGGGTACTCGACATCCACCCGCACAGCGCCATTACAGCAACCATGCGCCCGCAGCCACAGGGCGTGCGGCTTGTCAACCTCCATCACCCTCGCGAAAGGGTGAGGAAGGCGCAGGCGGCTCCGGAGAGGGCAACGCAGCTTGATGACGAACTCCAAAGCCGTTCCCTCGGCGTGGGTCTCCTCAAGGGGAGGGTCTGATGGCGGAGGAGGAAGAGAAGCGGCGCTTTGTCTCCCCCGACCATGGGCTCCGCGTCGACTTCGGCCCCTCCCAGCTCCTCCGCCGCGCACACTCAAGCCACCCTCCGCCTCCGCGGCTGAAGCGGTGGCATGATCCCGACGGGAACCCCTCGCCGTTGAGGCGGAGGCCGGAGAACGCCCTCGTCCCCTAGGCATGCTAGCGGCGAGCGCGGCTCAAGACAAAGAAGCAGAAGGGCGAGCTCTGTGGGGTTGCACTCAAGGAGGAAGAAAGGATGGATGAGCATCGCCCCTCGCGACACCCAATTTATAGGGGAGAGGGCGGGGGCTGGCTCTCCTCCACTCCAAGGGTCGCCGCCCGTCTCCACCAATTCCATCGCCCACGATCACGGGCGAACAGGTAACCGCCCCATTGCTCGAATCCATTGCGTTGTGGTTTCTGCCACGATCAGGACTTTAAGTCACGCGCACCCGTCGCTAACTCCCCGCTATGCATGCGGCGCGCGTGGCAGAAACGGCCTGGGGTGGTGGTTCAGTGCTGACCAATAAATTGGCAGTTACTCCCTCACATTGCGCGCCTGTGCATTAAACTTGGGCCTGACCCAACGGCACTTGGCGAGCATGTGTGGGCCAGTCCCGGGGGCTCCTGTCGGTGCACTAGTACAGGGGTACCCAAGGCCCCTGACTTATGCACAGGCGGTAGAAGCAAAAACCCGGTGAACAATCAAGGCAAGACTTCAACAAGCTCAACGCGGCAGCCCAAGCCTGGACTACAACGTGCCAAGCACGTCCCCGATGCTTGCCGAGGACCAAGACAAGCGTACCTCCCAGAAGACCCGGCAGGCCACTCCCCGACAGGCGCGAACCAACCAGCCACCGCTCCACCGCATCGCCATGCCTGTCACTTATCGATGCGGTGTCGAGCCCTTAGGCGGTTAATCAGCTCTCGTTAAGCACGTGGCGACACATCAGAATGCAAGTTACGCTCAGTTGACACCCGCCCTATCGCGTGTCAAGACCATAAGCAACGACCGGCCAAGCGGTGGCAAGAGCTTGCCGGGGATGCACCCCCGAGAGCCACCTAGGCAGGTAATCATGGCATTTTTTTTCCTAAATGCCAGGGTTAGGTATGATAGCTCTGCTTAGCTATCTAGTCAATAGATAATGACTATTTTGCCATTGTGGTAACTCCTTGCACTATAAAAGGAGGCCCAAGGCAACCTAGCTCAAGGTGGGCGATTCGAAGCCCCGAACACTTGTACTCGCATAGCAGCTCTTTCCCCGATAGCAGCCCTTGCCGGGGTTGGGCGCTGTGCGTTCTTCGTGTTCCTCCGATCAATCCACCAAAAAGCAGGAGTAGGGTTTTACGCTTAGCAGCAACCCGAACCTGGGTAAAATGCTTGTGTCCTGATCATCGCGTCGTCTCACGCTCTCCACTCTTCGTGCAACGTGACCCCCCTTACCGAACCACAAGGGACCTCTGGTCCCATAGGTGATCGTGAGCATCTGTGCCCCGACAACAAGAGATGAACTAGGGTTTGAGATGAGATGGTGCTGGTGAAGATGTTGATCAAGATTGGTCCTCCCACCATGGAGGAAGCGTTGGTGATGACGATGGCTTTGATGTCCCCCTCCCGTAGGGAAGTTTCCCCGAGGGAATCGCTCTGCCGGAGTGCAAAGTGCTCCTGCCCAGGTTTTTCCTTGAGACGATGGTGCTTCGTCCCAAAAGTCTTCTTCAGATTTTTTTTCTAGGTCAAAACCCCTCATATAGCATAAGATGGGCATCAGAGGCCACCTGTGGCACCCACAAGGCATCAGCGCGTGCCTGGGGGTGTGGTCGCACTCTGTTGCCTTGTGGGCAGGTGGTGGCCCCCACTCTGGTATTTCTTTGCTCCAGTATTTTTTATATATTTAATAAAAAAATCTCCGTGAAGTTTCAGGTCATTTGGAGTTCTGTAGAATAGGTAACTCTATTGTAGCTTTTTCGGGTGCAGAATTCCAATTGCTTATAATCTCCCTCTCCATGTAAATCTTGCAAATTAAGAGAGAAAAGGCATTAGAATTGCATCATAAAGTGGAATAATGACCAAAAACTATATAATAGAAGTTAGAAATCATGATGCAAGATGGACGTATCAACCACCTCCACCGCCAAAACCTGTTGTGAAGAAGAAAAGAACAAAGTCAGTGAAGCCACCCAATAAGCCATCAAGGAAAAAGGTGGTGAATCCAGCAAGAAACACAAGGAGCCAAAAAAGGATTGGAACTTGAGTTTGAACTTTGAAATTATGTGAACTTAAGTTTGAAGTTTGAAATGATGTGAACTTTGTAATGTTGCGAATTTGTTGTGTAGGAACAATTTGATATTTACCATTATGTGTGATGTAATGCTACATTTGTGAAGTAATTTTAAGAAGCCTATTACGTGAAGTAAAACTCATGGTCATGAAAAATGTGCTCCAAATGAGCTCCGAAGCTAGGGTAAACAGCCCCATTTCCAAGCAAAATTATGCTATGGTTAACCCTACACCCTAGCTCATTTTTCCTTGAAAACCATGCAACCTTGTTCATGATAGCTATGTTATGTGAAGGGAATTTCATGAAAATATCTGTAGACATGGTTTGTTATTTTTCCTAGCAACTTGTTAACATAAAACGATGATGTGCGCAAGTTTCATATTTTTTTTGTTTTTTAAATTAGTTATACTAACTCCACCTATGTTGTCCCAACATAGCCGGTCCCAAGCCTGGGTAAAGGAGGAGGGTTGTGATAGGCTTGGCGAGCCAACATCAAAACTCAGCGACTCTTATGGAGATGAAACCCGGAAAATTTTCGTTGGGGCGTAACCCTCTTAGTGACGTGCCACATCGGAACCCGGGTGTGGTGTCAAATGGGCAATGGTCGGGCCGTCATCCCTGGTGGCGCGCTACATCGGCGCCAGGGTGTAGTGGAAAATGAGCAAGGGTCTTCGCATTTGACTCGACGAGTGCGAATGGTAAGAAAGCTAGTCGAGCCTAGGAGGACCCGCTTAGGTAGCTGGAACATAGGGTCTCTAACAGGTAAGCTTCGGGAGGTAGTTTATACAGCGGTGAGGAAAGGTGTTGATATCCTTTGCGTCCAAGATACCAAATGGAGGGGACAAAAGGCAACGGAGGTGGAGGGTACCGGCTTCAAGCTGTGGTACACGGGACGACTACAAACAGAAATGGAGTAGGCATCTTGATCAACAAGAGCCTCAAGTTTGGAGTGGTAGACGTCAGGAGACATGGGGACCGGATTATCTTGGTTAAGCTGGTAGTTGGGGACTTAGTTCTCAACATCATCACCGTGTATTCCCCGTAAGTAAGCCACAATGAGAACACAAAGTGGAGTTCTGGGAAGGTGATACGTCTCCAACATATCGATAATTTATAAAGTATTCATGTCATATTCACCTACGTTTACAATACTTTTATATGGTTTTGATGCACTTTATGTGATTTATTAAGAACTAACCCGGACTGATGTTGTTTTCAACAGAATTATCATGGTGTTGTTTTTGTGTAGAAAATGAAAGTTCTCGGAATCGCCCGAAACTTTTTGGTGATTTTTTCTGGACCAAATAAGCAATTTTGGAGCAAAGAACTGCCAGAGGGGGTGGACCAGAAGGCCACCACGCAACCGGCTGCGCCCCCCTAGGGGCGCGGCCAGATGGCTTGTGGGGCCCTCATAGCTCCATTTGGCATGATTCAACACTAAAAAATCCCAGAAATACCAGAAACCCCAGAAATAAAGAGAGGCTCCTCGTTCCCCGTCGCAACTCTCTTTATCGACGAAAAACCAATCTGGAGGCATTACAGTACCCTGCCGGAGAGGGTAGATCATCTCCGGTGGCCATCTTCATCATCCCGGCGTAGGCCATGACGAGGAGGAGGTAGTCCACCCTCGGGGCTGACGGTTTGTACCAGTAGCTATGTGTTCAATCTCTCTCTCTCTCTCTCTCTCTCTCTCTCTCTCTCTCTCTCTCTCGTGTTCTTGAGATGGCACGATCTTGATGTATCACGGGCTTTGTTAATATAGTCGGATCATATGATGTTATTCCCTTGCTACCTTGTTGTGATGAATTGAATCTTTACCTATGAGATCTCGCTATGCTGAATTGAATATTTTGGTTTGAGAACACTCGATGTACGTCTTGCGTGGGACGCCCGTAGTGACATTGGGGTATTCTATTGATTCACTTGATATATGTTGAGGCATCAACTTGCAGATTCTGGTGACCTAGGGGATCTATGCATAGGGGTTGATTGCATGTTTTCATACCACGTTCTCCGATAGAAATCTTGGGGTGCTCCTTGAAGTTCTTTGTGTTGGATTGAATATGATAGATCTGAAATTGTTTGATGCATGTCGCATAATTTACCCACGGATACTTGAGGTGACATTGGAGTATCTAGGTGACATTAGGGTTGATTGATATGTATCATTGGTGTTATTCTAGTAGGAACTCTAGGGCTGTTTGTGACACTTATAGGAATAGCCCAATAGATTGATCGAAAAGAATAACTTTGAGGTGGTTCTACTACCTACACCAATTTCATCTTATTGTTCTCCGCTAGATAGGAACTTTGGAGTGATTCTTTGTTGCACGTTGAGGGATGATCATATGATTCAACTATGTTAGCATTGTTGGGAGATTGCACTAGCGAAAGTATGAACCCTAGGACTTATTTCCAAGCATTTATACAACATTTTGGTCGCTTTTTTACACTTGCTACCCTAGCTGTTTTTATATTTTCAGATTACAAAAACCTATATCTATCATCCATATTGCACTTGTATCACCATCTCTTCGCCGAACTAGTGCACCTATACAATTTGCCATTGTATTGGGTGTGTTGGGGACACAAGATATTTCTTGTATTTGATTGCAGGGTTGTTTGAGAGAGACAATCTTCATCCTACACTTCCCATGGATTGATAAACCTTAGGTCATCCACTTGAGGGAAAATTGCTACTGTCCTACAAAACTTTGCGCTTGGAGGCCCAACACGAGTCTACAAGAATAAAGTTGTGTAGTAGACATCAAGCTCTTTTCTGGCGCCGTTGCCAGGGAGGTGAGTGCTTGAAGGTATATCTTTAGATCTTGCAATTAAATCTTTTAGTTTTTTGTTTATCACTAGTTTGGTTTTATAAAAGAAAACTACAAAAAAATGGAGTTTAGGTTGCATCATTTGTATCGTCTTTATAATGTCTTCCGTGAAAATAAGGATTCAGAAAATTGTGCTCAATTTGTAGAGGAAGAAATTATGAAAATACTTGATGAGAATTCCTTGAATGATGATCATGATAGAAATATTGTTAGTATGAGTTCTCTGAATATCCTTGATTCTAATGATATGCGAAGCCACAAGCTTGGGGATGCTATGTTTGATGAAGATGATATTTTTAGTCCTCCAGGTTTTGATGAGCAATTTTATTATGATGATTGCATGCCTCTTATCTATGATGATTATGATGATGAAATGTATGCTATAAAGAACAATTATAACTATGAAACTTGTCATAATGATTTTAATTTTCAATTTGGTTATGTCAATCATGTATCTCATGGTAGTTATTTTATTGAGTTTGCTCCCACTACAATGAATGAGAAGTTTACCTATGGGGAGAGTAATAAATTTCCTATGCTTGTAGATCATGAAAAGGATGCTTTATGTGATAGTTATATTGTGAAATTACTTCATGATGCTACTGAAATTTATTATGAGGGAGGAATATATGCTTGTAGGAATTGCAATAATATCAAGTTTCCTCTCTATGTATTCAAACTTTTGAAGTTGCACTTGTTTTGCCTTCCTATGCTAGTTGATTCTTGCTCCCATAAATTGTTTGCTCACAAAATCCCTATGCATAGGAAGTGGGTTAGACTTAAATGTGCTTTCCCTGTGATCCATGAAGCTCTCTTGCATGTTTCAATTACTACTTTTTATGTGAGCATCATTGAAATCATCATGCCTAGCTAAAAGGCTTTAAAGAAAAGCGGTTGTTGGGAGACAACCCAACACTTTTACTTTCTGTTTTTTGAGTGTTCACATGATTAAGATACTGTAGTAATCATGTTTTGTGTCTTTTATTTCAATAAAGTGCTAATTAAAGTCTTTGGGATGACTCACAAGATGAGTAGAATTGATGCAGAACCAAAACAGAAACTTCTGACTCCAGTACAGGAATTATCATTTTTTACTGGAGCGTGATAATGATCTGAAATTTTTACACAGTGTTTATATACAAATTCTTCAGGTTTTCCTAATGTTTCAGAATTTTGAGATACAGTGAAGTATGGTTATACTACAGATCTTCACAGACTATTCTGTTTTTGACAGATTCTGTTTTGCATGCATAGTTTGCTTGTTTTAGTGTTCCCATAGCTTATATTCAGTGATATAAATTATGTGAATGGTAGAATACAGTAGGTATTATGTGAGAACAATTATGAAGCTTGTCTTGACAGTACCTAAGTGAATGATCTTTATTTATTATACTAACCCATCTCACGAAGTTCCGTTAAGTATTGTGTGATTGAAGTTTAAAGTTTTGGGTGAGACACCGATATGAGGAGAATAAGGAGTGAAAGGAACCTAATATTGGGGATTCCCAAGGCACCCCCAAGGTAATATCCAAGGAAGACTCAAGCGCCTAAGCTTGGGGATGCCCTGGAAGACATCCCCTCTTTCGTCTTCAACATTATCGGTATATCTTACTTAGAGCTATATTTTTATTCGTCACATAATATGTGCTTTGCTTGGATAATCATTATATTTTGTTGTTCTCTGTTAGATGATATTTATATCTTGTTTTTAAATAAAAAGTTCCAAGAATTGCCTCTTAGGATGCTTGAGTTACATGTTTGATATTTTCTGTGTAAAAACAGAAACTTTTGCTGTAGTGTTTGAATTTTCATATTTTACTGGAACGTGGAAAGTTTCTGAAATTTTTACACAGTATTATCATATAAATTATTTAGCATGTACTAAATTTTCATAATTGTTAGAGATACAGAAGTGCACTTTATAAATTAATTGCTACAGACTGTCCTGTTTAGACAGATTGCTGTCATAGTTTTGTTATCTACTTCTCCGATGGTTTTCATGACTTATATTGGTAAATATAAATTGTGGAAATGATAGTATACAGTAGATAATGTTTGGAAATTATTGTGCAACTTGTCTTGGCAGTACATGAAGTGTTAATTTGTTTTTATGTGTACTAACCTATCTCACGAGTTATTTTCAAGTTTTTGTGGATGAAGTTTTTGAGAATAGGTGAAACTGTGATATGAGATTATTGAACGAGATACAAAAGCTCAAGCTTGGGGATGCCCAAGGCACCCCAAGTAAATATTTCAAGGAGTCTCAAGCATCTAAGCTTGGGGATGCTACGCATCCCACCTCTCTTCATCAACAATTATCGGTTAGCCTATGTTGAGCCTAAATTTTTATTTGTCCACATGATATGTGCTATTCTTGGGGTGATATTTTTATTTTGCTTGATGTTTAAATAAAATACTCAGATATGAAAATATTTATTGAGAGAGAGAGTCCTCACATAGCTACTTAATTGTTTGACTACTCATTGATCTTCACTTATATCTTTTGAGAGTAGTTTGATGTTTACTCTTGTGCTTCACTTATATCCTAAGAGTAAATTGTGAATGAATGAAATATCATAAATCTTAAATTATCAATGTACTATATTCTTAGTAGAAAGTTCATATTTGGTTAGAAAGTAAAATCTATTGAAGTTTAACAATCACTTTATTGGTCATATGAGCAATTCATGAATGATTAGTATAAGAAAGAGAACTTTCACATACAAATATATTATCTTGGACATCTTTTATGATTGTGAATACCCATAAATTATTTTCAAACTTGATAAAATAGTTGAAGTTGAACAAGGAAGACAACGTAATGGTTATGTTTGGGTATATTTGCATAGAAGTTATATTGTTATGCATCCTCCAACATGTGGTGCTTGTTTAGAACCTTTTGCTAGCCAAAACTTCGTACTAAGTAGAGATACTACTTGTGCATCCAAATCCTTGAGCCAAGTTTCTTCCATGAGAGTCCACCATACCTACCTATATATTGTATTTAACTTCCATTCCAAGTAAATTTGCATGTGCCACCTCTAAACATTCAAATAAACATCTGTTTTGTGTGCTCGTACCGCTCATGGAGCGACGGGGCGGTCATTATCTTCCATGCTAAGCGAGTTATTCTCAAGATGAGTGTTTATTCACTTGTCATTGCACGAGAGAGGCTGGTAAAAAGGATTCCCAGTCCTGCATAATACAAAATAAATAAACAAAACTCCCCCTAGAATGTTGATTGTTTGGAGGGCAACCATGGATTCGGCCAGCCATGGAATGTGTTTAAATGGTGGAGAGGAAGTAAAAAATTTAAATTATGTTTGGGAACCGCCAATAATGTGATTAGCATGGAAGATATTGAATACTCTATTGTGATGTTGACAGGAAAGGCACACCACCCAAAATTACATATTCATCTCTGTTTTAAACAATGAGCTCTGGCACGTATGCAAATCCCTGCTTCCCTCTGCGAAGGGACAATATATTTACTTTCATGCTATTTACTATTCATGTTGAGTCAACTTCTTATTCCAACCTCAATCTATTAGTTGGCAAGCGTCATGTGGTGGAGAAAGATCCAAACACATATATCGAGTCAAATATATTTGATCATGATTCGTTTTGTTGACAATTATCTTTACGATAAGTATGTTGGGAGGCGAAACTTTAAGCCCGTATCTTTCACTGTATTCAATGGATGTTGTTTGTTCTAAAAATATGCCTTGAGTATTAGCAATCCTAAAAGACCATATGATAATTGAGTATGTAGAGCTCTTACTTAGACTTGATGATGCAATGAACTTGTTTGATGACTAAGAACATGTGTTGTTGAGTTTCAAGAGAATGCATTGTTTGAACCATGACATGTGAATTGATTGCTACTCTATCATGATGATTTTTATGAGAAAAAGTTGCTGGTTATGACGCTAGAAAAGTGACTAAAATTATCAATGATCAAACTTATATATTATGCTAGAATTCATACTTCAAAAATTATTTCTTTTATCATTTACCTACTCGAGGATGAGCAGGAATTAAGCTTGGGGATGCTGATACGTCTCCAACGTATCGATAATTTATGAAGTATTCATGCCATATTCACCTACGTTTACAATACTTTTATATGGTTTTGATGCACTTTATATGATTTATTTAGAACTAACCCAGACTGACGCTGTTTTCAGCAGAATTACCGTGGTGTTGTTTTTGTGCAGAAAACGAAAGTTCTCGGAATCGCCCGAAACTTTTTGGTGATTTTTTCTAGACCAAATAAGCAATTTTAGAGTGAAGAACTACCAGAGGAGGTGGACCAGAAGGCCACCACGCAACCGGCCGCCCCCCCAAGGGGCGCGGCCAGATGGCTTGTGGGGCCCTCGTAGCTCCGTTTGGCGTGATTCAATGCTGAAAAATCCCATAAATACCAGAAACCCCAAAAATAAAGAGAGACTCCTCATTCCTCCACCCCAACTGTCTCTATCGACGAAAAACCAATCTGGAGGCGTACCAGTACCGTGTCGGAGAGGGTAGATCATCTCCGGTGGCCATCTTCATCATCCCGGCGGAGGCCATGACGAGGAGGGAGTAGTCCACCCTCGGGGCTGACGGTTTGTACCAATAGCTATGTGTTCAATCTCTCTCTCTGTCTCGTGTTCTTGACATGGCACGATCTTAATGTATCCCGGGCTCTGTTAATATAGTCGGATCATATGATGTTATTCCCTTGCTACCTTGTTGTGATGAATTGAATCTTTACCTGTGAGATCTCGTTATTGTTGGAAATATGCCCTAGAGGCAATAATAAATTAGTTATTATCATATTTCCTTGTTCATGATAATCGTTTATTGTCCATGCTAGAATTGTATTGATCGGAAACTCAGATATATGTGTGGATACATAGACAACACTATGTCCCTAGTGAGCCTGTATTAGACTAGCTCATTGATCAAAGATGGTCAAGGTTTCTTGGCCATAGACAGGAGTTGTCATTTCATAATGGGATCACATCATTAGGAGAATGATGTGATGGACAAGACCCAAACTATGAACGTAGCATATGATCGTGTCAAGTTTATTGCTATTGTTTTCTGTGTGGCAAGTATCTGTTCCTATGACCATGAGATCATGCAACTCATTGACACCGGAGGAGTACCTTGTGTGTATGAAACGTCGCAACATAACTGGGTGACTATAAAGGTGCTCTAGAGGTATCTCCGAGGATGTATCTTGGGTTGGCGTGGATCGAGACTGGGATTTGTCACTCCGTATGACAGCGAGGTATCTCTGGGCCCTCTCGGTAATACAACATCACAAGAAGCTTGCAAGCAATGTGACTAAGGAGTTAGTCATGGGATCTTGTATTACGGAACGAGTAAAGAACCTTGCCGGTAACGAGATTGAGCTAGGTATGGAGATACTGACGATCGAATCTCGGGCAAGTAACATACCGATGAACAAAGGGAACGGAGTACGGGATTAACTGAATCCTTGACATAGAGGTTCAACCGATAAAGATCTTCGTAGAATATGTAGGAGCCAATATGGGCATCTAGGTCTCGCTATTGGTTATTGACTGTAGAGGTGTCTCGGTCATGTCTACATAGTTCTCCAACCCGCAGGGTCTGCACACTTAACGTTCGGTGACGATTTGGTATTGTTGAGTTATGTATGTTGGTGACCGAAAGTTGTTCGGAGTCCCGGATGAGATCCTGGACGTCACGGGGAGCTCCGGAATAGTCCGGAGGTGAAGATTTATATATGGTAAGTCATATTTTGGCTAGCGGAAAAGTTTCGGGTTTTTCCGGTATTGTACCGGGAAGGTTCCGGAAGGTTCCAGAGGGTTCCGGAAGGTTCCAGAAGGTTCCAGAGGAGTCCGGAAGGGTCCCTATAGCCTCTAGGACATGCATGGGCTATAAGGGGGTGTCCAAGCCTTGTTGGGCCAGCTCCAAGGGCCCATGCGGCTAGGGGGTAGGAAACCCTAAAGGGGAAGGCACCTAGGAGGTGCCTTGGGGAGGGAGGACTCCTCCCTCCTAGCTGCCGCCCCCTTCCTTGGAGGAAGGGCTAGGGCTGCGCCCCATCTACCCCCTCCTCCTATATATAGAGAGGGAGAGGGAGGGCATCCACACCCCAAGGCATAGGTGCAGCCCTCCCTCTCTCCCTAGATCTGTTTCTCCACCGAAAACGCATATGCAGCAGCACTTGGCGAAGCCCTGCTGAGATTGCTCCACCACCACTGCCACCACGCCGTTGTGCTGTCGGAGAACTCATCTACCTCTCCACTCTCCCTTGATGGATCAAGGAGGCGGAGATCGTCATCGAGCTGTACGTGTGCTGAACGCAGAGGTGCCGTCCGTTCGGCACTAGATCGTGATTGGATCGCGGGACGGCTTGCGATTTGGATTGCGAAGACGTTCGACTACATCAACCGCATTTCTTAACGCTTCCCGCTTAGCGATCTACAAGGGTATGTGGATCCGATCTCTCCTCTCGTAGATGCTCATCTCCTAGATTGATCTTGGTGAAGAGTAGGAAAAAATTTTGTTTCCTATGCAACGTTCCCCAACAGTGGCATCATGAGCTAGGTCTATGCGTAGATGACATCACGAGTAGAACACAAAGGAGTTTGTGGGCGTTGATATTCAGATTGCTTCCTTCCTTAGTCTTATTTTGTTTCAGCGGTATTGTGGGATGAAGCGGCCCGGACCAACTTTACATGTCCTCGTACATGAGAGCGGTTCCATCGACTGGCATGTAACTTTGTTGCATAAGATGGCTGGCGGGTGTCTGTCTCTCCCACCTTAGTTGAATCGGATTCGACAAAGGCAGTCCTTGTAGAAGGTTAAATAGCAACTTGTATATCACCGTTGTGGTTTTGCGTAGGTAAGAATCATTCTTGCTAGATACCCATAGCAGCCACGTAAAACATGCAACAGCAAATTAGAGGACGTCTAACTTGTTTTTGCAGGGTATGTTGTGATGTGATATGGCCAATTACATGATGAGATATATGTGATGTATGAGATGATCATGAACATAGTCTAAAGTTGTATTTGCAAAATTATATTGTAGATCGATAGCTCGCGCTGTGGCTCCCTTAAATTTTGATACGTTCCTAGAGAAAAAGTAAGTTGAAAGATGATGGTAGCAGTTATGCGGACTGGGTCCATGATCTGAGGATTGTCCTCATTGCTGCACAGAAGGCTTATGTCCTTGATGCACCGCTTGGTGCGCCACCCTCTCAAGCATCGTCTGTGGATGTTGTGAACATCTGACAGACACGTTTTGATGACTACTTGATAGTTCAGTGCGTCATGCATTACAGGTTAGAATTGAGGCTCCAAAGACGTTTTAAACGTCACGGAGCATATGAGATGTTCCAAGAGCTGAAATTGGTATTTCAGGCTCGTGCCCTTGTTGAGAGATATGAGACCTCCAACAAGATTCTTTGCCTGCAAGATGAAGGAGAATAGCTCAATCAGGTGAGCATGTGCCCAGATTGTCTTGGTACTACAATCGCTAGAATCAAGTGGGAGTTCATCTTCCAGATAAGATAGTGATTGACAGAGTTCTCCAAGTCACTGCCACCAAGCTACTAGAGCTTCGTGATGAACTATAACATGCCAGGGATGGAGATGATACCTGAGCTATTCGCGATGTTTGACACCGCGAAGGTAGAAATCAAGAAGGAGCATCAAGTGTTGATGGTTAGTAAAACCACTAGTTTCGAGAAGGGCAAGGGCAAGAAGGGAAACTTCATGAATGGCAAGCCAGTTGCCGCTCCAGTGAAGAAACCCAAGGTTGAACCCAAACCTGAGACTAAGTGCTTCTGTAATAAGGGGAACGGTCACTGGTAGCGGAACTACCCCAGATACTTGGCAGATAAGAAGGCTGGCAACGTCAACAGGAGTATATTTGATATACGTGTTATTGATGTGTACCTTACTAGTACTCCTAGTAGCACCGGGGTATTAGATACTGGTTCAGTTGCTAATGTTAGTAACTCGAAATAAAAGCTACGGAATAAAACGGAGACTAGCTAAAGGGCGAGGTGACGATGTGTGTTGGAAGTGTTTCCAAGGTTGATGTGATCACCATCGCACGCTCCCTCTACCTTCGGGATTAGTGTTGAACCTAAATAAATGTTTTTTGGTGTTTGCGTTGAGCATGAACATGATTATATCGTGTTATTGCAATACGGTTATTCATTTAAGTCAAGAGAATAATGGTTATTCTGTTTACATGAATAATACCTTCAATGGTCATGCACCAAATGTGAATGGTTTATTGAATCTCGATCGTAGTGATACACATGTTCATAATATTTATGCCAAAAGATGCAAAGTTAATAATGATAGTACCACATACTTGTGGCACTGCCGCTAAGGTCATATTGGTGTAAAGCGCATGAAGAAACTCCATGTTGATGGATCTTTGGACTCACTCGATTTCGAATCGCTTGAGACATGCGGACCATGCCTCATGGGCAAGATGACTAAGACCCCGTTTTCCGGTATGATGGAGCGGGCAAGTGACTTATTGGAAATGATACATGTTGATGTATGCGGTCCAATGAGTGTTGAAGCGTGCGGTGGATATCATTATTTTCTTACCTTCACTGATGATTTGAGTAGATATAGGTATATTTACTTAATGAAACACAAGTCTAAAACGTTTGAAAGTTCAAGCAATTTCAGAGTGAAGTTGAAGATCATCGTGACAAGAAGATAAAATGTCTACGATATGATAGTGGAGGTGAATATCTGAGTTATGAGTTTGGTATGCAACTTAAGACAATGTGGAAATTGTTTCACAACTCATCCCGCCTGGAACGCCATGGTGTGATGGTGTGTCCGAACGTCGTAGTCGTACTCTATTGGATATGGTGCGTACTATGATGTCTCTTACCGATTTGCCACTATCATTTTCTGGTTATGCATTAGAGACAACTACATTCACTTTAATAGGGCACCATCTAAGTCCGTTGAGATGACACCGTATGAATTATGGTTTAGCAGAAACCTAAGCTGTCATTTCTTAGAGTTTGGGAATGCGATGCTCATGTGAAAAGACTTCAACCTGATAAGCTCGAACCCAAAGCGGACAAATGCGTCTTCATAAGATACCCTAAGGAAACAGTTGGGTATAGCTTCTATCTCAAATCCGAGGGCAAAGTGTTTGTTGCTAAAACGGGTCCTTTCTCGAGAAAGAGTTTCTGTCAAAAGAATTGAGTGGGAGGAAAAATAGAACTTGATGAGGTTATTGAACCGTCACTTCAGTTGGATGGTAGCACGACGCAAAAAGATGTTTTATGTGGCGCCTACACCGAATGAAGAGAAAGTTAATGATGATGATCATGACACTTCGGATCAATTTACTACCGAGCCTCGTAGGCCGATAAGGAATCGTACCGCCCCTGAGTGGTACGGCAATCCTGTCTTGGAGGTCATGTTGTTAGACAACAGTGAACCTACGAGCTATGAAGAAGCGATGGTGGACCCGGATTCCAACAAATGGCTAGGAGCCATGAAATCCGAGATAGGATCCATGTATGAAAACCAAGTATGGACTTTGGTAGACTTGCCCGATGAACGGCAGGCCGTTAAGTACAAACGGATCTTTAAGAAGAAGACAAACGCTGATGGTAAATGTCACCATTTATAAAGCTCAACTCGTTGCAAAGTAGTTTCCGACAAGTTCAAGGAGTTGACTACGATGAGACTTTCTCACTCGTAGCGATGCTAAAGTCTGTTGGAATTATGTTAGCAGTTGCTGCATTTTTCGATTATGAAATCTGGTAGATGGATGTCAAAACAGAGTTTCCTTAACGGTTTCCATGAGGAAAGGTTGTATGGGCTACAACCAAAAGGTTTTGTCGGTCCAAAGGATGCTAAAAGGTATGCAAGCTCCAGCGATCCTTCTATGGACTGGAGCAAGCATCTCGGAGTTGGAATATATGCTTTGATGAGGTGATCAAAGCTTTTGGGTTTATACAAAGTTTATAAGAAACTTGTATTTACAAGAAGGTGAGTGGGGGAACTATAGATTTTCTGATAAGTATATGTGGATGACATATTGTTGATCGGGAATGATGTAGAAATTTCTGGAAGGCATAAAAGGTTGTTTGAAAGGTGTTTTTCAAAGAAATACCTGGATAAAAGGCTACTTAAATATTGGGCATCAAGATCTATAGAGATAGATCAAAACGCCTGATAAGACTTTCAATGAGTGCATACCTTGACAAGATTTTGAAGGAGTTCAAAATGGATCAGTCAAAGAAGGAGTTCTTGCCTGATTTGTAAGGTGTGAAGTTGAGTGAGACTCAAAGCTTGACCATGGCAGAAGAGAGAAAAAGGACGAAGGTCGTCCCCTATGCCTTGGCCGTAGGCTCTATATAGTATGCCATGCTGTGTACCGCACCTGGTGTGTGCCTTGCCATGAGTCTGTCAAGGGGTACATGAGTGATCCAGGAGTGGATCACTGGACAACGGTCAAATTTATCCTTAGTAACTTGAGGACTAAGGAAATGATTCTCAGTTATGGAGGTGACAAAGAGTTCGTCGTAAAGGGTTACGTCGATGCAAGCTTTGACACCAATCCGGATGACACTAAGTAGCAATCCGGATACGTATAGTGGAGCAGCCATTTGGAATAGCTCCAAGTGGAGCGTGGTAGCATCTGCAGTATGACATATAGATTTGCAAAGAACACACGGATCTGAATGTTGCAGACCGTTGACTAAAGACCTCTCTCACATGCAAAGCATGATCGAACCCCAGAACTCATTGGGTGTTAGATTCATAACAATATAAATCACATGGTGATGTGACCTAGATTATTGACTCTAGTGCAAGTGGGAGACTGTTGGAAATATGCCCTAGAGGCAATAATAAATTAGTTATTATCATATTTCCTTATTCATGATAATCGTTTATTATCCATGCTAGAATTGTATTGATCGGAAACTCAGATACATGTGTGGATACATAGACAACACTAAGTCCCTACTGAGCCTATATTAGACTAGCTCATTGATCAAAGATGGTCAAGGTTTCCTAGCCATAGACATGAGTTGTCATTTGATAACGGGATCACATCATTAGGAGAATGATGTGATGGACAAGACCCAAACTATGAACGTAGCATATGATCATGTCAAGTTTATTGCTATTGTTTTCTGCGTGTCAAGTATCTGTTCCTATGACCATGAGATCATGCAACTCATTGACACCGGAGGAGTACCTTGTGTGTATCAAACGTCACAACGTAACTGGGTGACTATAAAGGTGCGCTACAGGTATCTCCGAGGGTGTCTGTTGGGTTGGCGTGGATCGAGACTGGGATTTGTCACTCCGTATGACGGAGAGGTATCTCTGGGCCCTCTCGGTAATACAACATCACAAGAAGCTTGCAAGCAATGTGACTAAGGAGTTAGTCGCGGGATCTTGTATTACGGAACGAGTAAAGAGATTTGCCGGCAACGAGATTGATGTAGGTATGGAGATACAGACGATCGAATCTCGGGGAAGTAACATACCGATGAACAAAGGGAACGGGGTACGGGATTAACTGACTCCTTTACATAGAGGTTCAACCGATAAAGATCTTCGTAGAATATGTAGGATCCAATATGGGCATCTAGGTCCCTCTATTGGTTATTGACCGTAGAGGTGTCTCGATCATGTCTACATAGGTCTCGAACCTGCAGGGTCTGCACACTTAACGTTCGGTGACGATTTGGTATTGTTGAGTTATGTATGTTGGTGACCGAAAGTTGTTCAGAGTCCCGGATGAGATCCCGGACGTCACGAGGAGCTTCGGAATAGTCCGGAGGTAAAGATTTATATATGGGAAGTCATATTTTGGCTACCGGAAAAGTTTTGGGTTTTTCCGATATTGTACCGGGAAGCTTCCGGAAGGTTTCGGAAGATTCCAGAGGGTTCCAGAGGAGTCCGAAAGGCTCCCTCCAGCCTCTAGGACGTGCATGGTCTGTAAGGGGGCGTCCAAGCCTTGTTGGGCCAGCCCCAAGGGCCCATGCGGCTAGGTGGTAGGAGGTGCCTTGGGGAGGGAGGACTCCTCCCTCCTGGCCGCCGCCCCCTTCCTTGGAGGAAGGGCTAGGGCTGCGCCCCATCTACCCCCTCCTCCTATATATACAGAGGGAGAGGGAGGGAAGCCACACCCCAAGGTATAGGTGCAGCCCTCCCTCTCTCCCTAGATCTGTTTCTCCACCGAAAACGCATCTGCGGCAACACTTGGCGAAGCCCTGCTGAGATTGCTCCACCACCACCGCCACCACGCTGTTGTGCTGTCGGAGAACTCATCTACCTCTCCACCCTCCCTTGCTGGATCAAGGATGTGGATATCGTCATCGAGCTGTACGTGTGCTGAACGCGGAGGTGCCGTCCGTTCGGCACTAGATCATGATTGGATCGCGGGACGGCTTGCGATTTGGATCGCGAAGACTTTCGACTACATCAACCGCGTTTCTTAACGCTTCCCGCTTAGCGATCTACAAGGGTATGTGGATCCGATCTCTCCTCTCATAGATGCTCATCTCCTAGATTGATCTTGGTGAAGCGTAGGAAATTTTTTATTTCCCATGCAACGTTCACCAACAGTTATGTTAGATTGAATATTTTGGTTTCAGAACACTTGATGTACGTCTTGCGTGGGATGCCCGTAGTGACATTGGGGTATTCTATTGATTCACTTGATATATGTTGAGGCATCAACTTGCGGATTCCGGTGACCTAGGGGATCTATGCATAGGGTTTGATTGCATGTTTTCATACCACGTTCTCCGATAGAAATCTTGGGGTGCTCCTTGAAATTCTTTGTGTTGGATTGAATATGATAGATCTGAAATTGTTTGATGCATGTCGTATAATTTACCCACGGATACTTGAGGTGGCATTGGAGTATCTAGGTGACATTAGGGTTGATTGATATGTATCATTGGTGTTATTCTAGTAGGAACTCTAGGGATGTTTGTGACACTTATAGGAATACCCCAATAGATTGATCGAAAAGAATAACTTTGAGGTGGTTCTACTACCTACACCAATTTCATCTTATTGTTCTCCGCTAGATAGGAACTTTGGAGTGATTCTTTGTTGCACGTTGAGGGATGATCATATGATTCAAGTATGTTAGCATTGTTGGGAGATTGCACTAGCGAAAGTATGAACCCTAGGCCTTATTTCCAAGCATTTATACACCGTTTTTCTCGCTGTTTTACACTTGCTACCTTGCTGTTTTTATATTTTCAGATTACAAAAACCTATATCTATAATCCATATTGCACTTGTATCACCATCTCTTCGCCGAACTAGTGCACCTATACAATTTTCCATTGTATTGGGTGTGTTGGGGACACAAGAGATTTCTTGTATTTGATTGCAGGGTTGTTTGAGAGAGACCATCTTCATCCTATACCTCCCACGGATTGATAAACCTTAGGTCATCCACTTGATGGAAAATTGCTACTGTCCTACAAAACTCTGGTCTTGGAGGCCCAACATGAGTCTACAAGAATAAAGTTGCGTAGTAGACATCAGAAGGCCTAGAGGACATGGTTAGGAGTGTACCGATTGACCAGAGGCTCTTCATAGGAGGAGATCTCAATGCCCATGTGGGCACATCTAATACAAGTTTTGAAGGGGTGCATGGGGGCTTTGGCTATGGCATCAGGAATCAAGAAGGAGAAGATGTCTTAATCCTTGAGCTAGCCTACGACATGATCATAGCTAACACCCTCTTTAAGAAGACAGAATCGCATCTATTGACTTTTAGTAGTGGTCAACACTCTAGCCAGATTGATTTCATCCTCTCGAGAAGAGAAGACAGGCATGCGTGCCTAGATTGTAAGGTGATACCTGGAGAGAGTGTTGTCCCTCTACATAAGCTTGTGGATGCTAACTTCCACTTTCGGATTCGTGTCTAGCGGGAAAAGCGTGCCAAATCGCTAGAACAAAGTGGTGGAAACTCTAGGGGGGTAGCCCAGGCGTTCAAGGAGAGGGTCATTCAGGAGGGCTCTTGGGAGAAAGGAGGTGATGAAGACAACATGTGGATGAAGATGGCGACTTGCAGTCGTACGGTGGCCTCAGAGGAGTTTGGAGTGTCCAGGGGAAGTAGAAGCGAAGCTAAAGATACCTGGTGGTGGAACAATGATGTCCAGAAGGCAATTAAGGAGAAGAAAGATTGTTTCAGACGCCTATACCTGGATAGGAGCGCGGACAACATGGAGAAGTACAAGATGGCAAAGAAGGCCACAAAGCGAGCTGTGAGTTATACACGAAGGAAGGCGAAAGGGACATCTATAAGATGGCCAAGATCTGAGAGAGGAAGACAAAGGACGTTGACCAAATCAAATGCATCAAAGACGGAGCATATTAGCTCCTGGTGAAGAACGAGGAGATTAAGCATAGATGGTGGGAGTACTTTGACAAGTTGTTCAATGGGGAGAGTGAGAGCTCTACCATTGATTTGGATGACTCCTTTGATGATACTAGCAGGTGTTTTATGTGACGAATCTGGAGTCAGGGGTCAAAGAGGCTTTTAAAAGGATGAAAGGAGGCAAGGCGATGGGCCTTAATTGTATCCCCATTGAGGTGTGGAGAGTCCTCGGGGACATAGTGATAGTATGGCTAACCAAGCTGTTCAACGTCATATTTCGGGCAAACAAGATGCCAGAATAATGGAGATGGAGTATATTAGTACCAATGTTCAAGAACAAGGGGATGTTCAAAGTTGTACTAATTATCGTGTAATTAAGTTGATGAGCCATACAATGAAGCTATGGGAGAGAGTCATTGAGCACCGCTTAAGAAGAATGACAAGCGTGACCAAAAATCAGTTTGGTTTCGTGCCTGGGAGGTCGACCATGGAAGCCATTTTCTTGGTAAGACAACTTATGGAGAGATACATGGAGCAGAAGGACCTGCATATGGTGTTCATTGACTTGGAGAAGGCCTACAATAAGATACTGCTGAATGCCATGTGGTGGTCCGTAGAGAAACACAAAGTCCCAGCAAAGTACATTACCCTCATCAAGGGCATGTACGATAATATTGTGATAAGTGTTCGAACAAGTGATGGCAACATTGATGACCTCCTGATTAAAATAGGATCGCAACAGGGTTCATCTTTGAGCCCTTATCTTTTTGCCTTGGTGATGGATGAGGTCACAAGGGATATACAAGGAGATATCCCATGTTGTATGCTCTTTGCGGACGATGTGGTACTAGTCGATGATAGTCGGGCAGGGGTCAACAAGAAGTTAGAGCTATGGATACAAACCTTGGAATCGAAATGTTTTAGAATTTGTAGAACTAAAACCGAGTACAAGAGGAGGAGGAGGTTAGCCTTGATGGGAAGGTGGTGCCTCAGAAGGACACCTTTCGATATTTGTGGTCAATGCTGGAGAAGGATGGGGATATCGATGAAGATGTGAACCATCAAATTAAAGCCGGATGGATGAAGTGGTGCCAAGCTTCTGGCATTGTCTATGACAAGAGAGTGCCACAAAAGCTAAAAGGCAAGTTCTATAGGATGGCAGTTCGACCCGCTATGTTGTATGGCGCTGAGTGTTTGCCGACTAAAAGGAGACATGTGCAGTAGTTAGGTGTGGCAGAGATGTCAATTTTGAGATGGATGTGTGGCCACACAAGGAAGGACTGAGTCAATGATGATATACGAGATAGAGTTTGGGTAGCGCCGATTGAAAAGAAGCTTGTCCAACATCGTCTGAGATGATTTGGGCATATTCAGTGAAGGCCTCCGGAAGCCCCAGTGCATAGTGGACGGCTAAAGCATGTTGATAATGTCAAAAGAGGTCGGGGTAGACCGAACTTGACATGGGAGGATTCCGTTAAGAGAGATCTAAAGGATTGGAGTATCACCAAAGAACTAGCCATGGACAGGGGTGCGTGGAAGCTTGCTATCCATGTGCCAGAACCTTGAGTTGGTCACGAGATCTTATGGGTTTCACCTCTAGCCTACCTCAACTTGTTTCAGACTAAAAGCTTTTTTTGTTTTTGTTTTGTTTTTTGTTGTTTAAATTAGTTATGCTCAACCCCAACCACTGAAACCATATAGAAACCCTCTCAAAACCCCTTAAACCCAACCTGAAACCCCACACCATCTGAGCCGTTGGATCACTGTTTGGGGATGGTTTGGATCAGGCGCTAGGGTTAGACATGGTCGATCCGTGAGGGGTGACCTGATTGGCTAGATTTAGTCGGGTGTTTTGTGGCCCACCTGGTAGTGACAGAAGAGGGACAAGCGACAGGTCGCCCCAATAGACAAGCCACTAAATCCTACTCGCGTCGCCGCATTTCCCCCTTTCCCCCTCTTTACTCAAACCCTAAATCTCGGTTGGGGGCACAACACTAGAATACCACCTCAATGGCAAGTTTGACCTCCTCCCCCTGTCTCCAAACCTCGTCGACACGCATCGCCCCACGAGGTCGTCCTCCTTGCTGCCTTGTGTCGGCTACATGGATCTAGGCAGATCAGGGAGGGGCGTCGCGGTGAGGATCTCCACGGATCTAAGCGGGAATTTGCGGCATTGATCTAATCGTTTGGCACCGGTAAGAACGTTTGAGTATTTTTGGGATTAAATTTAGTACATGCCTAGTTTTATAAGCTAGTTTATCACCAATGCTACTACACATTGAGCTAGTTTATCAACAACGCCACTGCATATTGATCTAGTTTATCACCAATGCCACTGCACGCTGAGCTACTTTATCACCAATGCCACTGTACATTGACCTTGTCCATGATCTACTTTATGACCATTGACATTTTTTAATTACATAAGTCTGCATAAAGCTAGGGCAATGTTTTCAATTCCTTAAATTTCCAATTTGTAGATACCAAATAGCATATGATTTGCATTGAAACTGGATATCATGTCGAAGCCTAATAAAAAGATAGGGCATCTTTTGCCTGAAACTTTTACAAACAAAGATCCATATCATGTGGACTAAATTCCGAGGAGTTAACAAGATGTCACATCTTGTCCAGAATCTAGGGGTACAAACTGGCTCTATAACCCATCATATTTGGAGATCTCTCCATTATTTTATTTCAATTTACCTTAACTACGTAGTAAAGAGCAAGTAAAGAGATGACAACTTTGGTAAGTGCCACCATGTATCTATTTTCCCCTCTGCCTTCACTTCAAGTCCTTGTATGACTCTTGCTTTCTCCTGTCCATCCATTTGCAGCTTCTCTACCACATGATCAAATATGGCCAGATCAGTCTCTAGTTTCAACTTATCATTGCGAGCAATTCTCCTTTCTTCCGCAATAGTATGCTTCGGATCAAAAATCATTATATTTTTACTGGCAAATTCAACACCCAAATTAGCCACCACCTGCTCCAATGCCATCTTTTCTCTACCCCACTGGATTGACTCACCTTGGTATGCAATATACCAAGGATCATCAGTATGTCTGTTAAACTGTAACATTTCATCCAAAAGTCAATTACACTACAAATTAAACAATGTATCATTCAGGTAGGCAGTGAGAGCTGACTACATGGACCTCCTCCAAATCTGGTGTGGGTGAGCGTGGCCAAGACATGATCAAATAGCGACCCTCGCCGCTGTAACCGCCGCGACCAAACATTTACTGTGACGGCGCCCCTGAAATTAGGTGTTCAGAGGAGATTAAGGGAAAGGGTTTAGAAGCACTTGAATAAGGCGAATCAGGATCCAAGAGCTTACTAAGAGATGTCGAGCGGCTGTCGGTGGCTTTCTTCGACAACAGAGCAAATCCAGATGGTGGGGAGGGGTGGTGGGGCGGCAACTCTGTTTGTGGTATGTAGGCCCTAAGGAACAATGCAGGCAGATTAATGCTGGTGCCGTGGCGTACGTGCACCACCGCCGGCCACTGGTCGGCGCCGAAATGAGATCCGATGATGCGGGTAAGTTGCGGCCATGGTTATGGCTGCTCTGTGGGGAAGGTGCTCGGGGCTGTGCCCAGCCGGCTGTTGACAAATGATAGAGAGAACATAGCCCATCTCTCATATGCAATGCCGGCCCACCTGTCATAAGCTACATCGGCCCCAAAAGTCAGGATCTTACTGCATCGGCACTATGGGAAGAGAGTGGCTAGACCCCACCTGCTAGGGTATTAAGTGCTTCACATGTCATAAGTTGCCTCGACCCCACATATCAGGATTCTGCCGCGTCAGCACTGTGGTGAGAGAGAGTGGAGCGACCCCACATGTCAGGATATCACACGGCCCCACTAGTCAAGAGGTAACGGTCAAAGCCTTTGACCGGATGGAAGTGCTCCATTTTGGCTTTTGCCAGCAGTCGGCGGAGTAGGGAGGGTATGAGTGAGCAAAGTTAGTTGCAGGGGCAAAATTGAGCACGACGAAGCAACCAGGGGCACGAAAATAGAAATCCCTATAAAGTTTGACTTTAGACAAACCTAATATGCGGTGTAAATAAAAACGAAGGGAGAACTAGTAGTAGTACAATTCTTTGACAAGGGTCGTAGTCCCTCCCATTCACATGTTCAGATTCCAAGCTTCATTAAAACGTTGCATGCAAGGATTAAAAGGAAAACTCACCAATGCATGTAAAAGTTCTGGTCATTTGTTAATTCACGCATGCATGCATTGCAATTAATATGTTGGTAAACATAATTTCTTCATTAAAACGAGCATATAAATTGAGTACTTTTCCAAAGTAGTACAAAAAATTATTCCACCACTCATCATCTACCTTGGTGAAATTTTCGAATTTGAGCTCTAAAAACCGGAAGGAGGAAGTATGTAGTAATTGGGGTCGGGAGCCTTGGTCAATGGTTCTTGTAGTTGGATAGGATGAGAGTAGAGGCATAAATAGATACTAGTCTTCATGATTCATTATTCCCCATTGGTCAAAGAAAACTATTCAACTAATATTTACAGTGAAGTGACAATACACACTATAGCACATGGCACAGTTAACTAATAAGCTGCCATCATGTTCATATTACCAAATCAGCCTTACCCAATAGTGTCGTCATGTATGCCTGTGAAGAACGCTTTGGCAATTATGCTTACACACCTCTGTCTTCCATTAAGTGACATATGGACCCGCATGTCATCGGCATAACAATTTACACTCCAAAGGACGGTATAGTACAATTGATAATTAATGCGCCTTCTTCTCTGTCTCTCCCTCTTCTTCCTCCTTTCTTCCACATCTTCATGTGCACACCATTTTACCCCGCTCATAGCTCGCCCGCCCGCTCCATCTTCCTCGGTCGCTCGCGCTTACCATCTTCCCCTGCTCACTGCTTGCTCACACACGTCATATTCTTCACTCGCCCGTCCGCATCCACTTCCCCGCTCGCCCACTTCTACTTGTGAGCTGCGTTGGGATTTTCCCCAAAGAGGAAGGATAAAACAATATAGTAGTAGATAGTATCTCCCTTACTGATAACGAAGGTTATCGGACAATAGGAGAACCACGCAAATTCTCGTCATCGGCACCTACACACACACAAAAACACTTGCACCCAACACGGGCAAGAGGGTTATCAATCCCCTTGAACTCGTTACTTGCAAGGATTAATTCTGATAGTGATAGATATATAGAAAGAAAAGTAAAAAAGAACCTAAACAAATTGCAGAAAGGTATTTTCGTTTTTAGCAATATGATTAAATAGACCCGGGGGCCATAGTTTTCACTAGAGGCTTCTCTCAAATACATAGCATACGGTGGGTAGAAAAATTAATGTTGGGCAATTGATAGAAAAGCGCATAGTTATGATGTTATTCATGGCAATGATCAAGTATATGGGTATAACAACCCAAGAGCATTCCTTCCAACCTTTGTAATATTCCATGTGTGAACCTTCAATGTATGCCACCTTGTGGTTGAGTAATAATATTTTGCTTCATGTCATTCCTCATGCATCATGGCATCATGGCATCATCACATGAATTATTGTTGCATCATAAGCTTGTGTGCTGTGGTGATGTGAGTATATGTGTGGAGAGGTGTGCTTACTAGTGGGGTTTTGGTTGTGTGAAAAAACTCCCTTAAATTCCTTTCCAAAAAAACCATGCATAAACCCCTTTTATTTGCAATGCTAGTAGGTGTTGTTGTGCTTGCTCTTTTCAACCCAATAAAATGTTGTTCTACTTCCAAAATATTCTGTTAGAATTGTGAGTAGACTCTCTACATGTTTGTAGATTAATTGTTCTTTGAATCTTGGCAAAACAGAGTCCAATTTAATTAAAAGATGTTTTATTTTGTTTGCTCTAAAAATGCCAACTCCATTTTTATTAAATAGAGCACATTTTTGAGAGTTCAAACATATTTTAATTTATTTCCCAAACATCTCTCTCTCTTTTCTTTGTGTCTTTTTGCTTTCTCTCGGTTTAAATAAAAGAAAACCCCTTTTGTTCTTCCTGGGAGAGAGGTATAGAAACCCAGGAGAGAGAGAGGCCCAGCACCAGCCCACTTACCCCTGTCAGCCCACAAGCCAGCGAGTGCTTCATCTGTTCTTCTTCTACCTCAGTACGGCAGCACATCAGCAGTGTCCACGTCGGCCCTCCTCTGATTTGACGGCCGGGACAGCCTCCCCGCCTCCTATAACCTGCCTCGCTAACCTAGGGTCTCCCCCGCATCCATTTTTCCCCTCTCCTCCCTCAAACGCCGCCAAGGTAAGCAGCCTCCCGCTCATGCCGACGCCATGGCCGTCTCGTGCTCGAGGACTCATCCGGCGTAGCAAGCTCGCCGCCGACCCCTTCTTCCTCCGCCCGCTTCGCGACGCCGCGGCGTTTCCGTTTAGTGTCTTCCCCGAGCAGGATCGCCAAGGCCGAGATCTTCTTCCCCTGCTCCTCTGTGTCTCCGAGTCGATCAACGATGCCGAGCAACCCACGGTGATGCTCCGCTCCTCATCCTGGTTTTCTTGCTTCGTTCCATGCGTTGTAGACGTCGCCCTCGCAAGCAAAGGCTTCGGCCACCATGACCTGCCATGGTAGCAGGCTGAAGCCCATGCCTTTAGTTCCCCCGTTCGGCCCCTGTTGCACCGCGCCGCGCTCTCACCCTCATGCCTGCATCGCCTCAGCCGCAGTTGTAACCAAGTAGCAGCAGCCGTGAAGTGGTTTGTGCCCCTTCGTTTGAGCCAGGGGATCTGGGGTTCGAATCCCATGTTCCCCAATTTTGCTTTTCTTTTTACTTGTTCGCTGACTCAAACTGTGCATTCAATCGCGCGATGGGCAGATGATACTCGCTGTCGAACTCATCCACGACGGGCAGTTGTTGGTGTTGTTTCGTCAGGTTCAGTTAGGCACCGGTTGGGTTTTCAGTTTTGTCCCGTCAGCGCCCGTGTAGGTTATGTAGATTACCAGTCCATAGATATCACTAGCACTAGCATGGCCCAGTTGGTAGAGCCCTCACCTCTCCATTGGGGAGACGCGGGTTCGATCCCCGCAGAGGCATATTAACCTCTCCCTTTTTTTCGTTTAGTCGCCGGCCTGACAAATGGGCCCAGGGCCCTGGTTCTCTGCCAAGTAGCCCCTTTTTTTACATTTTGTTTTTGTTTTGCTTTTTTAGTTTCTGTGTTTTTCTGGTTATTTCCTTTTAAGGATAGTTTCCAGATTTGTTTTATTTCAAATCTGTCAGCTAATCTAGGACATGCCAAATTTGGCATATACTATAGCTTCTTATAAGTGGCTAAGGCAGGCATATTAGCCTCTCCCTTTTTTTCGTTTAGTCGCCGGCCTGACAAATGGGCCCAGGGCCCTGGTTCTCTGCCAAGTAGCCCCTTTTTTTACATTTTGTTTTTGTTTTGCTTTTTTAGTTTCTGTGTTTTTCTGGTTATTTCCTTTTAAGGATAGTTTCCAGATTTGTTTTATTCCAAATCTGTCAGCTAATCTAGGACATGCCAAATTAGGCATATACTATAGCTTCTTATAAGTGGCTAAGGCATTTTTGTGAATGCAATTGTGTGAGTTTTATCAACAGTAACATAGGCGTGTGATAGGTGATTTTGGGGTAGAAAAATGCAGTGAATCCAATGGTGGCATTAGATTTACCATTTGGACAAGTTTGTGAAAATGTCACTTTGTGATAATATGCCATTTTGTCTTTTTCACATGAATTAATTCTTGCATCATATGGTAAACTTGTCAACATGAAATATGTTCATTATTGTGTGCTCTAGCCCCTGGTATTTTTGCTTGCCATGATAGATCATGATATGAGTGGCATTCTTGATGTCAACATGCCACCAAAATTCTGTCTTCACATGCTCAAATATTTCTAAGTGTTGAAATCTGTTATTTTGTTGCCATGTTATCTAGATGATTCCCATGCATGTGTTGCTCCTTTGGAGTTGGCACAATGGAATGCATTGTTATGCTTGTGATCCTTCGTAAATGTGTGCCAAGATCTTGTGGATTAAGCTATTGCATCTTATATAAAACTTGCTGTCAACATGCCATTCTTTTAACAAGTGCCCTGTTTGCCCTTTGTGAATTTCACTAAGTGTGGGAATCTGCTATTTCAATATGCCATATTGTGAGGATGGTAGCCGTTGATATATGCATTTTTGGATGTTGCCATAATGTTATTAATTGAAGTACATGTTGCCCTCTCCCACGCTGTTAATTTTCATGCCATAAAGGTCCTGTATCATATATAAAAGTTGCTGTCAAGATGCTATCATGTTAACTCAGATTCTGTAAAACTGGAATTTTTCACTAAGTCCCAAAAAACTGATTCAACATGCCATCTTGTGAGCTTCATTGCCATTGATCCATGCTTCCTTTCATGTTGATGTAGATAGATGAATTGTTGTACATGCTGTATACTTCATGTCCATGCCTTGATTGTGATTTGAAACTAGTTGTACCTTTGGATATGTGTGCTACAAGATGACATGTTACTGTTTGTGGACAGATTGTGTGTTTGAATGTTTTGTGACTTGTGGGAGCTATACTCCATTGTTTTGCATGATCTTTAGCTCTATTCTAGCTAGATTTTCATTTCCAATCCAGTGGCATACTTGGAATACCAAGGAATAGCCCATGGCCTCCCTCGTCTCTGCATTTGACTTTGTTAAAGTTCGTACCTTGCCGTGAGTACGTTACTCCGTTTGCAACGTTCTACATATGCATTTGCATCGTTTTTGCGTGGAGCATTCATATTTGCCATGATCATGCATGTTCAAATAACTGATCTTGAGGTTTTGTCCAGAATACTAAAGAACATAATAATTGCATGAGAAACATGACTAGCATAGGGTTGCTATGTTAAATACTTCATCTTGGTCATGCATCATCTTGTTTGCGCATTGCACTTTGTTTGTATGTTTATTTGGTGTTGTTTCTCTTTGGGTAGACGCGAGTGTCGAGCCTGAGTACGAGGATCCCGGAGAGAACAACTACGAGGACCCAGCTCTTTGTCCCTCTGAAGACCCTACAGGCAAGATGATCGTACCCGGATCCGGACACTATTTTTGCTATGCTAGATGTCTTGCTTTTACCGTTATGTTTCGTTACCTACCACTTAAACTGCCAGCCTCCTAAATTGCCATGAAAGCCTCTAACCCCTCCACTTCCTAGCAAAACATTGATTGTCTACGTTACCGCTGCTCAGCCCTTATCTTATAGCGTTGCTAGTTGCAGGTGCAAGCTGTTTCCATGTGCCAACATGGATATTGGGAGATATCATCTTATTTTACTGTTATTTAAATTAATGCACATATATATCTGGCAACGGTGGAAGTCTTGGCCTTTTGCCCGGTGTTTTGTTCCACTTTTGCCGCACTAGTTCCGAGTACCAGTGTTATGTTCCATATTTTGCGCTCCTAACATGCTCGGGGTTGTTATGGGGACCCCCTTGACCATTCGTTTTAGATTAAAACTTGTCTGGCAAGACCCAACTTTGGTACTACATTTGCTAAACAACTTAATAAAAATGCATAGGGCTTAGCAACCCCGTGGATAATTAATCAACCCCCAGGCCAGTGCTCCTCATGAGTGTTGGTCCAAACTAGAGTCGTGTGCAGGGCCAACCCGGGGCAACTCGGGAGATGTCTATCAGGACACCGTATGACGCGCTCATCCGGTTGTGTCCTGAGAACGAGATACGCGGCTCCTATCGGGTTCGTCGACACGTCGGGCGGTCTTGCTGGACTTGTTTTACCTTTCTCGAATGTCTTGCGCGAGGAATTCCGTGGATACTTTGGGCTATCTCGAGGTTGAGGTTTTCCAACGGAATTGCCAAGGAGATCACGGGATTCGTGGTCGAGGTTATTCCCGCGGCGTGTGGTTAGTTTGTGATGGATGAGTTGGAGCACCCCTGCAAGGTTTAATCTTTTCGAGAAGCCGTGCCCGCGGTTATGTGGCAACTTGGAAATTTGTATAACACCCAGTTATAGTTGACTTGAAGTAAACTCAAATAAAATACACAAACTATGTTCATAACCGTGACTGTCTCTGCTCGTGAACATGAACCGAGAGAGAACACAGTGGGGTTATGTTTGACGTAAGTAGGTGTTCAGGATCACTTAGCGATTATGATAGTTCACGACCGTCATGCGTAGGCCACCATATTTACATTCCTGTTATCGTAAGTTAGCCACCAAATACATGCTTAGCGCTTGCTGCAGCCTCACCACTTAACCATTCCTCACCTATTGGCTTACATAGTTTCGGTACCTGGGTTATGAGATTGCTGAGTCCTTGTGGCTCACAGATTACAACAATACAGGTACAGGTGTTGACGAGTACGTGCCAGATGATGTGTCTCAGCTCCACTGGGAGTACAATGAAGAACGTAGGCGTATATACGTTACGTATCCTGATGAGTAGGGGAGCTTCGTGGTGGTGTTCCTGGGATAGCAAGACAGTTTTTCATTGCTTCTTTTATCGTTTGATTTCATCCGTAGCCGGACCCTGTCTTGTGGATGAATGTATAAATAATTGTGTGGACTTGTAAGATAGCTTGTGGCGAGTGTAAGCCAACTCATATACTCATCTCTTCCTACATGTATGCAATGATTTCTGTACTTGCGAAACGACTAGATGCGCTTCTATCCCCGTCGAAGCCCTCGTGCCTTAATAGGGATAGGACCGCATCTTGGGCGTTACAAGTTGGTAATCAGAGCCATACCGACCATAGGAGCCCCTTGCTTGATCGAACTTGGCCAAGTCGAGTTTAGTAAAAAACTATTTTGAGTCTAGTTATATCGGAGAGTAAGTTTCTTTTACTCCTCTTCTATACTCTGGTGAGGAATTACGACTTAGGAATTTTAATTCTACCCTTTTCTCGCTCAAAAAATTTTTAGGATCACGCGAGTATTTTGGAGCCTCTATGATGCCAATGTGACGGGAATTTTGTTCTTGGTGCCTCCCGTACGTATGGATTGGACCCGGGGAGTAGAGCTCCAGGGGATTCTTGACACATCGCTATCGTTCAGTTTCCTTAGTACTTAAGAACGCGGATGTTCCAAATTGCTTTAATACTATTCGTGGTGCGAAGAGTGTGGCGGCACCCAGTACTGGGGAGCGGGATCACATGTACCGCCATCTTTAGTATCGTTGTGATTACGAGGGTCTGAGGTAGATGAGTTTCCAAGACCTTTGGTTGTGTGTTGAGGGATGTGATACACTGGAGAGTAGTATTACTGCTAGGAGTTGAGTGATGGATAAAAAACTCCGTGTATCCGTGGACCCGATTGCATAACCAAGATTTCGGAAGTTCCTAGGTGGGATTTCCAGTAGTTTCCTAGGATCATCTTCCGACAGATGTATGATGGTTTATACATTTGTTCCGAGCAACCTTAGCTCAATACTTGTTGTGTTATTTCAAGTGGCTTCATGATCTAATGATGTTATCACGATCCTGCAGAAAGCGTTCTTACTATTTGCAGTTTGAATGCAATTGATGATATCTCGTTGCAATTTCTTTCAAGCCATTTGATTCAGCTTATTTCAATCATCCTTGTCAATGGTGTGCTGATATTCTTGTCCACATTCAGGATGGCTCCAGCAACTCGTGGGAATCAGGGTCGTGATGGGGAGCAGTCTGATCCTCCACCACCCCCACCTCCACCTCCAGAAGCTTGGCAAGATGTGATGGCCGCAACCAATGCCAACACTCATATGTTGCTCAGGTTGCTACAGGAAAGGGAGCAGGGACAGCAAGGTCATCAAGGGAATTTTCATAAGCAGCCACAGTTCGCAACTCTGAACCAGTTCCTCGCAAATCAACCCAAGTCCTTCACTTGTTGTGATCAGCCTCTCGATGCGGACGATTGACTCCGTGACATGAACAAGCATTTCGAGTGCAGCAATGTCAGGCCTGAGGACTATGTCAAGTTTGCGACTTTTTAGCTCAAGGGTCAGGCAGCAGATTGGTGGCAGCAGTACAAGGATTCTAGAGGTGGCCGTGCAGTCTCTTGGGATGATTTCTGCCGTGACTTCAGAGATCATCATATCCCGACGAGCTTTGTCGAGGGTATGCGTGAGAAGTTCAGGAACCTGAAGTAGGGGAGTATGTCTGTCTATCAGTACAACTCTGAGTTTCAGAATCTGGCCCGCTATGCTAAGCAAGATGTTCCTGATGAGAAGTCCAAGATTTATCAGTTCAGAGGTGGCCTCAAAGAAGATCTTCAGCTTTCTCTCGTCCTTCACGGGCCGCTTGTGTTTGACCAGTTCTATAACTTGGCTCTAAAGTTCGAGGCAGTTCAGCTCAAGCTTGAGAATTCCAAGAAGCGGTTTAGAGACTCCAACTCTTCTTCGTCCAGCTCTCAGATTGTTCCTAAGCATCAGAAATATTGGGTTCCTCCTCCTCCTCCGTTAAGTCCTCCTCAGCAGCAGAAGCAGCATGGTGGTCGTGGACCTTCCCACCTACCCAACCTAGGTTTTCAGCAGAGTCTTCAGGCTCCCAAGTCAGCAAATGCTCCTCCTCTAGGCAACTTCCATCCGCTCTTAGAGGTTACGTGTCACAAGTGTTGTCAGAAGGGCCACTACTCCAACAAGTGCACCAACCAGCGGCGTATTCCGCCTCCTCCTCCTATTAGGCCCCCAAGCAGTGCTATGGGGAAGCACAATCTCAAGTCAGCAAGAGTGAACATGGTCAATGCAGCTGAAGCAGAGGATTCTTCTCAAGTGATAATGGGTAATCTCTTCGTTAATTCTATTCCTGCAAAAGTTTTGTTTGACACTGGTGCATCGCATTGTTTCATGTCAAAGCCATTTTTCGTCAAGCATGAGTTCGATTATCAAGATTTGCCTAGGTCTTTGTCGGTTGTTTCTCCTGGTATGATGTTGAACTCCAACCGCATTGTTTCGGATGTCTCTATGAAAATGGGCAGCTATTCCTTTCTGGCCTCTCTAATTGTGCTCGGCAATTCCGATATTGATCTTATTCTTGGCATGGATTTTATGGCAATGAACAAGGCTTATGTTGATTGTAAAGACAAAGAAGTCCAATTGACTCATCCTTCTGAAGATGTGATCATTTTCGCTGCTCGCGATGACACGATTCGTCTCTTTTCTCTCAACGAGAAGGGTGAGATCTCTGCCATTTCTCAAATCCCTATCGTTTCTGATTATGAAGATGTCTTTCCAGAGGAGTTGCCAGGAATGCCTCCTCACTGGCCAGTGGAGTTTGTGATTGAACTCGAGCCTGGAACTGAACCGGTACGAATTGGCCCCGAAGAGCTGAAAGAATTGAAGAAGCAGCTAGACGAACAAGAGTGGGGTTGTGGTGTTGTTTTTGTTAAGAAGAAGGATGGCACGGACCGACTGTGCGTCAATTACCGTGTGCTTCTATCCCCGTCGAGGCCCTCATGCCTTAATAGGGATAGGATCGCATCTTGGGCGTTACTGGGCATCATGTCTATTACAACTAGACTAAAACGATTATGCATCTACTACTATTACTCCACCAATCGACCGACTCCTGCCTCCATATATGGTATTAAGTTCATGATAAACAGAGCAACACTGTAAGCAAGATGACATGATGTAGACAAAGTAAGAGATGCAATATGTTCAGACCCCGTCGTTTTATCCTTAATGACAACAATACATATATGTGTATTGTCCCCTACTGTCACTGGGTTATAGAGCACCGCAAGATTGAACCCACTACGAAGCACCTCTCCCGCTAAAGATAAAGCAATCTAGTTGGCCAAACCAAATGGATAGATCGGAGAGAAATACAAAGCTATAGCAATCCTGCATAATAAAGTTCAGAAAAGACTCAATTACATTCGATTAATAATCCGATCATAAACCCACAATTCATCGGATCCCAACAAACACACCACAAAACAACATTACATCAGATAGAACTCAGAGAAGATCAAGGAGAACATGGTATTGAAGATCAAAGAGAGAGAAGAAGCCATCTAGCTACTAGCTATGGACCAATTGTTCTGTGGTGAACTACTCACGCATCATCATGGAGGCAGCAAGGTTGATGTACATGGCCTCCGTGATTGATTCCCCCTCCCGCAGAGTACCAGAAAAGGCCTCCAGATGGGATCATGGAAGAACAGAGGCTTGCAGCGGCAAAAAAGTGTTTCGGGTTTCTCTCTAATGGCTTCGGAATATATGGGAATTTACAGAGGTGGAATTAGATCAAATGGGCCTGCCTGGAAGTCACGAGCTCTTGGGGTACACCTTACCGCCAGGGCGCGTCAGGTGAACTCGTGACTCTCCCATATGTCTTCTGGCCTCCTCCTGAACCTTCTAGGGTCTCTTGTCGTCTGATAAGTCTCAGTCGTATTTATATTTTTTGATTGTTTTATGCCAATATTCTACAACTTTCATATACTTTTGGAAACATTTTATATATTTTTGACTAACATATTGATCCAGTGCCAATGTCAATTCCTGTTTTTTGTGTGTTTTTTGTTTCGCAGAAAATCCGTATCAAACAATGTTCAAACGCGATAAAAATTTACGAAGATTTATTTTGGAATATATGTGATTTTTGGGAGTCGGTATCAACGTAAGATGGTGCCCGAGGTGGTCCAAAGGCAACAGGGCGCGGCCAGGGGGTGGCCACGGCCTGATGGCTTGGGGCTCCCTCGTAAGTCGGTTGTGGCCATACTTTTGCCGTAAGAAAGATAATTTCCCGAGAAAAATCCCCTCACAAGTTTAGCCCAATCAGAGTTATGGATCTCCATATGTTTAAGAAATGGTGAAGGGCCAGAAAACAAGACGTGAAATAGGAGAGAAACAGAGGGAGAGGGAGGGAGAGAGAGAGAGAGAGAGGGAGGAAGAGAGAGAGAGAGAGAGAGAGAGAGAGAGATCCAATCTTGAAGGGGCTCCTGCCCTCCGGGAGCCATGGCGGCAACGGACGAGAGGGGAAACTCTCCCCCATCTAGCGGGGAGACCAAGGAAGAACAATAAGGAGGGGGCTCTCCCCCCTCTCTCCCGATGGCGCTGGAACACCGCCGGGGCAACCATTGTGACGACGATCTACACCAACAACTTTGCCGCCGTCACCACCATCACCTTCCCTGATCTATTTACTACAATCCACTCTCCCGCTCCTGCTATACCCCCTACTTGAACATGGTGCTTTATGCTTCATATTATTATTCAATGATTTTTTGTTATCCTATGATGTTTGAGTAGATTCCTTTTGTCCTATGGGTTGATTGACGATCTTGATTTGTTTGAGTTGCGTGATTTATTTTGGTACTGTCCTGTGGGGCCTTCCATGACGTGCACACATGGGGGATTCCTATTGTAGGGTGTTGCAATATGTTCATGATTCGCTTATGGTGGGCAGCAAGAGTGACAGAAGGTTATGCCCGAGTAAGGGGGTTGTTGCGTATGGGAGTAAAGGGGACTTGTTACTTAATGCTATGGTTGGGTTTTACCTTAATGATCTTAGTTGCAGATGCTTGCTAGAGTTCCAATCATAAGTTCATACTATCTAAGTACAAAAATTATGTTATTTCTTGCCTCTCCCTCATATAAAACTGCAATAATGATTACTGATCTTGTTATCAATTGCCTAGGACAATCTCGCTAAATCCTACCACTACTTTTCCACACTCTCTATATTTACTTTATTGTTATTTATTAAAACAACACCTAACTTTTATTTCCATGTTCTTTATTATCTTGCAAAACTATCTACAAAGTACTTCTAGTTTTATTCCCGCAAAGTAGTTTTATTCTTGTTCTAGGTAAAGTAAGCATTGGTGTGCATAGAGTTGTATTGGCGGTCGATAGAACTTGAGAGAATATTATTTCTACCTTTAGCTCCTCGTTGGGTTCGACACTCTTACTTATCGAAAAAGGCTACAAACGATCCCCTACACTTGTGGGTTATCAAGACCTTTTTCTGGCGCCGTTGCCGGGGAGCAATAGCGTGGGGTTGATATTCTCGTGTGTCCTTGTTTGCTTTATCACTAAGTAGTTTTTATTTTCTTTTATAAGTTGTTTTACCTAAAACCCTCGATGTTGGTTATGTGTAAAACATTAAATACTACTTTGATAATCCCGAGAAATCCCCATTGAACTTGATAATGGGAGACACGTTGGATCAACATGAGTACTTTATTGATTATCACTTGACTCAAAAAGGGAAACACTTATGGGATCAAATTAAAATGTTGCGTTGGTATGCTTGGAATTTATGCTTAAGATGTGATTATACTTGTTGCTCTAAGATGAAGGCTCTACACCTTCCCTTCCAGTGTGAATTTAATGATAATTAAACCTTGGCTTCTTATGCTAATGGTATATATGATTACTATGATGCGGAACAAATAGAAGAATTTGTTACTTTTAAGGGTGCTTATGAAATTGAATCTTTGTTTGAAAAGTGTGAGAACTTTGATGATGATGTTTACATATCTGAAAATTATGCTATACTTAAATATTTCTATGAGAATTATGAATGCAATGCCTATATTTATGAATTTATTGAGAGAATGTTTGCTGCCTTGGAAGAGACTAATATTTTGCAGGAATCGATGGAAGAAGAAATTGCTGAAACTATGAGCTCATTAGATGAAAAACATGAGGAGGAGAGGAAGAACAAAAGGAGGAAGAGCGGATTGATCACCCGTGCCCACCTTCTAATGAGAATAACTCTTTAACTCACACATTGTTTAATTTCCCATTCGTGCTTACCGAAGTATGAATGCTATGATGATTGCTACGATCCCTTGGATTTGTTTGAAATGTCCCTTTTTGATGAACTTGATGCTTGCTATGCTTGTGGCCATGATGCCAATATGAATGATGCTTATGAAGATGAACTTGCTATAGTTCCTTATGTTGACAATAAAATTGTTGCTATTGCACCCACACACGATAGTCCTATTATCTTTTTGAATTCTCGCAACTACACCATATCGGAGAAGTTTGTGCTTATTAAGGATTATATTGATGGGTTGCGTTTTACCATTACACCTGATGATTTTGATGGATATAATATTCATGTGCTTGCTGCTCCTACTTATGAGAGAGGAACCAAACCTTGACCTCTTTATGTTTCCAACACGATAACATTGCAAGGAACTACCTATGCTATGTATTGGTCTTTACTTTGTGTGAACGAATTGTTCTTTTGTGACATGCCAATGCATAGGAAGAGAGTTAGACTTTGTTTCTATATGATATATATATTACTTTGTGCTCACTACTAAATTACAAATCATTGTTAATTAAAATTGGCTTTGATATACCTTGGGATTCGGGTGGATCAATTACTTGAGCACTATATGCCTAGCTTACTGACTTTAAAGAAAGCGCTGCCAGGAAGACAACCCGAAAGTTTCCGAGAGTCATTTTCTTCCATTTTGTGGTTTTAAAATAATTAAAAATAAAAAAGTAAAGTGGGAACTTAAAACATTTTCAAAAAGAAAAGTGAAACTGAGAAAGATGAGCACCGTTGAAGTGGGGGGCGTCCTTGAAATTTTGTTCATGCCCATGGAAACTTTGTGAATCTTGATTACAGCAACTTTTCAACAAAAATAATTATCCCACAAATTCACATTATAAAAATAATGTGCCAAGATTTACCTTTAGGATGTTTAGTTTGCTTGTTTGATATGTGATGTGCAAAAGCAGAAACTTTGGCTGTACTGTTTGTCTTTTCCTATTTTACCGGAACGTAAAAAAATTCTGAAATTTTTACAAAGCACTCTTATGAAAATTTGTTATTACGTTCTAATTTTCCAGAATTTTCTGAGTTACATAAGTATACATTTCATCTGCATCTTTACAGACTGTCCTTTTTTCACAGATTGTTGTCATAGTTTCTTTGTGTGCTTATGTTTGAATTCTAGTTGATCCCTTTGACTTGGAATCCATATAATTATGATATCATACAGTAGTTAATGTTAGATTATAATTATATAATAATGTTATGGCAGGACATGATGGGATTTAATGATTATATGTACTAACCTCTCTAATAAAAGTTCTATTAAGGTTTGTGTGGATGAAGTGTTCGAAGATCGAGGAGGTATCGATATGAGAATAATAAGGAGAGACAAGGGTTCAAGCTTGGGGATGCCCAAGGCACCCCGATTAAATATTCAAGGAGACTCAAGCGTCTCAGCTTGGGTATGCCCCTGAAGGCATCCCATCTTTCTTCCTCGACAATTATCGGTATGTCTCTCTTTTTGTTTTGTTCACATGATATGCGTAAATTCTTGGAGCGTCGTGTGCCTTTTATTTTTCCTTTAGCAATGCACCATGCTGGTATGGGATAGTCATTGTTTTATTTATAGAATGCTCTTTGCACTTCACTTATATCTTTTGAGTACGGCTTTATAGAATGCTTCATGTGCTTCACTTATGTCATTTGAAGTTTGGATGCCTATTTCTCTGCATATAGAAAACCGTTATTTGTAGAAGGCTCTTTTGCTTCACTTATATTTATTAGAGTGTGGGATTTTGTATAAAGAAATTAAACTCCCATGCTTCATTTATACCTATTTAGAGAGTTAACAGAAATTGGTCATTCACGTGGTTAGTCATAAAATCCTACATAAAACTTGTAGATCACTGAATATGATATGTGTGAGAGCCTGGCTTAATCGGAATGATAGACTACTCATATCAACAAGGAGTTCCTTCTTTTCTGGGAGCCCATTCGAAAAGAACTCCAAAGTTGAGCGTGCTTGGCTTGGAGCAATTCTATGATGGGTAACCGACCGGGAAGTTGATCCCGGGTGTGCACGAGCGAGGACAAAGTGCGCATGAAAGACTAGTGTTGGTCTATGGGGCCAGTCTAGATCCAACCAGACGTAATGGGGCATTATAATTGGTATCAGAGCTGACCCTTGCGGTTACACGGGCATGCATGGGTCAGGTGCGCGGGCATGTGGCCCGTTGTGGCGCACGGCGTGGCACATGTGCCGGACTGGACACACATACGTGTGCCAAGAGAGGGAACATTCCTGACGGGCCGACGAGGATGTCAGTTTCTTTGAGTGGGGTTTATGTGGGAGCCTGGCTTAATAGTAATGATAGACTACTCATATCAACAACGAGTTCCTTCTTTTCTGGGAGCCCATTCGAAAAGAACTCCAAAGTTAAGCGTGCTTGGCTTGGAGCAATTCTAGCATAGGTGACCGACCGGGAAATTGGTCCCGGGGCGCACGAGTGAGGACAAAGTGCGCAGGAAAGACTAATGTTGGTCTATGGGGCCAGTCTAGATCCTACCAGGCGTAACGGGGCGTTACAATATGTTTGATTCATTGCAATAGTTTTGCGATATTAAGATGTTAATATGTGGTTTAGTAAGAATATTGGTCTTAATGTTTGTGATTCACGAACCATGCACGTATAGTCTAATGCGATGAACTTGGAGCATAATTTATCCTTGATTGAAATCCTTTGTGCTGTTATAATGGGAGGTGCGCGATAAATAACTCCTGCCAACCTCCTCCCTAGGGGCATGCGAGTAGTACCTTGCTTCAAGAGAGCTAATAGGCTTTACAGTAAGTATGTGAGTTCTTTATGACGGATGTGAATCCATGGATATACGCACTCTCATGTTTCCAGAATTGCTAGCCTCTTCGCTACCGTGCATTGCCCATTCTCACCTCGAGTATCGGTGCAACCTTCTCCGGTGCATCCAAACCCCGTGATATGATATGCTCTATCACACATAAGCCACCCTATATCTTCCTCAAAACAACCACCATACCTACCTATCATGGCATTTCCATAGCCATTCCGAGATATATTTCCATGCAACTTCCACCGTTCTGTCACATGACTTGTGTGTTCATCATCATATAGCATTGCATGATCATGTAGCTGGCATAGTATTTGTGGAAAAGCCACCGTTCATCGTTACCTACATGTTACGCTAGATCATTGCACATCCTGGTACACTACCAGAGGCATTCATATAGAGTTATCTTGTATAGCTTTATCATTATATCGAGTTGTAAGTAAATAAAAGTGTGATGATCATCATTATTAGAGCATTTTCCTAGTGAGGAAAGTATGATGGAGACTATGATTCCCCCACAAGTCGAGATGCGACTACAGACGAAAAATGAAAAATGGGGGAGGCCAAATGAGCCCACCAAGAAAAAAACAAAAAAAGAAAGAGAAAAATAGAAAGAGAAAAAAAGAGAAAGAAAAAAGAAAAAAATGAATGAGAGAAAAAGAGAGAAGGGGCAATGCTACTATCTTTTCCCACACTTGTGCTTAGAGGGAGCACCATGTTCTTCATATAGAGAGTCTCCTGAGTTGTCATTTTCATATGCTAGTGGGAATTTTTCATTATAGAACTTGGCTTGTATATTCTGATGACGGGCTTCCTCAAATGCCCGAGGTCTTCATGAGCAAGCAAGTTGGATGCACGCCCACTGACGTGGCTTGAAACTGCGTCGGTATTTCCCCAAAGAGGAAGGGATGATGCAGCACAGCGACGGTAAGTATTTCCCTCAGTTATGAAACCAAGGTATTGGACCAGTAGGAGGATCACCAACCCGACGCGAAATAGAGGTTGTCAATCTCTCTACGGTAAAAAGATAGATTAGGTAGTGATAGATAGGAGAGATAGATCTCTCAAGAACACAAAATAAAAAGAGCAAATAAAATATGCAGCAATATGTTTTTGGGTTTTTGGTTTTGTAGATCTGAAAACAAATAGGCAAAAAGATAGATCGGAAAGCAATATGTTGGAAAAGTAGACCCGGGGGCCGTAGGATTCACTAGTGGCTTCTATCATGAGTATAGCGCACGGTGGGTGAACAAATTACTGTTGGGCAATTGATAGAAAATCGAATAGTCATGACGATATCCAAGGTGATGATCATTATATAGGCATCACGTCCAAGATAGGTAGACCGACTCCTGCCTGCATCTACCACTATTACTCCACACATCGACCGCTATCCAGCATGCATCTAGTGTATTAAGTTCATAGAAAAACGGAGTAATGCAATAAGAACGATGACATGATGTAGACAAGATCTATTCATGTAGGAATAGACCCCATATTGTTATCCTTAATGGCAACCATACATGCGTGCCTTGCTGCCCCTTCTGTCACTGGGAAAGGACACCGCAAGATCGAACCCATCACAAAGCACCATTGTTGAGGAAATCGTTAACTGGTAACTGCTCAGATGGTTGGCGAGTAGGGGATTAATAGGCTAATCGGCAAGTTAATCGGCCATTTAATCAATTAATCGGACAATTTATCAGTTAAACGGCTACTCGGTGACCCTACGAGTAGGGATTAATCGGCAAGTTAACTGATTAATCGGATGAATTCTTGAACAGGGCAAAGCACCTCTTCCAATGGCAAGAAAAATCGATCTAGTCGGCCTAACTAAACCAAAGATTCGAAGAAGAAATACGAGGCTATACGTAATCATGCATATAAGAGATCAAAGAAGACTCAAATAATATTCATGGATAGAAACTGATCATAAACTCAAAATTCATCGGATCCCAACAACCACACCGCAAAAGTTTACATCAAATAGATCTCCAAGAGTCCATTGCATTGAGAATCATAAGAGAGAGAGAGAGGAAGCCATCTAGCTACTGCCTACGGACCCGTTGGTCTATGGTGGACTACTCACGCATCATCGAAGAGGCACCTATGAAGAAGATGAACCCCTCCATGATGGTGTTTAGATTGGATCTCGAGGTTCTGGAACTTGCGGCGGCTGGAATTGTGTTTCGTCGACTCCCCTAGGGATTTTGGAATATTTGGGAATTTGTAGGCATCAGAGGCGGTGCGGAGGGGCCCCGTGGAGGGCACAACCCATCAGGGCGCGCCGGGGGCCCCCTGGCGCGCCCTGGTGGGTTGTGCTCTCCACAGCCCACCTTCCTAGCTCTTCTTTGGCCCACTGGATGTCTTGTGGCCCAAAAAAATCTCCAAAAAGTTTCGTCGCGATTGAACTCCGTTTGGTATTGATTTTCTGCGAAGTAAAAAACAAGGAAAAACAGCAACTGGCACTTTGGCACTATGTCAATAGGTTAGTCCCAAAAAATGATATAAAGTTGTTATAAAATGATTGTAAAACATCCAAGAATGATAATATAACAGCATGGAACAAGCAAAAATTATAGATACGTTGGAGACGTATCAGCATCCCCAAGCTTAATTCCTACTCGTTCTCGAGTAGGTAAATGATAAAAACAGAATTTTTGATGTGGAATGCTGCCTAACATGTTCATCACATAATCTTTTCTTTTGTAGCATGGACATTTGGACTCGTAGATGGTTCAAAGCAATAGTCTAGTTTTAACATAATGACTACAATACTCAAGCATGCCAACAAGCAACCATGTCTTTCAAAATATAAACACTAAATAAAGTTATCCCTAGCCCATCATGCTCAATCATTAATCCATTCATGAAACACACTCAAATATTAGCAACACCCAATGCTCAAGTACGATCATAGTGCCCCCTAGTTGGTGCTTTATAAGAGAAGATGGTGACTCAAAGTAAAAAAATGCATAAAGTAAATATACAGGCCCTTCGCAGAGGGAAGTAGGGATTTGTAGAGGTGCCAGAGCTCAAAGTTTAAATTAAGAGAGAAAAATATTTTGAGTGGCATGCCTTTCCTGTCAACGAAAACGACAAAGTAGTTCACAATATTTTCCATGCTAGATATATCATAGGCGGTTCCCAAACAGAAAATAAAGTTTATTCCTTTTTCCACCATTATTTCACAGTCCATGGCTGGCCATATCCACGGTTGCCTTCCATACCAACACTTTCAAGGAATTTGTTATTTGACAACATAAAGTAAATTTTTTCTTTTTCATTTCGGGAATGGGCATCCCTATTACCGCCGTACTCTCGTGCAATGATAAGTGAATAAACACTCATCTTGAGAATAACACATCTAGCATGGCAAAATATTGGACACCCCCTACCGTTTCATGAGCGGTACGAGCACACAAAAAGAGAAATTTATTTTGAAAAGTAGAGGTGGCACATACAAATTTGCTTAGAACGGCATGGAAATATCGCATATAGGTAGGTATGGTGGACTCATAAGGCAAAACTTGGTTTACGGATTTTGGATGCACAAGTAGTATTTCTACTTAGTACGAGTGGAGGCTAGCAAATAGATTGAGAAGCAACCAACCAAGAAACGAAAATTCACATAAGCGAGCATTGAGCATAACTAACACCGAATAATCCACCATAAGTAGGATGTAATTTCATTGCATAACTATTGACTTTCGTGCATGCATAGGGAATCACAAACCTTAACACCAATATTCTTACTAAAGCATAATTACTTACTAACATGACTCACATATTACTATCATCATGTCTCAAAACTATTACAAGGAATCAAGTTTAATTTGTCCAATGATCTTCATGAAAGTTTTATTATATCCTCCTTGGATATCTATCACTTTGGGACTAGTTTCATATATTGACATTGCTTTTGACAAGCTCAAACAAATTTAAGTGAAGCACATGAGCATAAAGATTTCATCTCTCAAAATAGTATAAGTGAAGCATGAGAGGATTTCTTCAAAATTACCTAACTCTCAAATTAATCTAAGTGAAGCATGAGAGTGTTTCTACAAAATCTTACAAGCACACCGTGCTCAAAAATATATAAGTGAATCACTAGAGCAATTCTATAGCTCAAAAAGTTTAAGTGAAGCATATAGAGCGATTCTAACAAATCATAGCATAATTTTGGCTCTCTCAAATAGGTGTGTACAGCAAGGATAAAAATGACAAACTAACAAGCAAAGCAAGCAAAGACTCAAATGATACAAGACGCACCAAGCAAAACTCATGATATCAGACGAATAAAAATATAGCTCCAAGTAAAATACCGATGGTCGTTAGATGAAAGAGGGGATGCCACTCGGGGCATCCCCAAGCTTAGTTGCTTGTTTCTCTTTGGATATATCTTGGGGGTTCTGTAGCATCCCCAAGCTTAGGCTCTTTTCACTCCTTATTCCTTCATCCATCGTGATCTCACCCAAAACTTGAAAACTTCAATCACACAAAACTCAACAAAATCTTCGTGAGATCCGTTAGTATAATAAAGCAAATCACTACTTTAAGTGCTGTTGCAAACTCATTCAAATTTTATTATTCCATTATACCTACTGTATTTTAAATTTACCATGGCTTATACCCTTCAATACAACCCATAGATTCATCAAAACAAGCACACAATGCAACGAAAACAGAATCTGTCTTAAACAGAACAGTCTGTAGTAATCTGTAATATAACCATACTTGTGTAACTCTAAAAATTCTGAAACATTAGGACAACGTAAATGATTTGAATAGAAATACTGTGTTAAAATTTCAGCTCAATATCACGCTCCAGTAAAAAATGAAAATTCAAACACTGGAGGCAAAGTTTCTGTTTCAGATTCAGCATTGTTTCTACTCATCTTATGAATCATCCAAAAGGCTTTACTTGGCATAACACTAAATAAAACATAAAAACACAATAATAACATAGGCATAATTGTGTCAACACTCAAAACCATAAAGGAAAAGACAAAAATAAATTTATTCATTGGGTTGCCTCCCAACAAGCGCTATCGTTTTACGCCCCTAGCTAGGCATAAAGCATAGTTTAAAGTATTGTCATCTTTGGTTTGGGTAGAGGTGTTTTTGTCAAGAGGTTTTGCAAATAAAACTTGAAACACATCATCCATAGGAACCTTAGTACTATCAAGTTCTCCATCTACGTACCATCTTTGATTCCCGGCCACAATCCAAGAATATTGTTGATTTACGTCATTGAAAACTTGTTGGATCATATCTAAAACGGGGTCTTCTTTTTTGATATTCTCATCAAAAATTTGGTTATTTCCAAAAAATGTCTCAACATGTAATCACTATTGTAAAGGATACCTCCTATTACCGGTTTTTCACGCCTCATACCATAGAATTCAAAGATCTCCCTAGCTTCCCGTATTATGTGATCAAATTCATTCATGAGAACAAGGGTGGATAACTTCTTAGCTTTGGGATCCTTTATGACGGGTAGCTCATAAAAAAATCTTTGCAATGTAGGATGGGTATGAATAAACCTATTTTCAAGTTTCAGAACTAGCGCTAAAATAGCTTCCGCATAAGTTTTAGTTCTTTTCAGTATAGGAGTATCATCGAGAGTCAAATTTCCAACGCAATTGAAAAATTCTTGGATGGTTTCTTTTCCTATAACGTTCCCTTGACCCAAAACAAAAAAATTAGCATCCAGATTACCAGAACGTCCAATATTAGGAGTCCTGCCATCATCTGTTGTTTCCATACCAAAATCACTCATGATGACAAGCAAACAAGAGATTTGACGAGAAAAAGGCAAACGGAAAAGAGGGCGAATAAAATGGCAAATTGGTGAAGTGGGGGAGAGGAAAACGAGAGGCAAATGGCAAATAATGTAATTGCAAGGAGATGATATTTGTGATTAGGAACCTGGTAGATGATGATGGTGTCTCCTCGGCACCAAAGATTGGCATGTAGAAGAGACCGCTTCCTCCCCGGCAACGGCACCAGAAATTCCTTTGACGTGGCTTGAGACCGCGTCGGTATTTCTCCAAAGAGGAAGGGATGATGTAGCACAGCGATGGTAAGTATTTCCCTCAGTTATGAAACCAAGGTATCAAGCCAGTAGGAGGATCACCACCACCTAATAAACAGCACCTGCACACAAAGAACAAATACTTGCAACCCGACGCGAAGGAGAGGTTGTCAATCTCTCTACGGCAAAAAGATAGATTAGGTAGTGATAGATTGTAGAGATAGATCTCTCAAGAACACAAAATAAAAAGAGCAAATCAAAAGTGCAGCAATATATTTTTGGGTTTTTGGAACAATAGATCTGAAAACAAAAGAGGCAAAAGATAGATCGGAAAGCAATATGTTGGAAAAGTAGACCCGGGGGCCGTAGGTTTCACTAGTGGCTTCTCATGAGTATAGCACACGGTGGGTGAACAAATTACTATTGGGCAATTGATAGAAGATCAAATAATCATGACGATATCCAAGGCGATGATCATTATATAGGCATCATGTCCAAGATAAGTAGACCGACTCCTGCCTGCATCTACCACTATTACTCCACACATCGACCGCTATCCAGCATGCATCTAGTGTATTAAGTTCATGGAAAAAAGAAGTAATGCAATAAGAACGATGACATGATGTAGACAAGATCTATTCATGTAGGAATAGACCCCATCTTGTTATCCTTAATAGTAACGATACATGCGTGCCTCGCTGCCCCTTCTGTCACTGGGAGAGGACACCGCAAGATCGAACCAATCACAAAGCACCTCTTCCCATGGCAAGAAAAATCGATCTAGTTGGCCTAACTAAACCAAAGATTCAAAGAAGAAATACGAGGCTATAAGTAATTATGCATATAAGAGATCAAAGAAGACTCAAATAATATTCATGGATAGAAACTAATCATGAACTCAAAATTCGTCGGATCCCAACAAACACACCATAAAAGTTTACATTAAATAGATCTCCAAGAGACCATTGCATTGAGAATCAAAAGAGAGAGAGAGAGGAAGCCATCTAGCTACTGCCTACGGACCCGTAGGTCTATGGTGGACTACTCACGCATCATCGGAGAGGCACTAATGAGGATGATGAACCCCTCTGTGATGGTGTTAGATTGGATCTTGAGGTTCTGGAACTTGCGGTGGCTGGATGTGTTTTTCATCGACTCCTCTAGGGTTTCTGAAATATTAGGAATTTATAGGCGTCACACGCGGTGGAGACGGGCCCCGAGGAGGGCACAACCCATCAGGGCGCGCCTGGGGGCTTTGGCGCGCCCTGGTGGGTTGTGGTCTCCTCGACCCTCCCCTCTGGCACTTCTTTGGCCCACTGGATGTCTTCTGGCCCAAAAAAAATCTCCAAAAAGTTTTGTCGCGATTGGACTCCGTTTGGTATTGATATTCTGTGAAGTAAAAAAAAGCAAAAACAGCAACTGGCACTTTGGCACTATGTTAATAGGTTAGTGCGAAAAAATGATATAAAGTTGCTATAAAATGATTGTAAAACATCCAAGAATGATAATATAACAGCATGGAACAAGCAAAAATTAAAGATACGTTGGAGACGTATCAGCATCCCTAAGCTTAATTCCTACTCATCCTCGAGTAGGTAAATGATAAAAACGGAATTTTAGATATGGAATGCTGCCAAACATGTGCATCACATAATCTTTTCTTTTGTAGCATGGACATTTGGACTCGTAGATGGTTCAAAGCAATAATCTAGTTTTAACATAATGGCTGCAATACTCAAGCATGCCAATAAGCAACCATGTCTTTCAAAATATCAACACTAAAGAAAGTAATCCCTAGCCCATCATGCTCAGTCCTTGATCCATTCATGAAACACACTCAAATATTAGCTACACCCAATGCTCAAGTACGATCATTAGTGCCCCCCAGTTGGTGCTTTATAAGAGAAGATGGAGACTCAAAGTAAAAATAAAAATTGCATAAAGTAAATAGATAGGCCCTTCATAGAGGGAAGTAGGGATTTGTAGAGGTGCCAGAGCTCAAAGTTTAAATTAAGAGAGAAAAATATTTTGAGTGGCATGCCTTTCCTGTCAACGAAAATGACAAAGTAGTTCACAATACTAACCATGCTAGATATATCATAGGCGGTTCCCAAACAGAAAATAAAGTTTATTCCTTTTTCCACCATTCTTTCACAATTCATGGCTGGCCGTATCCACGGTTGCCTTCCATACAAACACTTTCCAAGGAATTTATTATTTGACAACATAAACTATTTTTTTCTTTTTCATTTCGGGAATGGGCATCCCTATTACAGTCGTACTCTCGTGCAATGACAAGTGAATAAACACTCATCTTGAGAATAACACATCTAGCAAGGAAAAATATTGGACACCAAAAGAGAAATTTATTTTTAAAAGTAGAGGTGGCACATACAAATTTGCTTAGAACGGCATGGAAATACCGCATATTGGTAGGTATGGTGGACTCATATGGAAAAACTTCGTTTAAGGATTTTGGATGCACAAGTAGTATTTCTACTTAGTACGAGTGGAGGCTAGCAAATAGATTGAGAAGCAACCAACCAAGAAATGAAAATTCACATAAGCGAGCATTGAGCATAACTAACACTGAATAATGCACCATAAGTAGGATGTAATTTCATTGCATAACTATTGACTTTCGTGCATGCATAGGGAATCACAAACATTAACACTTACTAAAGCATAATTACTCACTAACATGACTCACATATTACTATCATCATGTCTCAAAACTATTACAAGGAATCTAGTTTAATTTGTCCAATGATCTTCATGAAAGTTTTTATTATATCCTCCTTGGATATCTATCACTTTGGGACTAGTTTCATATATTGTCATTGCTTTTGGCAAGCTCAAACAAATTTAAGTGAAGCACGTCAGCATAAAGATTTCATCTCTCAAAATAGTATAAGTGAAGCATGAGAGGATTTCTTCAAAATTTACTAACTCTCAAATTAATCTAAGTGAAGCATGAGAGTGTTTCTACAAAAGCTTCCAAGCACACCGTGCTCAAAAAGATATAAGTGAAGCACTAGAGCAATTCTATAGCTCAAAAAGTTTAAGTGAAGCATATAGAGCGATTCTAACAAATCATGGCACAATTTTGGCTCCCTCAAATAGGTGTGTCCAGCAAGGATACAAATGACAAACTAACAAGCAAAGCAAGCAAAGACTCAAATAATACAAGACGCTCCAAGCAAAACTCATGATATGTGACGAATAAAAATATAGCTCCAAGTAAAATACCAATGGTCGTTAGAAGAATGAGGGGATGCCACTCGGGGCATCCCCAAGCTTAGTTGCTTGTTTCTCTTTATATATATCTTGGGGGTGTTGTAGCATCCCCAAGCTTAGGCTCGTTTCACTCCTTATTCCTTCATCCATCGTGATCTCACCCAAAACTTGAAAACTTGAATCACACAAAACTCAACAAAATCTTCGTGAGATCCGTTAGTATAATAAAACAAATCACTACTTTAAGTGCTGTTGCAAACTCATTCAAATTTTGTTATTGCATTATAGCTACTGTATTTTAACTTTACCATGGCTCATTCCCTTCAATATAACCCATAGATTCATCAAAACAAGCACACAATGCAACGAAAACAGAATCTGTCTTAAACAAAACAGTCTGTAGTAATCTATACTCTAACCATACTTCTGTATGTCTAAAAATTCTGAACAATTAGGACAACGTAAATAATCTGTATATAAATATTGTGTTCAAATTTGATCTCAATATCACGCTCCAGTAAAAAATGAAAATTCGAACACCGGAGGCAAAGTTTCTGTTTTAGATTCAGCATTGTTTCTACTCATCTTATGAATCGTCCTAAAGGCTTTACTTGGCACAAACACTAAATAAAACATAAAAACACAATCATAACAGAGGCATAATTGTGTCAACACTCAGAAACAGAAAGGAAAAGACAAAAATAAATTTATTTATTGGGTTGCCTCCCAACAAGCGCTATCGTTTTACGCCCCTAGCTAGGCATAAAGCATAGTTTCAAGTATTGTCATCTTTGGTTTTGGTAGAGGTGTTTTTGTCAAGAGTTTTAGGAAATAAAACTTGAAACACATCATCCATATGAACCTTAGCACTATCAAGTTGTCCATCTACGTACCCTCTTTGATTCCTGGCCACAATCCAAGAATATTGTAGATTTACGTCATTGAAAACTTGTTGGATCATATCTAAAACGGGGACTTCTTTTTTGATATTCTCATCAAAATTTTGGTTATTTCCAAGCAAATGTCTCAACATGTAATCACTATTGTAAAGGATCTCTCCAATTACCGGTTTTTCATGGCTCATACCATAGAAATCAAAGATCTCCCTAGCTTCCCGTATTATGTGATCAAATTCATTCATGAGAACAAGGGTGGCTAACTTCTTAGCTTTCGGATCCTTTATGATGGGTAGCTCATAAAACAATCTTTGCAAGGTAGGATGGGTACGAATAAACCTATTTTCAAGTTTCAGAACTAGCGCTGAAATAGCTTCCGCATAAGTTTTAGTTCTTTTCAGTATAGGAGTATCATCGAGAGTCAAATTTCCAACGCAATTGAAAAATTCTTGGATAGTTTCTTTTCCTATAACGTTCCCTTGCCCCAAAACAAAAGTTTTAGCATCCAGATTGCCAGAACATCCAATATTAGGAGTCCTGCCAGCATCTGTTTTTGCCATACCAAAATCACTCATGATGACAAGCAAACAAGAGATTTGACGAGAAAAAGGGAAACGAAAAAGAGGGCGAATAAAACGGCAAATTGATGAAGTGGGGGAGAGGAAAATGAGAGGCAAATGGAAAATAATGTAATTGCAAGGAGATGAGATTTGTGATTAGAAGCCTGGTAGATGATGATGGTGTCTCCTCGGCGCCAGAGATTGGCACGTAGAAGAGACCGCTTCCTCCCCGACAACGGCGCCAGAAATTCCTTTGACGTGGCTTGAGACTGCGTCGGTATTTCCCCAAAGAGGAAGGGATGTTGCAGAACAGCGACGGTAAGTATTTCCCTCATTTATGAAACCAAGGTATCAAACTAGTAGGAGGATCACCACCACCTGATAAATAGGACCTGCACACAAAGAACAAATACTTGCAACCCGACACGAAAGAGAGGTTGTCAATCTCTCTACGGTAAAAAGATAGATTAGGTAGTGATAGATTGGAGAGATAGATCTCTCAAGAACACAAAATAAAAAGAGCAAATAAAAAGTGTAGCAATATATTTTTGGGTTTTTGGAATAATAGATCTGAAAACAAAAGAGGCAAAAGATAGATCGGAAAGCAATATGTTGGAAAAGTAGACCCGGGGGCCGTAGGTTTCACTAGTGGCTTATCATGAGTATAGCACACGGTGGGTGAACAAATTACTGTTGGGCAATTGATATAAGATCAAATAATCATGACGATATCCAAGGCAATGATCATTATATAGGCATCATGTCCAAGATAAGTAGACCGACGCCTGCCTGCATCTAGCACTATTACTCCACACATCAACCGCTATCCAGCATGCATCTAGTGTATTAAGTTCATGGAAAAACAAAGTAATGCAATAAGAATGATGATATGATGTAGACAAGATCTATTCATGCAGGAATAGACCCCATCTTGTTATCCTTAATAGCAATGATACATGTGTGCCTCGCTGCCCCTTCTATCACTGGGAGAGGACACCGCAAGATCGAACCCATCACAAAGCACCTCTTCCCATGGCAAGAAAAATCGATCTAGTTGGCCTAACTAAACCAAAGATACAAAACAACAACAACAACAACAACAACAACAAAGCCTTTAGTCCCAAAACAGTTGGGGTAGGCTAGAGGTGAAACCCATAAGATCTCGCGACCAACTCATGGTTCTGGCACATGGATAGCAAGCTTCCACGCACCCCTGTCCATGGCTAGTTCTTTGGTGATGCTCCAATCCTTCAGATATCTCTTTACGGACTCTTCCCATGTCAAGTTCGGTCCACCCCGGCCTCTTTTGACATTATCAGCATGCTTTAGCCGTCCGCTATGCACTGGGGCTTCTGGAGGCCTGCGCTGAATATGACCAAACCATCTCAGACGATGTTGGACAAGCTTCTCTTCAATTGGCGCTACCCCAACTCTATCTCGTATATCATCATTCAGGATTCGGTCCTTCCTTGTGTGGCCACACATCCATCTCAACATGCGCATCTCCGCCACACCTAACTGTTGCACATGTCGCCTTTTAGTCGGCCAACACTTAGCGCCATACAACATTGCGGGTCGAACCGCCGTCCTATAGAACTTGCGTTTTAGCTTTTGTGGCACCCTCTTGTCACAGAGAATGCCAGAAGCTTGGCGCCACTTCATCCATCCGGCTTTAATTCGATGGTTCACATCTTCATCGATATCCCCATCCTTCTGCAACATTGACCCGAAATATCGAAAGGTGTCCTTCTGAGGCACCACCTGCCCATCAAGGCTAACATCCTCCTCCTCCTCGTGCCTACTAGTACTGAAAGCGCACCTCATGTACTCGGTTTTAGTCCTACTAAGCCTAAAACCTTTCGATTCCAAGGTTTTCCTCCATAACTCCAACTTCCTGTTGACCCCCGTCCGACTCTCATCGACTAGCACCACATCGTCCGCAAAGAGCATACACCATGGGATATCTCGTTGTATATCCCTTGTGACCTCATCCATCACCAAGGCAAAAAGATAAGGGCTCAAAGCTGACCCTTGATGCAGTCCTATCTTAATCGGGAAGTCATCAGTATCGCCATCACTTGTTCGAACACTTGTCACAACATTATCGTACATGTCCTTGATGAGGGTAATGTACTTTGTTGGGACTTTGTGTTTTTTCCAAGGCCCACCACATAACATTCCGCGGTATCTTATCATAGGCCTTCTCCAAGTCAATGAACACCATATGCAGGTCCTTCTTTTGCTCCCTATATCTCTCCATAAGTTGTCGTACCAAGAAAATGGCTTCCATGGTCGACCTCCCAGGCATGAAACCAAACTGATTTTTGGTCACGCTTGTCATTCTTCTTAAGAGGTGCTCAATGACTCTTTCCCATAGCTTCATTGTATGGCTCATCAATTTAATTCCACGGTAATTAGTACAACTCTGAACATCCCCCTTGTTCTTGAAGATTGGAAGACTCAAAGATTCGAAGAAGAAATACGAGGCTATAAGTAATCATGCATATAAGAGATCAAAGAAGACTCAAATAATATTCATGGATAGAAACTGATCATGAACTCAAAATTCATCGGATCCCAACAAACACACCGCAAAAGTTTATATCAAATAGATCTCCAAGAGACCATTGTATTGAGAATCAAAAGAGAGAGAGAGAGAGGAAGCCATCTAGCTACCGCCTACGGACCCGTAGGTCTATGGTGGACTACTCACGCATCATCGGAGAGGCACCAATGAGGATGATGAACCCCTCCGTGATGGTGTTAGATTGGATCTCGAGGTTCTGGAACTTGCGGCGGCTGGTTGTGTTTTTCGTCGACTCCTCTAGGGTTTCTGGAATATTAGGGAATTTATAGGCGTCAGAGGCGGTGTAGAGGGGCCCCGAGGAGGACACAACCCATCAGGGCGTTCCTGGGGCCTTTGGCACGCCCTAGTGGGTTGTGGTCTCCTCGGTCCTCCCCTCTGGCACTTCTTTGGCCCACTGGGTGTCTTCTGGCCCAAAAAAATCTCCAAAAAGTTTCGTCGCGATTGGACTCCGTTTGGTATTGATATTCCGTGAAGCAAAAAACAAGCAAAAACAGCAACTGGCACTTTGGCACTATGTCAATAGGTTAGTCCAAAAAAATGATATAAAGTTGCTATAAAATGATTGTAAAACATCCAAGAATGATAATATAAAAGCGTGAAACAAGCAAAAATTATAGATACGTTGGAGACGTATCACCCACTTTGGTTCCGTTGAGCTTTCATACACTTATAGCTCTGGTGCATCTGTTGCATGGCAATCCCTACTCCTCGCATTGATTTCGATTGATGGGCATCTCCATAGCCCGTTGGTCTGCCTAGTTGATGCGAGACTTTCTTTCCACTTTGACTTCTTTTTTATCTCTACCACCATATGATACGTCCATTTTGCATCATGCTTTTATATTGATATTTATTGCATTGTGGGCTGTTATTACACATTATGGTACAGTACTTATGCCTTTTCTCTTTTATTTTACAAGGTTTACATGAAGAGGGAGAATGTCGGTAGCTGGAATTCTGGACTGTAAAGGGAGCAAATATGAGAGACCTATTCTGCACAACTCCAAAAGTCCTGAAAAGTTATGGAGAATTATTTTGGAATATATAAAAAATATTGGGCGGAAGAAATACCAGAGGGGACCCACCAGGAGGCCACAAGCCTGGGGGGCGTGCCCTACCCCCAGGGCACGCCCCTGTGGCTTGTGGGCCCCCTGGCAGCCCTCTGGTGCCCATCTTCTGCTATATGGAGGGTTTTGACCTGGAAAAAATCAGAATAGAGCTTTCGGGATGAAGCGCCACCGTCTCGAGGCGGAACTTGGGCAGAACCAATCAAGGGCTCCGGCGGAGCTGTTCTGCCGGGGAAACTTCCCTCCCGGAGGGGGAAATCGAAGCCATCGTCATCACCAACGATCCTCTCATCGATAGGGGGTCAATCTCCATCAACATCTTCACCAGCACCATCTCCCCTCCAAACCCTAGTTCATCTCTTGTATCCGATCTTTGTCTCAAAACCTCAGATTGGTACCTGTGGGTTGCTAGTAGTGTTGATTACTCCTTGTAGTTGATGCTAGTTGGTTTACTTGGTGGAAGATCATATGTTCAGATCCTTAATGATAATTAATACTCCTCTGATTATGAACATGAATATGCTTTGTGAGTAGTTACGTTTGTTTATGAGGATATGGGATAAGTCTTGTTATAAGTAATCATGTGAATTTGGTATTCGTTCGATATTTTGATGAGATGTATGTTGTCTCTCCTCTAGTGGTGTTATGTGAACGTCGACTACATGACACTTCACCATTATTTGGGCCTAGGGGAAGGCATTGGGAAGTAATAAGTAGATGATGGGTTGCTAGAGTGACAGAAGCTTAAACCCTAGTTTATGCGTTGCTTCGTAAGGGGCTGATTTGGATCCATATGTTTCATGATATGGTTAGATTTATCTTAATTCTTCTTTCGTAGTTGCGGATGCTTGCGAGAGAGGTTAATCATAAGTGGGAGGTTTGTCCAAGTAAGGGCAGCACCCAAGCACTGGTCCACCCACATATCAAATTATCAAAGTAACGAACGCGAATCATATGAGCATGATGAAAACTAGCTTGATAGAAATTCCCATGTGTCCTCGGGAGCGCTTTGCTTTATATAAGAGTTTGTACAGGCTTGTCCTTTGCTACAAAAAGGATTGGGCCACCTTGCTACACCTTTTCTACATTTGTTACTTGCTTTCTGTTCCGAATTATCTTATCACAAAACTATCTGTTACCGATAATTTCAGTGCTTGCAGAGAATACCTTACTGAAAACCGCTTGTCATTTCCTTCTGCTCCTCGTTGGGTTCGACACTCTTACTTATCGAAAGGACTACGATAGATCCCCTATACTTGTGGGTCATCAAGACTCTTTTCTGGCGCCGTTGCCGGGGGGGTGAAGCGCCTTTGGTGAGTGGAATTTGGTAAGGAAAATTTTATATAGTGTGCTGAAATTTACTGTCACTTGTTACTATGGAAAATAATCCTTTGAGGGGCTTGTTCGGGGTATCTTCACCTCGACCGGAAGCACAAAGAGTTGCTCCTCAACCTACTGAAAATATTTATTATGAAATTCCTTCGGGTATGATAGAGAAACTGCTAGCTAATCCTTATGCAGGAGATGGAAAACTACTTCCTGATTTGCATCTAATCTATGTGGATGAAGTTTGTGGATTATTTAAGCTTGCAGGTTTGCCCGAGGATGATGTCAAGAAGAAGGTCTTTCCTTTATCTTTTAAGGAGAAGGCATTGACATGGTATAGGCTATGTGATGATATTGGATCATGGAACTACAACCGATTGAAATTGGAATTTCATCAGAAGTTTTATCCTATGCATCTGGTTCATCGTGATCAGAATTATATTTATAATTTTTGGCCTCGTGAAGGAGAAAGTATCGCTCAAGCTTGGGGGAGGCTTAAGTCAATGTTATATTCATGCCCCAATCATGAGCTCTCAAGAGAAATTATTATTCAGAATTTTTATGCTCGGCTTTCTCGTAATGATCAATCCATGCTCGATACTTCTTGTACTGGTTCCTTTATGAAGAAAGATATTGAATTCAAATGGGACTTATTGGAAAGAATTAAACGCAACTCTGAAGATTGGGAACTCGACGAAGGTAAGGAGTCAGGTATAAACCTTAAGTTTGATTGTGTTAAATCCTTTATAGACACCGATGCTTTTCGTGAATTTAGCACTAAATATGGACTTGACTCTGAGATAGTAGCTTCTTTCTGTAAATCGTTTGCTACTCATGTTGATCTCCCCACGGAGAAGTGGTTTAAATATCATCCTCCCATTGAAGTGAAAGTAGTTGAACCTATTAAAGTTGAAGAAGAAACTATTATTTATAATGTTGATCCTGTTATTCCTGCTGCTTATATTGAGAAACCACCTTTCCCTGTTAGAATAAAGGAACATGCTAAAGCTTCAACTATGGTTCGTAAGAGTTGTACTAGAACACCTACACCCCCTGAACAAATCAAAGTTGAACCTAGTATTGCTATGGTTAAAGATCTCTTGGTGGATAATATTGATGGGCATGTTATTCTCTTCTGTGATGAAGCTGCTAGAATTGCTAGACCTGATACTAAAGATAAACATAGACCTATTGTTGGCATGCCTGTTGTTTGTGTTAAAATAGAAGATCATTGTTATCATGGCTTATGTGATGTGGGTGCTAGTGTGAGTGCAATTCCCTTTACCTTATATCAAGAAATTATGAATGATATTGCACCAGCTGAATTAGAAGAAATTGATGTTACCATTAAGCTTGCTAATAGAGATACTATAACATCAGTTGGGATTGTTAGAGATGTTGAAGTCTTGTGTGGGAAAATAAAATATCCTACTGATTTTCTTGTTCTTGGTTCCCCACAAGATGATTTTTGTCCCATTATATTTGGCAGACCTTTCTTGAATACTGTTAATGCTAAGATAGATTGTGAGAAAGAAACTGTTACTGTAAGTTTTGGGGATGTGTCATGAGTTCAATTTCTCTAAATTTCGTAGACAAACCCATGATAAAGAATTGCCTAGTAAGGATGAAATTATTGGTCTTGCTTCTATTGTTGTGCCTCCTACTGATCCCTTAGAACAATATTTGCCAGACCATGAAAATAATATGCATATGAATTAAAGGAATGAAATAGATAAGATTTTCTTTGATCAACATCCTATTTTCAAACACAACTTGCCTGTTGAAATACTTGGGGATCCTCCTCCACCCAAGGGTGATCCCGTGTTTGAGCTTAAACAATTACCGGATACTCTGAAATATGCCTATCTTGATGAAAAGAAGATATATCCTATTATTATTAGTGCTAACCTTTCAGAGCATGAAGAAAAGAGATTATTGAAAACTCTGAGGAAGCACCGTGCTGCTATTGGATATACTCTTGATGATCTTAAGGGCATTAGTCCCACTCTATGTCAGCATAAAATTAATATGGAGCCTGATGCTAAACCAGTTGTTGATCACCAACGACGGTTAAATCCTAAAATGAAAGAAGTGGTAAGAAATGAAATATTAAAGCTTCTGGAGGCAGGTATAATTTATCCTATTGCTAATAGTAGATGGGTTAGTCCCGTTCATTGTGTCCCTAAGAAGGGAGGTATTACCGTTGTTCCTAATGATAAAAATGAATTGATCCCGCAAAGAATTGTTACAGGATATAGAATGGTAATTGATTTTAGAAAATTAAATAAAGCTACTAGGAAAGATCATTACCCTCTACCTTTTATTGATCAAATGCTAGAAAGGCTATCCAAACACACACACTTTTGCTTTCTAGATGGTTATTCTGGTTTCTCTCAAATACCTGTGTCAAAAGAGGACCAAGAGAAGACCACTTTCACTTGTCCTTTCGGTACCTTTGCTTATAGACGTATGCCTTTTGGTTTATGCAATGCACCTTCTACCTTTCAAAGATGTATGACTGCTATATTCTCTGACTTTTGTGAAAAGATTGTTGAGGTTTTCATGGATGATTTCTCCGTTTATGGAATTTCTTTTGATGATTGCTTGAGCAACCTTGATCGAGTTTTGCAGAGATGTGAAGAAACTAATCTTGTCTTGAATTGGGAAAAGTGCCACTTTATGGTTAATGAAGGTATTGTCTTGGGGCACAAAATCTCTGAAAGAGGTATTGAAGTTGATAAAGCTAAAGTTGATGCTATTGAAAAAATGCCGTGTCCTACGGATATCAGAGGTATAAGAAGTTTCCTTGGTCATGCTGGTTTCTATAGGAGGTTTATTAAAGACTTCTCTAAGATTTCTAGGCCTCTCACTAATATTTTGCAAAAAGATGTTCCATTCGTTTTTGATGATGATTGTGTAGAAGCATTTGAAATTCTTAAGAAAGCCTTGATCACTGCACCTGTTTTTCAACCACCTAATTGGAAACTACCCTTTGAAATTATGTGTGATGCTAGTGATTATGCCATTGGTGCTGTTCTAGGACAAAGAGTTGATAAGAAATTAAATGTTATCCATTATGCTAGTAAAACTCTAGACAGTGCTCAAAGAAACTATGCTACCACTGAAAAGGAATTTTTAGCAGTTGTGTTTGCTTGTGATAAGTTCAGACCTTATATTGTTGATTCCAAAGTAACTGTTCACACTGATCATGCTGCTATTAAATATCTTATGGAAAAGAAAGATGCTAAACCTAGACTTATTAGATGGGTTCTTCTGCTACAAGAATTTGATTTGCATATTATTGATAGAAAGGGTGCTGAGAACCCCGTAGCAGATAACTTGTCTAGGTTAGAGAATGTTCTTGATGACCCACTACCTATTGATGATAGCTTTCCTGATGAACAATTAGCTGTCATAAATGCTTCACGTAATGCTCCATGGTATGCTGATTATGCTAATTACATTGTTGGTAAATTTATACCACCTAGTTTCACTTACCAACAAAAGAAAAAGTTCTTCTATGATTTAAGACATTACTTTTGGGATGATCCACACCTTTATAAAGAAGGAGTAGATGGTGTTATTAGACGTTGTGTACCTGAGCATGAACAGGAACATATCCTACACAAGTGTCACTCCGAGGCCTACGGAGGACACCACGCTGGAGATAGAACTGCACACAAGGTATTACAATCTGGTTTTTATTGGCCTACTCTCTTCAAGGATGCTCGTAAGTTTGTCTTGTCTTGTGATGAATGTCAAAGAATTGGTAATATTAGTAGACATCAGGAAATTCCTATGAATTACTCTCTAGTTATTGAACCATTTGATGTTTGGGGTTTTGATTATATGGGACCTTTTCCAAAGTCCAACGGGTATACTCATATTCTAGTTGCTGTTGATTATGTTACTAAGTGGGTAGAAGCTATTCCAACTAGTAGTGCTGATCATAACACCTCTATTAAAATGCTGAAAGAAGTTATTTTCCCTAGATTTGGAGTCCCTAGATATTTAATGACTGGCGGTGGTTCACACTTTATTCATGGTCCTTTCCGTAAATTGCTTGCTAAGTATGATGTTAATCATAGAATTGCATCTCCTTATCATCCTCAGTCTAGTGGTCAAGTAGAATTAAGCAATAGAGAAATTAAATTGATCTTGCAAAAGACTGTTAATAGGTCTAGAAAGAATTGGTCTAAGAAACTCGATGATGCATTATGGGCTTATAGAACTGCTTACAAAAATCCTATGGGTATGTCTTCGTATAAAATGGTTTATGGTAAAGCATGTCACTTACCTCTAGAACTAGAACATAAAGCTTATTGGGCAATCAAAGAGCTCAACTATGATTTCAAACTTGCTGGTGAGAAGAGGTTATTTGACATTAGCTCACTTGATGAATGGAGAACCTAGGCCTATGAGAATGCCAAGTTGTTTAAAGAAAAGGTTAAGAGATGGCATGATAAAAGGATACAAAAGCGTGAATTCAATGTAGGTGATCATGTCTTGCTATACAATTCTCGTTTAAGATTTGTTGCAGGAAAGCTTCTCTCTAAATGGGAAGGGCCTTATATTATCGAGGAAGTATATCGTTCCGGTGCCATCAAGATCAACAACGCCGAAGGAACAAATCCGAAGGTGGTAAACGGGCAAAGAATCAAACATTATATCTCAGGTACTCCCATAAATGTTGAAACCAATATTATCAATACCATAACTCCGGAGGAGTACATTAGGGACACCTACCAGAATGTTTCAGACTCCGAAAAGGAATAGGTATGTGGTACGGTAAGAAAACCGACTCCAAAACTTTTCCAATAGCAATTTTTCTCCGTTTTGGAATATTTAAAAAATTAGGAAAATTTAAAGTAGTTCGAAAAGTGCACGAGGAGGCGACAAGCCAGGGGGGGCGCGCCCTACCCCCTGGGCGCGCCCCTGTGGCTTGTGGCCACCCCGTGTACCCTCCGGACTCCGTTTTCTTGTGGTATACTCCTTTAGGTTGGTAAAAAATCATTATATAATCTCCCGAAGGTTTTGACCTTCGTATCACAACAATATCTCCTGTTTTTGTTTCGAGTTGTTTTCTTGACAGATTTAGATCGCCATGACGTCCCCAAGTGCTTCGAAAGACAAGGTCTTCGAGAAGGTCATCAACCCCTATCTTGTGGAGGTGCTGCGACACCCTCAAACCATTGAGATGCGTGAGGGGGTGCTGCACATCCATGACGTTGAAGGGCCAAAGAAGACCGGAACCATGGAGACAAGGCTCGAAGCAATGGAGCAGCAAGTTTTCAAGTGCCAAGGGATGGTGGAACGTGGACTCAATGCCAATCACATGATGATCGTGGAGTTTACCCATAAGCACAAGCTGGACACCAAGGACATCGGGGAGCACATCTTCAAGCTTTATGAGAAAATCGAGCATCTCCAAGCCCAGATCTATGACCTGCAAAATCAAAACTGTGAGTATGAATACAGATTTAAGAGAATGAGTTTGGCTGTAGATTTGAGGATCTCGGAGACTCGTTCATCTTTTTACGATGGTGAGCCTATGCCTTGGAAGACAGAGGATAAGCTTCCAACCTCATCAACAACTCCAACATCACCACCCCCGAAGAAAGACAACTAAACCCATGGGTATGGGCACTCCCCTTGGCTTGTGCCAAGCTTGGGGGAGGTGCCCCGGTATCGTATCACCATCACATCTTTTACTTTTATCTTTTTTCTCAGTTCGATCCTTTTGGTTATATCTTGATCTAGTAGAATAAAGTTTTTAGTCTGATCTAGTTTTGAGTTTTGCTTTATGTCCCCCCTATGTAAGCAAGTCCGAGAGTTATATAATAAAAAGTAGTTTTGAGTTGAGGGCTTTGCTTGCTTGCTATGATCTTGAGAAAAAGAAATAGAAAGAAGTATAGAATAAAAGCAAAGAGTATATATGATGATCTTATGAGGAGTGATGACTTCACATATAAGAAGTATGTCGATTGAAATTTGTTGTGAGTTGACAAACATAGTGATTGGTCATTGTTGCAATTAAAAGGAAGTAATAAAGAAAGAGAGGTTCACATACAAATATATTATCTTGGGCATCTTTTATGATTGTGAGCACTCATTAAAATATTATATGCTAAGAAGTTGATGTTGGACAAGGAAGACAACATAATGGGTTATGTTTGCTTATTTCCTAATAGAAGTTATATGGTTATAGATCCTTTAACATGTGACGCTTGCTTCCACCCCATATCAGCCAAAACTTCCGTACCAAGTAGAGATACTACTTGTGCATCCAAGCACCCTTTAAACCAGTTTTGCCATGAGAGTCCACCATACCTACCTATGGATTGAGTAAGATCCTTCAAGTAAGTTGTCATCGGTGCAAGCAATAAAAAATTTTGCTCCCTAAATATGTATGATCTATTAGTGTGAGGAAAACAAACTTTATACGAACTTGTGATATGGAAGAAATAAAAGCGACAGACTGCATAATAAAGTTCTTTATCACAAGCGGCAATATAAAGTGACGTTCTTTTGCATTAAGGGATTGCGCATCCAACTATAAAAGCGCATGACAACCTTTGCTTCCCTCTGCGAAGGGCCTATCTTTTACTTTTACTTTCTAGTACTTACCTTTATGCAAGAGTCGTGGTGATCTTCACCACTTCCTTTATTTCGCCTTTCTCTCTTGGCAAGCGTCATGTGTTGGGGCATGATCTAGACACATATATCCACTCGGATGTGGGTGATCATGAGTTATTTCTGTTGACATTACCCTTGAGGTAAAGAGTTGGGAGGCAAAACTATAAGCCCCTATCTTTCTCTGTGTCCAATTGAAGCTTTGACCTCATAAGTACCGCGTGAGTGTTAGCAATTATGAAAGACTAAAAGATGATTGAGTATGTGGATTTGCTTTACAAGCTCTTATATTGACTCTTTCAGATGTTATGATAAATTGCAATTGCTTCAATGACTGAGATCATAGTTTGTTGGTTCTCAATAGAGTTCTTGATTCATATTTTACCTTGTGAATGAATTGTTACTCTAGCATAAGAAATTGTAAATCAATAAGTATTGTTGTTCTAAAGATGATCCTGATGCTTTCATGTCCGTATTTTATTTTATCGACACCTCTATCTCTAAACATGTGGACATATTTATCGATTCCGGCTTTCGCTTGAGGACAAGCGAGGTCTAAGCTTGGGGGAGTTGATACGTCCATTTTGCATCATGCTTTTATATTGACATTTATTGCATTGTGAGCTGTTATTACACATTATGGTACAATACTTATGCCTTTTCTCTTTTATTTTACAAGGTTTGCATGAAGAGGGAGAATGCCGGCAGCTGGAATTCTGGACTGTAAAGGGAGCAAATATGAGAGACCTATTCTGCACAACTCCAAAAGTCCTGAAAAGTTACGGAGAATTATTTTGGAATATATAAAAAATATTGGGCGGAAGAAATACCAGAGGGGACCCACGAGGAGGCCACAAGCCTGGGGGGCGCGCCCCTGTGGCTTGTGGGCCCCCTGGCAGCCCTTCGGTGCCCATCTTCTGCTATATGGAGGGTTTTGACCTGGAAAAAATCAGAATAGAGCTTTCGGGACGAAGCGCCGCCGTCTCGAGGCGGAACTTGGGCAGAACCAATCTAGGGCTCCAACGGAGCTGTTCTGCCGGGGAAACTTCCCTCCCGGAGGGGGAAATCGAAGCCATCGTCATCACCAACGATCCTCTCATCGAGAGGGGGTCAATCTCCATCAACATCTTCACCAGCACCATCTCCTCTCCAAACCCTAGTTCATCTCTTGTATCCGATCTTTGTCTCGAAACCTCAGATTGGTACATGTGGGTTGCTAGTAGTGTTGATTACTCCTTGTAGTTGATGCTAATTGGTTTACTTGGTGGAAGATCATATGTTCAGATCCTTAATGATAATTAATACTCCTCTGATTATGAACATGAATATGCTTTGTGAGTAGTTACGTTTGTTCCTGAGGACATGGGATAAGTCTTGTTATAAGTAATCATGTGAATTTGGTATTTGTTCGATATTTTGATGAGATGTATGTTGTCTCTCCTCTAGTGGTGTTATGTGAACGTCGACTACATGACACTTCACCATTATTTGGGCCTAGGGGAAGGCATTGGGAAGTAATAAGTAGATGATGGGTTGCTAGAGTGACAGAAGCTTAAACCCTAGTTTATGCGTTGCTTCGTAAGGGGCTGATTTGGATCCATATGTTTCATGATATGGTTAGATTTATCTTAATTCTTCTTTCGTAGTTGCGGATGCTTGCGAGAGAGGTTAATCATAAGTGGGAGGTTTGTCCAAGTAAGGGCAGCACCCAAGCACTGGTCCACCCACATATCAAATTATCAAAGTAACGAACGCGAATCATATGAGCATGATGAAAACTAGCTTGATAGAAATTCCCATGTGTCCTCGGGAGCGCTTTGCTTTATATAAGAGTTTGTCCAGGCTTGTCCTTTGCTACAAAAAGGATTGGGCCACCTTGCTACACCTTTGCTACATTTGTTACTTGCTTTCCGTTACGAATTATCTTATCACAAAACTATCTGTTACCGATAATTTCAGTGCTTGCAGAGAATACCTTACTGAAAACCGCTTGTCATTTCCTTCTGCTCCTCGTTGGGTTCGACACTCTTACTTATCGAAAGGACTACGATAGATCCCCTATACTTGTGGGTCATCACCATACTCTATTCCACCCATATGATATATCCATGGTTCACGCTCATGTATTGAGTGAGGTTGAAATGTTGAAGCGCGTTAGAAGTATGAGTCAATTGCTTGATTTGACACCGGGGTGCTCATGATTTATACTTTATGCTAGGAATACTAACCATGACAAGCTATATGATTTTGCAGGGATAGCGTTCTTTAGCATTGTTATTTTGTAAGACATGATTGTTTGTTGCTATGCCTGAGTATCTATGTCTATATCAAATGATAGACTATTGCCTTGAATCACTTGTATCTTAATATTCATGCCATGATTAGACATTTGCTCAAGATTATGTTTGCTATCATTCCACATCAAAAATTATCTTTTTATCATTTATCTACTCGAGGACGAGCGGGAATTAAGCTTGGGGATGCTGATACGTCTCCATCGTATCTATAATTTTTAATTGTTTCATGCCAATATTCTACAACTTTAATATACTTTTAGCAACATTTTATATTATTTTTAGGACTAACATATTGGTCCGGTGCCCAGTGCCAGATCCTGTTTTTTTGTGTGTTTTTTGTTTCGCAGAAAATCTATATCAAACAAAGTCCAAACGCGATAAAAAATTACGGAGATTTATTTTGGAATATATGTGATATTTGGGAGTCGGAATCAACGCAATATGGTGCTCGAGGTGGTCCCAAGCCAACAGGGCGCGGCCAGGGCAGGTGGTCGCGCCCTGATGGCTTCGGACTCCCTTGTATGTGGGTTGTGGCCCTACATTTGCCACAAGAAAGATAATTTCCCGAGAAAAATCCCCTCAAAATTGCAGCCCAATAGGAGTTATGGATCTTTGGATATGTAAGAAACGGTGAAGGGCCAGAAAACAAGACGCGAAATAGGAGAGAAACAGAGAGAGATCCAATCTCGGAGGGGCTCCTACCCTACGGGAGCCATGGCGGCCATGGACCAGAGGGGAAACTCTCAACCCATCTAGTGGGGTGACAAATGAAGAAGAAGAAGAAGGAGGGGGGCTCTCCCCCGCTCTCTCCCGGTGGCGCCGGAACGCCGTCGGGGCAACCATCATGATGACAATCTACACCAACAACTTCACCGCTGTCACCACCATCACCTTCCCTCATCTATTTATAGCGGTCCGGTCTCCCGCATCCCGCTGTACCCCCTACTTGAACATGGTGATTTATGCTTCATATTATTATCCAATGATTTGTTGCTATCATGTGATGTTTGAGTAGATTCCTTTTGTCCTATGGGTTGATTGATGATCTTGATTGGTTTGAGTTGCGTGGTTTATTTTGGTGTTGTCCTATGGTGCCTGCCATGCCGCACACACGTGGGGCATTCCCTCTGTAGGGTGATGCAATACAATCATGATTCTCTTATAGTGGGCAGCGAGAGTGACAGAAGCTTATGCCCGAGTAAGGGGGTTGTTGCGTATGGGAGTAAAGGGGACTTGTTACTTAATGGTATGGTTGGGTTTTACCTTAATGATCTATAGTAGTTGCGGATGCTTACTAGAGTTCTAATCATAAGTTCATATGATCCAAGTACGGAAAGTATGTTAGCTCATGCATCTCCCTCATATAAAACGGCAATAATGATTACCGATCTTGTTATCAATTGCCTAGGACAATCTCGAAAATCCTACCACCACTTTTCCAGACTCGCTATATTTACTTTATTGTTCTTTTATTAAAACAGCACCTAACTTTTATTTCCATGTTCTTTATTATCTTGCAAAACTATCTACAAAGTACTTCTAGTTTTATTCCCACAAAGTAGTTTTATTCTTGTTCTAGGTAAAGTAAGCGTTGGTGTGCGTAGAGTTGTATAGGTGGTCGATAGAACTTGAGATAATATTAATTCTACCTTTAGCTCCTCGTTGGGTTCAACACTCTTACTTATCGAAAAAGGCTACAAACGATCCCCTACACTTGTGGGTTATCATCGTCTAGAAAAAATCGCCGTAAAGTTTCATCGTGTTTTGTCTTCGTTTGGTATTGATTTTTCAAAAAGTCAAAAACACGCAAAAAATAGGAAGATACATTGGGAATTGGGTTAATAGGTTAGTACCAAAAATAATATGAAATAGCATATAAAGTATCCAAGATTGATAATATAATGGCATGAAACAATCAAAAATTGTAGAGGAGATGTATCAGCATCCCAAGCTTAATTCCTGCTCGTCCTTGATAAAAACAGAATTTTTTATGTTGAATGCTACCTAGCATGTGTATCATGTAATCTCTTTCCGCTATAAATGTTGAGAAACGATGAAGTGTTCAATATCAACATAATAATAACCATGAACATAAGAGGCATAATCATTACTTTGTCAATACATATGATCCTTTGTACGAATGTTATCCCAACTCATTTTATCATATTAGCATGTCATTAATCGGTCTTCACCGCATAAGTATAAATCATGAGCACCCCGGTGTTAAACCAGGCAATTGGATCGTACTTCTAACGCGCTTCACCATTTTCAACTTCACGGAATACATGATGATACGTCCATTTTGCATCATGATTTCCTACTGTTATTTATTATGTTTTGTTGAATAATAAGGCTTTAGGTAGTGATTCTAATGCCTTTTCTCTCATAATATGCAAGATTTACACAAAGAGGGAGAATACCGGCAGCTGGAATTCTGGACCTGAAAAAGCACATCAAAGATACCTATTATGCACTTCTCCAATGAAGCTGAAACTTTATGGAGAATATTTTTGGATTTAATAAAAAATACTGAGCAAAGAACTACCGGAGGGGGCCACTGAAAGCACATTTGCTCCCTTGGTGATTTTGGTAATTAATAACAACATATAAGTCATTAAACTAATGTTTCCACTAAGCATATTTCAGGAAAAGTTCAATGATAGGGATGGCAAAAGGATTGTGGAATTACCCCAAGATGCAAGGAAATGGATTGGCAAAGCTTGAAGCAAGAGGACTCTACATTTTACTTTGTGAGAAATCACTTTGAGTCCATAGGAAAGCCAATGCTATTAAAAGGGGGTAAAGTACTGTTGGTGAACAAGATGCTCCACGTGCACAAGAGATAGTCACCAAAAACTCCCACAAGCTCTTCCACAAAAGTCTGTCCAAAGTCAAATATCCAAAATCGGTGCAACCAACACTTCCCACTCGGTGCCACCGATTCCCAATCTCAGACAAACCCATGTCAAACCCTAGCACATCGGTGCAACCGATTCCACTTCGGTGCCACCGAGTTTGGGTTGCCAACTTTCTGTTACCTCGATTCACAAAATCGGTACCATCGAGTTTGTTGGATCGGCGTCACCGAGTTGCGCAATCTGACCGTTGGTCACCTAATCGGTACCATCGAGAATTATATATCGGTCTCACCGAGATTCAAAAGTTGTCACCTTTTGGTCACTTCGGTACCACCGAGATTCACACATCGGTGTCACCGAGTTGGTCACTTTAGGTGTAACGGTTAGATTTTTGGGGATGCCTATATATACCCCTTCACCACCACCCACTCAAAAGAGAAGCACTCACAACTATTCCATACTTGCCCCATCCAATTTTCTGAGAGAGAGCCACCTACCCTTGTGTTGAGATCAACCCATTCCACTCTATCCATATGAATCTTGATCTCTAGCCTCCCCAAGTTGCTTTCCACCAATCCAATCTCTTCCACCATAGCCAAATCTGTGAGAGAGTGATTGTGTGTTGAGGAGTCTATCATCTTGAAGCACAAGAGCAAGGAGTTCATCGACATTGCCGAGCCTATTACATTTTGGAGGGTGGTTCCTCCTAGATTGGTTAGGTGTCGCTTGGGAGCCTCCTACTTCGTGTTGTGGAGTTGAACCAAGAAGTTTGTACGGGCAAGGAGATCGCCTACTTCATGAAGATCTACCCATAGTGAGGCTAGTCCTTCGTGGACGGAAGCCATTATGGAATAGTCAAGGTTGCTACTTCGTGGACCCTTATGGGTGGAGCCCTCCGTGGACTCTCGCGACCGTTACCCTCCGTGGGTTGAAGACTCCATAAACGTGGACGTACGATAGCACCACCTATCGGAACCACGGGAAAAATCTTCGTGTCTACAAATTGTGTTTGATCTTCCTTCCTACCCTCTACTATATACATGCTTGTTGTTACTTTCCGCTGCTATACTCTTAGACATGCATGTGTAGGGTGTACTTGACTTGCTATCAATGCTAAAATCTGCCAACACTTAAAATTGGGAAAAGGTAGGATTTTTATTTGGTCAAGTAGTCTAATCCCCCCCCCCTCTAGACATACTTTCGGTCCTACAAGTGGTATCAGAGCTTTGGTCTCCATTGCATTGGTCTCACAACATAGGAGAGTATGGTGTCTAGTGAGGGAAATTATCACCGTAGAGGTCCGTACTTTGATGGCACTAATTTTGCTAGTTGGAAGCACAAAATGAAAATGCATATTCTTGGTCATAACCCCGCTGTATGGGCTGTTGTTCGGGTTGGCTTGCAAGGTGAATTCTTTGGTGATGGAAAGGAACCGGATCGTGAAGCGCCCACGGATGAATTGAAGATGTTGCAATACAACGCTCAAGCATGCGACATTCTCTTCAACTGCCTTTGCCCCGAAGAATTCAACAAAATCAGCCGTCTTGAGAATGCAAAAGAGATTTGGGATACTTTGGTTGATATGCACGAAGGTACCGAGTCCGCGAGAGAATCCAAGTTGGATGTTCTTCAAAGTCAGCTTGACAAGTTCAAGATGAAGGATGGTGAAGGAGTCGCGGAGATGTACTCTAGGCTAGCTCTCATCACCAATGAGATTGCCGGCTTAGGAAGCGAAGAAATGACCGACAGATTCATCATCAAGAAGATACTTCGAGCTTTGGATGAGAGATATGACACCATGTGCACATTGATCCAAATGATGCCCAACTACAAAGATCTCAAGCCTACGAAAGTCATTGGAAGGATTGTTGCTCATGAGATGACACTCAAAGACAAAGAAGAGCTTCACAACAAGTCTAGCGGTGCTTACAAAGCCACAAGTGATGCTCCCGCAACTTCAAGCGACAACCTTGTCACCAATGAAGAGATAAGCCTCATGGTCAAGAAATTCAACAAGTTCTACAAGAATAAAGGCAAAGAACGAAGCTCCAACTCAAGATATGAAGAGAAGCGTTCATCAAGTCGTGACCGAAACTGCTACAATTGTGGGAAGCCCGGACACTACTCCAATGAGTGCACGGCTCCCTACAAACGAAGAGAAGAGTCACCTAGAAGACGAAGCTCAAGGAATGAATCACGTCAAAGAGAGAGAAGGAGTAGAGATGATCGTTCTGAACGAAGACCCTCAAGGAGAAGTAGGGACTCGGAGAAGAAGGATAAGTACACCAAGAGCTACACAAGAATAAGACATCAAGCTCATGTTGGTGAATGGGTTTCCGGCTCCGACTCCGACAACAACTCCGAGAGAAGCAATCACTCCAACTCCGACTATAGTCAAGATGAAGGTGTTGCCGGACTTGCACTAGTGACTACCAACTCCTATGATCTATTTGATTCCCCAAATGAAGGGAGTGGAAGTTGCTTCATGGCTAAAGGCCCCAAGGTATCACACCCCGAGTATCTTGATTTCAATAGTGATGACGATGATTTACTTTGTGATGATGACTTGCACTTTGATGAAACTAGTTATGTTAGTCAAAATGAACTTGATAATTCTCATGCTAGTCAAGATAAGTCATTTGACGATGATAAGATGAAAATAGAACAACTAACTAAAGAATTAAACACTCTTAAGTTAGCTCATGAATCTACTCTTGAAGATCATAGAGAGCTTGTAAGGACTCATGAGAAGCTACGCTTCGAGAAGCTCACCTTGGAGCAAGAGCATGAGTTTCTTAAAGCTATCAATGACGATCTCCGAAAGAAGACTTCATCTTATCTAGCCAAACGATTACTCTTGTCTACATTCATGCCACAAGTTAAATCTAGACAAACTAGTAACAAAGGCAAGAAAGGTTCTTCATCTAGTAGCAACAATAAAAATGCTAAACCTAATGATGTTGCTTATAGTAGTTCTATTGATTCCACTAATGATGATTCTCTTAGCCAAGTTACACTTGAACAAGAAAACGCTTTATTGAAAGGAATTATAGAGAAAGGTATCTACAAGAGTCTTGCTGGGTGTAAGCAATTTGAGGAGATTGTACGCAAGCCCGGAGGATACCGGAAGAACCATGGCATTGGCTACTTCAACGTTAATGGAGTTGAATGGGAAGAAGGTCAATACCCCAAGCCCAAGTTTGTTCCTCAAAAGGAGAAGTATGAAAATACTCCTCCCAAGGGAACAAACACTCAAGATGACCTTCCACCACAAGACCACAAGCTTAAGGGCAAGGAAAAGCTTCAAGAGGACATTGACTCATATGAAGATGAATCCCAAGCTTTGGTGGAGTGGGTTCCCAAAGCTACTTCAAGCTCAACTTCTACAAGGGCCACTTCAACACCAAGGATCCCCATCAAGTTGATGTGGGTCCCCAAGAAGAAGAACTAGAGAGTTCTTGAGGGGTGACTCCGCCAATGAAATTCACTCACATTCATTATTGGCAAGGACTATTTGCAATCAACTCCAACTCTATGCAATAGTTCAAGGAGTCACACATTCCCTCAAAGGTAAGAAAGGCACAAGGTAATCAACAAATCCATGGACATCATCACATATGCTTTGCATTCCATGTCCATAGATATCCTTGTATTTGTCTCTTGTGTGTTGGGACTAACCCATGTAGGTGAGAAGAGTAAGAAAACAACAAGGATGCTCCCAACTCATGGTGATCTCCATCAACCTTGAGCATCCACCACTACATCACCCACATGAAGTCTTCTACGACAAAACCCAAGGTTAGTTTATCCCTCCTATGGGGGATGTCACATCAAGGGGGAGCTTTACTCTAAGACTTGAGTTAAAGCATCTCATAGTATGTGACAACATTAAATGCTTTATGTAAAAGTGGTAACCCCACTTGTGCTTAAATGATGAGTATGACCTATGATCAAGTATTCTTACTTGGCTCCTAAGTCAATATACTCATATATAGATGACTCTGTCATCGCCAAAATGCTTGATAGATGCTAGTATGTTTGTGCATGTTTGCCATGATTTCATTTGACATCTTATTGTGTGAGCATGTTGGTCTGCATTTATTTATCCATTCGAGGACATCCAATTGTTGCTATTTGGTTTTTGATTTCTCTTTTGCCAATTGGATGGACAAGAATGCCTAGGACCACTCTCTAGCTATCTATGCTTTCTTACCTCTTATTCTATATTTGCTGCATCACAAAATTTGAACAAGGACTTTTCGATCCCTCTGTGTGAGGAGCACTCGGAGTTCCGTATCGACAAAGGACTGGCCATTAAAACCTCCCAAGTGCATCTCGGTGGAACCAACCCAAAATCTCGGTCTCACCGAATGCCTAGGGTTGATCTAGTTTTCTATCTCGGTACCACCGATTCCATCTTCTCGGTTACACTGAGTTTCCATGTCAGCTGACAGTTGAGGAACTCGGTGACACCGACAGCCATGGGTTTATATAGAGGCGGACCCGACTTTTGAAATATGTTCTTCAACCGTCGCACCCTCCGAAACCCTTGCTGCCGAACCAAGGCCCCTGGTCGTCACCTTCGTCTTCCCGAGTGCCTCCGCCGTTAGAAGTCTCCGCCGTTGACGGAATCCTCTCCCCCGTCGCCGCCGTAGCGAAATCGTCATGAAGCTAGGGTACGATTTCACCCCCTCTTGCGCTCCAACCTCCGATTCTTGCGCATTAGGGCTTCTCCATCGATAAGCCACAGTTTGAGATTGAATCATCCACGAGAAACTCCAGTAGAATAGAGAACGAACGATTTTTTAGGTCTTGCCATCTGCCACATCAATCTCGATGGAACCGACGCAAAAGAATCGGTAGCACCGATTCGTTTTTTCTGGCAAACTGAGAACTCCTCGGTGGAACCGAGTGCCAATTTTTGGTGTGACCGAAAATGGTGCCAAGTTCCTGGAAAGTAGGTTGTCTGTCTCGGTGGGTCCGAAATTTTTGCTTCGGTTGTACCGATACTCATCTGGCAGAATGCAATATTTAAGAAATCTTAGTTCAATCTTTTGATAATGTCTGCATTTTGTGATGACTCGTCTTTTCAAATCTTCTACACTCTATTCATAGGGTCAGAGATGTCTGCTTCAGATGACAGTGAGAACAACTTCAGAGAGGAGAACGTTGTCATGAGTTTAGGCACTAGTCCTGAAGAGAGTTTTGATGATGTGCCTAGTTCTGCAGATTTACCCAAGGCTGCTACAAGGACTAGGAGGAAGCTCAATTCTGATGAGGAGGATGAGGACTTCATCCCTGAGGAGCTACCCAAGAAAGTTGATGTTGCCACATCTTCCAAGAAGAAGAAAGCTATCAGGAAGGAGTATGCCAGCTCTGAGTCAGCTAGAGCACCTGAGAGCTCAAGGGCAACTATGACTCTTCACCTTGAGTCACCCCCAAAGAAGTCTATGCCTAAGAAGGCAGGGGAGAATAAGAAGAGCAGAAAGAGGATCATACATGTTGTGGGCAGGCCAACCTCTATGTTTGAGGATCCAGAAGAAGCTGCTGCTGAGGAAGAGGAGGTAGAGCCAGCTGCAAAGGCCCCTCCTAAGAAGAAGAAGAAGCTTATGGCAGATGCTATGCCTAAGGCTACCACTTCCAAGAGCACCAAGTCTGCTCCCAAGAAGGCTGCTGCTGCTGAAAAGCCTAAGAGGACATCTAGAGAGATTCCAGCTTCTGAGAAGAACAAGACCTCCACCTTTAGGGAAGCTGAGGATGATGATGATATGACTGCTTTGATGAAGCTTAGACCACACCTTCCAGAGCACAATGCCAGCCACTTGCTTGCTGAGGACATGAAGAAGAGGAAGGATTCTGGTTTGATGAAATGGAGAGCAATTGATCCATATGCTCAAAGGAGGAAAACAGCTGTGGACTACAGATTCTATACCAAGGAGCAACAAGATTTCTATGAGACTATCTTGCTTGATAAGCGCCTAGCTGTGAGTGACATGAGATACGTTGACTGGAAGTACATCAAGGCAAATGAAGATTACTTCCCAAATTTTCAAGACAACTTTCATTGCATTGGCCTAGATGAATTTGTTGGCAAAGAATTCACTGGATGGAACGATGAGATGATCATGCAATTCTACTCCACTGCTCACTTCTATGGAGATGGTAGGATTGTGTGGATGACTGAAGGAGCAAGGTATGAATCTACTGTTGAGGAATGGGCTGCCATCTTAGGAGTCCCAAAGGTGGAAGATGGAGACTTGGATGTCTATTCTGAATCCAAGGAGAGCCATGATTCTATGAAGAACATGTACAATGAGATCCCTGTTGCAAACTTGAAATCACACAAGTTAGGATCCATTTACTTCCTCCAGGCTGGCCTCCGCACCATGAACACCATCTTGAGGCACACCTTGATGCCTAAGTCTGGAGATGACAAGATGATTAGAGGCTATTCCATCAACATGCTGATCCATCTTGATAGACACACCAGGATAAGAGTGATGGACTTGATAGTAGAGACTGTGAAGAGGGTTGGTGCTGATCAGAAGCGCTCATGCTGCTATGCACCCTACATTCAGATTCTCATCAACTCCAAGCTGGAGAAGCACATTTTTGCTCTTGACAGGCCACACTTGCCCCTACAGCCAGATCTTGAGGACAATGTCGTGGTGATGAACCCAGATCATCCCACCTCAGCTGCAGCTCAAGCAGAGGCAGAGGCAGCTAGAGCCACTAGTGCTCAAGTCCCTAGATCCAAGAACGAGCAAATGGATCTCTTGATCACTACCGTTCAGGGCATGCAGAAGGACATCAAGGACATATTGGAGAATCAGCATAGTCTTGTGAGGATCATGGAGAATAGGATCAAGACCCTCAATGACCAGGTGGATGGGCTGACAAAGACCGTGAACGAGCTCAAGAAGGAAGTTGATAGCGTGCCCAGTCCCGACACTACAGATGATGAGGATGAATCTCCTCTCACGCCAGGCACTCAGTTCACTACTCAGGCCAGATCAGCCACAGTGCCAGCTCCAGAGTTGAGGCCTTCTTCATCAGCACCTGCTACAGCCTCTTCAGCTCCATCAGTTCCTCCAGTACCTCCCGTTGCTACACCAACTCCATCCATGACGTCTGCCGGCATCTTCCCCGACGCAGTTCTCTCGACTCCTTCATCAACCACCGGAGGAGATCAGCCCCAGAAGAACAATTAGCTATATCTCTTTGAACTTTTTGGTAAGTTGTTGCCAAAGTGGGAGAAGTTGTATATAGATCTTTAGGCTTCGAGTGAGAGAGCATTTGGTTTTTATCGTTTTTTCAGAAATATTTGATCTTTTGGTTTGGATATGTTAAACTTTGTGGTGATCATACACTTGATGTGTATTGCTACTATTTCCTATCATTATGATGCTTATGAGATGGTCATTCACCTTTGCTTGATTGTGTTGTGCTATGATATTCATTCTTATTATTCTCGCACACCACCAAATTGTATGTGACATGAAAGAGTGCCCCATGTACCTAATCGATTGTGCATTTGCATTCAAACGCAAATTCAAAATAATGCACAAATTTAGGGGGAGCTCTTGCTTATCACATACCTCTCAAAGCGACGATTATATTCATTGATTATATCATATGTCGAAGCTTTGATCTATATGTTGTCATCAATTACCAAAAAGGGGGAGATTGAAAGCACATTTGCTCCCTTGGTGATTTTGGTAATTAATAACAACATATAAGTCATTGAATTAATGTTTCCACTAAGGATATTTCAGGAAAAGTTCAATGATAGGGATGGCAAAAGGATTGTGGAATTACCCCAAGATGCAAGGAAATGGATTGGCAAAGCTTCAAGCAAGAGGACTCTACATTTTACTTTGTGAGAAATCACTTTGAGTCCATAGGAAAGCCAATACTATTAAAATGGGGTAAAGTACTATTGGTGAACAAGATGCTCCACGTGCACAAGAGATAGTCACCAAAAACTCCCACAGGCTCTTCCACAAAAGTCTGTCCAAAGTCAAATATCCAAAATCGGTGCAACCAACACTTCCCACTCGGTGACACCGATTCCCAAACTCAGACAGACCCATGCCAAACCCTAGCACATCGGTGCAACCGATTCCACTTCGGTGCCACCGAGTTTGGGTTGCCAACTTTCTGTTACCTCGATTCACAAAATCGGTACCACCGAGTTTGTTGGATCGGCATCACCGAGTTGCGCAATCTGACCGTTGGTCACCTAATCGGTACCAACGAGAATTATATATCGGTCTCACCGAGATTCAAAAGTTGTCACCTTTTGGTCACTTCGGTACCACCGAGATTCACACATCGGTGTCACCGAGTTGGTCACTTTAGGTGTAACGGTTGGATTTTTGGGGATGCCTATATATACCCCTTCACCACCACCCACTCGAAAGAGAAGCACTCAGAACTATTCCATACTTGCCCCATCCAATTTTCTGAGAGAGAGCCACCTACCCTTGTGTTGAGATCAAGCCATTCCACTCTATCCATATGAATCTTGATCTCTAGCCTCCCCAAGTTGCTTTCCACCAATCCAATCTCTTCCACCATAGCCAAATCTGTGAGAGAGTGATTGTGTGTTGAGGAGTCTATCATCTTGAAGCGCAAGAGCAAGGAGTTCATCGACATTGCCGAGCCTATTACCTTTTGGAGGGTGGTGCCTCCTAGATTGGTTAGGTGTCGCTTGGGAGCCTCCTACTTCGTGTTGTGGAGTTGAACCAAGAAGTTTGTACGGGCAAGGAGATCGCCTACTTCGTGAAGATCTACCCATAGTGAGGCTAGTCCTTCGTGGACGGAAGCCATTATGGAATAGTCAAGGTTGCTACTTCGTTGACCCTTATGGGTGGAGCCCTCCGTGGACTCTCGCGACCGTTACCCTCCGTGGGTTGAAGACTCCATAAACGTGGACGTACGATAGCACCACCTATCGGAACCACGTGAAAATTCTTCGTGTCTACAAATTGCGTTTGATCTTCCTTCCTACCCTCTACTATATACATGCTTGTTGTTACTTTCCGCTGCTATACTCTTAGACATGCATGTGTAGGGTGTACTTGACTTGCTATCAATGCTAAAATCTGCCAACACTTAAAATTGGGAAAAGGTAGGATTTTTATTTGGTCAAGTAGTCTAATCCCCCCTCTAGACATACTTTCGGTCCTACAGCCACCCTGGTGGGCACAAGACACCAGGGCGCGCCAGGCCCCCCAGGCGCGCCCTGGTGGGTTGTGCCCTCCTCGGCCCACCTCCGGTGCCCATCTTCTGGTATATAAGGTATTTTGACCTAGAAAAAATAAAGGGAGGACTTTTGGGACGGAACGCCGCCGTCTCGAGGCGGAACTTGGGCAGGAGCACTTTTGCCCTCCGGCGGAGCGATTCCGCCGGGGAAACTTCCCTCCCGGAGAGGGAAATCAAAGCCATCGTCATCACCAACAGCCCTTCATCTTTGGGAGGCCAATCTTCATCAACATCTTCAACGGCACCATCTCCTCTCAAACCCTAGTTCATCTCTTGTGTTCAATCTTTGTACCGGAACCTCAGATTGGTACCTGTGGGTGACTAGTAGTGTTGATTACATCTTGTAGTTGATTACTATATCGTTTATTTGGTGGAAGATTATATGTTCAGATCCATTTTGCTATTCAATAACCCTCTGATCTTGAGCATGAATATTATTTGTGAGTAGTTACCTTTGTTCTTGAGGTCACGGGAGAAGTCATGTTGCAAGTAATCATGTGAATTTGATATGTGTTCGATATTTTGATGATATGTATGTTGTGATTCCCTTAGTGGTGTCATGTGAATGTCGACTACATGACACTTCATCATCTTTGGGCCTAAGGGAATGCATTGTGGAGTAGTTATTAGATGATGGGTCGCTAGAGTGACAGAAGCTTAAACCCTAGTTTATGTGCTACTTCGTAAGGGGCTGATTTGGACCCAAACGTTTAATGCTATGATTAGATTTTATCTTAATACTTTTCTCGTAGTTGCGGATGCTTGCAAGGGGGTTAATCATAAGTGGGAGGTTGTTCAAGTAAGAACAGCACCCAAGCACCGGTCCACCCACATATCAAATTATCAAAGTAGCGAACACAAATCAAACCAACATGATAAAAGTGACTAGATGAAATTCCCGTGTACCCTCAAGAAGACTTTGCCTATTCCTGTTGGAAATATGCCCTAGAGGCAATAATAAATTGGTTATTATTATATTTCCTTGTTCATGATAATCGTTTATTATCCATGCTATAATTGTATTGATTGGAAACTCAAATACATGTGTGGATACATAGACAACAAAGTGTCCCTAGTAAGCCTCTACTAGACTAGCTCGTCGATCAAAGATGGTTAAGGTTTCCTAGCCATAGACATGAGATGTCATTTGATAATGGGATCACATCATTAGGAGAATGATGTGATGGACAAGACCCAAACTATGAACGTAGCATATGATCGTGTCAGTTTATTGCTATTGTTTTATGCATGTCAAGTATCTGTTCCTATGACCATGAGATCATGCAACTCACTGACACCGGAGGAATACCTTGTGTGTATCAAACGTCGCAACGTAACTGGGTGACTATAAAGATGCTCTACAGGTATCTCCGAAGGTGTCTGTTGAGCTGGCATGGATCGAGACTGGGATTTGTTACTCCGTATGACGGAGAGGTATCTCAGGGCCCACTAGGTAATACAACATCACAATAAGCCTTGCAAGCAATGTGACTAAAGTGTTAGCCACGGGATCTTGTACTACGGAACGAGTAAAGAGACTTGCTGGTAACGAGATTGAACTAGGTATAGAGATACCGACGATCAATCTCGCGCAAGTAACATACCGAAGAACAAAGGGAACAACATATGGGATTAACTAAATCCTTGACATAGAGGTTCAACCGATAAAGATATTCGTAGAATATGTAGGAACCAATATGGGCATCTAGGTCCCGCTATTGGTTATTGACCGTAGAGGTGTCTCGGTCATGTCTACATAGTTCTCAAACCCGAGGGTCTGCACACTTAACGTTCGGTGACGTTTTGGTAGTACTGAGTTATGCATGGTGGTGACCGAAGGTTGTTCGGAGTCCCGGATGAGATCCCGGACATCACGAGGTGTTCCGGAATGGTCCGGAGGTAAAGATTGATATATAGGAAGTCCCATTTTGGCCACCGGAAAAGTTTCGGGTATTTCCGGTAGTGTACCGGGAGTGCCGGAGGGCCATCGGGAGGGGCCACCCACGCCGGGAGGCCACATGGGCCTGAGGGGTGGTGCACCAGCCCTTAGTGGGCTGGGCAAACCAGCACCCCAAGGCCCATGTGGCTAGGAGGTGGAGAAGGAAAAACCCCAAGTGGGGGAGGGATTTTCCAAGTAGGATTGGAATCCTACTTGGAGTAGGATTGGAGGTGGACTCCTCCACCTCCTCCTTGGTTCGGCCGAAGCCACTAGGGGAAACCCTAGGGGCTGCCTCCTCCTCCCTCCCTCCTATATATACTAGAGGATTTGAGGGCAGCCCCAACCCTAATTGCCACGTGCTGCCCTCTTCTTCCTCTAGATCGTTTCTCCTCTAGTCTAGTTTCGGCGGTGCTTAGGCAAAGCCCTGCCGGAATAGTTCCACCACCACCGCCGCCACGCCGTCACGCTGCTGAAGAACTCATCTACCTCTCCGCTCCCTCTTGCTGGATCAAGAAGGCGGAGATCGTCATCGAGCTGTACATGTGCTGAACGCGGAGGTGCCGTCCGTTCGGCACTAGCTTGGAAGGATCGTGATTGGATCGCGGGACGGATCGTGATTGGATCACGAGACGGATCGTGATTGGATCGCGGGACGGCTTGCGATTTGGATCGCGAAGACGTTCGACTACATCAACCGTGTTTCTTAACGCTTACGCTTAGCGATCTACAAGGGTATGTAGATCCACTCTCCCTCTCGTAGATGCTCATCACCATGGATAGATCTTGCGTGTGCGTAGGAAATTTTTTGTTTCCCATGCAACGTTCCCCAACAGTGGCATCATGAGCTAGGTCTATGTGTAGATGAGATCACGAGTAGAACACAAAGGAGTTTGTGGGCGTTGATGTTCAGATTGCTTCCTCCCTTGGTCTTTTCTTGATTCAGCGGTATTGTGGGATGAAGCGGCCCGGACCAACATTACTCATACGCTTACGAGAGACCGGTTCCATCAACTGACATGTAACTTTGTTGCATAAAGATGGCTGGCGGGTGTCTGTCTCTCCCACTTTAGTTGGATCGGATTCGACAAAGGCGGTCCTTGAGAAGGTTGAATAGCAATTTGTGTATCACCGTTGTGGTTTTTGCGTAGGTAAGAATCGTTCTTGCTAGATACCCGTAGCAGCCACGTAAAACATGCAACAACAATTAGAGGATGTCTAACTTGTTTTTGCAGGGTATGTTGTGATGTGATATGGCCAATTACATGATGAGATATATGTGATGTATGAGATGATCATGTATTGTATAGAATATCACGACTTGCATGTCGATGAGTACGGCAACCGGCAGGAGCCATAGGGTTGTCTTTAATTTATTTTTGCCGTTTTTGCTTTACTTTATCGCTATGAGTTAGCAATAGTCGTAGAAGCAACAGTTGGCGCGACAACCTCATGGCGACACGTTGATGAAGATAAAGATGATGGAGATCATGGTGTCATGCCGGTGACGATGGAGATCATGCTGGTGCTTTGGAGATAGAGATCAAAAGCACAAGTTCATGGCCATATCATGTCACTTACGATTTGCATGTGATGTTAATCCTTTTATGCATCTTATTATGCTTAGGACGACGGTAACATTATAAGGTGATCCCTCACAAAAATTTCAAGATAAAACTGTGTTCTCCCCGAGTGTGCATCGTTGCGAAAGTTCGTCGTTTCGAGACACCACGTGATGATCGGTTGTGATAGACTCTACGTTCGCATACAATGGGTGCAAGCCAGTGTTGCACGTGCGGAACACTCGGGTTAAACTTGACGAGCCTAGCATGTACAGACATGGCCTCGGAACACAAGAGACCGAAAGGTCGAACATGAGTCATATAGTAGATACGATCAACATGAAGATGTTCACCATTGAAACCACCTCATCTCACATGATGATCGGACTTCGGTTGGTGAATTTGGATCATGTGACACTCGAATGACCAGAGGGATGTCAATTTGAGTGGGAGTTTTTAAGTAATATGATTAACTAAACTCATTATCATGAACATAGTCAAAATGTATTTGCAAATTATGTTGTAGATTACTAGCTCGCGTTGTAGCTCCCTTGAATTTTTATATGTTCCTAGAGAAATAGAGTTGAAAGATGATGGTAGCAATAATGCGGACTGGGTCCGTGATCTGAGGATTATCCTCATTGCTGCACAGAAGGCTTTTGTCCTTAATGCACCGCTCGGTGCGCCACCCCCTCAAGCGTCGTATGTAGATGTTGTGAACATCTGACAGGCACGTTCTGATGACTACTTGATAGTTCAGTGCATCATGCATTACGGCTTAGAATTGAGGCTCCAAAACGTTTTGAATGTCACAGAACATATGAGATGTTCTAAGAGCTGAAATTGGGATCTCAGGCTCGTGCCCGTGTTGAGAGGTATAAGACCTCCAACAAGATTCTTTGCCTGCAAGATGAAGGAGAATAGCTCAATCGGTGAGCATATGCTCAGATTGTCTGGGTGCTACAATCGCTTGAATCGAGTGGGAGTTGATCTTCCAGATAAGATAGTGATTGATATAGTTCTCCGAGTCACTGCCACTAAGCTACTAGAGCTTCATGATGAACTATAAAATGCCAGGGATGGAAATAATGATCCCTGAGCTATTCGCGATGTTTGACACCATGAAGGTAGAAATCAAGAAGGAGCATCAAGTGTTGATGGTTAGTAAAACCACTAGTTTCGACAAGGGCAAGGGCAAGGAGGGAAACTTCATGGATGGCAAGCCAGTTGCTGCTCCAGTGAAGAAACCCAAGGTTGAACCCAAACCCGAGACTAAGTGCTTCTATTATGAGGAGAGCGGTCGCTGAAGCGGAACAACCCTAGATACTTGGTAGATAAGAAGGCTGGCAACGTCAACAGAAGTATATTTGATATACGTTTTGTTCATGTGTACCTTACTAGTACTCCTAGTAGCACCTGGGTATTAGATACCGGTTCAGTTGCTAAATGTTGGTAACTCGAAATGAAAGCTACGGAATAAACGGAGACTAGCTAAGGGTGAGGTGACGATGTGTGTTGGAAGTGTTTCCAAGGTTGATGTGATCACCATCGCACGCTCTCTCTACCTTCGGGATTAGTGATGAACCTAAATAAATGTTATTTGGTGTTTGCGTTGAACATGAATGTGATTAGATCATGTTTATTGCAATACGTTATTCATTTAAATCAGATAATAATGGTTATTCTGTTTACATGAATAATACCTTCAATGGTCATGCATCCAATGTGAATGGTTTATTGAATCTCGATCGTAGTAATACACATGTTCATAATATTGATGCCAAAAGATGCAAAGTTAATAATGATAGTACCACTTACTTGTGGCACTGCCGCCAAGGTCATATTGGTGTAAAGCACATGAAGAAACTCCATGTTGATGGATCTTTTGACTCACTCGATTTCGAATCGGTTGAGACATGCGGACCATGCCTCTTGGTCAAGATGACTAAAGACCCCGTTTTCCGATATGATGGAGCGGGCAAGTGACTTATTGGAAATGATACATGTTCATGTAAGCAATCCAATGAGTGTTGAAGCGTGCGGTGGATATCGCTATTTTCTTACCTTCACTAATGATTTGAGTAGATATTGGGATATTTACTTAATGAAACACAAGTCTGAAACGTTTGAAAAGTTCAAACAAATTCAGAGTGAAGTTTGAGATCATAGTGACAAGAAGATAAAATGTATACGATATGATCGTGGAGGTAAATATCTGAGTTATGAGTTTGGTATGCAACTTAAGACAATGTGGAAGTTGTTTCACAACTCACGCCACCTGGAACACCATAGTGTGATGGCGTGTCCGAACGTCGTAGTCGTGATCTATTGGATATGGTGCGTACTATGATGTCTCTTATCGATTTGCCACTATCGTTTTGGTGTTATGCATTAGACACAACTACATTCACTTTAAATAGGGCACCATCTAAGTCCGTTGAGATGACACCGTATGAATTTTTGTTTGGCAGAAACCTAAGCTGACATTTCTTAATGTTTGGGGCTGCGACGCTTATGTGAAAAAGGTTTCAGCCTGATGAGCTCGAACCCAAAGCAAACAAATGCATCTTCATAGAATACCCTAACGTAACAGTTGGGTATACCTTCTATCTCGGATCCAAGCGCAAAGTGTTTGTTGCTAAAACGGGTCCTTTCTCGAGAAAGAGTTTCTCTCGAAAGAATTGAGTGGGAGGAAAGTAGAACTTGATGCGGTTGTTAAACTGTCACTTCAGTTGGATAGTAGCACAACGCAGAAAGATATTTCTGCGACGCCTACACCAAGTGAAGAGGAAGCAAATGATGATGACCATGAAGCTTCGGATCAAGTTACTACCGAACCTCGTAGGTCGACAAGGACTCGTACCACCCCTGAGTGGTATGTCAATCCTGTCTTGGAGGTCATGTTGTTAGACAACAGTGAACCTACGAGCTATGAAGAAGCGATGGTGGGCCCGGATTCCAACAAATGGCTAGGAGCCATGAAATCCGAGAAAGGATCCATGTATGAAAACCAAGTATGGACTTTGGTAGACTTGCCCGTTAAACAGCAGGCCGTTGAGTACAAATGGACATTTAAGAACAAGACAGACGCTGATGGTAAATGTCACCATTTATAAAGCTCGACTTGTCGCAAAAAGGTTTCCGACAAGTTCAAGGAGTTGACTAAGATGAGACTTTCTCACCCGTAGCGATGCTAAAGTCTGTTGGAATTATGTTAGCAGTTGCTGCATTTTTTGATTATGAAATCTGGCAGATGGATGTCAAAACAGAGTTTCCTTAACGGTTTCCGTGAGGAAAGGTTGTATGTGATACAACCAGAAGGTTTTGTCAGTCCTAAGGATGCTAAAATGTATGTAAGCTCCAGCGATCCTTCTATGGACTGGAGCAAGCATCTCAAAGTTGGAATATACGCTTTGATGAGGTGATCAAAGTTTTCGGGTCTATACAAAGTTTATGAGAAACTTGTATTTACAATAAAGTGAGTGGGAGCACTATAGAATTTCTGATAAGTATATGTGGATGACATATTGTTGATTGGAAATGATGTAGAATTTCTGGAAAGCATAAAGGGTTGTTTGAAAAGGAGTTTTTCAAAGGAAAACCTGGAATGAAGCTACTTAAATATTGGGCATCAGGATCTATAGAGATAGATCAAGACATCTGATAAAACTTTCAATGAGTACATGCCTTGACAAGATTTTGAAAGAGTTCAAAATGGATCAGTCAAAGAAAGAGTTCTTGCCTGATTTGTAAGGTGTGGAGTTGAGTGAGACTCAAAGCTCGACCACGGCAGAAGAAAGAGAAAGGACGAAGGTCATCCCCTATGCCTTATCCATAGGCTCTGTATAGTATGCCATGCTGTGTACCGCACCTGGTGTGTGTGCGTTGCCATGAGTCTGTCAAGGGGTACAAGAGTGGTCCAGGAGTGGATCACTAAACAGCGGTCAAAATTATCCTTAGTAACTAGAGGACTAAGGAAATGATTCTCGGTTATGGAGGTGACAAAGAGTTCGTCGTAAAGGGTTACGTCGATGCAAGCTTTGACACCAATCCGGATGACACTAAGTAGCAATCCGGATACGTATAGTGGAGCAGCCATTTGGAATAGCTCCAAGTGGAGCATGGTAGCATCTGCAGTATGACATATAGATTTGCAAAGAACACACGGATCTGAATGTTGCAGACCGTTGACTAAAGACCTCTCTCACATGCAAAGCATGATCGAACCCCAGAACTCATTGGGTGTTAGATTCATAACAATATAAATCACATGGTGATGTGACCTAGATTATTGACTCTAGTGCAAGTGGGAGACTGTTGGAAATATGCCCTAGAGGCAATAATAAATTGGTTATTATTATATTTCCTTGTTCATGATAATCGTTTATTATCCATGCTATAATTGTATTGATTGGAAACTCAAATACATGTGTGGATACATAGACAACAAAGTGTCCCTAGTAAGCCTCTACTAGACTAGCTCGTTGATCAAAGAAGTTTAAGGTTTCCTAGCCATAGACATGAGATGTCATTTGATAACGGGATCACATCATTAGGAGAATGATGTGATGGACAAGACCCAAACTATGAACGTAGCATATGATCGTGTCAGTTTATTGCTATTGTTTTCTGCATGTCAAGTATCTGTTCCTATGACCATGAGATCATGCAACTCACTGACACCGGAGGAATACCTTGTGTGTATCAAACGTCACAACGTAACTGGGTGACTATAAAGATGCTCTACAGGTATCTCCGAAGGTGTCTGTTGAGCTGGTATGGATCGAGACTGGGATTTGTTACTCAGTATGACGGAGAGGTATCTGAGGGCCCACTCGGTAATACAACATCACAATAAGCCTTGCAAGCAATGTGACTAAAGTGTTAGCCACGGGATCTTGTATTACGGAACGAGTAAAGAGACTTGCCGGTAACGAGATTGAACTAGGTATAGAGATACCGACGATCGAATCTCGGGCAAGTAACATACCGAAGAACAAAGGGAACAGCATACGGGATTAACTAAATCCTTGACATAGAGGTTCAACCGATAAAGATCTTCATAGAATATGTAGGAACCAATATGGGCATCCAGGTCCCGCTATTGGTTATTGACCGTAGAGGTGTCTCGGTCATGTCTACATAGTTCTCGAACCCGCATGGTCTGCACACTTAACGTTCGGTGACGTTTTGGTAGTATTGAGTTATGCATGGTGGTGACTGAAGGTTGTTCGGAGTCCCGGATGAGATCCCGGACGTCACGAGGAGCTCCGAAATGGTCAAGAGGTAAATATTGATATATAGGAAGTCCCGTTTTGGCCACCGGAAAAGTTTCGGGTATTTCCGGTAGTGTACCGGGAGTGCCGGAGGGCCATCGGGAGGGGCCACCCGCGCCGGGAGGCCACATGGGCCTGAGGGGTGGTGCACCAGCCCTTAGTGGGCTGGGAAAACCAGCCCCACAAGGCCCATGCGGCTAGGAGGTGGGAGAAGGAAAAACCCCAAGTGGGGGAGGGATTTTCCAAGTAGGATTGGAATCCTACTTGGAGTAGGATTGGAGGTGGACTCGTCCACCTCCTCCTTGGTTCGGCCGAAGCCACTAGGGGAAACCCTAGGGGCTGCCTCCTCCTCCCTCCCTCCTATATATACTAGAGGATTTGAGGGAAGCCCCAACCCTAATTTCCACGTGTTGCCCTCTTCTTCCTCTAGATCATTTCTCCTCTAGTCTAGTTTCGGCGGTGCTTAGGAGAAGCCCTGCCGGAATAGTTCCACCACCACCGCCGCCGCGCCGTCGTGCTGCCGGAGAACTCATCTACCACTCCACTCCCTCTTGCTGGATCAAGAAGGCGGAGATCGTCATCGAGCTGTACGTGTGCTGAACACGGAGGTGCCGTCCGTTCGGCACTAGATTGGAAGGATCGTGATTGGATCACGGGACGGATTGTGATTGGATCGCGAGACGGATCGTGATGGGATCGCGGGACGGCTTGCGATTTGGATCGCGAAGATGTTCGACTACATCAACCGTGTTTCTTAATGCTTCCGCTTAGCGATCTACAAGGGTATGTAGATCCACTCTCCCTCTCGTAGATGCTCATCACCATGGATAGATCTTGCGTGTGCGTAGGAAATTTTTTGTTTCCCATGCAACGTTCCCCAACAATTACTAGTGACTGTTCTGGCCTGTCCTTTGCCACAAAAGGATTGGGATACCTTGCTGCACCTTATTTACCGTTACCGTTACTTGCTCGTTACCAATTATCTTATTATCAAACTATCTATTACCTACAATTTCAGTGCTTGCAGAAATTACCTTGCTGAAAACCGCTTGTCATTTCCTTCTACTCCTCGTTGGGTTCGACACTCTTACTTATCAAAAGGACTACGATTGATCTCCTATGCTTGTGGGTCATCACATGAGCGTGAGCCATGGATATAGCACTATAGGTGCAATAGAATGCGGTGGTAGAGATCAAAGGGAAGTCAAAAAGGTAGAAAGTCTCGCATTAACTAGGCGGATCAACAGGTTGTGGTGATGCCCATCAATCGACATCAATGAGAGGAGTTGGGATTTCCATGCAACAGATGCACTAAGCGTTATAAGTGTATGAAAGCTCAACGGAAACTAAGTGGGTGTGCATCCTACTTGCTTGCTCATGAGGACCTCGGGCATTTGAGGAAGCCTATCATAGGAATATACAAACCAACTACTATAATGAAAAATTCCCACTAGTATATAAAAGTGACAACTCAGGAGGCTCTCCATATGAAGAACATGGTGCTACTTTGAAGCACAAGTGTGGTAAAAAATATAGTCACATTGCCCCATCTCTCTTTTCTCTAATTTTTTTGGTGTACTCTTTTGGCCTCTTTTTTCTCTCTTTTTATTTTCCGTCCAGAGTCTTGCCCCGAATTGTGGTGGGATCATAGTCTCCATGATCCTTTCCTCACTGGGACAATGCTCTAATAATGATAATCATCACACTTTTATTTACTTACAACTCGATAAAAACTATACAAGATGACTCTATATGAATGCCTCTGGCAGTGTACCAGGATGTGCAATGGTCTAGCGTAACATGTATAACAATGATGAACGGTAGATTTTCCACAAATATCATGTCAGCTCTATATGATCATGCAAAGCAATATGATGATGAACACACAAGTCATGTGACGGAACGGTGGAAGTTGCATGGCAATATATCTCTGAATGGCTATGGAAATGCCATAATAGGTAGGTATGGTGGCTGTTTTGAGAAGATATAAGGAGGCTTATGTGTCATAGAGTGTATCATATCACGGGGTTTGGATGCACCGGTGAAGTTTCCACCAACTCTCTAGGTGAGAAAGGGCAATGCACTATACCGAAGAGGCTAGCAAATTGTGGAAAGATGAGAGTGCGTAATAATCCATGGACTCACTTTAGTCATGAAGAACTAATATACTTATTGTGAAAGTCTATTAGCCCTTGATAACCCACAAGTGTAGGGGATCGTTTGTAGCCATTTTCGATAAATAAGAGTGTCGAACCTGTTGGGGAACGTAGTAATAATTCAAAATTTTCCTACGTGTCACCAAGATCAATCTAGGAGATGCTAGCAACGAGAGAGAGGGAGTGCATCTTCGTACCCTTGAAGATCGCTAAGCGGAAGCGTTGCAAAGAACGCGGTTGATGGAGTAGTACTCGCGGCGATTCAAATCGCGGAAGATCCGATCCAAGCGCCGAACGGACGGCGCCTCCGCGTTCAACACACGTACAGACCGAGGACGTCTCCTCCTTCTTGATCCAGCAAGGGGGGAGGAGAAGTTGAGGGAGAGCTCCGGCAGCACGACGGCGTGGTGGCGGTGGAGCTCGTGGTTCTCCGGCAGACCTTCGCTAAGCACTACGGAGGAGGAGGAGGTGTAGGAGGAGGGAGGGCTGCGCTAGGGGCAAGGGTTGCAGCTCCCATGCTCCTCCCCACTATATATAGGGGTGGAGGGGGCTGGTTTCTTGCCCTCCAAGTCCATTGGGGCGTTGGCAAAGGTGGGAGGAAAGAAATCCCATCCTTTCCCTTCCCCACCGATTGTTATCCCCCCTTTTTAGGGATCTTGATCTTATCCCTTCGGGATATGATCTTATTCCTTCTAAGGGGGGATCTTGGTGCGCCTTGACCAGGGGTGTGGGGCCTTGCCCCCACTACCCACGTTCATGTGGGTCCCCCCATGCAGGTGGGCCCCACTCTGGAACCTTCTAGAACCTTCCCGGTACAATACCGAAAAATCCCAAACATTTTCCGGTGGCCAAAATAGGACTTCCCATATATAGATCTTTACCTCCGGACCATTTCGGAACTCCTCGTGACGTCCGGGATCTCATCTGGGACTCCTAACAACTTTCGTTAACCACATACAATTCCCATTACAACTCTAGCGTCACCGAACCTTAAGTGTGTAGACCCTACGGGTTCGGGAACCATGCAGACATGACCGAGACACCTCTCCGGCCAATAACCAATAGCGGGATCTGGATACCCGTATTGGCTCCCACATGTTCCACGATGATCTCATCGGATGAACCACGATGTCGGGGATTCAATTAATCCCATATACAATTCCCTTTGTCCATCGGTATGTTATTTGCCCGAGATTCGATCGTCGGTATCCCTATACCTTGTTCAATCTCGTTACCGGCAAGTCTCTTTACTCGTTCCGTAACACATGATCCCGTGACTAAATCCTTGGTCACATTGAGCTCATTATGATGATGTATTACCGAGCGGGCCCAGAGATACCTCTCCGTCACACGGAGTGACAAATCCCAGTCTCGATTCGTGCCAACCCAACAGACACTTTCGGAGATACCTGTAGTGCACCTTTATAGTCACCCAGTTACGTTGTGACGTTTGATACACCCAAAGCATTCCTACGGTATCCGGGAGTTGCACAATCTCATGGTCTAAGGAAATGATACTTGACATTAGAAAAGCTCTAGCAGACGAACTACACGATCTTGTGCTATGCTTAGGATTGGGTCTTGTCCATCACATCATTCTCCTAATGATGTGATCCCGTTATCAACGACATCCAATGTCCATGGTCAGGAAACCCTGACCATCTATTGATCAACGAGCTAGTCAACTAGAGGCTCACTAGGGACATGGTGTGGTCTATGTATTCACACATGTATTACGGTTTCCGGTTAATACAATTATAGCATGAACAATAGACAATTATCATGAACAAGGAAATATAATAATAACCATTTTATTATTGCCTCTAGGGTATATTTCCAATAGTCTCCCACTTGCACTAGAGTCAATAATCTAGTTACATTGTGATGAATCGAACACCCATAGAGTTCTGGTGCTGATCATGTTTCGCTCGTGGAAGAGGTTTAGTCAACGGATCTGCGACATTCAGATCCGTATGTACTTTACAAATATCTGTATCTCCATCATGAATGTAACCACGAATGGAGTTGAAGCGGCGCTTGATGTGCTTGGTCTTCTTGTGAAACCTGGGCTCCTTGGCAATGGCAATAGCTCAAGTGTTGTCACAGAAGAGAGTCATCGGGCCCGACGCATTGGGAATCACTCTTAGGTCGGTGATGAACTCCTTCATCCAGACTCCTTCCTGCGCTGCTTCCGAAGCAGCTATGTACTCTGCTTCACATGTAGATGCCGCCACGACGCTTTGCTTGCAACTGCACCAGCTGACTGCCCCACCATTCAAAATATACACGTATCCGGTTTGTGACTTGGAGTCATCCGGATCTGTGTTGAAGCTAGCATCGACGTAACCCTTTACGACGAGCTCTTCGGCACCTCCATAAACGAGAAACATATCCTTAGTCCTTTTCAGGTACTTAAGGATATTCTTGACCGCTGTCCAGTGTTCCATTCCGAGATCACTTTGGTACCTCCCTACCAAACTTATGGCAAGGTTCACATCAGGTCTGGTACACAGCATGGCATACATAATAGAGCCTATGGCTGAGGCATAGGGGATGACACTCATCTTTTCTCTATCTTCTGCTGAGGTCGGGCATTGAGTTGTGCTCAATCTCACACCTTGCAATACAGGCAAGAACCCCTTCTTGGACTGATCCATATTGAACTTCTTCAATATCTTGTCAAGGTATGTGCTTTGTGAAAGACCGATGAGGCGTCTCGATCTATCTCTATAGATCTTGATGCCTAATATGTAAGCAGCTTCTCCAAGGTCCTTCATTGAAAAACACTTATTCAAGTAGGCCTTTATGCTTTCCAAAAGTTCTATATCATTTCCCATCAACAATATGTCATCCACATATAAAATGAGAAATGATACAGAGCTCCCACTCACTTTCTTGTAAATACAGGCTTCTCCATAAGTCTGTATAAACCCAAACGCTTTGATCACCTCATCAAAGCGAATGTTCCAACTCCGAGATGCTTGCACCAGCCCATAGATGGAGCGCTGGAGTTTGCATACCTTGTCAGCATTCTTAGGATCGACAAAACCTTCCGGCTGCATCATATACAATTCTTCCTTAAGGAAACCGTTAAGGAATGCCGTTTTGACGTCCATTTGCCAGATCTCATAATCATAAAATGCGGCAACTGCTAACATGATTCGGACGGACTTCAGCATCGCTACGGGTGAGAAAGTCTCATCGTAGTCAACTCCTTGAACTTGTCGATAACCCTTAGCGACAAGCCGAGCCTTATAGACGGTCACATTACCATCCGCGTCAGTCTTCTTCTTAAAGATCCATTTATTTTCTATGGCTTGCCGATCATCGGGCAAGTCCACCAAAGTCCATACTTTGTTCTCATACATGGATCCTATCTCGGATTTCATGGCTTCAAGCCATTTGTTGGAATCCGGGCCCGCCATGGCTTCTTCATAGTTCGAAGGTTCACCATTGTCTAACAACATGATTTCCAGGACAGGGTTGCCGTACCACTCTGGTGCGGAACGTGTCCTCGTGGACCTACGAAGTTCAGTAGTAACTTGATCCGAAGTTTCATGATCATCATCATTAACTTCCTCTCTAGTCGGTGCAGGCACCACAGAAACATTTTCCTGCGCTGCGCTACTCTCCGGTTCGAGAGGGGGTACAATTACCTCATCAAATTCTACTTTCCTCCCACTTACTTCTTTCGAGAGAAACTCTTTCTCTAGAAAGGATCCATTCTTGGCAACAAAGATCTTGCCTTCGGATCTGAGGTAGAAGGTATACCCAATAGTTTCCTTAGGGTATCCTATGAAGACGCACTTTTCCGATTTGGGTTCGAGCTTTTCAGGTTGAAGTTTCTTGACATAAGCATCGCATCCCCAAACTTTCAGAAACGACAGCTTAGGTTTCTTCCCAAACCATAATTCATACGGTGTCGTCTCAACGGATTTAGACGGTGCCCTATTTAAAGTGAATGCGACAGTCTCTAATGCATATCCCCAAAATGATAGCGGTAAATCAGTAAGAGACATCATAAATCACACCATATCCAATAGAGTGCGATTACGACGTTCGGACACACCATTACGCTGAGGTGTGCCAGGCGGCGTGAGTTGTGAAACAATTCCACATTTCCTTAAGTGCGTGCCAAACTCGTGACTCAAATATTCTCCTCCACGATCAGATCGTAAGAACTTTATTTTCTTGTCACGTTGATTCTCTACCTCACTCTAAAATTCCTTGAACTTTTCAAAGGTCTCAGACTTGTGTTTCATTAAGTAGACATACCCATATCTGCTTAAGTCATCAGTGAGGGTGAGAACATAACGATAGCCACCGCGAGCCTCAACACTCATTGGACCGCATACATCGGTATGTATTATTTCCAACAAGTTGGTTGCTCGCTCCATTGTTCCGGAGAACGGAGTCTTAGTCATCTTGCCCATGAGGCATGGTTCGCACGTGTCAAATGATTCATAATCAAGAGACTCCAAAAGTCCATCTGCATGGAGTTTCTTCATGCGTTTGACACCAATATGACCAAGGCGGCAGTGCCACAAGTATGTGGGACTATCATTATCAACCTTACATCGTTTGGTATTCACACTATGAATATGTGTAACATCACGTTCGAGATTCAATAAAAATAAACCATTGACCAGCGGGGCATGACCATAAAGCATATCTCTCATATAAATAGAACAACCATTATTCTCGGATTTAAATGAGTAGCCATCTCGCATCAAACGAGATCCAGATACAATGTTCATGCTCAAAGCTGGTACTAAATAACAATTATTGAGGTTTAAAACTAATCCCGAAGGTAGATGTAGAGGTAGCGTGCCGACGGCGATCACATCGACCTTGGAACCATTCCCGACGCGCATCGTCACCTCGTCCTTCGCCAGTCTCCGCTTATTCCGCAGCTCCTGTTTTGAGTTACAAATGAGAGCAACCGCACCGGTATCAAATACCCAGGAGCTACTACGAGCGCTAGTAAGGTACACATCAATAACATGTATATCATATATACCTTTGACGTTGCCGGCCTTCTTATCCGCTAAGTACTTGGGGCAATTCTGCTTCCAGTGACAGGTTCCCTTGCAATAAAAGCACTCAGTCTCAGGCTTGGGTCCATTCTTGGGCTTCTTCCCGGCAACTGATTTACCGGGCGCGGCAACTGCTTTGCCATCCTTCTTGAAGTTCTTCTTACCCTTGCCTTTCTTGAAACAGGTGGTCTTATTCACCATCAACACTTGATGTTCCTTTTTGATCTCCACCTCCGCTGATTTCAGCATTGAATATAACTCAGGAATGGACTTCTCCATCCCTTGCATATTGAAGTTCATCACAAAGCTCTTGTAGCTAGGTGGAAGCGACTGGAGGATTCTGTCAATAACCGAGTCATCCGGAAGATTAACTCCCAGCTGAGACAAGCGGTTGTGCAACCCAGAAATTTTGAGTATGTGCTCGCTGACAGAACTATTTTTTTCCATCTTACAACTGAAGAACTTGTCGGAGACTTCATATCTCTCAACCCGGGCATGAGCTTGGAAAACCATTCTCAGCTCTTGGAACATCTCATATGCTCCGTGTTGCTCAAAACGCTTTTGGAGCCCCGGTTCTAAGCTGTAAAGCATGCCGCACTGAACCAGGAAGTAATCATCACTACGCGACTGCCAGGCGTTCATAACGTCTTGAGTTGCTGGGAAATGGGTGCGTCACCTAGCGGTGCATCAAGGACATATGCTTTCTTGGAAGCTATGAGGATGATCCTCAAGTTACGGACCCAGTCCGTATAGTTGCTTCCATCGTCTTTCAGCTTGGTTTTCTCTAGGAACGCGTTGAAGTTGAGGGCAACATTAGCGTGGGCCATTGGATCTACAAGATAGATTATAAAGACAATTTTAGACTAAGTTCATGATAATTAAGTTCATCTAATCAAATTATTTAATGAACTCCCACTCAGATAGACATCCCTCTAGTCATCTAAGTGATACATGATCCATATCGACTAGGCCGTGTCCGATCATCACGTGAGACGGACTAGTCATCAATGGTGAACATCTCCATGTTGATCGCATCTACTATACGACTCATATTCGACCTTTCGGTCTCTCGTGTTCCGAGGCCATGTCTGTACATGCTAGGCTTGTCAAGTCAACCTAAGTGTTTCGCGTGTGTAAATCTGGCTTACACCCGTTGTATGCGAACGTTAGAATCTATCACACCCGATCATCGCGTGGTGCTTCAAAACAACGATCCTTCGCAACGGTGCACACTTAGGGGGAACACATTTCTTGAAATTTTAGTGAGGGATCATCTTATTTATGCTACCGTCGTTCTAAGCAAATAAGATGTAAAAACATGATAAACATCACATGCAAATCATAAAGTGACATGATATGGCCAATATCATCTTGCGCCTTTGATCTCCATCTTCGGGGTGCGGCATGATCACCATCGTCACCGGCACGACACCATGATCTCCATCATCGTGTCTTCATGAAGTTGTCTCGCCAACTATTACTTCTACTACCATGGCTAACGGTTAGCAATAAAGTAAAGTAATTACATGGCGTTTTTGATTGACACGCAGGTCATACAATAAATTAAGACAACTCCTATGGCTCCTGCCGGTTGTCATACTCATCGACATGCAAGTCGTGATTCCTATTACAAGAACATGATCAATCTCATACATCACATATATTTCATCACATCCTTTTGGCCATATCACATCACATGGCATACCCTGCAAAAACAAGTTAGACGTCCTCTAATTGTTGTTGCAAGTTTTACGTGGCTGCTATGGGTTTCTAGCAAGAACGTTTCTTACCTACGCAAAAGCCACAACGGTGATATGCCAATTGCTATTTACCCTTCATAAGTACCCTCTTCATCGAATCCGATCCGACTAAAGTGGGAGAGACAGACACCCGCTAGCCACCTTATGCAACAAGTGCATGTCAGGCGGTGGAACCAGTCTCACGTAAGCGTACGTGTAAAGTCGGTCCGGGCCGCTTCATCCCACAATGCCGCCGAATCAAGATAGGACTAGTAACGGCAAGCAAATTGACCAAATCATCGCCCACAACTACTTGTGTTCTACTCGTGCATAGAATCTACGCATAGACCTAGCTCATGATGCCACTGTTTGGGGAACGTAGTAATAATTCAAAATTTTCCTACGTGTCACCAAGATCAATCTAGGAGATGCTAGCAACAAGAGAGAGGGAGTGCATCTTCATACCCTTGAAGATCGCTAAGCGGAAGCGTTGCAAAGAACGCGGTTGATGGAGTCGTACTCGCGGCGATTCAAATCGCGGAAGATCCGATGCAAGCGCCGAACGGCCGGCGCCTCCGTGTTCAACACACGTACAGCCCGGGGACGTCTCCTCCTTCTTGATCCAGCAAGGGGGGAGGAGAAGTTGAGGGAGAGCTCTGGCAGCACGACGGCGTGGTGGCGGTGGAGCTCGTGGTTCTCCGGCAGAGCTTCGCTAAGCACTACGGAGGTGGAGGAGGTGTAGGAGGAGGGAGGGCTGCGCCAGGGGCAAGGGTTGCAGCTCCCATGCGCCTCCCCACTATATATAGGGGTGGAGGGGGCTGGTTTCTTGCCCTCCAAGTCCATTGGGGCGTTGGCAAAGGTGGGAGGAAAGAAATCCCATCCTTTCCCTTCCCCACCAATTCTTATCCCCCCTTTTTAGGGATCTTGATCTTATCCCTTCGGGATATGATCTTATTCCTTCTAAGGGGGGATCTTGGTGCGCCTTGACCAGAGGTGTGGGGCCTTGCCCCCACTACCCACGTTCATGTGGATCCCACCATGCAGGTGGGCCCCACTCCGGAACCTTCTAGAACCTTCCCGGTACAATACCGAAAAATCACAAACATTTTCCGGTGGCCAAAATAGGACTTCCCATATATAGATCTTTACCTCCGGACCATTCCGGAACTCCTCGTGACGTTCGGGATCTCATCCGGGGCTCCGAACAACTTTCGGTAACCACATACAATTCCCATTACAACTCTAGCGTCACCAAACCTTAAGTGTGTAGACCCTACGGGTTCGGGAACCATGCAGACATGACCGAGACACCTCTCCGGCCAATAACCAATAGCGGGATCTGGATACCCATATTGGCTCCCACATGTTCCACGATGATCTCATCGGATGAACCACGATGTCGGGGATTCAATTAATCCCGTATACAATTCCCTTTGTCCATCGGTATGTTACTTGCCCGAGATTCGATCGTCGGTATCCCTATACCTTGTTCAATCTCGTTACCAGCAAGTCTCTTTACTCGTTCCGTAACACATTATCCCGTGACTAACTCCTTAGTCACATTGAGCTCATTATGATGATGTATTACCGAGTGGGCCCAGAGATACCTCTCCGTCACACGGAGTGACAAATCCCAGTCTCGATTCGTGCCAACCCAACAGACACTTTCGGAGATACCTGTAGTGCACCTTTATAGTCACCCAGTTACGTTGTGACATTTGATACACCCAAAGCATTCCTACGGTATCCGGGAGTTGCACAATATCATGGTCTAAGGAAATGATACTTGACATTAGAAAAGCTCTAGCAGACGAACTACACGATCTTGTGCTATGCTTAGGATTGGGTCTTGTCCATCACATCATTCTCCTAATGATGTGATCCCGTTATCAACGACATCCAATGTCCATGGTCAGTAAACCATGACCATCTATTGATCAACGAGCTAGTCAACTAGAGGCTCACTAGGGACATGGTGTGGTCTATGTATTCACACATGTATTACGGTTTCCGGTTAATACAATTATAGCATGAACAATAGACAATTATCATGAACAAGGAAATATAATAATAACCATTTTATTATTGCCTCTAGGGCATATTTCCAATAGAACCCAATGAGGAGCTAAAGGTAGTACAAATATTCCCTCAAGTTCTATCGACCACCGATACAACTCTACACACACTTTAACGTTTGCTTTACCTAGAACAAGTATGAAACTATTTTGTAGGTGATAGGATAGTTTGCATGAATAAAACTAGAAGTACTTTGCGGGAATAAAACTACGATTAAATTGCAAGATAATAAAAGTTAGTTGTTTAGTAGAAAGCTTTTGTCAAACAAGAAGGTTATTTGTCCCTAGGCAATTGATAACTAGACCGGTAATCATTCTTGCAATTTTATATGAGGGAGAGCATGAGCTAACATACTTTCCGTACTTGGATCATATGCACTTATGATTGGAACTCTAGCAAGAATCCGCAACTACCAAAGTTCATTAAGGTAAAACCCAACCATAGCATTAAGTATCAAGTCCTCTTTACTCCCATATGCAACAACCCACCTACTCGGGTCATGTATTCTGTCACTCACGCCACCCACCATAGGCAAATCATGAACACATTGCAACACCCTACAGCGGGGATCCCTCACGTTTATGCAAGACGGAGGGCACCGTAGGACAGCACCATAATAAAATATACACTCATACTAACCACGATCATCAATTAGCCCGTAGGACAAAACGGATCTACTCAAACATCATAGGATAGCCACATATCATTGGGAAATAGTATATGGAGTTGAGCGCCATGTTTAAGTAGATATTATAGCGGGGAAGAGAGGTGTTACACTGCTGCATAGAGGGGGAGAGAGTTGGTGTTGACGGCGGCGAAGTTGTTGGAGTAGATCGCCGTAACGATGATTGCCCCGGCGGCGTTCCGGCGCCACTGGGAGAGAGGGGGAGAGAGCCCCCATCCTTATTCTTCTTCCTTGGCCTCCCCCCTAGATGGGAGGAGAGTTCCCCCTCTGGTCCATGGCCGCCATGGCGGCGGAGGGGCAGGAACCCGTCCGAGATTGGATCTCCCTCTCTGTTCTCTTCTGTTTCGCGTTCCTGTTTTCTGGCCAAAACCATTTCTTATATTCTCGGAGATCCGTAACTCCGATTGCGCTGAGATTTTAACATGGTTTTTTTAGATATAAGCTTCCTTGCGTCCACAGTAGAGCTCCAACCGGCTTACGAGGTGACCACAACCCATCAACAAGCGCCTGGGCCCTAGGGCTCGCCCTGGTGTCTCGTGGTGGCTGTGGGCCTCCCTTTTCGTTGATTCCACCTTCCAAAAATCACAAATATTCCAAAATAATTCTCCGTAAATTTTTATCGCATTTGGACTTCGGTTGATATGGATATTCTGTGAAACAAAAAACATGCAACAAACAGGAACTGGCACTGGGCACTGGATCAATATGTTAGTCCAATAAATCATATAAAATGTTGCCAAAAATATGTGAAAGTTGTATAATATTGGCATGAAACAATCAAAAATTATAGATACGATGGAGACGTATCAGCATCCCCAAGCTTAATTCCTGCTCGTCCTCGAGTAGGTAAATGATAAAAAAGATAATTTTTGATGTGGACTGCTACCTAGCATAGTCTTGATCATATATCTAATCATGGCATGAATATTAAGACATGAATGATTCAAAGCAATAGTCTATAATTTGACATAAAGACATTAATACTTAGGCATCCCAACAAACAATCATGTCTTTCAAAATATCAAGGCTAAAGAACGATATCCCTACAAAATCATATAGCCTTGTCATGCTGTGTCTTCTTAACACAAAGTATAAATCATGTACTACCCCGGTGTCAGCCAAGCAATTGGTTCATACTTTTAACGCGCTTCAGCATTTTCAACTCTCACGCAATACATGAGCGCAAGCCATGGATATAGCACTATGGGTGAAATAGAATGCGGTGGTAGACATTAATATAGAGAAGACAAAAAGGAAGATAGTGTCATATCGAAGCGGCTAATCAACGGGCTATGGAGATGCCCATCAACTGATATCAATGCGAGGAGTAGGGATTGCCATGCAACTGATGCACTAAGAGCTATAAGTGTATGAAAGCTCAAACTGAAACTAAGTGGGTGTGCATCTAACTCTATAATGAGAAATTCCCACTAGTATATGAAAGTGACAACATAGGAGACTCTCTATATGAAAAACATGGTGCTACTTTGAAGCACAAGTGTGGAATTAGCATGCCCCTTCTCTCTTTGTCTCTCATTTTTTTTCTTTTTTCTTTTTTCTTTTTTTCTTCTTCTTCTTTTTCTTCTCTTTTTTCTTTCTTTTTATATTTGTCCGGAGCCTCATCCCGACTTGTGGGGGAATCATAGTTTCCATCATCCTTTCCTCACTGGGACATGCTCTAATAATGAATAATGATGATCATCACACTTCTATTTACTTATAACTCAATATTACAACTCGATAGTAGAACAAAGTATGACTCTATATGAATGCCTCTGGCAGTGTACCAGGATGTGCAATGATCTAGCACAGCAAAGATATCAAAAAATGGACAAGCCATGGAAACATCATGCTAGCTATCTTACGATCATGTAAAGCAATATGACAATGAATGCTCAAGTCATCAAAACGGAAGCGGTGGAAGTTGCATCGCAATATATCTCGGAATGGCTATGGAAATGCCATAATAGGTAGGTATGGTGGCTGTTTTGAGGAAGATATAATAAGGCTTATGTGTGATAGAGCGTATCATATCATGGGGTTTGGATGCACCGGCGAAGTTTGCACCGACTCTCGGGGTGAGAAAGGGCAATGCACGGTACCGTAGAGGCTAGCAAATTGCGGAAAGGTAAGAGTGTGTATAATGCATGGACTCACATTAGTCATAAAGAACTCACATACTTATTGCAAAAGTTTGTTAGCCCTCGAATCAAAGTATTACTACGCATGCTCCTAGGGGGGGTGGTAGGAGTTAACCATCACGCGCCCCCGACCTTCACACAAAGATAGACAATCAAGGATAAATTGTGCTCGAACTTCCTGGCATAACGGGAGACTATATGTGCATGTTTCTGGAATCACAAACCTTAACACCAATATCTTACTAAACACGATCATCCACTAGTACCTCCCACATATTATCATCTCTATATCGCAAAACTATTGCAAGGAATCAAACACATCATATTCAGTGATCCATAAGTTTTATGTAGGATTTTATGACTAACCATGCAAATGACCAATTCATGTTGACTCTCTAAATAGATATAAGTGAAGCAAGAGAGTTTAATTCTTTCTACAAAAGACCATGCTCTAATAAATATAAGTGAAGCAAAAGAGCATTCTACAAATAACGGTTTTCTATGTGAAGAGAAACAGTCAATCCAAACTTCCAATGATATAAGTGAAGCACATGAAGCATTCTATAAAGCCATACTCAAAAGATATAAGTGAAGTGCAATGGGCATTCTATAAATCAACCATGGACTATCTCATACCAGCATGGTGCATAAAAGAAAAGTGAAAAATAAACACAAAAGACGCTCCAAGATTTACACATATCACATGAACAAAACGAAAACGAAAACATACCGATACTTGTTGAAGAAAGATGGGATGCCTTCCGGGGCATCCCCAAGCTTAGACGCTTGAGTATCCTTGGATATTTACTTGGGGTGCCTTGGGCATCCCCAAGCTTGAACTCTTGCCTCTCCTCCTTCTCCTCATATCGAGACCTCCTCAATCTTTGAACACTTCATCCACACAAAACTTAACAGAAAACTGGTGAGATCCGTTAGTATAATAAAGCGAATTACCACTTTAAGTAATGTTGAAAACCCATTCATATTTTATATTTACATTATCCCTGTTGTATTATAACTTCTCCATGGCTTATACCACCGATAAAATCAATAGTTTCATCAAAACAAGCAAAACAATGCATCAAAAACAGAATATGTCTTAAACAGGACAGTCTGTAGTAATCTGAACTTTGACCATACTTCTGTAACTCCAAAAATTCTGAAACATTAGGACGAAATAATAAAATTGTATATCAATACTGTGTAAAAAATTCAGAAACTTTTGACGTTCCAGTAAAAAATGTAAATTCACGCACTACAGCAAAAGTTTCTGTTTTTACACCGCACATACCAACAAGCAATATAATCATCCTAAAGGCAAATCTTGGCACATTATATTTATAATACAATGGCTTTGTACAAGGGGATAATTATTTTTGTTGAAAAGTTTCTATGATTCAAGATTCACAAAGTTTCCATGGGCATGAACAAAGTTCAAGGCTAGCCCCCACTTCAACGATGCTCGTCATCTCTCTCACTTTCACCTTTCTTTTTGTGAAGTTTTAGGTTCCCCTCTATATTATTTTTTTTGTTTTTAAGCTTTATAAAAGCACTCAACAGAATAAAATGACTCTCTAAAACTTCCGGGTTGTCTCCCTGGCAGCGCTTTCTTTAAAGCCATTAAGCTAGGCATAAAGTGCTCAAGTAATGGATCCACCCAGATCCCAAGGTATATCAAAGCCCAATTTAATTAACAATGATTTATAATTAGTAGTGAGCACAAAGCAACATATATCATGCACTGACAAAGTCTAACTTTCTTCCTATGCATCGGCATGTCATAAAAGATCAATTCATGCACATCGAGTAAAGGCCAATGCATAGTATAAACAGTTTCTGGCAATTTTAACGTATTGGAAACATAAAGAGGTGGAGATGTAGTTCCTCTCTCATAATAATTGCAAGTAGTAGCAGCAAGCACATGCATATTATATTCATCAAAATCATCATGTGTAGTAGAAAAACGCAACCCATCAATACAATCCTTAATAAGAGCAAACTTCTCCGATATAGTGTAGTTGGGAGAATCAAAAAGATAATAGGACTATCATGTGTGGGTGCAATAGCAACAATTTCATTCTTAACATAAGGAAGTATAGCAAGTTCATCTTCATAAGCATAATTCATATTGGCATCATGGCCACAAGCATAGTAAGCATCAAGTTCATCAAAAAGGGATATTTCAAATGAATCCAAGGGATCATAGCATTCATCCTTCGGTATGTGCGAAGGGTAATTAAACAATGTATGAGTTGAAGAGTTACTCTCATTAGAAGGTGGGCACGGGTACCTAATCCGCTCTTCCTCCTTTTGTTCTTCGCTCTCCTCCTCATCTTTTTCATCTAGTGAGCTCACAGTTTCAACAATTTCTTCTTCCATAGATTCCTGCAAAATTTTAGTCTCTTCCAAGGCAGTGGACATTCTCTCAATAAATTCAATAATATCATAATTGTATTCATAATTATCATGGCAATATTGAAGTATGGATAAATTTTTAGATTTGTAAGGAACATCATCATACTTTTCAAGCAAAGAAGCAATTTCATAAGCACATTTAAAAGAAACAAGTTCTTCTATTCGTTCCACATCATAGTAATCATAAATACTTTTAGCATAAGAAGCCAAAGTTTTATTATCGTTAAATTTACATTGAAAGGAAGACCCTCAATCTTAGAGCAACAAGTGTAATCACATTTCAAACATGCATCCCAAGCAAACCATTGCAATATTCTAATTTGATCCCATAAGTGTTTTCCTTTTTGAGATAAGCGATAATCCCTAAAGTACTCACGTTGGTCCAACGTTCTCCCATTATAAAGTTCAATGAGTATTTATCAGGATTATCAAATGAGTAATTAACGCGTCCCACATAACGAGCATCAAGGGTTTTAGGAGGTTCCCCGTCTCCATGAGTAGCAAGTACCGCTAATTTTTTTGGTGTTTCGTGTTCCATATCCATAACTAAAGATATAAAACAACTAATAACAGATTTATTTTTTTACCTAGTGATAAAGCAAACAAGCACACACGAGAATATTCACCCCACGCTATTGCTCCCCGGCAACGGCGCCAGAAAAAGGTCTTGATAACCCACAAGTGTAGGGGATCGTTTGTAGACTTTTTCAATAAATAAGAGTGTGGAACCCAACGAGGAGCTAAAGGTAGAACAAATATTTCCTCAAGTTCTATCGACCACCAATACAACTCTACGCACACTTTAACGTTTGCTTTACCTAGAACAAGTATGAAACTATTTTGTAGTTGATAGGATAGTTTGCACGAATAAAACTAGAAGTACTTTGTGGGAATAAAACTACGATTAAATTGCAAGATGATAAAAGTTAGTTGTTTAGTAGAAAGCTTTTGTCAAACAAGAAGGTTATTTGTCCCTAGGCAATTGATAACTAGACCGGTAATCATTCTTGCAATTTTATATGTGCGAGAGCATGAGCTAACATACTTTCCATACTTGGATCATATGCACTTATGATTGGAACTCTAGCAAGCATCCGCAACTACCAAAGATCATTAAGGTAAAACCCAACCATAGCATTAAGTATCAAGTCCTCTTTACTCCCATATGCAACAACCCACCTACTCGGGTCATGTATTCTGTCACTCACGCCACCCACCATAGGCAAATCATGAACACATTGCAACACGCTACATCGGGGATCCCTCACGTTTATGCAAGACGGAGGGCACCGTAGGACAGCACCATAATAAAATATACACTCATACCAACCACGATCATCAATTACCCCGTAGGACAAAACGGATCTACTCAAACATCATAGGATAGCCACATAGCATTGGGAAATAGTATATGGAGTTGAGCACAATGTGTAAGTAGAGATTATAGCGGGGAAGAGAGGTGTTACACCGCTGCATAGAGGGGGAGAGAGTTGGTGTTGATGGCGGCGAAGTTGTTGGAGTAGATCGCCGTCACGATGATTGCCCCGGCGGCGTTCCAGCGGCACCGGGAGAGAGGGGGAGAGAGCCCCCCTCCTTCTTCTTCCTTGGCCTCCCCCTATATGGGAGGAGATTTCCCCCTCTGGTCCATGCCGCCATGGCGGCGGAGGGGCAGGAACCCCTCCGAGATTGGATCTCCCTCTCGGTTCTCTTCTGTTTCGCGTTCCTGTTTTCTGGCCGAAAGCCGTTTCTTATATTCCCGGAGATCCGTAACTCCGATTGCGCTGAGATTTTAACATGATTTTTTCCGGATATAAGCTTCCTTGCGCCCGAAGTAGAGCTCCAACCGACATATGAGGTGACCACAACCCATCACCACGCGCCTGGGCCCTAGGGCGCGCCCTGGTGTCTCGTGGTGGCTGTGGGCCTCCTTTTTCGTTGATTCCACCTCCCAAAAATCACAAATATTCCCAAATAGTTCTCCGTAAATTTTTATCGTGTTTGGACTTCATTTGATATGGATATTCTGTGAAACAAAAAACATGCAACAAACAGGAACTGGCACTGGGCACTGGATCAATATGTTAGTCCAATAAATCATATAAAATGTTGCCAAAAATATGTGAAAGTTGCATAATATTGGCATGAAACAATCAAAAATTATAGATACGATGGAGACGTATCTTCCCACGAAGCAAAGTACTACTCGCATGCCACTAGGGAATTGGTTGGTAGGAGTTAACCATCGCGCGCATCCGATTATAACAACACTCAAGGATTTCATTTCAGACATAAAAATGCTCATACCTCATCACCATGCCATGACAAATACTTAGATAAGAAGTTAATAACAATCTTTAATACCGATATTTCTACTAACCAATGATCATGAACCAATATCATGTCATATTACTACATGAATATAATCAAACCATATGTTTCATACTTCGTGATCTACATGAAAGTTTTTATTATATCCTCCTTGAATACCTATCCTTTCTGGACTAGTATTATAACACATGCAAATTGCCATTACTGTTTTTTAGCCTCTCAAAAAAGATTTAAGTGAAGCATGAGAGTGCAACTATTTCTATAAAATATAACCACGGTCGTGCTCTAAAAGATATAAGTGAAGGACTAGAGCAACTGCCTAGCTCAAAAGATATAAGTGAAGCATATAGAGTATTCTAACAAATTATGATAAATATGTGTCTCTCTCAAAAGGTGTGTCCATCAAACAATGAATGTGGCAAACTAAAAAGAAAATAAACTATAATACACGATGCTCCAAGAAAAACTCATATCGTGTGATGAATAAAAATATAGCTCCAAGTGACATAGTGATAGATTGTAGACGAAAGAGGGGATGCCATCTGGGGCATTCCCAAGCTTAGATGCTTGGTTCTTCCTTAAGTATTACCTCGTGGTGCCTTGGTAATCCCAAACCTTAGGGTCTTGCCCCTCCTTATTCCTTCATCCATCGTTGCCTCACCCAAAACAAGAAAACTTCAACACATAAAACTCAACAGAAACCTCGTGAGATCCGTTAGTATAATAGACATATCATAAACTTTAGGTACTGTTGTAAATAGGTTAATATTTAATTTTTGCATAATAGCTAATATATTCTAACTTCTTCATGGCTTAGACCACCCGATATAATCCATAGGATCATTAAAACAAGCAAACTATGCAAGCAAAAACAGAATCTGTCTAAAATAGAACAGTATGTTATGATCTGTACTAAAACCATACTTTTGTAACTCAAAACATTCTAAAAAATAGTAAAAGCTGACCAATTTGTATAGTAATACTTCGTACAAATTTTAGCAATTTATCATGTTCCAGTAAAAAACTAAATTCAAATATTGGGCGTAAAAGTTTCTGTTTTTTGTACAGAATCAATTCTACTATCATCCAAATCATCCCAAAGGCTTTACTTGGAACAAACACTAATACAATAAATAAAAAAATAATTAAAATATCAATAATCATGTCATCACACCCAAAACAGAAAGTAAAAGCAAAAAATTTAAGATAACTATTGGGTTGCCTCCCAACAAGCGCTATTGTTTTATGCTCCTAGCTAGGCATAATGCATAGTTTCAACTATTGTCATCCTTCAAATTAATTCCATAGATGTCCCTCATAATAGATTCATATGGTGGATTAATTATATTCCTAGGAAAGTGTTACATCCCTTTATTTAATGGAAATTGGAATCTTATATTCCCTACTTTCATACCAATAATAGCACATATCGTTCGTAGGAAAGGCCTACCAAGTATTATAGGAAAAGACGGATTACATTCAATATCAAGAACAATGAAATCCATGGGCACATAATTTCCATTAGCAAGTATAAGCACATCATTTATTCTACCCAATGGTTTCTTAATAGTAGAATCCGCTAGATGCAGGTTGAGGGAACATTCATTTATATCGGTGAGACCTAGGATGTCAAATAAAGATTTAGGTATAGTAGAGATGCTAGCATCAAGATCACACAAAGCATTATATTCATAATATTTAAGCTAATTTTAATAGTAGGTTCTCATTCATCATGTCAATTTCTAGGTATTGACACCTCAAATTCAAGATTTTCTTCATGAACTTTTATCATAGTTTCTACAACATGTTTAGTAAAAGCTTTATTCTGTTCGTAAGAATTAGGAGAATTTATCATGGATTGCAACAAGGAAACACATTAAATCAAAGAACAATTATCATAATTAAAGTCCTTGTAATCCAAAGTATTGGGCACATCACTATTTAAAGTTTTGACCTCTCCAAACCCACTTTTATCATTTTCATCATTAAGATCATCACCCTCCGAACAATTGGGATGCCTTCTAGCTAAAGTAGATTCATCTACAGTCCCATTTTCATAAAGTTTTATATTACTAAACAAATATTCAATAGGTGATACAGCAATCATTTTAATATCTTCATCATGATTACGATAAAAACCACGTGGAATAGCCTTTTCTAGGAATTCTTGCTTAGCTCTCAACCTAGTGGTCCTCTCTTTACTTTCATTGATGGAGACTTGGATAGATTTAATAGACTCATTAATATCATGCTTAGGTGGCAAATTTTACTTTTAAGAGTTTCCAAATCATGAGCAATCCTATCAATGTTTCTAGCCATATCGTCAACTTTATGTAGTTTTTCTTCTACCATGTCATTGAAAATCTTTTGAGAACTAATAAGTTATTAAATTTTGTTCTCAATTTCAGAAGGTATCCAATTATTATTAGATGAATTACCATATGAATTAGCACTATTATTAGAGAATTACTGGGATATGGTCTAGGATTGAAATTCCCTATATAAGCATTATTGTTGAAATTATTTCTAGAGAAAAAATTCACATCAATAGCATCATTATTTTGCTCAATCAAAGTAGAGAGTGGCACATCATTAGGATCGACATGAGCATTCTTACTAGCAAACATATTCATGAGAGCATCCATTTTCAAAGTAGCAATTTCTTCGACAAAGTTTACCTTCTTACCAGTTGGAGCTCGTTCGGTGTGCCATTGAGAATAAATTTTCATGATATTATCAAAAAGTTTTTTAGATTCTCCCAATGTAATTTCCATGAAAGTACCACCAGTAGCACAATCTAGGAGATTTTTCTCGACACAAAGTTTAGCCCCGCATAAATATTTTGTATTATCATCCATAAACTTAAACCATGAGTGGGACAAACCTAATAATTAATTTCATTCTCTCCCAAGCTTGTGCAACATCTTCTTTCTCATGTTGTTTAAAATTCATAATTTGATTCTTAAGAGAAATAATCTTAGGGAAATTACTTGGCAATAAAAGCATCCATACACTTATCCCAAGTACCAATACTATTATGAGGAAAGGATGAAAGACGGGTTTTAGCTTTATCTCTTAGTGAGAAAGGAAATAGTTTCAACTTAACAATATCATTATCCACATCTTTTTTCTTTTGCATATCACATAATTCAACGAAGGTATTAAGATGGGAAGCAGCATCCTCATTAGGACTTCCAGGAAATTGTTCTTTCATAACAAGAATCAGCAAAGCGATATTAATATCATAAGATTCTGCACAAGTGCCGGGTGGTATTGGAGTACTAATAAAATCATTGTTATTAGTATTCGAGAATTCACACAACTAGGTATCTTCTTGAGACATAGCGACAAAGCAAACAAACTATAAAACAAAAAATATTTTTGCATTTTTGATTTTTTTAGAGAGACCTTAAGGATTGGAGCATCACCAAAGAACTAGCCATGGACAGGGGTGCGTGGAAGCTTGCTATCCATGTGCCAGAACCATGAGTTGGTCGCGAGATCTTATGGGTTTCACCTCTAGCCTACCCCAACTTGTTTGGGACTAAAGGCTTTGTTGTTGTTGTTGTTGTTAGAGAAGTGGAGGGATATGAAAAAGAGAGGCGAATAAAAAGTAGAACAAGTGGATGATAGTTCGTATGTAGGAACCTTGTGAGAAGTTGATGATGTCTCCTCGGCAACGTCGCCAAAAAATTATTCTGCTACTTGTGAGTTGCGTTGGGATTTTCCCCGAAGTGGAAGGGTGAAGCAATATAATAGCAGATAGTATTTCCCTCAGTGAGAATCAAGGTTATCAAACCAATAGGAGAATCCCACAAATTATCGTCGTCAGCACCTACACACACAAAAGCAAACACTTGCACCCAACGCGGGCAAGAGGGTTATCAATCACCTTGAACTCGTTACTTGCAAGGATTAATTCTGATAGTGACATATATATAAAAAATAAAGGTAAAAAAGTATAAAAATCATCAAGGTATTTTTGGTTTTAGCAATATGACTAAATAGACCGAGGGGCCATAGTTTTCACTGTAGGCTTCTCTCTCTCGAACACATAGCATACGGTGGGTAGAAAAATTATTGTTGGGCAATTGATAGAAAAACGCATAGTTATGACGTTATTCATGATAGTGATCATGTATATAGGAATCGCGTCCGTCACAAGTAGACCGGAACGATCCTGCATCTACTACTATAGCTCCACCAATCGACTGACTCCATCATGCATCTATGGTATTAAGTTCATGACAAACAGAGTAATACGCTAAGCAAGATGACATGATGTAGATAAAGTAAGACAAGCAATTTGTTTAGACCCCGTCATTTTATCCTTAATGGCAACAATACAAATACGTGCCTTGTCCCCTTCTGTCACTGGGATATAGATCACCGCAGGATTGAACCGACTACAAAGCACCTCTCCCACTGAAGATAAACCAATCTAGATGGCCAAACCAAATGGGCATATCGGAGAGAAATACAAATCTATAACAATCATGCATAATAAAGTTCAAAAAGACTCAATTACTTTCAATGAATAACATCATCATAAACCCACAATTCATTGGATCCCACCAAACATACCGCAAAACAAGATTATATCGGATAGAACTCCAAGAAGATCGAGGAGAACATGGTATTGAAGATCAAAGAGAAAGAGAAGAAGCCATCTAGCTACTATTTATGGACCCGTAGGTCTGTGGTGAACTACTCACATATCATCATGCAGGCAGGAACGTTGATGTAGATGGCCTTCGTAATCGATTCCCCCTCCGACAGAGTACCAGAAAAGGCCTCCCGATGGGATTGCAAAAGAACAGAGGCTTGCGGCGGCGGAAAAAGTGTTTCGGGTGTCTATTTGGTGGTTTGGGAATATATGTGAATTTATAGAGGTGGAATTAGGTCAAACGGGCCCGCGGGGGAGTCACGAGCTCAGGGGGCATGACCTACCCCCCCAAGGATCACCGGGTGAGCTCGTGACTCTCCCGTATGTCTTCTGGCCTCCTACCAAACCTTCTAAGTTCTCTTTTGGTCTAGAAAAAATCACTGTAAAGTTTCATCGCCTTTGGAATTTGTTTGGTATAGATTTTCTGAAAAGTAAAAAAACACGCAAAGAACATGAACTAGCACTAGATTAATAGGTTAGTCCCAAAAATGATATAAAATAGCATATAATTGCATATAAAGTATCCAAGATTGATAATATAATAGCATGAAACAATCAAAACAATTAGATACGTTGCAGACGTATCACCTACATGCACCGAAAGCCCCAATCACTCAACACCCTAGAAACCCAATGGTAGAACCGACTGACACGCAGAGTCGTGATTTGAATTCCCTCCCTGGGTGTAGATCAGTCAGCATGTTGACATGTTCAACATCGTGCGTCTGGCCGCATGCTCAGTGTCTATGAACAGTCTACTCGTCGGCGGCTGACAGGCCATTTTCATGACATCGTGCTTGTTGTTGCCCGATCCTCGCAACTAGCCCATTCACATTAATGATGATCCTACGGAGGTTGTCGCCGCGCCCCTAGACATACTACCACGCCCCACCCACCTGCCGTTCATGCGTCGGCACTACTGGGCGGGCATGAAGGCCAACTGGATCATCCTCGTCCATGAATCTGGCTGGGTGTGCCATCACGTGGGTATCTACACCCAGCAAGAGATCACCCTTCCATTGTCGGATACTGCCAACATCGAGCCTTGCGGCCCGCCGCCCACTCCTACCTACTACTTAGAAAAGGCGTCGGGCACTTGGATGGAGCTCCGTTTGTTGAAGGTTGTAATCTGCAAAGTGCCCACAACATCAGAAGACTACAAAGATTACAAGCTCATTGCCTTGTTCTGCGGGGGATTAGCCAATCTGGAATCCGGTCACCACACATGGTTATGGCCCATCATCAATCATGTTTCCCTCAATTTCTGGCTGGTGCTATGGTACACGATGGCACTGTTTATGTGGTGGACGCAGATGTTGGCTGCTTATACTAGTGGAATCAATCCTCGTGTAGTTGTTGTCAGAATCGGGGCTCCGGGCACTACTAGGAGAAAGCCTAGTAGTAGCGCTGGAATTACCCATACCAGTAGCGCTGGATGCAGCGCTACTGTTAAGGCGCTACAGCTAAGTTGTAGCAGTAGCGCTGGAAAAGAAGCGCTACTGCTAAGTATGGTTAGCAGTAGCGCTGCTTCAACGAGCGCTACTACTAACTATCTGTAGCGCTGCACCACAACAAACGCTGCTGCTAAACCAGCGCTGCCGCTAGATGCCTGCCAGCGCTACTGCTAATATTCCTGCTTTCACAGATTTATTTCCCCTCTACGTATTTGTGTTGTGTTTGTGCATGCTCTATATAGTAGTTTCATTATATCATAATAAACATACATTATTCTCATCATATCATACACATACAGTAGTCTCGTCATACCATCATAATCATCATCATCCAACACAAATATCATCACATCTCGAAAATAGCGATACACAAGTCATGTCTCGAATAAATGCAACTGCATGGTCATGGCACACACACAAGTTTCATCATCTCTATCTAAACCATGATGTAGAAGAGAAGAGCGATCAGTATGAGCAAGAGCGCGACTATGTAGTACTTCTTGAGGCACCGGTTTCGCTCCCTCTCTTGCTGGAGCGTCCACCTCAAGTAACTATTTTCCGCTTCGGCTCTGCTATCGAACCCTTTGTGGCTATTCTTCGACATTCAACCAACATTGCAAAATCATATAACATCAATGACATATATCATATAACATCAATGACATAGAGCATCATAGGAGCACATATATAAAGCAAGTACACATAGTGAAATGACCTCACTAAACATTGCAAAATAGTGGTCTTTTCAAAAAACAAAAACCTTTGCAAAATGACCTCACTAACCATTTGCTACTGTTTTTTATTTATAGCTAAAAAAGTCTAGGAAGGGAGCTACTGTTTTTTATTTACAGCTAATTTATATACCTACAAAAATTGCCCTAGCTAATTTCTTAAAAAAATTGCTACTGTTTTTTATTTATAGCTAAAAAAGTTGCCTTAGCTAATTGTTTTCCTAGATGCTCCCTCTCTCTCTGCTACTGCCTTAAACAAAAAGAGCATCCTAAGGTTCATACATCCTAGGGTTCATACATCATCCAACAAGAGCATCTTGTTTTCACACTCTTGCGCACGACCCGCATTTATGGGCAAGATTTTTTCTGCAAGACTCCATGTCTAGATAATATCCTAGGGTTCATACATCCAACTCCTAGGGTTCATACATCCAACTCCATGTCTAGCTAATATCCTAGAGAGAGCAGAGAGCAGAGAGAGAGAGGAGGGCAGGGGAGAGGAGAGGGAAAGGCTTACGGGGCGGCGGCGAGGTCGAGGGCGGGGGAGAGGGCGGCGGCGTCAAGGTCGAGGGTGGGGGAGAGGGCGGGCAGGGGCGGCAGCGAGGTCGGGGGAGAGGGCGGCGGGCAGGGGCGATGGCGGGCAGGGGTGGCAGCGAGGTCGGGGGAGAGGACGGCGGGCAGGGGCGACGGCCGGTGACAGGGGGGAGAGGTGGAGAGGGTGGGAAAGGACTTGGCGAAATTTTGAGCCCGCGCAGCGGGGGGTTAACTAAAAATAGCAGTAGCACTGCATTAGGATCCAGCGCTATAGCTAACTTGGCTATAGCGCTGGTTCCTAATCCAGCGCTACTGCTATTTTTCTTTTCTTTTTATTATTTTCCTTTTCTAGTTTTTAGTTTTGTTTTCTTTTTATTATTTTCCTTTCCTTTTCTGTTTACTTTTCTTTTTCTTTTGTATTGCTTTCTCCCTTCTGTTTTTGTTTTTTGTTTTTCGCCCGACGGCCTCACACGCAGTCGACGAGAACGTCGATCTCCCTTGCTCTCCCACACTGCGCGAATATCACCGGAACCATGTGGTGGTAATTGAAGGGGATATGATGTATACATCATTTGACCGATAATGGTTACTTAAGTGCATACACAAAATAGATACATATATATATAGATGATGGTTTCTCAGCTGCGTCGACGACGTTTCACATTGAGCTTCTTCCCTTTCTTGTTCGTTGTCGTATAATTGAGCCCCTCGTTATGAATTTTCCGGCACCATGGAGTACGATCTTTCTTAGGTAATGTAGTCTTGATTCTTCTTTTCACGTATGCTTCATCGTCATCGTCATCTTCCCTTATAGGGTTGCCATACTGGTCGTGTCCGGAATCTTCTTCGCCGTGTCCAGAATCTTCTTCGCCATGCCCGGACTCTTCTTCGCCGTGTCCGGAATCTTCTCCGCCGCCATGTCCGGACTCTTCTTCGCCGTGTCTGGAATCTTCTCCGCCGCCATATCCGGACTCTTCCTTGCCACCATGTCCGGTGCCATCGTCTTCGTGTCGATCGGTCATCTCTTCGTCTAGCCCCATGTCGTTATTCCCTGCCATGTGGATGCCCTCATCATCATCTTCACTTATCCACCGAGTATAGCCATCCATGAAACCATACATCAGCACGTGCGCCTTCAAACTGCCACGATCAAAAGGGTCCAAAATGAGGCCTTCTTTGCATCTTGTACACGGACATCTAATCCCAGTCCGATTATTTGCATACATGTCCATCACCGCGGATTGCAAGTATCGCTCCACCTTCCTTCCACTCACCTTCATGACTGCACGGTATAACAAGCAAAAGGGTTATAAACAAAATGCATGCATGCATCAAAGTCATATAAAAATTGGCATGACCTTGCCTAAAAATAGGACATATCGAGTTTGCTCGAAATTCGCCGAAACGGAAATAAATCGACCTTTCGGCAAAACATAAGCAACTCACGGGGCATTTCACTCACACAAATCCCTTCATATCACAAACACACATATTCCCATTCTTTAAATGCACAACTTTTTACTCACCTATACCCCGAGAGAGATTGTGCATGGTTAGATCATTAGGCCTTCGTGACCTATAGGGATCGAAAGTGGATGGCTAAATAGCTAGCTAGATCTAGTTGTTGGGAGGAGAGATGACTCTAGCTAAGGAGAGGGAGAGAGATGATCTAGCTAGATCTATATGTATGGAAGGAGGGAGAGCCAAATAAATGTGGAAGATAGAGCTAGAAGAGGCCATTTATGGAGGAGAATTATGGTGGAGGGGGCATTAATGGGGAGCGAAGAGAGGTAGAAGGAAGAGATAAGAAGGGCAATAATGGTGGAGAAGTAACTTAGAGAGGGGGGAGGGAAAGGAGGGGAGAGGGCAAAGGGGGGAGGGAGGGGGTGTCGGTGAATGCACCAGCCACGATTAGTAGTAGCGTTGTAATAGCCGCAACGCTACTGCTATGGGTAGCAGTAGTAGCGTTTGTTTGAAGCGGCGCTACTACTAAGTGGGGCCCTATAGCAGTAGCGTTTTCCACACAGCAAGCGCTACTGCTAAAACATTAGCAGTAGCACTTTATTATGGGCAGCGCTGCTACTACAGCTAGCGTCGGTGGGCTCGTTGGGTCCCACTTAGCAGTAGCGCCGCTTATATTTCCAGCACTATTGCTAAGGCCTCACTTATAGCACTGCCAAAAGCCAGCGCTACTGCTAATTAGCAGCATCGGTTGTTATTTTCCAGCGCTACTAATGATGTCCTACCTATAACGTTTTTCCTAGTAGTGGGGGACCCTTGAGAGGTTCGAACTCTGGGGTACACCGGCTCTCCAACCTCGCTCTTTCTCTCCCTAACCTACAGCGATGCTCTAGCGTGCTTGAGCTTGGGGGAAGTAACGATGAACACATGATCTACCAAGGTTCGGGCCACCTCGCGGTGTAAAACCCTACTCCTGCTTGTTTGGATTGCGCAGAGGTAGCGAATGAGTACAATGTGTCCTCTACAATTGCTGCCCCTCCCCTTTATACCGGGCCCCGGCCCTCTGCCCCGAAAACTCTCGGCGGGAAGGGTTACCACAACGGCCGGTTTTGAAAGGGGACAGGAACTCGTCCCATCCTAACAAAAGTGGTCTCCGCCTGTCAAAGCTTCTTGTTGTGATGTGTTGACATCCATCCTGCCGAGATCTCCACCGCGTTCTCCTTTCACCAAAGAGGAAACCTTTGGGGCTGCCCTCGGGTTTGGCAGGATGGCCCTCTCCCCTTGGCACCAAAGGGGAAATCCTCCACGTTCGTGCTTGCTAGCACGGCCCTCGGCGCCACCATGCTCGGCATGCGTCACCCATGTGGCCACGCAGGGCGGTACGGTCCTGCCAGACCAGCTTGAGTGGAGTCACCCTCCCAGGGCCTCGGGAGGCAACACCGCGAAGGGGCCTCGAGGGGACCCCTGATGACAACCTATCGCGCCCCTCAAGTGGCATAGCTCCTTGTGAGGGTCCTGACCACAAAGCCCATCGGGGGCCCCCCAGGGTCTCGAGGAGGGCGTTGGGCCCTGGGCCATGGGTAGATGGGCCTGGGTACCCCGGTCCCAGAGGCCCAACAGTGTACCGCGGCAAGCTGGCGCGGCAGGAGGCCCGCTTCCAACTCCGACGTGATGCGTTCCTGGAGGAGGTGGACGGGGTGGAGGTCCAGCTGCAGGGCGCCGAGGCTTCTCTCTAGGCCACCCTCGGGAGCAAGGACAATGTCGAGGCGGAGTTGGCGTCGCTGCAGACCGAAGTTGGTGAAGCCACCGATGTTGTGCGGAGGGCCAAGGACGACGAGGCGCGGGCGCAGATGCTGGAGGCGTAGTGCGCCAGGTAGTTCCTGGACCTTGCCCGGCGCACTGGAGGCGCGCTTCGCTACTTCGTCAGGGACACCCCGGAGCTACCACGCGTGCACGGGGACGGGGGCTACCTCGACTTCTTCCTCAAGGTGGTTGAGGCGCTGGAGTCGGGCGTCTCCAAGGTGGATGCAGATATCGAGTCGAGCGCCCGCGGCCTCCTGGACTACGCGCTGACGCCCGTCTTCTCCAACCTCCATCGCTTCAACCCCGCTTTCTACTTCTCCCGCGTGGTGGAGCTGGTGCCTGCAGAGCTCCAGAGCCCCCTTAGGGACGAGGTGCGTGGGCACGTGGAGTCCTTGGTTGGGCAGTTCGTGCAGGCCGCGTCTTCCGAGGAGAGTAGCAGCCTTGGCGCAGACCTCCCCAGCAAACATGAAGATGGCACCTCCTCCGCCAAAAAAATTATGTTTCCTTTCTATTGCATTATGCACCATCCTGCCCTAGGGGGGCATGAAGACATTCGCAAGATGCTTTTGTAAGTGGTAGCCACTTGTCTTGCTTGGTGCGTGCTTGCTCCTTCTGCACGGCCTTCCTGCTTTTCCTTGCGCCGCTTCCACGTCCTGTGTCGTTGGGGCATGTCCCTCAAGAATACCTTGCATCCTTAGTGAGGCCCTGCCCTGGCGCGAACCTTGGGGGCCAATGGACTTGCGCCTCTGGAGCTGGGCTCTTCGGGGCGCGCGTGTGGGGTCTCTATCTCGGGCATGCAAGGGGCCTTGTCAAGGCATCCCCCGAGGTGCTGCAGCACCGGGCTGCCATCCTGTCGAGGCACCGTCTTTTGCTGGGCGTACCTCAGGGGACCCCCCAGGCGATGCTTCGCGAGGAGAAAGGGAAAAAGGGGGGGGGTCCTCTGAGGGTGCTTCGCTCTGGGCGCCGCGCGCTTGCCAGCTTGCCCTTTGGCGCCGCGTGAGGAAGCTAGGCACCAAGGGCCTTGGTGGGGTGATGTGCACAGGGCTAAACCTGCAAGCCAGGGCCCGTGGCCCTCAAGCTTTTAGTGCTGCCAGGACCAACCCAAGCACAAGGCACCGCGCTTAGCCCCCGCTCACGCGAGGCCTAAAGGGGAGCCGGTTAGTGTGTGCCTCGGGGCGGGGAGACGCCTTCGACCGCCGTCCACCTGCGCGGAGCATGGGGCTTCCACTTGGCGTGGGCATAGTTGCGGTTCGATAGTTTTTCTGCCAGCGCGGAGCATGGGGCTTCCACTTGGGCATGGGCGGGAGTCCTCCCGAGGCCCGAGGGCGGCGCTCCGGGTGGCTCCGGGGCGTGTACATCCCCAACCTCATTCTTACGTGAGAGGGTCACGAGCGGCGATAAAGGAGGGGTCGAGCGTCTCAGGCGTTGGGCTTGGGAGCCTCCCCCTCCTTTCTCCAAGTGGCTTGCGCTTGGTTTTCGGCACAACTCGCGACCCTGGGTGTGGGCGCGACGCGTGTCGCGTGGCCACCAGGGTGTAGCACCCGGACGGCTGAATGCCTACCCAGCGGCCGCACGAGCTTAGCCATTTTCCAAAGTCTCCCCATGATGGCTTTCTTGGAGGGCGAGACACTAAGGACCCTTGTGAGATGACGTACATGGGGGGCCAGCCCGTGAGCCAGAGCTCGGTCACTTAGATTTCTCGGCGCTGCGAGGACGGATCCTGGCGCAGGCGCCGTGTCTTAGCCCCCAGCCGTGGAGTCATTATCAGGGGGTGTTGCGCGGCAGTTCCAGGTGACGAAGAGGCATTGAAACTCAAGATTTAAACAAGTGACAGAAGCTCAATTGAATGGTTAATCCGGTTCATTACATGGCGGGGAAGTACCAATCGGTGGAGGGCCAGCCTGGGGTTAATGCAACAAACGGGAAGGAGACGCTAAATTTGAAACAGACCCAAAAAATCACCTGGCGCTCGTGCCTTAATGGGGGCGTGGGGCGCTCTCGTAGCAGGTCACGAGGGCACTTCGGGGGCACCTGGGGCCTTTGGAGGCCTATCCGCGCTCCCGCCTGAGGCGCTGGATGTACTCGCGCAAAGTCTCCCTGGGGAGGTGCCTCTCCCGCTGCAAGTCGCGGTCGGAGGGGAAGACATCGGTAAAACTATTGATGAACAACTCGCGGAGCCCGCTCCATGAAGTGACCGATCCCTCGGGCAAGCTCATGAGCCACGAGCGTGCATCCCCCTTTAGGACCATGGGGAACCAGTTCGCCATGACCTTGTCATCGTCGCTCATCGCCTTGACGCCCATCGTGTAAAGCCGGAGGAACTCCGTGGGATCTTGGACTCCATCGTAGCGTGGGAGCAGCTCGGGCCTGAACTTGTCGGGCCAGACAACCCCGCGCAGCTTGCGAGCGAAAGCTCGGCAGCTCACACCAACTGAAGGAGCCCCAAGCGCGCGAGCGGCCATGCCTTGGCGCTCGCCCTCTGTAGCACCTTGGACCGCCTGACCTTGACAATGGCACTTGGCCACCTGCTCAGCGGGGCCCTGAGTGGGCAGCGACTGCCTCTTCCTTGGAGGCGAGGCCTCGTGACGCCGGGTGCCTGCCGCGTCGCCAGAGCGCCCAATCGAGGCAGCTTGATGGGTGCGCTCGTGGGTCCAGGCGGCTTCCCTTTCATCGCAGGCAACAGTGATGACGCCGCTGTAGCTCGGCATCTTAAGGATATTGTAGCCGTAATGGACCACAGCCTTGAACTTGGCCAGTGCAGGATAACCCAGGATAGCATTGTACGGGAGGCAAATGTGCGCCACATCAAAGTCGATGAACTCAACGCGGTGGTTGTCGCGTGTGCCAAAGGTGATGGGGAGGCTGATCCGCCCCAGCGGGGTGGTACAGCCGCCCGCTACCCCAAAGAACGACCTAGTCGACGCCAGCCGATTGTAGAGCACCCTGAGCTTCTCGAAGGTTTCGATAGAGAGCATGTTCAGGCCCGTTCCTCCATCAACCAGGGTCCTGGGGACGGAGACGTTGTTGATGATGGGGTGCATAGCATAGGGAGCGCATTCGCAATGCCCGCCCACGCGACGTTATCCCTGGAGTCAAAGGAGATGGAGCACTGCTACCGGCGCGAGGTTCCCGTCCGATGGGGAGTGGCGGCTAGCTCGCAAGGGGCTTGCTTGGTCCAAGGGCCCGGCGACGGTGTATAGGCGCCACCGAGGATACACCCTATCGCCCGGGGCCCCTGGTGATTCCTAGCCCCATCGCTAGGCCGGCCCTCGCTGTTCTCCTCGAGCTGCCGCGGCTGATGTAGAACAACGACGTTGCCCTGAGAGCGCACCTCGCGAGGCTGCCCACGCCCGTCATGGTCTAGCGAGCCCCCGAGCTGGCCCTCTCCATGGCTAGCACCGGGCCTGCAGCGACTCTGACGACGGCCGGCATGCTCGCCATGAGGGGGCTCGAGCGTCCGACAGTCCTGGGTGTTGTGGGTGCGCACGTTGTGGTAAGTGTAGTACGTCTCCCCTACCCCCCTCAGGCATCCCGCTGGCGGGGCCGAGGCCTGGCCCAAGTCCTGCCACTGGGACCCAGAGGAGAAGGAGGAGGGCGCGGGGCTGATCTCGCGGGAGCTCGCCGGGGCGGGGCTCAGCTGGGCCACCGCACAGCAGCGGGGGCGTCCCACAGGCCACGCCCCCTGCTCCTGGCCCCGGGGGTTGGAGCGGCTGATAGGGCGCCAGGGCCCTCCTGGCGACGGCAACGAGCTCGGCGATGTGGTCCGCCCAGGTGTCATGTCCCCCGTCCGTTGGACGGTGGCGAAGCAGTTCGCTCGCCATGAGCAGCACGTCCTGCGTGTTTAGGTCCCCCAGGTGGACGCATGCGGTAGGAGCCGCAGCGGGACGGCCGGCTCGTCGCATGGGAGGGCGTGCAGGGTCTTGCTGCCCGCGGGCGGCGAGGTTGGCAACGGCAGCGACAGTGGTGTTGGCAGGGTGGTGCCGTCCGTCCTCTGCTAGGCGCCCGGCGCGCACGCGACGGACTTCAGCCATGGAGTCAGCAAGGGTGGAGCCGAAATGGAGCTGAAGGGCGGCGGCGCACCCCTACCTGGCGCGCCAAATGTCAGAATCGGGGCTCCGGGGACCCTTGAGAGGTTCGAACTCTGGGGTGCACCGGCTCTCCAACCTCGCTCTTTCTCTCCCTAACCTACGGCGATGCTCCGGCGTGCTTGAGCTTGGGGGAAGTAACGATGAACACATGATCTACCCAGGTTCGGGCCACCTCGTGGTGTAAAACCCTACTCCTGCTTGTTTAAATTGCGCATTGGTAGCGAATGAGTACAATGTGTCCTCTACAATTGCTGCCCCTCCCCTTTATACCGGGCCCCGGCCCTCTTCCCCGAAAACTCTCGGCGGGAAGGGTTACCACAACGGTCGGTTTTGAAAGGGGACGGGAACACGTACCGTCCTGACAAAAGTGGTCTCCGCCTGTCAAAGCTTCCCGTTGTGACGTGCTGGCGGGCTTAGCGGTGACATCCGTCCTGCCGAGCTCTCCACCGCGGTCTCCTTTCACCAAAGAGGAAACCTTTGGGGCTGCCATCGAGTTCGGCAGGATGGCCCTCTCCCCTTGTCACCAAAGGGGAAATCATCCACGTCCGTGCTTGCTAGCGCAGCAGTCGTTGCCACCATGCTTGGCGTGTGTCACCCATGTGGCCACGCAGGGCGGTACGTTCCTGCTGGACCAGCTTGAGTGGAGTCGCCCTCCCAGGGCCTCGGGAGGCAACCCCGCGAAGGGGCCTCGAGGGGACCCCTGATGATGACCTATCGCGCCCCTCAAGTGGCATAGCTCCTCATGAGGGGCCTGACCACAAAGCCCATTGGTGGCCCCCAGGGTCTCGAGGAGGGCGTTGGGCCCTGGGCCGCGGGCAGATGTGCCTGGGTACCCCCGGTCTCAGAGGCCCGACAGTTGTTCTATCTTATATCATCTTTACCATATGAATACGACTGCGTGTAGATTGTTAGAATAGATATTATGAGTATAACCACATGATTGCTATGTGCTCCTCTCATCATTTCCAAGATTTTTATAACCATGCATGTTATTGTTATAGTTGATATGGGAACCATTGACATCTAATTGTTGTGGTAGAATATGACTATAGGCCCTAGCATTGTTGTTTTCCTCACACTTTTACATGATCTTTGAACCATGACATATTGCTAGAATATGAAATCCATTGGTATTTAAAAAATTAGGGTATGATTATAACCATACCATTGCAATTTTGTGGCTATGATCTGTGTCACTACTATAACAATCTTAATTCCAACACTATCATATTCACATATACTCTGAACATGATCCAATTTGACTTGTTGTAGTAGACGCAAACTCCCGGGCCTTTGTAATCACAAGACATAGAAATATAGATGCCTATGGGTGGTGGTTTATTGCTCGTTCAACTGATAGTGGGCATTTGATGGTCATTCACATGTACGAAAGTGAGCCAACGCTTTCATCAAACTACATCTAATACATGGCGTGGCGCATTCACGACTGCGATGACTATGGTTGTTTTGTGTTCGAGAAAGATCCCAACTCCATTGAGCCAGCCGTATTCGATTGGAGGTGGGTTTACAACCTTGGCAACCACTCCCTGTTCCTCGGGCTCAATTATACGATCATCCAACCAATCATCGAACATATCACAGGCGGTTATTATCGTGCTATGCAAGTTCCATGCGCCAGGGAGAACCGTGTTTACACGTTGTACTGTGGGTTTCATGAAGCACCACATCCAGAGATTCGTTGACACAACTTGTTGCCAAATGAATTTCAGTGTGTGAAAGGCATCAAGCTTCCATGCAATGGATGGCTTTTGCAAACCCAACATGCGGCGATTTGATTGATGCCAGCGGCGAATATGCACAACTTGATTTGTAGTTATATATGGATAGAGCAATGGATCCTGCTGGTGTCGCATCAACCTGTTTTGTTCGTTATTTTTTATTGTAGTTAGTTTGAAGGATATATATCTTTCTAGAGTAATGTGCATCCAACATCACATGTGTTCATGTATTTTGGTAATGATCAAGAGGTTGTGCAGGAGCCATATATAGCAGTTGTGTACTTGTTGGTGAAAGTGTGGTTCAATGGGCATTATATTTTGTATTACTCATGTGGCCTACAAAGTATAACACGCATCCTTGTAACTTTGTAAGCACCTATTTATAAGCTCCTCTAAACACTCTTGCATAATTCATGAAAAACTAAGACTTTAGCAAAGCCCCTCTAATATTATTTAAAGGATGTATGCTTAGAAAAATCTAGCACTACTGCTTTTAGTAGTATTTTGTACTGCAGTACACAACGGTTTTGCATTTTCCACGTACAATTTGTTTTCTTTCCGAGACATTCTTTTGAGACAAATACAAAGTGCATGTGCGTCACAAGAGGGGGCGTTCTTCGCCCTTCCGCCCACATGAGAGTTTTGGTCTGCTTGCAATATGGAAGCAACATGGAGCTTGCATGAATGTACTCCATTTCTAAATTCGTAGTACTAGTAGTTGATACGTCTCCAACATATATACAATTTTTTATTGTTTCATGCTATTATATTATCAATCTTGTATGATTTACAAGTTTTTGGTTTTCCTGGAAATCCATACCAAACAAAGTCCAAATGCAACAACACTTTTTGACTATTTTTCCTGGACAAAAATATACACTGGAAGCATTGGTAGGAGACCAGACACTCCACAAGGGAGCCACAAGGCAGGGGTGCGCCCTGTAGGGTAGGGCGTGCGCAGGTGCCTTGTGCCCCTATTGTGGCTCCGTTTTCCCTAATTCCAATGTTATAAATTTCCTATTTTCTAGAAACCCTTGGAGCGAGACTGGAAACAATTTTATCACCGCCGCAAACCTGTGTTCTTCCACGATCCCATATGGAGGCCATTTTCATACTCTCTGCTGCCTCCATGATGATGTGTGAGTTGTTCCTACAGGACCTACGGGTCCCTAGCAGTAGCTAAATGGCTCTCGCTCTCTGTCTCTATGATCTTCAATAGGATGATCTCTTCGGGGACCTATTCGATGTAATTCTCGCGGTGTGTTTTTGGGTTCCAATAAACTGTGGGCTTATGATCAGATTATTCATTGAAAGTTATTGAGTCTTTTTCAGATCTATTATGTGTGATTTGATAGCTATGTATGTTTTTCGATCTATGAGTTTTCTGTGGCCATGTGAACGAGCGGATCATCAGAGGGAGTGTTGCGTAGTAGTGGGTTCAATCTTGCGCTATCCTTACTCTATGATAGGAGGGGTTGCAAGGCACGTATTGTATTATTGCTACTAACGATAAAATTACGGGGTTAGAAAATATTGTTTGATCTTACATTTTCTACATTATGTCATCATGCATAAAGCATTACTCTGTTTTTTATGAACTTAATACTTTGAGATGCATGTTGGATAGTGGTCTTGGGGTGGAGCAATAGTAGTAGATACAGTTGCATGGCGGTCTACTTCTCGCGGACGTAATGCCTATATATGAATTATGCCATGAAGAATCATCATAAGTATGCACTTTTGTATCAATTTCCCAACAGTAGTTTATTTATCAAACACCTACACCAAGTAGCAGAATGATTTCCTGCGTCGTTGTCGAGGAGGCTTCACCAAATAACCTAGGTGCCTTCACACACATTTATCAATTTGCCTATTTTATTTTCCTTGCCTTTTGCTTTATTTGTCTTCTTTAAAAAATATTAAAATACCAAAAATACTTGTGCTACCATCTCTGCTTGTGTTGCCATGTGCCTTCTATTTGCTCGTGTCTTCACTTGCTAAAAAATATTGATATGGATTCTTCTCCACTAGCTGGAATTTTCAAAAATTACAATTATGAGAAACCAATTGGTACTAGTGAAAATGTTATTGCTATAATCTCTTTGAAATAAAAGTCGAATTTGAGTGCATTTCCTTATCTCTATGAAGTTTTTCTTGAAAATATGGATTCCGATAATCTTCAGGAAGTGATAGAAGAGGAATGTAATATTTGGTGTGAAGTCCTTGAATGATAACAATGATTGCAATGATGTTAGTATGAATTCTTTGAATATCCATGATGCTAATGTTATGCAAAGCTATAAGCTTGGTGATGCTATGATTGATGAAGATGATATTTGTAGTCCCCCTAGTAATGAAGAAGTTATAAAAGAATTTTTTTATAATGTTAATGATTCAAGTGATGAAGATCAAACACGTGATATTGTTCTTTGTGGTGCACTACTAGAAATACCCATATTTCCGATGGTGAAATGTAATAACCGACGGGCCGTCGGTTATTATAGTAATAGCCGACGGTAGTCTCAATGGCCGACGGTTATTTTCAACTCACAAGTATTACTACTAATAGACGACAATATTCTAGATTGCCCGATGGTGAAAATCCAACTCTCGGGTATTCAATTTAATGCCCGACGGTTCATAGTATTGTCCGACGGTTTTCACTACACCCACGAGGATTAGATGTAATGCCCGACGGTTCATTGTAATATCCAACGGTTTTTGCTACAACAACGGAGATCACATGTAATTCCTGAGATGAAATTTAATATCCAAAGGTGAAAAGAAAAACTCTTATCTATGAGTGAAAATGGCCGACGGTACATGTGTGACACTCAGTTATTTGACAAAATACCCGACGGGTATATGAATAACCGACGGTTAACTTTCACGCTCTGTGATATGTTACATTGGTCAAGATCAATAAAGATGTGGAATGACCGATATTATATTTTGAATAATTTCCGCATAAGACAATTTCCAAGAATTAAGATCTAGCATTGCTATTGTAAGTGCATTCTATGTTATTTTTCAGAACTAATATATAGGTTGCTTAAAATTGATACTAAACAATAAAAATAAGATGGTTAAAAAATGTGCACATACAAAAGTACCACAAAGGACATAGCCCTTGTTAGTCAAGAAGAAGTCATCCACGATCTAACTTCTCCGACGATCCAATTACGTGGCACATGACGTCTTGTCGTGGAGTGCATTGCATGCCTTGAACAATGGTTGGTGGCTCATGGCCCTTACGGTCCTGGTGCTATCATACATACATGCGTACATACATTTAGCCTATATCTATGACCATCTTCGTACCCACATACGCACTACAGACGCATATGCTTGTACATACGCACATACACTAATCTCTATAAAAGCACGCACGCACAGCCTATCCTTTGAGAACCTTCGTGAGACTGAACTGACACATCATCTTCAGGTTGACGAAGTCACCACAGACACATAACGCCTCTTCTCACTGAACGGACATATGCACATCCTACCCCTATGAGCACCTTCGACAGACTGAACCTACACATCATCTTGAGATTGACGAAGTCGCCACAGACGCCCTTGAAGTCGACGGGAATGTCTCCTCCCACCGAACACACCTTGTTGAAGACTTGAAATAAATTCAGAAAAATATGGTCACCAATATCAAGTCTAGAGCTTGAACCCTAGTGGATTAGTGCCATCACAAACAACCTAACCATCTGAGCTACGCTCACCTCGCCATTGTACGTTCTTAATTACGCATCACCGTATGACACATCATATGACGTGAAACTACATCGTACACCAAGACGAGCACATACCGCATTACAATGTTGAAACATGAATAAGTATGAGCTTTAAATATATAAAATATAGTATCTTATAAACCTAATAAAATGGTATTTATAATTAGAAATATTTTTAGAAGTTCGTCCAAAATAAAATAAATATGGTGACATTGGTACTACGACTCAAACAAATATTGTCATTAATTATAGCTCGAACCTCGAGCATTGGTCAACTCGTGGCTTACCATCCGGATGTTGTGAAATAGTAGTATTGGCCTTGCACTAATGTCATTTTTACATGCCGAGTTTACACTTTTTTGGGTACGGATACGGAAGTGGATAGTTGATCCCCTCTCCTTCTCTCATGAAAGGAAAACGCCGCATCAGCTCCTCAGGCTACTCATAGTGGGGAGTATCATATACTAGTATCTTGCATATGATACTAATGTATGATACTACCTTTATAGTGCATAGTATCATAGAGTAGTATCATATATGCTCTTATTTATTGCCATGCATGACACAAAGTAGCATAGCATTTAACATGATACGGTATCTACCTATGTTACCCTAACCCTTTCTCTCTTCTTTAATTCTCTGCCACATCAGCATGTTTGCTATTCCCGAGTGCATGATACCGGCTAAGATACCACCACTATGACCAGCCTCAGCATGTTCCCCACCTCCTTCGCTTAGCGCCACCGGCGGTGACTACATTGGTTCCTCCACTCCCATCCTTGTCCCCACTGGTTCCGTTGTTTAGCTCGTCCCTGCCTCCTCCACCGAACGCCGCCAGCGGTGAGCGCATGCTTCTCCCCTCCCTAATTGCTACCTAATTAATCACATGTTCACTGATTTTCCGTACTTTGGTTTTTGGCTCCTTAACTTTTTTGTTGAAAAATAAATAGCGCCTGCCTCTGCTGAAAATCTCGCGTGCCAAACCAACCAAAATATTCCCGCACACCACCCACCCAACTAAAACACCCTTGTTCTCCGAAACTCCCACGGTCCCCTGAGTCATGATCCTCTTTCAAAACAAACCCACCCTTGTACTCTTATCCAAAACCAATCTAAGGTCGATCGTCGCCTGCTTCCACTCCGATTGGTGCCCAGGCGTCCGTTTGCTTCCACTCCGACGGGTGCCCCAGGCGTTCCTCTGCTTCGTCTGGGATAGTCGGTCAGTCGGCATGCAACGTTCATAGTGGGGCGCCAAGGTATCCCTCTCTTCTCCCCCTCCCTTTCACCTCTCTCCCCATCTCACATCCCTAATTGAATTATAAGTAATGGATTGTGTGTGTGTGTGTGTGTGTTTGTACTTGTACTGCTTGTACATATTTTTCTTATTGCAATTCGCTCTGGGTAGCAATAAATAAATTGTTAGATGAATTTTAATTAGGGCATGACCCATCAACCATGAATCCATGATTCGCTGGCAGTTAGAACTTTCCAAATATCTCTTGCTGTATACTAATTAGTACTGGTTGAGCTTTCACGGCAACTGTATTAGTTAGAAGTTCTCTTACTGTGGTCATATAGTCGATTGCCTCGAAATTCTCTGAAATATTATCTTGTGTCACCAATCTCTGAAGTAGAATGCTTGAATATATGTCTTCTAGAAGGAATATTTGGAGTAAGCAACCTTATATTTTTTATAAAAAAAACTATTATTTCATGAGGCAATCATATATGTCATATGCTAGCAGGAATTTGAACTTTAATATATTTCAGTTCAGAGATATGCAAGTAACCTTCTTCAGTCCAGTCAAAGCACATACTAACAAGTAATGTCATAATGTGGAGGCTTTGAATTTGTTATAGCTTGCTATCTAAAACATATGGACGTTGGACCTGAGGCTAACTTCTATATTGGATGGTCCGAATTGAGTTGCTGCATATACATCAACTATTACTCTAACATGAAACTAACCTTGTTGTTTCTTTCTACTTGATTTATGAGTACCATGGTTCAGTTCCTCTCTACAATTTTCGTTTTACCCATACAAGCATGGAAACATTATATTCGTATATAAGATCAATGCTACAATAGCTCCAAGTTATTAGGAACTTGGCTGAATTGTCTCTTAAAATCTGAAACAGCTAACTGTACTTCTCTTTCTTTTGCTAAAAATTACAGAGTTCCACTTGTTTTTTGATTAGTGAGACAGTGACCATGTGCATCCCTAAACCTGAGATTGTGGTTCAGTTTATTTTGCTTCTACTGCACACCTAAACCAGAAAGTGAGCATGTCTGTATTTACAAAGCAACATTGTAGTAGCTCTAAACTTCCAAGAGCAAAAGTCTAATGCATTTTCAAGGCTGTATAGTTCAGAATGTGCAGTCAACAATCAAAATATTTGCTAGACAATCATTTATACTCTTCTCTGACCATGATTAATATCATGTTACTAATCCCTTACCTTTCCCATCTCTTCCCCACTGCCTTGGCTCATCCAGAATTAGATAGACAAGCCATCTGTGAAGCAGTAGGTAGAATGCAACATGGCGTGTTGGTATTTCGCTCACCAAGCAACAATTCACTTTTGAACAATTCAGTTTGGTTCTTGTAGGTCAACTAAATTCAAGTACAATACATTGTACTTCATCCCTCTTACAACTATAGTATTATCATTTCTTAGGGAATGTGAAGCAAGACTGGAGGGTGGCCAGGTGGGAGATGACATCTATGTGGAAGGTGATGATCATCCATATTGGCACTGAGTAATATGATAACTACGGCGATGACGGTGATGAACTTGACGATTTCTTCAAGTAATGCAACAAAGAGAAGTTCTGAAGTTTGTGGCAAAAGTTGCATGTGCAAAATATTTGTATAGGTTACTATTTTGTTTCGCATTCCACAATTTCAAGATGCATCAATATGGTCAATGTAATTTGGATGCAACTAATTAGGCATGTGATACTTATCAGGTTATGCTAAATATAACATTATGGTCTTTTGTGATGTGTGTGTGTTTGCGCGCGCTTCTCAGATGTATTTCAAATGCCAATATTCTGAAATGCTACTGTTGTGAATCTCACTTTCCTATTGTGCAAGACCCCTCGGTTAAAGCAATGCATGAGGGGTCACTAATGCCATACGCGAATAATAATTTGGCGGTGTACACCAGACTCTCAAATAAAAGAATCCCCGAAGGGGTGTATCAAGTTGGCAAACATATTATTTGAGAGTTTGGTTCTACTCATGGTAATAACAAACCCCGTCAGGTGAAATATACCGTCGACCATTATGAAAACCGACGGTGGGCAATTACTGTTAGGAATGATATACCCGACGGGTAACCCTTGACTATAAGTGTCGTCTAGTTATTGCGAGACGCCTGGAAACCAACACATAGCTGATGGCACACCGTCGGCTTGTTACCATGGGCGAAAGTATTAGTCGACTGTATCTTCAGCTATTAGTGTAATGGCCAACGAAGCATAGCCGAGGGGAGATGGCCGACGGTGAACCGTCAGTTATAAGGACATCCGACGGTGAACTCAAATATCCGATGGTAATTCAACCGTCGGTTAAAAGGGGTTTTCTGGTAGTGCGTGACACTATAGGCACTATTGAAGATGATTTTGTTATGCCTACTACTTATTGTAATGATCATGATTGCGGAGACAATTATGATGCAACTTTTGAACTTGGAAAAAAATAGCCTCATAATTAATCCATTATTGACGGTAAAATTTGCAACACTATTGACAGTGGGTTTGGAAGAGTCTCAACATTAAGTAAAAAGAATCCCACTATTTTGGAGAACACTCAATCTTATGATTTTTTTTGATAAAAGTGGGTTTGGAGAGGTCATGAGTTTAGTTGATATTAATCCCACTATGTTGGAAGATTATAATTTTTTATGCATGTGGATCACAAAGAGAATATTTTATATGATAGCTATACTATTGAGTTTGATTATGATACTACATGTAATTATTTTGAGAGAGGCAAGTATTGTTATAAAAATCTTCATGTTACTAAATTGTCTCTCTTTATATTAAAAATGTTAATGTTTCCTTCTTCCTTGCATAAGCTAGATTTTTCTTGCCTTGATAATTTCTTTACTTATAAGATTCCTATGAATAGGAAGTATGTTAGACATAAATGTGTTTGCTACACTACAAAAAAAGACACATCTATGACAATATGGTCCGGACGAAAACTTTTTTCTCTCATGGATGTGACACTTTCATGATGATAATTGTAACAAAAACGCATATCATCATAGAAATGGTGGGCTCCTACTTCTATGACAAAAATTTATGACAGAAATGGTTTTTCTGTCCTAGGCGGGTGATGAGTGGATTTTATGCACAATTTTTAGAGTATATTTTAGTGCCAAAATCCCTCATATCATATCCCTATCAGTTAGAAAGACCAAACAAAATGGTGAAGTTCCAACATCGCATGAAAAAATTGGATCATTCCCTCTACAACTAGAGCAGCTGACCATTTCGGACATTATCATAGACAAGAATCATGCATGTCCATGTCCCCAACGCATAGTTTTCGGTATTTACTTGTTTTACCAAGTTCGTTGCACACTTTTTATTTTTATTTAGTTTCTATTAGTTTTCCTTTGTTTCATGGTCTTTGTAGGTGTGTTGACATGTTCATGGACTTGGGACGTCAAAAGATACAAGGTGGGGATAAAACCAGAGAAGTTTCAGGCACCTGATCAAGGCCGTTTGAAGAGTTTGATAATTTGACATTTATCAGAGTCTCCAAAAGGAAGAACCAAGGCCACTGATGCATCGAGCTTTTCCTTAGCAATCGAACGATCCCAAGAACGTCAAAATCGGAGTTCGTCTGAAGAAATGGCGACCAAAATACGAAACCACCCCGAAGTTACAAATGGTATGATGGTCTTCCATACGAGCATAACCGCTCGTTTGGGCGCTCATATGACCTTCGGGAAGCTCTGAAAATTGTCCAGAACTTACCGATGTTACTCCAATTTCGTCCCCATTTTTTCCTACGGGATACTTTATGACCAAGGCTGGTATTGGACGTGGATTTGGCTCCCCTTGAGCCCTTGAATGAAAGGGAGGAGGCTAGAGCAACAAAGGACAACCAAGGAGGCCTCCCATATGAAGATCTCCAACACTAGCCGCCGTCTCATTCCATCTCTATCCTCCACAAGTCACATCTACAGCCACCACACCTCCATTGCAGAAACTCCACCACAGAGAGAAGGGCCATGCCAAGGAAGAAGGAAGGGAGGAGGTGCCTCCACGTCAGCGCCGACCGGAGGGCCTGCGCCCTATTCATCACCGCGCCATTTCTCCCTCCATCTCTAACTTTATCTTGACTTGTAACTCATCCCTAATCTCTATGTACTCCATCACCATGTTTGAGTAATCTATTAGTTCTTAAGGGAATAAGATGAACTCTAGTATGTGCTAGTACTGATTGTCTTGCACGATATGATGTCCTCTTTACATGTTGATGTTAGTAGTCTTCTTGATGTTGGGTGAAGTCGACCATCCAACATATGCCAATTTTGGACGGAAGGTTATTACTGTTGGCGAACCACGTGGTTGCGGAGGTGGGTGACGAGATTGGTCCCATTTCCCTTCGTAACGGACTGTTGCAGTAGGGGGTAAAATGGAGACCACTTTGGCTGCGTCCACCGGGACCTTTTCCCATTATTTACCGTTTGTTAACCAGAGTGGGGAAGAACGATGGTGGCGTATGTGATATGGGTCTGCAGCGTGTATGCACGTATCTGTACCGGATCTGCCCACAAAGAGAAACATGTAAAGTGGCTTAGTGTTGGTAGAACGTACGAGTAGTGATGATTCTAAATTCCTGAAAACACTCTTATTACTCAAGAGCCACCCCTTTACTTTACCCATTGTTTTATTTATATTTTTACCTTCGCATAGTTGTTTAGTTAAAACGACCCTTGTCATTGTTTCTGTTAGCAATCAACGAATAGACTATTTCCAGATAATGCTTTGGGTGCGAACGTAGGCACGTAAGTGACGACATAGCACCATGGTTGGTAGTTACCTGTGCACCATCGCTCCCTGTGGGATCGGCCTACTCTACAAACCGTGAATGCAATAGCCATGTGCCCTTGCAGCTCATCAACGGGCCGGAGGCAGACTGATACGTCTCCAATGTAACTATAATTTTTTATTGTTTCATTCTATTATGTTATCAATCTTGGATACTTTATATGGATAGATATGTTATTTTATATCATTTTTTGGAACTAGCCTATTAACCAAGGGCCCAGTGCCAGTTCCTGTTTTTTTGCGTGTTTTTGACTTTTCATAAAATCAATACCAAACGAAGTCCAAACATGATGAAACTTTACAATGATTTTTTCTGGACCAAAAGAGGCTCTAGAAGGTTCAGGAGGAGGCCAGAAGATGTACGGGAGAGTCACGAGCTCACCCGGCGCGCCCTGGGGTGTAGGGCGCGTCCCCCAGAGCTCGTGGCTCCCACACAACTTTGTTTGACCTGATTCCACCTCTATAAATTCACATATATTCCCAAACCAACAGAGACACCCGAAACATTTTTTCCGTCGCTGCAAGCCTCTATTTTTCCGCGATCCCATCCGGAGGCCTTTTCTGGTACTCTGTCGAAGGGGGAAACAATCATGGAGGCATCTACATGAACCTTGCTGCATCCATGATGATGCGTGAGTAGTTCGCCACAGACCTACGGGTCCATAGCTAGTAGCTAGATGGCTTCTTCTCTCTCTTTGATCTTCAATACCATGTTCTCCTCCACCTTCTTGGAGTTCTATCCGATGTAATCTTCTTTTGCGCTGTGTTTGTTGGGATCCAATGAATTTTGGGTTTATGATCAGATTATTCATTGAAAGTAATTGAGTCTTTTCTAAATTTATTATGCATGATTGTTATAGCTTTGTATTTCTCTCCGATCTATCCATTTGGTTTGGCCAACTAGATTGACTTATCTTTAGTGGGAGAGGTGCTTTGTAGTGGGTTTAATCTTGCGATGCTCTATCCCAGTGATAGAAGGGGACAAGACACATATTTATATTGTTTCCATTAAGGATAAAACAACGGGGGTCTGAACATATAGCTTGTCTTACTTTGTCTACATCATGTCATCTTGCTTAAAGCGTTGCTCTGTTTGTCATGAACTTAATACCATAGATGTATGCAGAAGTCGATCGATTGGTGGAATAATACTAGTAGATATAGAATCATTTCGGTCTACTTGTCACAGACGTGATGCCTATATACATGATCCTTGCCATGAATAACATCAAAACTATGCGTTTTCTATCAACTGCCCGATAGTAATTTGTCTACCCACCATATGCTATGTGTCCAAGAGAGAAGCTCTAGTGAAAACTATGGCCCCCGGGTCTATTTAATCATATTGCTAAAACCAAAATACCTTGATGCAATTTATTTACTTTCTTTTTTACTTTTATTTTATATATCTATCACTATCTGAATTAATCCTTGCAAGTAACGAGTTCAAGGGGATTGACAACCCTCTTGCCTACGCTGGGTGGAAGTGTTTGCTTTTGTGTGTATAAGAGCTGACAACGAGAATTTGCATGGTTCTCCTATTGGTTCGATAACCTATGTTCTCATTGAGGGAAATACTATCCGCTACTATATTGCTTCACCCTTCCTCTTCGGGGAAAATCCCAACGCAGCTCACAAGTAGCACGAACCTGCATGACACTCTTAGTGTCGTCCATGACGTAAAAATCATGGTAGAAGTGAGGGCTAGAAATTTTTCGGGGATTTCCAGGTTACGGTGGGCAATCGGTGGGTGGTCGGCCCGAGCGATGCAGTGTGGTTTGCGCGTTTCTCTCGTATGTGCACGTGTGTGAGCCGTTCGCTAACTGAACTCGAGCAAGTCGTTCGCTTATCGAACTCGATCGATTGATCCCTCGCCTGCTTACTGAACCCGAGCGATCGATCCCTCACACTACACTAAAGCCGAGCAATCCCTTGCTTATTTAACACGAGCGATCGATCCCTTGCACTACTATTGAACCCAAGCGATTCCTTCGCTGCTTACTGAAGCCGAGCGATCCCTCTCGCACTATGTATTGAACCCGAGCTATTCCTTTGCTGCTTACTAAAGCTGATATATGCTAGCGAGACTCATGCGCTTACGTATTTTGCTGGCCTGATCAATGAGCCCCCGAACGAGATGCGAGTTGGCCTAGCCGGTTGGTTGCCTATCGATAGATGAACATTCCTCGTTGATGTCGTGCGTGCGATATGTAGATCGTGTCAAAACTTGCATCGATCGAGCCCCTAATAAGCCTCCAACGTATCTATTAATTTTTATTGTTTCATGCTATTATTTTATCAATCTTGTATGCTTTATACACCATTTTCTATCAATTTTGAGAACTAACATATTAACTCAGTGCCCAGTTCCAGTTGATGTTTTATGCGTGGTTTGAGTTTTTCGAAAAATCTGTACAAAACGGAGTCCAAACGCAATGACACTTTTTGATGATTTTTCTGGACCAAAAGAAGACTTGGAAGCTTCAGATGGAGACCATATGTTGCACGATGGAGCGACAAGGTGCGCCCCCACCCTTTTGGTGCCCCTCTAGGTCCTTTCCATAGCCTCTTGGTCCTATAAATTCACATATATCCCAAAAACCTTAAGGGAGCACCAAAAAACAAAATCCATTGCCGCAAGTCTCTCTTCCTCCGCGATCCCATCTAGAGGCCTTTCCCGGTACTCTGCCGGAGAGGGAATCCATCATGGAGGCCGTCTTCATCAACCTTGTTGCCTCCCACATGACGTGTGAGTGGTTCCTACAGGATCTACGTGTCCATAGTTGTAGCTAGATCTCTCTCTCTCTCTCTTGTTTGATCTTCAATACAATGACCTCTTCCGAGACATGTTCCATGTATTCTTTGTGGTGTGTTTGTTGGGATTCGATGAATTGTGAGTTTATGTTCAAATTATTCATTGAAAGTAATTGATCCAAAGATTCATTTTGTGTGATTTCATGTAGCTATGTATGCTTTCCGACCTATAAGTTTGCTTTGGCCAAGTAGATGAGTAGATCATCAGAGGGAGTGATGCATCGTAGTAGGTTCAATCTCGCGGTGTCCTCACTATATGACAGGAGGAGTAGTGTCACAACCCTAGTTTACCATTGCACTTGGTTTAGTTATGAGTGTTGCATCATGATTCAGTTTTTCTTAAACTTGAAATGGGGATTGTCAAAAAACCTAGCACTTCATTTGAAACTAACTCCAACAGCTAAAATTTTCAATGAATCCCAAATGGCCTTCACAAATGTTCATCATTTTTTATAAATGTTGGAACCAAAGGTGATGCACATTTAACAAAGTCATGTGGTATTTCTAATAAACCAAAAATGCATCTGAAAATGACCTTTAAATTGCAACAAATATTTTAGTAGCTTCAAAATTTCTGAAACATGTTGTGGGACTTGGCTATATTATACTTATACCTAGAATTATTTTCAGGAATTTTTCTTTTGGTTCAATACCTAAAACATATTGAAACACACGGCCAAAATAGAAAACAGAACTAAAATTTAAAAAGGAGAAAAGCTAGGCGAAGCCCACTGGCCGGCCTAGCACTGTTGGCATGTGCCAGTCGTCCCTAACCTCTGCTAGTAGGCAGAGGCGAGACAGGGAACGGCGCTTGCCGGCCGAGCGCCACGCGAGCTGCCTGCCTACCTCTCTCCCGCGCCAGCGCGATGGGCGGGATAGGCTCGCGAGAGCCGTCCCGATCGAGCCATCGCCTCGCCATTCGCCCCTCTACCTCTCCCTCGCCTCTGCCCGCCATGGTCGTCGCACCCGCAAGCTCTCCACCATCGTTTGCGTAGCCACAACGTTCCCCTCGCCTCCCCGACGTGTCTCCGCGCTCCGCCTTGACCCACTGATCCTCTTTGTCGAGCCACGCTTCGCCGGAAACCCCCGAACACCGCCAGCGACCCCATCTTCAACCTTCGGCAACCGAGATCATCGTCGCTACTCCGTCCGCACCAGGCCGTCCCCGAGCCCGCTGAGCGTCCTGCCACAACCGTCGTGAGCTCCTACTCCTAACCCCTCTCCACCCCGCGTCGTTTGCTATCTCTAGCCGCCGATTTCAACAAGCCCCAGGAGTTCCGCCGTGCGATCTCGACGCTGGCGCCACTCAGGTTCCCCTATGGTCCGTCTAACGGGTCCGTCGGGTTCATGAGCTCGCGTAAATGATGTAGGTAGCAAGAACGCCTCACCCCGGCCACCACAGCTTCGGACCCCGAGCTCATCCGAGCTCTGGCATCTGCAAGGGTCATCGCTGGCAATGATTCCGATCATGCCAAGCAATGGGATTGGTCCTGTTGGATGCGCACGAGCGTGCACATACCGTAGGTGCCATCCGCCACAAGTTTTGGTCGCCGGAGCGGCGTTTCCGACGCCTCCGCTGCATCTGGATGCTGCCGGCGGCTAAACGCCAGCGGGTCTGACCCATTTGGCCAGGGTTTGACCTCCCCTGGGTCAATGACATGGGGGCCCAACACCCTGACACGTTTAGTTTAACTTTAAACATGGGTTAATTAAGCTAATTAACCCTGCTTAGCTAACTAAGTCACTGACAAGTGGGACCCGCTGGTCAAGTTTGACCTAGAACGGTCAGTTGACCCACTCACATCACACTGATGTCATGCTGGCGTAGTAATCCTATTTGTGGATTTAATTTAATTCAAAACAATTAGAAAGTTCGAGAAATTGTTATAAACTTCAAAAATTCATAATAAATCAACCATAAGTCAGATGGAAAAGATTTATATATGAAAAATGATCAAATAAATCCAATCTATCCATTCGTACTATTTCCATGCATGTCAGAAGAAGTTAAACCTGCTGATCAGGTCAAATGAATTAACGGGTATTTGAAATACCACATTTGAAGTTTGGATTTGAATCTTTGATTCAAACCAGTTTCAACCAATTTGTTAGCAGATGCATTAGCTCATCCAATATCATTTTGGCATGTCATGAACATGCATCATATTGTTGCACTTGCCATGTATTAATTGCTCCTTCGGTATTGTCTCCGCGGTAGGTTATGCTTCCGAGGATACCCACAAGTATCCAACTGAAGGGCAGTACCCTGCCACCGACCTGCAAGGCAAGCAACCCCTTTTGAACATTCCGATACAATCCCATTCTCTCGCTCCTACTCTCATTTATTGCATTAGAGCAACAAATTTTAACAGTTACCAGTTTCGGTAGTTGAACCCGTTTGTCAGGGATATTACCCCGCGGTATAACCCGGCCGAAAGTATGACCCGACCAGGACTTGGCGACTCACTGGTGACCCGGTCGAGACGTGGCGGTTCATTGGTGACCCGGCAGGTGGGTCAGACGAGCAACAAGGCCCAAGGCCCAGCGTGTAAGCCGGCGCAAGGCGGCTCACAAGAGAAGGCCCAAAGGAGAGAAAGGATTCCCTTACAAGGAACAAAGACCCGGATTAGGATTCAAGAGAGACTAGTCCTAATCCTACTCCTAGTAGGACTCTACATGTAAACTCACCTTTTCCACTTATATAAGGAGGGGTAGAGCACCCCTAGAGGGACAAGTTCAAGTCATTAGACATAGACAGATTAGAGGCTCTCGAGATTAGAGATAGCAACCCTGCACCCTTGTAATCGAGATCATCCTCATCATCAATACAGACAAAGCAGGACGTAGGCTTTTACCTCCATCGGAGGGGCCGAACCTGGGTAAACTCGCGTCTCTCGATTCCGACCAACCCCTCTCAAGCCGCCACAAAGTTGCGATGGCCTCACACCCAAGTTCTCTCACGAGGACATCTTGCCGTGACAAAACCACGACAGTTGGCGCCCACCGTGGGGCTACGCATGGTGGTATTGTGTTTTTGGAGGGATCTCTTCTAGGGATCGAGATGCTCACTATCAGAAAAAGGAAAGCAAAGTGGTTGCAGACGGATCTTCGTCGACAACTCCAGATGAATTCGTCGTGGAATCTTGTTGGATAAACCGGCGTAACAATCCAACGAAACTTCAACAGAGACTGCTTCGATCTGTTTTTGCACCGACACTAGTACACGACGTCAATCGACCTGTACAAGATATAGGCGATCCGTCGTCTGCACGGCGCCCGCCTTTGCGTCATGCGTTATTTGAAGCCCAGGAATCAATCAGATCCTCCAGAATATGTCACACCTTTCTATGCCATCTAGCAGCAAGCCGTCAGATCAGTCAAAAAATCCACGAAACAGAGCCCGTGTGCGATGCAAAAACGTCAAGAAAGACGTTGCGTTTTGGTATCGTATGCCGAAGCCAAATATCAGTCAGCGAACAGAGACACCACCGGTCATCTGAAATTTTCGGCGACCGTTTCTCCTCTGGACGAGACCTAATGAAGACCAATACATGCATACACATAGATCAATTATTTACTTACACAAGGAACAAGGGTTACTACCGGTTCTTCACCACGTCAAAGACAAAAACAAGGGACAAAGGAGGAGCAGAGAAGAAGTCATGCATCCATCCATCGCGCGTGGCCAGAGAAGGACCAATGCCCGCACCCGTCCATCGCAGCCTCTCTCCACGTCGCTTCGCCTCGCCGCACTCGGGCCGGCTCTACATCGCCTCGCCGCCGTGGCCGTACCTTGAGCCGGCCCTCTCCGAGGACTCGCCCCGCTGCGCCGGCTCCATCCCCGCAGCTCCACCTCGCCTCGCCTCCCCTGAGCACGAGACAAAAAACAACGAGAGGGAGTCGGATCCGAAGTGAAAAGAAGACAGAAAGATAAAACAGTCCGACCCGGACTCGATCCCTCCACCATGGCTCCTCTCCGCCATGACTCGCCTCTCCGGCCATTGCCGCGTCTGGGCGGCTCCGCCACACTCCGACTCTAATTCCGCCGGCGCTCGCCACCGCCACTATGGCTCGCCTCCGACACGGATCGTCTCACCTCGAGCCGCCCTTCGACCGCACTGGCCGGCTCCGCCACCACGCCCGGTGGTTTCAGTCCGCCCCTGTCGGGTAGCGTCGCTTTTCCTCGCCTCCTGGTCTGCTGCCACAAGTCGCCTGGCCTGTAGTTGCGCCGGCCTCGCTCCTCCGCTCCTCCGCTCCTCGGCTCCCGCACCTTGAGCCGTCGTGCGCCGACTCCGCTCCGCCGCTGCTCCCCCGCGCTGCCAGCCCCGGCCTCCGTCCGCGCGCCTCGCCCCCGGCGGCTCTGCCCCGCCTAACACTCCACGCCGAGTCACCCCGGCCCCCAACGCGCGCCTCGCCCGTGGCCGCCGGCTCCGCGCCCGCTGCACCTGGCCAAGCTGACGGCCCACGCCGGCTCGGGCTCCTTCCCGCGGCCGGATTTGCTCCGCCTCGCCCCGCTGCCGCTGCTCCCGCCTCGCCCGCTCGCTGCTCGAGCCGCCGCCCCACGTCATGCCCGCCGGCTCTGCCGTGCCTCATGAGCCGGCCACCGGCTGCCGCACCGCCGGCTTCCCGCCGCCGCCAGCTCCGCGTCCGCGCATCTGACCGGCCGCCGGCTCCCCACTGCCGCCAATTCCGCCAGCCTCGCTGTTCTGCCCCGCCGCAACTCTGTGCGGTCGGGTGGAGGATAAGGAAAGGGAGGGAGGTGGGGGCCAGTAGGATGAGGTAAAAAAATCAGAGGTGGGGCCTGGTTGGATGAAGGATAGTCCGATTACATCCGCACACGGATCATCTGTAGTTTTCTACAAAGATCATCAGGTGATATGTATTTCATCTATTTTTTAGTACATATTATTTTCTGTGAAGAACAGTTACTTTGGCCTGCAATATTTTCCGCAGGACAATTACTCAAGTGGCATCATACCGCGGAGATGGAGCGCATGACAACATCGTTATGTACTGGTGTTCGTCTGTGGCGCGTTGCTCAGTAGACGCGCGCAAGCCGCCGCTGCCGTGGCCCGGTTTACATCAACACGTCAGTACCGCGTACGCTCACCCGCCAGTATGAGCCGCCCAATGAGTGCGGCAAGCCGCCGTAGCCACGACATGGTTTTCACCAACAACGCCACGATCGTCTCTGGCGACCGCACCGGTTTACAACGTCGCGGCCGTTTCTCGCGACCGCGCCGTCTTCAAACGCCGCGGCTGACTTCTACGTCTACATGAACATGTCAGGGGCTGCATACACCAGTACGAGCCGCCCAACGGACGGTTCTGAATCGCCGCCCTGCGGACCAATCTACATTGACATATCGGTGCGGTGTTCGCCTGTATGAGCCGCCCGACGGACAGGCGCACAAGTCACCGCCGCTACAGTTTGGTTAACTTCAACAACCAGCCGGGACGAACCATCGACCGAATTATTGAAACAATTCATACGGGATCATCTATAACCCGCCACGGTTAACCTCAACCTTCAGTGGAGACTCTTAAGCCACCTCTTCGAGTCGACTTAAGATTCGGGGGCTACAGACATGGCTCGACACATTTGGTCATTTTCAACGAGAACCCCGGGTCATTGCAAGGAAGTTAACTTGGTTCCGAGGGCTACTACATTATTGGCGGAACAATTAAAAGTCGTCCAAGAGGACAAACCGCCATGATGCACCATTCAAACATGGGTGCCCAGATTTATTGGATCATCATAAAGTCACTTGGAGTTTCTGTCGTTTCTTCAAAAAAGATGGCGGCTTACAAGATGGTGCAAAAGTTGACTCCGTCAACAAGGTCACTTGGGGGCTTCCAACCCACCGGGTTTAGCTTACACACCCTCTTGATCGGCTCTTCAGCCACCGTAAGGCCGGGTTGTATACCCAAAAGTTGACTCCGTCAACAAGGTCATTTGGGGGCTTCCAACCCACCGGGTTTAGCTTACACACCCTCTTGATCGGCTCTTCAGCCACCGCAAGTTCGAGTTAAACCTGCCTGTATGCTGCTGCTGCTCCGCTAGGTGACCCGCCGAACTCTTACCAGTTAATCTCGACTAGAGACCCTGAGCTGTTCAAAGTATTTGACAGTCAGTCTCACTAGAGACCCTATACTGGTCAAGGTTAAACCGGCGGCTCTTGTCACGTGAGGGCCGGCTTACGGAAAGCGAGGATAAACTCACCCATCTGATGCATACTCTCCGCTATGTGGCCCATTCGTACTCTTAAACAGTTACTCTTTTAAAGACCCTGCACTGTTTAAGGTTCAAACGACGGATTTATGTCACGTGAGAAGTAGCTTATGGGCCCGGGGGGTACTCATGCCCTGCTGCGCCTCTCTATGGTTCGTTGTACTCTTACCAGTTAATCTCGACTAGAGACCCTGAGCCGCTCAAAGTATTTGACGATCACTCTCACTAGAGACCCTGTACTGTTAAGAGTTCAAACAACGAATTTATGCCAGGAGAGCCGGCATATGAGTTTTCGAAAAGAAAAAAAAAGAGAACAAAGCTTGAGTCATACATTGCAACTTGCATTACATCATCCTGCATTGCATCATCACATCATGCATCATCATACATGCATATCCATATTTGTTTATGCTGCGGAAAGCCAGTCACCAAACCGGGTTACATTGTACCCTCTGCAAGGAACAAATAGATCTTTCATAGCCAACATGGCTGGATCTTCATCATGGTTTATCATAACCAGTATTAAATGATTGGGTTTTTTTCAAGCCAGCTTGGAAAATTGATTATTCTTGAAGAGCCGCCCTATCAGATATAATGCCGTGTCATTTAATTGACCGGCTATTGGATTTCTTCAACCAGTGCTCTGTAGTATACTACATCACTCATGGATTTCTCAAACATATATTTGCCGGGTTGCACCGCAACCACGAGCAGGGATTTCATTTCAAAGACAAAGGAATTATTCCGGGATATTCATACCGGGTTATATTGCAACCATGGTCAAGGATTCATTTCAAATCAGATCAAATATCAGTTCAAGAGAACTTCCGAAGTGCATTATGATGGGCTATTCTCATATAGTCCCAAGTCGCTGCAGGCGTGCGACCCGGCACTTGGGGGCTACATCATGTGATGTTTTTCTTTTCAAAGGAGAAGTGGATATAAGTCCCGAGTCGCCACAGGCATGCAACCCGGTCCTTGGGGGCTACACCAGCCGAAGCTTTATAAAGTATAAGACAGTTACAAGTCCCAGGCTGCTGCAGGCAAGACAACCTGGCACTTGGGGGCTACACAATCAAAGATATTATTGCAAAGCACCAAGTCATCATGGATAAACTTGGAGCTTGGGGGCTAAAGGTAATATGGAGATAACAATAGCAGGACATTTTTAAGCTATCAAATTTTGAGTGAGCTAGGTCTCATTTCTTCATGGAGCTGAAGCGTTGGAAGACCGGCTCTACATCAGATGGATTTTCATCCCAATATTTTTATCAAATCAGCCGGAGTCTAGTTGTTTGACCCGGCGTCACCAATAATCATGACCCGGCATTATCAAAAGATCATAACCCGGCAGAGTTTATATAAGCAACCCGGCTTCACAAGTTGAAGAGTATTGGAGGCCGACTCAATGGCATATGGGTGTTGTATTCCCAATATTTTACTTCAAAGGACACTAACAAGCAAGATGATTGAGAAGACCGCTCGTTCATATGAAGAAGAAACCCGGATTTTCAAGGAGCTGCTTCATTAAGCCGGCCAGTGGAGCGAGCCGGTCACTTAACAATTTATTCTTATTTCAGGAGCTTAGCATGAATAAATTCAAGCTAACCTGGGGGCTAATGTCAGGGATATTACCCTGCGGTATAACCCGGCCGAAAGTATGACCCGGCCAGGACTTTGCGACTCACTGGTGACCCGGTCGAGACGTGGCGGTTCATTGGTGACCTGGCAGGCGGGTCAGACGAGCAACAAGGCCCAAGGCCCAGCGTGTAAGCCGGCGCAAGGCGGCTCACAAGAGAAGGCCCAAAGGAGAGAAAGGATTCCCTTACAAGGAACAAAGACCCGGATTAGGATTCAAGAGAGACTAGTCCTAATCCTACTCCTAGTAGGACTCTACATGTAAACTCACCTTTTCCACTTATATAAGGAGGGGTAGAGCACCCCTAGAGGGACAAGTTCAAGTCATTAGACATAGACAGATTAGAGGCTCTCGAGATTAGAGATAGCAACCCTGCACCCTTGTAATCGAGATCATCCTCATCATCAATACAGACAAAGCAGGACGTAGGCTTTTACCTCCATCGGAGGGGCCGAACCTGGGTAAACTCGCGTCTCTCGATTCCGACCAACCCCTCTCAAGCCGCCACATAGTTGCGATGGCCTCACACCCAAGTTCTCTCACGAGGACATCTTGCCGTGACAAAACCACGACACCGTTCCTCTGCATGACCTATCATTGTCACAGTAAATAGCTAAACCAAGCAACCAAGCATACCTGGTAGATGCTTGAGCCATGTTGTGCATTACCCCTGCTATGCTTGCTATGCTTAGAGTTGTGTCAGGTCTAATTCATATGGGTGATGAACCGGAGTGAAATGAATGAGTTCTGATGATGAGAGTTAAATGTTGAACCCGTTTTGGTAAAGGTAGCGATGAGAGGTCATGTAGGAGTACATGGCGGGTTGTCTCATTGGAGCCACTCATAGGAACTGAGTTCCGTGTATGTGATCCAAGACTAGCTACTACCACATGTTGGGCCCTGAAATATACCCTGCTCGGCTTATTGATCACCTAGTGGCCTGTCCATGAGTTGCAAGTAGTTTCTGGTGTTTATAGACTATGATGGCGGACTTGCGTAGCGCTGACCTTAGGGGTGGGCTATGACGCGATAGGCAAGTGGCACGGTGTACCAAGTGGCACCTGAATGGTGGGCTTGGAACCCTTCTCACATCGTTTGAGGCTATAGCGGAAACTTCGGCCGGACTTCCGGGCGGGTTCAGTCTCAAGTAAGCGATAAACCTGGACTAGGGTCTTGTGTGGTTAACGGTCGTGGTCGACGCCCTCACCGGGCTTCCGCTTGAAGGTTTCCAAGATGCATGACGTGCATATGGTGATAAGTGGTGGGAGCGTGTGTGAAGAAGTACACCCCTGCAGGATTATCAAACTGTTCGAATAGCCGCGTCCTCGGATATGGACTACTTGGAAACTTATGTTGTTCATAGAAAACTTTAAATGGTTACTCATAAAAGTGTCAAGACAAGTGTGAGTACCATGGATGGCACTCTCATAGGAAGATGGGAGAGGATCCATGGTAGTGTATTGTTGTGGTGATTAGTGGAAACGTGTGCGCTATCTCATCTTACTCAAACTACTAGTAGTCGTAGTACAGGATAGCCAAGAGTCAAAGCTGGCTTGCTGCATGAAACCCCACAACCCCCCCCTTCTTGATACATATGCATGAGTAGCTAGATTTGATGTAAGACTTGTTGAGTACTTTCGTACTCACGTTTACTTAATAAACTATTGCAGAGGAGGCCCATGATCCATCTGGTGTGTTCTTTCTATACATCGACGATGTTGAGTAGCTGGTATCCTAGCTACGATCTGGCCCCTCAGAAGGGGATTGTAGATAGTCAGGTCACGTGTTTTTTTATGTTTTCAACTGTCTGTACTCAGACAGCTTTACGCTTCCGCATGTCTTGTATGACTTTGAGTATGACTTGAGTGTTGGGTCATGTGACCCCTTCCTGTATGAACCTATTATGTAAGGCTCTATGAGCCTTTTAAATAAATGTTGTGTTATAAAGTTTTGTTGTGGTGCCATGTTGTATCTACGCATGTTGTGTATACGTGTGACGCGCATTGGTATGTGTGAGATTCGACACATAGTTGTGTGCCTATGGTAGCCTTCTTTACAGGGAAATGACTCTTTGTGCTTCCACTGAGCCCTGGTAGCTTGGTACTGCTTCGGACACATTGATTGACCGGCATGTATCTTCTTTGTTGTTGTGTCTGTCCCAACAGGGAAATGTCACACGGTGCAATGAAGTCCATGTAGCCTATTGTGACTCATCTACACACGTTGATGATAGAAATGTCACACGGTGTAATGGAGTCTGTGTAGCTTGCTATGACTCGTCTACACACGCTGATGATCGACGCCTGCATTGATGGGTTATGTATGTCTGTTCCTATACGGTTGTGCCACTTGGGTCTATAACTAGTCATGTCGACCCTGGTTCTTTGACATATGATTGATAGCGGCAAATTCATTTACATGAGCCAAAAGGCGCAAACGGTCCCTATTGGAGATATGCCCTAGAGGCAATCATGTATGATGATATTTCCTATGTGTTTATGAATAAAGGTAGTCCTTGGATATTATCAATGATGTGTATTAACAAGTACGTGACTTGTTTGTGAGACTATGCATTGTATGATGACTGTCCTAAATGGTCCCTACTCGAAAGGGTTGTGTGGACGTACAGCCAGTTAGGCTAGCATATGACACGATGGATGGTCCGGTCTCACTGACCATGTAGCATTGGATGCTAGACGGATAATATGGACTCAGAAAGATCTGGTTGGATTCGACTTGGTCGGATCCAAGTCGAGATAAGTTCTGAGTTGGACAGACCCGATTATGAGACGCAGTGATAGGTCATCTGTGAGTCTCTAGTACAACATACATTCTATGTCCTAAGACCTGAGCCGACGCATGTACTCGGGATGGTGATAGACCTGCTTTGGGCCGACCAAATGCTACTCCGTAACTGGGTAGTTATAAAGGTAGGTTTCGGGCTTGTCCGGGCCCATGATGAGAGACATGGTTGAGCAAGATGGGATTTGCCCCTCCGATCAGGAGAGATATACTCTGGGCCCCTTGGGTGATCCGACCTGGATAAGCATGGTCATGCGATGAGGATTATGAGATAATCCAGAGTGATGGTCGGACTCACCGGAACGAGAAAAGAGGTCGTGCTGCAACAAGGATGACCATGTCGCCTTGAGCAAGACAACATATATCGTGTGGCAAAGGGAATAGAAGTATGAAGTACATGTTCGCCTAACCAGCTTCATCGGACACTTGGAGTCGGCACACTTTGCTAGAGGCCGCTACCGACTAGTCGAGCCAGATGTGATCTAACTTGCGACCAAGTGAACGAGAACCTAAGGGGTCGCGCGCTTAAGGGAAGGAACACATGGGCTTTAGGATCCGTGCTAGGCCCAAGAGTTGAGCCCGCGACATATGCCTATATATAGTGGAGGTGCGGCACACTTATTCAGTTGATCGCTTCGGCGCCGTCATTAGGGATTTGCATGTGTTGCAACTAGCCACCTCCACTCGCCACCGAACTGTGTGACCGGACCTAGCAGTCCGCCGCACGGTGTTCCTCCTGCACGCGCGGATACCGTTAGAGGCGGTGCACTTGCGCCGCTCCAGCGAACCTGTACGTGGGATCCGGCGACCGGCTGTTCGAGGGAGATCACGCGAGGAGGAGACGGACCTCGCGGACGCGCTGCCCCAACTCTACTTCCGCTGTGCGGCACTGCGCGTCTAGTGGTAACGATGTGTGATCCATCTCTGTAGCATGTTCTTGGATGTTCTGCGCATAGGAAAATTTTAATTTGCATGCGATGCACCAATGGTAGAACCCGACAGTCCCGGCCAAGGTAAGGTGGCAGCCGTTGGGATTACCGTGCGTGAGGCCGCAAAGTGATATGATGTGTTACATGCTAGACTTGTATGGCTTAGGATCAGGGTCCCGACAAGTAGCGAGGCATGTATTTTGTATAGTTTCTACTAAGGATAAAACGACGGGGTCTGAACATATTATTTGCTCTTACCTTGTCTACATTATGTCATCTTGCTTAAAGCATTAGTCTGTTTGTCATGAACTTAATATCATAGATGCATGTTGGACATTGGTCGATTAGTGGAGTAATAGTAGTAGATGCGGAATCGTTTTGGTCTACTTGTCACAGATGTAATGCCTATGTATCAATCTTGAGATGAATATCGACATAATTATTGTATTTTCTATCAATTTCCCAACAGTAATTTGTGCACCCACCGCCACTATGCTCAAGAGAGAAATGACTGTAGTGAACGATATGGCCCCCGGGTCCATCTTCATATTTTCTATATTGAAAACCTACAAAAAATACTTGTTGTTATATATTTAATTTTAGTTTATAATCATCTATCATACACTACCAGATTTAATCCTTGCAATTAACGAGTATAGGGGGCTTGACAACCCGGTTGCCCGCGTTGGGTGCAAGTATTTGCTCTTGTGCGTGCAGGAACTATTGATCGTCTGTTTGGATATCTTCCTATTGGTTTGATAAACCTTGGTTCTTAACTGAGGGAAATACTTTTCGCTACTTTACTACATCACCCCTCCTCTTCGACGAAAAACTCAACGCATTTCACAAGTAGCAAGAAGAGTTTCTGGCGCCTTTGCCGGGAAAGCTATCAAACAAACTGAAGGTTCCTTCACACACATTATCATTTACTTGTTCACTTATTACTTGTTTTTCTTTTCAGTTTTACAAAAAATCAAAAATATCATGTGTGCTATCTTCTTGAATCGCCATTATGTCTACTCAAGAGAATACTAAATTGTACGATTCCTCAAATACTAATAATTATGATTTTATTAGAACTCCAATACCACCCACCACTTGTGCGGATTCATATGATATAATTGATGTATTACTAAATCTTGTTATGAAAGAACAATTTTCTAGAAGTCCTAATGAAGATGTTGAATCCCATCTTAATACCTTCGGTGAATTATGCGATATGCAAAGGAAAAAAAGATGTGGATAATGATATTGTGAAGTTGAAATTATTTTCTTCACTAAGATATAAAGCTAGAACTTGGTTTTCTCCTTGCCTCGCAATAGTATATGATATTATATCATGAATGATCATAGTTATAACTATAAATATTACAATTTAATCGTTGTCCAACTGTATTTTGTTCACCATACCACTTACCTGTTTTGAGAGAGCTGCCACTAGTGAACCTATACCCCCCCCCCCCCCGTGAGGATTCTTCATTATTGAAATCTTCATCACAATCGCTACTTCTATTTTATCGTGTTACTTTGCTACCAAGTTTTATCTTATAACTAGCAAGACAAGGGGCTTGACACACCTCTGTGCCTGTTGGGGACACACATGTTTTGTGCTTCGTGTGTAGGTGTTCACTTTGTTTTGTTGGGAGACTTCTACTGGTTCAGTTAATCTTAGCTCTCTAACCGAGGAAAATAAATACTCACTGCTAAGTTACATCGCCCTTGCGCTCGGGGGATCCCAACCACTCTTATGGGAGAGCAAGCAATTGCGTCGTGTACACGTCGCTCGACAGTGTTGTGGTGTTGTCCGCCGAGAAGCTGGCTGAGATGGCACACGGGCTCGCATCCATCGGCCGCCGCTTTCTATGGGTAGTTATGCCAGACTGCAGTGCGATTATCTCGAAGGGGTACCTAGACTCCGTCGCCCGGCGTGACATGGTGGTGCCGTGGAGGCCGCACGACCTGGTGCTCTCGTAGTCGTCCATAATGTGCTTCCTCATGCATTGTGGCTGGAACTCGACATCTGCGTGCACTCGCTAGTCGTCTCGGTGGCCCCCGCATGATGTCATCCAACGCTGATGTTGCCCGACGCGATAGCGTAGGGGGGAGGATGGCGGAGTCAGAGAAGAACGTGTGGCCGGGCACTGCCTACATGACGAGCGAGTCGGCAACGTAGGACCTGAACGCGTCGACGAGGTGTTCGATGAAATGCCGAAAGAGGACATCATCATCATCAAATGAATTAGCACCGTTGGATGCACCGGCCAGATGCGCGTGTCCGCGCATGGACGACCCAAATGAGAAAAGGACGGACATATTTTGTGTTAGTTTAGGGTTGCCCCAACCATATCTCTCTCTCTTCTCTCTTTCTTTAAAAAAGGAGAGAAAGAAAACCGGATAACTGGTAGGAGGGGTTAGCTGTAAAAGCGTCGATTCGAAGTCCTATTTGCAGACGCGTTCTTTGTCTTCTACAATCCCTTCACGAAACGTAATACTGCGTGCGCAAGTTATACACATACGCTAAAGCAAGCCCTCCTCCAATTGCAAGGGTTATCCAATCCAACAAATAAAAAAGGAGGTAAAAAGGAAAAGCGCAAGCAGCCCACGAAACCACTCGCCGTGCCGCCGGCGAAAAAACGAGACGGGAGATGGCACCGAAGGCGGAGGTGCGGCGGCTGCCGCGGCCGCTGATGGTAGAGGCCATCACTAGCTGCGTCGAGACGCCGTTCGGGGAGGCCCTCCGTCTACTCAAGCTCGACGTCCTCGGCACCGACGACTCCCCCATCCCCATCACCGGTACGGATCCTCCCCCACGCGCCCACTCCCGTTCCTCTCGGAGTTCTCCTTGAGAGTTGCGATTTCGTGCATCGGATCGACAATGGTCTTAGTTGTCGGTACTCCTAGATTTTGCGATGTCGTTTGAGTTGGCGGCGGTCCATGGACGCTATGTTGCTTAGATTTTGCCTCCGCTGCAATGTTTGCTTGAGATGTTTCCTGGGAGTTGGTGTTTTCTGTGTCCTGACTTGCTAGTAATGTCTGATCCAGGTGGTTTCGATTAAGGCTTAAGTTTGTCTTAATATAGATTCTCCCATCATTGGTGTAGTTGCTGATTGATCTTTCTGTTTGTGCACGTTTCTCTGTGCACACATATCAACCGAGATGGTGATAACTGATATGGAGTACAACTCCAGTGATTCCTCTGGAGAAGTGACATTTCCCTTAAAAGAACTCCAATTGTGTGAAGAAAACGCATTCTTCTGATTTGTTCGTCCATGTCTTTTCGTACTCTCTTTCTGGATAGACCAAACAAGTTTGTTTCAATTTCGTGCTAGGTTACTATACTCCATGCACACATCCAAAAGTTTCGGGCTCCTTAAGGCTATCCCCAGAATCGTTAGTGCCACCATCTGCCAACTCCTTTGGCTCTAGGAACTATTGTCCAGTCCCAGGGACCCTCATAAACACGAATAATATTCGGGGTTTCCAAAACCTAGATGTGGAGTATCTACTCAGAGAAGAAGCAAAGAAGGTACAATTTTTTACATGGGTTTTGCTAAGCTTTCCTTTCTCGATTTATTTCCTTTTTATTAATCTTTGTTGTATGTATCTATGGAACCAGATCTTGCATGACATTATGTCTGGTAAAATAGAAGAGGATCCTTCTCTGCTGCTGAGGTTCCTTCTGATATCATTCGCGGATCTGAAGAATTGGAAGATCTATTACAGTGTTGCATTCCCCTCATTGGTTTTCAAGTCTGAAATGACTTTGCACAGCTTGCACAGTGCCTCACTGGTTCTTAATCAAGAGGAGGTCATGATCTTGTCCACCTAATATCCACAATATTAAATATCAATAATTTTATGGTTGGTATTGAAGGCTATCAATTTTCTCACGCAGGCAAAATCATTGTCTAAGTCACTGAAAGAGTGGCGTAGTTCAAATGAAACAACAGGTAGGGTAAATGATAGTTGTCTCAAACTAGTATATCAGTTATTTGATAGCTTGTTGTTATTTGCCCGTGTTTGCTAATTTGCTATACTTTTGTTGCAATGGATCAAAATATCTGCAGTTCTTCCTTTTTTTTGGGTTGATATGTCCTCGGATTCTTCTATTGTTATAAGGCAACTCAAGGATTGGAAAGATTGCCAGGACAGTGGCCAAAAGGTATGTCTGTGTCACTCATTTGATCATCACAATATTTCGTGTTCTCATATTTGATACACGATTTAGGAAATCCTTTGCTTTGTATTCATCATGCATATATTTGCTCTTTCTTTAAATGCTTCCATCTGCTAATGCAGCTCCTATTTGGATTTTATGATAATGGTTATCGTCAAGATTACCCTGGCTGGGCTCTTAGAAACTTCATTGCATTCCTGAGTCTGCGGTGGAAAATGGAGAAGGTTCAATTCTTATGCTACCGAGAAAGAGGATCGGAGCCTGATCTAGAGAAGTCTCTTATTGGCGAAGCATCATTTCCACCACCTCATGGTATTATGATCTATCTGGATAAGAACTTCTACATAGCAGTTTCACTAGTAATTTGTATTTTTTTTAACGTTGGTTGTGATTACAGGCTGGGATGACTCTGATTATGTGCCTGAAGCTATTGGATGGGAAGGAGAAAAGCCTGGGGATGGAAGGAAAGAAAAGAAACTGAAAGAAATCAATCTTGAATCAATGAGCCCAGAAAGGTAGATGAAGAGTGTTTTACCTTGCTCTGCACATGATCAGTAATTAATTGGATTTATTTCGATTGTTTATCATATGTGCAGGCGGGATGAAGAACACCAACTATTGCACTTGAAGCTTATGGGATGGCGGCAGTTCCCTGTTAACTTGAAGAAGTTATCTAGCGTTCGATGTCTTCTGTTGGGTGCTGGAACTCTTGGATGTGAAGTTTCTCGCTTACTCATGGTTAGTATTGTGCCACTGCTATATCCATGCTCCCATGTAACAAACTGTAATACTCCCTCCATTTTAAATAATTTGAAGTTATAGCTTTGTCTTAAGTCAAACTTCCAAACTTCTTTAAGTTTGACTAAGTCTATAGACAAATATATTAACATCTACAACACCAAATTAATTTCGTTAGATTCGGCATAAAATATATTTTCATACTATTATTAGCATATATTTCTATACTTTGTTTAACTGAAAAGAAGACTTAGGACAAAGCTAGAACTTCAAGTAATTTGGAATGGAGTAGTATACAGTTACATAATTCCCTTTTAATAAACTTAAATAAAATCTACACTTACACATATCTTTTGTATCTTTTTATTCATGATGGAACCAAACTTTCAGACCTGGGGTGTACGGAAACTAACAGTGGTTGACGGCGGTCATGTTTCCATGCCTGATGTACTCAAACAATCACTCTACGTAAATAAGGATTGTGGTGTCCCAAGAGCCACCGCAATAGTTCCACATCTAAAAGAGAGGTGTCCTGCAGTGGTAAGTTGTGGCTACCTTTTTCTTGCATATTTGCTTTCTACAGATATGCTTGTTGACAACAATTGCCGTCATCTAGGACGTTGAAGCCATCCAGATGGAAATACCAGCGCTTGGGAATCCGGTTTCTACAAGTGTGCTTGATGATTGTGAGCGTCTTCAAACATTAGTAGCTTCTAGTGATGTGGTCTTCTTGTTGACTGACACATGGGAGAGCAGATGGTTTCCAAGTCTTCTGTGTGCAAACAAAAACAAGGTGAATCTCAGACACATTATTCATCTGCGGGGGGGGGGGGGGGGGGGGGGGACTTTGTAATAATTCTCAGCTCTAGTGACCAAGAAATTTTAATACTCAATAGCTTGACTGGAGAATTAATATATTCTGGTCATTTGGTTTCATTTAAATAAGTATGCTTTCCCCATCTTCCATTTTTAAACATAGCGAGCTCTTGGGAACTAAAGGTCTTTTGTCTCCACTGCAGATGGTCATCACTGCAGCATTAGGGTATGACAGTTACCTTGTCATGCGACATGGTGCTGGTCCAGGAACGAGAAGTGGAAGTATGGATGACATGATTGCTCAGATACAGAATTTATCCGCCGAAGATGCTCTCGGTCGTCAAAGATTGGGGTGCTGTTTCTGCAGCGATACGACTTCCCTTGTCAATGTATACCAGATAAAGACTTACATTTGTGGAATATTCTCATTTTGTTTTTGTTTTATGCTTATAATTTTGACACTGGTTCCTAGATTTCATATTTGCTTGATCTGATTGGTTTGCAGTCAGTCTCTGATGAAACAGTAGCACTACCTGGGCTGACCTCCATTGTAGCCGGCAAAACGGTGGAGCTCTTTGCGAGGATGTTACATCATCCAGAGGGGTACGCTACTAAATACCTGAAAGATAACTGCAGATTTGCAATTTTTGTATGTGTTGATTTTGATTTCGATGAAGATTAGTTGATCAAGCTAGAACTAAAGAAAAGTAATCAATACACGTATGCTGTGCCTTAAGGATTGTACCATACGTCTTGCAGGATACATGCTCCAGGAGATATGGCTGGTATGGATACTGAACATCAGCTTGGTTTATTGCCACATCAGATGCGAGGATCACTCCCGCGGTGTGTTTTATCAACTGTGATAAGCAATTCCTCAAACGACTGTACTGCGTGTTCCAATATTGTAAGTAAATTATAGCACACATGGCGCTACATTATAAGAGTTGTATATATACTGACGTTTCTCCTTGCTAAACATTTCAGGTACTGTCTGAATATAGAAGAGAAGGGTTGAATTTTGTCATGCAAGCCATTAACCAGCCAACATATTTGAAGGGCCTTACAGGCATTTCTAATTTGATAAAGTCGGACACTTGTTTGAAATTGCCAGCCAGCTTCCCTGTAAATTCTGGGAAGTTATCTAGTGCTCGATGTCTACTTTTAGGTGCTGGAACTCTTGGGTGTGATGTTGCTCGTATTCTTATGGTTAGTTTTATGGTTCGTGCTACTTTTATGTTGAACTACTGACATAGACTCACAGAGCATCTTGTTAATCATGGTGGATACTGACTTTTTCAGGATTATGGTGTTCGGAATCTAACAATTGTTGACAGTGGTTGTGTTGTTGTGTCAAATTTGGCAAGACAATCACTTTACACAACTATAGACCGCAAGACCCCAAAAGCAACAGCAATACTGGAGCATCTAAAAGAGAGATGTTCATCAGTGGTAAGTTTTCACTTCCCTTCCCTGGAAACAGTACTTCCATTTTTTGAACGACATTTCAAAAAGAAGAAAAAATCTGCCTTGTAGGAGGCTGAAGGAATTGAAATGGAAATACCAATGCCAGGGCACCCTGTATCATCTAAAGAAGCTGCTGGTGTGCTTAAAGCTTGCGAGCGTCTCCAGGAGTTAGTAGCTACCCATGATGCTGTCTTCTTGCTGACTGACACAAGGGAAAGTAGGTGGCTGCCAACGCTTCTCTGTGCGAATGAAAACAAGGTAAACCCTGTCCATATTCTTGAATAATATACACATTGGAAGTTTTATATGCTAATGCCTCCCGTTATACTGCAGATTGCTATTACTGCAGCCCTAGGATATGATAGCTACCTTGCCATGCGCCATGGAGCTGGTCCAGGAACAAATTCTGAAGGTTCAGATATGGTTGCTGCCATGAACAAGCTGTCTGCAGAAGATGTTCTTGGGCGTCAAAGACTGGGATGCTATTTCTGCAATGACGTTATTGCTCCTGTTGATGTAATGTTTATTGCCTTAGGTTTCTCGAGTTATGCTGATTTTTTCAGTAAATTATTTACTGCAATCATCCTATATCATGTTTTTATGATCTTGTGATCCAGTCGGTCTCCAACCGAACACTGGACCAACAGTGTACAGTAACACGACCTGGACTGGCCTCCATTGCATCTGGCCATGCTGCAGACCTCTTCACAAGACTGTTAAATCATCCAGATGGGTAAGCAGCCGAACCTCTTGGAACCTGCTACGTAAGATGTGCGAGGAAACAATGTAAAGTGATGGTTTATTTACTTACTCCATTGTGCAGCATACATGCTCCAGGAGATATCGCTGGCACGAGCAGTGAGCGTCCGTCTGGTCTATTGCCACACCAGATACGAGGATCAGTATCGCAGTACAGCTTATTAACTCTGATGGGCTATTCCTCGAGCAGCTGTATCGCATGTTCCAATGCGGTAAGCAACACCTACGGCTATGCATGGTTGGATACGATGTTTTGAGAACTTTGCTCATGCATTTGCGTGCAAAACAAAATGGCAGGTATTGCGTGAATACAGGAGTAGAGGATTGGATTTTGTGATGCAGGTGATCAACGAACCAACCTACCTAGAAGACCTGACGGGCCTGACCGAGTTGATGAAATCGGCGGATTATTCTCGAGTCGAGTGGGTCGATGAAGTTGACGACGACGATGAGTTTGCCGACACGTGACTTTATATGACACAAAAACAAGTGTAAATATCACTTCCTTCAGAGATTGATTGTTAGGGGTGCATTCTTGAAATTGTTTCGAACACTTTGTAAATTCTTGAGAGATTGATTCAAACAATCTGTAAACACTTTGTAATATGTGAATTCTTCAGAGATTGATTTGAGCAGAGAAGCAGATGTGTCCACGCGATTGACAACCGTCCAGGCTACGGCGTTGACGACGAGCCTAAGGTTCCGCATGACGTGGTAGAAGCAGCATGACCGCTGCCAGCCCTACCACAAACCCCGAGTAAAAAATTTATTGCTCAACGATGTTTTGGGGTACAAGAGGGGCCAAGGGACACGATAAATGAGTAATGCTACGCCCACAAAAACTCACGTGGGAATTGGCTGATGTGGAAGTAGTTAACTGGACTAGGATTAATGGTTGGGGTGAAATCATGGGAAGAGAGAGAGTTAATAAGGAAGTTTGCGTAGGGGGTCTCAAGAGCATCTTCAATAGAAGATGCAAATTTAGAGATGTAAAATTTACATCTTTAAAAAATGCTATTTACATCTTCAAATAAGAGCCAACTTCAACAGATGAGCAAAATGGAGATGTAAAAGTGCAACTCCAACAGAAGATGCAAATGAAGATGTAAAACTAGTCGGCATGAGCGCCGGCGGCCGAGGGTCGAGAGATGGAGGAGCGCCGGCAAACTGAGCGATGACAGGAGGTGCGTCCATGGCCGAGCGACGAGAGCCGGATGGTCGAATGGAGAGACGGGAGCTCGAATGGCCGGCGACACGGCTGTGAATTGAGCGACGGATTGGTCGCGGTGGGGCGGTGGTGCGACGATCGTGCGGCGCGAGAAGGTCAAGTTAGGCGGCAAAAAGCAGCGGCGGCGTGGCGGAAGGTGTGCGGCTTGAATCGTGTGGCGCTGGGGCGGCGGCGGGAGCTCAAATCATGCGGTGGCACGGTGGCGATTCGGCGGCGGAGAAGCGGCCAATTTGGAGGCGAGCAGTGGCGAAACCGGTGGCGGGGGCAGTGGAGCGGCCGGATCTGGCAGCGGGCGGCGGCGGCGTGGTGCGGTGGGCGAGTGGCGCGACGACGGAAGTGCGACGGGACGGACTCAAATCAGCGGCTCCTCGACGGCTATGATGGTGTGGTGGATAGCCGGCGAGGTCGCGACGGGGTCGGGGACGGACGGACGGGCAACGACGGCAATGTTTACGGCCAGAAATCAACCGGCAGTGGAGGCGAGCAACCATTGGGCGGGCGAGCGGAATGAAACTGAAGGCTGTTAGGCGGTTGGCGCGGCGCCGCCATTTTTACATCTCCTGTAGGTGGAGATGTATATTTGCATCTCGGTGCGTTGTATTTTACATCTTCGGGAGGTGGAGATGTAATTTTTCTTGCATCTACATCATCTGTTGGAGGTGGGGTTTTGGATCTTAAAGCTGCAAAAGTTAGTTATTTTTGCATCTACATCATCTATTGAAGATGCTCTAAGAGCTTGTGGATGTACTATCATTCAGGGAGGATAAACCATACATGTACCTCCACTCAGGGAGGATGAATATTTTGCTAATGAATGAGCATCGGTAACCACGTCCACCTCCCGGCAATTGGATCCGCCGGAGAGATCTTCTCTGCCATTAACCCTAACCGTTTAAACCTCCTGGATCACTCTCACAGCCGGTTCTCCACCTCCCTCAAACTCTCGTCCACAACCTCTAATGCTCCCCTAACCAGCACTAACATCTACGCTCCATCTACCCGTAACCAAAAAGATGAGTTCCTGCAAGACCTCAAAAATGTTGCTCCCCCCGACACCACCCTCTGGCTTCTTATCGGCGATTTCAACCTTATCCGCTTTGCGTACGAAAAGAATAACGCCAACTTCCACGCCTCTGAAGCGGACCTCTTCAACTCTACTATCGCCGAGCTCCAGGTAATTGAGCCCCCCCTTCTAGACAGATCCTTCACCTGGTCCAAACACCGCCAGAACCCCACCCTAGAACGCCTCGACCGGGCCTTTATCAACATCGCTTGGGAAGATGCTTTCCCAAACTCCACTCTCTCGTCTCTCACTAGGTTCGCCTCCGACCACGTCCCTATCGTAGTTAACATCTCCTCTCAAATCCTGCGTTCCAACATTTTTCGGTTTGAGTCTTTCTGGCCTTTGCACCCGGCCTGCCACCGAATTTTCTCTAAGGTTTGGACCACACACCACACGCTCCCCGCATCCGAGCAAGCCCTAGCCGCGGCCATAAAAAAACAGGTTCCGCTTCAAATCTTGGGCTAAAACCCTCACCCCGGGCCACATCAGGGAGGCCGACTACAAGCTAATCGTTAACCGCCTTGACTATCTAGAGGAGAGGCGGTGCCTATCGCGACCCGAAAAATCGCTGAGACTAGTGATCATTAACTCCCTCCAAAGAGCTATTTGACAAAAAATGTTATTCTGGAAGCAACGGGGAAAGATCAAGGCCACGGTGGAAGGGGACGAAAATTCAAAATTCTTCCATGTCTCGGCTTCTCAGCGCTTCCGGAAAAATAACATTGCCATCCTGGAAGACAATGGGGTTGAATTCTCCGCCCATGATGACAAAGCTGACCTGCTAAGATCCTTCTTCCATTCCCTCCCGGGGATTCAAAAAACGCCAACTTGGCGCTTCAACCTTCTGGATCTCTACCCCGACCTCGTCCCCCACCTTCGCCACCTTGCCAACCCTTTCTCCCAAGAGGAAATCAAGAACGCTTTCTTCCAAATGAACCCTCTGGCTAGCCCTGGTCCGGATGGGCCGGGGTCGGGCTTTTACCGCCGTTTCTGGCACCACATCAAGCACCTGGTTTTCCCCCTTTTCCACGATTTTGCCTCACTTCAGGTCTCGGTAGAACGGTTCAACTCTGCGCACATGATACTCGTCCCCAAAAACGATTCCGCAAGGACCCCGGATGCCTTCCGGCCCATCTCGTTGCAAAACTGCCCCCCGAAAGCTATCGCTAAGCTCCTCACAAATAGGCTTAAACCCCTCATCCCCCTGCTCGTCCATGATAACCAAACAGGGTTCATATCGGGCAGAAACATCGCGGAAAACTTCATGTTCGCCGCCGATATCCTCAGTGCGTGCCACCTGAGGAAGGCTCCGGCTATGGTCTTCAAGCTGGATTTCCGTAAAGCCTTCGACTCTGTCTGCTGAGAATCTCTTCTGCTCATTCTCACTACCAGGGGTTTCCTCCCTGTCTGGGTTCAATGGATCAAAAAACTGCTAGACTCCAGTAAGACCGCCATCCGGCTAAACGGGGTCCCCGGTAGATGGATCATTTGCAAGAATGGCTTTCGTCGGGGGGACCCCCTGTCGCCGTACCTGTTCATAATCATCGCAGACCTGCTGCAGCGCCAAATCATCCAGGCCCTCTCTCCGAACGAACTCTGCCACCCTGTCTACCCGGACACGCCGCCAACTGTCCTCCAATACGCCGATGACACTCTCATCATCGCTCAAGCCTCGGCCTCGGCTGCTGAAAAGCTCAAATCCATCCTCGACGACTTTGCTCTCGCCACCGGCTTAGCCATCAACTTCCATAAGACGACCTTTGTCCCCATCCAGGCCGACCCCCTTGTCACTCACACTATTGCACACACTTTCTCCTGTGACGTCTCCTCGTTCCCGCAGATCTACCTCGGCCTCCCGTTGTCTCCCACCAAGCTTCTCCCCACTGCCTTCGAACCGCTAGTGCAACGCTTCCTAAAGTACCTTTCTGGGTGGGCCGCTCAACTATTGTCTAGGGGGGCGTCTAACGCTCATCTCTGCTACCCTAGATGCCCTCGCCACGCACTTCATGCCCGTCTTCAAACTTCCCGCCAAAGTCATCAAACGACTAGACGCTATTAGACGTTCGTTCTTCTGGGCAGCAGAGGAGACGTGCTCTGGGGCTAAATGCTAAATTGCTTGGAAAAATGTTTGCGAGGATAAAACGCACGGTGGTCTAGGCATCAAGAACCTTAAACTTCAAAATAACTGCCTCCTAATTTTTTTTGCCTACAAGCTACTCCAGAACCCAATGTCCCTTGGGCTAAGTGGTTCCTTCAACTGTACTCGCTAGATTTTTCCGTCCCTCCGTCCTACCCGTCCTTCCTTTGGAAGACGGTCAAAAACCAACTTCACAGTCTGCTATCCATCTCCTTTGTTCTTACAAACAGGGGTGACTCCACCTTTTTCTGGTATGACAACTGGCTCACTGACTCGCCGTTAGCCCTTAAATATGCCATCCTATTCTCCCACTCCACCAAACCATATGTCCTGGTCTCTGAGGTTATGCATGATGGCTTACTCGCGACCCCGCGGAATCGCCTAACTAATGCGGTTTCCGCGCAACTAGATTTTGTTCTATCTTTGTTGCAGGACGTCACTTCCTCGGTTCTCCCCAACGACATGTTCCTTACCCATGGTGTTACGTTCTCCGCTCGGGGCGCTTACTCGCTGCTCTCCTCCGCCGACGAGATCGACCCTAACTCCGACAACATCTGGAGCTCGAGGGCCACCATTAAGGTCAAGATTTTTGCTTGGCTACTTTTCAGGGATATGCTAAATACCAAGTCCAACCTCCACCGCAAGACCATCACACCCGATTGCTCTTGTCCGATGTATGCACACCACCTCGAAGACGCGTCACATCTGGCCCTTCGGTGCCCTAGGGCAGCCCAGGTGTGGGGGCTACTCGGACTTCAGCCGTCGCCCGACATCGGTCTCATCTGGACCACCGCCACCCCGATCGGCCTCGACATCAACATTTGGCCCACGGTGGCACTCGCCGTTCTCTGGAAGCTCTGGGATTCGCGTAATGCCCAAGTGTTCCCCAACGAGTCTCACTCTGTTATGGACACCATTCGTAATGTAACATTTGATTTCACTCTCTGGGTCTTTAGGTTTAAAGACCCGGTCGCTAGAGAGGCTGCCATGGCCTGGCACCACTTTCTCTCATCTCAATGTAACCTCTGATGTAAACTCTGGCCTACGGGCCCTATTTTGAGTATTATTCAGGTGGGGAAGCTCCCCCCCCGGTGATTGTTAAAAAAAAGAGCATCAGTACTGAACTCTCACCGCTCGTGGTCGAAGATGGCACACAAAAAGTTTCTTTTCTTCTAGACTATCTCCAAGATCGTTTTCATAGCTCGTGAGGGTATTCATACTCCCTTTGCCCCAAAAGAGGAAGTATTTGTTACAACCTCCAGGCAGTTCGAGATCAGCCATCAAGATAGTGCTTCACTAATTTTCATAGCTGACAAGCCTTCAAACAATCGTAGATGATACACCTTGAAAAGTTCTGAACTGTCCCTGCATACCGCTGCTAAGGCACCCCGCCGTTCAGTTTTTGCAAGACCCCATCAACATGTATTTTGAGCTATTTGTTGGAGGAGGGATCCACCTCCCTTCACGGTTTGGACAAGGCCCTACCCGAGGTCCAGTACTGCAATTAGCTGAGTCTGTCATATTCAGATAACAAATATCTCTCAAACAACACGTTGCCGTCGCACATATTGCACAACCTATTCGACCTCCCTGGCATCGGCGCCGAATCCACTATGGGTTCCCTGACAAAATTCAGTGTGATAGAATCATCTACTGGATCGTCTCGTGTGGCTCTTGAATTTCGTCGAGTCGAACCGACCTCTCAGTTCCAACTAAGGAATTCTTTCTCAAGGAAAACTCCATGTCGAGCAACAAACATTTGTCCTCTTCATGGTTATAGAAGTAATATCCTAAGGTTTTCCTTGGATATCCCATGAATATGCACTTGTACGACTTGGGTGTGAGCTTGTCTGAGTGGAGTCGCTTGATATATGCTTCACAACCTCAAATCTTTAGAAAGACAAAAACTGTGATTCTTCACAGTCCATATCTCATATGGTGTCTTGTCTATAGACTTTGATGGTACCCTGTTTAATGTGAAAGTAGTTATTTCTAGAGCGCATCCCCCAAAATGACAAGCGTAAATCGGACTGACTCATTATTGATGGGACCATGTCTAATAGAGTCTGATTCCTCTATTCTGATACACCATTTTTCTATGGTGTACCCGAAGGAGTGAGTTGTTTCACGACTCCTCAGATGATCATCAAACTCCTTACTCATATACTCACCGCCACGATCATATCGTAGAAGTTCGATTGTTTTGTCGAGTTGATTTTCCACTTCGTTCTGAAACTCATGGAACTTTTTAAAAGTTTCTGACCGGTACCTCATCAAGTAGACATATTAGTATCTACTCAAGTCCTCGGTAAAAGTCACGAAGTACTGGAAACCACCGCTGACTGTCCTGCTCATTGGTCCACATACATCACTATGTATAGGTTACAATGTCTTAGTCATCTCGCCAAGTAGGTATGACTCGCACGTCTCGAATGACTCAAACCCAAACGAAGTTAGAAGTCAATCATCATGGTGCTTATTCATGTGTTTTTCACTAATGTGTCCTACTCGACAATACCAGAAGGCTTATGCCTCTTGACATTATGTTATAGACTGATTCACCTTCAAGATCTAAAATAAATAACCCGTTCATGCAAAGCCATGAAACATATTATTCAAGTAAATAGAACAACAATTGTCCTTAATACTGAATTCATAACCTTGTCACATCAAGCATGAGGCAGAAATAATGTTTAGACTTAAAGCATGAACATGATAAAAATTATCAAGTTTTACTACAAATTCCGAAGTTAAATTAAGTTGCATAGTGTCGACGGCTAATGCAGCAACTCTTGCTTTATTCCCGACGTGTATGTCAACTTCTCCTCTTGTGACCCTAGTTCTTCTTAGCCCCTACATCGAGTTGCATATGTGAACAACTGACCTGGTATCATCTACCCAAGTGCTACTAGAAACATTAGCAAGATAAATGTCTATAACATACACAACAAGTGTACATGAAGAAGAAGTCACACTTTCAGTCTTCTTGTCCTTCTCAGTGAGCCACTTGCCGCAGTTCCTTTTCCAGTGACCGGTGATGGAGTCAAATCCAGTAGATCTCCGGCAGGGCCCCCCGAACTGGTACCCTTGGCACGATGGAAACAAGGACACATGATTTTACCTAGGTTCGGATCCCCCGAAGAGATAATGCCCTACGTCATGCTTTGATTGTATTGATTTTGAGAGAGTATAAGTTACATGTTGATCTACCACGAGAAGTGTGTATGATATTGTCATTTACGAGCCTCACCCCTCGATTTATATAGATACCCGGGTGTACATAGGTCGGTTTCATGTAGGGCAATTGTGGTGTAGACGGTCTCTTAATTAATGGAGTGGGTGCCAAGTCTTCAAAAGTTTCCATCTTGGCACTCCTAGGTCCAACAACCATGGCCCACAGGTAAGTCTTCATGGGGGTCGTCGGCCAGGCCCACCAGGCCGGGATACAACGTGGCTCACACCCCTAGTCTAGGACACAATCAACCGGGTTCCTTGTAGTGAAAGCAAACAATCCATGAGTCCGGTCCCGACTTGGGCACAACGATGAAGATCAGAGTTGCCTCCTTCTCCTTGCCCTTTGCCTTAGCCTTTTTCTTATACTAACTCTTCTCGAACTTAGCCGAGTTCTAGACCATCAATATTCGATGATGCGTGCCTTTCTTGATATCATGCTCTGTCACCTTAAGTATCACATGCAGTTCAGTGAGCTTCTTTTCCATGCCATACATGTGGTAGTTTGATATGAACATCTCGTAGCTGGCCGGAAGAGAACCTATAATTGTATCCGTAGACAACTCGTCCCCAAGTGGGAATCCCAACTGCTCTAAATCTTGCATGTATCCAATCATCTTGATCACATGCGAGATCGGTGGATCACCCTCTTTCAGCTTACAATCCATCAAGGATCGCCAGACGGTGAACCTTTTGGTCTTAGACTGCATTTGAAACATCCTCTTGAGGTGATCATATCGACAATCTCAACATTTTTGAACAGCTACTGCAGATCAGGCTCCATACAAGCTAGCATGAGACATCGGATCTCGTTTGACTCATCGACGAGTTTCCTATGGGCATTCCAGGTTGTGGCATTAGCACTCTCGGTAGGTTCCTCTGGAAGTGGATCCTCTAGAAAATGTTCCTTTTATCATGCTTGAGAATAAGTCTTCAATTCTAAGTGGTAAAGTTTGTTTCATTCAGTTTATCTTTTTTTAGGATTAATTTCAACGCCAAAGAGGTAACTTGAGCAGGTGGTGCCACTGATCTACAACAGAAATATGCAAAAACACTAAAAAATGTTTTCATGAAGAGTAATTCACATAAAAAATAATTAATAAGAATATTACTCCCACTAAAATCAACATCCTTCCATTGACACTTAGCGATCCAAGATCCACGATCAACATGTCAACTAGTGAGATTTAGCATCACTACTAGAAGACTAGATCACTCGATAAGCAACACTTGCTAATCGTATCTCCATACAACTCTTGTTTGTTGAGGATATCTCATGCCACGCCAACTCCTATACCTCGAGGCACAAAACTATTTTGATAACCATGACAATCATTCAATCAATGCTTCGCTTGTAAGTGTCCGACACAAACATACCACATTAAGAGAATTAGTAGCACCCTAATTTTATAGGCCCACCACTAAAAATACTTAGCATATGATGTTGCGGAAATTTGGGAGGCAATTTTACTTGATTTTTTTGAGGCATCACCCTGCTTAAAGCATCTAGCATGCAAAAGACGGGTGCATAAAAGGGATAAACTCTCACAGGCAGTTTATACAAGTGTGATATGGTATATACCCTTTTAGTACCGCATGGTGATCTCCATCTCCACGTGCGCGACTAGATCGTGGTGATATCCATCTCCACGCCACGATGTTAACTGCCAAGTGTTACATAAGATACCACACTATGAAAGTAAATTATATCACAAGGCACATGTTGACACGCAGGTCAGTAATACAATAATGATACAACCATATGGCTCCTACCGGTTTCCGTATCCATGACATGCAGGTAATGAAATAACAATTTACATGCAACATTCATTGGCTATACCAAATCACAAGCATTCCCTGCAAAAACAAGTCAGATTCTAGCATGAAGATAGAACCATTTGAAACTCTATTTTCTAAGTGCATTTTGATCTCCAAAAAATCGTCGAAAGTGGCAAAATGAATGAACACCGAATCAAAATTTTCGTTCTCTCCAGTTTGACACATGTGGAGCAAAATCAGAGTTCATATGAAGAAAGTTATGTCTATTTCACCAAAACCTCTCCAACAGATTGAAGCACTGCGAAAATCATATTTCTGCGCTGTTGATCTTCATTCCGATTCGATAAATCTCATTGATCTTCCCGTGCTGAATCCGGATTACGTTCCACTATCTACCCCGAGGATGAAAACCAACCGATAGGGGTATTTTTTGTCATGACCTCCACAACACGATCACGAAACTAGATCATGAAACCAACCTCAAGACGGACATGCACGGTCGATCTCATCGACCCGCAGCCGAACTGATCTACATATCTCATATTGAAATCACATATGCTCCCTTGGAGGTTTTGATAATTCATGACAACATACATTATCTCTTGCACTAATGGTTTTACCTAGTGCTTCAGATTAAGTCCAAAAGATTGCTTGCTGGGAATGTGAGGAGAAACCCCAAGGAAGGAGAGGAATATGATTGGCTAACCTTCAAGATTCAAGACTCTACATTTTGCATTTATGTGAGAAGTCACACTTGAGTCCATAGGAAAGCCAATACTATTAAAAGGGGCTGAGGTATCTATGATGATCTAGTTTCTCAAGTGCTTAGAGATTAGCCACCAAGAACCCTCATAAATACTACCACAAAATATTCTGTCAAAATCCCTAACAGTCAAATTCGGTGCCACGAACATTTCCAAATTGGCCATACCGAGTTTCCCTTAGACAGATTCCAGAGCCAAACCCTAGCATCTCGGTACCACAGAGTCCACATTTGGTACATCCGAAAAGTAGGTGCCAACTTTCTGTTACTAAAGTGTTAAATTTCGGAATACCCGAGTTTTACATTTCGGTCTCACCGAGAGTTGAATCTGCTCGAGGTCACCTGAATTGGTCTCACCGAGTTGTGTATATCGGTCTCACCGAGAACCCGAAAGTTGCCACATTTTGAACTAGTCGGTGCGACCGATGATACGTCTCCATCATATCTATAATTTTTGATTGCTTCATGCCAACATTCTACAACTTTCATATACTTTTGGTAACATTTTATATTATTTTTGGGACTAACTTACTTATCCAGTGCCCAGTGCCAGTTCCTGTTTTGTGTGTGTTTTTTGTTTCGCAGAAATTCCATATCAAACAAAGTCCAAACGCGATAAAAATTACGGAGATTTTTTTGGAATATATGTGAATTTTGGGAGTCGGAATCAACGCAAGACGATGCCCGAGGGCCGCTCAAGCCAACAGGGCGCGACCTGGGGGGCGCCCTGATGGCTTGTGCCTCCTCCTTAAGTCGGTTGAGGCTCTCCTTCCGTCGCAAGAAAGATATTTTCGCGATAAAAATCCCCTCAAAATTTCAGCCCGATCGGAGTTACGGATCTCCGGATATTAAGAAACGGTGAAGGGGTCAGAAACCAGTCACGAAAACAGAAGAGAAACAGAGAGAGAGAGATCCAATCTTGGAGGGGCTCCTGCCCTCCAGGAGCCATGGCGGCCATGGACCAGAGGGGAAACCCTCCTCCCACCTAGGGAGGAGGCCAAGGAAGAAGAAGGAGGAGGGGTGCTCTCTCCCCCTCTCTCCCGATGGCGCCGGAGCACCGCCGGGGCATCCATCGTGACGGCGATCTACACAAACAACTTCGCCGTCGTCACCACCAACTCTCCCCCCCTCTATGCAGCAGTGTAAACCCTCTTCTCCCCGCTGTAATATCTACTTAAACATGGTGCTTAATGCTATATATTATTATCCAATGATGTGTGGCTATCCTATGATGTTTGAGTAGATTTCTTTTGTCCTATGGGTTGATTGATGATCATGGTTGGTTTCGCTTATAGTGGGTGGCTAGAGTTACAGAAGCTTACACCCGAGTAAGGGGATTGTTTACGTATGGGATAAAGGGGACTTGATGTTTAATGATATGGTTGGGTTTACCGTAATGATTTCTAGTAGTTGCGAATGCTTGCTAGAATTCCAATCATAAGTGCATATGATCCAAGTACGGAAAGTATGTTAGCGTATGCCTCTCCCTCATATAAAACTACAACAATGATACCGGTCTAGTTATCGATTGCCTAGGGACAAATCTTTCTCTTGTGTTACACAAAAAGCTTTCTACTAAACAACTTACTTATTAATCTTTATCTAAACAACCCCTAACTTTTATTTACTTGTTCTTTATTACCTTGCAAAACTATCTTTACACTTACTAAGTACTTCTAGTTTCTTTCCCGCAAAATAGTTTCATACTTGTTCTAGGTAAAGTAAGCATTAGCGTGCGTAGAGTTGTATCGGTGGTCGATTTAACTTGAGAGAATATTAATTATACCTTTAGCTCCTCGTTGGGTTCGACACTCTTACTTATCAAAAAAGGCTACAAACGATCCACTACACTTGTGGGCTATCAAGACATTGTTCTAGGGCCGTTGCCGGGGAGCAATAGCGTAGTGGTTGATATTCTCGTGTGTGCTTGTTTGCTTTATCACTAAGTAATTTTTATTTTCTGTTATAAGTTGTTTTGTATCTTTAGATATGGGTAGGAAACACAAAATACCAAAAAAATAGATGTACTTGCTGCTCCAAAAGTTGAGGAACCACTAGTGTTCCGTACTACCGAAGCTTATTACTTGGATCATCTTCCATCCCTTTGTGCTCATGATGAAAAACCAACTAGCTTAGTTGAGGGAAATCATTAAATGAGCATGCTTATTATGTGCGACATCGCATATCTCAAAAAGGGAAACTCTTGTGGCATCAAATTAATAATTTGCGTTGCTATGCTTGGAATTTATGCGAAATACATGATTTTACTTGTTGTTCCGAAGAAACAAAAAAACACCTTCCCTACCAATGTGTGTTTAATGATAATGAAATACTATCTTCTTATGCCAAGGAGGCCTATTGTTATTATGATGTTGAACAAATTGAAGAATTTGTTGCTTTTAAGGGTGCATATGAAATTGCTTCTTTGATTGAAAAGTGTGATGCTACTCTTTACAAATCTATTTTTTTTCATACTCATATATTGCTATGAAAACTATGCTTCTAATGCTTATGTTAAAGAATTTATTGAAAGAATGTCTACTGCCTTGGAAGAGACTAATATTTTGCAGGAATCTATGGAAGAAGAAATTCTTGAAACCGTGAGCTCATTAGATGAAAAAGATGAGGAGGAGAGCGAAGAACAAAAGGAGGAAGAGCGGATTAGCTACCCGTGCCCACCTTCTAATGAGAGTAACTCTTCAAATCATACATTGTTTAATTTCCCTTCGTACATACCGAAGGATGAATGCTAGGATCCCTTGGATTCATTTGAAATATCCCTTTTTGATCAACTTGATGCTTGCTATGCTTGTGGCCATGATGCCAATATGAATTATGCTTATGGAGATGAACTTGCTATAGTTCCTTATGTTAAGCATGAAATTGTTGCTATTGCACCCACACATGATAGTCCTATTATCGTTTTGAATTCACCCAACTACACTATATCAGAGAAGTTTGCACTTATTACGGATTATATTGATGGGTTGCATTTTAATATTACACATGATGATTTTGATGAATATTATATGCATGTTCTTGCTACTCCTACTTGCAATTATTATGAGAGAGGAACCAAATCTTCACCTCTCTATGTTTCCAATACGATAAAATTGCAAGAAACTACTTATGCTATGAATTTGCCTTTACTTTGTGTGAATGAATTGTTCTTGTATGACATGCCAATGCATAGGAAGAGAGTTAGACTTCGTTATCAGATGATATATATCACTTTGTGCTCATTACTTAATTACAAATCATTGTTAATTAAAATTGTCTTTGATATACCTTGGGATTCGGGTGGATCAATTACTTGAGCACTATATGCTAGCTTAATGGATTTAAAGAAAGCGCTGCCAGGGAGACAACCCGGAAGTTTTAGAGAGTCATTTATTTCTGTTGTGTGCTTTTAAAATAATTAAAACCAAAAAAATAAAGTGGCAAACTTAAAACCTTTTCAAAAAGAGAAGTGAAAGTCAGAAAGATGAGCACCGTTGAAGTGGGGGACGTCCTTGAAATTTTGTTCATGCCCATGGAAACTTTGTGAATCTTGATTACATCAACTTTTCAACAAAAATAATTATCCCCTTGTACAAATCCATTGTATTATAAAAATAATGTGCCAAGAATTACCTTTAGGATGTTTGAATTGCTTGTTCGATATGTGCTGTGTAAAAACAAAAACTTTTGCTGTAGTGTTTGATTTTTTCATATTTTACTGGAGCATGAAAAAATTCTGAATTATTTACACAATACTTTCATACAAATTCTTTATTACGTCCTAATTGTTCAGAATTTTTTGAGTTCCAGAAGTAATATGTTCCATCTGCATCTTTACAAACTGTCTTGTTTTTCACAGATTGCGGTTATAGTTGCTTTGCATGCTTATGTTTGAATTCTTGTTGAGCCCCAATGACTTGGGAGACACAGAATTGTGATATAATACAATGGTTAATGTTAGATTATAATTATGCAATAATGTTTTGGCTGGACATGATGAGATTTGATGATTATGTACTAACGTTTCTAATGAAAGTTCTATCAAGTTTTGTGTGGATGAAGTGTTCGAAGATCGAGGAGGTATCGATATGAGAAGAATAAGGAGTAACAAGAGTTCAAGCTTGGGGATGCCCAAGGCACCCCAAGTAAACATTCAAGGAGACTCAAGCATCTAAGCTTGGGGATGCCCCGGAAGGCATCCCATCTTTCTTCTTCAACAACTATCGGTATGTTTCGGTTTTATTTTGTTCACATGATATGCGTAAATTCTTGGAGCGTCGTGTGCCTTTTATTTTACTTTTGGCATTGCACCATGCTTGTTTGGGAAAGTCTATGGTTGATTTATAGAATGCTCTTTGCACTTCACTTATATCTTTTGAGTATGGCTTTATAGAATGCTTCATGTGCTTCACTTATATCATTTGAAGTTGGAGCCCTGTTTCTCTACATATAGAAAACCATTATTTATAGAATGCTCTTTTGCTTCACTTATATTTATTAAAGCATGTACAGGTCTTTTGTAGAAAGAAATTAAACTCTCATGCTTCTCTTATACCTATTTAGAGAGTCAACGGGAATTGGTCATTTACATGGTTAGTCATAAAATCCTACATAAAACTTGTAGATCACTGAATATGATATGTTTGATTCCTTAAAATAGTTTTGCGACATTAAGATAGCAATATGTGGGTGCACCATTTGATGATTGTGGATTAGTAAGAATATTCATGTTAAGGTTTGTGATTCCCGAAGCATGCACGTATAATCTCTAGTTATGCGATGAAGATTGGAACATAATTTATCCTTGATTGAAATCCTTTGTGCTGTTATAATCGGGGGCATGCGATGGTTAACTCCTACCAACCTCCTCCCTAGGAGCATGCGAGTAGTACTTTGCTTCGAGAGAGCTAATAAAACCTTGCAAGTATGTGAGTTCTTTATGACTAATGTGAATCCATGGTTATACACACTCTCACCTCCACATATTTGCTAGCCTCTTCGGTACTGTGCACTACCCATTCTCACCTCGAGGATCGGTGCAACTTTCGTCGGTGCATCCAAACCCCGTGACATGATACGCTCTGTTGCACATAAGCATCATTATATCTTCCTCAAAACAGCCACCATACCTACCTATCATGGCATTTCCATAGCCATTCCGAGATATATTGCCATGCAACTTCCACCGTCACTTCATATGACTTGTATTTCCATCGTCATATTGCTTTGCATGATCGTAAGATAGCTAGCATGATATTTACATGGCTTGTCTGTTTTTTGATATATTTCGCTATGCTAGATCATTGCACATCCTGCTACACTACCAGAGGCATTCATATAGAGTCATATCATCCTATCTGTTTTTCATATGGAGTTGTAAGTAAATAGAAGTATGATGATCATCATTATTAGAGAATTTTCCCAGTGAGGAAAGGATGATGGAGACTATGATTCCCCCACAAGTCGGGATGAGACTTCGGACAAAAAAAATGAAAAAAATGGGGGAGGCCAAATGAGCCCACCACAAAAAAAAAGAGAAATGGGGGAGGCGAAAAAAAGAAAAAAATCCCACCATGAAAAAAAACAAAGAAATGAGACAAAAAGAGAGAAGGGACTTTGCTACTATCCTTTACCACACTTGTGCCTCAAAGTGGCACCATGTTCTTCATATAGAGAGTCTCTTGTTTTGTCACTTCCATATGCTAGTGGGAATTTTTCATTATAGAACTTGGCTTGTATATTCCGATGACGGGTGTCCTCAAATGTCCGAGGTCTTGATGAGCAAGCAAGTTGGATGCACACCCACTTAGCTTCAGTCGAGCTTTCATACACTTATAGCTCTAGTGCATCCGTTGCATGGCAATCCCTACTCTTCGCATTGATATCTATTGATGGTCATCTCCATAACCCATTGATACGCCGAGTTGATGTGAGACTTTCTTCTCCACTTTTACTCCTTTGAAACCTACCACCATATTCTATTCCACCTTTATGCTATATCCATGGTTCACTCTCATATATTGCGTGAGTAATAAAAAGCTGGAGCGTGTTAAAAAGTACGATCCAATTGCTCAGTTTGACACCGGGGTGCTCATGATTTATACTTTATGCTAGGAAGACCAAGCATGACAGGCTATATGATTTTGTAGGGATAGCATTCTCTAGCATTGTTATTTTGAAAGGACATGATTGTTTGCTAGTAAACCTGAGTATGGATGTCTTTTTGTTAAATGATAGACTATTGCCTTGAATCACTTGTATCTTAATATTCATGCCATGATTAGACATTTGTTCAAGATTAAGTTAGGTAGCATTCCACATCAAATTTTATCTTTTTATCATTTACCTACTCGAGGACGAGCAGGAATTAAGCTTGGGGGTGCTGATACGTCTCCGTCGTATCTATAATTTTTGATTGCTTCATGCCAATATTCTAAAACTTTCATATACTTTTGGCAACATTTTATATTATTTTTGGGACTAACTTACTTATCCAGTGCCCAGTGCTAGTTCCTGTTTTTGTGTGTTTTTTGTTTCACAGAAATTCCATATCAAACGAAGTCCAAACACGATAAAAATTTACGGAGATTTTTTTGGAACATGTGTGAATTTTGGGAGTCGGAATCAACACAAGACGATGCCCGAGGGCCGCACAAGCCAACAGGGCGCGGCCTAGGGGGCGCCCTCATGGCTTGTGCCTCCCCCTTAAGTCGGTTGAGGCCCTCCTTCCGCCGCAAGAAAAATATTTTTCGCGATAAAAATCCCCTCAAAATTTCAGCCCGATCGGAGTTACGGATCTCCGGATATTTAAGAAACGGTGAAGGGGTCAGAAACCAGTCGTGAAAACAGAAGAGAAACATGGAGAGAGAGAGAGAGAGAGAGAGAGAGAGAGAGAGAGAGAGAGAGAGAGAGAGAGAGAGAGAGAGAGAGATCCAATCTCGGAGGGGCTCCTGCCCTCCGGGAGCCATGGTGGCCATGGACCAGAGAGGAAACCCTCCTCCCACCTAGGGAGGAGGCCAAGGAATAAGAAGAAGGAGGGGGGCTCTCCCCCCTCTCTCCCGATGGCGCCGGAGCGCCGCCGGGGCATCCATCGTGACGACGATCTACACCAACAACTTCACCGCCGTCACCACCAACTCTCCCCCCCTCTATGCAGCAGTGTAAACCCTGTTCTCCCTGCTGTAATATCTACTTAAACATGGTGCTTAATGCTATATATTATTATCCAATGATGTGTGGCTATCCTATGATGTTTGAGTAGATTTATTTTGTCCTATGGGTTGATTGATGATTGTGATTGGTTTGAGATGTATGTTCTATTTTGGTGCTGCCCTATGGTGCCCGCTGTGTCACGCAAGCGCGTGGGGTCCCTGCTGTAGGGTGTCGCAATATGTTTATGATTCGCTTATAGTGTGTGGCTAGAGTGACAGAAGCTTACACCCGAGTAAGGGGATTGTTTACGTATGAGATAAAGGGGACTTGATGTTTAATGCTATTGTTGGGTTTACCTTAATGATTTCTAGTAGTTGCGGATGCTTGCTAGAATTCCAATCATAAGTGCATATGATCCAAGTACGGAAAGTATGTTAGCGTATGCCTCTCCCTCATATAAAACTGCAATAATGATACCGGTCTAGTTATCGATTGCCTAGGGACAAATCTTTCTCTTGTGTTACACAAAAAGCTTTCTACTAAACAACTTACTTATTAATCTTTATCTAAACAGCCCCTAACTTTTATTTACTTGTTCTTTATTACCTTGCAAAACTATCTTTACACCTACTAAATACTTCCAGTTTCTTTCCCGCAAAATAGTTTCATACTTGTTCTAGGTAAAGTAAGCGTTAGCGTGCGTAGAGTTGTATCGGTGGTCGATAGAACTTGAGAGAATATTAATTCTACCTTTAGCTCCTCGTTGGGTTCGACACTCTTTCTTATCGAAAAAGGCTACAAATGATCCCCTACACTTGTGGGTTATCGACCGAGTTTTTGCTTCGGTTCCACCGAGTTGGTCAATAATGTTGTAACGGTTGGATTTTTGGAGATGCCTATATATACCCATCCACTTCCCTCTCATTCGCAGAGAGATCACTCAGAACAAGTCAACACTTGCCCATCCATTTTCTGAGAGAGAACCACCTACTCATGTGTTGAGATCAAGATCTTCCACTCCAACCATATGAATCTTGATTTCTTGCCTCCCCAAGTTGCTTTCCGTCCAATCAATCTCTTCTACAAAGCCAAATATGTGAGAGAGTGATTGAGTGTCGAGGAGACTATCTTTTGAAGCACAAGAGCAAGGAGTTCATCATACATACCACATTTATTACCTTTTGGAGAGTAGTGTCTCCTAGATTGGTTAGGTGTTGCATGGGAGCCTCCAATTCATTGTGGAGTTGAACCAAGAAGTTTGTACCGGCAAGGAGATAGCCTACTTCATGAAGATCTACCCCGAGTGAGGCTAGTCCTTCGTGGACGTAAGCTGTGATGGTATAGACGAGGTTGCTATTTTGTGGACCCTTCGTGGACTCGCGCAATCGCAACCCTCTGTGGGTTAAAGTCTCCATCAACATGGACGTACGATAGCACCACCTATTCAAACCACGGGAAAAATCTTTGAGTCCCTATTGTGTTTGATCTTCCTTTCTCCACTCTTACTTACATGTGCATGTCTTTACTTTCCGCTGCTATACTCTTAGATTTGTATGTGTAGGGTGTGCTAGACTTGATAGAATTGCTAAAACTTCCCAACCAATAAAATTGGGAAAAGGTTAGGTTTTTATTTGGTCATGTAGTCTATTCACCCCCCTCTAGACGCTTCTTCTCAATCCAACAATTGGTATCAGAGCTTTGGTATCCATAGCTTTGGTTTTATCACCATTGGAGGAAGATGGATGTGCTTAGTTTGGGGAGTCTTAGTTGTAGTGTGCCTATTCTCAATGGGGAGTACTATAGTCAATGGAAAAACAAAATGCTTGATCTATTTGATGAATTCCATTTGAGCAAGTATGTTGATAACCCGTATGTGCCTACCATTCATCCCTTACATCCTTCCTACGAGGAAGAAATTGATATGGTTCGTAATCTTAGAACTGTCAATCTCATCATTAGAGGATTACCAAGAATCGTGTTTGATCAAATGAAAAACTTTGAGTGTGCTTATTCTTTGTGGAAAGATTTGGAGAAAAGATATCCTAACTACTCTTTGAAAAATCTTGATGTCATTCTCCATAAAACTATTGCCTTTCACAAAATGAAGCCTAGTGATCCAAACTTTGATAAATACTTGTCTGAGCTTCGTGACCTCATGCGTGCTAAAGGAGATGTCATAACCATCAACAACATCATTGTTGAAGCCATTCATATTCATAATCTTGAACATTGTCATGCTCAAAATTCTAACAAATCTCTTGATTTTTGTGACGAGGATATTCCATTTGATGATGACAATGTGGAACATGGCTACTATGATGAAGATGAGAAGTTGGACATCGAATATGAGAAGACTATGAAGAATCTAAGTCTCATGGCGAACTTCAAAGACTACATGTCCGGGGGGAAAGAGTGGATTCTCGATAGTGGATGCACTGATCACATGACTGGAGATAGAGACATGTTTCATGAGATCACACCATATCATGGACCGCGGAGGTATGTAACTTTTGGAGACAACTCCAAGGGTAAGGCACTTGGTTTTGGTAAGGTGGCCATATCTCATGATAGTTCCATTCAAAATGTCATGGTTGTTGAATCTCTTGGCTACAATATTCTTTCCGCATCTAGACTAGCCGACTACGGTTTCAATGTGCTATTTACTAAAGTAGATTGCCAAGTGTTTCGTCAAGACAATCATAACATGGTCTTTACCGGTATTCGTAGATGTGATCTATACATTGTCGATTTCACTAAGAGAGCTCAACCTCGTACTTGTCTTATTGCAAAATCTTCTAAAGGTTGGCTATGGCATAGAAGGCTAGGACATGTTGGTATGCATAATCTTGACAAGCTCATCAATGGTGATCACATACTTGGTGTTAAAGATGTTATCTTTGACAAAGATAGACTTTTTAGTGCTTGTCAAGCAGGAAAACAAGTGGGTGTAAGTCATCCCGCAAAGAACATCGTGAGTATTAGAAGACTACTCGAGTTGCTTCACATGGATCTCTTTGGTCCCAATGCTTACAAGAGCCTTGGTGCAAATTCCTTTGGTCTACTTATAGTTGATGATTTTTCCAGATTTACGTGGGTATTCTTTCTTGAGGTACAAAAGATCTTCAAGAACTTCGCTCGCAAAGCCCAAAATCAATTTGAAGTGAAGATCAAGAAAGTTCGGAGCGACAACAGATCGGAGTTCAAGAACACTAATGTGGATACCTTTCTTGACGAAGAAGGCATCTCACATGAGTTCTCGGCTACGTACACACCTCAACAAAATGGAGTTGTTGAGAGGAAGAACCGGAATCTCATAGAGATGGCTAGAACGATGCTTGACGAATACATGATGCCAAGACACTTTTGGGCGGAAGCCGTGGAAACATCTTGTCATGCTACAAACCGACTCTACCCACACAAGGTTCTCGGTAAAATGGCATACGAGCTTCTCACCGGTAACAAACCCGAAGTTTGATACTTTTGAGTATTCGACTCAAAGTGCTACATTCTTGATAAGCATCGTCGTTCTAAATTTTCCCCTAAATCTCATAAAGGTTTCCTACTAGGTTATGGATCAAAGTCTCACACTTACCGTGTCTACAACAACTTTGCTCGAAAAGCTAAAGAAACGGTAGATGTGAAGTTTGATGAGACTAATGGTTTGCAAGTCCAACAATTGCCAAATGATGTAGGAGATAAAGAACCTTCGGAAGCCATTCAAGACTTGTCATCGGCAAGATTCGTCCCATGGAGGTGAAGGAAAGTACTTCATCAACACAAGTGGAAGCTCCTACCTCGCGTCAAGGTGAACCACAAAACGACATGGATGCATCCACAAGCGGAACACGCCAAGATGAAGAGGAAGAATAAGTACATCAAGATGATCCACCTCAACCTCCTTCACCACCCCCTCAAGGGAACGACACCTTCAACAACAACGAAGAGGAAGATGATGATGAGGAAGCTCCACCATCCAACAAGCAAAAGCTATCATGAGTTCGAGCAAGAGTGAACAAGAATCATCCCTTAGAGCAAATATTCAGCGACATACAAACCAGGAGAATCACTCGCTTTAAAACTCGTTTAGCTAACTTTTGTGAGCACTACTCATTCATTCGTGATCATGCTACCTAAGGGGGCATTAATCTCAAACATGTTCGTACTAACAAACAATTGGCGGATATTTTTACTAAGCCACTTGATGAGAAAGTGTTTTGTCACCTGAGGAGTGAGTTGAACATCATTGATGCTTCAAACTTGAGCTAGACTCACTCGGATGCATGCAAGGGCATGAGCTTATTCTTATTATTCCATGACACCATTGTTATGACACTATCTTATATGCACTATAAATCTATGCTCCCTTGTATTGCATCTAACCTTTTGTAGGTACTTGGAAGAACTAAACTCCACAAGATTGCCATCAACTCATACCACAAGCAATCTTCTTATGGATAAGTATCAACATCTTTATTTCAAGATGGAGGAAGAAGACGACAAACCATATCCTTTACAAACCTTTGATGAAAATCTCACTCTTGTCATTTGGATATATCATGTTCTTCCTTGCATGACTAACCCGTGTAGGTGAGAAGTGAACGAAAACAAACAAGGAATGCTCCCAACTCAAAGATGATCTACATCAACCTTGGGCATTCACGTCAACTTCACCTACATGTCATGTCATCTACATCTTTCGAAGGTATGTACTCACATCCTTGAAGAAGCTTTACTCCAAGTCATTAGTTAAAGCAATTCTATGTGATACGAAGACATTAAAATGCTTAAACAAAAAATGGTAACCCCATTTTGAGCTTAACGATGAGTATGACCTATGATCAAACATTCTTGCTTGGCTCCTTAAGTGAATATACTCTTATATAGGTGACCTAGTCACCGCCCAACATCTAGATATAAAACTTGAATGGATAATTTCTCTTTTGTTTCCCACTTCATTACTTCCATTCAATTATAATCTAGATGAAAATTCCTTGGAAATATTTTTGAAAATTCCTTGCAAATCCTTTTAAAAATTCCTTGCAAATCCTTTAAAAAATTCCTTGCAAATCTTTTTGAAAATTCCTTGCAAATCTTTCTAAAAATTCCTTGCAAATCTTTTGAACATTCTATGCAAAGCTTGTGGATAATTTCTGACAAATTTGGTTAAATCTTTCTGAAAATTTCCTTTGACAAAATGGCCAAGGATGTTTTTGCCAAAATTCAGATTGCAACTCGGATCCTCCGAATTAGGGAAACCGGCTTCACCGATATAGCAGATAAACTGCTATGAGCTTCTTCGGTTCTACCGATCAATTTTGCCTCAGAGTCTCCGAATTTTGTTACTACTTGAGTTCTTTGCCATACTCTTGACATTTTTTTCAGACAAAGCTCTCTATGACTCTTACTCTCGAGGATCCCTTACCCTCCGACCCTTCTTGGAAGTTAATGCTAAAGGGGGAGAAAGATCAAAGCTTAAATTCAAAGCTTCAGGGGGAGAATCATTAAAGCTCAAAGCTAATTATTAAGGGGGGGGAGATCAACTCATTTCATTATTCAAAAAGGAGAGAGGTCCCACGTGTCGTCTTCTCGAAGGCGACTCGGGCGGGCGCCCCCACCGACCGCTGCCACAGACTGCTCACTATCCACCACATCTCGCCGCCGTCGGCAAACAATGCCGGGCAAAGCCCGGCGACGGCTGGCGGCGGCGGGATCCATCCTGCGCGCGCCTGCGCCTCGTCCCGCGGTCCCTCACCCTGCAACATCCGCGTCGGCCCCCGCCGGATCTGGCGTCCCCCCCTGCGGATCCGCCCCGCCCCCCTATAGATCCACCCCGCCCCCCTATAGATCCACCCCGCCTCCCTTCAGATCCGCCCAGCCTGCCGCTGCTGCGGGCTTCCGGCGTCTCGGGCGGCTCTCGCGACCGGCCCTGGTAGCTGCGTCGGCGGAGGCTCCATCCGTCGTTGCCTCTCCATGGCTGGCAACTGCACCCCCATCCCCCCTGCTTGGCGTCTTCTCGCCGGCCTCCGACGGCTTACACCCTCAACCGCTCGTTGCCGTCTACTGCAGTGCTCCACATCTTCCCCCTCCGCCACCCCCTGTTCTGTCGTCGCCGTACTTCTGCATGCGCTCGCCAACGAAGGTGGTGTCGTGGCTCCTGCCATGGAGCCCTCGACCTCCCATTCCCCCCTTGGTGGGCTGCCGCTGCTCGTGGCTTTTCCTGCTGGGGGCGCCTCACCTGTGGTCTTCACTGGTGCCCTCGGTGTCAAGGTGCCTGTCGGTGTCGCTCTGCCAGTTGCATTAAACTGGATCTGGGGCTGCCCGTTCCTGCGCTGCCCGGCGCTGTTGGCGGCTGCTCTGTGATGCTCTTCGCATGAAGGATGTGACCGGGGATAGCAGAAATCCATGGTCGTCCGGCTGCTGCTAGCAGAGACAGCAGCGACGCTTCATGTCGTTTCCATCTTGATGGCGTTGTCTTCATCCCCCGGTCATCGGGATGGCTTTGGTGTACTCTGGGGTGTTCTCTGCTTGGTGACGTCCTTTGACCACGCTAGTGACACATAGGTGCCGTGGCACCGTCTCGGCCTGGCGTGAACTTTTGACTGTTCCCCATGACATTGGTGGTGTCGTGGCGTTGTGCAGTCTGTACCCAATGAAACAGGTGGTGTCGCGGTGTTGTGCAGTCTATACCCCATGACACAGGTGGTGTCGCGGCGTTGTGCAGTCTGTACCCCATGACATCGGTGGTGTCATGGTATTGTGCAGTCTTGGTTGACCGGTGCCTTTCGATTGGATCGACGGTACAATGTAATGGTTTGGTCTTGGCTGACTGTTGCAGTCGAGTGCTCGGGGGTGCCCCCTGTTGTGTTGTGCCCCCTCCCCCATGTGTTTTTCACTTTATCTCTCTTCCTTTCCCCCCCTGTTCTTCTGGTTCACTTGAACCCTATCTTGTATTAGGCTGCAAAGTCTATAGACAAACAATGAATACAATTCAGGTGGGGAAAAACTCCCCCCGGTGAAAATTCAAAAAAAAAGGAGAGAGAGAGATAAAAGATTAAGTTATTTGGATTCATGCTTTTGCATTGCTACACTTGCTATATCTTTCTTACTAGACTTGTCTCACCCTACGTACTCCCAATATCTATATGCTAAGATTCAGGTGGAGAGGAGAAACTAATATCTACATTCAGGGGAGAAAGCTCTAAAATCACTTTTGCATACATGTTGATTTTGAGAAAAAAACTATCTTCTACATGTCTTCCAAACCTTGGTGAAGTTGAAGTTCCTTGCATCTTTATGAAAGAAATACTCTTGTGTTATCTAACCTTGTTTTCTTAAGTATGTTTGCTTTGTAGAAATGCTCCAGAACTTCAAGGTAAGTATATGCATCATACCCTGGTCAGGACAATCTCTTGCTTCTTGCACATATTTTTTTGCAAGAATGAGTACTGGACATGGAGATTCTTCATTCTCATTTATCTGATGCTTATAGCCGAGGAACATATGACTTGTCATGTCCTCTCTACTATGTGTGTGCACTCATGCATTCTAAAGCAACTATTCCTTAAAAGGGATTGCACACATTTCGGGGGAGCTTGTCTTAGTCATATGTCTCTCAAAGCTGTCATATTCTACTTCTTACTTTAAATTGAAGCTTTGATTGTATGTTGTCATCAATTACCAAAAAGGGGGAGATTGAAAGCACATATGCTCCCTTGGGGTTTTTGATAATTCATGACAACATACATTATCTCTTGCACTAATGGTTTTACCTAGTGTTTCAGATTAAGTCCAAAAGATTGCTGGCTGGGAATGTGAGGAGAATCCCCAAGGAAGGAGAGGAATAGGATTGGCTAAGCTTCAAGACTCTACATTTTTCATTTACGTGAGAAGTCACACTTGAGTCCACAGGAAAGCCAATACTATTAAAAGGGGATGAGGTATCTATAATGATCTGGTTGCTCAAGTGCTTAGATATTAGCCACCAAAAACCCTCATAAATTCTCCCACAAAATATTCTGTCAAAATCCCTAACAGTCAAATTCGGTGCCATCAACATTTCCAAATTTTCCATACTGAGTTTCCCTTAGACAGATTCTAGAGCCAAACCCTAGCATCTCGGTACCACGGAGACCACATTCGGTACAGCCGAAAATTAGGTGCCAACTTTCTGTTACGAAAGTGTTAAATTTTGGAATTTCCGAGTGTTGCATTTCGGTCTCACCGAGAGTTGAATCTGCCCGAGATCACCCGAATCGGTCTCACCGAGTTGTGTATATCGGTCTCACCGAGAAACCGAAAGTTCCCTGCCAGAGTCCATGCGGAGTGGAGTCCATCGCCGTCGTCATTGTTCCACTGCTAGAAGTTATTCTGTTGCTAGCATAGAGCTACCTTAGCAGGTGTAGTGTCGCCATGCCGTTGTAATCCTTTGTAATACCCGAACCCTTGTACCTCGATTATTTGTAATAAAGAGCCGATTTGTTCTATGCTAAGCAGTGTCGTATTCCATAAGACTTGATCTTTGGGCTGGAATACGGGGCGTTCCAGTTCCTCTGAGCCGGGGTGCCACAACGCTTGGTATCAGAGCAGGCCTGGCTATAGGATGCCCTAGTCAACGCGAGCATTAGAAACCGGTAGCTTAGAGTCTAGCTTGCTTGCTGCATTGGGTTGCTGCATTTGTTTGTCGCATAGCATGCATATAGACTTGTTAGTTTGTCGCTAACGGTTGATCTATGAGTGTAGGTGGCATCGGTTTCGATCCACTACCTGCACCCTCCAGTTTTGCATACCTGCTCTTTGGTGTTTGGTGTCATCTTTGTCCTAGCGGAGTGATGCCGATGTACCTCGTGGTGCCGATCACTTACATGATTGATACACAGGTATCATGCCAATGTATTTTCTTCAACCACGCCTATCGCTTCGGTAGTAGACATGTTTCTACCCCGAATCTTGCCATCAGACTCGCCGCTTTGGCAACCCTTACTGGTCTTTGTTACCAGGAAAGGGCAATGCCAGCAAACCCTTCTTTCCACTGCTATCCTACCATATCACTCATTCTTTGGACGTGTACAATTTCCTTCCGTCCGCTTGATGATGATGTGGTCGCAACATCCGTGTCTCGCTACATGGTCACCAAGTTCGTGCTCACCCCTAAGCTCGTCTAGTGCAATCGGTGTTAAGCTAGCTCTTGGTGTAGCTCTATTTACACCAATCCCTCCACACGTGGATTCACTTTCGTGCACACCGTCACAACATACTAGATCGTAGTACCGGAGTTCTTGCGAGATGTGTGTGCTTAAGTAGGTATGCATGTTGTTGTGAATAGCAGTAAAATCTGATGATGTTTGTATGTAATCTTGATGCCTTTTGTGCTTTTGTTTTAGTCGTTTCTTTTGCTTCTTTCTTTGGGCCTTCGGTGTCACCTTATTTCCCCTTATGAAAGTTGCTCATCAACCGACTCCAAACTTGAAGAATCAGTAAGGATTTCAAATATTTTGAAGCTCAGCTAAAAAATATGGGATTCTCATGACTGCATTATTTTGGGAATATCTGGTCTAACTGCAAATGACATCCTGGACCGGTTATCAACATCAAGTCTACATCAGTGGTGCAATCTTTACAACAGTTGAACCAGTAGAAAGGCAAGTGTGTGCAAGACCCACATTATATTCTCAGTCAAAGGTATGGTTCATATACAAGGTTGGTTCCGCCTTGAGTAAAAATTGAAACAGGTTATACCCGAAAGCAAGCAAGAATGTGCCATGTATCCAGTACTCAATAAAAAGGATAGTCCAACAAATTCTGTTCATACAAGAATCTGAAAGCACATTTGCTCCCTTGGTGGTTTTGGTAATTAATAACAACATATATGTCATTGAACTAATGTTTCCACTAAGTATATTTCAGGAAAAGTTCAATGATGTGTTGGCAAAAGGATTGTGGAGAAACCCCAAGATGCAAGGAAATGGATTGGCAAAGCTTCAAGCAAGAGGACTCTACATTTTACTTTGTGAGAAATCACTTTGAGTCCATAGGAAAGCCAATACTATTAAAAGGGGGTAAGGTACCGTTGGTGAACAAGATGCTCCACGTGCACAAGTGATAGTCACCAAAAACACCCACAAGCTCTTCCACAAATACTCTGTCTAGAACCCTACCACTCAAATCGGTAAGACCAACAATTCCTATTCGGTCTCACCGAGATTCAAACCCTAGACAGATCCTTAGCCAAACCCATCTCGGTACTACCAACATTCCACTTCGGTCCCACAGAGTTCAGTTGCCAACTTTCTGGTTAGCTATTTTCAAGCATCGGTACCACCGAGTTTTGCCAATCGGTCTCACCGAGATTTGGACCAACTTCCTGGTTAGCCATTCTCAAGAATCGGTACCACCGAGTTTTGTGAATCGGTCTCGCCGAGTTTTTGGACCAACTCTCTGGTTAGCCATTGTCAAGAATTGGTACCACCGAAATTTGAGAATCGGTCTCACCGAGTTGTGCAATCTGACCGTTGGTCATCAAATCGGTACCGCCGAGATTTATGTATCAGTCTCACCGAGATTCAAAAGTTGCTACCTTTGGAGCAACTCGGTACCACCGAGTTTTATACTTCGGTGTCACCGAGTTGGTCACTTTAGGTGTAACGGTTGGATTTTTGGGGATGCCTATATATACCCCTTCACCACCACCCACTCGAAAGAGAAGCACTCAGAACTATTCCATACTTGCCCCATCCAATTTTCTGAGAGAGAGCCACCTACTCATGTGTTGAGATCAAGCCATTCCACTCTATCCATATGAATCTTGATCTCTAGCCTCCCCAAGTTGCTTTCCACCAAATCAATCTCTTCCACCATAGCCAAATCCGTGAGAGAGTGATTGTGTGTTGAGGAGTCTATCATCTTGAAGCACAAGAGCAAGGAGTTCATCGACATTGCCGAGCCTATTACCTTTTGGAGGGTGGTGCCTCCTACATTGGTTAGGTGTCGCTTGGGAGCCTCCTACTTCATGTTCTGGAGTTGAACCAAGAAGTTTGTACGGGCAAGGAGATCGCCTACTTCGTGAAGATCTACCCATAGTGAGGCTAGTCCTTCGTGGACGGAAGCCGTCATGGAATAGTCAAGGTTGCTACTTCGTGGACCCTTATGGGTGGAGCCCTCCATGGACTCTCGCGACCGTTACCCTCCGTGGGTTGAAGACTCCATAAACGTGGACGTACGATAGCACCACCTATCGGAACCACGGGAAAAATCATCGTGTCTTCAAATTGCGTTTGATCTTCCTTCCTACCCTCTACTACATATGCTTGTTGTTACTTTCCGCTGCTATACTCTTAGACATGCATGTGTAGGGTGTACTTGAATTGCTATAATTGCTAAAATCTGCCAACACTTAAAATTCGGAAAAGGTAGAAATTTTATTTGCTCAAGTAGTCTAATCACCCCCCTCTAGACATACTTTCGATCCTACAAGTGGTATCAGAGCCCATTGCATTGGTCTCACAACCTAGGAGAGTATGGCGTCTAGTGAGGGAAATTATCACCGTAGAGGTCCGTACTTTGATGGCACAAATTTTGCTAGTTGGAAGCACAAAATGAAAATGCATATTCTTGGTCATAACCCTGCCGTTTGGGCTGTTGTTTGTGTTGGCTTGCAAAGTGAATTCTTTGGTGATGGAAAGGAACCGGATCGTGAAGCGACCGCGGATGAATTGAAGATGTTGCAATACAACGCTCAAGCATGTTACATTCTCTTCAATTGCCTATGCCCCGAAGAATTCAACAAAATCAGCCGTCTTGAGAATGCAAAAGAGATTTGGGATACTTTGGTTGATATGCATGAAGGTACCGAATCCGTGAGAGAATCCAAGTTGGATGTTCTTCAAAGTCAGCTTGACAAGTTCAAGATGAAGGATGGTGAAGGAGTCGCAGAGATGTACTCTAGGCTAGCTCTCATCACAAATGAGATTGCCGGCTTAGGAAGCAAAGAAATGACCGACAAATTCATCATCAAGAGGATACTTAGAGCTTTGGATGAGAGATACGACACCGTGTGCACATTGATCCAAATGATGCCCAACTACAAAGATCTCAAGCCTACGGAAGTCATTGGAAGGATTGTTGCTCATGAGATGACACTCAAAGACAAAGAAGAGCTTCACAACAAGTCTAGCGGTGCTTACAAAGCCACAAGTGATGCTCCCACAACTTCAAGCGACAACCTTGTCACCAATGAAGAGATAAGCCTCATGGTCAAGAAATTCAACAAGTTCTACAAGAATAGAGGCAAAGAACGAAGCTCCAACTCAAGATATGAAGAGAAGCGTTCGTCAAGTCGTGACCGAAACTGCTACAATTGTGGGAAGCCCGGACACTACTCCAATGAGTGCACGGCTCCCTACAAACGAAGAGAAGAGTCACCAAGAAGACGAAGCTCAAGAAATGAATCACCTCAAAGAGAGAGAAGGAGTAGAGATGATCGTTATGAACGAAGACCCTCAAGGAGAAGTAGGGACTCGGAGAAGAAGGACAAGTACACGAAGAGCTACTCAATAAGAAGACATCAAGCTCATATTGGTGAATGGGTTTCCGGCTCCGAATCCGACAACAACTCCGAGAGAAGCTATCACTCCAACTCCGACTATAGTCAAGATGAAGGTGTTGCCGGACTTGCACTAGTGACTACCAACTCCTATGATCTATTTGATTCTCCAAATGAAGGGAGTGGAAGTTGCTTCATGGCTAAAGGCCCCAAGGTATCACACCCCGAGTATCTTGATTTCAATAGTGATGAAGATGATTTACTTGGTGATGATGACTTGCTCTTTGATAAAACTAGTGATGTTAGTCAAAATGAACTTGATAATTTTCATGCTAGTCAAGATAAGTCGGTTGATGATGATAAGATGAAAATAGAACAACTAACTAAAGAATTAAACACTCTTAAGTTAGCTCATGAATATACTCTAGAAGATCATAGAGAGCTTGTAAGGACTCATGAGAAGCTACGCTTCGAGAAGCTCACTTTGGAGCAAGAACATGAGTTTCTTAAAGCTATCAATGACGATCTCCGAAAGAAGACTTCATCTTATCTAGCCAAACGATTACTCTTGTCTACATTCATGCCACAAGTTAAACCTAGACAAACTAGTAACAAAGGCAAGAAAGGTTCTTCATCTAGTAGCAACAATAAAAATGCTAAATCTAATGATGTTTCTAGTAGTTCTATTGATTCCACTAATGATGATTCTCTTAGCCAAGTTACACTTGAGCAAGAAAATGATTTATTGAAAGGGATTATAGAGAAAGGTATCTACAAGAGTCTTGCCGGGTGTAAGCAATTTGAGGAGATTGTACGCAAGCACGGAGGATACCGGAAGAACCATGGCATTGGCTACTTCAACACAAATGGAGTTGAATGGGAAGAAGGTCAATACCCCAAGCCCAAGTTTGTTCCTCAAAGGGAGAAGTATGAACATACTCTTCCCAAGGGAAGAAACACTCAAGATGACCGTCCACCACAAGACCACAAGCTCAAGGGCAAGAACAAGCTTCAAGAGGACATTGATTCATATGAAGATGAATCCCAAGCGTTGGTGGAGTGGGTTCCCAAAGCTACTTCAAGCTCAACTTCTACAAGTGTCACTTCAACACCAAGGATCCCCATCAAGTTGATGTGGGTCCCCAAGAAGAAGAACTAGAGAAGTTCTTGAGGGGTGACTCCGCCAATGAAATTCACTCACATTCATTACTGGCAAGAACTAGTTGCAATCAACGTCAACATCAAGCAATAGTTCAAGGAGTCACACATTCCCTCAAAGGTAAGCAAGGGACAAGGTAATCAACAAATCCATGGACATCATCATGTATGCTTTGCACTCCATGTCCATAGATATCCTTGTATTTGTCTCTTGTGTGTTGGGACTAACACATGTAGGTGAGAAGAGTAAGGAAACAACAAGGATGCTCCCAACTCTTGGTGATCTTCATCAACCTTGAGCATCCACCACTACATCACCCACATGAAGTCCTCTATGACAAACCCAAGGTTAGTTTATCCCTCCTATGGGGGGATGTCACATCAAGGGGGAGCTTTACTCTAAGACTTGAGTTAAAGCATCTCATAGTATGTGACAACATTAAATGCTTTATGTAAAAGTGGTAATCCCACTTGTGCTTAAACGATGAGTATGGCCTATGATCAAGTATTCTTACTTGGCTCCTAAGTCAATATACTCATATATAGATGTCTCCGTCATCGCCAAAATGCTTGATAGATGCTAGTATGTATGTGTATGTTTGCCATGATTTCATTTGACATCTTATTGTGTGAGCATGTTCGTCTGCATTTCTTTATTCATTCAAGGACATCCAATTGTTGCTATTTGGCTCTTGATTTTTCTTTTGCCAATTGGATGAACAAGAATGCCTAGGACCACTCTCTAGCTATCTATGCTTTCTCGTCTCATATTCCATTCTTGCTGCATCACAAAATTTGAACAAGGACTTTTCGATCTCTCCGTGTGAGGAGCACCCGGAGTTCCGTATCGACAAAGGACTGACCATTAAAACCTCCCAAGTGCATCTCGGTGGAACCAATACCAAAATCTCGGTATCACCGAATGCCTAGGGTTGATCTGGTTTTCACACTCGATATCACCGATTCCATCTTCTCGATTACACCGAGTTTCCCTGTCAGCTGACAGTAGCGAAACTCGGTGACACCGAAAAGTTAGAACCGGTGTCACCGACAGCCACGGGTATATAAAGAGGCGGACCCGACTTTTGAAATTAATTCCTCAAACGTCATCCCCTCCAAAAGCCCTAGCTGCCAAACAAGACCCCTAGTCATCGCCTTCGTCTTCCCTAGCGCCTCCACCGTTGGAAGTCCACGCCGCCGACGGATTCTTCCCCTCCGTCACCGCCATAGCGAGATCGTCACCAAGTTAGGGTACGATTTCGACCCCTCGTGCGTTCCCCTTTCCGAATCTTGCGCATTAGGACTTTTCCATCTAAAAGACAAAGTTTGAGATCGATCTATCCACTAGAAACTTCATTAGACTAGAGAACAAATGATTTTTTAGGGTTTGCCGTCCGCGACTTGAATCTCGGTAACACCGAAGCAAAAGAATCGGTAGCACCGATTCCCTTTTTTGGTCGACTGAGAACAACCTCGGTGAAACCGAGTGCCCATTTTCTGTCTCACCGAAAGTGGTGCCAAGTTTCTATTTAGCAGGTTGTTTGTCTCGGTGGGTCCGAAAAGTTTGCATCGGTAGTACCTAAATTCACTTGGCAGAATGCAAATCTTAAGAAATTTTAGTTCAAATTTGAGAAAATCTTTTGTAATTTTTGTGATGACTCAACGTATCCACTCTTCTATACTCTATTTCACAGGGTCAGAGATGTCAGGTTCTGATGATAGCCAAAATGACTTCAGAGAGAGAAGTGTTGACATGAGCTCAGGCACTAGTCCTGAAGGGAGCTTTGATGATGTTCCTAGCTCACCTAATCTGCCCAAAGCTGCAACTAGGGCAAGAAGGAAGCTCAACTCAGATGAGGAGGATGAAGATTTCATACCTGAGGAGCTGTCCAAGAAAGATGATGCTGCCAAGAACACTACTGCTGCCTCTTCATCCAAGAAGAAGAAGGCAATAAGGAAAGATTATGCTAGCTCAGGGTCAGTGAGAGCACCAGAGAGTGCTAGGGAAACAATGACTCTTCACCTTGAGTCACCCCCCAAAGAAGTCTATGCCTAAGAAGGCTGGGGAGAAGAAGAAGAGAGAAAGGACAAGATTTGTTAAAGGTAAAGTTCTTCCTTCTACTCCAGAGTATTTAGATGAGGAAGAAGAAGAGGAGGAAGAGACAGCTGCCAAGGCTCCTCCTAAGAAGAAGAAGAAGCTTATGGCTGATGCTATGCCCAAGGATACATCATCCAAAGGCACCAAGACTGCCCCCAAGAAGGCTGCTGCTATTCCTAAACCCAAGAGGTTTTCCAGAGACATCCCAGCTGCTTCCAAGAACAAGACTTCCACTTTTAGGGAAGCTGAGGATGATGCTATGTCAGCATTGATGAAGCTAAGACCACACCTTCCAGAACATAATGCCAGCCATTTGTTAGCTGAGGACATGAAGAAGAGGAAGGACTCAGGTTTGAGAGAGTGGAGAGCTGTTGATCCATATTCACAGAGGAGGAAGACTGCTGTGGACTACAGGTTCTATACAAAAGAACAAAAAGACTTCTATGAAACAATTTTGCTTGACAAGAGCCCTGCTGTGAGTGATATGAGGTTTGTGGACTGGAAGTACATCAAGGAAACTGAGGATTACTTCCCAAGTGTGCAAGACAATTTTCACTGCATTGGTCTGGATGAGTTTGTTGGTAAGGAGTTTACTGCCTGGAATGATGAAATGATCATGCAATTCTACTCCATTGCTCATTTCTATGGAGATGGTAGAATTGTATGGATGACTGAAGGTGCAAGGTATGAATCCACTGTTGAGGAGTGGGCTTCCATCTTAGGAGTCCCAGAGGTGGAAGATGGTGACATTAATGTATACAATGAGCCCAAGGCAAGCCACAATGCCATGAAGAACATGTACAATGAGATCCCTGCTGCACATCTGAAGTCTCACAAGCTAGGATCCATTTACTTCCTCCAGGCTGGTCTACGCACGATCAACACTATCTTGAGGCATACCTTGATGCCTAAGTCCGGAGATGAGAAGATGATTAGAGGATACTCCATCAACATGCTGCTCCACCTAGATCAACATACGAGATTCAGAGTGATGGATCTGATAGTGGAGACTGTGAAGAGGGTTGCTGCTGATCAGAAGCGTTCATGTTGCTATGCACCCTATATTCAGATGCTTATCAACTCCAAGTTGGAGAAGCACATATTTGCACTTGACCGACCACATTTGCCTCTATTGACAGAGCTAGAAGACAACGTTGTGGTGATGGACCCAGATCATCCCACCTCAGCTATAGCACAGGCACATGCAGAGGCAGCCAGAGACTCCAGTTCTCAGGTGCCAAGGTCTAGGAGTGAGCAGATGGATCTCCTACTTAGCTCTGTTCTCAGCATGCAGAAGGACATCGGCAACATATTGAAGAACCAGGAGAGCCTCTCGAGGATTGTTGACACCAAATTTCATACTCTCAACAACAAAGTGGATGAGCTCACAGTGACTGTGAATGAGCTCAAGAAGGAAGTTGACGTAGTGCCTAGCCCTCACTCTACAGATGATGATGATGAGGATCGTGCACCTCTCAGGACAAGCACTCAGTTCACTACTCAGGCTAGATCAGCTACACTGCCAGCTCCAGAGTTGAGACCTTCTTCATCAGCACCTGCTATAGCTTCTTCAGCTCCATCACCTCCTCCAGCACCTCCAGTTGCTACTCCGACTCCGTCCATGACGTCTGCAGACATCTTCGCTGAAGTCGTTCTCTTGACTCCTTCATCAGCTACCGGATGAGATCAGCCCCAGAAGAGCGCTTAGATATATACCTTTGAAATTTTTGGCAACTTGTTGCCAAAGGGGGAGAAGATGTATATAGATCTTTAGGCTTCGAGAGAGAGAGCGTTGCTTTTTATCGCTTTTCAAAAAATTGATCTTTTGGTTGGTTTGCTTGTGTTAAACTTTGTTGGTGTTTGATCATACACTTGATGTGCATTGCTACTATTTCCTATCCTTGTGATGCTTATGAAACGATCATTCACCTTTGCTTGTATGTGTTGTGCTATGATATTCAATCCTATTATTCTCGCACACCACCAAGTTGTATGTGACATGAAAGAGTGCCCCAAGTACCTAATCGATTGTGCATTTGCATTCAAATGCAAATTCAAAATAATGCACAAATTTAGGGGAAGCTCTTGCTTATCACATACTTCTCAAAGCAACGATCATATTCATTGATTATATCATATGTCGAAGCTTTGATCTATATGTTGTCATCAATTACCAAAATGGGGGAGATTGAAAGCACATTTGCTCCCTTGGTGGTTTTGGTAATTAATAACAACATATATGTCATTGAACTAATGTTTCCACTAAGTATATTTCAGGAAAAGTTCAATGATGTGTTGGCAAAAGGATTGTGGAGAAACCCCAAGATGCAAGGAAATGGATTGGCAAAGCTTCAAGAAAGAGGACTCTACATTTTACTTTGTGAGAAATCACTTTGAGTCCATAGGAAAGCCAATACTATTAAAAGGGGGTAAGGTACCGTTGGTGAACAAGATGCTCCACGTGCACAAGTGATAGTCACCAAAAACACCCACAAGCTCTTCCACAAATACTCTGTCTAGAACCCTACCACTCAAATCGGTAAGACCAACAATTCCTATTCGGTCTCATCGAGATTCAAACCCTAGACAGATCCTTAGCCAAACCCATCTCGGTACTACCAACATTCCACTTCGGTGCCACAGAGTTCAGTTGCCAACTTTCTGGTTAGCTATTTTCAAGCATCGGTACCACCGAGTTTTGCCAATCGGTCTCACCAAGATTTGGACCAACTTCCTGGTTAGCCATTCTCAAGAATCGATACCACCGAGTTTTGTGAATCGGTCTCACCGAGTTTTTGGACCAACTCTCTGGTTAGCCGTTGTCAAGAATTGGTACCACCGAAATTTGAGAATCGGTCTCACCGAGTTGTGCAATCTGACCGTTGGTCATCAAATCGGTACCGCCGAGATTTATGTATCGGTCTCACCGAGATTCAAAAGTTGCTACCTTTGGAGCAACTCAGTACCACCGAGTTTTATACTTCGGTGTCACCGAGTTGGTCACTTTAGGTGTAATAGTTGGATTTTTGGGGATGCCTATATATACCCCTTCACCACCACCCACTCGAAAGAGAAGCACTCAGAACTATTCCATACTTGCCCCATCCAATTTTCTGAGAGAGAGCCACCTACTCATGTGTTGAGATCAAGCCATTCCACTCTATCCATATGAATCTTGATCTCTAGCCTCCCCAAGTTGCTTTCCACCAAATCAATCTCTTCCACCATAGCCAAATCTGTGAGAGAGTGATTGTGTGTTGAGGAGTCTATCATCTTGAAGCACAAGAGCAAGGAGTTCATCGACATTGCCGAGCCTATTACCTTTTGGAGGGTGGTGCCTCCTACATTGGTTAGGTGTCGCTTGGGAGCCTCCTACTTCGTGTTCTGGAGTTGAACCAAGAAGTTTGTACGGGCAAGGAGATCGCCTACTTCGTGAAGATCTACCCATAGTGAGGCTAGTCCTTCGTGGACGGAAGCCGTTATGGAATAGTCAAGGTTGCTACTTCGTGGACCCTTATGGGTGGAGCCCTCCATGGACTCTCGCGACCGTTACCCTCCGTGGGTTGAAGACTCCATAAACGTGGACGTACGATAGCACCACCTATCGGAACCACGGGAAAAATCATCGTGTCTTCAAATTGCGTTTGATCTTCCTTCCTACCCTCTACTACATATGCTTGTTGTTACTTTCCGCTGCTATACTCTTAGACATGCATGTGTAGGGTGTACTTGAATTGCTATAATTGCTAAAATCTGCCAACACTTAAAATTCGGAAAAGGTAGAAATTTTATTTGCTCAAGTAGTCTAATCACCCCCCTCTAGACATACTTTCGATCCTACAAAAACCAACAACACGAGTCTGAAGGTTGTATATATGGCCTTCAGTCCGCATATTACAGAAAGAAGCTTCCGATGCAAGCAACCTAGTCTTCCTCCGCAAGCTACCAGAGAAGTTTACGATGCAAGGCTCCTCAATCTTCCAGGATACGATATGTGGATGACTCCCAGTGTAAGATACTCAGTCTTCTTCGGTAAGCTACCGCAAAAAGCTTCCGACACGAGGCACCGAATCTTCCTCAGTAAGCAACCAGGAGGAGAAGCTTCTGCAGTACGACACGCAGTCTTCTTCAGCAAGCTATCTCGGCAAAAGCTTTGAGCATAAGCTACTCGGTCTTCTTCAACATGGTACTCTCGATAGCTTCCAACACAAGCTATCAGATCTTTGTCAACAAGGCACTACAAATCGTTGGCAGCATTGGTACAAGATATTACACAGTCAGTTGGCTGTGCATCTCAAGAATCAATTCTGCAACAGTTTGGTCAGAAGCAAGAATCAGCCAGGACACAAGTGTGCCTCGGGAATCAAATGTTCAGCTACACATACTTGCATAGATGATATGAGCATGCTTCCCAGGTCATGCAAGTCACTCGTACGATGATGCAAGAACGGTGAGAATCCGACAACCACATGAGTTAGGAAAGTCAGTTACACATCTCAGTATGATGCAAGGACTGCCAAACTATGAAGAAAGGCCACACTGGGACACCAATCTTGGCAGCGGTGATTAAGGCCTGCTTCCTCACACCCGACAAGGTGATATCGTTGACCCTTGTCATCACCTTGTATGATTGCCGGCAACAATGAGCTTCACACAAGTACATGTTAGCCTGGTATATTTCCTATGACCCAAGTCATGAATAAGGCTAAGGTATGATTGCCGGAATATTGCATTTGACAGCACCTATGGTCACACGAAAAATTAAGGATATACCTGGTCAAGCACTTTTGGCGAAGGAATTGGGAAAAGGGAACAATAATGAAGGACAAGACCGACAACGCAGGTGCAATAATTGTTGCATGAACAACATGGTATGGACACTCGAGACAGTCTGATTCCGTATCAATCAGTAGGAAAATACACCCAAGGAGTCTACTTAGTTTTGGTAAGGACCTCACATCAAGCTCCGCAGTTTGACTCCAGCAACCATGTCAAAGCATCGTACGGCCTATGACATACCGACATAATGAGTAATCGAAACACGGGGCAATAGTCTCGGATCATGTGCCCTCATATATGGTACTCAATGAAATGATAGCCTACCATGAACAAGATTCTTCCGCCAGAACCACCGTTAGTCAAGTTTCTAGAAGCTATTGCTATAAAATATTACTCCTTTATTCGGGTCACGACAGGAGAGAATCGAATCTTTGGTACGGGTTTGATACTCGAGATAGTGGAATCAGCCAAGATGATTAAGGAACCCCTACAAGTAGTCATATTCCGCCAAGAGAACGGTTATGACTCCCAGCATTGCTTTGAGCCCGAAGAACATGCAACTACTTGAATAACCCGATGCAAGAAGCAAAAGTTTTGTGTCCACCAAGGAAAATTTGTTCACAACTCCATGGAATACTATCAGTACTAGATATAAGAATGACCCGTCAACTGGAAATCACCCCGGACTTGTGGAAAAGATGACACATTCCAGTCATTATAATATATCATCTAAGTCAGCAGATATTGAAGAATTGGAGTCAGCGTAAGATGGAACATATCAGGTAAGACCTGTCAGGATGTGGATACGGTGAAGCAAACCACCCCAGAGCAAGGCAATCAGGTCAAATGAAATTTTGTGGGAACAGTTTATAAAGGAAAAGGATACCCGAGCTGGAACTGGTTTCCTTAAGTCAGAATATTCATACTTGTTCCCTGAGCAACCAAATCTCAAGAACGAGATTTTTTTGTAAGGGGGAGTAGGTTTGTGACATCCTGGTTTTTGGCCCTTTCTTTTTCTTTTGGATTTCTTTGAAATATTGCTTTGGATTTCCTTTTCTGTGGCTTTGTGGTCTTGAAACCTGGGAAGATCACCTCTTCTTTCCCTCCCTAGTGGCTTGTCACTCTCAAATCAATGCCAAGGTCATGTCACTTCCATCCTAGCCCAACCCCAATATTTATTTATTGGGAATATTCCTTTTTATATTAAAGGAATAATCCTTTTTGCCCTAGGTTGTGAAGCAAACTATATTTCTGTCTTGCCATGAATTGCCACAAAATTCTCATAAATTCTTTGGATCATATATTACACAAATATGTCAAAACCTTTCCTTGCCTAGTTCAAAAATAATTCAGGAATAATCATTTTTCCATTCTGTCCTGAATGGCACTTTATGAAGGAAGTGTTATTTTCCTTTTCTTGATTGCCCTAAAACTTTTTGAGAATTCTTTCATATCATTGCCACATGACAAAATTCATCTCCATTTGCCTAGTCAATCTTCCTCATAAAATTTCCCCCAAGTTTCTGGCCAGTGGGAAGCTTTGTGAAGGAAGTAGCAGCTAGGGGTATCCAAATGGGTTGAAATTTTACCAGAACCTCCATATGCTCAAATAATTACTATCCACCAAATGTTAACTCCATCCAACAATCCATGTGAACCCTGCATCAAATTTTGCTTCTGATAATATTTTCAGTTTGTGAAGCAACTGTATTTTATATTGCTCCATAATTGCTTAAAATTTACCAGGACATTATCCTACCAATATAACTTCTCCCTGCCAAATATAACAAAGTATTAATAAAGCTACTAAGTAGGGGCTCCTCCCGTGCGTTCCCAGCGCTCGGCGTTGTTGCTCCATTCGATCGACACGTGCTGGCTTTTTTTCTCTGTTTTGACTTTTTTTTACTCTTCTGAGAAATTACCACTGAAGTTCACAAATATCTTGCCTCTTCATTCTCCTAGAAAGAGAGACGACGGGGAGAAAAGGGAGCCGAAGCCTCCTCCTCCATAGGTCCGTTCCTCGCAGCCGCGCAACTATGCCGCCGCCGGCTGGCTGGCTGCCATGCCGCCGCTGCCGCATCTCCCTCTCCTTCTTGCCCTTCCTCCACCTCGGTTTGACCACAGGGTAATAGGCGCAAACCCTAGGCCCGGTTCCTGGGATTGGTCGGCCTCCTGGGCGGATGTTGCTGAGTTCCGCCCGATTCCGGGACCAGCAGTGCTCCCTCCCAACCCCCCACCTCATGCCTGCACCAATCTTCGCCACCGCTTGATGACATGGAGGTGAACACCACTTCAATCATGGTGCGCCTTCTCTGACCAAGGTTCTCTCATGTCATCTCTTTTTTCTTCCATTGTTGATGCGTCCAAGCTTTTGTTGAGTGGATTTGTTAGGATCCATGAACTGTTAGCATGGTGGCATTGTTAGCAATAGAGGGGAGGAAGATTGAGGATGAATTACGGGGTTGGGTGTGCTACTTACCAGGTCGGGGATGTTCTACCAGAAGGAGTGCTCGCCGCAGTTGTTGTGGAGATAGATGAGCCATATAGGTAATGTTTTCTCTCATGGTACCTTGACCTTTTCCATTGTATACACACAACAGATGAACAATTCAGCATTGTACTGAACATCAATTAGCTCACAAGATGGCATTCAAAGTACTTATGATTACTGAGATTCTATGGTTTATGGTTTACTATACCGAACATCAATTAGGTCACAAGATGGCATTGTTGCATGAAGTGCTCTCAATTGAAACTGAAGTGAGCACTTCTAACGAACATGGTGAATTTTAAATATGCAAAGCTAAAAGTAGTTTTTGTGGATACTTTTGAGCAATACAAAAATGCTCAACATATAGATTGCCGTGTGTTTGAATTGAAACAAAAAGAACATGCACAGAAGGACCCAGCCTTGTAAGAAAGCTAGCCAATAACATGAAAATAAAATACTTTGGGAACTAGGACAGAAAAGAAAATGTATGTTGTACATGCATATTCTATGTACAAGTCATGCAGATTGCTCTGATAGTTAAAAATGCAATAAATATGTGGACTATTCATGCCACTTTCGGTTCAGATAATTTTATTTGATCATCTTCAACTTCTAAAATTCTTTGTTAAGATGATTATGTATATATAGTTCAAGAGTGGGGCATGTCTCGAATCATCATCTTCTGATACTAGAAGAGGACAGATTAAGTTTTTTGGTAGCAACTAGAAGACGGATTAAGTTATCAAGCAACAATCATCCGTCAAGTCCTTCCTCCGGAGAAGAAGGCCCACTCTGGCGCGGCAGCCACCAAGCCCACCGGCGGCTTCTCCAAAAAGGCAGCGCACCACAACCAGAAGCAAGCTCATCTCTTCCCCACAACACAAGGTATGGCTAATCCAAATTCGAGGGTTCATACGCTGACACCATCTCATCCTTGTGGATTAACAGATCAAGTGAACTGATTTTTGTTTTTAGTTTTGTAGCAGACCAGTCGATGTAAATTCCCATATGATTAGCCCAATGCTTTGTCTTTCCTGGTGGTTTCTGAATGCAGATTCGCAAATTAGCCTAATGCTCTGTACCATTAAAATAGCAGGTCAGAAGCAAGCGTTTGTGTTTTTTTTTCTCAGCAAAAAAACGGTTTCGGTGTTTCATAACTAATTTGATTCTCATAAAGCTTTTCAGAACTGCTCTTTTTGGTGTTCGGCTCTAACTGTTACTCTACTACAAATGCAAATACATATTTTTGGTCTGATCATTTAAGGTTTGTCTCAACTAATTAGGAACACCAAACTATATAGTGTTATGCTATAGTGACACTTAAGCTTTAAAAGCAGCCTTAAGGTGAGCTAAAAAGGAGCAAGATGTTACCTACGTACTACCAGGTAAAAATAAATTGCTGCTGTCAGTTTCAATTGTAGGACCGGTTCGGTTTATCTTTGGATTATGGGATGCAACATGAGGATGCTCGCACATGGTGTTGTGGTTCTTCTCGCACATGGTGTTGTGGTGCAGCGGCTGCGCCTCCACAGCGAAGGCCTCAGTCGTCAGCCTTCTGAGTTTTCACAAATTATGTTTGTTTGTCTCACTCCGGATTACCCAATTATTTCTTAACCATCACATCCACTATATATGAAAAATTAGTAAAGCATGTTTCCTCGATGGCAATAATTAGGCTAAATTCGCAACTTCCTATTTTGAAATCTTGATGTTGGCACTATGCAAAAGAAATGTGGACAATCAGGGTGTATTTGTGCGCTTAGCATCCTGTAGATAACCATGAACTGTGTTTGCTAAAGGATTTCCTGATTTTTTTCACCACATATATCTCGACAACACTGCGTTTTCATGTACCAGAATTAACCATGTTTCTTGCTTTGTATGCACATCCATATTAATCAAGTCTATAATGAACATTACTTGATATGCTCTTCTGTTTGTAAGCTCTGTCAGATATTTGTTTTGTTTCTCAATGATATTATCTACGCCTTCTGTCTGGCTTTTGTGTTAAATGTGAAACCAATCCATCCAAAGCCACTAATATCACTGTGTTTTTAGTCTAATTTAATTTCTCATGGTCATATGCCTTCAGATGTGTAAAACTGATGGCGTAATCTTCTTTGCGGGTTAAAATAAATACTGATCCTTGCAGCTCTGAAGAACCTTCATCGGAGCTCTAAAGAACAGAGAACATGGAAAAGAGAATGCGGTGCCTCTTGCACATTGAAAGCGCTGGGCAGCAGTGATCTATCCACTAATTGTAAGTTCAACATTTATTCCGAGTTAACTTATTTTCAATTGCTGCATATGGCTACTCAGTTGGAATTATGCATTAGAACAAAACAGTTTGTTCATCTTTTTGATGCAGAGTCCCCCCCTTTTTGTTCTTCTTCGCAATTTCTCTTCAATTTCAAACTATACAACCAGCTCACTCAAAGACCAACAATGCAGACCTTCTATGGACACCCAATTCAGAAACCAACTGGCCACTCTGTAGAGAAACATTTGTCGCCAATGTACAACTCCGTACAAGAATGTTTGCTTTTTGGCACTATCCGTTGCCTCAATTCCAAATTGAGATGTACATCGATTTTTTTTTTTAAATTTCACCTCACTGTCAGCCATCCAGAGATCTCTCATTTGCTTTTGTATGTCAGTGTCTTTTTCAGATATCTTTTAGTCAATTGACAATTCTTTATTCATAGGTCAAAAAGCGTGTGTTCATTGAACCAATACATTGCTTAGTTGTAGCCTATCTTTTCAGATTAGTGATTTAAGTATTCATATTAAGTTTAAAGATTTTTCACTGTGTCAATGAATATTGGTTTCAATATTACTTTAATTATTTTTGGGGGCACCTTTTTTCCTTTCCCATCAGCCTATCCAATCTAATTCCAGACATAGTCAGTAGATCTTACTTTAGTGTAGGTAGTATATATTGTGTATGTTTGTTTTCTATGAATGATGAAATCATAATAATTTTAGTGGCCTCCTGATGCTACTATTAATGTTTAATGGAATATAAATATGGGGTTTTATAACTTTTGTCCCTGTGCACGGTTGAGTCTGATGGCCTATTAAATTCCTGCCTATGATTTTTCATCTAATTTTCCTTTATTATGTTTACATTGGCTAGCTATAAATCAGATATATAAATTTTGTTTCCTTAATCTTCATGGATAAAGGAATATTTTAGGGCACAGAAGATTCTTTGTTCACAACTATAGATTTGCTCGGTCAGTTTAGCTTCTTTCACATAAGTGGTAACTTAATGCACACATATATGTATATAACTCTCAGGTTGAAGTGATTAATTATCCTACATCTCGGAGCTCTGCATGTGAAAAACTAGGAAGCAACAATGCTCTACATAATTACAGTTGGTCAGAGAAATGACTTGAATGGACTGCTCAAGTTTCATTCGATTTAGGAAATAAGTTACAGTAAAAATTCAATTGACCAAATTTAGAGGGAAAATTAAACACCCAAAAGTCACTATGGGATCAAATAAGAAGCCATAGAGGACCGAAACATATGGGCATTGTGTATTCATAATAAACTTAATGACCTCATGATGATTTATTAAATTCTTGACTTTAATTTTTTTGCCCTTAGGTGTGGTCAACCGTGGGTTTCCTATTTGTGTGGAGAGAGATAACGATGTTAAAGGAAAAGGTATATGCCCTTCTCTGCTGACGATACTATTTGCAATACATGGGAGTTCAATAGAAGAAATTCTGAGAAAAAAAATCTAGGACATTCGATGGTTAATCGCGTATTATATATGGTTTTGCCTGGTATACAAGATGGAGCTTCATTAGCTTAACTTTAATTGTTTAGCTTGGCCTGGAGATTAGGAGAGATCATTTTTTGTTTAGATTAAACTAAATTGAAAAATGACTGTTGTACTTTATATAGATTGCCAACGTTGTCGAGTTATATTGTAGTTTATTTAAATTTTAGCTTTGATGTAATATGTTGCTTCTTATTTGAATTTGAAAAGGTCAATATACTAATACATTCAGTAAGTTGTCTCTGCTGGCTTTTCCTTAACGATGTTTTCAAAATTACAAAAAATGATCAGAACCTAACACTCCGTGTACCATCTGATCAGTTCGTTTGGAAGCATGTGTAATCTTTTCTTTTCCCGGAAATTGGCTGCTGCAGGGGTCAAATCTTACATATGTTGCTCAATCAACTAGGACTTGTTTCAGCTACAGACGTTAGCAACAAACAAGATAATTTCCTGCGATAGCAGCTATTCCTATTTGAATAGGATGCATAGGTGAAGTTATGCCCTTATCTTACTATGGAATTAAAACATTATGGCACACATTTCCAGTCGGTGAGCATATGTGGGTGCTTTCTATTGTGTTGACAAGGTAAAACATTATGAAGAGTTTAGATAAACCATGCTGATTACTCTTATTTGTGTGTTGTAATTAAGATGCAAAAGTGACCTTTTGTGTTTTTCTCATAAGTTGTTTCCATCTTTCTATGTGCGACTTTGTCAAGCCTTCCTTCAAGGAGCACCCAAGTATGTTGAGCATGCTTTCTGTATAACTGGGGAGTCATATGCTTAGCATTACATTCTTGCCCTCGCAACTCGCATGCACAAGGGAAATGTGCATCTTTTTTGTTGGGTAAAAGCTGAGGGATCACTAGAAGTGTGTGTCTAGAGGGGGGGGGGGGGGTGTGAATAGACTACTAGCACAAATTAAAACCTAACCTTTTCCCAAGTAAATTTGTGGGCAGTTTTAGCAATTATAACAAGTCTAATGCACCCTACACATGCTAGTCAACAAGTATGCCCGCGGAAAGTAAGACAAGCACATGTAAGAGAGAGTAGAGATAGGAAGATCAAACGCAATTTGGAGACACGAAGATTTTTCCCGTGGTTCTGATAGGTGGTGCTATCGTACGTCCACATTTATGGAGTCTTCAACCCACGGAGGGTAACGGTCGCGAGAGTCCATGGAGAGCTCCACCCATAAGGGTCTACGAAATAGCAACCTTGACTATTCCATAACGGCTTTCGTCCACGAAGGACTAGCCTCACTATGGGTAGATCATCATGAAGTAGGCGATCTCCTTGCCTGTACAAACTTCTTGGTTCAACTCCACAACACGAAGTGGGAGGCTCCCAAGCGACACCTAACCAATCTAGGAGGCACCACCCTCTAAAAGGTAATAAGCTCGATAATGATGATGAACTCCTTGCTCTTGTGCTTCAAGATGATAGACTCCTCAACACTCAATCACTTTCTCACAGATTTGGTTTTGGTGGAAGAGATTGATTGGGTGGAAAGCAACTTGGGGAGGCTAGAAATCAAGATTCAAATGGTTGGAGTGGAATGGCTTGATCTCAACACATGAGTAGGTGGCTCTCTCTCAGAAAACAGGATGGGGCAAGTATGGAATAGTTCTGAGTGCTTCTCTGTCGAGTGAGTGGTGGTGAAGGGGTATATATAGGCATTTCCAAAAATCCAACCGTTACACCTTTACTGACCAACTCGGTGACACCGAAGTATAAAACTCGGTGGTATCGAGTTGCTCAAAAGGTAGAAGCTTTTGAATCTCGGTGAGACAGATATATAGTTCTTGGTAGTACCGACAAAGGTGACCAACGGTCAGAATGCAAACTCGGTGGCACCGATCCAAAAAACTCGGAAATTCCGAACTTAAGAAAAGGGGCAACAGAAAGTTGGCAACTGAAACTCGGTGGCACCGATGCAGAATCGGTTGTACCAAAAACTTAGGGTTTGGCTGGGATCTGTCTGAGGTGAAAATCGGTAGGGCCGAGTGGGAAATTTTGGTGGCACCGATTTTGCATGATAGGCTTTGACAGACTTTTGTGGAAGAGCTTGTGGGTATCTTTGGTGACTATCACTTGTGCACGTGGAGCATTTTGTTCACCATCAATACCTCACCCCCTTTTAATAGTATTGGCTTTCCTATAGATTCAAAGTGATTTCTCACAAATTAAAATGTAGAGTCTTCTTGCTTGAAGCTTTGCCAATCCTATTCCTTGCATCTAGGGGTCTCTCCACAATCCTTTTGCCATCACTCTTTGTGGACTTTATCTGAAATACACTAGATAAGAGTATTAGTCCAAGAGACAATGTATGTTGTCATGAATTATCAAAACCACCAAGGGAGCATATTGTGCTTTCAATCGGCCCCTTTTTTTTAATTGATGACAACATACAATCAAAGCTTCAAATAAAGATATGCATAGATATAATGAAGACTTTGAGAGACACATGACTAAGACTTGCTCCCCCTAAATGTGTGCAATCCCTTTAAAGGATAGTTGCTTTGGAATGTATGGACACACATATAGTAGAAGGGATAAAACGAGTCTATGTGTATCTTGGCTATATGCATCAAATATATGTGAAATGAGTTACATCCTTGTTCAAGACTTCACTCTTGCAAACAATATGTGCAAGAAGGAAGAGATCATCTTGATCAAGGATATGATGCATATACTTACCTTGAGTTCTTGAGCATTCTAGTAGTTGAAACACACTTGAGAAAACAATGTTAGGAAACACAAGAGTATTCTACCAATCAAATAGCAATAGAACTCAATAGTATCAAGATGCGGAGAACATATAGAAGATAATATTCCTTAAGATTGATATGTCTCCAAGAACATTTAGAACTTTCTCCCCTAGAGTCATAGCATATAGATATTGAGAGTAGGTAGGGCTGAGAAAAGTCTAAAACAGATAAAAATCAAATTCAATCGGATTTATTCTGCTCTCTTCTCCTTAAGAAGTGTTTCTGAGATAAGGGATCCTTGATATTTCTCCCCCTTGACGTGGAAGAGATCCTTGAACTTTCTCCCTCTTTATCTTGTTAAGTGTACACTTCTACTTTTCATGATCATCTCTCCCCCTGAAGCATGAATGCTTAGATATTTCTCCCCTTTGGTATTATCTCCCCCTTTGGTATGAGTATAAGCTTTGAAGCTTTGATATTTCCCCCCCTTTGGCATTAATTTTCAAAAGGGTCACAGAAAGGGTCAGATAAAAGGAATCATTAAGTGGGAAGGGATCCTAGAGAATAAGGGTCATTGAGAGCATTTGAGACAAGGGTTCCTTGAAAACAGTTTTCTCCCCATTATGATCTGAAAGCCTTTAAGATTTCTCCTCCTTTGAGGTAGAGATCCTTGAATATTTGGGATTATTCCTCTTTAATGTTTCTCCCCCTGCATCATTGTGGGATCATTGATTTTTACTGGAAAATTTCAAAAGAGACAAAGAGCACAGAAGTTTTGCAAAAAGTCGGTGGCTCCGAGGAAAAGGAGTCGGTAGCACCGATGAGTGGTTGTGCAGCATAACTGCTTCATCGGTGAGACCGAGATTCTATGATCGAAGGCTCCGAGTTATGAACCAGAAACTTGGCAAAATTGTTCTTGGCTATTTTGTCAAATGCAGTTTTTCAGAAAGTCTCAAAAAGATCACAAAGATTTTCAATGAATTCTCATAAAGATTTGCAATGAGTTTTCATAAAGATTTGCAATGAATTTTCATAAAGATTTGCAATGAATTTTCATCTAGGTTAGAGTTGAATGGAAATGTCAATGATCAACAAAACAAAAATTCTCCATTCAATTCTTATAACTAGATGATGGGCGGTGACTAGGTCACCTATGTTAGAGTACATTGACTTAAGGAGTCAAGTAAGAAGACTTGATCATAGGTCATACTCATCGTTAAGCTCGAAATGGGGTTTCCATTTTTCGTTTAAGCATTTTAATGTCTTCATATTGCTTGAGTTGCTTTATCCCATGATTTGGAGTAAAGCTATATCAAGGATATGAGTACATACCTTTGAGTGATGTTGATGACGTGGTTTGTAGGTGAACTTGATTAGGATGCTCGAGGTTGATGAAGTTCATCTTGAGTTGGGAGCAATCCTTCTTGTTTTGGTTCACGTATCCCCTACATAGGTTAGTAACGCAAGGAAGAGCATGATATATCAAAATGACACGATACCAATTGTGAGTTGATAACAATTGAGAAATTCATATGTGTGTCAAGGATATGTTTTGTTGTCCTCTTCCTTCCATCACCAAGAGGGGTTGTGGATACTTGGCCATGACAAGATTGCTTAAGATATGAGTTGATGGCAATCTTGTGGAGTGTTGTTCTTCCAAGTACCTACAAAAGGGATAGATGCAATACAAGGGAGCATAGAATTCCAAGATATATCAGATTCATGGTAATGATAGCATGGAATGGTCAAGTAGGCTCATTCCCTTGCATGCATCTGAGTGAGTCTAGCTCAAGTTTGAAGCATCAATGATGTTCAACTCACTCAAGTAACAAAACACTTTCTCATCAAGTGGCTTAGTAAAGATATTGGCCAATTGCTTGTTAGTACAAACATGCTTAAGATTAATATCTCCTTTGGCAACATGATCACGAATGAAATGATGTCGAACTTGAATATGTTTGGTTTGAGAATGTTGCACGGGATTATGACCAATCTTAATAGCACTTTCATTGTCACAAAGGAATGGAACATTTTTCACATGGATTCCATAATCCTTAAGCGCTTGTGTCATCCATAGCAATTGTGCACAACATGATCCGGCGGCAATATACTTAGCTTCGGCGGTAGATAGAGATACCGACTTTTGTTTCTTGGAGGACCAAGACACAAGAGATCTACCAAGGAATTGACATGTACCCGAGGTGGATTTTCTATCAACCTTGTAACCGGCATAGTCCGAATCGGAATAGCCAACAAGGTTAAAAGAAGATCCCTTGGGATACCAAATGCCAAAGTTTGGTGTATTTATCAAATATCTCACAATACGTTTCATGGCCAGAAGATGACACTCTTTAGGTGCAGCTTGATATCTAGCACACATGCAAACACTAAGCTTGATATCGGGACAGGAGGCACATAGATATAACAATGAACCAATCATAGATCGATAAACCTTTTGATCAACCGGTTCGTCCTCCTTGGTAAGAGCAACATGTCCACTAGTAGGCATAGGAGTTTTCATACCTTTACACTCTTGCATGTTGAACTTCTTGATCAAGTCCTTGGTATACTTGGTTTGAGAGATGAAAGTAACTTCTCTCGTTTGCTTGATTTGCAAACCAAGAAAAAATTTCAGCTCACACATCATGGACATCTCATACTTCTCGGACATCAACCTTCCAAATTTCTCACTAAATTGTGGGTTAGTAGATCCAAAGATAATATCATCCACATAAATTTGGCATACAAATAGTTCACCATTAACTCTTTTAGTGAATAAGGTTGCGTCAATTTTACCAATCTCAAAACCCTTTTCAATGAGAAACTTCGTTAAGCATTTATACCAAGCACGAGGAGCTTGCTTAAGACCATATAAAGCTTTGCGAAGTTTGTAGACGTGGTTAGGTTTCTTAGGATTCACAAATCCAGGAGGTTGTTTAACATAGACCTCCTCCTCTATTTCTCCATTTAAAAAAGCACTTTTAATGTCCATTTGGTAAAGAGTGATATCATGGTGATTGGCATAAGCAAGAAGAATTCGAATAGCTTCAAGTCTAGCAACGGGGGCATAGGTCTCACCGTAGTCCATACCTTCGACTTGCGTATATCCTTGGGCTACGAGACGCGCCTTGTTGCGTACAACTTGACCGTCTTCATCTTTCTTGTTTTGAAACACCCATTTTGTGCCGATGATGTTGTGCTCGTCCTTGGGCTTCTCCACGAGTGTCCACACTTCGTTCCTCTCGAAGTTGTGAAGCTCTTCATGCATAGCGTTCACCCAATCCGGGTATTCAAGTGCTTGTTCAACCTTCAAGGGTTCAATGCTAGAGATGAAAGAATAATGCTCACAAAAATTTGCTAAGCGAGTTTTAGAGCGAGTGATTCTCCCGGTTTGTATGTCACTGAAGATTTGGTTTAGAGGATGGTTCTTGGTCACTCTTGCTCGAACTCGGGGTAGCTTTTGCTTGTTGGATGGTGGAGCTTCTTCATCATCATCTCCTTCATCTTCGTTGTTGTCGAAGGTGTCATTTCCTTGAGATGGTGATGAAGGAGGTTGTGGTGGATCTTCATGATGTACTTCCTCCTCTTCATCTTGTTGTGTACCACTTGTGGATGCCTCCATGTCGTTTGGGTCGCCTTGACACGAGGTAGGAGCTTCCACTTGGGTTGATGAAGTACTTTCCTTCACCTCCTTGGGACGAATCTTGCCGATGGACAAGTCTTGGATAGCTTCCGAAGGATCCTTATCTCCTACATCATTTGGCAATTGTTCGACTTGCAAACCATTAGATTCATCAAACTTCACATCTACCATCTCTTTAACTTTTCGAGTGAAGTTGTTGTAGACACGGTAAGTGTGAGAGTTCGATCCGTAACCAAGTAGGAATCCTTCATGAGATTTAGGAGCAAATTTAGTACGACGATGCTTATTAAGAATATAGCACTTAGAGCCAAATACCCGAAAGTATCCAACTTGGGGTTTGTTACCGGTGAGTAGCTCGTATGCCGTTTTACCGAGAAGCTTGTGCAAGTAGAGTCGGTTTGTGGCATGACATGCTGTTTCCACGGCTTCTGCCCAAAAGTGTCTTGGCGTCTTGTATTCGTCAAGCATCGTTCTTGCCATCTCAATAATAGTTCGGTTCTTCCTCTCAACAACTCCATTTTGTTGGGGCGTGTACATAGCCGAGAACTCATGTGAAACACCTTCTTCGTCAAGAAAGGTATCTACATGGGTGTTCTTGAACTCCGATCCGTTATTGCTCCGAACCTTCTTGATCTTCACCTGAAACTGATTTTGCGCTTTGCGAGCGAAGTTCTTGAAGATCTTTTGTAGCTGCATCTTATCATCAAGAAATACTACCCACGTAAATCTGGAAAAATCATCAACTATAACTAGACCATAGGAATTTCCACCGAGGCTCTTGTAAGCATTGGGACAAAAAGGATCCATATGAAGTAACTCTAGTGGTCTCCTAGTGGTCATGATGTTCTTGACCGGATGAATTCCACCAACTTGCTTTCCAGCTTGACAAGCACTACAAAGTCTATCTTTGTCAAAGATAACATCTTTAACACCAAGTATATGATCACTTTTGATAAGCTTGTCTAGATTACGCATACCAACATGTCCTAGTCTTCTATGCCAAAGCCAACCTTTAGAAGATTTTGCAATAAGACAAGTACGAGGTTTGGATCTTTTAGTGAAATCGACAATGTATAGATCACCTCTACGGAAACCGGTAAAGACCATGTTATGATTATCTTGATGAAACACTTGGCAATCTATTTTGGTAAATAGCACATTAAAACCGAAGTCGGCAAGTCTAGATACGGAAAGAAGATTGTAGCCAAGGGATTCAACAAGCATGACGTTTTGAATAGAGCTATCATGGGATATGGCCACCTTACCGAGACCAAGTACCTTACCCTTGGAGTTGTCTCCAAAAGTTACATACCTTCGCGGTCCATGGTTTGGTGTGATCTCTTCAAACATATCTCTATCTCCGGTCATATGATCCGTGCATCCACTATCGAGAATCCACTCTTTTCTTCTAGACATATAATCCTTGAAGTTTGCCATGAGACTTAGATTCTTCATTGTCTTCTCATACTCGATGTCGAACAACTCATCTTCATCATAGTAGCCATGCTCCACATTGTCATCATCAAGTGGGAAATCCTCGTCATAATAAACAAGAGATTCATTAGGGTTGTGATCATGACAATGTTCAAGATTATGAATGCGAATGGCTTCAACAATGATGTTGTTGATAGTTATGACATCTCCTTTAGCATGCATGAGGTCTGTAAGCTCAAATAGATAGTCGTCAAACTTAGGGTCACTAGGCACCATTTTGTGGAAGGCAATAGTTTTATGAAGAATTTCATCAAGATTACTCAATGAATAATTTGGATATCGTTTCTCCAAATCATTCCACAAATTATAAGCACATTCAAAATTCTTCATTTGATTAAGCACAATTCTAGGCAATCCTCTAATAATAAGATTAACAGTTCTAAGATTGCATAGCATATCAATTTCCTCTTCGTGTGTGGGGTGTAAAGGATCAATGGGAGGTACATAGGGGCTCTTGACATGCTTGCTCAAATGGAACTCATTGAATAGCTCAAGCATCTCATATTTCCATTGACTATAGTACTCCCCATCAAGAATAAACACTCTACAACTCAAACTCTCCAAACTAGACACATCCATCTTCCTTCAAAGGTGATTAAACCAAGGTTATGGAGACCTTGCTCTGATACCAATTGAGGGATCACTAGAAGTGTGTGTCTAGAGGGGGGGGGTGAATAGACTACTAGCACAAATTAAAACCTAACCTTTTCCCAAGTAAATTTGTGGGCAGTTTTAGCAATTATAACAAGTCTAATGCACCCTACACATGCTAGTCAACAAGTATGGCAGCGGAAAGTAAGACAGGCACATGTAAGAGAGAGTAGAGATAGGAAGATCAAACACAATTTGGAGACACGAAGATTTTTCCCGTGGTTCCGATAGGTGGTGCTATCGTACGTCCACGTTTATGGAGTCTACAACCCACGGAGGTTAACGGTCGTGAGAGTCCACGGAGGGCTCCACCCATAAGGGTCCACGAAGTAGCAACCTTGACTATTCCATAACGGCTTCCATCCACGAAGGACTAGCCTCACTATGGGTAGATCTTCACGAAGTAGGCGATCTCCTTGCCCTTACAAACTTCTTGGTTCAACCCCACAACACGAAGTAGGAGGCTTCCAAGCGACACCTAACCAATCTAGGAGGCACCACCCTCCAAAATGTAATAGGCTCGATAATGATGACGAAGTCCTTGCTCTTGTGCTTCAATATGATAGACTCCTCAACACTCAATCACTCTCTCACAAATTTGGCTTTGGTAGAAGAGATTGATTGGGTGGAAAGCAACTTGGGGAGGCTAGAAATCAAGATTCATATGGTTGGAGTGGAATGGCTTGATCTCAACACATGAGTAGGTGGCTCTCTCTCAGAAAACTGGATGGCGCAAGTATGTTATAGTTCTGAGTGCTTCTCTGTCGAGTGAGTGGTGGTGAAGGGGTATATTTAGGCATCTCCAAAAATCCAACCGTTACACCTTTACTGACCAACTCGGTGACACCGAAGTATAAAACTCAGTGGTACCGAGTTGCTCAAAAGGTAGCAGCTTTTGAATCTCGGTGAGATCGATATATAGTTCTCGGTAGTACCAACAAAGGTGACCAATGGTCAGAATGCAAACTCGGTGGCACCGATCCAAAAAACTCGGAAATTCCGAACTTAAGAAAAGGGGCAACAGAAAGTTGGCAACTGAAACTCGGTGGCACCGATGCAAAATCGGTTGTATCGAAAACTTAGGGTTTGGCTGGGATCTGTCTGAGGTGAAAATCGGTAGGGCCGAGTGGGAAATTTTGGTGGCACCGATTTTGCATGATAGGCTTTGACAAACTTTTGTCGAAGAGCTTGTGGGTGTCTTTGGTGACTATCACTTGTGCACGTGGAGCATTTTGTTCACCATCAATACCTCACCCCCTTTTAATTGTATTGGCTTTCCTATAGACTCAAAGTGATTTCTCACAAAGTAAAATGTAGAGTCTTCTTGCTTGAAGGTTTGCCAATCCTATTCCTTGCATCTAGGGGTCTCTCCACAATCCTTTTGCCATCACTCTTTGTGGACTTTATCTGAAATACACTAGATAAGAGTATTAGTCCAAGAGACAATATATGTTGTCATGAATTATCAAAACCACCAAGGGAGCATATTGTGCTTTCAAAAGCACTATCCTTCTGTTGGAAAAAACATTTGTTTGGAAATCAGCTTCTTCCTTTTGAGTTGTTGGATAGGAGATCAGTTCAACTGAAACATGTGTTGTTTGTTCTGTATCCTCATTAATTTTGCTATTGTGTTTCCTGTATATCAAGATGGCTGATGAGCTTCCTCTTTGTGACCTTCTAGACGAGTTTCAGAAAGGTCACAACCATGGTTGTGGTTGCTGAACGCGTTAAAGCAGAAGGCACATCTGCGGAAGTTGCCTTTTTTACTATGTGGACTATGTTACGCAAAATAAAATTAACATCATGATGCACGAAATACAAAAGGACATGCCTGAATCTAGCTAACAAATGTATTAGTACTAGAAGGACAGTGCGCGCTTTGCCGCGCCGCTTATATTCTTGGGATTGTACATGTTTTATGTATTTTTTTTGAAGTTGTGAAAAATATTTACGTATTAGTTGGTTTGGCGTGTGGGGATACAATGAAGTGCATTTTTTTATCATTAGATATGCTACTCATACGGACATAATTTACGAAATCATGCTTACGGATGGATGTGTCAATTTATGGTCAGAGATTAGGGAAAAAGTGGGCCAACGATGCAAATCGAGGAAGTGATTGATGGGACAATGTTTCGTATGACCAATCCGTAGCGAATCGTTCGTGAGTTTATTGTCAGTTTTTTTTATTGTGGTGTTTGGGTGGATTTTTTTGACTGTGTGATTGGAGGACGTCTTTTAATTAGTAAAAAAAACATGAGAAAGTTACTTACGTTGTTGGACACGTGTGTTATGCTGGTGCTAAACGTGTCATGGGCGACAATTTTGTTTTGTCACCCATTCATCGAGAGATCCCACCATGAAGCCAGGGTGAACGACCCAATCAATTATGTATCCAATCCAAATTGAAGAGTTGAATGAAGGGCTTTAAAATGGGATAGCTTAACGAAGTTAGAGATTTCATTGCCACAACAAAGGATTCACGAGTCAAAATCAAGGATTGACGGGAGAAGCTTTAAAATTAGGGAGCATAGTGTATTAAAAAAATGAATGAGAGAGCTCATTGTGAAATTGTTGAGCTGAATGAGGGGCTTTAAAATGGGATATCGTAACGAAGTTAGAGATTTCACTGTCACAATAAAAGGATTGACGGAGTCAAAATCAAGGATTGACGGGAGAAACTTTAAAATTAGGGAGCATAGTGTATTAAAAAATGAACGAGAGAGCTCATTGTGAAATTGTTGACTCGGTCAAAATTGGATGATCCAACTCTAATTTGAGATCTTGATTGATTGTGAGGCATTAAAAAATAAGGAGCTTAGTGTTATAGAGGATTAAAATAATTGAGTGAAAAATTATTGACTCGGTCAAAATCGGTGACCCAATTTCAAATTGGTGACCTTAATTGAATGAGAGGCCTCCAATTCTAAGGTGATTAGTGATATAGTATATTTAGGCACTGTACTTACTGAATGTACATTTATGCACATCAGGATGAATTAGAAAAGGTCAGTATATTAATACATTCAGCAGGAAACAAAAGACAATCTACATGCACCACAGGCTCTTTGACGGGCACGGCGGCACGCCGCGCCTTCGGTCTGCTAGTTTGAGTTCAGTCCATGTAGCCATTTTCTCTCAAGAATTTCCCAAGATTCTGTCTAGAGTAATGCACTATGAAGGAAGTACCATTTTTATTCACTCAAATGATATGAATTTTTTACAGTGTATTCATATGCACAAATCATCATCCTCCAACAAATTCTAGATCAATCCAATCATCTATGTGAGTGCAGCTTCGACTTCTTCATTTCTGTCCAGATTGGCACTTTGTGAAGCAAGTGCTAGCTAAGTTCATCTTTTGGAGCTAAAAATTTGCATAGATGGTCTTCTTAGTATATGATCACTTCTAGCAAAAGATTAGCACCCCTCCCCCAGTGAAACCCTCCCAGTACAAATCAAACACCTCCTGCTAATCCATGTTTGTGCCAAGTTAAGTCTTATCTTGAGCCACTGTTGTTGTCTCCTTCCTTCTAGCATTTTCATGGGGAGGGCACAACATGCCATACACACTTGGGCCGGCCAGAACGCGTGTCTATGCCGTGGCCATGCGGTGACCACGCGGCTGGCATGCCAATGCTCGTGCTCTAGCAGTTGGGGCCCTCTGCCTTGTGCTTTCGTTGAGCTCTCAACACCTTGCCATGTCCAACAGCTTCCCCATGGCCACGCACTTGCTCTGGACCCCTCTCCCCCTCCTCTTTCCTCTCCGGTGCACCACGGGGGCTCTGTCCGCGTTCTGCCTGCGCCCTCACCACCATGGCCAGTCAGCCACAAGCTCGCCCCGGCTACTTATAGCCCGTCCCCGAGACCCCGAGCACCCCTAGCCTCCTCTTCTCCCTCTCAGCCCCCTCCCCGTGCCTCGGAGCTCCCTGTCCTCCCATGGCCGCCATGGCCCTTGGCCGGTCTCCTCCAAAATTCAAGCTCGTAGCTCTGCACCTTCCTCCATCCGGTGACCAGGAAGCCCCAGGACCACGCCATGCCAATGCCCGGTCCATCCCCGGCGGAAGAGCCCCGCCGGCGCAGCCCCGCGAAGCCCCTCGGCCCGACCGCTAGAGGTGGCGATGGGGGCCACCTCGGGCGAGCCTGTGGCTACCCCTGGGCGCGGTGAGGTGCGGCCCGGCCCCCTTGCTCGCCGGCCGGCTCTCTGGAGCCACGAGGCGACGGCCCTGCCGGTCGGCCGACCCTCCCCTGCCTCCCCGTCACGAGCTGGAAGAAGGGGCCAGGAGGAGAGAGAGAGATGGGTGGGCCCCATGCATCATTGGCACGGCGAAGGGGCACGTGTCACCGACAGCTGGGCCCGATCCTTTTAAGTGAAAGCGTGTTTTGTCGGAATACGCTTTCGTTTCCGGAAAGCGTATTTTTTTCTTCTTCGGCCAAGAATACTCTTTCCCTTTGCTGAAAGCGTATTCCGGAAAAAAACACTTTCAGTCTCAGCCGCCGGCCGAAAGCCCTAAATAGTGAACGTTCACCCGTTTGCGGCAGAAAAGCACAGATTTTATCCACTTTTCTGCCTAACAAATGAACGGCCGTATCTTTTCACCGCAACTCCGATCCAGGTGATTCAAAAGCCCAAGTTCTCTATTCATTGAGCCCATCCTGTTGGTACCATTTTCATGATGTTGTCACATTCTCAAAATGACCATTTTGCCTTTGCCCTTATTCAGCCCCCTTCGGGAGAAAAACTTTTCCGACAAATCCTTCTGCGAATTCACCGCACCTCTTCCCGATGATTCCTTCATCCCCAGGAAAGCCACAACATCCACTTGCATGATGGCATAGCAGTAGTCATGGTTTCCACTTGAAGATTTAATCGTTGGTTGTTCATTTAATGATTTGTTAATATTTCGATTATGCTTGCTTATGCCATGTTCTTGTGTGTCTATGATTATTTGTCATTAGTATCATCATTATGATCTATTCTTGTAATTATCCCTGCAACTAGTGATAATCATGATGTGCTCATATGCATTATTATCGTATGTTATGCAAATACTTGTCATATGCATGATCATCTCTAGGCCATGTTCATTTGCATCATGTAGAATAAATGATTTATTGTTATGATTCATATGCTAAATGATTATGTTTCTATCCATCTTCATATTTATATCATGTTCATATGCATTGTTATCTCATCATGTTATTATGACTCAACTCATCACCGTTCAAGTTAAACCGGACATTAATTGAACTTGAACAAATCAGTTGGCTAAGTCATGGTGCCACCGAATCGAGCTTGTCAGTGCAACCACACGTGTCGTATGGGAGGCCCTAATGCGACCTATTGTCATGCCTCTCGCCGATGCCTCCAACTAGGGAAGGTTGTGTGCACGCGCTACCTTGATCAGGTAGGCGGCCATAAGCCTTGTGTTCCTGTAGTGGTATGGTACCGATGTCCCCGTATGGGACGAGTTTGTTTTGCCATGACGGTGGCGGCCACAAAGGTGGCGGATGTCACGAGTTGACATCGGGGTCACCCATGACATAGCCCAAAGGGGAGTTTGTCGGAGTGGCTGGGAGAATGTCAAGCAGTAGATTGGTTTTGTCGGAATGTCGTTGGTCCACCTGAATGGGAGCGAGGCCATGAGTTCCGTGGTGTGGGTACAGTGTACTAACCTCTGCAGAGTGTATAATCTATCGATAGCCACGTCCTCGGTCATGGACATAGTTCGTAGTAGATCACACTATGGGTCAACAATAATATTAACTGGAATAGTAAACAACCCTGGTTCCATGAGGAAAGAAGTTGGTTGATATTTATGTGGTCATATGGTGATCACATGTAAAGATCAAGCTCCTTGTGGTCATATGACGATCATGATGGTATTGTTGATACCAAGCTTGGTTGATCCTGAGGTGATCGTGTGATGATCACGGTGGTAAGTAAAGTGGTTACGAGGTAACCTCCGAGAAGAGTAAGTTGGTCCATGAGACCTTAAACATCGACCCTTCTCATGCTAGTGTTAGTATCATCATGTCCATATCATGAGTCACATGTTCATGCCATGCCTATTCCATGTTGTTCTAGTGGTATCATGCTCATTATCAATTAACTTGTAAATGCCATGTTGTTTTTCTTGATTGCTTTTGGTTGTTGTGAGCTTGCGAGTACATTCAAAGTACTCACCTGGCGTGTCATGCCACATTGCAGGTGATGCCGTGATTGATTGCTTATCAAGGATCCTGAGATTGCGCTCTAGGACGTGTCCTAGCCAGAGTCCCTACGGAGTGGAGTCCATCGCCGTCGTCGTTGTTCTGCTGCTATGTATTGTTCGGTTGCTAGCATAGAGCTACCTTAACAGGTGTAGTGTCGCCATGCTGTTGTAATCCTTTGTAATAGCCAAACCCTTGTACCTCGATTATTTGTAATAAAGAGCTGATTTGTTCTATGCTAAGCGGTGCCGTATTCCAAAAGACTTGATCATTGGGCTGGAATACGGGCCGTTCCGGTTCCTCTGAGCCGGGGTGCCACAGGGCACGACCACCGGGATAGGACGGTTGCCTACATGCCATTTTTTTTGGGAGGAGGGAGATGATGACTATCAACATATCATCGGGGAGGTTGCTGATGATGCCTACGCCCACCGGAGCCTCTTGCGGTTTTGGCTCGACATGCCTCCTCTTGTTGGCAGCCTCAACTTCTACCTCTGCGGGTGGCGACAAAGGCAACTCCAGAGTCTCCTCGGCGACGGTGCTTTCTAATAGGAGTGGAGGAGTGGGAGGACAGGGATTATTTAGTTAGAACAAGGTAGAAGAATAGTGTATTGTTAATTAGAAGTTACTAGGTAGGAACAGACTTAATAGAGTCCGGGAATGAAATCACAATTTGTTTCTTAAATACTACACAATTACTTCGATGTTGCTACTTAAATCAACATGTAGATACTCGAAAGAACTCTTACTTCGAACAAAGTTTGGACGGATCATGTCGTCGGGTAAGATAGCATCTATGGTATGCCCAGGCTCCTTTAGGTGCAGTATAATTTCAGTGTCGGCTTTCAGTACATAAAACTTAGAAGTGTCTCCCCAAAAGCCCACGTGGAAATAGGAGTGACCATCTCGATCAAGTTGTACATGAACAATGATTGTAAATGCATGGTTAGTGGCCAATATGATCTCCCTGAAGTCTTCGGTTATGTGAAGGCCAAGATTTTGTACTACACATTTTGTTGCAAAGCAAGGGATGTACTAGAAGAAATGATAAGATTATTACAGAACATGGTTTCATGATTTTGTGAGAGTAGTTCAAAGATCAGTACATTAGTTGAAATCAAAGGACAAAAACATATAACTAAAAAAATGTAACCATGATGTCATGGAAATAGGAAAGTAGTCGAAAGAGCAATACATCATTATAATTTCAGTGCCGGCTTTCAGTACATAAAACTTAGAAATGTCACCCCAAAAGCCCACGTTAAAATAGGAGTGACCATCTCGATCAAATTGTACACGGACAACGATTGTAAATGCATGGTTAGTGGCCAATATGATATCCCTGAAGTCTTTGGTTATGTGAAGGCCAAGATTTAGTACTACACATTTTGTTGCAAAGCAAGGGATGTACTACAGGAAATGATAAGACATAATAGTGTTTCATGATTTTGTGAGAGTAATTGAAAGATCGGTACATCAGTTGAAATCAAAGGACAAAAACATATAACTAAACAGATAATGTAACCATGATGTCATGCAAATATGAGAGTAGTCGAAAGAACAGTACAACATTATTTTGCCTAATATAAAAGGAGGAAAATCCCCTTTGATGTCGATGCTGCATGTGGTCCCTTTTATCCAAATTAGCAATATATAGTTTATGTTCATAAAAGTAGGCCATGCCAACCGTGGTACGGTGAGATCGAACATACAGTGCGCTTCGTGAAGTCATCTGGAACGCTGAGATGGAACTTCTCGGTTGTCTGCTCGGGGCCGCATAGGCTTGATGTGTCCTTGCACCGCGCACTCTACGAATGAAAATCTCGAATCAGTTAGCAGAAAAATGTATTTACGGCGATTTCGGCCATAAGTTAATAGGGAAAGACGGACTGGGATAAGAGACGAGCAAATATTTCAGTAAATTATTTACCTGGTTCTCCATGAGAGGAACCCCCAATACCGCAGAATCCGCAATAGGGCGAACCTGGTTCGACGGCAAGCAATGTCTAGAAAATTCGTGCAACTAGCCAACGGCAAACGGCAGTAGCATAATGCGGTGGGGTTTGGCGGCAGCCGGCGGCGGCGATAGGTGTCGAGCTAAGTGGTCGCCGCGGCGACAGGGGGTGGCATGCAGAGTAGAGGAGGAGTGCGAGTGTGACTGGGGAAGGGGGTGAGGGTTTTGTGACGAGGAGATCAATGGTGAGGGTTTTCTAGCCCAGATTAATAATGCGCTTCGGAGGCGACGGATCAGTAGACACAATTGTGTGTGGTAAGTGCCACTCTGGCGTACCGCCGTGATCTGTGTAAATCCTACGGTTGCACACGTGCGATCCACGGGAATGCGTTCTGACAATCAGGACACGCGTGTCGCGACACAATGTTAGTCATCGCACACGGTTTCAATCCGGGAAAATAACCAAGTTTGTAAATCGGTTCTAAAATTCCTTTTTCGTGTGACACCTGATTTTTTTACCACGGTCAAAAAGTTTCAAACCACATGACATATGTGGTAAGCAACTTAAATTATTCAAAAAAAAATCAAGTTTCAACGTAAGTCTAGCATCTTTTTTTTACCGTAATATGCATAGTGTTAAAAAAATGCCAACACTCACAGGTAGATGTGCGTGTTGAGGGCCCACGGTTGCTAGTAGTAAATTGTGTGGGAAGTCTAAGATAAGCATAAATATTCCATCAACCAAACTGATTGCAGCTCAAGACTGCAATTACATTGCTCTACGTACTAGTTCATAAAAAAAAAATCTCACAAACATCTAGATCAACACATAATAAACATACTCAAGCATATATATAAGACGCACAAACTAGATAGCTAGGGTAGTGCTGGACATGTATATATAACCCAATCCTGGTCGTACCCACCAACAACATAAACTTTCTCCAGGTACTCCGCGTACGCGGCATGCGCCACCCTACGAGAATACTTCTGCCTGAAGGAGCCAACGGCTCGTCCTCTAGCATGCGCTAGAACACTAGCAAAGGTGGGGTTAAGCCTTTGGGCGCAGAATGGGCATCCGAAGCCCCCATTCTCGGTCCTGATTCGACGATTATGCTTTCCTGCATATAGCTCCCTAAGCTTTTGTTTCTTATACCTCCTATGGTCATATTTATCGTTGCCAACTTCGTCAGATAGCACCTATACATATAATAAAAAATCATGAGATTGATGAATGAAATGCATAAAATGATATCACAAACAACTTAGTGCAACAAAATTATTAACTAATAACTATAAATGCATGAACTGATTATTGTCAAACAAACTAGTAACTTTCAAGTACTACTCCCTATATCACTAAAGTAGTGATCTAAATGCTCTTATACAGTATTTATTTACAAAGAGGGTACATGTATAATCATCTATGTAGGCCATTCAAATCGATTCTAAAACCTGCCTACGAATTATTAGCACAATCAGTAATCCTAGACGGATTATTAGCAACATGATCATTTGTAAAGATCAACCATTAAATCACTATAACCTGTTGGGGAACGTTGCATGGGAAACAAAAAATTTCCTACCCACACGCAAGATCTATCCATGGTGATGAGCATCTACGAGAGGGAGAGTGGATCTACGTACCCTTGTAGATCGCTAAGCAGGAAGCATTAAGAAACGCGGTTGATGTAGTCGAACGTCTTCGTGATCCAAATCGCAAGCCGTCCCGCGATCCAATCACGGTCCTTCCGATCTAGTGCCGAACGGACGGCACCTCCGCGTTCAGCACACGTACAGCTCGATGACGATCTCCGCCTTCTTGATCCAGCAAGAGGGGATGGAGAGGTAGATGAGTTCTCCGGCAGTGCGACGGCGCGGCGGCGGTGGTGGTGGAACTATTCCAGTAGGGCTTTGCCTAAGCACTGCTGAAAACTAGAGGAATCGATCTATCGGGAGAGAGGGCTGCACCGTGGCCTTTTTGGGTTGAAGTGCTTTGGCCCTCTCTCCCTCTAGTATATATAGGAGGGAGGGGAGGGGCTGGCGCCCCTAGGGCTGCCCCTAGGAGTCGGCCGAAGGAGGTGGAGGTGGAGGAGTCCACCTCCAATCCTACTCCTAGTAGGACTCCTTCCCTTCCCCTTTGGACTTTCCTTTTTCCCACAAGTCCAGCCGCATAGGCCCTCTTGGGCTGGCCGCCCAGCCCACCAGGGGCTGGTGCGCCACCCTAAGGCCCATGTGACTCTCTTGGGGTGTGGTGGCCCCACTTGGTGGACCCTCGGAACACATTCGTCACTCCCGGTACACTGCCGGAAATGCCCGAAACTTTTCCGGAGTTCAAACACCACCTTCCTATATATCAATCTTTACCTCCGGACCATTCCGGAGCTCCTCGTGACGTCCGGGATCACATCCGGGACTTCGAACAACCTTCGGTCACCAACATACATAACTCTACTATACCGAAACGTCACCTAACCTTAAGTGTGCAGACCCTGCGGGTTCGAGAACTATGTAGACATGACCGAGACACCTCTACGGTCAATAACCAATAGCGGGACCTGGATGCCCATATTGGTTCCTACATATTCTACGAAGATCTTTATCGGTTGAACCTCTATGTCAAGGATTCAGTTAATCCCGTACGCTGTTCCCTTTGTTCTTCGGTATGTTACTTGCCCGAGATTCGATCGTCGGTATCTCTATACCTAGTTCAATCTCGTTACCGGCAAGTCTCTTTACTCGTTCCGTAATACAAGATCCCGTGGCTAACTCTTTAGTCACATTGCTTGCAAGGCTTATTGTGATGTGGTATTACCGAGTGGGCCCTGAGATACCTCTCCGTCATACGGAGTAACAAATCCCAGTCTCGATCCATGCCAGCTCAACAGACACCTTTGGAGATACCTGTAGAGCATCTTTATAGTCACCCAGTTACGTTGCGACGTTTGATATACACAAGGTATTCCTCCGGTGTCAGTGAGTTGCATGATCTCATGGTCACAGGAACCGATACTTGACATGCAGAAAACTATAGCAATAAGCTGACACGATCATATGCTATGTTCATAGTTTGGGTCTTGTCCATCACATCATTCTCCTAATGTTGTGATCCCGTTATCAAATGACATCTCATGTCTATGGCTAGGAAACCTTAACCATCTTTGATCAACGAGCTAGTCTAGTAGAGGCTTACTAGGGACACTTTGTTGTCTATGTATCCACACATGTATTTGAGTTTCCAATCAATACAATTATAGCATGGATAATAAACGATTATCATGAACAAGGAAATATAATAATAACCATTTTATTATTGCCTCTAGGGCATATTTCCAATAGTCTCCCACTTGCACTAGAGTTAATAATCTAGCTCACATCGCTATGTGATTTACATTGTTATGAATCTAACACCCAATGAGTTCTGGGGTTCGATCATGTTTTGCATGTGAAAGAGGTTTTAGTCAACGGGTCTGCGTCATTCAGATCCATGCGTTCTTTGCAAATCTATATGTCATACTGTAGATGCTACCACGCTCCACTTGGAGCTATTCCAAATGGCCGCCCCACTATACGTATCCGGATTGCTACTCAGAGTCACCCGGATAGGTGTCAAAGCTTGCATCGACGTAACCCTTTACGACGAACTCTTTATCACCTCCATAACCGAGATACATTTCCTTAGTCCTCTAGTTACCAAGGATAATTTTGACCGCTGTCCAGTGATCCACTCCTGGACCACTCTTGTACCCCTTGACAGACTCATGGCAAGGCACACACCAGGTGAGGTACACAGCATGGCATACTATACAGAGCCTATGGATAATGCATAGGGGACGACCTCCTTCCTTTCTCTTTCTGCTGCCGTGGTCGAGCATTGAGTCTCACTCAACTCCACACCTTACAAATTAGGCAAGAACTCTTTCTTTGACTGATCCATTTTGAACTCTTTCAAAATCTTGTCAACGTATGTACTCATTGAAAATCTTATCAGACGTCTTGATCTATCTCTATAGATCCTGATGCCCAATATTTAAGTAGCTTCATTCCAGGTTTCCTTAGAAAAACTCCTTTCAAACTACCCTTTATGCTTTCCAGAAATTCTACATCATGTCCGATCAACAGTATGTCATCCACATATACTTATCAGAAATTCTATAGTGCTCCCACTCACTTTATTGTAAATAAAAGTTTCTCATAAACTTTGTATAGACCCAAAAACTTTGATCACCTCATCAAAGTGTATATTCCAACTCCGAGTCCGAGATGCTTGCTCCAGTCCATAGAAGGATCGCTGGAGCTTGCATACATTTTAGCATCCTTAGGACTGACAAAACCTTCCGGTTGTATCACATACAACCTTTCCTCAAGGAAACCGTCAAGGAAACGATGTTTTGACATCCATCTGCCAGATTTCATAATCAGAAAATGCAGCAACTGCTAACATAATTCCAACAGACTTTTAGCATCGCTACGGGTGAGAAAGTCTCATCGTAGTCAACTCCTTGAACTTGTCGGAAACTTCTTTGTGACAAGTCGAGCTTTATAAATGGTGACATTTACCATCAGCGTCTGTCTTCTTCTTAAAGGTCCATTTGTACTCATCGGCCTGCCGTTCAACGGGCAAGTCTACCAAAGTCCATACTTGGTTTTCATACATGGATCCTATCTCAGATTTCATGGCTCCTAGCCATTTGTTGGAATCCGGGCCCACCATCGCTTCTTCATCGCTCGTAGGTTCACTGTTGTCTAACAACATGACCTCCAAGACAGGATTGACGCACCACTCAGGGGCGGTATGAGTCCTTGTCGACCTATGAGGTTCAGTAGTAACTTGATCCGAAGCTTCATGATCATCATCATTTGCTTCCTCTTCACTTGGTGTAGGCGTCGCAGAAACATCTTTCTGCGTCGTGCTACTATCCAACTGAAGTGAGGGTTCAACAACCTCATCAAGTTCTACTTTCCTCCCACTCAATTCTTTCGAGAGAAACTCTTTCTTGAGAAAGGACCCGTTTTTAGCAACAAACACTTTGCCCTCAGATCTGAGATAGAAGATATACCCAACCGTTTCCTTAGGGTATCCTATGAAGATGCACTTTTCCGCTTTGGGTTCGAGCTTATCAGACATAAGCGTTGCATTCCCAAACTCTGAGAAATGACAGCTTAGGTTTCTGCCAAACCATAATTCATACGTTGTCATCTCAACAGATTTTAGATGGTGCCCTATCTAAAGTGAATGTAGTCGTCTCTAATGCATAACCCAAAATGATAGTGGCAAAACGATAAGAGACATCATAGTACGCACCATATCCAATAGAGCACGACTACGACGTTCGGACACACCATCACACTATGGTGTTCCAGGTGGCGTGAGTTGTGAAACAACTTCCACATTGTCTTAAGTTGTATACCAAACTCGTAACTCAGATATTCACCTCCACGATCATATCGTAGACATTTTATCTTCTTGTCACGATGATCTCAAACTTCACTCTGAATTTGCTTGAACTTTTCAAACGCTTCAGACTTGTGTTTCATCAAGTAAATATGCCCATATCTACTCAAATCATCAGTGAAGGTAGGAAAATAACGATATCCACCGCACGCTGCAATACTCATTGGACCGAATACATCAACATGTATCATTTCCAATATGTCATTTGCCCGCTCCATCATACCGGAAAACGGGGTCTTAGTCATCTTGCCCATGAGGCATGGTCCGCATGTCTCAACCGATTCGAAATCAAATTAGTCCAAAGATCCATCAGCATGGAGTTTCTTCATGCGCTTTACACCAATATGACATTTAGCGGCAGTGCCACAAGTATGTGGTACTATCATTATTAACGTTGTATCTTTTGGCATCAATATTATGAACATGTGTATCACTACGATCAAGATTCAATAAATCATTCTCATTGGGTGCATGACCATTGAAGGTATTATTCATGTAAACAGAATAACCATTATTCTCTAACTTAAATGAATAACCGTATTGCAATAAACATGATCTAATCACGTTCATGCTCAACGCAAACACCAAATAACATTTATTTAGGTTCATCACTAATCCCGAAGGTAGAGAGAGCGTGCGATGGTGATCACATCAACCTTGGAAATACTTCCAACACTCATCGTCACCTCACCCTTAGCTAGCCTCCGTTTATTCCGTAGCTTTTATTTCGAGTTACTAACATTTAGCAACCAAACTGGTATCCAATACCCAGGTGCTACTAGGAGTACTAGTAAGGTACACATCAATAACACGTATATCAAATATACTTCTGTTGACGTTGCCAGCCTTCTTATCTACCAAGTATCTAGGGTTGTTCCGCTTCAGCGACCGTTCTCCTCATAATAGAAGCACTTAGTCGCGGGTTTGGGTTCAACCTTGGGTTTCTTCTCTAGAGCGGCAACTGGCTTGCCATTCTTGAAGTTTTTCCCTTCTTGCCTCTTCTCGAAACTAGTGGTTTTACTAACCATCAACACTTGATGCTCCTTCTTGATTTCTACCTTCGCGGTGTCAAACATCGCGAATAGCTCGGGGATCATTATTTCCATCCCTGGCATTTTATAGTTCAACACGAAGCTCTAGTAGCTTTGTGGCAGTGACTTGGAGAACTATATCAACCACTATCTTATCTGGAAGATCAACTCCCACTCGATTCAAGCGATTGTAGCACCCAGACAATCTGAGCACATGCTCACCGATTGAGCTATTCTCCTTCATCTTGCAGGCAAAGAATCTTGTTGGAGGTCTCATACCTCTCAACACGGGCACGAGCCTGAGATCCCAATTTCAGATCTTAGAACATCTCATATGTTCTGTGACGTTCAAAATGTTTTGGAGCCTCAATTCTAAGCCGTAATGCATGACGCACTGAACTATCAAGTAGTCATCAGAACGTGCCTGTCAGATGTTCAAAACATCTACAGACGACGCTTGAGGGGGTGGCGCACCGAGTGGTGCATTAAGGACATAAGCCTTCTGTGCAGCAATGAAGACAATCCTCAGATCACGGACCCAGTCCTCATTATTGCTACCATCATCTTTCAACTCTATTTCTCTAGGAACATATAAAAATTCAAGGGAGCTACAGCGCGAGCTAGTAATCTACAACATAATTTGTAAAGACATTTTGACTATGTTCATGATAATGAGTTTAGTTAATCATATTACTTAAAAAACTCCCACTCAAATTGACATCCCTCTGGTTATTCGAGTGTCACATGATCCAAATTCACCAACTCAAGTCCGATCATCATGTGAGATGAGGTGGTTTCAATGGTGAACATCTTCATGTTGATCATATCTACTATATGACTCATGTTCGACCTTTCGGTCTCTTGTGTTCCGAGGCCATGTCTGTACATGCTAGGCTCGTCAAGTTTAACCTGAGTGTTCCGCACGTCCAACACTGGCTTGCACCCGTTGTATGTGAACGTAGAGTCTATCACACCCGATCATCACGTGGTGTCTCGAAACGACGATCTTTCGCAACGGTACACACTCGGGGAGAACACAATTTTATCTTGAAATTTTAGTGAGGGATCACCTTATAATGCTACCATCGTCCTAAGCAAAATAAGATGCATAAAAGGATTAACATCACAGGCAAATCATAAGTGACATGATATGGCCATGAACTTGTACTTTTGATCTCCATCTCCAAAGCACCGGCATGATCTCCATCGTCACCGGCATGACACCATGATCTCCATCAACGTGTCGCCATGAGGTTGTCGCGCCAACTGTTGCTTCTACGACTATTGCTAACTCATAGCGATAAAGTAAAGCAAAACGGCGAAAAATTAAATTAAAGACAACCCTATGGCTCCTGCCGGTTGCCGTACTCATCGACATGCAAGTCGTGATATTCTATACAATACATGATCATCTCATACATCACATATATCTCATCATGTAATTGGCCATATCACATCACAACATACCCTGCAAAAACAAGTTAGACGTCCTCTAACTGTTGTTGCATGTTTTACGTGGCTGCTATGGGTATCTAGCAAGAACGATTCTTACCTACGCAAAACCACAACGGTGATACACAAATTGCTATTCAACCTTCTCAAGGACCGCCTTTGTCGAATCCGATCCAACTAAAGTAGGAGAGACAGACACCCGCCAGCCATCTTTATGCAACGAAGTTACATGTCAGTTGATGGAACCGGTCTCTCGTAAGCGTACGAGTAAGGTTGGTCCGGGCCGCTTCATCCCACAATACCACCAAATCAAGAAAAGACCAAGGGAGGAAGCAATCTGAATATCAACGCCCACAAACTCCTTTGTGTTCTACTCGTGATCTCATCTACACATAGACCTAGCTCTGATACCACTATTGGGGAACGTTGCATGGGAAACAAAAATTTTCCTACGCACACGCAAGATCTATCCATCGTGATGAGCATCTACGAGAGGGAGAGTGGATCTACGTACCCTTGTAGATCGCTAAGCGGGAAGCGTTAAGAAACACGGTTGATGTAGTCGAACGTCTTCGCGATCCAAATCGCAAGCCGTCCCGCGATCCAATCACGGTCCTTCCGATCTAGTGCCGAACGAACGACACCTCCGCGTTCAGCACACGTACAGCTCGATGACGATCTCCGCCTTGTTGATCCAGCAAGAGGGAACGGAGAGGTAGATGAGTTCTCCGGCAGCGCGACGGCGCGGCGGCGGCGGTGGTGGAACTATTCCAGCAGGGCATCGCCTAAGCACTGCTGAAAACTAGAGGAATTGATCTATCGGGAGAGAGGGCTGCACCGTGGCCTTTTTGGGTTGAAGTGCTTTGGCCCTCTCTCCCTCTAGTATATATAGGAGGGAGGGGAGGGGCCGGCGCTGTCGGATTTCGGGCTCCGCAAAACCCTTAAGATTCGAACACAGGGGCGTGTGCGAAGATCCCCTGCAGCTTCGCCCTACCTAGCTCGCTACACGATGACTAAGACGACGAACTCGCACTATGACGAGGAAGAAGATGAACACGGTAGTTTACCCAGGTTCGGGCCGCTGCGAAGTGTAATACCCTACTCCTGCTTTGGTGGATTGCCTCTCGTGGAGGTTTGGTGGATGAACTAGTACAACGATGAGGAGCCTCGTGAGGGCGCTCCCGAGGTGTTCTTGGCCCTTTACCGGGTTTGTGATGGATTGGGTGGATGAGTCGATCTCGGATCCCTCTCTACGGTGCTGCCTAACCTCTATATATAGCGGTGGCCCGTGTCCTCTTCCCTTATCGCAATGGCGGGAAGGGATCCCACAACGGCCAAATTTGAAGGGGGACAGGAGTACATGCCCGCCCTGCCCAAAGGCGGTCTTCGCCTGCAAAGTAGCTGTCGATGATGCAGAGGTGGGTTCGGCAATGACATCCGTCCTGCGGGGCTCGTGGTCATGGTCTTGTTGCACCGGAATGGAAACCTTTGGGGGTGCTTTGGGAACCCGCGTACGTCCTTGCTCCCTTTACACCAAAGGGGAAACTGCACCGCCTGGCGCGTTGGCGCCCGCCTGTCCTTCCTTGCGTCATCTTTAACTCCTGAGGCCGGGCCCTGCATAGAGATCTCCGCCACTCCGGAGGGGGCTTGGGGAGGCCCATCCCTAGCCGGTCTTGTCGCTGCTCCTCCTCGTGAGCCTAGGGGCCTCACGAGGGCCTTGTCTCGAGTGGGGAAGAGCATGGTTGTGCTTGGCTGATGAAGTGGGCCATGCCCTGGGCCGCAGGCAGGCAGGTCTGGGTACCCCCATTCCCAGAACGCCGACAGAAGCCCCCGGGCCCAAGGTGCGCCCGAGCTGGCTTCTGGGCGAAGCCTTGAGGGCGGCCCGAAGTGCCGCGGGCTCCAAACGCCCGCGGGCCAGGCCCTACACGGGTCGAGCGCCTGGGTGGCGTCGCCCCCGCTCCCCGAGGGCGCCAGGAACCCTTCCAAGTCAAATTGACGCGACGCCCGTGTGCAGCGCCGGCCATCATTGCCCTTCCTTGAATGCTGCTATTCCCTTGGCTCCTACTCCTCGGGCCACGTGGATGTGACCCTTTAGAAGCCGCACGCCTCCCGGGATGCGAGGGGCCGCTGGGTGGCCCTTTGTTGTATATAAGCGGACGAGGGCGAGGAAGCCCTCGACACACCTTTGTCTTCCTTGCCTCCCAATCTTCAAGCCGCCGCTCTCCTAGTCATGGCCTCAGTGAGGAAGTTCTCCGCCGCCGAGAAGGGGAAGGCCTCTGGGGAGAGTCTTGCCGCTCCGCTGCCCAGGAGGGGCCGCGGTCGTCCCCGGAAGCATGCCGCGACGCCGTCAGTGGTTCCCGGTGGGCGCGGCCGTGGTTCCGCGTGGCCCGTGGTCACCATCAGCGGTCGCGGTGGGGCGCTGTCCAGTGCAGGCGGCCGCAGTAGTCGAGGTGGTGGCGCCTGCGGTGGGAGATCATCGGTGGCCACCCGGCCGCCACGCCCGCGGCTCCATTCGGCCGACATGGCCCAGGAGTTCGTGGTGTGGGCGGAGAGGCCGGAGGCCGCTTGGTTTCAACTTCCGAGCTTCTTCGCGGGGGCGCTGCCGGCTTGTGGCTGCAGGCCGACGGCTGCTGCAGCGCGACGTCGTGGGTGGAGGTCGACATCACCCCTGGGGGCTACGTGTACCTAAACCGCGGGTGGCAGACGTTTGCCCGTGCCTGTGGTCTGAAGGGGAGGAGCATCCTTCACTTCAAGTTCGACGGAGTGGCGACGCTCTTCGTCAGGATCTTCGAGGAGGAGGGCGAGCGTCTGGGGTGCTGCCTGGAAGACGACGGCCGCGGAGATCTTGGAGATGAGCTTGGCGTTCATGACGGGCGGCGCGCCTCCAGCAGCAGCGGCACCCCCTCCGAAGGGAGCCCGAGCGACAGCAGCGAGAGCAGCTACGACGCGCCGCCTCGCCGGCGCCCCCGGACCTCGGGGGGTAGCCAGCCGCCGCGGTGCCGCTCTTCTGCTCCAGGAACGTTCGCGCCGGCGTGCCCCTACGGCCCCGTGAAGGAAGAGGAGGACACCGACTGAGCATTGGTGTGCCGATGCCGGGGCTCCTGGGGCGGCAGCCCCCGTGGGGGGCTTTTTCACTTTCTTTCTCCTCCTTTTTTCCTGTTCCTACAATCAAAGAACCAAGGGAGGCCCTCCGGGCGTGTAATGAATTCGGGCGCTTGCCCTTCTTTATCAGTACTTTTGTCATGTGTCCTGGCCTTTGCGTTTTGCTGGTTGAAATCATGTTCCGGTCGTAATTAGGGTACTTAGCTTGGCATGCTCGCGGTAGGCTTCAGGGTTGTAGAGGTGTAGCCGTGGCGCTCAGAGGGTCCGGACGTCATGTGGGCTTCTTCTTCTTACGAACGAGGTAGGTTGGGAGCCCTTTCGGCACTCTGTGTCTGCAGGCCCCAGTCCCGCGCATTTCCCTACCACCGTAAGGTACGACCAGATCACCTGGACGCACTTTATGGGGCGAGGCCCCGACTCCCTTGACACCGACCGGATCACCGAGGACGGCATCAAAGGGGGCGAGTGGCTTTATGACCGGTAAGGCTCCTGAGGCGTGATGCTCAGGAGCCCCCTTCGACGCTCAAGCAACTCTACGTTGGCAGGTCCCAGTCCCGCACATTTCCCCACCACCGTTAGGTACGACCGGATCACCAGGACGCACTTCACGAGGCGAGGCCTCGACACCCTTGATGCCGACCGGATCACCAAGGATGACATTAGGGGGGCGAGTGGCCTTATGACTGGTAAGGCTCCTGAGGCGTGATGCTCAGGAGCCCCCTTTGACGCTCAAGCGGCTCCCGAAATTTTTTGCTTCCTTCCCCGGGAGGGGCGGGCCTCCCGAGGCTCCGAATTGACGCTCAAGTAGCTCTACGTCGGCAGGTCCCAGTCCCGCACATTTCCCTACCACCGTTAGGTACGACCGGATCACCAGGACGCACTTCACGAGGAGAGGCCTCGACACCCTTGATGCCGACCGGATCACCAAGGACGACATCAAGGGGGCGAGTGGCTTTATGACTGGTAGGGCTCCTGAGGCGTGCTGCTCAGGAGCCCCCCTTGACGCTCAAGCTGTCCAAAGAAATTTTTTGCTTCCTGCCCCGGGAGGGGCGGGCCTCCCGAGGTTCCAAGATGGCGCGTCGGGCTGTGAGTGGAGCCCCCGAGCGAGTATGAGGCGGCATGCGCCTGCTGACTCATCCGTGAGTACCACGCGAGGATCCGGGCGCCAATGCCTTGGCGAGGTGCGAGCACCATGCCCCCCAGCCCCTGCTCGCGGGGTACGAGGGGGAGGGGAGCAGGCGAGTGCTCGACTCGAAGAGAGAGAAACCAATATAGGAAATGGCGATGAAAACAAATCCCTAACCCTTTTCTTTAAAACATGATTTGAAAAAGCCCCGAGTTTTGTTCCAAAAAAGTCGGCGAATCCAAACATCAGAAGAGCGAAAAACAGCCGCGTCCGGCACCTAGACTAGTCTTCATCTTCGTCTTCCCCCAGCGCTGAGCGTAGGGCATCCACGTTGCATGGGAAGGAACCCCTCCGCGTCCTCGGGGGGCTCCGGGCGTATACAGCCCGCTCATTATTACGTGAGAGTGTCATGGTCTTCGTCTTCCCCCAGCGCTGAGCATAGGGCATCCACGTTGCATGGGAAGGAACCCCTCCACGTCCTCGGGGGGCTCCGGGCGTATACAACCCGCTCATTATTACGTGAGAGTGTCACGGTCTTCGTCTTCCCCCAGCGCTGAGCATAGGGCATCCACGTTGCATGGGAAGCAACCCCTCCGCGTCCTCGGGGGGCTCCGGGCGTATACAACCCGCTCATTATTACGTGAGAGTGTCACGGTATTCGTCTTCCCCCAGCGCTGAGCATAGGGCATCCACGTTGCATGGGAAGGAACCCCTCCGCGTCCTCGGGGGGCTCCGGGCGTATACAGCCCGCTCATTATTACGTGAGAGTGTCATGGCCGTAGATAGCTGGCCAAGCCCCCAGGCGTGCGGCCCGGTGGCTCCCAATTCCGTCAAGAGCCATCCCGTGCATTTCTGCTCGGTTGTGCGCCCTTATGACCCAAACCCGAATGCATCGTTCCCCGCGCGACCGTAGGATTGCGCTCCCGCGGCCCAAACATGAGCACGATGCATCCGGCGCAGCCACAAGGGTGTTTTGTCGATGAAGTCGCCTCGTGAAGCGGCCGGACAACGTCTTGGGGGCCTCGTGAGGCCCAGCCTCCCGAGGCTGTGCCGGCGCTTCAGTTGCCGTGGGTGGCCCGCGCTGTTCGAGTCTTGCTGCTCCCCCCAGGCCATCACTCCTGAGGCCTCGGGGCTTGGTTCGGCGTTGCTTGCTCGCGGGGGCGCCGGCTTGCGCCGCGCCCCGCGGGCCTGGGGGCGCCCTCCCGCTCGCGCCGTCCAGGCCCGGTGCTCCGTCGACGGAAGCCCCTAGGCCCGGCCCGGGGAGGACGCCCAGGGTGCTCCTTACTCTTGGGGGGTGCAGGCGCCTGCGGCGGGCGCCTGACCCACCCCACCGTCAGGCGGTACGACGTAGCATGGTACATAGGGCTCCACATAAGAGCTCGGTCCTCCTCCTGAACCGTCCGGTGGGGCGCCTGGGATGGCCCCTCCTGGCGACGGCGGGGCGCCGCCCCGTGCGCGCCGCTTGCAGACCCTCCTGCGACGGGCCTCAGAGCGGAGTTGCTTACCTCTGCCACCGCCGTTGGGTGGGCCGCTCGTCTTCTGGTGTGGGTTGCCTCCTCGGCGACCTATTGCGCCTTCGCCATTGTTGCTTGTTGGTCCGGATGCCTGCGCCGCTTGCTCGCTGCGCCGGATGGCGCGCTCCCGCCTGGTCAACCCAGGTTGTTGAAGGTCCACCGGGTCTTGGAGGCGCGTTTTGGCGTGCGCGCGGGGCGCCCCGTTGTTTCCTCCATGCGTTGAGTCGTCGTGGTCGGGCTGCGCCCCGAAACCGGTCACCGGGATTCGAAGGAGAAGGAGCACGGTGTGCGGCGGGCCCCTCTCGGGCTCACCCAATGCCGGTGGAAGCACGCAGCCGGCGGGCTGGGGAACGGGCGCGGCGGACGAGCCCCCAGTGCCTGACGCCTGCGATCTTGAAGATGGGTGAGGAGCCTCGGCCCTCTACGCGCCGCTGACCAGCTCTGCAACGTGGTCGGCCCATGCGTCGAAGCCCTCGTGCGTCGGGCGGTGGCGGAGCATCTCGCTTGCCAGCAGTAGCGTATCGTGCGCGTCGAGGTCCCCCACGTAGGTGCGGCGCGTCGCCGGTGCCGAGGGCGCCGCCCGCCCATCGTGTGCTTGAGCGGTGCGAGAGGCGGTGACGGTGGAGACGACGCTGGTGGCTTGATACTGACCGCCCAGTATAATACTGCCGGGGCGTGGGCCTCCGGCGGCAGCGGTGGAGTCGATGGGAGCTGACTTGCTGCGGCCGGGGGATGCTTGTTGGGCGCCGGCCATCGGAGCGGTGAAGCGTGGGAAGAGCAAAGCTTGGAGAAGACCTTGACACGCCCCCTACCTGGTGCGCCAAATGTCGGATTTCGGGCTCCGCAAAACCCTTAAGATTCGAACACAGGGGCGTGTGCGAAGATCCCCTGCAACTTCGCCCTACCTAGCTCGCTACATGATGACTAAGACGACGAACTCACACGATGATGAGGAAGAAGATGAACACGGTAGTTTACCCAGGTTCGGGCCGCTGCGAAGCGTAATATCCTACTCCTGCTTTGGTGGATTGCCTCTCGTGGAGGTTTGGTGGATGAACTAGTACAACGATGAGGAGCCGCGTGAGGGCGCTCCCGAGGTGTTCTTGGCCCTTTACCGGGTTTGTGATGGATTGGGTGGATGAGTCGATCTCGGATCCCTCTCTACAGTGCTGCCTAACCTCTATATATAGCGGTGGCCCAGGTCCTCTTCCCTTATCACAATGGCGGGAAGGGATCCCACAACGGCCAAATTTGAAGGGGGACAGGAGTACATGCCCGCCCTGCCCAAAGGCGGTCTTCGCCTGCAAAGTAGATGTCGATGATGCATAGGTGGGTTTGGCGATGACATCCATCCTGCGGGGCTCGTGGTCATGGTCTTGTTACACCGGAATGGAAACCTTTGGGGTGTGCTTTGGGAACCCGCGTACGTCCTTGCTCCCTTTACACCAAAGGGGAAACTGCACCGTCTGGCGCGCTGGCGCCCGCCTGTCCTTCCTTGCAACATCTTTGACTCCTGAGGCCGGGCCCTGCATAGAGATCTCCGCCTCTCCGGAGGGGGCCTGGGGAGGCCCATCCCTAGCCGGTCTTGTCGCTGCTCCTCCTCGTGAGCCTAGGGGCCTCACGAGGGCCTTGTCTCGAGTGGGGCAGTGCATGGTTGTGCTTGGCTGATGAAGTGGGCCATGCCCTGGGCCGCAGGCAGGCAAGTCTGGGTACCCCCGTTCCCAGAACGCCGACAGGCGCCCCTAGGTCTGCCCCTAGGAGTTGGCCGAAGGAGGTGGAGGTGGAGGAGTCCACCTCCAATCCTACTCCTAGTAGGACTCCTTCCCTTCCCCTTTGGGCTTTCCTTTTTCCCACAAGTCCAGCCGCATAGGCCCTCTTGGGCTGGCTGCCCAGCCCACCAGGGGCTGGTGTGCCACCCTAAGGCCTATGTGACTCTCTTCGGGTGTGGTGGCCCCACTTGGTGGACCCCCGAAACCCATTCGTCACTCCCGGTACACTGTCGGAAATGCCCAAAACTTTTTCGGAGTTCAAACACCACCTTCCTATATATCAATCTTTACCTCCAGACCATTCCGAAGCTCCTCGTGACGTCCGGGATCTCATCCGGGACTCCGAACAACCTTCGGTCACCAACATACATAACTCTACTATACCGAAACGTCACCTAACCTTAAGTGTGCAGACCCTGCGGGTTCGAGAACTATGTAGACATGACCGAGACACCTCTACGGTCAATAACCAATAGCGGGATCTGGATGCCCATATTGGTTCCTACATATTCTACGAAGATCTTTATCGGTTGAACCTCTATGTCAAGGATTCAGTTAATCCCGTACGCTGTTCCCTTTGTTCTTCGGTATGTTACTTGCCCGAGATTCGATCATCGGTATCTCTATACCTAGTTCAATCTCGTTACCGACAAGTCTCTTTACTCGTTCCGTAATACAAGATCCCGTGGCTAACTCTTTAGTCACATTGCTTGCAAGGCTTATTGTGATGTTGTATTACCGAGTGGGCCCTGACATACCTCTCCGTCATACAGAGTAACAAATCCCAGTCTCGATCCATGCCAGCTCAACAGACACCTTTGGAGATACCTGTAGAGCATCTTTATAGTCACCTAGTTACGTTGCGATGTTTGATACACACAAGGTATTCCTCCGGTGTCAGTGAGTTGCATGATCTCATGGTCATAGGAACAGATACTTGACATGCAGAATACTATAGCAATAAACTGACACGATCATATGGTATGTTAATAGTTTGGGTCTTGTCCATCACATCATTCTCCTAATGATGTGATCCCATTATCAAATGACATCTCATGTCTATGGCCAGGAAACCTTAACCATCTTTGATCAACGAGCTAGTCTAGTAGAGGCTTACTAGGGACACTTTGTTGTCTATGTATCCACACATGTATTTGAGTTTCCAATTAATACAATTATAGCATGGATAATAAACGGTTATCATTAACAAGGAAATATAATAATAACCATTTTATTATTGCCTCTAGGGCATATTTCCAACATAACCTTAGATAGATTATTAGCATGCCTAACCGGTTCTTCTTGACCGTCGGAGTTGTCGCCGTCGGAGTCGTCATCGCGGGAGTGGTCATCAGAGAGATCATAGTAGTCTCTATGCAGCACCACCTCCTGATGGGGAGGCACGACTAGTCTTACGACGTCGTGGCCGCGCTTCTGTCCGCGCGGGACCTCATCAACGGGGAGGCCAACCTCGTCACCCAGCATCAAGAGATGCTTAGGTGCTTTGCCGGCCCCATCTTCGAACCCCGCGTCACTACTCCCTCCGATGGTGCGCTTGGTCGCCATCTGATACACTTTTGAGAGCATTTACGATTGGGAACGGCGGCGGGGATGAAGTCGGTTTGTGGAGAGAGTGGGGAGTGCGGCCGTCTGTTATAACCAGCAGCACAAGCGCGATTAATATGGAGTGGTTGGGAGCTAGGCGGGAGGCGGTTAAACGGCTTGCCTCCCGGTGAGCCTGCGCAGTGGTCTTCTCGCATGCCTTTCGTTATTTCACACCCCTACTCGCACGTCTCCCCGTGAGCCTGCGCAGAGGATATCTCGCACGCGTCCCATCAATTCTCACACATGCTCACACATCTCTCAGTGAGCCAATGCAGTGGCCTGCTCGCACGCGTCCCGTCAATATACACACCTGCTCGCACGCCTCCCGGTCATCCTCAGCAGCAGGCTGCTCGCATGCGTCCCGTCAACTCACGTGCGCTGGCACAACACGCGGGGCTCATGGTGGTACCTAATAAATTGTTGGGCTAACACACACGGCTTGAATACTTTAATTGTTTGCGATGGTAACGTGATAACTGTGTGTACCAACCTTTAATAAGGTCCCGTTTGTAAGAAAAGTATATCAAAAACTTATCTTGAATTTGGCCAAAAATTATCACAGTGTATTGGTGTCATATATATATATCATGAAGCAAAATGCCAAGTTTCATGAATTTCAGCTGACTTTTGGATTTACTTGAATTTAAAAATGAATATTTTCAATGTGTGCGTCCGAGCTGTCTAAAAACCAAGAGTTTCAATGTTTTCCGCGACGCCAAGATGTTTGAGATTTCTTACCATTCATTGCATGGGGACTAAACATGAACCCAATTATGGAATATATGATTTCCCCTATGAATTCCTAGAAACTCAATTGATGTATAATTTTTTCGAATTATATATGAACTTTTTCTAATTTTAACACGGACTCATATGTCCCGTGTTTACTGCATAAAATAGTTTGATGCACCTCGAAGTGGTGGTTTGGGTGGTGGTCGGCGGCGGGGGGGTGGGGGGTCATTCCGGCACACTTTGTGGCATGAACCTCTCTGTGTGGGATTGCCCGTTTTGTGAGGCAGTTGCCACACCAAAATATCAAAGTTGTGCATTGAATATTTAAAACAAGACACAACACTAATGTCATACATATGTTTGGGACACATGCACGCGGTGGTGGTTGTCCCTTGGACAGCCCCTCATGCTTTATTAGTGACGCGCCCATTCGTGGGCCCATGTGGTCTATCACTTCGAACCGCACTGAGAGGGGTTTGACCAAGGTGGATTCATTTTGGTCAGTGTTGCGGTAGATCATGGTGAGATTCCACACCAAAGTTTGACGTGTGCGTACTCATGAGTCCCTCCTGCTGCTCAAAGTTGAGTGGGTGGGGTGGGAGGAGACATGTTGCACGTAGTTAACTTTAGTGTGGGGACTTTCCTATTTGTGAAGAAGGCACCGCATCAAAGTCATGCAGTGGGCATTCTGACATAAAAACACACCCATACATATGCTTGGGTCAAAATAACTGGTGGTGGTCCTCAGTGGATCCCTCACATGCATGGTCATCGGTGACGCGTCTATCTATGTGGCCCATGTGGTCAATCACTTGTGATCTATTATGGTTTTGACCGAGGTGGATCCTTCTTGGTATGCGTTACGATATTCCATGGTGAGACATCGAGACAAATGTTTTAGCTCATGCATACCCATGAACCCATCCCACCATCTCAAAATGGGGGGGCATATATATATTATACGCGTTGTGTGATCCTTCGTATATGGGGACTTACAGTTTCTAAGCATGTGACATTAAAGTTGTCCGTTGGATACTAATTAGACAATCACTTAATTACATATATACATATGTCTGTGCCTCATGCAGTCGTTGTTTTGTCAAACACCCTCTCACGTGGTTATCGGCGTCACACCCGTCCATGCTCACATGAGCCGTCACTTTGACCGGCGGCAGTAGAGAGATGTTAATTTGACCAAGGTAGATTCTTCTTGTTGGTATGTTACTGTATCCAGTTTACATGCATTGAGATTCCTGACCGAAATTCGAACACATTCTTACACACTGAATCGCTCCCACCGGCTCGAAGTGTGGGTCGGGGCATATATACTATGGGTCATGAACCACCGTACGGGGGACATTCTTGTTTGCGAGACACATGTGGCAAAAGTTGTGCGTTTGGTATTTGAAAACATCGCACAACGCTCTCATACATATGTGTTTGGAGCCACATGCATGCGCTAATGTTGTCTCTCCCTCGTGTGGTTATGGACGACATGCCAATCTGTGGGCTCGCGTGGTCTGTCACTTAAACCGGCGCATACTACGGGTTAATTTGACCAAGGTGGATATAGTCTTCATGATATTTGTTACGATATAGTTCATGGTGAGATTCCAGACCAAAGTTTGAGCGCGCGCGCACACACACACACACACACACACACACACACACACACATATATATATATATACATATATATACATAGATGAACCGTGGACCCTCCCACATAAACCAGCGCATAATACGGGTCGTTTACCTGTGTACTTGTACTTTCTGGCTTGCGAGGATGTATGTGTGCATGTGTCACATCAAAGTTGTGTATATATATTTGGTATTTAAACATCCCACACCACATTCATACATACGCCCTCTGGATATTATGAAGTGGGAATGATGCGTTGTTATGGACGACACACACCATCTGTGTCCCCACGTGGCATGTCACTTTAGTTGTCATCAAGATGGTATAGTATACTATATATACATCACGTATATGTGGCCTCTCGATCTATGGCTCGAAGTCGGTGGGGGAGGGGGTAATTTGACCAATCTAGCTAGGTCTTGGTCTGTGTTACGATATAGCTAGGCCGTGCTGATATATATATGCCCTCCCGACGTCTCAAAGCGTGTGTGTGTGGTGAGGGTGGGGGAGGGGCAATAGTACATATACACAAAACCTTCGTGAGGTCAGGTACTGTCCAAGTTGTGAGAGAGACATGTGCTACATGAAAAAGTTATGCATATGGTATTGAAATATCACACCACCTTAATTAGTTGGGCCACACGCAGGTGGTCGCGGTCTCAACCATCTTGTGAAGTTTTCGACACGCGCCCATCTGTGGGCCCACACAGTCTACACTCACACATAAAACACGGGGGGGGGGGGGGGGGTGATCATGATGGATTCCTATTAGTTTTGTATTACGGTTGGGTGAGATTGCAGACCTAGTATAAGTGCATGCGTTCATATAATGTACCTACCATTCCCTCCCGCCGACTCGAAGTGGGGGGGGGGGGGGGAGCAGAGACCAATAGTACCATGCGCTCTGCGAGACATGTGTGTCACATGAAAGTTGTGCATTCTGTATTTGAACATCACAACAACCTTTCCATACATACATTTCGTCCACATGCATGTGTGTTTGTGCTCTGACCCTAGCTTTCTCGCATTTATTTTCCAATGTTGTTATATAAATGGCAGATGAGTCTTTTTTTTTGAAACTTAAATAGCAGACGAGTCGAACGAGACAACTGTGTGCGATTGTGGAGGTAGTAGACACGGTTGTCACGTGCTAACCCTGTGCCATGCACGTGGTTGTCAAATCAGTACAGTCTACCTTTGCACCAACCCGCCTAGAGAAATCTTAAAAATAGCTACCTGCCTTGATCAATTTAAAAATTGGTGGTTCCGTGGGTTTTTCTCTTTGAATTGCACACAAGTATTATGTTTGGGCCGTGTGCGATGTTTGTTCCTCCGACACCACTTCAAACCCTTCATATAAATTTCAGTTGTGCCAGCTTTTCACTCCCTCCAAGTAAAATTTACTAGTGGCCGCGACATTTCCTCAAACACCACCTAGGTCCCTCCTACCCCCACCCCCACACAACTCCTCCCTTGTTCGAACCCTAGCTAGCTTGCTGCCCCCGCCGCCCCCGCCTCGCTTAAATAGTCAACCTCTCCCGCTCTCCCCGTCCAGGTTACCAACCCATCTCCGTACCCTCACCGCCCTGAATTTCTTAGATGATGCCTGCTAAACACCCCCTTCCTCATAGATCCCCATCCCCCACCGCAGACCGTCGCAACCTAATCCCAACTATGCTTCCAGGGGAGCTCGAGAAGCGAATGAACAAAAGGAGGTATATTGCGGCCTGGCCGCTGGATGATGGTGAGGTGGCTGTCGAGGCCACCGGGGAAGCTGACTACGATGACGAGGTGACTGCCGAGACCACCGGGGAAGATGACTACGATGACGAGGTGTCCGACGAGGCCGCTAGAGAAGCTGACTACGATGATGAGGTGGCCTCTGAGGCCGCCGAGGAATCTGACAACGTCAATGCTGCAAGATAGCGGGCTCCCGTATGGATGCATATCGACGCAGCCGACTAGGACATCGAGCTCATCGACAGTGACGGCTTGACGCGGGCTATGTCACAAGTTAAGTGGCTCACCCCCAACCCCTCGGGTTCAACCCCCGTCGACCTCAGGCAAGGCCCAGCCGCTGATTGATGCGTCACAAACATATCTACTTTTCCAAACACTTTTGCTCTTGTTTTGGACTCTAATCTGCATGATTTGAATGAAACAAACACAGACTGACGCTGTTTTCAGCAGAACTACCTTGGTGTTAATTTTATGCAGAAATAAAAGTTCCCGAAATTGGACGAAACTTTTTGTGAATAATTTCTAGAATATATAATGAATTATGGAGCAAAGAACCACCGGAGGGGGGCTACCTATGGTCTACGAGCCAACAGGGCGCGCCCACCCCCCTCGGCATGCCCTGCTGCCTTGTGGGGCCCACGTGGCTCCCCCGGCCCTAATTCCAGTGCTATAAATTCACATCTTCACAGAAAAAAATAGGATAGAAGATTTCATCGCGTTTTACGAGATGGAGCCGCCGCCACCACCTATTCTTCCTCGGGAGGGCTGGTCTGGAGTCCGTTTGGGGCTCCGAAGAGTGGAGATCGTCGCCGTCGTCATCACCAACCCTTCTTCATCAACAATTCCATGATGCTCACCACCGGGAGTGAGTAATTCCTTTGTAGGCTTGCTGGACGGTGATGGGTGTGGATGAGATTGATCATGTAATCGAGTTATTTTGATATAGCTTGATCCCTAGGATCCACTATGTTCTGAGATTGATGTTGCTATGACTTTGCTATGCTTCATGCTTCTCACTAGGGCCCGAGTGCCATGATTTCAGATCTGAACCTATTATGTTTTCATGAATATGAGAGTGTTTTAGATGCTATCTTGCAAGTTGTATGAACCTATTACATGTCATGATCCGCATACCCCGAGGTGACAATAATTCGGATTCTTTCCGGTGATTGTCGTAGTTTGAGGAGTTCATGTATTCACAATGTGTTAATGCTTTGTTATAGTTCTCTATTAAAAGGAGGCCTTAATATCTCTTAGTTTCCCTATGGACCCCGCTGCCACGGTAGGGTTGGACAAAAGATGTCATACAAGTTCTTATTGCAAGCACGTATGACTATATACGAAATACATGCCTACATTATATTGATGAATTGGAACTAGTTCTGGGTCGCTCTAGTGTGTAACTGTTACATGATGAATGTCATCCATATCTATCCATCACTGATTCATGGCCTACGCTTTTCATATACTGAATCTTTCTAAGTTACTATTGCTATTGCTACTGTTTTAATCACTACAAAAATTGCTGCTACTATTGTTACTATTACTACTGCAGTTCTATTTTGCTACTAAACTTTTGCTACAAAAGGATACCCATGGTGTGGTTGAGTTGACAACTCAACTACTAAGACCAATAAATATTCTTTGGCTCCCCTTGTGTCGAATCAACAAATTTGGGTAAAATACTTCCCTCGAAGACTGTTACGATCCCCTATACTTGTGGGCTATCAAGACTATTTTCTGGCGCCGTTGCCAGGGAGCATAACTCTATTTATTGTGTTCACCAAGGATATCTTATTGTCACTATGAAGAATATGAAAGACACTAAAACCAAGATTGTCACCTCTCGTACGAGAGCAGGTAAGGAACTGCCATCTAGCTCTGCTTTTGATTCACCTACTGTTTGAATCAACTTATGACACCAGCATATGATACTCGTTCTGATATGTCTCAATTACTTGATGATGCTACTTCTGAAACTTTATGATGCTATTGCTATGCTTGATAAAAATGAATCTGTGCCACTGAATGAATTACTTGATGCTCATCTTGCTAAAGCTAGAGAACTTGAAAATGCTAAAATTGATGAAGATTATGAATCACCTATTACTCCTAGCTCTCCTAATAGATATGAATTGCCTGATGTACCTGAGGGTTATTTTATGGATGTGGAGATTGCTAGAGACTTTCTTGCTTGTAATGGTAGAGATGATGTGAAGAAACTACTATGCAAACTGAAAGAAAAAATCTGTGATGGAGAAAATGAAACATGATCCTAAATTTGCTACTTCTCTTATATGTGTTACTGATAAGGACTATGAATTCTCTGTTGATCCTGAGTTAATCACTATAGTAGAATCTGATCCTTTCTATGGCTATGAAACTGAGACTGTCGTGGGACATCCTACTAAATTGAATGATATTGCCACTTTGTTTACTAACGAGGAAAATATGTGTTACTACTATATCCTTAAGCATTTTCCTTTCTCACAAAAAGGTGATGCTAAGAAATGGTTCCTCACTCTTGCTCCTGGTTGTGTGCATAGCCCCCAGGATATGATTTATTACTTCTCTGAAAAGTATTTTCCTGCTCGTAAAAAACAAGCGGCCTTACAGGAAATATTTAACTTTGTGCAAATTGAAGAAGAGAATCTCCCTCAATCTTGCGGGAGGCTTCTCCAGTTACTTAGAGCTTTGCCTAATCATCCTCTTAAGAAAAATGAAATACTTGATATATTTTATAATGGACTAACAGATGCTTCTAGGGATTTCCTAGATAGTTGTGCTGGTTGTGTTTTCAGGGAAAGAACTATTGGGCAAGCTGAAGAATTATTGAATAACATATTGTAAAATGCTGATGAATTGACACTTCCTGAACCACCATCGGAACCAATTCAAAAGAAGAGAGGTGTTCTATTCCTCAGTCCCGAAGATATGTAAGAAGCCAAGAGATCTATGAAAGAAAAAGGTATTAAAACTGAAGATGTCAAGAATTTACCACCTATCAAAGAAATACATGGACTTGACACCCCGACACAGGTAGTAGAGTTAAATTCTCTCCATACCTTTAATCAAAGTGATATACCTTATACTAAGACTCCTAGTCAATGCATGGATGAATTTGATAATTACATTGTTAAGCAAGAACATTTCAATAACTATGTCAAAGATCAATTAAGACGCAATGCCATGATAATAAATCGCTTGAGTGACTTGATGTTTAGAATTGCTAATGATGTTAAAGGTCTAGGTAAACATGCTTCAATGGTTCACACCCAACTAAACCAAGTTGCTAAGTCACAAAATGATTTGCTTGCTGAGATGAATGATAACATGAATGATTATGCTATTAGAGTAATGACTAAAGGAGGAAGAATGACTCAGGAACCTCTTTATCCTGAAGGTCATCCTAAAAGAATAGAACAAGATTCTCAGAGAATTAATGATGATGCACCTAGTCCAACTAAAAAGAAAAATAAAAATAAAATGATAGGACTATGCATAATTCTAGTAAAGCTGTTATAGAAAATCAGCTGAGAATCATAATGATGTTTCTATTTCCGATGCTGAGACACAATCTGGTAGTGACCATTCTCCTAGTGATAATGAAAATGCTCATGCAGATGCTCCACCAGATAGTAATAAAGAATCCGGTGATGCTGTGGAAATAGAACCTGCTGAAAACCTTGATAACCCACATCTTAAAAATAAACGCTATGAAAAGGAAGACTTTGTTGCTAGAAAACATGGTAAAGAAAGAGAGCCATGGGTTCAGAAACCCATGCCATTCCCTCGTAAGCCTTCTAAGAGCAAGGACGAGGAGGAGTTTGAACGCTTTGCTGGAATGATTAAACATGTCTTTTTGCGCACTCCTTTGACTGATATATTAAAGATGCCTCCATATGCTAAATATATGAAGGGCATTATTACCAACAAAATAAAGATAACTGCAACTGAAATTGCTACCATGCTCGCTAATTTTTCTTTTGATGGTGGAGTACCTAAGAAGTTAGGAGATCCGGGTATACCCACAATACCTTGCTCCATTAAACAAAATTATGTTAAAACAACTTTATGTGATCTAGGAGCTGGCGCTAGTGTTATGCCTTTCTCCTTATATAAAAGACTTGATTTGAATAAGCTTACACCAACTCAGATATCTTTACAAATGGCTGACAAACCCATTGCTTTACCTATTGGAATTTGCAAGGATGTTCCTGTTGTGGTTGCAAATGTTACGATCTTAACAGACTTTGTTATTCTTGATATGCCCGAGGATGACAACATGTCGATTATCCTTGGTAGACCCTTTTTAAATGCTGCAGGGGTTGTTATTGATTGCAACAAGAGCAAGGTTACCTTTCATGACAATGGTAAAGAACATACGATGCACTTTCCGAAGAAGCAATCTTCGGTGAATAATATTAATGCCATTGAGCCAGTTGCCACAGTCACTATTGGAGGGTTAAAATTCGCTCTCCCTACTGTCAAGAAGAAATATGATATTCTTATCTTGGGGATATGCAAATCCCCATTGAGGTAACTTAGTGTTATACGAAGATTCTTCGGTTTCATGTCAATCAGAAACGGTTATTAAGAAGAGTTGATCAACCTTATTAATGGATCCTTTTTGAAAGACATGGAGTTGATGAATTTAGTAAACAACACAACTCTCTGCATCATTAGTTTATTCTCTGTTATTTTTAGTTAAATAAAATAAAATGCCATTAGTTCCCTATTTTCTGAAATTCCCGTGCAGTAAAAATGACTCAAAAATAAAAAGTCTCAGATTGCCACAAAAATTTAACATGATTTTTTTGGAATATTTTTTTAAAAATGGTGTTGAAAACACATCAGGGGGGTGCGCCTGTGGGCCACGAGGCAACATGGCGCCCCCTGGAGCGCGCCCTGTTAGCTCGTGGGGCCCACAGCCCCCTCCGCCTTATCTCTTCATCCCATGTCATCCCTTACCTCCAGCAAAAATTCATAGACTCTCTCTCTCTCTCTCTCGTGCTCTTGCTCCCAAAACTGTTATTTTCAATCTCTTTGCTCGGAACTCCGTTTCTGAAACTGTTTTGGGGGATTACTCCTTGGTATGTGACTCCTCCATTCCTTCAATTAGTTTTTACTTTAATGGTTTATATTTTGCATATTTTGCCCCACTTGGTTCTACTGAAAATGATCTTGCATGTTGAATTCTTTGAGTTCCAAGTAGTGGGAATGCTTGATATGGCCTCTAGGTACCTATATGAGTAGTTTTATTGACAGAATTTTGTGGTCCAAAATTTCAGAAATTTGTTATAGGGAAAATGAATTTCCTTAGGAGGGGTTCTTCAAGACGGAGTTCCAAAGGAGTTACACATCACTCGCAACGCGGAGGTGAGGCCGTGTGAATGGCCACATACACCTTTCATGAGCGAAGCGGGTTTCCACCAAGAGTTTATGCAATTCATTGCAAATACCGGCCTCACCAACTTCCTCGTGATCAATACTATCTCCTTACAAATTCTATTTCTATAATAGGACCGATGCTCCCATAGTGAACTTTGATTTATATGCAACACAATATGAATTACCGCTCTCTGAATTCTGCGAAATATGCTTGATTCCCTCTGACGGGGGAATATGTGAGCCTAAACCTGAGGAGTTTGAGGACTTGCTCCTCACCTTTTTGTGGGAGAAACTAGGGGTGTATAAAAGACCAAAGCCACCAGCTTACATCTTCCTGCTGTGCACTACTTCGCTTTATAGGAAAATGTTTAACTGCTATGACTAATGGTGGTGGTCTCCGTGCCCCCATCCTTGCTATTTTGCATCGCGCACTTTATGGTGATATCACTTACATCGTAGGAGCTATTGTCGCACACCGCTTGCATATTAATCGCACTAAGGACAAGATTCATGGTGGTATTTATGCCACCCGATTAGAGAAGCGCTTTAATGTCAACATACACCCCACTGATTACTTATTGCCTAAGGCTTATCTTGATCACCAGTCTATGATAGATCACCAATTTATTGATGAGCCTAAGCCCCTGCAGCACATTCGCTATAAGGTAGTATACATCAAGATAACTCACGAATTTATTGTGTTGCCTGCACCTTCTTCGCTTGATCATGATGCCAAGCATAGATATACTGTCATGCCAGAAGATATAATTGCTTACTGGAACGAGTTGGCTGTGGCGGAGGCCGAGGCCTAGGCATGGGACGCTCAGGTGCCTCAGCCTCAATACTTTCTCGGACCAGATGGCTACTACCAGTGGTGATCATCAAGCTAGGCCAAAAACCTAAGATTGGGGGAGTACTTATTTCTCGCCGACATTATATTCATGTTCACACACTTCATATAAATTGTCGGTGTTCATCCTCTCTCATTGTATATCCATGTTAGCTTTATTTTTCCACTTTCTTCTTGTCAGTTTGAAAAACTTTGAAAAATCCAAAAATACTTCTCGTTTCTTTTCGGTTTTTATTTCCCGTTTAATTAGTTGTAGTATGAAAAGAAAACCCAAAAAGATTTCCTTTGCTTTCTGGGAGCTTTCCCGTGTAAATAATTTTTATCGTTTTTGTTTTTTCTTTGTTTGTTTGCTTCCTTCGAAAAACCAAAAACTCAAAAAATATTCCAGTGTGTTTCTCTGAATTTCTTTTCTTTTCGTTTAGTCGTTGAAAGGAGAAGACCATGATGAAAATATTGAGTGGCTCTCCTATGTATTAATGTTGATCCAACAAAAAGAGCCAATATTACCTTGTCTTCTCCTTTGTTTAAATGTTCGCCGTTTCCAGTTTGGTCCACGACACACTTGCACTATTATTATTATCACATCATTCGGTCGTGCAAGTGAAAGGCAATAATGACGATATTTGATCAAGTGATCGTGGTAAAGAAAGTCGGTATGAACTCTTCTTGTTCTCCGTAGTTGTAAATATGTTTAGCTCGTTCGATCTTGATTCAACATATTATGAGTTAACATGTTTATGATGAAAATTAGAGATTATAGTTGCTCATGCCATACTTAAATAGCTAGGAGTGAATAATGATTTATCTTATGTGCCAACATGCATTAAAATGGTTGTGATGTGGTATGGTAGTATGGTATCCTCCTATGAGTAATTTGAGTGGCTTGACTTGGCCCATGTGCAAACATGTAGTTGATTAAAAACCAATGCATCCTTCATGATGTTTAAATTCAGAGTGTCCATATCCTACTCATGCCAGTGTTCAATGTTAATTATTCTCAATGCATGATTGTCGGGCTCGTGGGACTGGGGGTACCCAGGCTCGTCTGACTGCGGCCCAAGACGAGGCGCATGTCGTGGGCCTAGCACGGCCCACTGTTGGACTTCACGAGCAAGATCGCGTGAGGGCCCCCGCCTCGCATGGCGCATGTCAGTAAGCATCATCAGGAGACTCGCGGAGTCCCCCTCGCGAGGTTGCCTCCTGGGGCTGCCCTCGAGGCCTTCGCGGGGCGGACTAATCAAGGGTGGCCCAGCTGAGTGACACCAGGAGCCATGCCAGCAGGCACAGATGAGGAGGCTTTCCGCTTCTTTGCTAAAGGAGCAGGGCCAGCTTGCCGGTTCCCAAAGCAATCTCCAAAGGTTTCCCGTTTAGTGTAAGAAGACCAAAGCTGGGGGATCGCTAGGACGGAGGTCATCCCCGAGCCCACCAGCGCGTCACGACAGGAGGCTTTTGCAGACGAAGACTACTTTTGTCAGGATAAGCTGCAGTCCTGTCCCCCTTCAAACTGGTCGTTGTGGCAACCCTTCCCGCCTTGTGTTTTTGGGGGAAGAGGACCGGGGCCAGTATAAGATAGGACAGGCTGCCGTCGTAGAAGGGGATCGACCCGAAGCTAGCCAGAACCCACCTTTGTACTCTCTCTCACCCTTAAGAAATCCAGACAAGCAGGAGTAGGATTTTACACCGCAAGGTGGCCCAAACCTGGGTAAACTGCCGTGTCCACTGTTCTCCTTCCTTAGCTCGAGCATGCCGGAGTGTCGCTGTGAGGTTGCGAGGTAGAGTAGGGCGGGGGAACCAGCGCACCCCAGAGTTCGAACCTCTTTGGGTCCCCGGAGCCCCGATTCCGATATTTTGCGCGCCAGGTAGGGGTGCACCGCTGTTCTCTAGCTCCGTTTTGGCTCCAGCTTCGCCAACCCTATGGCTGACGCTCGCCGTGTGCGTGCCGAGCGCCGGGCGGCCCGCATTGCCCAGACCACGCCTGTGGGCCGAGACGGTCGCCGCCACTCCGCCGGCACCGCGGATGCCGCCGCCACCGACCCTGCTGCCCGTGAACAGCAGGACTCCTCCTTGCACCCTTCCGTGCAACAGGATGGCCGCACCGCCATGGCATCCTCCTCCCACGCCCACCTTGGGCACATGAACGTGCACACCGCGCTGCTCGTGGCACGCGAACTGCTTCGCTACCGCCAGGCGGACGCTGGCTACGACGCCTGGTTGGGCCGCATCACCGAGCTCGTCACCGCCGCTGGAGAAGCCCCGGCACCCTCCTGCTCGCTTCTCCCTCGACCGTCTCATGGTGGGGACGTGGCGCACCGAGCGCCTCCACCACCTCCCCCGCGCAGTGACCCAGTTGAGCCTCGACGCGACACACGCTCGCGCGACCAGCCCCGTGGAGCACCTTCATAGGCCCAAGACGAGGCCAGCTGCCAGATCATCCGCCACGCGTCGCCCGACGCGTGACTGATCCTCGAGCAGCAGTGCCAGCGCCAGGACCGGATCGTACAGGATGTAGCAGTGGCCGGTTTACAACCGAGCCGCCCTCACGCGCGGCGTCCTTTCGAGCAGCGGAGGCTACCGGGCCTTCACTCACGAGCTGCGCCGGGTGGTTTGGCCCATCAAGTTCAAGCCTGAGCTGACCCCGTGCTACGATGGCATCCCCGACCCCACGGAGTTCCTCCAGCTCTACACGCTGAGCATCGAGGTGGTGAACAACGACAACAAGGTCAGGGCAAACTGGTTCCCCATGGCCCTCAAGGATGGCGCGCGCTCCTGGCTCATGAACCTTCCCAAGTAGTTGATCTCTTCGTGGAACGAGCTCTGTGAGCAGTTCGTCGCCAACTTCAAGGGTACGCATGATCGCCCCCTTTCCGTCAATGACCTGCGGCGCGTAAAGCAACACCCTGGAGAGACCCTACGCAAGTACATCCAGCGCTTCAGCCAGGTGCGCAACAAGATCCCGCGTGCCTCGGACGAAGCCATTATCATGGCGTTCACCAACAATGTCAAGGACGTCCGGATGTGCGAGAAGCTCGCAATCAACGACAACCTGAGCTCGGCTCTGGAGCTATTCAACATCGCTGACAAATGCGCCAAGGCTGAAGATGGCCGCATGTTCATCTACGAAGACCCCGACACCGTGCCCGACGACAGCAAGGCAAAGGGCAAGGAGGTCAAGCGCAAGGGCCCTGTCGTGCTCACGGCGGAGCCTGAGTAGAAATGCAGCTGCGACCATGATGTGCCCGAGAAGGACCGCCGCCCGTTCTGTGTCTACCACGACATGCGCACCCACAACACCGAAGACTGCCAGGAGCTCAAGTCCCTCCGCGATGAACGCGTCGGCCGGCGTCCAGACCACAACGACCGCGGCTGGCCGCGGCGGCAGCAGGTGGGACGACCGCATTGGCAACCCCCGCAAGAGCTGGCCTGAGCAGCCTCGTGAGGACGGCTGGTGCGATCAGCCTCGTGGGGGCGCCTGGCGTGAACAGCCTCGCGAGGCGCGCCCTCAGGACAACGCTGCTCTTCCGCCGCCGCCGCCCCAGAAGAACGACAACAACCAGCATGACGAGGGGGCTTGGGGCTATCAGGAGCCTCGCGTGATAGCCTGTATCCTCGGCGGATCCCATGCCCCTGCATCGAACCGCCTGTTCAAGCAGTTCTCTCGTAAGGTGAACGCCGCCCTCCCGAAGGTCGGAGGCCGCGCGGCCCCTCAAGTGGTCGCAGTACGCCATCTCCTTTGACTCCAAGGACAACCTCAAGTCCATGGCTGTCGCGGGTGCGCTTCCCATGCTGTCCACTCCCACCATCGGCAACGTCTCAGTCACCAAGACCCTCATCAATGGAGGTGCCGGCCTCAACGTGCTCTCTGTCGAGACCTTCGAGACACTCCAAGTGCCCTATGACCAGCTGATGCCTACCAGGCCATTCTCTGGGGTGACCGATGGCTCCACCATTCCCCTGGGGCAAGTTTGCATCCCTGTCACCTTCGACATGCGCGACAACTACCACACCGAGCTCATCGACTTCGATGTGGGGCACATCGGCCTCCCGTACAATGCAATTCTAGGATACCCAGCGCTGGCCAAATTCATGGCAGTGACCCACCATGGCTACAACGTCCTTAGGATGCCTAGCTGTAGCGGCGTCATCACCATCGCATGCGACGAGAAGGATGCGGTATGTTCCCTCGAGCATACCTACAAAGCTGCCGCGGCTGAGCATTCAGATGATGAGGGAGGTGCTGGGCCTCGCGAGGCTGCGCCCCCAAGAAAGAAGTAGTAGCCCCCGACGCCAAGGCCCCGCCAAGGCGAAGAATGCAGGGCCTGATGCCAGCGCCGCGAGCCCTGCGCCTGCTGCCGGTGCCTGTCTCCCCCAGTATAGGAATGCGCGCCCGGCGCCTCCCTCAGGCCAATGTGACGAGGGAGGTGCTTGGGCACCACTTGGAGACGTGCTTAGACGCGCGCACCCGCAAGCAAGGAATACGGTGCTACGCGCCAGGGGCACAAGAGTTCATCACCCAAGAGATTGACAAGCTGCAAGAGGCTCGGAACATGCGCGTCGTCCGGGACACCCCGTCAACTCGGCTGTTGCCCCTGGGGAGAATAGCAAGGTGCGCGTGTGCGTCGACATCGTGGGCCTCAACAGGGCCGGCTCCCAGGACCTCTTCTGGCCATCGCGCGTTGGCCTGAGCAGGGGCGTCGCCACTAACTACGTCCGCATGCCCTTTGGCTCGGAGAACGCCAACCAGTGCCGGACCCAGGATTGGGCGAAGGCCCAGGCAGGCTTCGTACTGTAGCATTGGGACTGCTACAGTCCACAAAGAAATTGGGCCTCACGCCCCAGGCCGCCGCCTAGGCTTCCTGGGGCCTGAAACCGCCACTGACGCCAACACCACCTTCCAAAGGCTGGCGCAGCTCGCGATGGCGCCTCGTGAGACGTCAGGCGCTCGTGAGACCTCAAGACCTCGGGGGGCAACCGGTCCCTGAGAGGTGAACCTCCACGGAACACTTCGCCAAGAAGCCCGACGCTTCCGCAGCAGCATGATTGCCAGGTGACTTTTCGGTTTGTTCAAATTGAGGGCGCCCTTCAGGCTGCATTATCCTCAAGCTGGCAAGGGTCTGTCCCTACAGTATCCTCACTTTTTGGTTGTGTAGTGAATCTGGTTATCTTTTGTTGAGTTTATGTCGTTTGCTTAAGCCTTGTGTTTGGTGCCTCGTCACAGTCTGAAATCGCCGTGCCCTCGCGACTCTTCCCTTGGCCGTCCCATGACTGGGGGCTGGACACGGCGTCCGTGCTCGGGTCTGTCCCTGCAGCGTTGTTAAATCCAAGAGATCGAGCTCTAGCTCGCGGTCCTGCTCCCGCGCACGTCACCTCACAGAGGTCCTTGGTGTCTCGCCCTCTCATGGAACAGTCGCAAGTAAGTGAGTAAGGGCGCGGGCCAATTTGTATGACTGCTAGTTTGGTGTTTCGCCATCGCGGGCGCCACGCGTCCGGCGACTTTTCCCTTGATCATTCCATGGAGGAAATCGACATGGCATCTGTACTCGGGTCCGTCCCTGCAGTGTCACTAAACCCGAGTGACCGAGCTCTGTCTAGCGGGCTAGACCCGCACACGTCACCTCGTTTGGGTCCTCGGTGTCCGACCTCTTCATGCAATGGCCTTGGGACGGTCGCCCGACCCACGTCGCCCCCATGTCACAGGTTACACGAGAACGCAGCTGCGTCAAGAGCTAGGCGCAAACCGCCTGAGGACCGAGGAAGGAGCTCCTGAGCCCAGTGCCTGCAGCATCCAACACCTCCACCAGTTCTGCCGTGCCCGCCACGCATACGAATGAAATGGGGTTGTACATGCCCCGGAGACTCCGGAACAGAGCTCCCGCCCATGCCCCAGTGGAAGCCCCATGCTCAGCGCTGGCGGAACGGTCGAACTACGACCATGCCCATGCCCCAGTGGAAGCCCCATGCACAACGCCGGCGGAACGGTCGAACTATGACCATGCCCATGCCCCAGTGGAAGCCCCATGCTCAGTGCTGGCGGAACGGTTGAACTACAACCATGCCCATGCCCCATTCGAAGCCCCATGCTCCGCGCTGGCAAAACGATCAAACTATGATCATGCCCACGCCCAAGTGCAAGCCTCATCCTCCGCGCTGGTGGATAGTCAAGTAAGAGATTCACCTTCTTCTGCGGCACGCGCTCGCCAGCTTCCCCTTGAGCCTCACGTGAGCGGGGGCTGGACACGGAGTCTGTGCTCGGGTTAGTCCCAACAGCACTGAAAACCCCAAGGGACTGGGCTCTGGCTCGCGGGCCTGCTCCCGCGCACGTCACCCCACCAAGGCCCTTGGTGGCTGGTCTCCTCACGTGACACGCAAGTGCAAGCTAGCGAGCGCGCGTCATTCAAAATGAAGCTTTTGTGTCCAGGATTTTTCCCTCGGGACGGATCACTCGAGGGGTGTGGGGACCCCGACTCATGAGTCATGATCACCGAATGCACGTGTACAATGATCCCAGAGATCAATGCTCACTGAACACACAGAAGTTGAATAACAAGAGTCTTACATCCATACATACCGTCTTACACAAATAAAGACCATCAAGGTCAAGTCTTAAATAGATAGGGCCATGAAGGCCAAATAGCAAACATAAACTCACAGCGGAAATCTTGAAAGATAGCGTAGACCCATGCCATCTGCCTTAACCCTACATGCATTCTGACTGGGAAGCGTCCTAATTCGCATGTTCGTCACCAACGAAATCTTCACCATATTCCTGCTCTTCCATGCCTAGCCAATTAAATAACCAGTGGCAAGCCAATGAGTACTTTGAATGTACTCGCAAGCAACCCATGTTTTGGAACACGGTATAAAAACGCATGAAATAGCACTAAGTAGGTAATTTGCGGAAAGCTAGTTTTGGGTGCAATGACATGATCAATTGTATTGTAAAGGCATGCATCATGAGGATATAAGTATCCGTATGAACACGTTAGAGATATCAATATAATCAGGGTCTGAACATCTCAAGTTCAATCATCATGTCAAGTCAGCCGACTTAACTCGAGTATCCCATCTTTCTCCCACACACACACTCACACACACCAAGTCTTTCTTAACAATGGACGTAGCCCAAGAGCGGTCATCCATCTGTCCTTGACAATGGACACGGCTATTCGAATAGGTTTACACTCTGCAGAGGTTGCACGCTTTACCCACAAGACTCGGGGAACTTCCGTGTCAAGCCACGACTCGCGGTATATCACATACCCGAGGTCAGCACCCGAGCAATGCCTTTCCCTTGACGATACTAAAAAAGAGTCCACTCGTTGGCACACAGCCTGCATGATGTACACCACCAGTATCATCCATGAAGGGACCAACTGTGTGCCCGGTGTCTGTAAAAACAGCCCATGGTCGCACTACCTGGCACGACCCCGTATCGAGAGTGACCATGTCACTCCCTCCACTAGTAATGCGGGCTCAATGCTAGTACCTACCAAAGTAATCAACAAAGCCCCATCCCATAAGGGGTATCGTGGTTGTACATGTAAGGTTGGAATAACGGTCGCAACTTACACCAATCCATTTTCGAAAACCACAGACTCACTTGCTCCGGTACACCACTTCTTTATCAAGTGGTTACCTTGCTCACATCATCTCCCTCGGGCATTAGTGGCACCCGACCGGGTTTTTGAAAACACTTGTTTCCAACACCATGCATAAGCCTGTCCCACTTTGCGTAGCAACTACTTAGCAACCTAACTACTCCCACTCGCATAACCCTCATAAGGAGGTAGGATCATGCACTATGCAAGTATCAACGGTAAAACTATCGGAGGCAACCCACCGAAGTGGTCACCATATCGTCATGATCAATTCATCGGAACATAAGGTGCTATATGACACGCATGAAAAAGTTTCTTAGGCATGGTCAAGGGGCTGCTTGCCCGGCTCAACAAAGTTTTCGGGGTCTTCAAAGTCTTCGGGTCCAACTCCCTCGTCAACAACGCAATCTATCGTCGCAATATTAACGGGCAAAAATAAGAACACAACAAAAACAGAGAAAATAATCCACTTCTAAAATGTCACTCTACTCTGTAAAATACTACATTAAAAACTAAAAATATTTGTCTCTGGTTTTGAAGTGAAAAAGGTTTTGAAAACTATTTTAACAGAGGTTTAAAATATTCAAAACTAGGTTTTAAATAAAACCAGTACATAAAACATTTTCAAAAAAATTCAGAGGTAGCATCAATAAACACTACATATTATTACAAGATTTTAGGTGGAATAATATTTGGATTTGGAGGAATATCTTATCTTGTGGAAATTTTGCAAAATAGATAGAAAAAATGCCACTGTGCTCTGGGCCAGAGTCAGCCAGCAGCTGGGCCGGCCCGGATAAAATCGGCCTGAGCCGAACCGGTGCGCGCCCACTCTCCAGGTTCAAACCTGATGGGCGGGGCCTGGGTGCCAGCGAGAGGGAGAGAGAGGCGGGGCGAGGCAGAGGCTGACGAGCGGGCCCCCTTGCCAGGGCCGTCGTCAACCCTTGTCCAAGGGATGGTGGCGCTCACCGGCGACGACAAGGGCCACGACGGGAGGAGCTGAGCACGGGAATGGATCCGGGGGACTGTCGTCGTCTCGGAGGAGGTGGAGTTGGTCGCCGGGGCTCAGGGACTAGCCGGAGACGAGGTGGCCGCGACGGAGGGGCTCGGGAAGAGGTCGACTCTGACGTCTCCTGCAGCAAATCGCACGGGGAAAGGGGGAAAAGAATAAGGAAGGAGTTAGGGATCCAAAGGAGAAGGCAACGGAGCTGGATCAAGGCCCTACCCGGAGATCAGCGGAGCTCCGATGCGGCGGAGCTCGGCTCGATTCCGAGCACCAGAGCTTCGAGAGGAGGAACTGGTGGTGCGGGCGTTTGATTTGGGTGAGCAGGGAGCGATCAGAGGGGAAAGGGGGCTCGGGGAAGGCTATTTATAGCCTCGGGCCGGAGCACCGTGGACGTGGTCTGCCGGAGTTTGCTGGGGAGGCAATGGAGGCACGGGAGGAGGTGCGGAAGGGTCTATGGTCTTCCTGGGGTTCGTCCACGACCAGGGGAAGCAAGAGGGGAAGCTGGGGTGTGCATGCTTGTGAGGCCCGCGGTTGGCCGAACTGGGTGTCGTCGAGCACGCGCGCTAGAGGCCATCGGAGAGAGAAAGGAGAGGGGGACGACATCCCGACGTCTCACGCACGTCGAGGAAGGCCCAGGGGACAGCTTTCCCCATCCCAATGTTGTCGGGGGCCTCGGGATGCTCCTGCTACAGTGTGGGGATGCACTGTAGCGTGCTCCAGAGCATGCCTTTGGCATGCCATGGCATGCTTTGCGTGCCCTAGACGCGTCCAAGCGTGTCCACAAACTGCTGGAGGGTCTAAAGATGCTCTAGGAGCAAGGGTATAGGTAGAGGTGAAGAAATGGAGTGGGGGAGTGGTAGAAATGCTGTTGTCCTTGCTGTCCAGGGGGTAGAAATGGGGTTTTACCCCACTCCATGATTGAGCCTGGGCTTGAAACTTTTATTGGGGTAGAGAAGGTATATAAGTGACTGTGGTAAAAATCCTGGGTGAAGGAGAACAGTGGAAGGGGGTCAAACATGGTTTTTACTAAACTACCAGAAGGTGTTTGATGTTGATTTGGGCAGGTAAATGGATCCTACTTGCCTAGATATTTACCAGGATCAAATAGAGGGTAAAAACAAGGTTGATCACAAGGTTTGAGCTGGTTTGAAGAAAGTTGGCAATGGAGACTTTGCAAACCCTAGAATTCAACAGAATCTGGTTTCTGTAGATCTAGGCATGCTAAACTAATCTCCTAAATGCACCACTTGGTGTAGCAACATTATTTGGGGATTATAACATGTGTCCAACGTTTGAGATCAATTGGTAACACTTGAGAATGTAGACTTTCTCAAATTAGGCTTTGGACAGGAATAATTTTGGGATATTTTGGCAAACCAAAATAATTTGGATTGGGATGAAACTTTGCAAGATCATCAAAATAGTCATGTATGACTTGCTGGAATTTTCCTCAATTGTTTGAGAATATTTCCTATAGAAATATTTCAAAAGCTTGAAACAGACAGAAAGGGTTTTGGAAGGTTTTGTCCAATATTTTGAACATGACCATATGTTGAAACTCATATATATGGAAAATATATGTCCCCTGAGTTTCCCTAAATTTTCTCAAATATTTTGAAAGCATAAAAATAATTTTTCCCTAGGAAAGACCATTTCGGACCTTAAGTAAAAGCCTTTAAATAAAATAGGAAAATAACATTTAAAATTGATATTTGGGGTTTTTGGGAAGTCTTATATATAGTAGGTTCCAAATAAAGTCTTTGTGGCAAAACAATCCACCCAATTTGAGGACTTGTAGTACAAACCTCAATTCAGGGGTTTTTGAAAACCTAATTTAAATAAATCCTTTTTGGCCAAAATAATATTTGATAAAAATAGATTTAGGTACTATACACATGGCTTGATCATTGGGCAAAGGGTTTGGGTCAAGGAAGTGAGTATGGAGAGTAGGAGGAAGAAGAATCTTTGAGTTCCAAAACACATCATCCAAACAAACAAACATCAAACAACTCAAACAAGCACTTGCACTCAAAAGTTTTAAATGGGTCCAAATTTTATAGATCCATAGCATAGCAAAGTGATACAAACACAGGGTGTGACAGACCTTCCCCCTTACAAGAATCCCGTCCCCGAGATTCCTAGGCTAAGCGCTAAAAAGATAAGGGAACTCAGATCTAAGATAGTCTTCACGCTCCCAGGTTACTTCTGCTTTAGTGTGGTTGCTCCATTGGACCTTGAAGTACTTGATGGTGCGGCTTCGGGTGCAATGTTCAGCTTCATCCAAAATGTGGACTGGCATCTCATGATAAGTGAGGTCTGGCTGAAGGTCGATGGCTTGATGGTCGATGTCCTTGTAGAGGTCGGGGCGGTTGGGAACTTGGAGACATTTCTGGAGTTGTGACACGTGGAAAATGTTGTGCATATCGGATAGCTCGGAAGGTAGCTCCAGTTGGTAGGCAACTTCTCCTCATCTGTCGATGATATTGAAGGGGCCGATGTACCTTGGTGCAAGCTTTCCCTTGACGTGGAAACGCTTGGTTCCTTTGAGAGGCATGACTCGGAGATAAACATAGTCTCCAACACGAAAACTCATGTCTCGGCGGTGTGAGTCAGCGTAGCTCTTCTGTCTTGACTTGGCGGTCTCCAAACGCTCCGTGATGAGTTGAACTTGCTCTTCTGCTTCGCGGAGAATATCCGGTCCAAATACTAATCCTTCTCCGGTCTCTGACCAGTTGAGGGGAGTACGGCACTTGCGTCCATACAACACCTCAAATGGTGCCATCTGGAGACTGGACTGGTAGCTGTTATTGTAGGAAAACTCGGCAAACGGCAAGTAGTCTTCCCATTTGGCTCTGTATGCCAAAACACAAGCACGGAGCATATCCTCGAGTATCTGATTTACTCGTTTCGTCTGTCCTCCGGTCTGAGGGTGGAAAGCGGTGCTGAAGGATAGCTTGGTTCCCAAGGCTTCCTGGAATCTATTCCACAATCTTGAGGTGAACTAGGTACCTCGGTCTGACATGATCTCCTTAGGAACTCTGTGGAGGCTCACGATCCGGTTGATGTAGAGGTTGGCTAGCTGGTTCCCATTGTAGGTGGTCTTGACGGGAATGAAGTGGGCTACCTTGGTCAGGTGATCGACAATGACCCAAATGGAATCATGTCCCTTGCTTGACCTGGGCAATCCGGTGATGAAGTCCTTCCCGACCTTGTCCCACTTCCATTCAGGCACTTTGAGAGGTTGTAACAATCCAGTGGGTCGCTGATGCTCAACTTTGACTCTCTGGCATTTGTCACACTTAGCGACAAAAGTGGCTATCTCTCTTTTCATGACATGCCACCAGAATCTTGCTTTGAGGTCTTGGTACATCTTGGTTCCTCCATGATGGATGGAATACGGAGTGTCATGGCCTTCTTGCAAGATCAAATTCTTGAGCTCAACCTTGTTGGGCACGCAGATGCGAGTCCCAAACCATACAACTCCTTGCCCATCCAGTGAGAATCCTGGGGCCTTGCCTTTCTTAATCTTTCTCTTGATACCTTCAATGTTGTCATGACCCTTCTGAGCTTCCTTGATATCATCCATTAAGGTAGGCCTTGCTTCGAGGTTGGCTAGGAAACCAGGTGCAACTAGTTCCAGACCAAAGCTTTCAAGCTCTTCATACAAAGCGGGTAACCTTTCCTTAATCATAGCATTCAAGTAACAAGCCTTTCTGCTTAAGGCGTCTGCTACAACATTAGCCTTTCCAGGGTGGTATTGAACACTGAGGTCGTAGTCCTTGATCAACTCCAACCATCTTCGTTGCCTCATGTTCAACTCCCTTTGAGTGAAAATATACTTCAAACTCTTGTGGTATGTGTATATCTCACATCGCTTTCCTAGAAGGTAATGTCGCCATGTCTTCAAGGCATGAACTACAGCTGCCAGCTCAAGCTCATGAGTGGCGTAGTTTTCTTCATGAGGACGTAGCTGTCTGGATAGATATGCTATGACTCTGCCTTCTTGCATCAGAACACCACCAAGCCCGGTTCTTGATGCATCACAATATATCACAAACTCCTTGTGAATATCAGGGGCAGCCAAAACTGGGGCTGTTGTCAACCTCCTCTTGAGCTCTTGGAAGCTTTCTTCGCACTTCGGCGTCCATTCGAACTTCTTGTCCTTCTTCAAAAGCTGAGTCTGTTGGAAATATGCCCTAGAGGCAATAATAAATTGGTTATTATTATATTTCCTTGTTCATGATAATCGTTTATTATCCATACTATAATTGTATTGATTGGAAACTCAAATACATGTGTGGGTACATAGACAACACTGTGTCCCTAGTAAGCCTCTAGTTGACTAGCTCGTTGATCAAAGATGGTTAAGGTTTCCTAGCCATTGACATGAGATGTCATTTGATAACGGGATCACATCATTAGGAGAATGATGTGATGGACAAGACCCAAACTGTAAACGTAGCATTTGATCGTGTCAGTTTATTGCTATTGTTTTCTGCATGTCAAGTATCTGTTCCTTTGACCATGAGATCATGCAACTCACTAACACCGGAGGAATACCTTGTGTGTATCAAACGTCGCAACGTAACTGGGTGACTATAAAGGTGCTCTACAGGTATCTCCGAGGGTGTCTGTTGGGTTGGCATGGATCAAGACTGGGATTTGTTACTCCGTATGACGGAGAGGTATCTCAGGGCCCACTCGGTAATACAACATCACATTGAGCCTTGCAAGCAAAGTGACTAAAGAGTTAGCCACAGGATCTTGTATTACGGAACGAGTAAAGAGACTTGCCGGTAACGAGATTGAACTAGGTATAGTGATACCGACGATCGAATCTCGGGCAAGTAACATACCGAAGAACAAAGGGAACAGCATACGGGATTAACTGAATCCTTGACATAGAGGTTCGACCGATAAAGATCTTCGTAGAATATGTAGGAGCCAATATGGGCATCCAGGTCCCGCTATTGGTTATTGGCCGTAGAGGTGTCTCGGTCATGTCTACATAGTTCTCGAACCCGCAGGGTCTACACACTTAACGTTTGGTGACGATTAGTATAATTGAGTTATTATGTTGGTGACCGAAAGTTGTTCGGAGTCCCGGATAAGATCCCGGACATGACGAGGATCTCCGGAATAGTCCGGAGGTAAAGATTGATATATGTGATAATAGTGTTTTGATCTCCGGAAGAGTTCCGAAGTTCACCGGAAGGGGTTCCGGATGTTTACCGAAGTGTTCGGGTGCAGCAACACTTTATATGAGCCAAAGGGATAAAGCCCACGAGGTATTGGAAAGTGCAAAAGTAGTTTTGCTGCCGCGTAAGCGGTACTACCGCTTGGTGAAGCGGTACTACCGCCCGAGCGGTACTACCGCTTGTGTGAAGCGGTACTACCGCCCAAGCGGTACTACCGCTTGTGTGAAGCGGTACTACCGCTTGTGCGCGGCTGTGCACGGTTCGGCAGGGATCCGAGTTGGACTCTTTCCCTGCGGGCCAAACCGACCTTGTGCGGGCAAAACCGACCCGGAGGAGGCTTTTACTCCAAGTTTAGACCCCAAGGCTCAACATATAAATAGAGGGGCAGGGCTAGCACACGGGACACATCAGGATTTCCCAAGCCGTGTGCCGGCAACCCTAACCCTCTAGTTCCTCCGTCATAATCTCCGTAGTGCTTGGCGAAGCCCTGCAGAGATTGTTCCTCACCACCATCACCACGCCGTCGTGCTGCTGGAACTCAACCACTACTTCACCATCGCTCGCTGGATCGAGGAGGTGAAGGCGTCATCAAGCCGTACGTGTGTTGAACGCGGAGGTGCCGTCCGTTCGGCACTAGATCGGAAGGATCGTGATTGGATCGCGGGACGCTCGGCGATTTGGATCGCGAAGACGTTCGACTACATCAACCGCGTTTATTAACGCTTCCGCTTAGCGATCTACAAGGGTATGTAGATTCACTCTCCCTCTCGTAGATGCTCATCACCATGGATAGATCTTATGTGTGCGTAGGAAAATTTTTGTTTCCCATGCAACGTTCCCCAACAGTGGCATCATGAGCCAGGTCTATGCGTAGATGAGATCTCGAGTAGAACACAAACGAGTTGTGGGCGTGGGTGTATACATATTGCTTGCCGTTACTAGTTGATATTTGATTCGGCGGTACTGTGAGATGAAGCGGCCCGGACCGACATTACGCGTACACTTACGCGAGACAGGTTCCTTCAACTAACATGTAACTTCGTTGCATAAAGATGGCTAGCGGGTGTCTGTCTCTCTCACTTTAGTTGAATCGATTTCAATGAAGAGGGTTCTTTTAGAAGATCAAAAAGCAATCACTACACCACGTTGTGGTTTTGCGTAGGTAAGAACGGTTCTTGCAAACCCGTAGCAGCCACGTAAAATTTGCAACAACAATTAGAGGACGTCTAACTTGTTTTTGCAGGGTATGATATGATATGATATGGCCAATTACATGATGAGATATATGTGATGTATGAGATGATCATGTTTTGTATAGAATATCACGACTTGCATGTCGATGAGTACGGCAACTGGCAGGAGCCATAGAGTTGTCTTTAATTATTGTATGACCTGCGTGTCAATCATTAAGCGCTATGTAATGCTTTACTTTATCGCTAAACGTTAGCTATAGTCGTGGAAGCAACAGTCGGCGCGACAACCTTATGGCGACACGTTGATGGAGATCAAGATGATGGAGATCATGGTGTCATGCCGGTGACGATGGAGATCATGCCGGTGCTTTGGAGATGGAGATCAAAAGCACAAGTTCATGGCCATATCATGTCACTTATGATTTGCATGTGATGTTAATCCTTTTATGCATCTTATTTTGCTTAGGACGACGGTAGCATTATAAGGTGATCCCTCACTTAAATTTCAAGATATATTGTGTTCTCCCCAAGTGTGCACCGTTGCGAAAGTTCGTCGTTTCGAGACACGCCGTGATGATCGGGTGTGATAGACTCTACGTTCGCATACAACGGGTGCAAGCCATGTTGCACGTGCGGAACACTCGGGTTAAACTTGACGAGCCTAGCATGTACAGACATGGCCTCGGAACACAAGAGACCGAAAGGTCGAACATGAGTCATATAGTAGATATGATCAACATGAAGATGTTCACCATTGAAACCACCTCAACTCACGTGATGATCGGACTTGAGTTGGTGGATTTGGATCATGTTACACTCGAATGACCGGAGGGATGTCAATTTGAGTGGGAGTTTTTTAAAATATGATTAACTAAACTCATTATCTAAGAACAATAGTCTAAGTTGTCTTTGCTATATTTATGTTGTAGATCATGGCTCGCGCAGTAGCACCCCTGAATTTTAATGCGTTCCTAGAGAAAGCTAAGTTGAAAGATGATGGAAGTAACTTTGTGGACTGGGCCCGTAATCTAAGGATTATCCTTACGGCTTCCCAGAAGGCTTATGTCCTTGATGCACCGCTTGGTGATCCACCCGCTCCAGTTGAGTCTCTAGACGTTGTGAACGCCTGGCAGGCTCGTTCTGATGATTACTCAATAGTTCAATGTGCAATGTTGTATGGCTTAGAACCGGGACTTCAAAGACGTTTTGAACGTCATGGAGCATATGAGATGTTCCAGGAGTTGAAGTTTATCTTTCAGAAGAATGCCCGGATCGAGAGATATGAGATCTCCGATAAATTCTATGCTTGCAAGATGGAGGAGAACGGGTCTATCAGTGATCACGTGCTCAGAATGTCTGGGTACTCCACCCGTCTGGCTGAGTTAGGGATGCCCCTTCCGCCAGAGGCTATCACTGACAGAGTTCTTCAATCATTGCCACCTAGCTACAAGAGCTTCGTGTTGAACTATAACATGCACGGGATGAACAAGTCAGTCGCCGAGCTGTTTGCGATGCTGAAAGCCGCTGAGTCTGAAATTCAGAAGGAGCATCAAGTGTTGATGGTCAATAAAACCACTAGTTTCAAGAAAAATGGCAAGGGTAAGAAGGGTAACTCCAAGCAGAGTGGCAAAGCAGTTGCTCCTCTCGTGAAGAAACCCAAGGCTGGACCCAAACCAGAAACTGTGTGTTTTCATTGCAAGGGAACTGGACACTGGAAGCGGAATTGCCCCAAGTATTTGGCTGACAAGAAGGCGGCCAACAACAAACAAGGTATATATGATATACATGTTATTGATGTGTACCTTACCAACTCTCGTTGTAGTGCCTGGGTATTTGATACCGGTGCGGTTGCTCATATTTGCAACTCAAAACAGGAACTGCGGAATAGACGGAGGCTGGCAAAGGACGAAGTGACGATGCGCGTGGGAAATGGTTCCAAGGTTGATGTGATCGCCGTCGGCACGCTCGCTCTTCGATTACCATCGGGATTAGTGATGAACCTAAATAAGTGTTATTTGGTGCCTGCGTTAAGCATGAACATTATATCTGGATCTTGTTTATTGCGAGACGGTTACTCATTTAAATCAGAGAATAATGGTTGTTCTATTTATATGAGTAATATCTTTTATGGTCATGCACCCGATGTGAGGGGTTTATTCTTATTGAATCTCGATAGTAATGATACACATGTTCATAACATTGATGCCAAAAGATGTAGAATTGATAATGATAATACCACTTTCTTGTGGCACTGCCGTTTAGGTCATATTGGCGTAAAACGCATGAGGAAGCTCCATGCTGATGGACTTTTGGAGTCACTTGATTTTGAATCACTTGACACATGTGAGCCATGCCTCATGGGCAAGATGACTAAAACGCCGTTCTCTGGAATAATGGAACGGGCAAGTGACTTATTGGAAATCATACATACTGATGTGTGCGGTCCGATGAGTATTGAGGCGCGCGGTGGTTATCGTTACTTTCTCACCTTCACTGATGACTTAAGTAGATATGGGTATATTTACTTAATGAAACACAAGTCTGAAACATTTGAAAAGTTCAAACAATTTCAGAGTGAAGTTGAGAATCATCGTAACAAGAAGATTAAATTCCTACGATCTGATCGAGGAGGAGAATATCTGAGTTATGAGTTTGGCAGTCACTTAAGACAGTGTGGAATTGTTTCACAATTAACACCGCCTGGAACACCACAGCGTAATGGTGTGTCCGAACGTCGTAATCGAACCTTATTGGATATGGTGCGATCTATGATGTCTCTTGCCGATTTGCCACTATCGTTTTGGGGTTATGCATTAGAGACAGCTGCATTCACTTTAAATAGGGCACCATCGAAATCCGTTGAGACGACGCCATATGAACTTTGGTTTGGCAAGAAGCCAAAGCTGTCGTTTCTTAAAGTTTGGGGATGTGATGCTTATGTCAAAAAGCTTCAGCCTGAAAAGCTGGAACCCAAAGCGGAGAAATGCGTCTTCATAGGATACCCAAAAGAGACAGTTGGGTATACCTTCTACCTCAGATCCGAAGGCAAAGTGTTTGTCGCTAAAAACGGAACATTTCTTGAGAAAGAGTTTCTCTCGAAAGAATTGAGTGGGAGGAAGATAGAACTTGATGAGGTTATTGAACCTTTACTTCAACCTGAGAGTAGCGCAGCGCAGAAAGTTGTTTCTGTGGAGCCTACATTAGCTGAAGAGGAAGTTAATGATGATGATCATGAAGCTTTGGATCAAGTTGCTATCGAACCTCGTAGGTCGACAAGGACGCGTACTACTCCTGAGTGGTACGGCAACCCTGTCTTAGAGGTCATGTTGTTAAACAACGATGAACCTACGAGCTATGGAGAAGCGATGATGGGCCCGGATTCCGAGAAGTGGTTAGAGGCCATGAAATCCGAGATGGGATCCATGTATGAAAACAAAGTATGGACTTTGGAAGTATTACCTGAAGGGCGTAAGGCCATTCAGAACAAATGGATCTTTAAGAGGAAGACGGACGCGGACGGTAATGTCACCGTCTATAAAGCTCGACTTGTGGCAAAGGGTTTTTCACAAGTTCAAGGAGTTGACTACGATGAGACCTTCTCACCCGTAGCGATGCTTAAGTCCGTCAGAATCATGTTAGCAATAGCTGCCTTTTTCGATTATGAAATTTGGCAGATGGATGTCAAAACAGCGTTCCTTAACGGTTACCTTAAGGAAGAGTTGTATATGATACAACCAGAAGGTTTTTTCGATCCAGAGAATGCTGACAAAGTTTGCAAACTCCAGCGATCCATTTATGGACTGGTGCAAGCATCTCGGAGTTGGAATCTTCGTTTTGATGAGGTGATCAAAGCGTTCGAGTTTATACAAGTTTACGGAGAAGCTTGTATTTACAAGAAAGTGAGTGGGAGCTCTATAGCGTTTCTAATATTATATGTGGATGACATATTGCTGATTGGAAACAATATAGAAATGCTGGAAAGCGTAAAGGAATATTTGAACAAGAGTTTTTCAATGAAGGACCTAGGAGAAGCTGCTTTCATATTAGGCATCAAGATCTATAGAGATAGATCAAGACGTTTAATAGGACTTTCACAAAGCACATACCTTGATAAGATTTTGAAGAAGTTCAAAATGGATCAGTCCAAGAAGGGGTTCTTGCCTGTTTTGCAAGGTGTGAAGTTGAGTAAGACTCAATGCCCAGTGACTGCAGAAGATAGAGAAAAGATGAGTGTCATCCCCTATGCTTCAGCCATAGGCTCTATCATGTATGCAATGCTGTGCACAAGACCCGATGTCAGCCTTGCCATAAGTATGGCCGGAAGGTTTCAAAGTGATCCAGGAATGGAACACTGGACGGCGGTCAAGAATATCCTGAAGTACCTGAAAAGGACTAAGGACATGTTTCTCGTTTATGGAGGTGATCAAGAGCTCGTCGTAAAGGGTTACGTCGATGCAAGCTTTGACACTGATCCGGATGACTCTAAGTCGCAAACCGGATACGTATTTATTCTTAATGGGGGTGCGGTTAGCTGGTGCAGTTCCAAGCAAAGCGTGGTAGCAGATTCTACATGCGAAGCGGAGTACATCGCTGCCTCGGAGGCGGCGAAGGAAGGTGTCTGGATGAAGGAGTTCATGACAGATCTTGGAGTAGTGCCTAGTGCACTTGACCCAATGACTCTGTTTTGTGATAATACTGGTGCCATTGCTCTAGCCAAGGAACCAAGATTTCACAAGAGGACCAGACACATAAAGCGACGTTTCAATTCCATCCGCGATTACATCAAGGAGGACGACATAAATATTTGCAAAGTACACACGGATCTAAATGTTGCAGATCCGATGACTAAACCTCTTCCAAGGGCTAAACATGAACAACACCAGAACTGCATGGGTGTTTGATTCATTACAATGTAAATCACATAGTGATGTGAACTAGATTATTGACTCTAGTGCAAGTGGGAGACTGTTGGAAATATGCCCTAGAGGCAATAATAAATTGGTTATTATTATATTTCCTTGTTCATGATAATCGTTTATTATCCATACTATAATTGTATTGATTGGAAACTCAAATACATGTGTGGGTACATAGACAACACTGTGTCCCTAGTAAGCCTCTAGTTGACTAGCTCGTTGATCAAAGATGGTTAAGGTTTCCTAGCCATTGACATGAGATGTCATTTGATAACGGGATCACATCATTAGGAGAATGATGTGATGGACAAGACCCAAACTGTAAACGTAGCATTTGATCGTGTCAGTTTATTGCTATTGTTTTCTGCATGTCAAGTATCTGTTCCTTTGACCATGAGATCATGCAACTCACTAACACCGGAGGAATACCTTGTGTGTATCAAACGTCGCAACGTAACTGGGTGACTATAAAGGTGCTCTACAGGTATCTCCGAGGGTGTCTGTTGGGTTGGCATGGATCAAGACTGGGATTTGTTACTCCGTATGACGGAGAGGTATCTCAGGGCCCACTCGGTAATACAACATCACATTGAGCCTTGCAAGCAAAGTGACTAAAGAGTTAGCCACAGGATCTTGTATTACGGAACGAGTAAAGAGACTTGCCGGTAACGAGATTGAACTAGGTATAGTGATACCGACGATCGAATCTCGGGCAAGTAACATACCGAAGAACAAAGGGAACAGCATACGGGATTAACTGAATCCTTGACATAGAGGTTCGACCGATAAAGATCTTCGTAGAATATGTAGGAGCCAATATGGGCATCCAGGTCCCGCTATTGGTTATTGGCCGTAGAGGTGTCTCGGTCATGTCTACATAGTTCTCGAACCCGCAGGGTCTACACACTTAACGTTTGGTGACGATTAGTATAATTGAGTTATTATGTTGGTGACCGAAAGTTGTTCGGAGTCCCGGATAAGATCCCGGACATGACGAGGATCTCCGGAATAGTCCGGAGGTAAAGATTGATATATGTGATAATAGTGTTTTGATCTCCGGAAGAGTTCCGAAGTTCACCGGAAGGGGTTCCGGATGTTTACCGAAGTGTTCGGGTGCAGCAACACTTTATATGAGCCAAAGGGATAAAGCCCACGAGGTATTGGAAAGTGCAAAAGTAGTTTTGCTGCCGCGTAAGCGGTACTACCGCTTGGTGAAGCGGTACTACCGCCCGAGCGGTACTACCGCTTGTGTGAAGCGGTACTACCGCCCAAGCGGTACTACCGCTTGTGTGAAGCGGTACTACCGCTTGTGCGCGGCTGTGCACGGTTCGGCAGGGATCCGAGTTGGACTCTTTCCCTGCGGGCCAAACCGACCTTGTGCGGGCAAAACCGACCCGGAGGAGGCTTTTACTCCAAGTTTAGACCCCAAGGCTCAACATATAAATAGAGGGGCAGGGCTAGCACACGGGACACATCAGGATTTCCCAAGCCGTGTGCCGGCAACCCTAACCCTCTAGTTCCTCCGTCATAATCTCCGTAGTGCTTGGCGAAGCCCTGCAGAGATTGTTCCTCACCACCATCACCACGCCGTCGTGCTGCTGGAACTCAACCACTACTTCACCATCGCTCGCTGGATCGAGGAGGTGAAGGCGTCATCAAGCCGTACGTGTGTTGAACGCGGAGGTGCCGTCCGTTCGGCACTAGATCGGAAGGATCGTGATTGGATCGCGGGACGCTTGGCGATTTGGATCGCGAAGACGTTCGACTACATCAACCGCGTTTATTAACGCTTCCGCTTAGCGATCTACAAGGGTATGTAGATTCACTCTCCCTCTCGTAGATGCTCATCACCATGGATAGATCTTATGTGTGCGTAGGAAAATTTTTGTTTCCCATGCAACGTTCCCCAACAGAGTCATGGGTCTAGCAATGCTCGAGAATCCTTCGACGAACTTGCGGTAATATCCCGCGAGTCCGAGGAAGCTTCTGACTTCCTTCACATTGCTTGGGGATTGCCATTCAGTCACGGCTTTGATCTTGGCAGGATCCACTGACAATCCTTCTATAGTCAACCCATGACCCAAGAATCCAACTTCATGTAGCCAGAATTCACACTTGCTGAACTTGGCATAAAGCTTGTGCTCTCGAAGCTTGTCTAGGACCATTCTCAAGTGTTGCGCATGCTCTTCTTCAGACTTGGAGAAGACGAGTATGTCGTCGATCCGGACAACGACAAACTTGTCCAAATACTCCATGAAGACTTTGTTCATAAGGTACATGAAGTAGGCTGGGGCATTGGTTAACCCAAATGACATGACCGTGTATTCATACAGGCCATACCGGGTCACAAACACCGTCTTCGAGATGTCTTGGGGTCTGATCTTCAGCTGATAGTACCCGGACCTGAGATCTATCTTGGAAAACACCTTGGCACCATTTAGCTAATCGAACATGTCTTCAATCTTGGGAAGTGGGTACTTGTTCTTTATTGTGACCTCATTGAGAGAACGGTAATCAACACAGAGTCGGATAGTTCCGTCCCTCTTTGACACAAATAGAACAGGTGATCCCCAAGGAGAGGCACTAGGGCGAATAAATCCTTTTCTGAGCTGCTCTGCAAGTTGCTTCTTTAATTCAGCCAACTCTTCGGATCCCATTCTATAGGGCTTCTTATAGATGGGTCTTGCTCCAGGCGTTAGCTCAATGATGAACTCAATGTCGCGGAAAGGAGGCATTCCGGGCAGCTCATCAGGAAAAACATCTGGGTATTCACATACCACATGCACTTGATCCAACTCAATTCCCGACAGACAATTAGCCTGAGGGGCTTGAGCGGAGGTAGAGTTGGGAACATACTTGACTTCAACCCTGTGAGAACCCGGATTTAACTTCCAGACCCTCCTGTGTATATTTGTCAACCCCAGGATCATTGTTGACAACACAGCGAAATGGTATCATTGCACAATGCATAAACGTATTACAAGTTTAATAAATCTTGCCTCGAGGCATACATAGGAAAATGTCTCATGACATTTATTACATTCAGAAAACAGCGGAAAGTACAATGCGTAGCGACTCCATCTCAGCCACATGCAACCGATGTAGTCCACGTGACCTCACTCCTACGGGTCGCCATAGTAGTCGTAGTCATCATCCTCATCTTCATGGAATCTCTGTTGTTCAACAAAATTATTGCCATGAGTACATTACGTACTCAACATGCCTCCCTCGGAGAAAGACCTAATATCTACATGTGGCTTCAAAGGAAGGTTGTATGGCTCGTTTGCATAAAAGCTAATTTCGTTTGACAAATATAGCAGTTGAATAAAAGCGGGTTTTGAATGAAAACATGTTTTATCTCCAAATAACTTTCATCAAAGTGAGGATCCTCGATCAACTCACACTCATCATAGGTTCCAGGAATAGGGGCAAAGAGGGAATAAGCAAGACAGGTCATGTATGTCAAGAAAGTTTCATGTGTCGTCCATGATCGTGGACACAGCTATTCGAATAGTTTTACACTCTGCAGAGGTTGTACACTTTACCCACACGACACAATCCCGACTTGTTGCCACTAGTGGCCGCTGGCATAGTACACCATTTGGTATACCGGCAGGGAGATTGTGACGAGGTCTTTCATTAGACCACACTTATTGTGCCAAGCCCACTAGGTTTCATCACGGAAGTAACCGCAGTTCATAGTCCAAGCCCCCTTTTGTGCTGAGGACACTCCTCGCAAGGCAGCTATCCCATCTGCGATACGGCGATGACGACAATAAGGGTGAACTAACTAATCAACCAAGCCAGTGCCCATATAGCATGTGGTTGTACTGTTTACACAATCTTCAAATCCAAGACTTATTAGGCCTCATGCGGCACGGACAACTGATTGCCCCCTTCATCTTATGAAGGGTAGCCAACCGCTCCTTCAATCCTTGATTCGGCTATCGCCCGCGCCAGTATTTAGATGGTAAGTTTCACCCAGAGTAGAAGAGGATAGAGAAGGTCAATAAGGCCAACCGGTCTAGCTCAGCGGTATGTTTCAATTGTCAATGACTCAAAGGTCATTCAACAAAGCACCTATAGGGTAATAAGCATGGCTAAGCATTTCTACTCTACCGGATTACTATATACTTCTACTCAGGTGTCAATGAATAGGCGACAAGCGGATCAAGGTATGTGTCAATCGACACGCTAACTAGGAGAGTAAAAAGCATGCATTTATAACCATAAATTCGATGCAATTTTCTAAAACATAGGATAAGTATGATCAAAGAAGGAGGCATGCCTTCGTTGTTGAGTCCTTCCTCGGTAACCTGGTTTTGTCCACCAATATCGTCACTCCCTACTCGTCGTAACGATAGCAAATGAAACAAATAAATACCAAAGCAATAGTAAATCCAAATAACATCCAAAGCAAATAAAGAGTGGATAGATAGCAAGATATTGATCAAGATAGAGATTCTGAAATGATGTAGAACAATAGGGGGTAAGATAGAAGACTCAATGAAGTGATAGGGTTAGGTTGGCACGTCTAAGGAAAGCTTGGTGATCAAGACTAACGTTCTGAGACGAACTATGATACTAACCACTAGTAGTGACCATTACAGCTCGGCCAAACTCTATAGGAAACTACTATATGACAAACACAATGGCATCGAACACACATGGAAAGGAACTATCCTATGCATTTCAACAATACAATCACAACCTGGCATGATAAAAATCAAAGTTGACCACAAATAAATATTTAGATAAAATCTAAATATTTATAATGGTCAATAGCATCTAAACATATACATCACCATATAGTAATTCAAAAGAAAGTATTGTATAAGACAACCAACCAACATTACGACCCATTCTGCGGATTCCGGGCTCCGCAAAACCCTCAAGGTTCGAACACAGGGGCGTGTGCGAAGATCCCCTGCAGCCTCGCCCTACCTAGCTCGCTACTCGACGGCTAAGACGATGAACTCGCGCGATGACGAGGAAGAAGATGAACACGGTGGTTTACCCAGGTTCGGGCCGCTGCAAAGCGTAATACCCTACTCCTGCTTTGGTGGATTGCCTCTCGAGGAGGTGTGGTGGATGAACTAGTACAGTGTTGAGGAGCCTCGTGAGGGCGCTCCCGAGGTGTTCTTGGCCCTCTGCTAGTTTTGTGATGGGATCTCTCTACGGTGCAGCCTAGCCTCTATATATAGTGGTGGCCCGGGTCCTCTTCCCTTATCGCAATGGCGGGAAGGGAACCCACAACGGCCAAATTTGAAGGGGGACAGGAGTACATCCCCGCCCTGTCCAAAGGTGGTCTTCGCCTGCAAAGCAGCTGTCGATGGTGCAGAGGTGGGCTCGGCGATGACCTCCGTCCTGCAGGGCTCGTGGTCGTGGTCTTGTTGCACCAGAATGGAAACCTTTGGGGGCGCTTTGGGAACCCGCGTACGTCCTTGCTCCCTTTGCACCAAAGGGGAAACTGCACCGCCTGGCGTGCTGCCGCCCGCCTGTCCTTCCTTGCGTCATCTTTGACTCTTGAGGCCGGGTTCTGCATAGAGATCTCCGACGCTCCGGAGGGGGCCTGGGGAGGCCCACCCCTTGCTGATCTTGGTGTTGCTCTTCCTCGCGAGCCTAGGGTCCTCGCGAGGGCCTTGTCTTGAGTGGGGCTGCGTCTGGTTGCGTTTGGCTGACGAGGTGGGCCGTGCCCTGGGGCGCAGGCTGGCAGGTCTGGGTACTCCCGTTCCCAGAACGCCGACAGTAGCCCCCGGGCCCAAGGCGCGCTCGAGCTGGCTTCTGGGCGAAGCCTTGGGGATGGCCCGAAGCGCCGCGGGCCCCAGACGCCTGTAGGCCAGGCTTTACACGCGGCAGACTCTGAGAGGCCATCACCTCCTCTTCTCCACGCCAGCTCGGCCATTGCCAGGTTTGTCAGATTGCCCGGCACACACCACCAAGCCGTCTTTGCTCCCCATCGATTTCGTCGTCTGTTTTCCCCTCTTCCGTGGCTCTCGCCCTTTCCGCCAAATCCCTGCAGGCGCGCCACCACGCTCCTTTGCCATGGCCCCCAAGAAGGGAGAGGGCGAGGGCTTGAGGGCGCCGATGACCACATCGGCGCCTAAGCCCGCGCTGGGCCGGTCATCGGTGGTGAATTTGGAGGGGTTGGAGAAGGTTCAGCTGGTGGTCGCCGCCGGCTCCAATGAATGGGGGGCAACCAAGATCTGGCCGGGCTCACGGCCCTAGAGCGAGCTTGAGGCCCCCGCCACCCCCCTTCATATTCATGCCCTTCTCTCGGGCTTGCTGTCGCCGTTCTCGGGCTTACTCTCCGCCGTGCTTTCGCATTATCGGATCCACGTGCTCCACCTTGACCCCGGCTCCCTTGTCCTCCTCTCGGCCTTCGCGTTCCTGTGCGAGGCCTTTGTTGGTGTCTCCCCCTCCATGGCCTTGTTGCGCCACTTCTTCTCCCTCGAGTTTGTCTCGGGGGAACAGTGCTCTGGGTGCGTGTCCCTGAGAGCAGCGGACTCTCTTCGGAGACCGAAGGGTTCCGGCGACAGTGGGTGTATGTCGACGCTGCTGAGGCCGACCCTCTGTTCCAACCCTCGCTGGTCCCCGCGGTGCCGAATAACGGGTGGGGGCACGAGGAGCTCGCTGACCCACGGCTTGCGCGGGTCCTAGCCAGGCTGGCGAGGCTGAAGAAGGCGGGCGTGATGATGGCGATGGTGGTGCGGGAGTTCACACGCCGACGAATCGCTCCTCTTCAGCGCCACTCCCGCCCGATGTGGGCCTTCACAGGTCCCCATGATCCCATGAGGATCCAGTTCACGCCTCTTTCTCCCGACGTGCTGCGCGAGCTGCTCCGCCGCCTGACTGGCGGTGAACCCGACGAGCTTCCCCGGGGCAGCCTCCCCTTGTACAACTACATGGACCGGGAAGCCCTCGTCCTAAAGATGCCGTGTTTCGATGAGTGGGGGTTCCTTCCTCCGGAGGAGGCGCGTCCTCAGGATGCCTCCTTCCCGGGGGCCCTGAGCCCCGGGAACCCTGAGGCCACTGCCCTTCCCATGGCCAAGGTGGAGCACCCTTCGCTGCCCGCTTCTCTGGTTCCCGCTTCGAGTCAGCCCGGGGTCGAGGGTGACGCCCCGTCGACGGTGCAGGTCGCCGTCTCCGCCGCTGAGCGCCGGGTGCCGGTCGTCGGTTCATCGTCCCCCAGCCTCCGTGCCGGCCGGAAGAGGAAGGCGCCCAGGGGCGGCTGCTCCTCGGCGCCGTGGGCGCCGGTGAAGAGGAAGTGGATCGCCGTGGATGAGTAAGTGCCTACGCCCCCTCAACCTTCGCTTCAGCGCCCTCCCTCTGAGCTTCCGTTTCGCAGGTTTCCCACTAGTGAGGGAGGAACCGGGTCGACGCCGCCCACTTCTACGGCCGCCGAGCTTCTCGCGGTCTCGTCTCCCGTCGGCCGCGGGGTTCTGGTCACCAGAGCGCCCGCACCCGAGCCTGTTCGGCCGTCAGGAGGCCTCGAGCGCGAGTCCCCTGCGATCTTCTTCGCCCGTGGCCTCCAGCTCCCTAGGATGGGGCCGCTCCCCCCGCTAGTGGCCTTCCCTGGGGGCATGACGCGCTGTGTCCTTGGGCCCCCTTCGCTTGGTGATGCGGGGCCCCAGGAGGCGCGTCCTTCTTCCGGAGTGGTTACGCGGGAGCCCCCAGCCCCTAGGCACGCGTCCGGGCTGGGTGGTCCTTCGCATACCTCCCCACCCATCCTGGGGAAGGTGGAGACCCTGGTTGGCCCCTTGAGCTCGCGGGTGACCGGAGCGCCGTGCGGTGGGGTTTGCTCCAAACCGCGGCGGAAGCGCTAGGACGCCTGGGGGTGGAGCTTGCCAACAATGATGCCCGCTTGGAGGTGGAGCGTCTGCGCCTTGCGCAGGAATGGCGTCGTCTTGAGGTCGCCGTGAATTTCGGCCGCCTGCAGCGCGAGCGCGCCCGTGCAGAGGCCGAGGAGTCCCTTGCCGAGGCGGTGGAGGCCCGCGAGCGCGCCCTTGCCGAGGCTCAGGAAGCCGACTGCTGGCGCGGGGCCTCCGAGGAATGCCTCAAGGAGCTTCAAGCCTTCAACGCCGCCCTTGAAAGGCAGATCCAGACGCGGAGGGCCACACTTGATGGCCCAGCAATCGAGTTCCTCCCCTCCGGCGCGAGCCCCCGCGTGCCCATTGACGCGTTGGCGATGGAGGCGCTGGAGCAGAGCCTGGAGCAGGAGAGGCTGGAGGCGAGGGAGCGCCAGGCGTCGCTTGCCGAGGAGTCCCTTGCCTCCCGCGAGGCGAAGTTCCAAGAGGAGGTCGACAACAAGGTGGCAGAGGCTTGGCGTTCCCTTCTCCAGGACTATCGCGCGAAGCTGAAGCTCCAGGAGTCCCGTTTCTGCAAGCGTCGTGACCACCTGAAAGGCGAGGTTGATGTCCTCAAGAAAAGGTTAGACCAAGAGGAGGGACGCCGGCGAGCCGCGATGGACGCCCAGGCTGCTGCCGAGGCCGAGCTAGCCTTTCTCTATAAACAAGTAAAGGGTGCTGCTTCCCTGGTGGAGAAGGCTTCGGACGAGGCGGACCGTGCTCGCGGCCTCCAGTACGCTCGTTCCCAGATGTTCCAGCCCCTCGAGGGGAGGGCTACCCGGGCCTTGAGCGACATCTGCGGTGCGAGTGTCTCGAGCCCCTTGTTTCCAGACGACGCCGGGTACCTGGGCTTCTTTTCCAGGGTCGTGGAGTGCCTTGAGGAGGGTGCGGAGAAGATCCGCGTGGTTATGGAGGAGAAGCGCCGCGACCTCCTCGCGCGGGCAGCCTCGAACGTCTTCAGCCACCTCCTTCGTCTCGACCCGCACTTCGATTTTGGGGCGGTGCTCGGTCCCGTGCCTGAAGTGACTCGCGCTGCCCTCGCCGAGTGGGTCAAGGACCATGTGGAAGACCTGATAGCGGAGCTTTCTTCTGACGAAGCCGAGGGCCATGCCGGAGTCGGGAAGCGCGAGGCCGCCGGCGGTGGTGATGACGAGAGTGGCGGCGACTGCATGTCCCCTTGAGTAGCCTTCTTGTTTTCCTGGCAGGGTTATGCATGTGGCCTAATGGCAACTCTAATGTATTTTGGAAAATACCCTTGAATGTGCTCCCAAATGACGAGGTGTGTCGCGCCGTGCTTCCTCTTGCCCGGTGTCGCTGCCAATCCGATTGACACGCTCGTGGTAGCCTTCTGCGTCCGGGAGGTTTAGTAGTGGCGCTTGGGGGGGGGGTCCGGACGTCCTGAGGGTTTCTCCTTCATATGAATGAGGCAAGTTGGGGCCCCTTTTCGGCACTCTGTGTCTGCAGGCCCCAGTCCCGCACATTTCTCGACCACCGTAGTGTACGACCGGATCACCAGGACGCAACTACGAGGTGAGGCCTCAACACCCTTGATGCCGACCGGATCACCAAGGACGACATCAAGGGGCGAGTGGCTATATGACCGGTAAGGCTCCTGAGGCGCGTTGCTCAGGAGCCCCCCTTGACACTCAAGCGGCTCTACGTCGGCAGGTCCCAGTCCCGCACATTTCCCTACCACCGTAATGTACGACCGGATCACCAAGGACGCAACCACGAGGTGAGGCCTCGACACCCTTGATGCCGACCGGATCACCAAGGACGACATCAAGGGGCGAGTGGCTATGTGACCGATAAGGCTCCTGATGCGCGTTGCTTAGGAGCCCCCCTTGACGCTCAAGCGGCTCCCAAAAATATTTCATTTCTTTCCTAGAGGGGTGCGAGCCCCCAGGGGCTCTTGATATGACGCGTTGGGCCGTAGGCGGGGCCTCCGGGCGAGCGAAAAACGGCACGCGCCTGCTGACACTCTCGGGAGCGCCACGAGAGGACCCGGGCGCTAAGGCCTTGGCGAGGTGCGGGCAACGTCCCTCCATCCCCCGCTCGCGGGGCTCAATGGGGAGGGGAGTAGGCGCGTGCTTGCCCCGAAGAAAGCGAGGCGCAAAACGAGGATTGTTATCAAAAAGAGCGAGACCCCTTCCCTCCAGAAGAAAAATGCAAGAACACCAAACTCCATTCCAAAAGGCGGCAAGTTCGAGTACAAAAGGATTCCAAAAGGTGGCAACTTCGAATACAAAAAAGAGCGAGAAACGGCCGCGTCCGGCACTTAGGGTAGTCTTCATCTTCGTCTTCCCCCAGCGCTGAGCATAGGGCATCCACGTTGCATGGGCATAGCCATTGGAGGGCAGTGTTGTCCGCTAGCGCGGAGCTGTGGCTTCCACATTGCGTGGGAAGGAACCCCTCCGCGTCCTCGGGGGGCTCCGGGCATATACAGCCCACTCATTATTACGTGAGAGTGTCACGGGTTGGTCTTGGGGGTGTACAGGGAGCTCCATGCCTCGCGGACATGAAGCCCACTCCCAACCCCCAGGCTTGGCGTGGCGAAGTAGGGTCGGCTCCGGACGGGCCCTCGAGCGTAGGGGGAGCCCCTCGCGCTCTCCGGTGGGAAGGCCCACCCCGGAAAAGGGCCTTGGGCACCCCGGGCGGTGCCCCAGTGCACCTCGCTAGGGTGCCCGGGGTCCCCACGCAGGTACTCGAGGCCCTGCCCCCAGGCTGGGCGAGCTGGGCCTGGGGACATGGGCGAGTACATGATCGCCCGCTGGTGATCGAACGAAACCCGACCCGGAAACATGGGCGTATGTTGCACCCTCCGTCTCCAAGCAGGCGTCGGGCGCCCCGGAGACATGGGCGTGTGTTCCACCCTCCGTCTCCAGGTTGGGATCATCTGGCCTGGAGACATGGGCGTGTGTTCCACCCTTCGTCTCCAAGCTGGGGCCATCCGGCCCGGGGACGTGGGCGCACGTTCCACCCTCCGTTCCCAGGCAAGTGACCCCCGGTCCCCAGACCCAGACGCCTGCTCAAGGCAGCTCCCTACCAGCGGTTGTGCCTCGCGAAGCTGCCTACACCGGGCATCCTCACGAGGCCAATCACGCAAGCCACCCTCGCGAGGCTGTGCATACCAGGCCGCGCGAGAGCCGCCCGCGAAGTTGCATACGCACCTCCTGTCGCCGTGGTAGCCGGTGCTGCTTCCTTCGCGGCCCGGGCGCTCGTCAACATGGTCGTTGTAGAGTTGCTCGAGTCCCCTGACGCCGGCGCAGTCGAGCCTCTGGTCCTCCTCCCTGGTTCCAGTGGGCGTGCTGAGAGGCGCGAGGCGACGCCCCTCTCGTGTGGCCAGCACCTCCCACCGGTCTCTGCCAGCGCCTGCGGCCGGCTCCTGCGCCCCCCAGTGACCCGGGCCAGGCCCCCGGTGGGCGCGAGCCGCCGCGGACGTCCCGAGCGCGCCCGTGCGGCCCAGGCACTATGCCAGCCGGTCGAGCGAGTTCACGGGCACGGGCCTCGCTGAGATACACCTGGGTCTCGTCGGCGGCGGTGACGCGCCTGGGGGCACGCCTGGCCCAGTCGTTGCGGCGATCGTGCGCAGCGTGTCGGCGCTGTAGCTCGTGCGCCACGAGGAGCGCGACATGTCTGTGCGTTGGGTCGTGGCAGACTTGGAAGAGCGGCGGCACGACCCGGATGCGGGGAAGGGCCGGGGTGGTAGGGGCGTGACGTGTGGTTGGTGAAGGCGGCAGCCCCCAGTGCCTGTTGAGGGCCCGGCCGGTGACGGCGCCCGCTGACGGAGAGGGAGAACGACGCGGGGTGCAAGTCCCGGCGGCGCCGCCCGCGCCACGCGGGCAGCCCGCCGCTCAGCACGGGCTCGACGTCCTTTTGCCATGAGTGCGGCGGGCGGAGGTGAGGCGAGGCCTAAGGAAGACTTTGACACGCCCCTACCTGGCGCGCCAAATCGGGCTTCGCAAAACCCTCAAGGTTCGAAAACAGGGGCGTGTGCGAAGATCCCCTGCAGCCTGGCCCTACCTAGCTCGCTACTCGAAGGTGAAGACGATGAACTCACGCGATGACGAGGAAGAAGATGAACACGGTGGTTTACCCAGGTTCGGGCCGCTGCGAAGCGTAATACCCTACTCCTGCTTTGGTGGATTGCCTCTCGAGGAGGTGTGGTGGATGAACTAGTACAGTGTTGAGGAGCCTCGTGAGGGCGCTCCCGAGGTGTTCTTGGCCCTCTGCTAGTTTTGTGATGGGATCTCTCTACGGTGCAGCCTAGCCTCTATATATAGTGGTGGCCCGGGTCCTCTTCCCTTATCGCAATGGCGGGAAGGGAACCCACAACGGTCAAATTTGAAGGGGGACAGGAGTACATCCCCGCCCTGTCCAAAGGTGGTCTTCGCCTGCAAAGCAGCTGTCGATGGTGCAGAGGTGGGCTCGGCGATGACCTCCGTCCTGCGGGGCTCGTGGTCGTGGTCTTGTTGCACCGGAATGGAAACCTTTGGGGGGGCGCTTTGGGAACCCGCGTACGTCCTTGCTCCCTTTGCACCAAAGGGGAAACTGCACCGCCTGGCGTGCTGGCGCCCGCCTGTCCTTCCTTGCGTCATCTTTGACTCCTGAGGCCGGGTTCTGCATAGAGATCTCCGCCACTCCGGAGGGGGCCTGGGGAGGCCCACCCCTTGCTGATCTTGGTGCTGCTCTTCCTCGCGAGCCTAGGGTCCTCGCGAGGGCCTTGTCTTGAGTGGGGCTGCGTCTGGTTGCGTTTGGCTGACGAGGTGGGCCGTGCCCTGGGCCGCAGGCAGGCAGGTCTGGGTACCCCCGTTCCCAGAACGCCGACACATTCTAGTTGAGCAATGAAACATCATACAACAACATGAATTGGGTTGGGTCTAGGTTTGAACCTAAAGCAATACTAAACCATACAGATCCAAGATCATGAACCCAAGCATATGTAAACTAATAATACAAGTTATACAAACATCAAATAAATAATAATTGTCCTATAGATGACATGGCAATACTTGCTAATGTAACCTTGTCCTACCACAAGCAAGATCATAACATGATTACGAGTAACAATTAACCACACATAAATATTTAGATACTTTAAATATTTATAATGGTTAACATAAAGAAGAATCAAACATCAATCATAACAACTATTAGAAACACTTACGCAACAAGACAACCTCAATCCTATAGTGAATGCTAATTAAACAACCAATTAATAAGACACACGTCAAACAAGGGATGTGAATCCAGAATCATGAATATATCTTAACTAAAAACAAAAGCATCAAACATATGAGTTATCATGAGAAAATACTAAACCAGGACATGGTCTTAAAATATAGAACTGATACCAATAACCAATAGCAATAATATTAACACCACATGCTTAAAATAAGAGAGCAAGATAACACACTATGTGTAATCAAAGCACATCTCTACTAACATCATATATGACTCGTCCTAAGAATATGTTGAGTCATGACAACACGTATTAACTATTTCATAATACTAACGTGTGACAAGAGTAATCATCTATAAGAAGCACAAAGACTAAGTACTCAACTATAACACATGAATCATAATAAGACATGAAAGATCTATTGCATGGGCGACAACTAGACATACAACAATTGAACAACTACAAGAACTAGACATCATGCATGCTAGGCATACACAAATGCAATAACTAGATATGATGCTAAGCATGGAGGATCTTCACACTAGCTAGGCACTATGGTACCAACGCAATACAATTCAATGCATAACTTGGTTGAACAACTAGCCTAAATATACAACATGGTATTAGGACGCAACACTAGCATGCTAGTCATGATGATCATCACATTGAGAAAGCATACTAAGCATATACGCAAGCGAACAAATGGATCATGGCATCAACCAAATTAACATGTATTATATGAGCATGAATTGATGGCATGAATTTCTATCTCATACAACTTACACTTGTATAACATAAACAACTATGAAATATCTCTGACATAATCTGATATGCACACACATCATACAATCTAGTTACAACCACACCACAATATGTCATAGTCTAACCATATGTGTGACCGTACAATGCAAACAAGCAATCGTATAGCACATGCAAAACATACAATATAACATGCACGACTTTGAGAAAGTGCTAACAAGATATGACAACCAATTAGTCATGCATAACAACTACCTAGGTAAATAAAACACATAGGATAACTACCACGATGTAAAAAACTAAGTTTTGTAGCGCAAGAATAAACTATATGTATCAACACAAATATTAACCATGATGTAATACATGCAACCAAGGATCTTGGATAATAAACATCTACAATACAAGAGGAACAACTATCCAATAATATGTTATACAGCAAGGAACTATCATGTATTCATTCCAAACAACCACACATTTCATTTAACATCTAGCATAATGAAAACTATGCAAAACACATGAAATAATACAACTCCACTATACTAGACATGGTATGAAAGTTAGTCGACCATGATAAATATTTAGATAAACCTAATATTTGTAATGGTTAAACACCAATAACTAAACGCGACGACCATGGATTAACAATGGGCTTAGTTTAACCTATAGCAGCAAGCAACTCTGGCACAACATCTACTCTATTATGAAGCGCAAAGTTCCTTCCTAGCTCGAGCTACACGGTCCCTCTTATCTGTACCGTTCGTTTGCTTCGGGATTTGTGAAGGAAAAGCAGCATCACGAGCACGTAGCCGCTCGCTGCAGTGTCATTAGCAGATACTGTCCAGTCCTGTCTTGTCATGAGTTGAAACATTCCTGTAGCATCAGCCTTTCTTGCTATGAGACAAACTCTCCCTACATAGCTCTCTCGGTGGGAGGAGACAGAGGATAAAAGGGTGCTGTAATTTTGAGACCATGATTTATTGCTCCAAAGAATAATGTGGCTTCTCATGTGTTACTCTCCCAAAAATTAGTAATGTTCACAGAAGATCCCGCTGAAACGTTGTTGGCTCACCCATGTGCATGTGCAGGGCGCTGGATGTGACTAGACAACTCTTCCTCTCTATACTTAAATATTGCATGCGGCAAACTTTTATTGGAGACGGAGGGGGTGGGCTGGAAAGTAGGACAAGACGTTGTCACGAGCTGCAGGGGCAGATGCCACCAACATTGACCAGCTCCATTTTTGCGTAGCAAATCGCTCTGACAACCTGCAAAGCTGATTAGCTTTTGAACGAATCTCAAAAAATATGACATCCAGCGAACGGTGTGGATAAGAGGTACCACATAGCTCGGCCTACAAAAAACCATTCTCATTATGAAGTCTAATGTAACATATCATATGCCCATGACTACTAGTATAAAGAAACTAGATATCACATATACTTTAGATAAACAATAACCTAGAACATTTCATGACTTCAAATAAACAACACATATGCCACATGTTTGAGAATGATTCTAAAGACCATGGCTAAGATATGTGTATGCTACTAAAAATAAGTAAACAACACATATACATGTTTAGTACTCAAACAATAACAATATTGAAAATACAAAGTACTAGACATGACAACCATTCATAAAAAACAGTCCACGAGCATAAATACGACTATAGATAGTAACACAATTTATCGAACCGAAACAAACGTACAACCATTTTAACAATTTAAACAAAAGTACAATAAATCTATTAAATCATATGTTACTCCTAACAATATTAAATAACTATGAGCGAGCCCTAGGTATATCAAGAACATATGATAATAACATACTAATAGGAAAGTGCGCCACACACTCAGATATTAGGCTAAAACGACTATATATTAATCTACGCGAAAACCCATTCACCAAACAAGTAATCTAACTCTGTCACATGGTTGCTACGATCATGAAAATCATTTCTTATGTAGAGCACAAGACCATCCGAGGAACTGAAAAGTACTCGAACATGTCTATGTCATCGGATGGCATCCGATTTTGGATGCGCGCAGTCAACAAGAGAGATTGGTTAAACTATGATGTCTAGGAGATACTCTGGACAAGGCTGAGTAGGTGAGCAAAAGGAATTTGAAGAAAACTCACGGAACTTGATGAAACGAAGCGATGAACTCGACGAACAGTGTACACGGACATGCAGAATTCTTCCTATGTGGTCAATGGATCGCGTTCTTTCTTCCCTGAATGGATTCACGGCATGGAGAAGAATCTTCTGGCACAAGGACTACGATGAAGATGGCCTGCGTCTCCGAGAACGAGCATCGGCGTCCACAGAGCACCATTGTTCATGGGGAGGTCAAGAAGAGAGGAGGAAAGCAGTGGGCAGGAAAAAGAACGAGGTTGGGAGAGGAGATCAAGGCACACGTCTATATATACTCAGTTTTGGAAACAGTCGCAATTAAAGGAAGTTAGAGGAGGAGGAGATTTATGGCTGTACATTTCCTTTCCTGTAGGAGGCTGAATGTTTGTTCTTCTATGTACGTGTGTGCGTATACGTGTGGGTGGAGAAGGCAGAGGAAGCGCTCGGGGTGGCACTGGGAGATGATCCAAGTGAAGAGAATTATACCTAGGAAGGAGAGGGAATTAAAGGAGGTGCAGCCGTTTTCTCCGTGTACGTACGTTCATCGGGAAGAAGAAGAGCTGAGCAGTCCGCTCGCTCCCTCGGCTGGCTGGGTAGTGCACCTTGGTGCACCACGTTGGATGGCCTTGGGCCAAGTTGGTTCGGTGGCTGCCCACTAGAAAGAAGGAAAACAAAATAGGAGAGGAAATAGATGCTTCGGTGGCATGCACGTGAGTGAGTTAGATGGCAATGCAATGAACGTGTCTAGTGAACCAAGGTTCGATTAGAGGAGATAGAAAATGAATAAAAGAAAGGGACGGATTAAGCCTATGGATTCTGTCCAGACTTTTGAAGGAGGAAAGGAAATTATTTTCCTTTACCGAAAATGTAGATAATTAATAGAAGCTCAAACAAATATCAAACGAACTGACAAATCCAAGAAAATACAAGCTCGCATATGTAAATATGTCGAAGACGAAAAAATAAAAAATCATCTAAAAGAAAACAAAAATACAAAACTTAAATTTAATTTAAGTTGGCATTAGTACAAATTAAAACTTCCAAATTTTAAAAACTCAATTTAAGCTTTTGTTAACAGATAAAACAAACGAAATTTTCTGGCCCGACTTTTCAGAAAACTTTTTCCTAAACATTCCGAACATCGGGATGTTACAAACCCCTTGGCTATTGGTCATGGTAACAGTTCACTTGGTACAGTCTAGCAAGCCTTGGTGCTTGGTTAACCAGTTCATGCCAAGGATCACATCCAAGACTGGCGAATCCGAAACTATGAGGTCTGCTAGGAAGTCTACCCCGTTGATGCGGATCCCGACTCCTTTACATCCTACCTTGGACCTCATAACTGAACCCGGGGTTTGTATCAACATGTGACTACCCAGGGGTGTAGGCTTCATACCACTCTCTAGTGCAAACTTTTGGGTAACAAAAGAATGCGAAGCTCCACAATCAAACAGAACGGTTGCTGGAGTTGAGTTGACGAGGAACGTACCCAGTATGACGTCCGGGTCTTCCTGGGCTTCCTCAGTGGTGACGTGATTCACACGACCCTTGCCATTGTTGGGCTGGTTGCGGGTAGCTGGGTTCCTTGGTGGCGCTCCACGACCTTGACCTTGGTTTGGCGCATTGGGGCGCGGTACATCTGGCTTCTTGTTGGGGCACTGCCTAGAGATGTGTCCTGGCTGACCACATCCAAAGCAAGTGACCTGGCCCGAGTTGTTGTTGTTGCCACCGTTGTTGTTATTGGGGTTGTTGTAGGCTGGCCTGGGATTGGCATACTGCTGAGGCTGGTAGCTCGGACGAGGTGTAGGAGGCCTAGCCTGCTGAGGCTGATAGGTTGGCTTGGCTGGGGTTGGCTGTCATGAGCGGGGCTTCTGGTTGCTGGAACTACCCTTGCTGATCATCTTGCGCTTGCGAGTGTCTTCCATGGCACGACGCTTGTCTTCAAGCATGATGGCCTTGTTCACCAGGTCGAAGAAGGTCCGACAGTCGCAGACGATGAGCTGATACTGCAGGGCTTGCTGGAGTCCTTCCATGAAGCGTTCCATCTTAGCGGCCTCAGTGCTGACATCTTCAGGGGCATACCTCGACGGGAGGTTGAACTTCTGCATATACTCCTTGACAAAGCCACTTCCTTGCTTCAGCGCTCGGAATTCCCTCTTCTTGATAGCCATGATCTGAGAAGGAATGTGGCAGTGCGGAATCCTTCCTTGAAGTCACACGGTCGCCTTGCATGACCTTGAATCCATCCCACCAAGCTCTGGCGGTACCTCCAAGGCAATGAGAGGCGTAAAGCACCTTCTCACGATCCTCGTTCCAGTTGACTAGTGCAACGAGGTCCTCGATGGTGCGGATCCAGTCATCGACATCCAGGGGTTCAACAGTCTCGGTGAAGGTTGGGGGCGATTTCCTCATGAACTCAGACAGGGTGGAGCGGCCATTGCCGTTCCTGCCTTGCTGCTGGTTGTTCACAAGGACTTGTGCCATCTGCTGGATAGCGGCAGTTTTGGCTTGGCGTTCCTCCCGGAGAACTTGGAGAAACTGCGCTATGGTCATGTTCTCCGGTGGAGGTGGTGGCGGGGGAATGTCGCCTTGTGGCTGCTCCGGGTGCTCTCCAGCGTGAGCAGCCCCACCATCTCCCTGTTGCTGGCTGGAGTTGCCGGCTTCAGGGTTGGTGAAGGAGCTGTTGCGGGTTGCAGTCACCATCCTGTTTGGAGCAGCCAAGTCAAACAAGTTGGACGAAAGAGAGGGAAAAGCAGCAATAGAGAAGGCGCGCCTAAGGGGGTTGGTCTAGTGCAAGTGTGATGAAACATAGGTCGAAAGACCAAACATGTTATATTAAGATAAGATAGGTGATGGAGTCGCTTACATGTTACCTAAGGCAAAAGCGCGACTTGCATCTGAACACAAACAACAACCACACATGGTTTCATATGAACTATTACATGGACTCGACTTCGCATGAGGGGTACATGACTGATCCTACCCTAGGGGTTCTCGGACTCAAGTGGTGGAGTGCTCGGTTTCGTACTCACGCTCCTCTGGGTCTTCCTCCTGTTCATCCTCCGTACGGGCGTCGTCTCCGATTGAGGGGGTCGGAGAATGAGGAGGTCCATCCTGATGGCGCTTCGCCAGTGGTGCGGTGAAGAGCTCATGGTACTCCTTCACACTCATGCGACGTCGACGTGTTGGTGCATCTCTAGCTGGGGGTACTCCTCCTCTGTAAGCGACAACTGGTCCTCCCTCGGGGGCTCCATCCTTCTTGATCTTGTCGGGCCTCATCTTGGCTTGACGGAGTAGCTCTCGGGTGTGGTGAAGTTCCTCGCGGAGCTTCACGGACTCCTTAATCAAGTTGTGAGCCAGACTGTCGGCGGAGAGGCTGAAGTAGGTCTGAAACCTCAGTGGCATCCCATCGTCCTTGGATGGAATCCACATCCAACTCTCGCCATTCTCATCCTTCTTGAAAGGAAGGCAGCTGGCTCGTCAGCCATCTCTGGAATGATGTCTCGAAGGTGGATAACTGCCTTGCGTGCTGCCATCTCGACTGAGAGCGCCAGGGTCTCCATCTGTGGTCCCTCAAAGAACCAACTAGTCGGGGAGTCGTTTGTCTTCACGACCACATCAACGTGGTACTCCTTCGTGATGGCATCGACCCAGTGCTCGTGGTAGAGGAAAATGGGTGGTGGGCGAAACTGGCACTTCTCCAGGCTATCCTCAAGGAGTAGGGGAAAACCGGATGCTAGGAGGGCTTCGGGTACGACGGCCATCTACAAAGGTTTGAAGGGAGGAGAGTCAGTAGAGTGTTGAGAGAAGACTAGAAGAGATAAGAAGTGTAGAAACTCCTAACTATAGGTACTAGGTATAGTATTGAAAATGGTTTTATCCTAACTAACGTCCATGCTAACTAAGGCTTCCTACAGTCAGGATGGCTCTGAGACCAGCTCTGTGGGGACCCCGACTCATGAGTCGTGATCACCGAATGCACGTGTACAGTGATCTCAGAGATCAATGCTCACTGAACACACAGAAGCTGAATAACAAGAGTCTTACATCCATACATACCATCTTACACAAATAAAGACCATCAAGGTCAAGTCTTACATAGATAGGGCCATGAAGGCCAAATAGCAAACATAAACTCGCAGCGGAAATCTTGAAAGATAGCGTAGACCCATGCCACCTGCCTTAACCCTATAGGCATTCTGACTGGGAAGCGTCCTAATTCGCATGTTCGTCACCAACGAAATCTTCACCATATTCCTGCTCTTCCATGCCTGGCCAATTAAATAACCAGTGGCAAGCCAATGAGTACTTTGAATGTACTCGCAAGCAACCCATGTTTTGGAACAAGGTATAACAATGCATGAAATAGCACTAAGTAGGAAATTTGCGGAAAGCTAGTTTTGAGTGCAATGACATGATCAATTGTATTGTAAAGGCATGGATCATGAGGATACAAGTATCCGTATGAACATGTTACAAATATCAATATAATCAGGGTCTGAGCATCTCATGTTCAATCACCATGTCAAGTCATCCGACTTAACTCGAGTATCCCATCTTTCTCCCACACACACACACTCACACACACCAAGTCTTTGTAAACAATGGATGTAGCCCAAGAGCGGTCATCCAACTGTCCTTGACCGTGGACATGGCTATTCGAATAGTTTTATACTCTGCAGAGGTTGCACACTTTACCCACAAGACTCGTGGAACTTCCGTGTCAAGCCACGACTCGCGGTATATCACATACCCGAGGTAAGCACCCGAACAATGCCTTTCCCTTGACGATACTAACAAAGAGTCCACTCGTTGGCACACATCCCACATGATGTACACCACCAGTATCATCCATGAAGGGACCAACGGTGTGCCCGGTGTCTGTAAAAACAGCCCATGGTCACCCTACCTGGCACGACCCCGTATCGAGAGTGACCACGTCACTCCCGCCACCAGTAATGCGGGCTCAATGCTAGTACCTATCAAAGTAATCAACAAAGCCTCGCCCCATAAGGGGTATCGTGGTTGTACATGTAAGGTTGGAATAACGATCGCAACTTACACCAATCCGTTTTCAAAAACCACACACTCACTTGCTCTGGTACACCACTTCTTTATCAAGTGTTTACCTAGCTCACATCATCTCCCTCGGGCATTAGTGGCACCCGACCGGGTTTTTGAAAACACTTGTTTCCAACACCATGCATAAGCCTGTCCCACTTTGCATAGCAACTACTTAGCAACCTAACTACTCCCACCCGCATAACCCTCATAAGGAGGTAGGGTCATGCACGATGCAAGTATCAACGGTAAAAGTATCGGAGGCAACCCACCGAAGTGGTCACCATATCATCATGATCAATTCATCGAAACATAAGGTGCTATATGACATGCATGAAAAAGTTTCTTAGGCATGGTGAAGGGGCTGCTTGCCTGGTTCAACAAAGTTCTCGGGGTCTTCAAAGTCTTCGGGTCCAACTCCCTCATCAACAACGCAATCTATCGTCGCAATATTAACGGGCAAAAATAAGAACACAGCAAAAACATAGAAAATAATCCACTTCTAAAATGTCACTCTACTCTGTAAAATACTACATTAAAAACTAAAAATATTTGTCTCTGGTTTGGAGGTGAAAAAGGTTTTGAAAACTATTTTAACAGAGGTCTAAAATATTAACAACTAGGTTTTAAATAAAACCAGTACAGAAAACATTTTCAAAAAAATTCACAAGTGGCATCAATAAATACTTCATATTATTACAAAATTTTAGATGGAATAATATTTGGATTTGAAGGAATATCTTATCCTGTGGAAATTTTGCAAAACAAATAGAAAATAAAAAAAGAAAAGAAAAAGGCCACAGTGCTCTGGGCCAGAGTTAGCCAGTAGCTGGGCTGGCCCAAATCAAATCGGCCTGAGCCGAACCGGTGTGCCCGCGCTCGCCAGGTTCAAACCTGACAGGCGGGGCCCGGGTGCCAGCGAGAGGGAGAGAGAGGCGGGGCGAGGCAGAGGCTGACGAGCGGGCCCCCCTTGCCAGGGCCGTCGTCAACTCCTGTCTAGGGGACGACGGCACTCACCGGCGACGGCAGGGGCCACGACGGGAGGAGTTGAGCACGAGAATGGATCCGGGGGATTGCCGCCGTCTCGGAGGAGGTGGAGTTGGTCGCCGGGGCTCAGGGACTCGCCGGCGACGAAGTGGCCGCCGTGGAGGGGCTCGGGAAGAGGTCGCTGCCGACGTCTCCTGCAGCAATCGCACGGGGGAAAGGGGGGAAATATTCAGGAAGGAGTTAGGATCCAAAGGAGAAGGTAGCGGAGCCGGAGCGAGGCCCTACCCGGAGATCAGCGAAGCTCCGATGCGGCGGAGCTCGGCTCAATTCCGAGCACCAGAGCTTCGAGAGGAGGAACTGGTGGTGCGGGTGTTTGATTTGGGTGAGGAGGAAGTGATCAGAGGGGAAAGGGGGCTCGAGGAAGTCTATTTATAGCCTCGGGCCGGAGCACCATGGATGTGGTCCGCCGGAGTTTGCTGGGGAGGCAATGGAGGCAACGGGAGGAGGTGCGGAAGGGTCTGGGGTTCGTCCATGACCAGGGGAAGCAAGAGGGGAAGCGAGGGTGTGCGTGCGTGTGAGGCCCGCGGTTGGCCGAACCGGGTGTCGTAGGGCACGCGCGCTAGAGGCCGCCCGAGAGAGAAAGGAGAGGGGAGCGACAGCCCCGCGTCTTGCGCACGTCGAGGAGGGCCCATGGGACAACTTTCCCCATCCCAATGTTGCCGGGGGCCTCGGGATGGTCCTGCTACAGTGTGGGGATGCACTGTAGCGTGCTCCAGAGCATGCCTTTGGCATGCCATGGCATGCTTTGCGTGCCCTAGACGCGTCCAAGCGTGTCCACAAGCTATTGGAGGGTCTGAAGATGCTCTAGCAGCTAGGGTATAGGTAGAGGTGAAGAAATGGAGTGGGGGAGAGGTAGAAATGCTGTTGTCCTTGCTGTCCAGCGGGGTAGAAATGTGTTGGGGAACGTTGCATGGGAAACAAAAATTTTCCTACGCACACATAAGATCTATCCATGGTGATGAGCATCTACGAGAGGGAGAGTGAATCTACATACCCTTGTAGATCGCTAAGCGGAAGCGTTAATAAACGCGGTTGATGTAGTCGAACGTCTTCGCGATCCAAATCGCCGAGCGTCCCGCGATCCAATCACGATCCTTCCGATCTAGTGCCGAACGGACGGCACCTCCGCGTTCAACACACGTACGGCTTGATGACGCCTTCACCTCCTCGATCCAGCGAGCGATGGTGAAGTAGTGGTTGAGTTCCAGCAGCACGACGGCGTGGTGATGGTGGTGAGGAACAATCTCTGCAGGGCTTCGCCAAGCACTACGGAGATTATGACGGAGGAACTAGAGGGTTAGGGTTGCCGGCACACGGCTTGGGAAATCCTGATGTATCCCGTGTGCTAGCCCTGCCCCTCTATTTATATGTTGAGCCTTGGGGTCTAAACTTGGAGTAAAAGCCTCCTCCGGGTCGGTTTTGCCCGCACAAGGTCGGTTTGGCCCGCAGGGAAAGAGTCCAACTCGGATCCCTGCCGAACCGTGCACAGCCGCGCACAAGCGGTAGTACCGCTTCACACAAGCGGTAGTACCGCTTGGGCGGTAGTACCGCTTCACACAAGCGGTAGTACCGCTCGGGCGGTAGTACCGCTTCACCAAGCGGTAGTACCGCTTACGCGGCAGCAAAACTACTTTTGCACTTTCCAATACCTTGTGGGCTTTATCCCTTTGGCTCATATAAAGTGTTGCTGCACCCGAACACTTCGGTAAACATCCGGAACCCATTCCGGTGAACTCCGGAACCCTTCCAGAGATCAAAACACTATTATCACATATATCAATCTTTACCTCCGGACTATTCCGGAGATCCTCGTCATGTCCGGGATCTTATCCGGGACTCCGAACAACTTTCGGTCACCAACATAATAACTCAATTATACTAATCGTCACCAAACGTTAAGTGTGTAGACCCTGCGGGTTCGAGAACTATGTAGACATGACCGAGACACCTCTACGGCCAATAACCAATAGCGGGACCTGGATGCCCATATTGGCTCCTACATATTCTACGAAGATCTTTATCGGTCGAACCTCTATGTCAAGGATTCAGTTAATCCCGTATGCTGTTCCCTTTGTTCTTCGGTATGTTACTTGCCCGAGATTCGATCGTCGGTATCACTATACCTAGTTCAATCTCGTTACCGGCAAGTCTCTTTACTCGTTCCGTAATACAAGATCCTGTGGCTAACTCTTTAGTCACTTTGCTTGCAAGGCTCAATGTGATGTTGTATTACCGAGTGGGCCCTGAGATACCTCTCCGTCATACGGAGTAACAAATCCCAGTCTTGATCCATGCCAACCCAACAGACACCCTCGGAGATACCTGTAGAGCACCTTTATAGTCACCCAGTTACGTTGCGACGTTTGATACACACAAGGTATTCCTCCGGTGTTAGTGAGTTGCATGATCTCATGGTCAAAGGAACAGATACTTGACATGCAGAAAACAATAGCAATAAACTGACACGATCAAATGCTACGTTTACAGTTTGGGTCTTGTCCATCACATCATTCTCCTAATGATGTGATCCCGTTATCAAATGACATCTCATGTCAATGGCTAGGAAACCTTAACCATCTTTGATCAACGAGCTAGTCAACTAGAGGCTTACTAGGGACACAGTGTTGTCTATGTACCCACACATGTATTTGAGTTTCCAATCAATACAATTATAGTATGGATAATAAACGATTATCATGAACAAGGAAATATAATAATAACCAATTTATTATTGCCTCTAGGGCATATTTCCAACAAAATGGGATTTTACCCCACTCCATGATTGAGCCCGGGCTTGAAACTTTTACTGGGGGTAGAGAAGGTATATAAGTGAGTGTGGTAAAAATCTTGGGTCAAGGAGAACAGTGGAAGGGGGTCAAACATGGTTTTTACTAAACTACCACAAGGTGTTTGATGTTGATTTGGGCAGGTAAATGGATCCTACTTGCCTTGATATTTACCAGGATCAAATAGAGGGTAAAAACAAGGTTTGAGCTGGTTTGAAGGAAGTTGGCATTGGAGACTTTGCAAACCCTAGAATTTAACAGAATTACGTTTCTGTAGATCTAGGCATGCTAAACTAATCTCCTAAATGCACCACTTGGTGTAGCAACATTATTTGGGGATTATAACATGTGTGCGACGTTTGAGATCAATTGGAAACACTGGACAATGTAGACTTGCTCAAATTAGGCTCCGGACAGGAATAGTTTTGGGATATTTTGGTAAACCAAAATAATTTGGATTGGGATGAAACTTTGCAAGATCATCAAAATAGTCATGTATGACTTGCTGGAATTTTCCTGGATTTGTTTGAGAATATTTCCTATAGAAATATTTCAAAAGCTTGAAACAGACAGAAAGGGTTTTGGAAGGTTTTGTCCAATATTTTGAACATGACCATGTGTTGAAACTCATATATATGGAAAATATATGTCCCCTGAGTTTCCCTAAATTTTCTGAAATATTTTGAAAGCATAAAAATAATTTTTCCCTAGGAAAGACCATTTCCGGCCTTAAATAAGAGCCTTTAAGTAAAATAGGAAAATAACATTTAAAATTGATATTTGGGGTTTTTGGGAAGTCTTATATATAGTAGGTTCCAAATAAAGTCTTTGTGGCAAAACAATCCACGCAATTTGATGACTTGTAGTACAAACCTCAATTCAGGGTTTTTTGAAAACCTAATTTAAATAAATCCTTTTTGTCCAAAATAATATTTGATAAATATAGTTTTAGGTACTATACACATGTCATGATCATTGGGCAAAGGGTTTGGGTCAAGGAAGTCACAAGGCGCGCCCGGCAAGTGACAACCTATTGGCGTTGCAAAGAACTAAGTATGAGAACCCCCCGGGGCAGCCTCGCCATTGCCAGTGTTTTCCCTCACGTGGGCTGCTTGCGCGTCAAAGTGGGGGGTCCTTGAGCATCACGCCTCAGGAGCCTTCACTAGCTCCCGGAGCCCCTCACCTCCTGGCTTTGTCCAGGCACCGCGACCTGACATTCCAGCGACAGCTCAGGTATGCACGGTGCTAGGCCCTACCGACGTAGAGCACAAAGGCAAGCAAGAGAGAAACCAAGCACAGAAAGGAAACCCGCGGATCACAAACAGTTATTACAAAATTCGAGTGTTTCACAAATTAAACTGGCGTCTTACGCCTCCGCGAGGAAGAATCAATCTATTACAGGATGATAAAAGGAAGCTTCATGAAGAAGGGTCGCCACAGCCATTGCCGTCACCCACCGTGGCCTCGCCAGTCTCCTCATCGCCGATGCGGGAGAACTTTCCAAGTAGTGTGCTCACATGGCTTTCCACAACTTCCGCCAGGTCACCGCAATATTCTTCGGGGACGGGGCCTATCACCTCGCCGAAGTTGAAGCCACGATTGCGAAGAAGGAGGTGGCTGAAGACACGGGTCACCGCCATGGAGAAGAGGTAGCGACATTCCTCGTCCAGGATGCCATCCACCTTCCGGGCCACGTCCTCGAGCTCCTCCACGAGCTTGGAGGAAAGCTCGGCATAGCCGGCGCCATGGACTGCAAGAGGAGCCTCAAACCTCTCCCCGCATATAGAACCCAGGGCCTTGCAGGCCCTAAGCTCGAGGGAAGAGAACGCGGCGCGGTCCGCTGCCGCCTTCACGTCGGTATCGACCCGAATCTTCTTCTCCTTGGCATCGAGCTTTGCGTTGGCCTTGGAGACATGCTTGGCGTGAGCTTCTTGGTCCTCGATCACCTCGCGCTGTAGCGTCTCCAGACGCCCGCGCTCTCGGAGTCGTGATCCGCGAGCTTTGCCTCGCGGGCCTTGAGGTCGTCTTCCCGCAGCTGGAGCTGCTGCGCCTGCGTGGCCCGTTCGTCCTGAAGCGGCTTCAAGCTGGCTTCCGCTTCTTCGCAACGCTTGGCGACCGCCCCCGCCTCGGCGAGCGCGCTCTCACGAGCTGCGTTCGCCTTGGCGGCCTCCTTCCTGCCTTCCGTGATGGCAGCCTCGGCCAGGCCCTGGGCCTCTTTAGCGGCTGTGTCGAGCTGGCACCACCCTGTGGCGAGCCTCAGGCGCTCCTTGGCAAGATGCATTTCGGCATCCTGGAGGTCTGCCCCGAGCCGGTCGAGCGCGGCCCGGGCGTCGATCAAGCCCCCGCGCCGGAGCAAGGCATTGCAATTCACGAGGACAAGAGCCTGGCGGGGGGGGTGTCTTGGCGCTTGTTGTCGTCACGACCAAAGAGGCCCCGACGTCCCCTGCTTGTGGCGTAGGGGGCTCCGGGTCCTCCCCCGCGCTCGGCTCCCACGACGCGCCTGGTGGGAATGCCACGCCGGCCTCCTAGTCCCTGGGAGTGGACACAGCTTGAGGTTGCCCTGTGGCACACCCTGCGTCACGCCCGGCTGCGGGGGTAAGGATAGCCGGCGGAAGCTGAGGCACCCCCTCCTTATCCGTAGGCTGGGCCGTCGCGGCCTTGGTGGACGGCGTCGGGGGCTGGGCCACCGCGTCCTCGGTAATCAGACCCCCTCGCCGTGTGGGAGAGGCGCTGGGCGCTACCGCGGCGCCCGCGCGCCCAGATGTAACGGCGCCCGTGCGCCTGAGCGTAGCGCCGGGTCGATGCGAGGAACTGATGTGTCTTGGACTGCGTCGGTATTTCCCCAAAGAGGAAGGGATGATGCAGCACAGCGACGGTAAGTATTTCCCTCAGTTATGAAACCAAGGTTATTGAACCAGTAGGAGGATCACCACCACCCAATAAGCAACACCTTCACACAAACAACAAATACTTGCAACCCGACGCGAAAGAGAGGTTGTCAATCTCTCTACGGTAATAAGATAGATTTGGTAGTGATAGATAGGAGAGATAGATCTCTCAAGAACACAAATAAAAAGAGTAAATATGCAGCAATATATTTTTGGGTTTTTGGTTTTGTAGATCTGAAAACAAAGAGTGCAAAAAATGTAGATCGGAAAGCAATATGACAGGAAAAGTAGACCCGGGGGCCGTAGGGTTCACTAGTGGCTTCTCTCATGAGTATAGAGCATGGTGGGTGAACAAATTACTGTTGGGCAATTGATAGAAAATCGAATAGTCATGACGATATCCAAGGCGATGATCATTATATAGGCATCACGTCCAAGATAGATAGACCGACTCCTGCCTGCATCTACCTCTATTACTCCACACATCGACCGCTATCCAGCATGCATCTATTGTATTAAGTTCATGGAAAAACGGAGTAATGCAATAAGAACGATGACATGATGTAGACAAGTATATTCATGTAGGAATAGACCCCATCTTGTTATCCTTAATAGCAAAGATACATGCGTGTCTTGCTGCCCCTTCTGTCACTGGGAAAGAACACCGCAAGATCGAACCCATCACAAAGCACCTCTTCCCATGGCATGAAAAATTGATCTAGTGGGCCTAACTAAACCAAAGATTCGAAGAAGAAATATGAGGCTATAAGTAATCATGCATATAAGAGATCAAAGAAGACTCAAATAATATTCATGGATAGAAACTGATCATGAACTCAAAATTCATCGGATCCCAACAAACACACCGCAAAAGTTTACATCAAATAGATCTCCAAGAGACCATTGTATTGAGAATCATAAGAGAGAGAGAGAGAATAAGCCATCTAGCTACTGCCTATGGACCCGTAGGTCTATGGTGGACTACTCACGCATCATCGGAGAGGCACCTATGAGGAAGATGAACCCCTCCGTGATGTTGTTTAGATTGGATCTCGCGGTTCTGGAACTTGCGGCGACTGGAATTGTGTTTCGTCGACTCCTCTAGGGTTTTTGGATTTCCTGGGAATTTATAGGCATGATAGTCGGTTGAGGGGGTGCTCGAGGTGCCCAGCACCCATCAGGCCACGCCAGGGGGCCTCTGGCGCGCCCTGGTGGGTACTGGCCACCCTGGGCCCCCTCTTCTGGTGTTCTTTGGCCCATCTGGTTTCTTCTGGTCCGTAAAAAATCCACAAAAATCCCCACAGCGTTTCATCTCTGTTTGGTACTGATTTTCCGCGAAGTAAAAAACAAGCAAAAACAGCAACTGGCACTTTGGCACTATGTCAATAGGTTAGTCCCAAAAAATGATATAAAGTTGTAATAAAATGATTATAAAACATCCAAGAATGATAATATAATAGCATGGAACAAGCAAAAATTATAGATATGTTGGAGACGTATCAGGAACCCGCGCGCCCGCCGATGCTACTGCCGAGTGCTGATGTCACCTTCAGGACGGGGGTCACTTTCGTCCCGACAATCACCTTCTTCTTCTTCTCCTCGCCACTGCCCTGGCACCTACATGGGCGAGGGGTTAGCATGAATAGACGGATCATAGGTGCGTGGCATAAGAATGGACTGGGGCACTTATTCGTCCTCTTCTTCTCAGCGGCAGATAGCGTGTCCTCGCCACCCTCGTGCGCCGCCCTGGTGCTGCTCGAGGGGCACTCGGCATGGTCCCCGATGAGTCGAGCCGGGTCTCCCTCCTTCCCGAGGGCCCGGGAAGCCCCTTGAGGGGATGCAGCCGCCATGGTTGTGATTGGCGCCTCACCGACGGGGGTCCCCGCCACTGGTATTTGGGCGGTCACGGGGTTGGGCCCCATTCCCCCCACTGTATCGGCGGGCCGAGGAGACCTCACCCGGGGCCGCTCGTCTACATCCTCGTCATCGTCCCCGAAACCGCGCAGGGACCGGCAGTGGTTGAGCGGCGGCGCCTGACCGACGTCCTCCTCCTCCTCCGTCGCCTCCGAGTCATCGCCGCCGTCACCTTCGCTAGAGGACGGCACCACGATGGAGGAGACCCTGTGCGACCCAACGCGACCCCTTGGCATGAGCCCTCATTCGTTGAAGGCAGGCATATCTGCGACCATCTCCGCCTTGTCGTCATAGTTGTACAGCGGGGACACGGCCTCAGGAGGATTCTCGGTGGTGAAGCCGAGCAGAACCCCCAGGGCCCCGTCTAGCTCATCGGACGTCAGGCCGGCAGCGTGCAGCCTCATCGCGTCCCCCGCGCCAGTGTACTCCCACACGGGCCGCAAGTGCGCCTGGAGCGGCGCGATGCGCTGCCCCAGGAATTACTTGACGATCATCGCCCCTGTCAGTTGGGCCTTCCCGTGCGTGGCAATCCGCTCCAGGACGGGCTCCGCCTTCAGGTCGGTGAGCTTCTCGTGGCCCCACCCGGGGTTCTGCTCAGGATGGGCCGCAGGGGTCCTCAGGAGCGGGCTGAGCCGACACGCGTCCATGAAGACCCAGCAGTGCCGATAGCCCTCCACCTTTTCCCGGCCTTCAGGCGGATATTCTCGCCCTTGATGTCGACGAAGGAGACACACGCGGAGCGCTGGTCCTAGGCGTTGAACCGCAGGCTGAAGAAGTGACGAAAGAGCGCCACCGAGGGCCTCACGCCCACGAAGGCCTCATAGTACAAGGCGAAGATAGCCAGGAGGAGGATGGAGTTGGGCTAAAGGTGTAGGGGCTGGATTCGGTAATGGGAGAGGATGGCGTAGAAGAACTCAGAAAACGACAGGACCAGCCCGACGTAGATGTTGTGGAAGAAGAAGGGGTAGGCGGACTCCCCCAGGCCGCTCCGCGCCACCGAAACCGGCCAGATCTCGGTCGCCTGCCCCTCATTGTTGTCGCCGGCTATCAGTGGGAGCACCTGGTCCAAGTCCTCCTCCGTGGCGACGAAGGAGGGCAGGAGAGCTGCCCGACACCAGGAGGGCTTGCGGCCGGGGCCGCGGCCTTCGCCTTCTTGCCGGCCGGTGCCATCTGCATATCGTGGTCGCGAATGAGACAGGGGGTGCCTCGCCTGAGATTGGATCGGAGGAGTCTCGCGCAGAGAAGGGAGGCGCAGCGAGATGGATGCAAGGCAAGGAAGAGCAATGATGGCCCCGCGCCGCGCGCAGGATTTATGCCAGTCTGGGTAGTTGCCGAGGCATGGTGGGGAAGTGGGGGCGTCCCGCGCCCCATCGTGCGCCACGCGTCGCGCCTGACCCGCAGGCGGTTGGGGCCCACACCGTTTCGCCCCTCCAACTGGCGGAATTGTGTATGTCGTGGGACCGGGGGCTACTGTCGGGCCCGTGGGACTGGGGGTACCTAGGCCCGTCTGCCCGCGGCCTAAGACGCGGCGCATGCCGTGGGCCCAGCAAGGCCCACCGTTGGACTTCATGAGAAAGACCCTCGCGAGGGCCCCCGCCTCGCGAGGCGCACATCAGCAAGCATCGTCAGAAGACTAGCGAAGTCCCCCTCATGAGGTCGCCTCCCAAGGCTGCCCCCGAGGCCTTCATGGGGCAGACTAATCAAGGGTGGCCCGGCGGGGTCGCGTGGTCCTGCATCTTCACTTGGGTGACACGCGCCACACCGAGCGAGGCCAGGAGCCGTGCCAACAGGCACGGATGAGGAGGCTTTCCTCTTTTGTGCTAAAGGAGCTGGGCCAGCTTGCCGGTTCCCAAAGCAATCTCCAAAGGTTTCCCATTTAGTGTAAGAAGACCAAAGCTGGGGGGCTCGCCAGGACGAAGGTCATCCCCGAGCCCACCAGTGCGTCACGGCAGGAGGCTTTTGCAGGTGAAGACTACTTTTGTCAGGATAAGCTGCAGTCTTCTCCCCCTTCATACTGGCTGTTGTGGCAACCCTTCCCGCCTTGTGATTTCGGGGGAAGAGGACCGGGGCCAATATAAGATAGGACAGGCTACCGTCGTAGAAGGGGATCGACCCGAAGCTAGCCAGAACCCACCTTTGTACTCCCTCTCGCCCTCGAGCAATCCAGACAATCAGGAGTAGGGTTTTACAACGCAAGGTGGTTCGAACCTGGGTATACTGCCATGTCCACTGTTCTCCTTCCTTAGCTCGAGCACGTTGGAGTGTCGCCATGAGGTTGCGACGTAGAGTAGGGTGGGGGAACCAGCGCACCCCAGGGTTTGAACCTCTTTGGGTCCCCGGAGCTCCAATTCCCACAATGATCATGACCGTTTTCGCTCTCTAGCTGGTCGCTTCTCAATCTATTGCTAGCCTTCACCTATACTAAGAGGGAATACTGCTTGTGCATACAAAATCCTTAAAACCAAAGTTGTTCCACATGAGTCCACTATATTTACCTATATACGGTATTACCCTGCCGTTCCAAGTAAATTTGCATGTGCCACCTCTAAAGATTCAAATAAACATCCTTTTTGTGTGCTCGTACCGCTCATGGAGCGACGGGTCGGTCAATATCTTCCATTCTAAGCGGGTTATTCTCAAGATGGGCGTTTATTAGCCTATCATTGCACGAGAGAGGCTGGTAAAAAGGATGCCCAGTCCTGCATAATCAAAAATAATTAAACCAAACTCCTGGGACAAGTTGATATGTTGGCAGGCACCCATGGATTCGGCCAGCCTTGTTGTGAATGTATGGTGGAGGAGTAAACTTTACATTTCTGCTTGGGAACTGCCAATAATGTGTTTAGCATGGAAGATATTGAAAACTCTGTCGTGACGTTGACAGGAAAAACACACCACCCAAATTACAATTTCATCTTTGTTTTAAACCATGAGCTGTGGCACCTCTGCAAATCAATACTTCCCTCTGCGAAGGGCCTTTCTATATATTTTCATGTTATTTTATATTTATTCTTGAGTCATCATCTTCTCATTAAAGCACCAGACCGGAGCGCACTATTGTCATTCTTATGCAATGGGTCTAGTTAATGTTGGATGTGAGCATGACTGGATCTTTTCTACCCTGAATTATAATGTTTAGTCACTGCTTGAACCTCAGAGGTGCTCTGCATTTATGCTAGCAAGATACCATGTCATCAGATTATATCATGATTATTTTGAAAAATTGTTGGCATGTGAGATATTTTATTATTGCTCGCTACTTGGTTATGTTATTGTCGTGAGTAAATATAATAGCTAAGTGTTATCATCGATATGGTTATTTATGATTTATGTTGAAAACCTGAACACTAGCTAATCATATGTATAACAACAAGAACAAAAGAGTTTGTAAAAGTTTTCTTTATCACTTTCAGTTTGTCAACTGAATTTCTTGAGGACAAGCAATGAGTTAAGCTTGGGGGAGTTGATACGTCTCAAACGTATCTACTTTTCCAAACACTTTTGCTCTTGTTTTGGACTCTAATTTGCATGATTTGAATGTAACTAACCCGGACTGACGCTGTTTCCAGCAGAACTACCTTGGTGTTATTTTTGTGCAGAAATAAAAGTTTTCAGAATTGGACGAAACTTTTTGTGGATTATTTCTGGAATATATAATGAATTATGGAGCGAAGAACCACCGGACGGGGGCTGCCTATGGGCCACGAGCCAACAGGACGTGCCCACCCCTGAGCACGCACTGTTGCCTTGTGGGGTCCACGTGGCTCCACCAACCCTAATTCCGGTCCTGTAAATTCACATATTCGGAGAAACAAATAGGAGAGAAGATTTCATTGCATTTTACAAGATGGAGCCGCCGCCACCTCCTGTTCTTCCTAAGGAGGGCTGATATGGAGCCCATTTGGGGCTCCGGAGAGTGGAGATCGTCGCCGTCGTCATCACCAACCCTTCTTCATCAACAATTCCGTGATGCTCACCACCGGGAGTGAGTAATTCCTTTGTAGGCTTGCTGGACGATGATGGGTGTGGATGAGATTGATCATGTAATCGTGTTATTTTGATAGGGCTTGATCCCTAGTATCCACTATGTTCTGAGATTGATGTTGTTGTGACTTTGCTATACTTAATGCTTGTCACTAGGGTACGAGTGCCATGATTTCAGATCTGAACCTATTATGTTTTCATGAACATGAGAGTGTTTTAGATCCTATCTTGCAAGTTGTATGCACCTATTACGTGTCATGGTCTGCATACCCCAAGGTGACAATAATTGGGATTCTTTCCGGTGATTGCCGTAGTGTGAGGAGTACATGTATTCACCATGTGTTAATGCTTTGTTCTAGTTCTCTATTAAAAGGAGGCCTTAATATCCCTTAGTTTACCTATGGACCCCGCTGCCACGGGAGGGTAGGACAAATGATATCATACAAGTTCTTATTGCGAGCACGTATTACTATATACATAATACATGCCTACATTATATTGATGAATTGGAGCTAGTTCTGTGTCGCTCTAGTGTGTAACTGTTACATGATGAATGTCATCCATATCGATCCATCGCAGATCCATGGCCTATGCTTTTCATATACTGAATCTTGCTAAGTTACTATTGCTATTGCTACTGTTTCAATCACTACAAAACTGCTGCTACTATTGTTACTATTACTACTGCTATTGTATTTTGCTTCTAAACTTTTGCTACAAAAGGATACCCCTGGTGTGGTTGAATTGAAAACTCAACTGCTAAGACCAATAAATATTCGTTGGCTCCCCTTGTGTCGAATCAACAAATTTGGGTAAAATACTTCCCTCAAAGACTGTTACGATCCCCTATACTTGTGGGTTATCACTCATCTCCTCTGCTTTGCTATCAAGAATTTTCCTTCCTTCATCGCCATTGAGCCCCTTTTGTCATTTATGAAGGACACGTTCTATGGCGGTGGCTCGGCATCGTCATCTGCCAAGTCCGACCGCATCGACGACGCCGACAAGGGCACCCTATCCGTCTCTTCCAAGGGGAAAGAGCCCATCTGTGACAGGGAGGGCACCCTGCAGTCATGCTCTTCCAAGGTGAAGGAGCCCATCCGTGACATCAGGGAGGGCATCCTGCATCCATTCTCTTCCAAGGGGAAGGAGCCCATCTGCAACAATAGGTAGCACACCCAAAATCCATGCTCTTCTAATGGGAATGAGCTCATCCGTGAAAGGTGAGGAAACCCATGTCATGTTTAATTATTTCACTCATGCTAAATGTATGGACTGTGAAGTTGAATTTCATCAATACCTATTTCAATAGCATTATGTGGTTCTTGTTAAACCTGGTGTAGTTAACACGTCCATAGTTTATTTCAGTTCTTTCACATGTGATGATCAGTTATACAATTTGATGTTTAAGCACTAGCTAAGTTCTATGCAATTTCAACAGTACATTATGAATGCCTATTTTTGGTTGCTATTAAGCCTGTTGTAGTGAGCATATGCCTTGTTTAACTGTTTTTCCTTGCTCGGTCATTTGTAGTGGGCATATGTCTAGATTCAATTACTATATAGTATGCCTTGTTTATTTTAGTTATTCACATTGTGAAGTTCTATATGTGCAACTATGTACTTTCCAGTTCAATTTCATCATACCAGTTTCAACAGCCATATGTGGTTCCTGTTAAGCCTGGTGTAGTTAACACGCCCACTTTTTATTTCAGTTTTTTTCACAATGTGATGTTCAGTTATACAATTTGATGTTTAAGCACCAGCTACGTTCTATGCAATTTCAACAATACCATTATGAATGACTATATTTGGTTGTTATTAAGCATGTTGTATTGAGCATATGCCTTTCCATTTTTATGTAACAATAACTAGTGTGCTTAAACCCGCACCATACTAGTTTGAATGACTATATTTTTTATTGTTAAATGTTAAGCCTATTCCAGTTAAGACACCTCTCCACTTCTTATTTACTTAGCTAGCGTGCTTAAACCTGCACACTGAAGCTATCATTTTGTGATCATGTTGTTTACCATGCATATATTTGGTTGATGTTTAGCTTGTCGTACTTAACATGCCTTTTGATGTACTTACCCAAGACAATATTCGGAACTGTTGTTATTTTCCATCGAGGTTAGTTTCATCACATGGCTTATATATACTCCCTCCACCCCATAGTATAAGATGTTAATACATCAAATATGTGAGTATTTTGGATGTAATAAGATCTTACATACTGGGACAGGGAATGCTGTACTACGTCATTGTGCAATTTCAGTTTACCTTTTAATACTAAATTGTTGCTTGTAGGTACATATGTCACTGGTAATGATCCGCGCGTCAACCATTTTTGCGCATGGGGCCATGAGATATTCATGAACCAACATCAAGTGAGGAAACTAATAAAGATGGTTAAAAAAATGGGACAAAATATGTCAATTAAACTATTTCTTTACACCTTATCCAAGACAACGGTGAACTGCAAGATGGTAACTAAGAACTCTCTACCCTTCTTTTATTGTCCATAATGAGTTGTTAGCTTGCAAATTTACAATGTCTGAATCTTTTATGTTTGTAGTGGTTCCCAAAGCAGTTTACTCAAGATTACCTCTCAAGCTACATGATTGGTGGGCGTACAAATGTTAAAGTATAACTACCACGCCATGATGACTATCTAGATGTCCTCATCAATACAGAGAAGGATGGGCGGTCCGCCATCACAAGGGGCTGGCCTAGAGTGGTGCGTGATACGTTTCCAATGTATCGATAATTTATGAAGTATTCATGCCATATTTGCCTATGTTTACAATGCTTTTATATGGTTTTGATGCACTTTATATGATTTATTTAGAACTAACCCGGACTGATGCTGTTTTCAGTAGGATTACCGTGGTGTTATTTTTGTGCAGAAAATAAAAGTTCTCGGAATCGCCCGAAATTTTTTTACAATTTTTTCTGGAGAAAATAAGAAATACCAGAGTGAAGAACCACCGGAAGGGAGCCATCTGTAGTCCACAAGCCAACAGGGCGAGCCCACCCCCTAGGCGCGCTCTGTTAGCTTGTGGGGCCCACGTGGCTCCAGCTGGCGTGATTCCAACGCTGAAATATCCTATATATGCAGAAACCTTTAGAAATTAACCTAGAATTTCTTCTCCGCCGCCGCAACTCTCTATATCATAGAAAAACCCATCTGAAGCCTTTCCAGTCCCTACCGGAGGGGGAAATCAGCATCCGGTGCCCAACTTCATCATCCTGGCAGAGGCCATGATGAGGAGGGAGTAGTTCACCCTCACGGCCGAGGGTATGTACCAGTAGCTATGTGTTTGATCTCTCTCTCTCTCTCTCTCTCTCTCTCTCTCGTGTTCTTGAGATGGCACGATCTTGATGTATCACGGGATTTGTTAATATAGTCGGATCATATGGTGTTCTTCCCTTGCTATCTTGTTGTGATGAATTGAATCTTTCCCTTTGAGATTTTGTTATGTAGGATTGAATATTGGATTTGAGATCACTTGATGCATGTCTTGGTACTCAACTTGCGGATTCCCATGGTGACAATGGGGTAATCTATGCATAGGGGTTGATACATGTTCTAGTCCTACTTTCTCCGATAGGAATCTTGGGGTACTCTTTGAAGTTCTTTGTGTTGGATTGAATATAATGAATCTGAAATTTATTGATGCATGTTGAATAATTAACTCATGGATATTTGTGGTGACATTGGAATATCTAGGTGACATTAGGGTTCACTGACATGTATCATTTGTGTTATTTTAGTACGAACTCTAGAGTTGTTTGTGACACCTATATGAATAGCTCACTAGATTGACCAGAAAGGGTAACTTTGAGGTGGTTCTACTACCTACAACAATTTCATCTCATGTTCTCTGCTAGAAATGAACTTTGGAGCAATTCTTTGTTGCACGTTGAGGGATGATCATATGTTATGTTTGCATTGTTGAGAGATTTCACTAGAGAAAGTATGAACCCTAGGACTTATTTCCAAGCATTTATATAACATTTTGCTCGCTGTTTATCACTTGTTACTTTGCTGTTTTCATATTTTCAGATTACATAAACCTATGTCTATCATCCATATTGCACTTGTATCACCATCTCTTCATCGAACTAGTGCACCTATACAATTTATCGTTGTATTGGGTGTGTTGGGGACACAAGAGATTGTATTTGATTGCAGGGTTGTTTGAGAGAGACCATCCTCATCCTACATGTCCCACGGATTTATAAATCTTAGGTCATCCACTTGAGGGAAGATTGTTACTGTCCTACAAAACTCTGCGCTTGGAGGCCCAAGAGAGTCCATAAGAATAAAGTTGCGTAGTAGACATCAAGCTATTTTCTGGTGCCGAGAGGTGAGTGCTTGAAGGTATATCTTTAGATCTTGGAATTAAATCTTTTAGTTTCTTGTTTTTCACTAGTTTGGTTTTATAAAAGAAAACTACAAAAAAATAGAATTTTGGTTGCCTCATTGTTTCGTCTTTTTAACGTCTTTCGTGAAAATGATGGTTCGGAAAATTATGCACAATTGTTAGAGGAAGAATTTATTAAAATGCTTAATGTGAAATCCTTGAATGATGAGCATGATAGCAATATTGTTAGTATGAATTCTCTAAATATCCATGATGCTAATGATGATTGCACTAGTCATGATAAAAAGATTTCCTATAAGCATGTCAATTTTTGTGGAGTGGATAAAATTTGTGAAGACATGCCATATAGGGATGATAGATTTTGTAAGAAGCATAAACATGATAAAACCAATTGGTGGCTTAAAGTGATAGATTAATTTGCCACAAGATTATGCTCTCTTCATCCCATTACTTGTGAACTTTTCAATAGGGTTGATCATCTTAATTTCCAATGCATGCATTTTCATGATCCAACCGTTTCCAAATATTGTGATAATTTGATCTTCGGTGAACTATATAATGAACTTTGTTTATTTTTGGGGTGTCAAGAATTGTCACATAAAAATGATTGGTTTGATATATCCCTTGTCACTAATGATAATGAAACTAATCTACAATAAATCTATATGTTTTGCGTAGTAAATCTCAATGAGAATACTTATATTGCCAACTATAGAAAGTCGGGAAAACCAATAGAATATAAAAGGAATACTAATGAAAGGGTAAAGGTCTCCCAATACCCTCCTATTGTTTCTCGTAATGAATCAGGTTGCAAGGAGGAGCTTCCCATCGATCCAATCTCTTCAATAGGAAGCTTGTAAAAATTACTTAAACCGACACATAAGGTGGTGAAGCAGAAGAAAAGAAGGAAAATGTAACAGCCCGAGACCGACGCTCCGGATGCCTTCCATTTATTTTCGTCATTGACACGTGTTTTACTTGTTTGTCGCATTCATCATTGCATAATTTGCATCATTCACATTGCATCGGCACTCCGTCGCCGTCATTTTTCAAAAACTTGCATCTGTTCGTAGTTGCCGGTTCTCCCCGTTCTCGTCGTTGACTGTTTCGAGACCAACCACACACGACGTGCCCGTGGCATCATAGAAATATTGTTTTCAAAAGTGCATATAAAACTTTCTTGGAATGGGTCGAAAGTTGGCGTGAGGTCTTAATATATTGTAGTTAGACTTCCTGCCAAATTTCATCGCATTCGGAGTCCGTTTGATACCCCAACCGTGAAACATATAGCGACACTATAGTCGGTTTAAATCGTTGGACGTTTTTGGTTTATAAAAACTGTCACAAGCTGACAACTTCCCTCTCATCTTATCCCAAACACCCCTAGACAGCCCACGTAGACCAGCCAACCCTACCCCGCGCCCGGAGCCGTCCGATCGAGATCGAACGGCTCGAAAACAGGTAAAAACTCTAACCCTAGCCTCCATCCCTATTTAAACACCTCCCTACTCATTTTGGAAAACCTAGCCCTAACTTCCAGCCTCCACCTCCACCTCAGAATCCGCGCCGCTCCAGCCCCTTCACGCCACTTGGCAGTCGGCCACGGGTCGCACCACCACCAGCCGCAGCCAATCTCCGCGCGCCACGTCGCCTCCCAGGAGCCTCGCCACTGCGTCAGGCCCGCCCGGGCCCAAACTGCCGCTGCCCGGCTCCCCGCGCCCGAGCGCACCCCTGCCTCTCGCAGTGAGCCGCGCCGCCGCGCTGGAGCTCCCCCCCTCCGGCTACCTCGCCTGCTCCCAGGCCAGCCCGGCGTCGCCCCTCGTCCCGTTCTTCCTCCCGCTTCTGCCTCTCTTGATCTCAACTCCCTCCCCCTCTCTCTGCAGGAAACCCTAAGCTTCCATGGAGCTCAGAGCTCTGCGTCAAGCCATCTTTGACCTCCTTCATCCCTGCAGACCACCGAATCCTCCACGATCCCTGCCAACGCCTCCTCGCCGGAGTTCTCGCTGGCGGCGGCGGCCATGGACTGCCTGTCTATGCCTGGGCAGAGGAGGACGACGCCCAGTGCGCCCCGCTGCATGGGCCAGTGCCCCGCGCGTCAAGGCCCAGCTCTACCACTGCAGCACGCCTCCGCTTGTGCTGCGGCCCAGCCGGTGCCTCCTCCCAGCCCGTCCGGCCTCCCTGGCCTTCGTAAGCACCAACTTCCCTATCCCCCGCCTGTGGGCGACATTTGCTATGTTGTACCTAGTGCCCTGTCATCCCAGCAGATAGATTCAGTACATGTGTTTTTTTTCCTACGTTGCGAAATTAGCTATTTATCTCGATTTTACAGATTTGTAGAAAAAACCCTATTTATCATGCATTTAATAACTCTCAAACCGTGCATCGCATGTAAAAACTTTATATATGAAAAATGTTCAGAATTTTGTGTAGATTAATAATATCCAACTTTCACCCATGTTTAAAATGTTTAAACCTGCTGTTTGCATTAATTTGTGTAAATGCCATGTTAAAATGATTTATTTCATAGCTAAATAACCGTAGCTCCGATTAAAATGATCTATATATGTAACTTGCCTAGAAAAAACGTGTAGAATAACATGGTGCACTTTATTTTCCTGTTTAATAAATTTAAAATATGTTTTAGGCAGATCTGGACCAAATTCAAAACGTGCATATGGGCTCATTTCGAAAATACTATAAGTTGTTTCCACACTCATTTAAAATGCCTAGATAGACAGTTTATTTATTCTTCACCTCTTGCCATGTTAACCAACATTTAAACTTGTTGAGTAAATAAACGAGAGTGAACTAAATAATTCAAATCTGGAATTTTGTCAATATGCAACCCGTTGCATATTGAACTTCACTTAATGTGTAGTATTTGATTGTTGTGTTTTGCCATGCCTTGCATATTTAAACTTGATATGTATCATCATTGTTTGCGCATCATGTCATGAATATGTTGTGGTGTTTACCGTGTCATTTGTTTGTTTCCGGTTTAGCTTCTTCTCGATAGAGTTCCGAAACCGGTTCGGAGTGTGAGGATTCGTTCGACTACGCCCATTCGTCTACTTCACGGATTTGTTCTTCTTCCAAGCGGGATCTCAGGCAAGATGATCATTTCCCTGGATACCACTACTATCATTGCCATGCTAGTTGTCTCGTTTATATCGCTATGTCTCGCTACCTACCACTTGTTTGTCAAGCCTCCCAAAATGCCATGATAAACCTCTAACCCTTCACCTTCCCAGCAAACCGTTGTTTGGCTAAGTTACCGCTTGCTCAGCCCTTCTTTCAGCGTTGCTAGCTGTAGGTGCAGGTTGTTCCATGTGATAACATGGATATCTTTGGGAAATCACAATATTCTTGCTATTTAATTTAATGCATCTATGTATGGGTAAATGGTGGAAGGCTTGGCCTTTTGCTTGGTGTTTTGTTCCACTCTTTCCGCCTTCGTTTCTGAGTACCGGTGTTATGTTCCATACTGAGCGCTCCTAACATGCTTGGGGTTGTTATGGGGACCCCCTTGATAATTCGTTTTGGGATAAAACTCTTTCGGCAAGGCCCAACATTGGTACTAAAATTTGCCAACATAATAATAATGATAATTTACTAATCGCATAGAGGGTCACCCCCTCGTGGATCTTAATTCAACAAAATACAGGGGGGCCAGTGCTGATGGTGTTGATCCCAAACGGGCAGACTGCGGGGCCACCGCGGGGAAACTCGAGGTTTGGTTTGACTCGTAATGTGACCCATCCGTAGTATCCCGAGAACGAGATACGCGGCGCCTATCGGGTTCGTCGACACGTCGGGCGGTCTTGCTGGTTTTTTACCTTTAACGAACGTCTTGTACACCGGGATTCCGAGGACACTTTGGGCTATCTCGGGGTTGAGGTTTTCCACCGCGGCTTGTGGCTAGTTTGTGATGGATGAGTTGGAGCACCCCTGCAGGGTTAAATCTTTCTGAGAGTCGTGCCCGCGGTTATGTGGCAACTTGGACATTTTATAATATTCGATAATAGAAAACTTGAAGTAAACCCAATTAAAATACACCAACCGTGTGCGTAACCATGACCGTCTCTTCTTGTGAGGTTTGAACCAAGAAGGGAACACGGTGGGGTTGTATTTGACTCGTAAGTAGGTGTTCAGGATCACTTCTTGATCATTACTAGTTCATGTCCGTTTATGTGTAGATCACTCTTCTTATTCTTGTATTCGTAAGTTAGCCAAATATCAAATGCTTACTGTTGCTGCAACCTCACCACTTAACCATACCTCCCCATTAAGCTTTGCTAGTCTTGATACCCTTGGAAATGAGATTGTTGAGTCCTCGTGGCTCACAGATTACTACAACAACAGTTGCAGGTACATGTAATGCAATGCTTTGACGTGAGAGCGATACTTGTTTGATTTGGAGTTCTTCTTCTTCTTTTTCATCGATCATAGGATGGGTTCCAGGCCGACAGCATGGGATTAGCAAGGATGGATGTCACTTTTATCGTTTGATTTCGTCCGTAGTTGGACCCTGCTCTTCTGTATGGTGATTGAATGTATTGTTGTATTTGAGATGATCATGATTTAGCTTGTGGCGAGTGTAAGCTAATTCCATATACTCATTTCCTCTTTACATGTACTTGTAATGATATCCATTCTTGCGAAACCATGAGATGCGCTTCTATCCCTATCGAGGCCCTTGAGCCAAAATAAGGATAGGACTGCATCTTGGGAGTTATAGAAAAGTAGAGGTAAAAAGGTATCCCTCTCAAATAATGTTGCTCCTATCATTGTTGAGAATGAATTCGAAAGTAGTATGGACAATGATACACTTGATGATTATTTTCTTATGCCTACTGATACGTCTCCGTCGTATCTATAATTTTGATTGTTTCATGCTAATATTATACATCTTTCACATATTTTTGGCCACATTTTATATGATTTATTGGACTAACATATTGATCCAGTGCCCAGAGCCAGTTCTTGTTTGTTGCATGTTTTTTGTTTCACAGAATATCCTTATCAAATGAAGTCCAAACGCGATAAAAATTTACGGAGAATTGTTTTGGAATATATGTGATTTTTGGGAGTTGGAATCAATGCAAAAGGAGGCCCACAACCTGTAGTACACCAGGGCGCGCCCCAGGGCCCAGGTGCGCCGTGGTGGGTTGTGGTCACCTCGTAAGTTGGTTGGAGCTCTACTTCGGGCGCAAGGAAGCTTATATCTGGAAAAAAATCATGTTAAAATCTCAACGCAATTGGAGTTACGGATATCTGGGAATATAAGAAACCGTTTTCGGCCAGATAACAGGAACGCGAAACAGAAGAGAACAGAGAGGGAGATCCAATCTCGGAGGGCTCCTGCCCCTCCACCGCCATGGAGGCCATGGACCAGAGGGGTAACTCTCCTCCCATCTAGGGGGGAGGCCAAGGAATAAGAAGAAGGAGGGGGGCTCTCTCCCCCTCTCTCCCGGTGGCGCCGGAATGCCGCAGGGGTAATCATCGTGACGGCGATCTACACCAACAACTTCGCCGCCGTCAACACAAACTCTCCCCCCCTCTATGCAGCGGTGTAACACCTCTCTTCCCCGCTGTAATCTATACTTAAACATAGTGCTCAACTCCATATATTATTTCCCAATGATATGTGGCTACCTATGATGTTTGAGTAGATTTTTTTGGTCCTATGGGCTAACTGATGATCGTGGTTGGTATGAGTTGTATGTTTTATTTTGGTGCTGTCCTATGGTGCCCTCTGTGTCGCGCAAACGTGAGGGATCCCCGCTGTAGGGTGTTGCAATATGTTCATGATTTGCTTATGGTGGGTGGCGTGAGTGACAGAAGCACAGACCCGAGTAGGTGGGTTGTTGTGTTTGGGAGTAAAGAGGACTTGATACTTAATGCTATGGTTGGGTTTTACCTTAATGATCTTTGGTAGTTGCGGATGCTTGCTAGAGTTCCAATCATAAGTGCATATGATCCAAGTACGGAAAGTATGTTAGCTCATGCCTCTCCCTCATATAAAATTGCAATGATGATTACCGGTCTAGTTATCAATTGCCTAGGGACAAATAACCTTCTTGTTTGACAAAAGCTTTCTACTAAACAACTAACTTTTATTATCTTGCAATTTACTTGTAGTTTTATTCCTGCAAAGTACTTCTAGTTTTATTCGTGCAAACTATCCTATCACCTACAAAATAGTTTCATACTTGTTCTAGGTAAAGCAAACGTTAAAGTGTGCGTAGAGTTGTATCGGTGGTGGATAGAACTTGAGGGAATATTTGTTCTACCTTTAGCTCCTCATTGGGTTCGACACTCTTATTTATCGAAAAAGGCTACAAAAGATCCCCTACACTTGTGGGTTATCAAGACCTTTTTCTGGCGCCGTTGCCGGGGAGCAATAGCGTGGGGTGAATATTCTCGTGTGTGCTTGTTTGCTTTATCACTAAGTAATTTTGATTTTCTGTTTTTAGTTGTTCTATATCTTTAGTTATGGATTTGGAACACGAAACACCAAAAAAATTAGTTGTACTTGCTACTCATGGAGATGGGGAACCTCCTAAAACCCTCGATGCTCGTTATGTGGAACGCGTTAATTACTCCTTTGATAATCCTGAGAAATCATCATTAAACTTTATAACGGGAGACACGTTGGATCAACGTGAGTAATTTAGGGATTATCACTTGTCTCAAAAAGGGAAACACTTATGGGATCAAATTGGAATATTGCAATGGTTTGCTTGGGATGCATGCTTGAGATGTGACTTTACTTGTTGCTCTAAGATAAAGGATCCACCCCTTCCCTTCCAATGTTTATTTAAGGATAATGAAACCTTGGCTTCTTATGCTAATGGTATTTATGACTACTATGATGTGGAACGAATAGAAGAATTTGTTGCTTTTAAAGGTGCTTATGAAATTGCTTCTTTGCTTGAAAAGTATGATGATGTTCCTTACAAATCTGAAAATTTATCCATATTTCAATATTGCTATGATAATTATGAATACAATTATGATATTATTGAATTTATTGAGAGAATGTCCGCTGCCTTGGAAGAGACTAATATTTTGCAGGAATCTATGGAAGAGGAAGTTGCTGAAATTGTGAGCTCATTAGATGAAAAAGATGAGGAGGAGAGCGAAGAACAAAAGGAGGAAGAGCGGATTAGCTACCCCTGCCCACTTTCTAATGAGAGTAACTCTTCAACTCATACATTATTTAATTTCCCTTCGTGCTTACCGAAGGATGAATGCTATGATAATTGCTATGATCCCGTGGATTCTTTTGAAATATCCCTTTTTGATGAACTTGATGCTTGCTATGCCTGTGGCCAAGATGCCAATATGAATTATGCTTATGGAGATGAACTTGCTATAGTTCCTTATGTTAAGAATGAAATTGTTGCTATTGCATCCACACATGATAGTCCTATTATCTTTTTGAATTCTCCCAACTACACTATATCGGAGAAGTTTGCTCTTATTAAGGATTATATTGATGGGTTGCGTTTTGCTACTACACATGATGATTTTGATGAATATAATATGCATGTGCTTGCTGATCCTACTTGCAATTATTATGATAAAGGAACTATATCTCCACCTCTTTATGTTTCCAATACGAAAAAATTGCAAGAAATTGTTTATACTATGCATTGGCCTTTACTTGATCTGCATGAATTGTTCTTTTATGACATGTCGATGCATAGGAAGAGAGTTAGAATTCATCATTGCATGATATATGTTGATTTGTGCTCACTACTAAATTACAAATCATTGTTAATTAAAATTGGCTTTGATATAGCTTGGGATCCGGGTGGATCCATTACTTGAGCACTTTATGCCTAGCTTAATGGCTTTAAAGAAAACGTTGCCAGGGAGACAACCCGAAAGTTTTAGTGAGTCATTTTATTCTGTTGAGTGCTTTTATAAAGTTTAAAAACAAAAAAATATAGAGGGGAACCTAAAACTTCACAGAAAGAAAAGTGAAAGTGAGAGAGACGAACATCGTGAAAGTGGGGGAATTCCTTGAACTTTGTTCATGCCCATGGAAACTTTGTGAATCTTGAATCATGGAAAATTTTAAACAAAAGTAAATATCCCCTTGTACAAACCCATTGTATTATAAAAATAATGTGCTAAGATTTGCCTTTAGGATGATTAGATTGCTTGTTGGTATGTGCGGTGCAAAACAGAAACTTTGGCTGTAGTGCGTGAATTTACATTTTTTACTGGAACATCAAAAGTTTCTGAAATTCTTAAAACTTATTTCTACACAAATTTTTTATTTCTTCCTAATTTTTTAGAATTTTTGGAGTTACAAAAGTATGGTCAAAGTTCAGATTACTACAGACTGTCCTGTTTAAGACAGATTCTGTTTTTGATGCATTGTTTTGCTTGTTTTGATGAAACTATGAATTTTATCGGTGGTATAAGCCATGGAGAAGTTATAATACAGAAGGGATAATGCAAATATAAAATATGAATTGGCTTGCAACAGTACTTAAAGTAGTAATTTGCTTTATTATACTAACGGATCTCACCAGTTTTCTGTTAAGTTTTGTGTGGATGAAGTGTTCAAAGATCGAGGAGGTCTCGATATGAGGAGAAGGAGGAGAGGCAAGAGTTCAAGCTTGGGGATGCCCAAGGCACCCCAAGTAAATATCCATGGATACTCAAGCGTCTAAGCTTGGGGATGCCCCGGAAGGCATCCCATCTTTCTTCAACAAGTATCGGTATGTTTTCGTTTTCGTTTCGTTCATGTGATATGTGTAAATCTTGGAGCGTCTTTTGTGTTTAGTTTTCAGTTTTATTTTATGCACCATGTTGGTATGAGATAGTATATGGTTGATTTATAGAATTCTCATTGCACTTCACTTATATCTTTTGAGTATGGCTTTATAGAATGCTTCATGTGCTTCACTTATATCATTTGAAGTTTGAATTGTCTGTTTCTCTAAACATAGAAAACCATTATTTGTAGAATGCTCTTTTGCTTCACTTATATTTATTAGAGCATGGTTTTTCGTAGAAAGAATTAAACTCTCTTGCTTCACTTATATCTATTAAGAGAGTCAACAGGAATTGGTCATTTGCATGGTTAGTCATAAAATCCTACATAAAACCTATGGATCATTGAATATGATATGTTTGATTCCTTGCAATAGTTTTGCGATATAGAGATGATAATATTTGGGAGGTACTAGTAAACGGTTGTGGTTAGTAAGAATATTGGTGTTATGGTTTGTGATTCCAGAAGCATGCATGTATAGTCTCCCGTTATGCCAGGAAGTTGGAGCACAATTTATCCTTGATTGTCTATCTTTGTGTGAAGGTCCGGGGCGCGCGATGGTTAACTCCTACCAACCTCCCCCCCCTAGGAGCATGCGTAGTAATACTTTGCTTTGAGGGCTAATAAACTTTTGTAATAAGTATGTGAGTTCTTTATGACTAATGTGAGTTCTTTATGACTAATGTGAGTCCATGGATTATACGCACTCTTACTTTTCCGCAATTTGCTAGCCTCTACAGTACCGTGCATTGCCCTTTCTCACCTCGAGAGTCAGTGAAAACTTCGCCGGTGCATCCAAACCCCGTGATATGATACACTCTATCACACATAAGCCTTATTATATCTTCCTCAAAATAGCCACCATACCTACCTATTATGGCATTTCCATAGACATTCCGAGATATATTGCCATGCAACTTCCACCGCTTCTGTTTTGATGACTTGAGCATTCATTGTCATATTGCTTTACATGATCGTAAGATATCTAGCATGATGTTTCCATGGCTTGTCAGTTTTTTTGATACCTTTGCTGCGCTAGATCATTGCACATCATGGTATACTGCCAGAGGCATTCATATAGAGTCATACTTTGTTCTACTATCGAGTTGTAAGTAAATAGAAGTGTGATGATCATCATTATTCATTATTAGAGCATGTCCCAGTGAGGAAAGGATGATGGAAACTATGATTCCCCCACAAGTCGGGATGAGGCTTCAGATGAATATAAAAAGAAAAAAAAGAAGAGAAGAAGAAAAAAAGAAGAAGAAAATAAAGAAAAAAGAAAATAAATGAAAATGAGAGACAAAGAGAGAAGGGGCATGCTAATTCCACACTTGTGCTTCAAAGAAGCACCATCTTTTTCATATAGAGAGTCTCCTATGTTGTCACTTTCATATACTAGTGGGAATTTCTCATTATAGAGTTAGATGCACACCCACTTAGTTTCAGTTTGAGCTTTCATACACTTATAGATCTTAGTGCATCCGTTGCATGGCAATCCCTACTCCTCGCATTGATATAAATTGATGGGCATCTCCATAGCCCGTTGATTAGCCTCTTCGATGTGAGACTATCTTTCTTTTTGTTTTCTCTATATTAATGTCTACCACCGCATTCTATTCCACCCATAGTGCTATATCCATGGCTTGCACTCATGTATTGCGTGAGAGTTGAAAATTCTGAAGCGCGTTAAAAAGTATGAACCAATTGCTTGGCTGACACCGGGGTAGTGCATGATTTATACTTTGTGTTAAGAAGACAGAGCATGACAAGGCTATATGATTTTGTAGGGAAAGCATTCTTTAGCCTTGATGTTTTGAAAGACATGATTGTTTGTTGGGATGCCTGAGTATTAATGTCTTTATGTCAAATTATAGACTATTGCTTTGAATCACTCATGTCTTAATATTCATGCCATGATTAGATATATGATCAAGATTATGCTAGGTAGCATTCGACATCAATTTTTTTTCATTTACCTACTCGAGAACGAGTAGGAATTAAGCGTGGGGATGCTGATACATCTCCGTCGTATCTATAATTTTGATTGTTTCATGCCAATATTATACAACTTTCACATATTTTTGGCAACATTTTATATGATTTATTGGACTAACATATTGATCCAGTGCCCAGTGCGAGTTCCTGTTCATGTTTTTTGTTTCGCAGAATATCCATATCAAATGAAGTCCAAACGCGATAAATATTTATGGAGAATTGTTTTGGAATATATGTGATTTTTGGGAGTTGGAATCAATGCAAAAGGAGGCCCACAGCCCCCACAGTACACCAAGGTGCGCCCCAGGGCCTAGGCGCGCCGTGGTGGGTTGTGGTCACCTCGTAAGTCGGTTGGAGCTCTACTTCGGGCGCAAGGAAGCTTATATCCGGAAAAAATTATGTTAAAATCTCAGCGCAATCGGAGTTACGGATCTCCGGGAATATAAGAAACGGGTTTCAGCCAGAAATCAGAAACGCGAAACAGAAGAGAACAGAGAGGGAGATCCAATCTCGGAGGGGCTCCTGCCCCTCCACCGCCATGGAGGCCATGGACCAGAGGGGGAACTCCCCTCCCATCTAGGGGGGAGTCCAAGGAAGAAGAAGAAGGAGGGGGGGCTCTCTCCCCCTCTCTCCCGGTGGCACCGGAACGCCGCCGGGGCAATCATCGTGACGACGATCTACACCAACAACTTCGCCGCTATCAACACCAACTCTCTCCCCTCTATGCAGCGGTGTAACACCTCTCTTCCCCGCTGTAATCTCTACTTAAACATGGTGCTCAACTCCATATATTATTTCCCAATGATATGTGGCTATCCTATGATGTTTGAGTAGATCCGTTTTGTCCTATGGGCTAATTGATGATCGTGGTTGGTATGAGTTGTATGTTTTATTTTGGTGCTGTCCTATGGTGCCCTCCGTGTCGCGCAAACATGAGGGATCCCCGCTGTAGGGTTTTGCAATATGTTCATGATTTGCTTATGGTGGGTGGCGTGAGTGACAGAAGCATAGACCCGAGTAGGTGGGTTGTTACGTATGGGAGTAAAGAGGACTTGATACTTAATGCTATGGTTGGGTTTTACCTTAATTATCTTTGGTAGTTGTAGATGCTTGCTAGAGTTCCCATCATAAGTGCGTATGATCCAAGTACGGAAAGAATGTTAGCTCATGCCTCTCCCTCATATAAAATTGCAATAATGATTACCGGTCTAGTTATCAATTGCCGAGGGACAAATAACATTCTTGTTTGACAAAAGCTTTCTACTAAACAATTAACTTTTATTATCTTGCAATTTACTCGTAATTTTATTCCTGCAAAGTACTTCTAGTTTTATTCGTGCAAACTATCCTATCACCTACAAAATAGTTTCATACTTGTTCTAGGTAAAGGAAATGTTAAAGTGTGCGTAGAGTTGTATCGGTGGTCGATAGAACTTGAGGGAATATTTGTTCTACCTTTAGCTCCTCATTGGGATCGACACTCTTATTTATCAAAAAAGGCTACAAACGACCCCCTACACTTGTGGGTTATCACCTACTACTTGTTGTGATGAGGATGATTGGGAAGATAATACTCGTTATAGTATTGAAAATATTTTTGGCACCAACTTGGAAAATTATGATGATAATAATTGTTACATAATTGGTGCTATTCATACTATTGATGATTATGCTAATGATACGCAAACCCAGAAGCTTGGGGATGCTCTGTTTTATGAAAATGACATGTTTGAGAATTTATTTGCTGAAAATAATGTTTATCCCAAGCTTGGGGATGCAATTTTGTATGAATATGATCTTTTTAATTCCCCTACTTTCAATGATCAAATTTCTTATGATGATTGCATGCCTCCTATTTATGATGATTGCAATTTTTATGAAAGTGGGTTTGGAAGAGTGTCAACTTTAGAGGATTATTATCCCACTATTTTGGAGGGTTATGAATCTTATTATAATGATAAAAGTAGATTTGGAGAGGTCATGACTTTGTTTAGTAATGATTCCACTATCTTGGAAGAGGTCTCAATTGATTATGATGAGAACCAAGTTACTACTTATGATGATTATTGTGATGACACTTATGTTATAAAAAGTAGTGATGATTATTACTATAAAACTTGTCATAATTATGAATACCCTTTTTTTGAACATTACTTTTTAATGTGGAAACAACTTATAGTATTCAAGTCTCCTATGATACTCCCACTTTTATGTATGAGAAGTTTGCTTGTGGGGAGAGTAATAAATTTTATATGCTTGTGAATCATGAAGATAATGCTTTATGTGATTGTTATATTGTGGAATTACTTGATGCTGCCACTGAAAATTATTATGAGGGAGGAACATATGCTTGTAGGAATTGCAATAATATCAAGTTTCCTCCCTATGTGTTCAAAGTTTTGAAGTCATGCTTGTTTTGCCTTCCTATGCAAGTTGATTCTTTCTACAATAAATTGTTTGCTTGAAAAATCCCTATGCATAGGAAGTGGGTTAGACTTGAATGTGCTTGCCATGTGATTCATGATGCTCTCTTGTATGTTTCAATTATTACTTTTTATGTGAGCATCATTGAAATCATCATGGCTAGCTAAAAGGCTTTAAAGAAAAGCGCTTGTTGGGAGACAACCCAACACTTATAAGTTATGTTTTTGTGTGTTCACATGATTAATATACTGTAGTAATCATTTTTTATGTCTTTTATTTCAATAAAGTGACAAGTAAAGCCTTTGGGATAGTGTGGATACTTGTTAGTTTGATTCTACGCAAAAACAGAGACTTTTACGTCCAGTGACGAAGTTCTATGATTTTACCGGACAGTAAAAAAATTCTGAAATTTTTAAACATTTTCATATACTAATTCTCTATGTTTTCCTAATTTTTCAGAATTTTTAGAGATACGGAAATATGTATTTCATTCAGATCTTCAAAGATTGTTCTGCTTTTGGCAGATTATGTCTTGCATGCATAGTTTGCTTGTTTAGTGTTTCTATTGCTTATATTTAGTGGTATAAATTATGGGAATGATTGAATACATTAGGTATTATGTGATAACAATTATTAATCTTGTCTTGACCGTACCTAAGTGAACGATCTATCTTTATTAAACTAACCCATCTCACGAAGTTCCGTTAAGTTTTGTGTGATTGATGTTTTCAAGTTTTGGGTGAGACACCGATATGAGGAGAGTAAGGAGTGGTAAGACCCTATGGTTGGGGATTACCAAGGAACCCCCAAGGTAATATCCAAGGAAGACTCAAGCGTCTAAGCTTGGGGATGCCCCGAAAGGCATCCCCTCTTTCGTCTTCAATACTATGTATATCTTACTTAGAGCTATATTTTTATTCGTCACATAATATGAGTTTTTCTTGGAGAATCATTTTATTTTGTTAAAATTTGCTTTATGTTTTTTATAATCTTGTTTTCCAATAAAATTTTCCAAGAATTGCCTTTTAGGATACTTGAGTTGCATGTTTGATGTGTGTTGTGTTTGAATTTTCATATTTTACTGGAACGTGCAAAGTTTCAGAAATTTTTACACAGTATGGTCATACAAATGTTTTATCATGTCATAAAGTTTCATAACTTTTGTATATATATAAGCATACTATTTTAATAAATTGCTGCAGACTGTTCTGTCTGGACAGATTGTTGTCATAGTTTTGTTATCTACTTATCCTAGAGTTTTCATGGCTTATATTTGTGGATATAAATTGTGGAAATGATAGTATACAGTACCTAATGTTTGAAAATTATCATGCAACTTGTCTTGGCAGTACTTAAAGAGTTGATTTATTCTTATGTGCACTAACCTATCTCACGAATTCTTTTCAAGTTTTGTGTGGATGAAGTTTTTGAGATCTAGGTGATACCGTGATATGAGAGGAATTAACAAGATACAAGATCTCAAGCTTGGGGATTCCCAAGGCTCCCTAGACAATATTACAAGAAGTCTCAAGCATCTAAGCTTGGGGATGCTACGCATACCACCTCTCTTCGTCAACAAATATCGGTTAGCCTATGTTGAGCCTATGTTTTTATTCGTTCACATGATATGTGTTGTTCTTGGAATGTCTTTGGTTTTGTTTGCTGTTTGAAGAAAATTCTAAGATCTGAAAATCTTTATTGGGAGGGAGTCCTCACATAGCTACTTAATTGTTTAATTACTCACTGATCTTCACTTGTATCTTTTTAGAGTAGTTTGATGTTTACTCTTATGCTTCACATATATCCTTAGAGTAAATTATGAATGAATGAAATATCATAAATATGAAACTATCAATGTGATATATTCTTAGTAGCAGGTTCACATTTGGTTTAGAAATTAAAATCTATTGAAGTTTGACAATCACAATATTGGTCATACAAGCAATTCATGAATGATTAGTATAAGAAAGAGAACTTTCATATAAAAATATATTATCTTGGACATCTTTTATGATTGTGAATACCCATTAATTATTTTCAACCTTGATCAAATAGTTAAAGTTGGACACGGAAGACAACGTAATGGTTATGTTTGGTTATATTTGCATAGAAGTTATATTGTTATGGATGCTCCAACATGTGGTGCTTGTTTAGAATCTTTTGCTAACCATAACTTCGTACTAAGTAAAGAAACTACTTGTGCATTAAAAATACCTGAGACAAATTTCTTCCATGAGTTTCCACCATACCTACCTATATAATGTATTTCACTGCCATTCCAAGTAAATTTGCATGTGCCACCTCTAAACATTCAAATAAACATCTGTTTTGTGTGCTCGTACCGCTCATGGAGCGACGGGGCGGTCATTATCTTGCATGCTAAGAGGGTTATTCTCAAGAGGAGTGTTTATTCACTTGTCATTGCACGAGAGATACTGGTAAAAAGGATGCCCAGTCCTACATAATACAAAAATAAATAAACAAGAACTCCCCCCTAGAAAGTTGATTGTTTGGATGGAAACCGAGGATTCGGTCAGCCATGGAATGTGTTTGAATGGTGAAGGGGGAGTAAAATATCAATTCTGTTTGAGAACTGCCAATAATGTGTTTTGCATGGAAGATATTGAAAATTCTGTTGTGATGTTGATAGGAAAAGTATACCACTCAAAAATTACATAATCATCTTGATTTTGAACAATGAGCTCTGGCACCTCTGCAAATCCCTCATTCCCTATGCGAAGGGACAATCAATTTACTTTTATGTTATTTACTTTTCATGTTGAGTCAACTTCTTATTCCAACCTCAATATATTAGTTGGCAAGCACCATGTGGCGGGGAAAGATCCAAACACATATATCCAGTCAGATATATTTGATCATGATTCAAATTGTTGACAATTATCTTCATGATAAGTATGTTGGGAGGCGAAACATTAAGCCCATATCTTTCTTTGTGTTCGATGGATGCTGTTTGTTCTAAAAATATGCTTTGAGTATTAGCAATCATAGAAGACTATATGATAATTGAGTATGTGGAGCTCTTAGACATGATGATCCATTGAAATTGTTTGATGACTAAGAACATATGTTGTTAAGTTTCAAGAGAATGCATTGTTTGAACCATGACATGTGAATTGATTGCTACTCTATCATGAGGAGTTCTATGAGAAATAGTTGATGTTTATGATGCTAGAAAATGTAACTAGAATTATCATTAATCAACCTTATATACTATGCTAGCATTCACACTTCATAAATTACTTCTTTTATGATTTACCTACTTGAGGGCGAGTAGGAATTAAGCTTGGGGATGCTGATACATCTCCAGCGTATCGATAATTTATGAAGTATTCATTCCATATTTTCCTATGTTTACAATGCTTTTATATGGTTTTGATGCACTTTATATGATTTATTTAGAACTAACCAGGACTGACGTTGTTTTCAGTAGAATTACCGTGGTGTTTTTATTGTGTAGAAAATAAAAGTTCTCGGAATCGCCCGAACCTTTTTTATAATTTTTTCTGGATAAAATAAGAAATAACGGAGTGAAGAACCACTAGAGGGGAGCCAACAGGGTGCACCCACCCCCTGGACACGCCTTGTTAGCTTGTGGGGCCCATGTGGCTCCGGCTGGCGTGATTCCAACGCTGAAAAATCCTATGTATACAAAAACATTCAGATATTAACCTAGAACTTCCGCTCCGCCGTCGCAACTCTCAGTATCGTATAAAAACCCATCTGGAGCCTTTCCAGTACCCTGCCGAAGGGGGAAATCATCATTCGGTGGCCATCTTCATCATCCCGGCGGAGGCCATGACGAGGAGGGAGTAGTTCACCCTGGGGCTGAGGGTTTGTACCAGTAGCTATGTGTTTGATCTCTCTCTCTCTCTCTCTCTCTCTCTCGTGTTCTTGAGATGACACGATCTTGATGTATCACGGGCTTTGTTAATATAGTTGGATCATATGGTGTTCTTCCCTTGCTACCTTGTTGTGATGAATTGAATCTTTCCCTTTGAGATTTTGTTATGTCGGATTGAATATTGGATTTGAGATCACTTGATGCATGTCTTGGTACTCAACTTGCGGATTCCCGTGGTGACAATGGGGAAATGTATGCATAGGGGTTGATACACGTTCTTGTCCTACTTTATCCGATAGAAATCTTGGGGTACTCTTTGAAGTTCTTTGTGTTGGATCGAATATGATGAATCTGAAATTGTTCGATGCATGTCGAATAATTAACCCGCGGATATTTGTGGTGACATTGGAATATCTAGGTGACATTAGGGTTGATTGACATGTATCATTGGTGTTATTTTAGTACGAACTCCAGAGCTGTTTGTGACACCAATAGGAATACTCAATAGATTGATCGGAAAGGGTAACTTTGATGTGGTTCTACTACCTACAACAATTTCATCTCATGTTCTCCGCTAGAAATGAACTTTGGACTGATTCTTTGTTGCACGTTAAGGGATGATCATATGATTCTATTATGTTTGCATTGTTGAGAGATTGCAGTAGCGAAAGTATGAACCCTAGGCCTTATTTCCAAGCATTTATATAATGTTTTGCTCGATGTTTGTCACTTGTTACCTTGCTGTTTTTATATTTTTCATATTACAAAAACCTATACCTATCATCCATATTCCACTTGTATCACAATCTCTTTGCCGAACTAGTGCACCTATACAATTTACCGTTTTATTGGGTGTGTTGGGGACACAAGAGATTTCTTGTATTTGTTTGCAGGGTTGTTTGAGAGAGACCATCCTCATCCTACACCTCCCATGGATTGATAAACCTTAGGTCATCCACTTGAAGGAAGATTGCTACTGTCCTACAAAACTCTGCGCTTGGAGGCCCAACAGAGTCTACAAGAATAAAGTTACGTAGTAGACATCGGTGCGTGCATTCTGCATGGAGGAGGACACAATATGGGCATTCCGCTTCACCTTGTACAGCTCCCAGATTGTCTTTCTCTTCTTTCTTTATCGTATTTAATATAAGTATGAGGTTCATCATTCTTTATTTGGTCCTCGTGTAATTATTATTTCTTGATGTAATTCTTGAACCTATGTACCTGTGAATGGAATAATGCATTGGTTGTTGAACCTATATCTATATAAGATGAATATGAATAAATTGCAGCAATTAAATTAGCGGAAAAATATACTTTGGGGGTCATTACACCGCACACGGTTTTGTAAAGCAGAACATGTGTGATATACCTCATGATTCGACACGTTTCAGAGAGAGAAACCATGTGTGACAATGCACACAATTGCCGTATGAAAACCGTGTGTGATGTTAAACAATATCAGAAATGGTTAAACTAACCTAAATGTTTGTGATAGTCTCCTTATCATACACGCTTTATAATGTTTCATTGTTTGTTATGTCGTACGCATCCTACACGATTACGACAACTCAACCATTTGGGAATCTTGGTATATCGCAAACGACGTGGTAGGACAAAATGTGTGTGATAGTCTCCTTATCATACACGGTTTATAGTTACGAACTGTTTGTGATGCGGCACACATCGTAAATGGTGCACCACAGTAGCGTGTGCGACGGTAATGCGATCTCACACGAGTACCAAAGATGGGTCGTATGGAAAATATGACATATCTCAAACGGTTGACGGACAACTCTCGTTTGTGATAAATGCTGACATCCCATACGCTTAGTTTTGCCAAACATTTGCGTTCATCGGTCACCATCGCTGACGATTTTTCCGCGTCGTGTGTGATGGACCCCCCTATCGCCCACACACGCAAGGCGACGGTTTAAAACTACATCGCGAAAAGGGGTTAAAAACCGTTTGTATAGCACGTCACTGCACCAGTCAAGGCTCAAGCAATGCCTACTCATGCGAAGAGGTTTCAACAATTTACTGTGGCAAATAAAGGTCATGCAGAGGAATGGGTTCAACTACCGAGAACATGTAACAGTTGAATCGTTGTTTGCCTAATGCAGTAAAAGAGAGCAAGAGCGAGAGAGTGGGATTGCATCAGAATACTCAAAGGATGGTTGCTTGCCTAGCACTTCTGAAGATAGTACTTCTCTTCATCGGTGACATTGATCTCAACATCGGAACAACGTCTACCGAGAGGAAACAAACACCGGCAAACAAAGAAGAACCACAATCAATGCAATGCACAATCAAGTGAATGGCATGACATGTTAAGGTACTGGATTGACCTAATGCAACAGCTAGTCATATTTATTGAAGTGAAATTCAAACCTAGTTCAAATTCCAACTCCAAATGTTATTTCATAAATTGCCCTAATCATGAAATGTCCTAGTTGGTGATGTTAACTTTCTCAAATATGCACGGACATGGCATAAACATATTCTTCATATTTTTCTGATCATTTTTCATATATAAATTATTTCCATCTGACTTATTGATTATATTCTATGAAGTTTAGAAGTTTAGGATATTTTTTGAAAATAATAAATCATTTCTAATTTATTTTAATTCTAGAAAACATTCATTACATCAGCATGAGGCCAGCTTGTCAACCGGGGTGGTCCAGGTCAAACCCGACGAGTGGGTCCCATTGGTCAATGACACATTAACTTAACAGAGGTCAATTAACTTAATTAAGTAACTAACCTAATTAACTCAGGGGGTTGGTCCCACCTGTCATTGACCCAGGGGAGGTTAAATACCGGTCAGCGGGGTCAAACTCATCGGCGTTTAGCCGCCGGCGAGGCCCGAGATGACGGAGGAGCTTGGAAATGCAACACAGGTAACAGATCGAAGCGCCGATGGCACCGTTGGGCTGCTGGTGCTCGTGCGCGTTGGATGGTGGTGGTGGCTGCTCGTGGGGTAGCCTGCAACGGCGCCGATGACAACCACAAGGGCGGCCGAAGTTCGGGCGCGCTCGGATTTGGCACTTTGGCTTACAAACGAGCGGTCGGAACAGCTAGCGGGGCACTATGTGATGCCGCGAGTATTTTGGATAAGTCAGGGTGACCAAATGGTCACCGGAGCATCACCGGCAATGAGCTCGGGCAGCGGTGGGTTTCGGCTTGACGGAACTATGGCCCGGAGCTCACAAACGCGAAGGGGAAGAGAGGGTTCTGAGCGGAGGTTCACAACGAGTTTGTGAGAGGCAACGACGAGGCAGGGGACGACCGGTAGGCAGCGAATCAACGGCGGCGCTTCTCGGTGGCCGATGAGGAAGACGAAGGCGATGGTGAGGCTGTAGCGTGTTCTAGCTTGCATGAGTCGACGAGAAGCTTCGGGGAGACGAGGCGGATCGATTGGACACGTCGCTGATCGAGGGGAGTGGGGTGGCTATGCGGGCGACGATCGGCAGCGACGAGCTCCGCACGGCTGAGCTCGAGATCGAGCGAGGAGAGGGAAAGAGCAAGTGAGAGTGAGAGGTTTGGGTACGGGAGCGTGCGTGGCATCTTCAGGGTGTCAAAGAAGCTAGTGAGGAGGCAGGAGGTGGCCTCACGCGTGCATGCACGCCACAAGCACCCGCCCTCACCTACTGGCGTGAGTTGGAAGATGACAGGGGACCCCCTCGTGGGCTGGGCCGCGAGGTAAGCTCCAGGTGTTGTCTTCCTATCTTCTAATTTGTTTCTGTTTTCTAATTGTTTTAATATGTTTTTATTTGATTTATAAACCAAACCATTTTCATAAATTCTGAAAAATTATTTGTGGGTGCTAAAAGAATTATTCCAGAACCCCACATAAGGTTTTAGAATTATTGGAGCTATGAATAAATTTACAGTCATTTATTTGCTCCAATTCAAATACAATATGGGTTAATTAAAATCCAAAAAGGCTAGGAAATATGTGCATCACCACTCGTTGATGTTTTCAACACTTTTCAAAAATCATGGACATTTTTTAAGCCATTTTGGGTACATTGAAAATATTTTTAGTTGAACCTAGTTTGATTCAAGTGATACTAGGGTTTGATCATCACCATTTCAAATTCAGTTGAATTTAAACATGATGACATGAATGCTAATGCAACTAATTACAACAAAATTCTAGGACTGTGACAACTGACCCCCACTTTACAAGAATCTCGTCCCGAGATTCAGGCGTAGGGTGAAAAGGAAGAGGGAACACTAACTATCACAATCTTCATGATCTAATTGCCCTTCTCGAAGATGTTGATTCATCGCATCATGTTGGTCTTGAAATCTTTGCCTGTAAGAACTTCACTAAAGCACAACGACAAAGAAACGGGAAAACCCTACAAGAATCGATCTTCATGAAGATCAAGCAACTCATGAGCAACTCATGGAATGATATGTAAGAACATCTCTTGAGTTGAGACACAAAACACACATGAGGGAAACGAAAATAGTAGATGACAAAGGTTCAATTGGTAGGCAACAATTCCACGCTAAAACAAGATGGTTCATAGGTTTCAAAGTAGCGAGGAGTTAATTGCCATGATTCCATAATGGGGTACCTTAGGGGGTGACTCATAGAGTTATTCCCTTAAGTGCCAAAAAGAATTACTTCTGAAACAAGATCATTGAAACTCTTCATACCAAGCTAAGGCAATTCACAAACGATCGTTTGAAGGAATTCAAAAGAATGGCATACTCAGTTTGGAAAGGAAACTAGAGTTATAACACAACTCGGCCAATGGAAGGCACATTCCAAATGATATCGAGGGTATAACTTGGTGTCTGAGCGTGCTCTCAAGGGCTTGAGCATTTCCATATTCATCAGGGTTTTAATAACATCTATTTCGAGGATCCTGGTAACACTTCATACTACCATGATGAATAGTAATGGAGGATGCAGATGCAAAGGGAGACAACACTTTCTTAGATTTCACCTTAGCTATCCCAAGGGAACGAAATCTGGATGATCGACTGAGAGACATTTAGCACTCCGCTTCTAATGTTCTCCTTGATGAAATAGCATAACCCAATTAGAGATGTTATTTGGTATCTAGAACATCAAGTAAAGGTTGGACTTCGGAATCTCAAAGGGTCCATGAGGAACAACTTTTGAATAGATACAAAATCCTCGTGGGGAAATGGCTAATGTTGTTGATGCAAGGTATTATAATAATAAGTCTTCCGGCTAGGAAAGTTGTCAGAATCGAGATTCTGAATCGGATCGGAGCTTCGTTGGTAGGATCGTGAATCATAGAATCATAACTACCAGAATCGTAGAATCTTAGATTCTATGAGCAAAATCGTAGAATCGGAGGGGCTAGTTTGGATCGTAAGGTCGTACGATTCTAAGACTCGAGTCGCTATTCTGACAACTTTAGGTGTGTTAACCTTGACCTCACTTTACCGGGTTATAGAGAGACCAGTATTATAATTCTTGGGAAATGTTCAAGCCATCATATCTGCCTAAGATTCAGATCTGGTTGGTGTTATGATATTTCAGACTCAACATATTTGAAGAAGAACGTTTGCAACACAAGTCGACAAGATGACGTTGCAAGATTCTCGGGAAATTAACTATGGAAGCAAACTCCAAAACATGAGCTAGATTGCAAGATACATGTGAACAAAATGTCCAAGACAAGCATGACCACATAGAAGTCTTGCAACAAAACACTACCGAGTTTGGGTTAAGGACCATCATCGAGGATATCGAAGTCCTTGCATAAGTTCGGATTAGCTCTTAGGAAGGAACTTATTTTCCTTGAACAAATCAATTAATGGCTTGGTGTGCTACGGGTTGCATATGGAACGGAGATGATCAGTATATCAAACTATAGAATACTTTGCACGTGCATGGCTGATTTGGAATGATTCCAGAGGAAGCAAAACAAACTTTCTCATGTTCACGGAGGCAACTTGCATCGGATGCACGTGATCTTACAGGAAGTCACTTCTTACATCAAGGCATACACTTCATGAGCTAACACGAAGGTAATGTTTAACTAAATTTCTAATACTAGTTTTATGTTCAGCATGAATCATGGAGAAGATAAAAAAAATGTTGTCGATGGGTTCGACAACAATTCATCGAGATATCCATATAGATGGAATTCCACAATTTTGTGAACAAGGTAATATCATTGGTCGGAACAAAAGATATAATGGTGCATGCTCGACGAGACATCCATGAGTAAAACAACATTAGGATAATCCTTGGTTCTGATTTCGATTTGACGATAGCCCATACTCAAATCAAAGATTGGACAAGACAATAGATGCAACAACTGACCACAAGTATTGATGTGATCAAGATATTATCTTTCTTCAACAAACACACACACACACACACACACACACACAAAGATGTCCCTTTGGAATGAACTAAGTTAGGTGAAGCTTTTCTCTTCCAACTCTTCAAGTTCTTGTTTAGATTAACCAACTAGTTCAAGGGTATCCAACACGAATCCTTGGAGAAAGGGTGGTTTACAAGAAAACCAACTTGATCACGAACTCAACATATCAGTTAGGGAACAACCTCGTAATTCTTATGATAAGATAATAAAAAAATCATGAACCACCGATATGTTACTAAGCTCTTGAACATTCTTGCTTTTCAAGGCAAGACGACATGATCAAAGGAGCGAGGGACTGACACAATCCTAACTCATTGATCGAAAAGTGCACCAGGAAAAATAGACTAGGTAGCACGACCAATCCTAGAATGGTGGTTCAATAACCAACACACTAAGAATGAAATTATTGTCCATTTACTTCCAAGCAACGGAGTTGCTAGGAGTATTGATTTCACACATCACGATTCCCTTGTCGGCGTTCCGGCAACAACCAACACAGAGACCGAGGAATGAATAATGATGGTGAGAAGTATCACTACATCAAGAATTTGTAAGAGATCGTGCAATTCTCACAACATTCTGGACATAAAGAGGGTAATACTTCAAGGTAGAACAGAGCGAAAACTAGAATGGTATTTGATCTGCGGAATACAACTACTTTGACCCAATCCTATATATGGATAAGGTACTGGAGTTTGTTTCTCCTAGACATTCTAAAATAGAGTGACTTGATAGACCACAAGAATAATAGGCATCGATGAACATAGATGCTCAATTACTCTTGCCTATCCACTGATAGATAAAGGTTAGAACACAACTGAAGAGGGGCAACTCAAGGAGAACCTAGTTTTTCTGAGTTGTAGATGCATAGGTTAGCATGTCGAATGAGTTCAACATAATTCTTCCGGATAACCAAATGCAGAAAGGTGGGATTGGCAGAGTCACAACTATGCAATGGAGAACTCATCAAAAGCACTATTGTTGTGATCTTCAGTTCGGGAGAACTTCTGCCATAACTGGTTCATGGTATTGATAGAATGACATACCACGGACCTCGAAGACTAAAACAAGGGTACTAATCATCCTAAAGGAACGAGCAAACACTATAAACATGAATAAGCAGAACGAGGCATGAGTCCAAAAACCCAGAAATAGAATACTGATGTCTACTACGCAACTTTATTCTTGTAGACTCGTGTTGGGCCTCCAAGCGCAGAGTTTTGTAGGACAGTAGCAATTTTCCCTCAAGTGGATGACCTAAGGTTTATCAATCCGTGGGAGGTGTAGGATGAAGATGGTCTCTCTCAAACAACCCTGCAATCAAATACAATAAATCTCTTGTGTCCCCAACACACCCAATACAATGGCAAATTGTATAGGTGCACTAGTTCGGCGAAGAGATGGTGATACAAGTGCAATATGGATGATAGATACAGGTTTTTGTAATCTGAAAATATAAAAAGAGCAAGGTAGCAAGTGTAAAACAGCGAGCAAAACGGTGTATAAATGCTTGGAAATAAGGCCTAGGGTTCATACTTTCGCTAGTGCAATCTCCCAACAATGCTAACATAGTTGAATCATATGATCATCCCTCAACGTGCAACAAATAATCACTCCAAAGTTCCTATCTAGCGGAGAACAATAAGATGAAATTGTCGTAGGTAGTAGAACCACCTCAAAGTTATTCTTTCCGATCAATCTATTGGGCTATTCCTATAAGTGTCAGAAACAATCATAGAGTTCCTACTAGAATAACACCAATGATACATATCAATCGACCCGAATGTCATTTAGATACTCCAATGTCACCTCAAGTATCCGTGGGTAAATTATGAGACATGCATCAAACAATTTCAGATCTATCATATTCAATCCAACACAAAGAACTTCAAGGAGCACCCCAAGATTTCTATCAGAGAACGTGGTATGAAAATGTGCAATCAAACCCTATGCATAGATCCCCTAGGTCACCGGAATCCGCAATTTGATTCCTCAGCATATATCAAGTGAATCAATAGAATACCCCAATGTCACTATGGGTATCCCACGCAAGACGTACATCAAGTGTTCTCAAACCATAATATTCAATCCAACATAACGAGATCTCAAAGGTAAAGATTCAATTCATCACAACAAGGTAGCAAGGGAATAACATCATATGATCCGACTATATTAACAAAGCCCGTGATACATCAAGATCGTACCATCTCAAGAACACGAGAGAGAGAGATTAAACACATAGCTACTGGTACAAACCGTCAGCCCCGAGGGTGGACTACTCCCTCCTCGTCATGGCCTCCGTCGGGATGATGAAGATGGCCACCGGAGATGATCTACCACTAGTAGAAAACAGGCCATTAGTCCCGGTTGGGAAGGGCCTTTAGTCCCGGTTCCCCAACCGGGACTAAAGTATAGAGACTAAAGGGTCTAAGGCTTTAGTCCCGGTTGGCTACGAACCGGGACTAAACCCTGGCCACGTGGGCGCGCCATGTGGGCTCTAGAGCGCGCCAGGGCATGGGGACCTTTGGTCCCAGTTGGTAGCACCAACCGGGACTAAAGGTTAAGGCTTCATTGTTTATTTTTTCTTTTCATTTTGTGTTTTCCATTTAATTTTTTCCTCTAATTCAACATGATCACTTGCATCCATCCACTTTAATCAAATATATGTCATATAAGTCATCATCATCTTACTCATCTAACAACTCATCATCATCATCTTAATCATACCAAGTTAAAACCTCATAAAACAAAAAAAGATAAAATGACATAGTCCTCCCTCATAGGACCTAGTCCTCCCTCCTAGGTAAAATGACATAAAACAGAATAACACCTATGTCTCCATGATGAAGCAAAGAGATCCAACGGTCTCCAACTTGTGGCTTGCGATCCTTCTTTATTTGTCCCCATGCTTCAATTTGGAGCCGTCTTGGTGGTTTGCGCTCAGTCGAGTATGCAAAAGAGAACTCGGGCTGGAAGGGGCTTTTAATTGCCATATTACCTTCGAGTTGCATCAACGGAGGCACAACTTCATTTGGCAGTTTCTGTTGAAGAACATAATAGTAGCCTAGTTAGCAATGTAATCAATACCATTTACGCAACAGTACTAGTGTACTTAATTAGCAACTCTTACCAAGATATTTCGGCGAATGTCATCCGCCCTCAACCTATGCACTAGTGTCCTGTACAATGTATAATTTGGGCCAGTTCCCAAATTATACGGGAATATCTCCCTACCAACTAGGACACCAATAACAAAGTTGATAAGATCATCCTTCTCCTCCCAAGTTAGATGTGATCCATAAGTGTAGTGTGTCGTGTCGATTATGTTCTGCGTTTCACTCGAAGAATGAAATAAGCTGTAAATTATAAATTAACAAATTTAGTATGGATGAACACCAAATAGGTGTCGTACGCCGACATCTTTGGCGCGCCAGGTAGGGGGAAGGTTGCGTGAACCTGATCTAACGATCAGCGCGCCAGTTTCTTCATCATCTTCATCGCCATGGATCCCAAGAAGAAGGGTTTCACGGCGGTTGGTCCATCCACGTCCGCTGTCCCTGTGGCCACACAGACGGGCGACAGTGTAGACGCGGGCGGAGGAGGCGGAGATCCTGAGCTTCCACGACGTTTTGGTGACCATAGCCAGGCGAGCGGCGTCATTCGCGCCGCTAGATCTAAGGACAGAGCTGTGCTGCCCACGGGCAGCATAGAAAACTCCAGGGACGGAAGGGCGCCTTCTAAGACACCCACGCCGGCGCATGCGCCGCGGCCTTCTCAGGTCGCGCGCGATGAACAGCGCCGCGACGTTGGTGGTACTAGGCGTCCCCACGGAAAGACTCCTGAGCATCACTCTCGAGATGCGTAGGACCAGCATGCACGCCAACATGCTGGTGGAAGTGGCACGCGGTCGCAGGACCGTGATGGAGCTCCTTCTAACACAGTTAGGAGTCAGAGCACCTCATGTTCCTCGCACCTTTCGCCGCCGCCTACACCAGCAGAAGCATTGGCACGAGCACAGCTGCTCCTGAATTTTCCTCCTGCTGTGGACAAGCTCGAGGAATGGAGAGTTGCTATTCAGAGCCTCGTCAGCCTCGCTAATGATGATAGGCCGCAGCAGGCGGAGCCTTCGCGGCGGCAGTCCATTGAGCCGGCACGCGCCGGTGGCGAAAAGACTGGAGGCGCTAAGACCATGGTGCACTCTCCTCCACGGCGGCAACAGCGGTCGCCGACTCGACGGATCGACGCCTATGATGACGATTCAACGGCGTCGTCTGATCCGCGAACTCGCCGTGATCATCATCAAGTTCTTCGGGAATGAAGCAAAGAGGACACTCGAACTACCATCGAGCGACGGCGAGAAGCGCGCTATCAATCTGATAAGCGCGCAAGACCCACTGTAGACAAGCCTGCGCCAGGGTATCCTGGCGAACTACCTTATGAGGTGGGTTGTCCAGCTTTTACCCGTGAGCTGCGGCGAGTCCAGTGGCCCAATTCCCGCACGTTCAAACCAGAGGTCCCGGAGAAGTACGACGGCAAGACTCACCCGTCGGAGTTCTTGAGCATCTACACCATTGCGGTGCAGGCTGCCGGGGCTCGCGACGACAAGATACTCACCAACTACTTCCCGTTGGTGCTTAAGCCCAACGTTAGGTCGTGGTTGATGCATCTGCCGGAAGGTTCCATTTCTTCCTGGGCAGATCTGTGTCATGAGTTTGTTGGCGCCTTTACCGGAGGCCACCAAGCTCCTGGCCAGGAGAGTGATTTGCATCTCATCCCCCAGAAAGAGGGCGAAACTTTGCGCAAGTACATACAGAGATTCAGCCGTGTACATCACAACATCCCAGACGTTCATCCTGCCGCCGTTGTCAGCGCGTTCCATCAGAACATGCGCAACCGCAGGATGCGCGAAGAGCTGGCGATGAACAAGGTCAGGGATGTTGCCGAGCTCTATGCTCTGGCTGATAAGTGTGCTCGAGGAGGTTCCCCGACGAGGATGCTGGCGCAGGGATCGACTCTGAAGACGAAGATGCCGCCGCCCCGGCAAAGAAAGGCCGACGGCGTAACAGGAAGCGCAAGGGCAAGGCCGTGCTTGCCGTCGAGGGATCCAGCAACCCCGGCACCGCCAAGAAGGCCAAAGTTGACGGCCCCGGCAAGGAGGTTGCCGGGTGCGCCTCCTGTCAGGTCTTGGCGGCTGCCGACAAGCCAGAGGGCTCCGGCAAGCAGTACTGCAAGATCCATCGCACCAAGGGCCATGATCTCCAAGACTGCCGGCAAGTTGAGCAGCTTGTTGAGAAGCAGAAAGCCGAGTATGAAAGGCGAGATAAGGAGAAGGCCTAGGATGGTGCAGAGGGGTCCGGTAAGAAACGCGGTGGCCAAGGAGGTCGCCGCGGCAAGGCCAAGCAACAAAAGGAGAGGCCCGCTCGAGGCCGCGACAAGCAAGAGGGGGGTGACGATGACAACGAGGAGGACGACGAGTCCAGTGAGCAAGAATTTCAGAAAGCTACAGACATGATGTGCATTGACGGGGGTGCCTCGCTACATTCTTCCCGCTGCTGACTTAAACAGTGGGCGCGCGAGATCAATGCGACAGAGCCATCTGTCGATGCTCGGAAACCGTTGAAATGGTCCAACACGCCTATCATTTTCGACGCTGAGGATCACCCTGATCGCATGACTGTGGTCGGGTGTTTGCCATTGTTGGTTTCGCCAACGATTCGCAACCTCAAAGTGATGAAAATGTTAGTTGACGGTGGGGCCGGTTTGAACTTGATTTCACCCGAGGTGATCAAAAGGTTGCATATTCCTGATGAAGATCTCGAGGAAACGGGCACGTTTCAGGGGGTCAATCCAGGAAGAAGCCAGCCCAAGGGTAAGATCACACTGCCGGTAACATTTGGTAGTGACTTGAACTTCAGGACCGAGAAGATTGTTTTCGACGTCGCCAAGATTCCATTGCCGTATAATGGGATCCTTGGCCGTCCAGCGCTGGCCAAGTTCATGGCGGCATCGCACTATGCTTATAATGTATTGAAGATGCCCGGGCCGATGAGCGTCATCACTGTCAACTCCGACAAGAAGGATGCGCTTGTCTGCACCGATCAGCTTTACCGGGAAGCAGTTGCAGCATCTGCCGCCAAGGCACTTGCTCCTGCCGCTGAAGCTCCCGGGAGGAAGAAGACCGGCAAGACCTCTCACACTCACTCCGGCAAGCGCGCCTCCTCGGAGTGCTGCGCTCCTGTTGAGGATGTGCCAGAGAGCTCCACCGGCAAGAGCAAGAAGTCCAAGGCTGCTCCGCCAGAAACTAAGAAGGTGCCCGCCAAGGAGGATTGTACGGGAGGAACTTTCACCATAAGTTCCACCCTCGACAACAAATAGGAAAGCGCGCTCATTGCTTTCCTGCGGGCGAATATCGATGTGTTTGCATGGCAACCATCTGATATCCCTGGTGTTCCCAGGGAAGTAATTGAGCACCACCTTGCTGTCTGTCCTCACGCACGGCCCGTCAAGCAGAAAGTCAGAAAGCAGGCTTTGGAGCGGGAACAATTTATTGCCGAGGAAATCAAGAAATTGGAAGCGGCAGGTTTGGTAAGAGGAGTGCTCCATCCAACGTGGTTGGCCAATCCAGTCGTAGTGGAAAATGGAGGCTGTGTATTGATTATACATATATCAATAAAGCCTATCCAAAAGATCCTTTTCGCTTGCCGCGCATCGACCAGATTGTGGACTCCACCGCCGGCTGCGATTTGCTTTCATTTCTTGAAGCCTATTCAGGATATCAACAGATCTTCATGGCAAAGGAAGACGAAGAGAAAACCGCATTTTTCACCCCATGTGGTACGTATTGCTTCTTACGTATGCCTTTCGGGTTGAAGAGTGCTGGTTCAACGTTTGCAAGAGCGGTCCAGATCGGTTTTGAGCCCCAGCTACATAGAAATATGGAAGCTTATATGGATGATATAGTGGTCAAAACCAAGGACAAAGTAACGCTCATACAAGATTTAGAAGAGACATTTACAAATCTGCGCAAGATCAATTTGAAGCTCAATCCTGAGAAGTGTGTGTTTGGCGTTCCGTCAGGCAAGCTTCTCGGGTTCTTTGTATCTCAACGAGGAATCAAAGCAAATCCCGACAAGATAAAGGCAATTGAGCAGATTGAAGCACCGAGACGCGTCAAAGATGTGTGTCGACTTGCCGGTTGCGTTGCTGCTCTGAGCAGGTTCAACTCCAAGTCCGCTGAGCGCACCCTGCCCTTTTTCAAGATCTTGAAGAAGGCAGGTCCAATGAAGTGGACTCCGGAAGCGGAGGTAGCGCTGCAGGATTTGAAGAGGTACCTCTCCTCTCCGCCAGTACTAGTCGCGCCAAAACCACAAGAGCCACTGTTGCTATATCTAGCGGCAACGAATCAAGTGGTGAGTGTTGCGCTAGTGGCAGAGAGAGAAGTCGACAAAGAAGCAACGAAAGCGGCAAGACCGCCAAGCGATGAACTGGGATCTTCCCCGGCAGAGTCTGGTGCTGACAAAGTAGGATCTACGCAATCAAATGAAGCAACACAGAAGAAGAAGATGGTGCAGCGCCCAGTTTATTTTGTCAGCTCCCTTTTGCAGGGGGCAAGGTCAAGATATTCTGGCGTGCAGAAATTGCTCTTCAGCCTCCTTATGGCCTCGAGGAAGCCGCGCCATTATTTTCAAGCACATGAGATCACCGTCGTCACTCGCTTTCCGTTGCAGCGGATCTTGCGGAATCCAGATGCAACCGGCAGGATTGTGGAGTGGGCTTTGGAACTGTCAAGTTTTGGTCTCAAGTTTGAAAGTACTTCAACCATTCAGAGCAGAGCTTTGGCGGAGTTCATTGCGGAATGGACCCCGACGCCAGACAAAGAGATTCCAGAGTCAACTCTCCCCGGCAAGGAAACGAATCAAGAATGGATTATGTATTTTGATGGGGCTTTCTCGCTGCAAGGCGCCGGTGCTGGCGTGTTGCTTGTCGCACCCACCGGAGAGCGCCTCAAATACGTGATTTAGATGCACTTCCCCCGGGAGAGATCGACAAATAACACTGCAGAGTATGAAGGGCTGCTTGCCGGTCTCAGGATCGCGGCGGACCTTGGAATTAAGAAGCTCATCGACAGAGGTGATTCGCAGCTTGTCGTCAGGCAGGTGAACAAAGATTATCAAAGCCCGTTGATGGAAGCTTATGTCGATGAAGTGAGGAAGCTGGAGGAGCGCTTTGATGGACTGCAAATGGAGCACGTTCCTCGTGCGGAAAACAGCATTGCTGATGACCTGTCAAAGCGCGCTGCCCTTAAGTTACCTGTGGAACCAGGAACTTTTGTGCTCCGATTAACTCAACCATCCATAACACCATCGATGGGACAAGAAAAAAGAAGGAAGTTGAGTTCCGGAAAGTATTTTCCGACAGACCTTCCAGAGGCCGCTAGCAAAGAAGTTGCCGGGAACGACACCAAGCTTGCCGATGAGCGACAGGCTCCGGCAGGGCCTCAAGCTCTTGCCGTAGAGACAAACGCTCCTGCCGAGCTTTCCGGGGAGCAACAGGCTCCGGCAGGGCCTCGAGCCTTTGCTGTAGAGACAAACGCTCCCACGGCAGAGGACATGCCTTTAGTCCTTGTTGTCGAGCCCCAGGCTCCAACATGGGCACAGCACATCGTCCATTTCCTTCAAACAGGAGAACTTCCCGAAGAACAGGAAGAAGCGGAGAAAGTAGCCCATCGGTCTAGTATGTACCAGTTTGTGGACAATGTCCTATACAGAAAGAGACCGAACGGTGTGAAATTGAAGTGCATTCCTCGGGAGGATGGACTGGAGCTGTTGGCAGAGATACATGGAGGCATATGTGGCTCACACATAGGATCAAGAGCTCTTGTTGGTAAGGCATTCCGGCAAGGTTTCTTTTGGCCCACTGCTCTCCAGGATGCACCTACACTAGTAACCAAGTGTGAAGCGTGCCAGTTCCATTCAAAGAAATTGCATCAACCAGCTCAAGCTCTTCAGATAATCCCTCTTTCCTGGCCATTTTCGGTCTGGGGGCTCGACATATTGGGCCCTTTTCCCCGTGCTACCGGGGGCTTTGAGTACTTGTACGTCGCAATCGAAAAGTTCACAAAGTGGCCGGAAGTGGAAGCAGTGAGAAAGGTGACAGCACAGTCAGTCGTCAAGTTCTTCAAAGGACTAGTTTGCCGTTTTGGTGTGCCTAATAGGATCATCACCGACAATGGTACACAGTTCACGAGCCACACCTTCATGCAGTACGTCCAAGACCTTGGCGGCAAGATCTGTTTTGCTTCTGTTGCTCATCCAAGGAGCAACGGCCAGGCGGAAAGGGCTAATGCTGAAGTGTTGCGAGGCCTCAAGACAAGAACTTTCGACAAGCTGCGCAAGTGCGGAAGGCGCTGGATTGATGAGTTGCCGGTGGTTCTTTGGTCAATCAGAACGACACCAAATCGCGCTACCGGCCAGACACCCTTCTCCCTAGTGTACGGGGCGGAAGCAGTTCTCCCCACGGAACTCATATACGGGTCACCTCGAGTGCTCGCCTATGATGAGCTCGAGCAAGAGCAGCTGCGGCAAGACGACACTGTGCTCCTTGAAGAAGATCGTCTTCAGGCTGCTGTGCGAGCTGCATGCTACCAGCAAGCCTTGCGCCGCTATCATAGCCGCAAGGTTCATGCCCGAAGCCTTGAGGAAGGCGACCTTGTTCTTCGGCGCGTTCAGTCGGCCAAGAATTCCAACAAGTTGACGCCGAAGTGGGAAGGCCCTTATCGGGTAGTACGAGTCACCAGGCCTGGCGCAGTCCGCCTGGAGACCGAAGATGGCGTTCCAGTGAGCAATTCCTGGAATATCGAACATCTTTGTAAGTTCTATCCATGAGGCGCGGTTGCCGGGTCCCCCGGCAACCACCTTTTGTACAAGTCTTGCCGCCAAGGCATGTAATCCTTTGTACAAAGCCAGGCGCAGACCCTGTGCATAGCTGAATAAAACCTAAGTGTTTTACAATTCTTGTCAATTTCCATGTTTATCTATATGCATGTTTGTCTGAGATATTGTATTACACTTGCTTCCGGTGAGCATTAACGAACTGCCAAGGTTCCATATCTCTATTTTCTCTTCTTTCTTTTTCTCAAAGGACAGAAGGTTCCCTCGCATGCAAGTTTGCCGGGGGGGAATGATGGTATGGATACCGACAGGCGACGTTCAAGGTTGACATCTTGCCGGAAGAAGTACAGCAACGAAAAGCTAAGTTGCTGAAACTTTAAACAAAATTTTGTTTGTAAGGTTATTCTCCTTGAATGATTTCGACTTCTGTATGGAAAACCTGCACGCGAAGGAACCTTGTCATGATCGGTTGCACCCTTATTCTATTTCGTGTCCGCTCAACAGTTTAAGTGGCTGCACTGAAAACATCAAGGTTTCTTGCCGGTAGCGGCACCTCCAGCAGGCTGCTAAAGTCCCGCACCTAGCGCTCGCGGCAAGGGTGCGCGCGCCGGCAAGTTTCCAATAAAGCGTAGGGCATGTATCATACAGGAAGAAATCAGACAAGGGAAATAACATACATACATCCAGAGCATAGCAAGTTATATTACATCAGTAGTTGCCGCGATTCTAACATAAGACAAAATTGTCTTTGGCATGGAATGGTGGCGGCGACAAGAAGCGAAGCGGCTAGTCTCTATGCTGGCCTTTGACCCTCTTGACTTGGTTCACCTTATCAACGATGGGCGCGACAAGTTCTTCGAGTGCCTTGAGGTCCACGTCCTTCGGCAAGCGGTCAAGGACGTTGGCGAAGTTGATGCCGGGGTTCCTGTACACCACTTTGGTCAGCACCTTGAGGAGGACGGCCCGGCAGAGTTTGCGGGATTCGTTGGCCAGATGGGTTGCTCGATCAGAATGAAGCAGCTTCAGGGCGTCAACCATGCCGTCGAAGAACATGGTCAACTTGGCGCTCGTAGACACTCTATCATCGGAAGAATAGTCGAAGCCTTGCAGGCCCATGGAGGACAGTTGTGCTGCAAGCTTCTCTACGACTTCGACAAGGCGGTCAGTCCAGATCTGCGCACCGGCCACATAGTCGTTATGAGTGACGGCGGCGCTCTTGAGCAGATCCTTCTCGTTCTGGAGATCTCTGATCAAGGCCTTCTCCCGAGCCCTGCTACCCTCCAGAGTCTCATTCAGTGTGGTCAGCTTCAGCTCCAGATCGGCAATGGATTCCTTGGCTGAGGTGAGCTTCTTGGTCTTATCGGATATGGAAATTTGCATCTCCATCAAGCTATGGAGAGTCTTCTCTCTTTCGGTTTTGAGCGTCGAGATCTCCTTGCCGCGATCCTCAAGGTCCGCCTCCAGCCTCTTTACCTTGTCGACAAGCTCGTTCTTGGCGGCCTCTGCAGCTTCGGCAGCATTGATGGCCTCCTTCAGCTTGCCGGCGTGGTCTGTGACCAGGGCCTCGAGGGCTTCCTTGTGCCTCTGCTCCAGCTCCTGGGTCCGCTGCGCGACAAGCTTTTCAATTTCTTCATCCTTGCCGCGAAGCTTGTCGGCAAGCGCCTTCTCGCGAGCATCGAGGTCCTCTTCATGGGCCTCAAGTCCGACACGGAGCTCTGTCAAGCGAGCTTCCTCTGCAGCGGCCTGTTGTTTGGCCTCCTCCTATGCCTTCTCAACATCGGATTACTTCATGAGGAGCTCGTTCCAGCTTTGGCTCAGCTGCTCTTGACTCGTCCTCAGCTCCTGAAGGGCCTCAGCATACCAGACCTGCGTTTCCTCGACGCGCTTCTGGAGATCTGCTTCCGCTGCTTCGACAACTGCCGCCCTGGAATCCAGCTTCTCTTTCTGGGCACGGTGAAGTGCTTGGAGCTTCTGGAAGTTGCTGCTCATGGCATGGAGGAGCTTTTCTTCTTCGGATTTGCTGCTGCTGGTGCATGGCTCGTCAACAATCTCGAGCCCGGCAGCGGCGATGACGTCTTCGTCAAAGATCTCCCCTTCAATTGGCTCCCTAGTGCTTGCCGCTCCTGGTATGCTGACGAACAGGTTGTCGCCAACCTTGAGGTACTTGCTTGAAGAGGGGGCTTCGGATGTTGACGGCTGATCTTCAACAGCCGTTTCACCGGCAACTGGGGGCTCCGTGGCCGGCGTAGCGCCTGGCGCTCCTGCGGCAGGAATGCTGTCGGTATGGTCACCGGTCTCCTTGCCGGCCCTCTCAGCAGATTCCTTGGTGGCCTCTTCCTGTGCGGCCTTGGCGGCCTCGGCAGCAGCATCCTTGGCGGCCTCGGCGGCAGCATTCTTGGTGGCCTCTTCAGCGGCAATTCTGTCGGCTTCGGCAGTAGCATCCCTGGCGGTCTCCTCGATAACGGTATCAACATCCATGTGTTCCGTCGAGGGAAGATCTGAAGGCCAAGAAAACAAACAAAATGCGGCTGAGGGGGAAGTTCAAGAAGACAAAAGGAAAGACAAAGCGACAAGTACTCTGAGGCAAACGGTTTACCTGTGTCGAGTTGTTGAGAGGTGGCTCCTCCTTTCCCAGCAACACCAGTCGCCGGAGTAGGACCACCAGAGCCTGCGCTTGCCGACTCCTCTTCATCGCAAATGAGCTCGCTAGTGGAAGCCTTAGCCGGAGATCCATCTCTGGGCGGTGCGGTTGACGGGGGCGGCGCGTCGAAGACAGCCTTTGATGGCTCTCCTTGTTGCTGTTCTTTTCCTGCAAGCCCGGTGATGTCAGCAGTGAAGATGCACACCACGGCACTTGCCAGCGGAAAGTGAGTAGAGAACTCACGCCGGGGGCTGCGTTGGGGGCTGCGTCGCGGGCTGGACTATGGGCTGATGTTAATCAGCTCTGGCGCACCTGAGGTGCTTGCCGGCGGCTCATCGCCCGTTGAAGTCTTCGCCCTCTTCGACATCCTTTGCACCAATGTTTCCGTATCTCTATGGAGACGGGCCAAAGCAAAACAAATCAGTTAAGCAAAACCGGAAATTTAGAAGATAAAAGATGTAACGGGACCCTTACTCTTCTTCTTCCGAGCTGAAGGCAGAGAGGTCGAAATCGACTTCCGCCATGGTGCTCATGCGAGGAGGTGAGGGAGTGGTCCTGGGTCGCTTGGCTGTGGCAGGAGAAGAAGGTTGCTGGGTTGAGGCACCAGAGGTGGCTTTCCGAAGAATTCGCTTCGTCTTCTTCTCGGGAGCTGGGGGCTCCTCGTGCAGCTCCTCTTTAGTTGTACCTTCGGCAGAAAGGCCCCCGGCAGATGTGCCACCGTGCTCTCCGGCAACCTCGCCCTGACCGGCAAGTTTTTCCTCAGACATCACTTCTTCTTCATTGGCTTCCTCTTCTGCGAAGCCAGCGCTGCCAGCCTCCGCAGCAAGATCCGCTTCTTCCGCCCTACTGGCGATATACGCCACTTCCTCCTCAGTGGTGGGGCGGATGAGGATCGGTTCTTCCCGGATGGCCCTCTCTGACAAATTCTCGAAGAATTCCTATGCCTGCTCTATGGATGGCTCTTCCCAAGTTCCGTCAAGGCCGTGAGTGTTACACGCCGGCATCATGGCGATGATTGAGGCCCAAGCAGAGTTGTTGCACAAAGGGATTACGCCCGCCGGCAACTTGAACCTGGCGTCAGTCTTGAATAGCTTATGGCAGAGGGCTGTGTGCTGCATGACCGTCAAGTTGTTGTTCAGCCCAGGGCGCAGCCTCATGATATCTGCCGCGTTTCGGAATTCCTAGGCTGGTCTCCCTTTGTTCATCAGAGGGGCGATGCGCCGGCAAAGGAAATCAGCACCAATCATCTCTATTGTGAGCCCGGCAGCTTTGAGGCGGTGGATCCTGGTGATTGCGATTGTGAGCTTCTCATCTTGAGGATCGAGGTCGCTCCAATCCTTACCACGTGCCATCTTTGTTTGTCGAGGCAAGCAGAAGGGCTGGGGATCTTTCTCCTGGATCCAGCACCACTTGGCTCGCCATTCCTCCCACTTCTCGCGGTAGACCCCGTCTGGATATATCTCCTTGTTCCATGTCCTTGGGATCCAGGTGATAGAACCAGAAAGGGCTTCTCCCGCTTGGATATGAGGAACGAAGAAGTGGCGGAAGAGGGCTGTGTTGGGAACTACCCCGGCAAAATTTTCACAAAGGTTTGCAAAAACTGACATACATGTCACGGCATTCGGCGTAAAATCCAAGAGTTGGAAGCCGTATGTGTACATGATGTCGTTGAAGAAATCAGAGAAAGGGGGACAGAGCCCGCAGTAAAAATAGTCGACAAAGAAAGGGAATTTATCTGGGCCACCCTTGGAGGAACCTGGACTCACGCGAGTGGCAGGATGAGCCTTCGTCTCCCTCGCCCACATGCAGAGGTACCGGTCCCTCAGAGCGCCCGCATCGATCGCCGAGGTGAAGACAGCGTGCTTCTTCCGCATATTCGCCAGTTCGCTCTTCGAGACGGCGGCTTTCACCGCCTTTCCCTTGCTCGCCTTAGGCGGCATGGCGGCTGTGAGAACTAAGGCCAAGGACGGTGAGGGCGTGGAGGCGGCGGATGAGTGGGAGAGACTCTGTTTCGGGCTCGAGGAAGGAGACGACGGCGGATCCCAGATTGGAAAGGACAGGAGGTAAATGAGCAGCGCCTCTGCGGATTCCTTTTTATGGGGAAGGCGCGAGGCTGCCTCTTTACTAGTCAATATGAAAACGCCTTTGCGAGCGCGCAGCTGTAACGACCACTCCGCACACGTATTCCACATCATGCATTCATCGCGCGTCGTGGGGGGGCGCAGTAAGCGGAATGATTACAGCAGTTAACTCCTGCCACGCGTGCCCGTGCACTGTTTGGGCCTAGCCCAACAACGCCTCGCACCCGTGTATGGCCTAGGCCCGGGGGCTCCTGTCGGTGTACTAAAGGGGCTTTTAATTGTCATATTACCTTCGAGTTGCATCAACGGAGGCACAACTTCATTTGGCAGTTTCTGTTGAAGAACATAATAGTAGCCTAGTTAGCAATGTAATCAATACCATTTACGCAACAGTACTAGTGTACTTAATTAGCAACTCTTACCAAGATATTTCGGCGAATGTCATCCGCCCTCAACCTATGCACTAGTGTCCCGTACAATGTATAATTTGGGCCAGTTCCCAAATTATACGGGAAGATCTCCCTACCAACTAGGAAACCAATAACAAAGTTGATAAGATCATCCTTCTCCTCCCAAGTTAGATGTGATCCATAAGTGTAGTGTGTCGTGTCGATTATGTTTTGTGTTTCACTCGAAGAAACGAAATAAGCTGTAAATTATAAATTAACAAATTTAGTATGGATGAACACCAAATATTTTTAAATATAGAATGCAAATTACTTGACAAATATGCATGGTTGACAAATTCACATGGAGGTAAAACAGGAAGCATATCGACATCCACCCAAATGTCGATGTTTCCTTCAATATGATCTTCAGGACGAAGATCGAAGGTTATTTCCATATCCTCCTTGTCGGTGTACTAAAGTTTGGGTCCTTTAGTACCCCATACTTGTGCATGGACAGTTGTAGCCACACCAGCGGCAAGGCCTACCGGGGGACAGCTGAATACAAGTACAACAACATCAAGAAGGCATTCAAGTCAACAGTCAGAAGACGGAAGACCGAAGGCTGGGCGCCCGGCAAGATCTTGCCGGGCTGGCCCGTCGAGCCCCGGCAAGATTTGCACCCGGCAAGACCTCGCCACCCTGTCATCGCTCCAGCCCAGCCACCAGCTTGTCTTTTAGCTGTTGTCCTCCTGGTAATGTGTCAGGTGCTAATGGCGGAGGGGGGTTAAGCGGTGCTGATGGGACGGCTTCTTTTCCCGTCCCCAAGACGCTAAGGGACACCTCAACAGAGCATTTAATGCGTTTGTCCTAAGCCGTCAGTATTAGGTATGATAACACTGTAGCTACTTTACACCTCTTGTACTTCGCCACTGTTGGTGACCCCTTGGACGTATAAAAGGAGGCCCAAGGCGTAGCTAGAGAGGGAAGAGGATCTTCTGGCCCATTCTGCATGCGTAACTGCTGCTCGAACGTACTGTTCATTGCAAGCGCTCCTGAAGCCTGGGCTTAACACATCTAATACAACCAAGGCAGGAGTAGGGTTTTACACTTCTCAGCGGCCCGAACCTGGGTAAAAATCCCTTGTGTTAGTCGTTGGATCTGCTCTTTGTGCAAGCCTTTCTCCCTGCCGAACCGTAAAGGGATCCTCACGATCCCATAGGTGTCGTACGTCGACACTCCTGAAATCCATATGCCTTGCAAAGAGCTTCCCAATTTGAGCACCCTAATTCTGTGTTATTAGGTGCATTCATTACTTTCACCAGAAATGTGTGACCATGTTTAGTCCTCAGGTTGGCTGTCCTCGTCTCGAAACTCTCGTGCTCTTCGAAACTGAGCCTCTCCAAGAAATACCATCTTGCATGACAGGGGATGAACTAGTCGAATTGTATAAAACAGAAATTACGCGTTGAAGGAAAGAAACAGAAGTCATGCTTAATTACGAAAAAACAGTTGTCATCGTTGCGTACCGTAGAAATATCAAAGTCCTCGTAAAGCTTCATGGTGAAGAACCCGCCGTCTCGCAGCCCAGGCTGGTCGCAAAGACCCTTATCTTCACCGCAAAGTTCACACGCTTGGATCCTATCGTCGTCTGATGACGACGACATTTCCTGTGTTCATGATTCAAGAATTACGGCACGCTTGGATCCTAATGCGTGTGTGACTTTCGGTCCGTCGAGGCTTTCCTTAAATAACTCTCATATCTCATGGTGTGTTGGTGCGCACTCTCTCACACTGATATGTTGGTGTATATATGTTGGTGGACACTCTCTCACAGTAATAGTTCGACCATCGGTGATGGACTCCCCCCCTCTTCTCTTCTTGCGCATTATAACGAATATATCGCAAAGAAGATAAGAAGAGGAGGCGCCCCCCACGACAACAGTCGGGATTCCTCCATCAAGAACACACATGAAAGTCACACAAGGAGCAACGACAGACCGAAAGTCACACACGCATTATACCGATAAAATATCACTAATACATTTATAATGAACTCGAATATAATATCACTAATACATCATCTCGAATAATCCAATTAATGCATCATCAAATATTAACTAATACATCTCGAATATTATCATATAAGATCACTAATACAGATCGAATACTATCGAATAATCTAAGTCACTAGCGGTTCCTGAGTCGCGGGTGGTGGACACCCAAAGATAAGGAACCATCACGGGATCATAACTCGGGTGAGATCCCTGAAGAATCTGCCAGGTATTGTTGAACCTGGCGTCCAACGCCGCCATGTAGCGACGGACGTGCTCGTCCTCCTCCCTGACACGGCGACGTACCACCTCCGCGGGGGCCCGCTCCCTCTGCACCGAAAGTGGCCCACGTGACCGCCACCAAAGAAGCTCTGGGTCGACGACAAGACCAGGATTCCTCACCAAGCTCCGAGCCCGGGAAGGTAGCATCTCCCAGTGCCAGCCCGGCGGAGCCCAATCCCGGACATTGCGCCTCTCAAGGATGTCGACGCCGACTCGACGACGACGAGGATGCGGGCCAGGCATCGTCGATGTCGAGACAAATTCCTATGAGAACATTTTCTTATCATTTAATCACTATTTTTTTCAAAACCCAAGAATTTTTCAATACCCAAGAATTTTTCTCTAATCTAACATACACATACTAATTTTTCCTAGGACTCCTAATTAACTAAAACATAAAACAACTAAAACATAAAAAAGCATCATAAACAAAATCATCTAACAATATCAATCTACTTATCCATCTACTACAATTTTCTTAACACATTGTTTAATGAAAAAATGTTGCATACCAACCATAAAAAATTTCATAACACTAAAAAGATGTTCTAACAATTATAAAATATTTGCACGTTTTTAAAGAATATGTGTGTCTGTGTGTGTGTGTGTTTGCGGCACCGGCGGGGCTCCTACGTCGGAGATGGACGGGGCGGCAGGGCTCCTACGTCGGAGATGGATGGGGCGGCGGCTCTCGGGCATCTCCGGTGGTGGCTCGAGGTGGGGGATGGGCTCGGGGACCCGCGGCCATGCATGGCGGCAATGGCGGACAGGGAGGGGCGGCCATGCATGGCGGCAATGGCGGAAAGGGAGGGGGGCTTCAGGAGGAGAGGGAGGAGAGTGGCTCACAGCGGTCTCGGCGGCGAGGTCGAGGCGACAGCGGGCTCGACGGCGAGGTCGAGGCGACGGCGAGGTCGAGGGAGAAGAGGGGCCGGAGCGACGGCGAGGTCGAGGCGACGGCGAGGTCGAGGTAGAAGAGGCGTCAGGGTAGGGGCGGCGTCGGGGGGCAGAATGGAAGAGGTTGGGGAAGAAACGGCAAAGTCCTGCATATATAGAGGGACTCTTTAGTCCCGGGTCGAGGCTCCAACTGGGACTACAGACCTTTAGTCCCGGTTGGTATCACCAACCGGTACTAAAGGTCCTCCCGGGATTCCTCGCGGGAAGGTCTTTTCGGCGGCCCAAATTACACGCGGGAAGGGACCTTTAGTCCCGGTTGGTAGCACCAACCGGGACTACAGCTGTATTTTCTCTTTTTTGTTTTGTTTCGTTTTTCTAATTTCTGTTTTTATATTTGGAATAACTGTTAGAATATTTCTAGTTTTTTAATGAATCTTTTTGCTTTAGGTCAAAACAATTACAAACTTTCTGTTAGTGCCAGTAGTTTTCAAATTGAAATAGTTTAAATTTGAATTCATTTGATATTTGTGTGAAACAGTAATTTGTGAATAACTTTAGTTTAAAAATAGATTTTTGAGTGATTGTTTTTCCTGTTGTTTAATATTAGTATGTTTTATCATTATGTTAAAGTTGGGAATTTTTAGGATAATTTAAATAGGTGTTTTAATCAAAATCAGATTATGTTTAACTCTTTTAGTTTTATATCTTCATTTGTTTTAATCAAAATCACCCAACTGAACTCTGAAAAGGTTGAAACTTGGCATGGTATCATCATTTCACCCACATAGCATGTGCTAAAAAGTTGAGAGCGTTACGGCAAAAACTGGATGCACTTCGTGTACAAAATGGACAATCTCCTTCGAAGTATCGGGGTTTCGGACGAAAACTCGTCTGTTACAAAAGGATTTCAATTTTTTTAAACTTATTTCAACTCCAGACTTTTTGTGCATTCAATATGAACCATTAGAAGCAACATACTAAAATTTCAACCCTATCTAACTTCATTTGCTATTTTTCATGCATTTAATGATTTGTTTTGAGCTAAATGACCCTGAAATTAAAAAGCACCACAACTGAACTCTGAAAAGGTTGAAACTTGGCATGGTATCATAATTTCACCCACATAGCATGTGCTAAAAAGTTGAGAGTGTTACGGCAAAAACTGGATGCACTTCGTGTACAAAATGGACAATCTCCTTCGAAGTATCGGGGTTTCGGACGAAAACTCGTCTGTTACAAAAGGATTTCATTTTTTTTAACTTATTTCAACTCCAGACTTTTTGTGCATTCAATATGAACCATTAGAAGCCACATACTAAAATTTCAACCCTATCTAACTTCATTTGCTATTTTTCATGCATTTAAAGATTTGTTTTGAGCTAAATGACCCTGAAATTAAAAAGCACCACAACTGAACTCTGAAAAGGTTGAAACTTGGCATGGTATCCTCATTTCACCCACATAGCATGTGCTAAAAAGTTGAGAGCGTTACGGCAAAAACTGGATGCACTTCGTGTACAAAATGGACAATCTCCTTCGAAGTATCGGGGTTTCGGACGAAAACTCGTCTGTTACAAAAGGATTTCAATTTTTTTAAACTTATTTCAACTCTAGACTTTTTGTGCATTCAATATGAACAATTAGAAGCCACATACTAAAATTTCAACCCTATCTAACTTCATTTGCTATTTTTCATGCATTTAATGATTTGTTTTGAGCTAAATGACCCTGAAATTAAAAAGCACCACAACTGAACTCTGAAAAGGTTGAAACTTGGCATGGTATCATCATTTCACCCACATAGCATGTGCTAAAAAGTTGAGAGCGTTACCGCAAAAACTGGATGCACTTCGTGTACAAAATGGACAATCTCCATCGAAGTATCGAGGTTTCGGACGAAAACTCGTCTCTTACAAAAGGATTTTAATTTTTTTAACTTATTTCAACTCCAGACTTTTTGTGCATTCAATATGAACCATTAGAAGCGACATACTAAAATTTCAACCCTATCTAACTTCATTTGCTATTTTTCATGCATTTAATGATTTGTTTTGAGCTAAATGACCCTGAAATTAAAAAGCACCACAAATGAACTCTGAAAAGGTTGAAACTTGGCATGGTACCATCATTTCACACACATAGCAAGTGGTAAAAAGTTGATAGGGTTACAAGAAAAACTGGATGCACTTCGTGTACAAACTGAACCATCCCGTCTACTCACTAGAGAAGAAAAGTGATGACGGTGCAGCCAGTCACATCCCGGAGTGGGATCTTGGGGTATAAAACTTTTTCTTCGCGTGTGTCCCTTGATTATTGTGCCGTAACCATGGACAATCTTCATCATTTAACATGATGCTTGGGTCAGTCTTCACTGCGAAGGGAGGAATTTCATCAAACTTTTCATAATCTCTTGACATGTCTGTCTTGTCCTCCACTCCCACGATGTTTCTTTTCCCAGAAAGAACTATGTGGCGCTTTGGCTCATCGTATGATGTATCCGCTTTCTTATCTTTCCTTTTTTCGGTTTGGTAGACATGTCCTTCACATAAAAAACTTGCGCCACATCATTGGCTAGAACGAATGGTTCGTCTGTGTGCCCAAGATTGTTGAGATCCACTATTGTCATTCCGTACTGCGGGTCTACCATTACCCCTCCTCCAGTCAGATTGGCCCATTTGCACCGGAACAAAGGGACCTTCAAATCACCTCCATAGTCAAGTTCCCATATCTCCTCTATGTAACCATAATATGTGTCCTTTTCCTTGGTGTTTGCCGCATCGTCAAAGCGAACACCACTATTTTGGTTGGTGCTATTTTTATCTTGGGCGATCATGTAAAATGTATTCCCATTTATCTCATACCCTTGGAAAGTCAATATAGTCGAAGATGGTCTCTTGGCCAACAAGTACAAGTCATCTTCAACATTGTCGTCATTCATGAGATGTGTTCGCAACCAACCGCCGAAAGCCTCAATGTGTGTACATTGAATCCAGGGGTCAGACTTCTCCGGGTTCTTCGAGCGTATAATATCCATGTGTTCCTTGATATATGGGGTGACCAAGGTAGAATTCTGTAGAACTGTGTAGTGTGCTTGCGCCCAAGAATGCCCGTCCGTACATATTATTGATTTTGGTCCAAGCGTGCCTTTTCCACGTAGTCTCCCCTCATGCCGCGATTGAGGAACACCAATCGGCTTAATGTCAGGAATAAAGTCAACACAAAACTCAATAACCTCCTCTGTTTCATGGCCCTTGGAAATGCTTCCTTCTGGCCTAGCACGGTTACGAACATATTTCTTTAAGACTCCCATGAACCTCTCAAAGGGGAACATATTGTGTAGAAATACAGGACCCAGAATGGCAATCTCTTCGACTAGGTGAACAAGGACGTGCGTCATAATATTAAAGAAGGATGGTGGGAACACCAACTCAAAACTGACAAGACATTGGACCAAATCATTCTGTAAGCTTAGTAGGATTTCTGGATCGATTACCTTCTGAGAAATTGCATTGAGGAATGAACATAGCTTCACAATGGCTAATCGAACATTTTCTGGAAGAAGCCCCCTCAACGCAACCGGAAGCAATTGCGTCATGATCACGTGGCAGTCATGAGACTTTAGGTTCTGAAATTTTTTCTCCGCCATATTTATTGTTCCCTTTATATTCGACGAGAAGCCAGATGGGACCTTCATACTGAGCAGGCATTCAAAGAAGATTTCCTTCTCTGCTTTGGTAAGAGCGTAGCTGGCAGGACCTTCATACTGCTCATGCATGCCGTCGTTTTCGTGCACACGTTGCTGGTCCTCCCGTGCCTCCGGTGTATCTTTTGTCTTCCCATACATGCCCAGGAATCCTAGCAGGTTCACGCAAAGATTCTTCGTCACGTGCATCACGTTGATTGCAGAGCGGACCTCTAGGACTTTCCAATATTCTAGCTCCCAAAATATAGATTTCTTCTTCCACATGGGTGCGCGTCCCTCAGCGTCAGTCGGAACGGATTGTCCGCCATGACCCTTTCCAAATATTACTTGTAAATCCTTGACCATATCAAGTATGTCATCACCAGTACGGAGGACGGGCTTCTTTCGGTGATCTGCCTCACCTTTGAAATGCTTGCCTTTCTTTCTTAAGGCATGCTTGGCTGGAAGAAATCGACGATGTCCCAGGTACACATTCTTCTTGCATTTGTCCAAATATATACTTTGGGTATCATCTAAATAGTGCGTGCATGCATGGTATCCCTTGTTTGTCTGTCCTGAAAGGTTACTAAGAGCAGGCCAATCATTGATGGTTACAAAGAGCAACGCTCGCAGGTCAAATTCCTGCTGTTTGTGCTCATCCCACACACGTACACCTTTTTTATTCCACAGCTGTAAAAGTTCATCAACTAATGGCCTTAGGTACACATCAATGTCGTTGCCGGGTTGCTTAGGGCCTTGGATGAGCACTGGCATCATAATGAACTTCCGCTTCATGCACAACCAAGGAGGAAGGTTATAGATACATAGAGTCACAGGCCATGTGCTATGCTTGCTGCTCTGCTCCCCGAATGGATTAATGCCATCTGCACTTAAACCAAACCATACGTTCCTTGGGTCATCTGCAAAGTCCGGCCACTCTCTCTCGATTTTTCTCCACTGCGACCCATCAGCGGGTACTCTCAACTTCCCGTCTTTCTTACGGTCTTCTTTGTGCCATCGCAACGACTTGGGATGCTCTTTGTTTTGGAACAAACGTTTCAACCGTGGTATTATAGGAGCATACCACATCACCTTGGTAGGAATCCTCTTCCTGGGGCGCTCGCCCTGAACATCATCAACAGGGTCATCGCGACCGATCTTATATCGCAATGCATTGCATACCGGGCATGCATCCAAATTCTCGTACTCACCGCGGTAGAGGATGCAGTCATTAGGGCATGCATGTATCTTCTGCACCTCCAATCCTAGAGGGCAGACAACCTTCTTTGCTTCGTATGTACTATTGGGCAATTCGTTGTCCTTTGGAAGCTTATTCTTCATTATTTTCAGCAACTTTTCAAATGCCTTGTCAGCTACACCATTCTCTGCCTTCCATTGCAGCAATTCGAGTGTGGTACCAAGCTTTGTGTTGTCATCTTCGCAATTTGGGTACAACGCTTTTTTGTGATCCTCTAACATGCGCTGTAACTTCAACTTCTCCTTTTCATTTTCGCAGTTTCTCTTTGCATCAGCAATGGCCCGACCAAGATCATCAGCGGGCTCATCTGATGCCTCAGCTTCTTCTTCTTCATTCTCTTCCCCCATTGTACTACCATCATATTCAGGACACCCAGGATAGTTGTCGTCATCCTCTTCTTCTTCATTCTCTTCCATTAGAACCCCTCTTTCTCCGTGCTTGGTCCAACAATTAAAGCCAGACATGAAACCGGACGTAAACAGGTGGACGTGAATCTGTTTTGAGCTAGAGTAAGTCTTATTATTCTTACACACACCACATGGACAACACATAAAACCATCCCGCTTGTTTGCCTCAGCCGCACGCAAAAAACTCTGCACGCCATTAATGAACTGGGGAGAGCGTCGGTCAATGTACATCCATTGCCGGTTCATCTTCATTACACAACACCGAGAAGACCAAATTAATACAAGTTCATACATAAAGTTCATACACACTTATTCTCATAAAACAACATAAAACTATCTAGCTAAAACATTTTAAATGCAACAACAAATGCGATCAAAATCGCAACTAAGGTAAAAATTGATCCAACAGCATAATGATACCAGGCCTCTTTATTAATGGCATATTTTCTAATCTTTCTAATCTTCAAGCGCATTGCATCCATCTTGATCTTGTGATCATCGACGACATCGGCAACGTACAACTCCAATTTCATCTTCTCTTCTTCAACTCATTTCAATTTTTCTTTCAAATCCTCGTTTTCTTTTTCAACTAAATTTAACTTCTTGACAATAGGGTCGGTTGGCATTTCCGGTTCAACTACCTCCTAGATAAAATATCTATGTCAACTTGATGGGCATAATTGTCATTAACACGAAATGCAACAAATACTTATAAAAGAGAATATACCACATCTGAATCATAAACCAGACAAGGGCCGACGGGCACGGATATCATAACCATGGCACTATATATAACAACAATCATACAAGTAAGAAAACTATGCAAGTAACTATCTAAATCATACAAATACGATTTTATTTATAAAAATGATAAGAACACAAGAAGAGGCTCACCAAGGTGGTGCAGGCGACGGGACGGTGCGGTCGATCGACGGTGGTTAGGACGGGGACGGGAAGGCACACTAAGTAAACCACACCTACACATATGCAAACTAAGGAGTTAATTTGAGCTCAAATTGCATATAAATCAAAAAAACTACCACATAATTACACCCAAACTAAAACCCACAAATCACTATACTTATAAAGCATAGCACGAGCTAATCTAGCAATAAGAGATGAAAGGACAAAGTTGCTAACCTTTGTGGACACTTGGATGGATTGGGGTGCCTCAAATCTTGACAAATCTTGGCAAAAATGGAGGGAGGAGCTCGAGCTAGGGGAAGAACAGAGAGGGGAATTCGAATGGAGAAACAGAGAAATGGAGTCGGGCTGGACGAAGGGTTTATATAGGGAGAGCTTTAGTCCCGGTTGGTTATACCAACTGGGACTAAAGGTCCATCTATAGTCCCGGTTTGTATCACAAACCGGGACTAAAAGGGCTCGTGGGGGCCCCAGGCTGACACCAGCCTGCCACCACTCCTTTAGTCCCGGTTTGTGATACAAACCGGGACTATATGTCCCAAATGAACCGGGACTAATGGGTCCCGTACCCCCTGACACCTAGTCGTTGGAACCGGGACTAATGGACACATTAGTCCCGGTCCAAAGCAAAACCGGGACTAAAGGTTGAAACGGAAGGCCTATTTTCTACTAGTGTACCCTCTCCGACAGGGTACTGGAATGCCTCCAGATTTATTTTCATCGATACAGAGAGTTGCGGCGGTGGAACGAGGAGTACGGGAGCGCTTCTGATGTTTTAGGGCAGATGTGCATGTATAGGCCAGAGAACGACGTCGGGGGACGCTCCAGGGGGCCACCACATATCTGGCCGCGCCCCCTAGGTGGCGCGGCTGGATATGTTGTGGGCCCCTGGAGCATCTCCTGGCCCTCCTCCGAAGCTTCTAGGCCTTGTATTGGTCCAAAACAAATCACCAAAAAGTTTCGGGCGATTCCGAGAACTTTCATTTTCTGCACAAAAACAACACCATGGCAATTCTGCTGAAAACAGCGTCAGTCCAGGTTAGTTCTAAATAAATCATATAAAGTGCATCAAAACCATATAAAAGTATTATAAACATAGGTGAATATGGCATGAATACTTCATAAATTATCGATACGTTGGAGACGTATCAGCATCCCCAAGCTTAATTCCTGCTCGTCCTCGAGTAGGTAAATGATAAAAGAAATAATTTATGAAGTGTGAATGCTAGCTTAGTGAATAGTTTTGATCATTGATAATTTCAGTCCCTTTTCTAGCATCATAACCAGCAACTTTGTCTCATAAAAATCATCATGATAGAGTAGCAATCAATTCACATGTCATGGTTCAAACAATGCATTCTATTGAAACTTAACAATCTATGTTCTTGGTCACCAAACAATTTCAATACATCATCAAGTCTAAGTAAGAGCTCCACATACTCAATTATCATATAGTCTTTTATGATTGCTAATACTCAAGTCATATTTTTAGAACAAACAACATCCATCGAACACAAAGAAAGATAGGGGCTTGATATTTTGCCTCCCAACACACTTATCATAAAGATAATTGTCAACAATAATGAATCAAGATCAAATATATTTGAGCGGATATATATGTTTGGGTCTTTCCCCACCACATGGTGCTTGCCAACTAATAGAGTGAGGTTGGAATAAGAAGTTGACTCAACATGAAAGTAAACAACATGAAAGTAAATAGATTGTCCCTTCGCAGAGGGAAGCAGGGATTTGCATATGTGCCAGAGCTCATTGTTTAAAACAGAGATGAATATGTAATTTTGAGTGGTGTGCCTTTCCTGTCAACGTCACAACAGAGTATTCAATATCTTACATGCTAATCACATTATTGGCGGTTCCCAAACAGAATTGAAATTTTTTACTCCCACTCCACCATTCAAACACTTTCCATGGATGGCCGAATCCATGGTTGCCCTCCAAACAATCAACTTTCTAGGGGGGTTCTTGTTTATTTATTTTTGTATTATGCAGGACTGGGCATCCTTTTTACCAGCCTCTCTCATGCAATGACAAGTGAATAAACACTCATCTTGAGAATAACTCGCTTAGCATTGAAGATAATGACCGCCCCGTCGCTCCATGAGCGGTACGAGCACACAAAACAGATGTTTATTTGAATGTTTAGAGGTGGCACATGCAAATTTACTTGGAATGGCAGTGAAATACCATATATAGGTAGGTATGGTGGACTCTTATGGAAGAAACTTGGCTCAAGGATTTGGATGCACAAGTAGTATCTCTACTTAGTACGAAGTTTTTGCTAGCAAAAGGTTCTAAACAAGCACCACATGTTGGAGGATCCATAACAATATAACTTCTATGCAAATATACCCAAACACAACCATTATGTTGTCTTCCTTGTCCAACTTCAACTATTTGACCAAGGGTGAAAATAATGGATGGGTATTCACAATCATAAAAGGTGTCCAAGATAATATATTTATATGTGAAAGTCTCTTTCTTATACTAATCATTCATGAATTGCTTGTATGACCAATTTGATGATTGTCAAACTTCAATAGATTTTACTTTATAAACCAGATATGAAGCTACTACCAAGCATAAAGCACATTGATAATTTCATATTTATGATATTCAATTCATTCACAATTTACTCTCCGGATATAAGTGAAGCACATGAGTAAACCTCAAACTACTCTCAAAAGATATAAGTGAAGATCAATGAGTAGGTAAACAATCAAGTAGCTATGTGAGGGCTCTCTCTCTCTCAATAAATATTTTCAGATCTGAGTATTTTATTTAAACAAGCAAGCAAAAGAAAAATATCACTCCAAGAATAGCATATATCATGTGGACAAATAAAAATTTAGGCTCAACATAGGCTAACCGATAATTGTTGATGAAGAGAGGTGGGATGCGTAGCATCCCCAAGCTTAGATGCTTGAGACTTCTTGAAATATTTTCTTGGGGTGCCTTGGGCATCCTCAAGCTTGAGCTTTTGTATCCCGTTCAGTCCTCTCATATCACGGTTTGACCTATTTTCAAAAACTTCATCCACAAAAACTTGAAAATAACTCGTGAGATAGGTTAGTACGCATAAAAACAAATCAACACTTCATGTACTTCCAAGACAAGTTGCACAATAATTTTCAAACATAATCTACTGTTTACTATAGTTTCCAAAATTTATATCTACCAATATAGGCTATGTAAACCATAGGATAAGTTGATAACAAAACTATGACAGCAATATGTCCAAACAGAACATTCTGTAGCAATTTATTCAAACAGTGTACTTCTGTAACTCAAACAATTATGAAAACTTAGGACGTGATAAATAATTTATATGAAAGCATTGTGTAAAAATTTCAGAAACTTTCCACGTTCTAGTAAAATATGAAAATTCAAACACTAGAGCAAAAGTTTCTGTTTTTACACAGCACACATCAAACATGCAATTCAAGCATCCTAAAGGCAATTCTTGGAACTTTTTATTGAAAAACAAGATTATAAATAACATATAACAGAGAACAACAAAATAAAATGACGCTCCAAGCAAAACTCATAATATAAATATAGCTCCAAGTAAGATATACCGATAGTGTTGAAGACGAAAGAGGGGATGCCTTCCGGGGCATCCCCAAGATTAGACGCTTGACTCTTCCTTGGATATTACCTTGGGGGTGCCTTGTTCATCCCCAAGCCTAGGTTCTTGTCACTCCTTATTCTTCTCATATCGGTGTCTCACCCAAAACTTGAAAACTTCAATCACATAAAACTTAACGGAACTTCGTGAGATGGGTTAGTATAATAAATAAAGATCATTCACTTAGATACTGTCAAGACAAGATTCATAATTGTTCTCACATAATACCTACTGTATTCTACCATTCACATAATTTATATCACTGAATATAAGCTATGGGAACACTAAAACAAGCAAACTATGCATGCAAAACAGAATCTGTCAAAAAGAGAACAGTCTGTGAAGATCTGTAGTATAGTCATACTTCCCTGTCTCTAAAGTTTTTGAAAAATTAGGAACACTTATAGAATTTGCATATAAATGCTTTGTAAAAATTTCAGAATTTTTGGACGCACTAGTAAAATCAGAGAAATTCTTTACTGGAGGCAAAAGTTTCTGTTTTTGCACAGAATCAAATCAACAAGTATCCATACTATCCCAAAGGCTTTACTTGGCACATTATTGAACTAAACTACACAAAACATGATTACTACAGTAGCTTAATCATGTGATCACACAAAAACAAAAAGTAAAAGTGTTGGGTTGTCTCCCAACAAGCGCTTTCCTTTAATGCCTTTTAGCTAGGCATGATGATTCCAATGATGCTCACATAGGAATAGTAATTGAAACATGCAAGATGTCGGCGTCCTGGGAACGGGGGTACCCAGACTTGCCTGCCTGTGGCCTAGGGAGTGGCCCACTTTGACAGCCGGTACGGCCCGGCGTGGCTTCACTCAAGACAAGGCCCTCGTGAGAGTCCCACCCTCGCGAGGAGGACGACGCCAAGACCCCTGGAGGGAGGAGGCCACCCCAGGTTGCCTCCCGAGGGGCGGGGATCTCTATGTAGTGCCTGGCCTCGCGAGGTCAGGGGTGACGCAAGCCAGGCCAGGCGGGCACCAGCGCGCGCAGAGAAGACAGTTTCTCTTTGGTGCAAAGGAGGCAAGGGCATACGCGGGTTCTCGAGGCGTCCCACCAAAGGTTTCCATTCTGGTATAACAAGACCAGGCCAACGGGCTCGGCGGGACGGATGTCACCGCCGAGCCCACCCGCGTCACTGCCAGCTACTTTGCAGGCGAAGACCACCTTTCGTCAGGATAAGATATACCTCCTATCCCCTTTCGAATTAGGCCGTTGTGGGATCCCTTCCCGCCAGTGCGATAAGGGAAGAGGACCCGGGCTATTATAAATAGAGACTAGGCTGCGCCGTAGAGGGGGATGGATGGGAAACCACCCGAGCGCCCTCGCGAGGTTGCTCACCACTATACCAGTTCATCCAAAAACCTCCTCGTGAGGCAATGCACCAAAGGCAAGAGTAGGGTTTTACGCTTCGCGGCGGCCCGAACCTGGGTAAATCCGTGTGTTAGTCTTCTTCCCCGCGATTGAGCGAGTCGATTCGGCTGGGCGGTGGAGCCGTGAGCTTGAAGCCAAAGCTGCTGGGATCTTCGCACATGCCCCTGAGTTCGAACCTCTTTGGGTTTTGCGGAGCCCAAAATCTGACATTTGGCGCGCCAGGTAGGGGCGTGTCGAAGTCTTTCCTCAAGCTTCACCTCCTCCCCGCTCCACCGCTCCGATGGCTGACGCTCGCCGAGCGCCGGGCTGCTCGTGTCACCCAGACAGCGCCAGTGGGCCGCACCGCCACGCGTCGATCCGCCTCGCCTGCGGCCGACGCTGCCACGGGCCCAGATGCCCACGAGCAGCAGGACTCGTCGCAGCCGGTCACCGCACGGCGCGACGGCCGCACTACCACCCCGTCCATCGTTCCAGCTACTGGGTCGTCCTCCCATGCTTGCCCAGAGGAGGCGCACGGGCCGGCCGCACTGCTCATGGCACGCAAGCTGCTGCGCTACCGCCCTGCCCCCAACCGCTACGACGACTGGCTCGGGCGCATCGCGGAGCTCGTCAGCGCCGCCGGCGACGCCCCTGCGTTCTCCTACTCACTCCGTCCCCCGCCCTCTCTGGCGGGCGACGTGGCCCATGGTGCACCACCCCCTCCCCCAGCGCAACGCCGACCCCGAGCCCAGGCGTGAAGCCCACCTGCGTGACTAGCCGCGTAGGCCACCGGCGCGGGCGAGGGATGAAGTAAGCTGCCAGGTGGTGCTACGGCCGCGCGCTGACGCGTGCGCGCTCCCCGCGCCGCTGCACCAGTGTTACGACCGTGCGCCTCTGGAGGCCGCGGCGCAGGGACACAAAGACCGGGCCCCTCCCATGCGCGCGGCACTCGTGGGTGCGGTGGGGTGCCGCACCATCGCCCCGGAGCTGCGGCGGGTCGCCTGGCCCGGCAAGTTCAAGCCAGACCTGCCTCCTCGCTACGACGGCACTCCCGACCCTGCGGAGTTCCTACAACTCTACTCGCTGAGCATTGAGGCAGTCGGTGGAGATGACAAGGTCATGGCGAACTGGTTCCCCATGGCCCTCAAGGGTGGTGCGCTCTCCTGGCTCCTCAACCTTTCGGAGGGGTCGATCACCTCCTGGGACGAACTTCGCGAGCGCTTCGTCGCCAACTTCCAGGGCACTCGCGACCGCGCCCTCGCTGTGACTGACCTGCGTCGTGTGAAGCAACAGCCGGGCGAGACCTTGCACAGGTACCTACAGCGTTTCACGACTGTTCGCCTCAAGATCACGAGGGCATTGGATGAGGCCAGCATCTCGGCGTTCACCGACGGCGTCAGGGACCTCAGGATGAGGGAGGAGCTCGCCATCCATGATGACCTGTGCTCTGCTCTGGAAATGTTCAACCTGGCGAACAAGTGCGCAAAGGCCGAGGAGGGCCGCTTCTCCCTCCTTGAGCTTCCGGAGTCGGACCCTGAAGACAAGAAGACCAAGGCCAAGGAAACGAAGCGCAAGGTCCCCGCGGTGCTGGCGACGGAACTTGAGGCGAAGTGCAGTCGAGATGAGGAGCCCCCCAGGGGTGGATGGCCGTTCTGCATTTTCCATTGCTCCAACAGCCACAACACCAACGACTGCCAGGAGCTCAGGTCGCTCCGCAACGAGCATTTCGGTCGTCACCCTGGGCGCGGCAACCGTGGCTATGGTCGCGGTGGAGGCCGTGGTGGAGGCCGCTGGGACAGTCGTGCCCGCGTCAGGAGTGGCGCGACCAGCCTCGGGAGGACCGCTGGCGCGATGAGCCTCGTGAGGGGCCCCGCCGCGACCTGCCTCGTGAGGCTCGCCCTCGTGAGGCCAGCCTCCCCCCGCTCTCGCCACCACCCAGGAGGAAGGAAGAAGACAGGCAGAATGACGGGGCTAGGGGCTTCCAGGAAGCCAGGGCAATCACTTGCATCTTGGGCAGTGCTCAGGCCCCTGCGTCGAACCGGATCTTCAAGCAGTTCTCGCGGGAAGTGAACGCGGCTCTCCCGAAGCTTGAGGCCGTGCGTCCCCTCAAGTGGTCACAGTGCGCCATCACCTTAGACTCCAAGGATCAACTCAGGTGCTCGGCCGTGGCAGGCGCGCTCCCCATGTTGTGCACGCCGACCATCAGCAATGTCGTCAAGATGCCGGGGAGTGGTGGCGTCATCACTGTTGCCTGCAATGAGAAGGACGCCGTTTGCTCCCTCGAGCGCGCCTACCAGGCCGTAGCGGCAGAAAACTCTGACGACGAAGGTGGCATCCTGCCTCCTGAGGATGTCCCTAGGAAGAAGAAGCATCTCCTCTCCAAGGGGCATTAGGGAGAGGAGGCCTCCAAGGATGGCGCCTCAGGCTCCGCGCCCGGAGCCAGGGCTCCTTCCCCCCTTGCATAGGAAGGCGCGCTCGGCGCCTCCCTCGGGTTGGGCTCGGGGGCTTCCATTTGGGAGGCTTCCGACCTGACCAGTGAGACGAGGGAGGTGATCGGGCACAACATGGAGGCGTGCTTCGATGCGTGCCCACACAAGCAAGGAGCACGGTGCGAGGCGCCAGGTTCACGGGAGTTCATCGCCAATGCGATCAAGGAGCTTCAGGAGGCGCAGGCCATGCGAGGCGGGTGTCGCCCCGCACCACCTAGCACAGCCACCGTCCCCGACTTGGGCGGCATGCTGTGCGTCTGCGTCGACATACCGGGCATCAACAGGGCCGCGTCCCAGGACCTCTTCTGGCCGTCGCGAGTCGGCCGCAGTGGGGTCTATCCGCGCAACTCATTCCGCATGCCCTTTGGCCTGGTGAATGTGGGTGCCACGTACCAGCGCCTTGCCTAGGCCATGCTCGCGCCGTACGAGGTCCAGTGCCGCGCGGTCCTGGAGGAGGTGCCAGGCCCTAGCGAGGACCCCGAGCCTCCGGAGGCGTCGGGCTCATGAAGGACAGGCTTCAACGACTACCTCGACGCTTCAGCGGTATCGCTGCCAGGTGACTTTTTGGTTCATCCCAGGTAACTTTTTGGTTTGTTCGGATTGAGGGTGCCCATCGGGCTGCATTATCCTCAGGTGGTTGGGGCCCGTCCCCGTAGCTGCGTCGTTTGCGCATGTATCAGAACCTCTTATGCATTTGATAAATTTCCTAAGTATTCCAACCTGCATGCTCGGTGCTTCGCCACCGTGAATGTCGCCGCGCCCTAACCATCCCGCCTTCGACCGCCTCATGATTAAGGGCTGGCACGACGTCGGTGCTCGGGTCCGTCCCCGCAGTGTTGACAAATCCAAGTGGTCGAGCTCTGTCTCGCGGGCCAGCCCCGTGCACGTCACCTCCCGTGGCCCTTGGTGCTACGTCCTCGCATAAGCTAATCGGGAATGGGTGAGTCAGGGCGCGCAGCACGGTTCCTGCAACCACAGTCAGCGTTTCGCCGCCATGGGAGCCGCGTGCCGGGTGTTTTCTCTTTGGGTTTGTCACATGAGAAGACTGGGCACAGCGTCTGTGCTCGGGTCCGTCCCTGCAGCGTCGATAAATCCAATGGCTGAGCTCTGTCTGGCGGGCCGGCCCCGCTCACGTCACCTCCAGGGGTCCTTGGTGTTTGGCCTTCTCATGCGATGGCCCTCGGAAATTCATTCGATGCAGGTTTCTCCAAAAATAAACAGGACTTGCAATGGCGCCTCCTACCAGAAGATTTAGGCGCAACCTGCCTTTGAGGTAGGGCCTAGTGAGACCCGCGATGGCTCACGGGTGCCCAAATACACCTCCAATTCTACCGTGCAGGCCACACGTACGAACCTAATGAGATGTACACGCCCGGGGGCTCAGGAGCTGAGCCCCCTTCCCACACCCAAGTGGAAGCCCCATGCTCCGCGCTGGGGGACGACACTGTCGCTCAGCAGTTATGCCCACGCAACGTGGAAGCCCCATGCTCCGCGCTGGTGGATAAACAACTAAGGGCGCCCTAGCGGCTGCATCCAACCTCAGGACGGCCCCTCACGGCCCCGTCTCGCAAAATTCCCCTGGGATGCCCGCGTGAGGGGGCTGCACGGGGGCTTCGCTCAGGCCGGGCCTGGCGCACGCCACCTCCCCAGGTCCCTGATACCTGGTCTTCCCGCGTCCCTCCCAGGCGAAAGCTGGCGAGGAAAGGTATGGGAGCCGCTCGTACGTCAAGGGGGACCCCTGAGCTTCGCGACTAAGGGGCCTGACTGGTCACGTAGCCCCTCACCCCTTGGTCTCGTCCTGGTGATCCGGACGCCCCAACGGCGGTTGAGGTATGCGCGGGACTGGGCCCTGCCGACGCAGAGCTCAAGGCGCTCCAAATCTCCAAATCAACCCCGTCGTCGCCATGTTCCCTTCATGAGGGCTGCTCGTACGTCAAGGGGGAATCCTGAGCATCGCGACTCAGGGGCCTCACTGGTCACGTAGCCCCTCATCCCTTGGTCTTGTCCTGGTGATCCGGACGCCCCAACGGTAGTTGAGGTATGCGCGGGATCGGGTTTTGCCGCCGCAGAGCACTACATCAAGCAGGAAGGAAGCTAGGCGAGGAAGGAAACCACAGTATTTAAACAATCATTACAAGCATTGAATGTCTCCAAAAATGCAAACAAGTCTAACGCCTCCGCGAGGCACGATAAATGTTGCAGGAAAGGACCTAGGAGGAGGAGCTGACACCGCTGCATGCCTCGACCGCAGGGAGCTCGTCGTCGACATCGCTCCCGTTGAAGTCGTCGTCATTGACCTTCGCAGTTGTAGGAGGCGAGGGAACGGCAACGCAGGCGAACTTCTTCATCAGCGCCTCCACGGCGCCCTCCACGGCCGTCGCCGTAGCGGCGTGAACCCCAGGATCAACCGGGCGGATCACGGCGCCGAAGTCGAAACCCGGCTCGCGAAGGTAGAGGTGGCTGAAGACGCGCGTCGCGGCCGTGAAGAAGAGGTCGTGGCACTCACTCTCCAAGACGGTCTCCTCCCTGGCAATGGCACCCTCGAGCACCTCGGTGATCTTGGAAGAGAGCCCCGTGAAGCCGCTCTCAGGAGCTACAAGGGTTCCGCGAATCCCCCCCGGCAGATGGAGTGCAGCGCCTGACGGAGCCTGAGCTCGACGGAGGGGAGGGCATCGCGCTCTGCAGCCCTTCTCTCCTCAGCCGCAGCAAGGGCCTCCTCCCTGGCGTCTAGCTGAGCCTTCTCCGCCGCTACTTCTTCCTTCATCTTGTCCAGACGCTCGCGCTCCATGGCTTGGTCGGCCACCGCCTGTGACAGCGCCGAGTCGCGGTTGGCAAGCTTGGCCTCGCAGGACTTGAGGTCTCCCTCCCGCTGGCGGAGCTGTTCCGCGAGCACAGTTTTCTCCTCCTGAAGAGCCTTCAGGCTCACCTCCGTTTCATCGCAGCACTTCGCGGAAGATGCTGCATTGGCCAGCGCCACGTCGCGAGCCACCTTGGCTGACGCGGCTTCCTTCCTGCCCTCAGCAGCGGTGGCCTCGGCTTGGCTCCAAACTGCCATGGCAGCGGCGTCGGCCTGGAGCCACCCAGAAAGGAGCCCCAAGCGCTCCTTCGTGAGGCGATCGTCGGCGCTCCGGAGATTGTCCCGGACCTCATCCAGAGCGGCGTGGGCCCCCTCCAGGGTGCCCGACTCGACCAGAAGGCCACAACTCAGAGGCGCCAGGGTCTGGCAAGGAGGTGGCGTCTGCGCGGCAGCGGGCGCCACCCCCAGGGGGGCAGAAGTGTTGTGGGATGAGGGCGCTGGAGGCTGCGGCACCACCTCAGACAAGGCAAGGACGGACGGTCCCTCAGCCAGCCAGCCCTCGGGGCCTGGCCTCTCCGGCAGCAGCGCCGATGCATCTCCAGGGGCGGAAGTAGCTTCTCCCGTGGGCATCCAGGGCTCTGCCGCCGCGACAAGGAGTGTCGCCCCGCGAGCCTCACGCGCAGGCCTCGGGGGCTCCACGGCCGCGACAAGGAGAGTCGCTCCGTGAGCCTCCTCGCCCACGACGTCCGGCCCCTCATCAGGCGTCGGCAGGGCGCCAGGAATAGGCGTCGTGTCAGAGGGCACCTTCGGCTTGACGCCCGCCTTCTTCTTCTACACCTTCAGCACTACGGCGCTCCTGGTTACCAAGCGAAGAGGGGACCGTGAGCACGCGAGCCACCCGCGGGCGGCCTAAAACCAAGCAGGGTTACTTACTTTTCGACGTCAACCCACTTCCTCTTCTTCTCCACCGCGGCGAAGGCGGGAATGCTCTCGCCCTTCTCCGGGGAGGTGCCACCGTGCAGGGAAGCAGAGGCGTCGCCCGCAAGGGCCGCGGCCGGGGAAGCCGTACCCACCCCGACCGCGGCCACCTCGCCCGCAGGCTACGACTCGGGCAGGGGCGAGGCAGGCGCCTCAGTCACCTTACTGACACAAGGGGGGCACTCTGGAGGAGACCCAGCCTCGCGCTTCCTCGAGGTCCCTCGGCCGGCTGTCTGCGCGGCCCGAGGAGTGGGTCCTGGCCCCCTGAGGACCCTGGCGGATCGCGGAGGACTTGCATCCAGGGGTTCGCCAACATCGTCATCGTCTTCGAAGCCGCGGAGGAGCACGCTCCACGAAGGAGGGGACACCTCTTCCAGATCATCATCCGTGGTCTCCTCTGAGTCTCCCTCACCCGCGGTGTCGTCGGAGGACACTGTCACCGGGGAGCCTGGGCACTCGGCCCGAGAGAGCCCCAGCTCGTCGAAGGTGGGCATGGCGGCGACCAAATCGGCCTTGTCGTTGCGGCAATACAGCGGGGCGTAGGCCTCGGGGAGGTCCCCGGGGTCGCCGTTGAGAAGGGTCGCCACGGCCCTGTTCAGCTCCCCGTTGGTCAGGCGAGCGGATCGGAGCCTGATGCCATCCCCACCACCCTGGTAGTCCCACATGGGCTTCAAGTGAGCCTGGAGCGGCGCCAGGCGTTGCGCCAGAAACTCCTTCACTATCATCCTCCCAGTCAACTTTCTGGCGCTGATGTCTCGGGAGATCTGCTCCAGGACGGGCTTGGCCCGGGGGTCGGTGAGCTTCTCGGAGCCCCACGCAGGAGTCTTCTTCGGCAGCCCCTTCGGGAGCTCCAGGCGGGAGTTGAGGCCCTGGACATCCACGAAGACCCAGCGGTGCCTGAAGTTCTCCACCTTCTTCCCGGCCTTCAAGAGCATGTTCCCTCTCTGGACCGCGACGAAGGAGACGCATGCTGACAGCTGAGCGCCGTCGTGAAGACGCAAGCCGAAGAAATGGCGGAAGAGGAACACTGAAGGTTTCACGCCTACGAAGGCCTCGCAGTAAAAGGCAAAGACGGACAAGAGCAGGATGAAGTTGGGTTGGAGATGGAGGGCCTGGATCCCATAGTGCTCGAGGATGGCGGTGAAGAACCCAGAGAAGGGCGAAACGAGCCCGAAGAAGATGCTGTGGAGGAAGAAAGGGTAGACTAACTTGGCCAGGCTGTGCTGCTCCGCGGAGCCGCACCATATCAAGGTCCACCCCCATTCATTGGTGCCGTCCGCCGTCGACGGAAGCACCAGGGCGAGGTCCCCGTCCTTGGCTATGGCGGACTCCGAGAGCGCCGGCGAGGTGGAAGCGGAGGCTGAGCCTTGAGCTTTGGGCTTCGACTTGCCGGCGGGTGCCATCGAGAGGTCCTTGAGAACAAGAGAGCAAGGGGGAGGAAGGTGCAGCACTGAGATCTGGAGGAGTTCTCGCAAAGGATAGGGATCTGGGCGAATGAGCAAGAGCACAGGGAAGGAAAGCAATAATGGCTCGACACCGGGCGTCAGACTTTTGTTGGTTCGGGCAGTTGTCGAGGAAACACGGGAGCGGAGACGTCCGCATCCAACCGCGCACCATTCGCCAGGCCTGGCATGCAGGCGATTGGGGCCTGCGGCGCTTCGGGCCATCTTCTTTGGTTTCGCCCCGAAGCCAACTCGAGCGCGCCTTGGGCCCGGGGGCTACTGTCGGCGTCCTAGGAACAGGGGTACCCAGACTTGCCTGCCTGCGGCCCAGGGCCTGCCCCATTTCGACAGCCAGTATGGCCCGGTGCGGCTTCACTCAAGACAAGGCCCTCGTGAGAGTCCCACCCTCGGGAGGAGGACGACGCCAAGACCCCTGGAGGGAGGAGGCCACCCCAGGTTGCCTCCCGATGGGCGGAGATCTATATGCATTGCCCAGCCTCGCGAGGTCGGGGGTGACGCAAGCCAGGCCAGGCGGGCACCAGCACGCGCAGAGAAGATAGTTTCCTCTTTGGTGCAAAGGAGGCAAGGGCGTACGCGGGTTCTCGAGGCGTCCCACTAATGGTTTCCATTCTGGTATAACAAGACCAGGCCAACGGGCTCGGCGGGACGGATGTCACCGCCAAGCCCACCTCCGCGTCACTGCCAGCTACTTTGCAGGCGAAGACCACCTTTCGTCAGGATAAGATGTACCTCATGTCCCCTTTCGAATTTGGCCGTTGTGGGATCCCTTCCCGCCAGTGCGATAAGGGAAGAGGACCCAGGCTATTATAAATAGAGACTAGGCTGCGCCGTAGAGGGGGACGGATGGGAAACCGCCCGAGCGCCCTCGCGAGGTTGCTCACCACTGTACCAGTTCATCCAAAAACCTCCTCGTGAGGCAATCCACCAAAGGCAAGAGTAGGGTTTTATGCTTCGCGGCGGCCCGAACCTGGGTAAATCCGTGTGTTAGTCTTCTAACCCGCGATTGAGTGAGTCGATTCGGCTGGGCGGTGGATCCGTGAGTTTGAAGCCGAAGCTGCTGGGATCTCCGCACACGCCCCTGAGTTCGAACCTGTTTGGGTTTTGCAGAGCCCGAAATCCGACACAAGAGAGCATAATGAATCTCATGACAAGCACATTTAAGTCCAACCCACTTCCTATGCATAGGGATTTTGTGAGCAAACAACTTATGGGAGCAAGAATCAACTAGCATAGGAAGGCAAAACAAGCATATTTTCAAAATTTTGAACACATAGAGAGGAAACTTGATATTATTGCAATTCCTACAAGCATAAGTTCCTCCCTCATAATAGTTTTCAGTAGCATCATGAAGGAATTCCACAATATAACTATCACATAAAAGCATTCTTTTCATGATTCACAAGCATAGAAAATTTATTACCCCCCCCCCCCAAAGAAAACTTCTCATACATAGTAGTGGGAGTATCATATGAGACTTGAATATTATAAATTGTTTCCACATTAAAAGAGTAATGATCAGAGAAAGGGTTTTCATAATTATGACAAGTTGTATAATAATAATCATCACTACTTTTCATAACATAAGTATTATCACAATAATCATCATAAATAGGAGGCATGTAATCATCATAACAAATTTGATCATTCGAAGTGGGGGAACTAAAAATATCATCTCCATTATGCATAGCGTCCCCAAGCTTGTGGGTTTGCGAATCATTAGCATAATCATCAATAGCATGAATAGGACCAATAGTGTAACAATTATCATCATAGTTTTCCAAGTTGGTGCCAAAAAGATTTTCAATATTATAAGGCGTATCATTATCTTCCCAATCATCCTCATCACAACAAGTAGTAGGCATAACAAAATAATCATCAAGTATATCATCGTCCCAACTACTTTCGTATTCATTTTCAACGATTATAGGAGCAACATAATTTGGGAGAGATACCTTTTTACCTTTACCTTTTCTTCTCTTCTTCTTCTCCTTTACCACATTTTGTGTGGGTTTAAGTAGTTTTTCTGAGCTCCTTATTGAAGAGATTGGTTTGATGGAAAGCTCTTCCTTGCAACTTGATTTATCACGAGAAAAAATAGGAGGGTATTTGGAGACCTTTATCCTTTCATTAGTATTCCTTTTATATTCTATTGGTTTCTCATTATTTCTATAGTTGGCAATATAAGCATTCTCATTGCAATTCACTACGCAAAACATATAGATTTCTTGTAGATTAGTTTCATTATCATTTGTGGTAATGAATATATCAAACCAATCATTTTTATGTGATAATTATTCATTCCCCAAAAATAATTAAAGTTCATTATAGAGTTCACGGGAGATCAAATTATCACAATATTTGGAAACAGCTCGGTCATGAAAAAGCATATATTGGAAATTAAGATGACCAACCCTATTGCAAAGTTCACAAGTAATGGGATGAAGAGAGCATAATGTTGTGGCAAGTTCATCTATCACTTTAAGCCACCAATTAGTTTGATCTTGTTTATGCTTCTTACAAAATCTATCATCCCTATATGGCATGTCTTTTATAAATTTTATTCACTACACAAAAATTGACATGCTTATAGGAAATCTTTTTATCATGACTAGTGCAATCATCATTAGCATCATGGATATTCAAAGAATTCATACTAACAACATGGAAATCATGCTTTTCATTCAAGGAACTTGTCGGCGTTCTGGGAACGGGGGTACCCAGACCTGCCTGCCTGCGGCCCAGGGCATGGCCCACTTCATCAGCCAAGCACAACCATGCACAGCCCCACTAAAGGCAAGGCCCTCGTGAGGCCCCAAGGCTCGCGAGGAGGAGCAGCGTCAAGACCGGCAGGGGATGGGCCTCCCCAGGCCCCCTCCGAAGCGGCGGAGATCTCTATGCAGGGCCCGGCCTCAGGAGTCAAAGATGACGCAAGGAAGGACAGGCGGGTGCCAGCGCGCCAGGCGGTGCAGTTTCCCCTTTGGTGCAAAGGGAGCAAGGACGTACGCGGGTTCCCAAAGCACCCCCCAAAGGTTTCCATTCCGGTGCAACAAGACCACGATCACGAGCCCCGCAGGGCGGGTGTCATCGCCGAGCCCACCTCTGCGTCGTCGACAGCTACTTTGCAGGTGAAGACCGCCTTTGGACAGGGCAGGGATGTACTCCTGTCCCCCTTCAAATTTGGCCGTTGTGGGATCCCTTCCCGCCGTTGCGATAAGGGAAGAGGACCCGGGCCACCGCTATATATAGAGGCTAGGCTGCACCATAGAAGGGTATCCGAAATCGGTCGATCCACTCATCCATCACCAAGCCGACAGAGGGCCAAGAACACCTCAGGAGCGCCCTCATGAGGCTCCGAAACACTGTACTAGTTCATCCACCACACCTCCTCGAGAGGCAATCTACCAAAGCAGGAATAGGGTATTACGCTTCGCAGCGGCCTGAACCTTGGTAAACCACCGTGTTCATCTTCTTCCTCGTCATCGCGCGAGTTCGTCGTCTTAGCCATCGTGTAGCGAGCTAGGTAGGGCGAGGCTGCAGGGGATCTTCGCACACGCCCCTGTGTCCGAATCTTAAGGGTTTTGTGGAGCCCGAAATCCGACATTTGGCGCGCCAGGTAGGCGGCATGTCGGGGTCTTCTCCAAGCTTCGCTCTTCCCACGCTTCACTTCTCCGATGGCCGGCGCCCAACAAGCATCCCCCGGCCGCAGCGGGTCAGCTCCCATCAACTCCACCGCTGCCGCCGGAGGCCCACGCCCCGGCAGTATTGTACTGAGCGGTCAGTATCAAGCCACCAGCGTCATCTCCACCGTCACCGCCTCTCACATCGCTCAAGCACACGGCGGGCGGGCGGCGCCCTCGGCACCGGCAACGCGCCGCACCTACGTGGGGGACCTCGACGCGCACAATGCGCTACTGCTGGCAAGCGAGATGCTCCGCCACCGCCCGACGCACGGGGGTTCGACGCATGGCCCGACCACGTTGCAGAGCTGGTTAGCGTCGCGCAGAGGGTCGTGGCTCCTCACCCATCTTCAAGACCGCAGGCGTCAGGCACTGGGGGCTCGTCCGCCACGCCCGTTCCCCAGCCCGCCGGCGGCGTGCTTCCACCGGCATTGGGCGAGCCCGAGAGTGGCCCGCCGCACTCCGTGCTCCTTCTCCTTTGAATCCCGGTGACCGGTTTCGGGGCGCAGCCCGGCCACGACGACCCAACGCATGGAGGAAACAACGGGGCGCCCCGCACGCACGCCAACACGCGCCTCCAAGACCCGGTGGACCTTCAACAGCCTGGGTTGACCAGGCGGGAGCGCGCCGTCCGGCGCAGCGAGCAAGCGGCGCAGGCGTCCGGACCAACAAGCAACAACGGCGAAGGCGCAACGGGTCGCCGAGGAGGCAACCCACACTAGGAGAAGCGCGGCCCACCCAACGGCGGTGGCAGAGGTAAGCAACTCCACTCTGAGGCCCGTCGCGGGAGGGTCTGCGAGCGGCGCGCACGGGGCGGCGCCCTGCCGCCGCCAGGACGGGCCGTCCCCGGCGCCCCGCCGGACGGTTCAGGAGGAGGACCGAGATCTTATGTGGAGCCCTATGTACCATGCTACATCGTACCGCCTGACGATGGGGTGGGTCAGGCGCCAGCACCCCCCAAGAGTAAGGAGCACCCTGGGCGTCCTCCCCGGGCCGGGCCTGGGGGCTTCTGTCGACGGAGCACCGGGCCTGGATGGCGCGAGCGGGAGGGCGCCCCCAGGCCCGCGGGGCGCGGCGCAAGCCAGCGCCCCCGCGAGCAAGCAACGCCGAACCAAGCCCCGAGGCCTCAGGAGTGATGGCTTGGAGGGAGCAGAAAGACTCGAACAGCGCTGGCCACCCGCGGCAACTGTAGCGCCGGTGCAGCCTTGGGAGGCTGGGCCTCACGAGGCCCCCAGGACGTTGTCCGGCCGGCGCACGGATGCTTCACGAGGTGACTTCATCGACAAAACACCCTTGTGGCTGCGCCGGATGCATCGTGCTCATGTTTGGGCCACGGGAGCGCAATCCTGCGGTCGCGCGAGGAACGATGCATTCGGGTTTGGGTCATAAGGGCGCGCAACCGAGCATAAATGCACGGGATGGCTCTTGACGGAGTTGGGAGCCACCGGGTCGCGCGCCTGGGGGCTTGCCCAGCTATCTACGGCCGTGACACTCTCACGTAATAATGAGCAGGATGTATACGCCCGGAGCCCCCCGAGGACGCGGAGGGGTTCCTTCCCATGCAACGTGGATGCCCTATGCTCAGCGCTGGGGGAAGACGAAGGTCGTGACACTCTCACATAATAATGAGCGGACTGTATACGCCCGGAGCCCCTCGAGGAAGTGGAGGGGTTCCTTCCCATGCAACGTGGATGCCCTACGCTCAGCGCTGGGGGAAGACGAAGACTAGTCTAGGCGCCGGACACGGCTGTTATTTGCTCTTCTGATGTTCGAATTTGCCAACTTTTCTGGAACAAAGCTCGGAGTTTTTCTTCAACCATGTTTTAAAAAAAAGGGGCGGGAATTTTTCTCTGTATGTTCTCTCGTTTTACCGGTCTTGAATTCTCTCTTTCTGGATTGGTGTTTCGCAAGGAGCCGAGCGCTCCGGGCCTCCCCGAGGCACTTCAGGGCCGGATAACGAAGCCCTATCGCCTCAGGGGCACGCATCTTTTAGCCGTCGACCCCCGCTCGGGGGCTCCGACCGCAGCATGGAGTCTCGTGAGGCCCCAGGGCCTCCTGAGGCAATGTCCAACAGGACGGAATGGGGATCGCTCGAGCGTCAAAGCGGGCTCCTGAGCATCGCGCCTCAGGAGCCTTACCGGTCATATAGCCACTTGCCCCCCTTGATATCGTCCTTGGTGATCTGGTCGGCATCAAGGGAGTCGAGGCCCCACCTCGGGAAGTGCGTCCAGGTGATCCGGTCGTACCTAACGGTGGTAGGGAAATGTGCGGGACTGGGACCTGCCGACGTAGAGTCGCTTGAGCGTCAAGGGGGGCTCCTGAGCAACACGCCTCAGGAGCCTTAGCGGTTATATAGCCACTCGCCCCCCTTGATGTCGTCCTTGGTGATCCGGTCGGCATCAAAGGTGTCGAGGCCTCGCCCCGTGGTTGCGTCCTGGTGATCCGGTCGTACATTACGGTGGTTGGGAAATGCGCGGGACTGGGGCCTGCAGACTCAGAGTACCGAAAGGGGCCCCAAACCGTCCCACAGAGAAGGAGGAAGCGTCCCAGGAGGAATCACAGACTATCTGGATAACCCAGCCACACCTCACGACGCACGAGATCGCCACCGCCCTACAAGCTAAGTACATAGCCGAACCAAGCAAGAGCCTCCTGGCCTAATAACGACCCGAGGACGGGATAAGGATTATGCGCACTAATGTAAGGATGCAGGTACTACGGGCCACCACGCGCGGCTACCGAGACCCCTGAGGACCTGGGCGACAGGAAAAAACGGCACGAAGGGAGGGACTCCACCACGATGAGCCGCAAGGCCCAGAACCCGGGGGGGTGGCGGCCACGAGTCGTCCCTCAGGAGAGAGAGCCTCGTGAGGGCCTTACCGTTTGCCGTCGCCAGGCCGCATCGATGGCGGCGCCGGGCCCCGCGCGGAGAAGCTAAGTCACGTCACGGCAAGCGAGCGATCGGCGATTCAAGGAAGAAGAACAAGAAGGTGAAGGTAACATACAAAAGATTAACGCCCTCCGGGGTAGAGTTCTTCTTGAAACATTACAGGAACCGGGAAAGGGAAACAGGAAATGCCTAGGAGGAGAAGTCACCGTCGCCGCCCGCGCCACCGGCCGGCCCGGCGTCGGAATCGTCCTCCCCGCTGGAGGCGGGCACCTGGATGAACCGCTCCACCAGGGCCTCCACGTGCGGGCGCACCTCGTCCCAAAGGGGGCGCTGGAGCCCGTCGGGCACCCGCTCGCTGACACGCCGGAGGTCGAGCTGCGGGACGAGGCGGCGCAGGTTGGAGAAGACGAGCGTCAAGGCAAGGTCCAGGAGGTCGCACGCGTCGGACTCGTTGTCCGCGTTCGCGTGGGAGACGCCGGTCTCCAGCGCCTCCACCACCTTCTGGAAGAAGTCGAGGTAGCCCCCGTCGCCGCGCACGCTCGGCAGCGCGGGGGCGTCCCCGACGAACCGGCTCACCGCACTGGCCGCACGGCTGGCGATGCCGAGGTACTGCGTGGCGCGCTGGGACTCCATCATCCTAGCATGTGCCACCTCGTCCTGGGCGGCCTGCACGGCGTCGGCCGCTTCCTTCACCTGGGCCTGGAGGGACGCCAGCTCCGCCCTGGCCTCCGCTTCGCCCCTGAGGGCGGCCTGGAAGGCGGCATCGGCGGTCGCCAGCTGGGCCCGCAGCGCGTCCACCTCCGCCTGGAGTTCGCCGAGCTTGCGCTTATTGGCCGCAGGCGCCCTAGAAGGAGGAGGGGATCAATTCCGGAGCATGGAACAAGACAACTAAGGAGGAGAGAGGCGGCGGAGTACTCACTCATCAACCATGGCCCAGCGCCGGCGAACTTGCGCCGAACCCAAGGGCCCCCCGCCGCTGCCTCCGGAGGAGGGCGAGGGAGCCGGCGGTGCCGCGCGTTTCCCCGCGCCCCCTGCGCTTCCTCCAGACGCCATGGAAGGGAGAAGCTGAGAAGAGAGAGGGCTTTCTCTGCGGGGCGATTGAAGCTGGAAGATGCCTCGAGACTGCAATGCCCCCCCTGCAGGGGCAGAGCGGATTTATAGGCGTAACTGCAGCTGCGAGGCGTCGTGGGAGAGCAGGCGTCGTGCGCCTCTCTGGCGCCGCGAAGCGGTTCGATCGGCGCAGAACCATCCGCGTCGCCTCTCCTGCCGACTCAAGGGTCACATCCACGTGGCCCGAGGAGCAGAAGCCGAGGGAACAGCAGCATTCGAGGAAAGGCAATGATGGCCGGCGCTGCGCACGGGCGTCGTGTCAATTTGACCTAGAGTGGTTCCTGGCGCCCTCGGGGGGCGGGGGCGTCGCCACCCAGGCGTTCGACACGTGTAAAGCCTGGCTCGTAGGCGTTTGGGGCCCGCGGCGCTTTGGGCCATCCTCAAGGCTTCGCCCGGAAGCCAGCTCGAGCGCGCCTTGGGCCCGGGGGCTACTGTCGGCGTTCTGGGAACGGGGGTACCCAGACGTGCCTGCATGCGGCCCAGGGCATGGCCCACTTCATCAGCCAAGCACAACCATGCACAGCCCCACTCGAGACAAGGCCCTCGTGAGGCCCCTAGGCTCGCAAGGAGGAGGAGCGTCAAGACCGGCAGGGGATGGGCCTCCCCAGGCCCCCTCCGGAGCGGCGGAGATCTCTATGCAGGGCCCGGCCTTAGGAGTCAAAGATGACGCAAGGAAGGACAGGCGGGCGCCAGCGCGCCAGGCGGTGCAGTTTCCCCTTTGGTGCAAAGGGAGCAAGGACGTACGTGGGTTCCCAAAGCACCCCCCAAAGGTTTCCATTCCGGTGCAACAAGACCACGACCACGAGCCCCGCAGGGCGGGTGTCATCGCCGAGCCCACCTCTACGTCGTCGACAACTACTTTGCAGGCGAAGACCGCCTTTGGACAGGGCGGGGATGTACTCCTGTCCCCCTTCAAATTTGGCCGTTGTGGGATCCCTTCCCGCCGTTGCGATAAGGGAAGAGGACCCGGGCCACCGCTATATATAGAGGCTAGGCTGCACCATAGAAGGGGATCCGAAATCGGTCGATCCACTCATCCATCACCAAGCCGACAGAGGGCCAAGAACACCTCAGGAGCGCCCTCACGAGGCTCCGAAACACTGTACTAGTTCATCCACCACACCTCCTCGAGAGGCAATCCACCAAAGCAGGTGTAGGGTATTACGCTTCGCAATGGCCCGAACCTAGGTAAACCACCGTGTTCATCTTCTTCCTCGTCATCGCGCGAGTTCGTCGTCTTAGCCATCGTGTAGCGAGCTAGGTAGGGCGAGGCTGCAGGGGATCTTCGCACACGCCCCTGTGTCCGAATCTTAAGGGTTTTGCGGAGCCCGAAATCCGACAGAACTATCATGAATCACTTTGTAAATTTCACAATTTTTAGATTCATGATTTTCAAGCAAGACCTCATAAAGATAATCTAGTGATCTCTCACTAGCAATTGTTCCAACATAATCGGGTCTTTTGAAAAGATTAGCAAGTGGATGAGGATCCATTTATCTTTATTTTGTAGTTTTCTTTTATAAAACCAAACTAGTGAAAACCAAGAAACTAAAAGATTTAATTGCAAGATCTAAAGATATACCTTCAAGCACTCACCTCCCCGGCAACGACGCCAGAAAAGAGCTAGATGTCTACTACGCAACTTTATTCTTGTAGACTCGTGTTGGGCCTCCAAGCGTGGAGTTTTGTAGGACAGTAGCAATTTTCCCTCAAGTGGATGACCTAAGTTTTATCAATCCGTGGGAGGTGTAGGATGAAGATGGTCTCTCTCAAACAACCCTGCAATCAAATACAAGAAATCTCTTGTGTCCCCAACACACCCAATACAATGGCAAATTGTATAGGTGCACTAGTTCGGTGAAGAGATGGTGATACAAGTGCAGTATGGATGATAGATATAGGTTTTTGTAATCTGAAAATATAAAAACAGCAAGGTAGCAAGTGTAAATCAGTGAGCAAAACGGTGTATAAATGCCTGGAAATAAGGCCTAGGGTTCATACTTTTGCTAGTGCAATCTCCCAACAATGATAACATAGTTGAATCATATGATCATCCCTCAACGTGCAACAAAGAATCACTCCAAAGTTCCTATCTAGCGAAGAACAATAAGATGAAATTGGTGTAGGTAGTAGAACCACCTCAAAGTTATTCTTTCCGATCAATCTATTGGGCTATTCCTATAAGTGTCACAAACAGCCCTAGAGTTCCTACTAGAATAACACCAATGATACATATCAATCAACCCTAATGTCACCTAGATACTCCAATGTCACCTCAAATATCCGTGGGTAAATTATGCGACATGCATCAAACAATTTCAGACCTATCATATTCAATCCAACACAAAGAACTTCAAGGAGCACCCCAAGATTTCTATCGGAGAACGTGGTATGAAAACATGCAATCAAACCCTATGCATAGATCCCCTAGGTCATCGGAATCCACAAGTTGATGCCTCAACATATATCAAGTGAATCAATAGAATACCCCATGTCACTATAGGTATCCCACGCAAGACGTACATCAAGTGTTCTCAAACCATAATATTCAATCCAACATAACGAGATCCCAAAGGTAAAGATTCAATTCATCACAAAGGGAATAACATCATATGATCCGACTATATTAACAAAGCCCGTGATACATCAAGATCGTGCCATCTCAAGAACACGAGAGAGAGAGAGATTGAACACATAGTTACTGGTAAAAACCGCCAGCCCCGAGGGTGGACTACTCCCTATTCGTCATGGCCTCCGTCGGGATGATGAAGATGGCCATCGGAGATGATCTACCCTCTCCGACAGGGTACTGGAACGCCTCCAGATTGGTTTTTCGTTGATACAGAGAGTTGCGGCTGCGGAACAAGGAGTCTGGGAGCGCTTCTGATGTTTTTAAGGTAGATGTGAATTTATAGGCCACACAACAACGTCGGGGGATGCTCCAGGGGGACCACATATCTGGCCGCCCCCCTAGGGGGTGCGGCTGGATATGTGTTGAACATTTGGTGCATCTCCTAGCCCTCCTCCAAAGCTTCTAGGTCTTGTATTGGTCCAAAAAAATCACCAAAAAGTTTCGGGCGATTCCGAGAACTTACATTTTCTGCACAAAAACAACAACACGGTAATTCTGCTGAAAACAGCGTCAGTCCGGGTTAGTTCTAACTAAATCATATAAAGTGCATCAAATCCATATAAAAGTATTGTAAACATAGGTGAATATGGAATGAATACTTCATAAATTATCAATACGTTGGAGACGTATCAAATACCTACTGACTAAATAACATCATGAGATGCTTTCGAAAATGATGGCCAGAATTATCACACTGGGATCACGACACATGGCTGAATTTCTGGGTGGTTCACTGAGATAACATGGTTTCATAACACCTTGAGCAGATACGTCGAGGTAATAGAGTATACCTCAACACAATAATTCGTGTGCTTTGTCTAGCCAAAAAGACATCAACTCGGGATGAAAGGATTTGCAATTGCATCGGATTATTTGTAAACCTTGGACAACTCGGCTAGCATAACGGCTGTACGGTCGTGAAATACAGGACAATTTGCAAGACAACTGACACCATAACACTGATGGAGACATCGATCCGGAATACAGCAACTTTCCTATAGGTCTCCAGCAAAGTAACTCTTCATCCTGATAGATAGATGAGAAAGCCTAGTTCTTAAACCCCGTAGAAAAGAAGAGGGTGACTCAGAATCATAAGGACACAAGGAAAGGAGTAACAAGAATCTTACGTTCCCTTCCACAATCAATTCCCTTATATGACTAAAGAATTGCTAGACTCAACATCGACCAGTTTGGCTTGGTAATCCTGCAGTCAGTCAGGCTCTGATACCAACGTTGTCGGGACCCTGACCCTAAGCCATACGAATCTAGCATGTAACACATCATATCACTTTACGGCCTCACGCACAATAAGCTCCACGGTTGCCACATTACCTTGGCCGGGACCATTTGCGCCTTTTGGCTGTATATGAATATGTCGCTAGCAATCATATGTCAGAGAACCCGGGTCGACATGACTAATTTTAGACCCAAGTGGCACAACCGTACAGGAACATGCATACATAACCCAGCAATGTAGGTGTCGGTCATCAACCGTGTGTAGATGAGTCGTAGCAAGCTACACGGACTCCATTACACCGCGTGACATTTCTCCATAAGGATAGACACCGCAGTAAAGAAGGATACATGCCGGTCAATCAATGTGTCCGGAGAAGTAGCAAGCTACCGGGGCTCCGTGGAAGCACAAAGAGGCATTTCCCTATAAAGAAGGCTAACATAGGTATACGTCTAGGTGTCGAACCCCACACATATCAATGCATTTCAAACATACACGCAATATGCACGATACGTGTAGATACAACATGGCATCACAACATAACTCTACAACTCAAGTATTCATTAAAGACTCAAAAGAGCCAAAATAGTGTGATATTACAAACAGGGGTCACATGACCCAACACACAAGTCATACAAGCAACAAGCGGAAGCATAACATGTCTGGGTACAGACATCTACTAAAAGCTGATGGAGGAGCCTGAAAATCTACAACGACCCTCCCAAAGGAGCCAGACCTCTGTCTGGGATTCCCAAGCTAATCAGTCAACGTTGAACTTCGCGTAGAAATCATTAGTGAGACTAAGGTCTCCTCTGCAAAAACATAAATAAGAAACTGTGAGTACAAAGGTACTCAGCAAGACTTACGTCAGAACTATCTACATATGCATCATTATCAACAAGGGGGTTGTGGAGTTTATTGCAGCAAGCCAGCTTTGACTCTTGGCTAACCTGTACTATGACTACGAGTATTTTCTTTGAGGTAAGAGAGCACACACGAGTGTGACATCCCAGATTCTGGCCCTTTCTTTTTCTTTTGGATTTATTTGAATTTTGCTTTGGATTTCATATTTTGTGGCTCTGTGGTCTTGAAACCTGGGAAGATATCTCTTCTTCCTCACCCTAGTGTCTTGTCATACTCAAATCCATACCAAGATCATGTCATTTCCATCCTTGGCCAGCCCCAATATTTATTTCTTGGGAATATTCCTTTTTCTATTAAAGGAACAATCCTTTTTGCCCTAGGTTGTGAAGCAACCTATATTTTTGTCTTGCCATAAATTCCCACACTATTCTCATAAATCCTTTGGATCGTATCTTCCACAAATATGACAAAACTTTTCCTTGCCCAGTTCAAAAATAATTCAGGAATATTCATTTTCCTATTCTGTCCTGAATAGCACTTTGTGAAGGAAGTGTTATTTTCCTTTTCTTGATTGCCCTCAAACTTTTTGAGCACTCTATTATATCCAAATCATTGCCACATGAAAAAATTTAGGTCCATTTGCCTAGTCAATCTTCCTCAACAAACTTTGAAACTTTCTGTTCAGATAGAAGCTTTGTGAAGGAAGTACTAGCTAGGGTCATCCAACTGAGTTGAAATTTTACAAGAACCTTAATATGCTCAAATCATCTCTCTAAACCCAATTTCAGCTCCATCCAATAATCCATGTGAGCCCAGCATCAAATCGTTGCTTCTAGTAATATTTTTAGTTTGTGAAGCAACTGTATTTTATATTGTTCCATAATTGCTGAAAATTTACCAGGACCAACTCCAACCGGTATAACCCCCCTCAACCAAATTTGAGCTCATTCCATGTAGCTATTCTCTCTCAATATTTTTCCTAAGTTTATGTCCAGAGAAGTGCACTGTGAAGGAAGTACCATTTCTACTTATCTCCGTGGTATGAAATTTTTACAGTGTCTTCTCATGACTAAATTCCCATCCTATACCAAGTTTCAGCTCAATACAACACTCCATGTGAGTGCATCGTCCAATTTCCCTTTTTGGACCAGATTTGTAGTTGTAAAGCAACTATGATAACACTTGGTTCAAATCTCCTCAAACTTCACAGGACAGTAGTCCTTCCTACCCTAAACCTCTGGGACAACTTTTTTCTCCATTTGCTCACCCCATTTTACCACAGCTTCTAGGCCGAGTTTGCTACAACAAACTTTCTTTGACCCATCCCATCAACCTAAACCTCTTTTTGTTGATCCATCTCTTCAGAGAGAACCCATTTGGAATGGAATACTCTCTAGACACGGTTGGTCACGCTGAGTCACCATGCACGTGTACATGCACGTGGTGACCATGCGGCTTGGCGTGCCAAAATCATGCTCTACTTCGTTTGACCGCGTCATGAGTGTCGTTTAGCTTCGACCCCTCCTCTGCTCGTCGTTCTCGCGCGCCCAAGCATGTCCCAGAGCTTTGTGGCAACTATGCACTCGCTCTGGAGCCCTTTCCCCTCCTCTTTCCTCCCCGGTGCGCCATGGCGGCCTTGTCCTTGGTCTGTCTGTTGTCCCCTCCTCCATGGCCGCTCAGCACGTCGCTCCCGAGCCTTCTCAAGCTCGCCCACGTCGCGTGAGACCTCTGGCGAACCTCTCCCCCTCCCTACGTGTGCCCCTTCGACCTTCGGCGCGCGGCCACCGCATCACCATGGTCGGGCCCATCCGGCGGCCTCGCTCCAGCTATAAATGGCCATCCCTGAGGCCTCTCAAGCTTCTCATCCTTCTCTCCACCCTACTAGGTGCCTCCCCGACCTCCCAATTTCCCTCGAGAGTGTCTCCTTGCCCCTCCTGGCTGCCATGTCCGTCGCGGGCCTTAGCTCGATTTCGAGCTCCGTGACCCCCCCCGTCCCATCTAGCCACCACCAGAGGATCCCCCAGACCTCTACGAAGCACCCCCATTGCCTCGGTCCATCCCTAGGGGGCGAAGTGCTCAAGGCCAAGCATGGCCAACGACCTCTTCCGCGGGAGCCCGCTCCATCGTTGCCCCGGCACTCCTCGGCATCCGTGCCTGGTCCAGGTGGGCGCAACGCCTCCTCCCGAGTCCGATGTTGGTCGGGGCTCCGCCCAATGTGGCCGGAGTCACCCGGGCAGGCACCGGCATGAGCCCCTCCTCTATCCCGTGGGCGCGCGCCCAAGGAAGAAGAAGTCGACCTGTCAGGCGGCCCCCGCCATCCCCTCGACCCCACCCGTCAGTCAGACAGGGGCGTTGACTAAGGGCCCATGCGATTTTAAGTGGAAACGTATTCCACAGGAATACACTTTCCGCTTCCGAAAGCGCAGTTTGTTACTTCTGCGGATCAAAATACGTTTTCCCCTCTGGAAAGCATATTTTCCTAAAGGCACCTTCAGCTTTTCAGCCCAGCCGCCGAAACCTCTAGTTTGCGCACGTTCGTTCGTTAGCAGCAAAAAAGCTCACTTTTCATTTGTTTTTCTACCTAATGGATGAACGCCATAGCTCCGCAACCGTAACTTCGATCCAGGTGATTGAAAAGCCCACGCTCTCTATTCGTCGAGCCCGTTCCGATGGTACCATTTTCATGATGTTGTCACACTCTAAAAATGACCATTTTGCCCTTGCCCTTATTCAGCCCCTTCGAGAGAGAAACTTCTCCGGTGAATCTTTTCGCGAGTTCATCGCACCTCTTTCCAATGGTTCCTTCATCCCGAGGCAAGCCACAACAACCACTTGCATGATGGCAATGAAGTAGCCATGGTTTCTACTTGAATATTTAAACAATCATTTGTTCATTTAATGATTTTGTTAATACTTTGAATATTCTTGTGAATCCATGCTTATGCCATGCTCTCATGCATCATTGATTATTTGCTAGTATTTTTATTCTCATGTTTCATTCTTGCAATTATCTCATATGCTAGTGATATGCTCATACGCATTATTCTCGTTTGCAAATACTTGTCATGTGTATGATCATCGCTATGCCATGCTCATTTACATCTCGTAGAATAATGACGTATTGTTATTGCTTCTAGGATTCATATGATAAATGGTTATGTTGCTCATCCATGTTCATGTTGATATCATGCTCACATGCATTGTTATTTCATCATGTTATTTTATGGCTCAGCTCATTACCCTTCAAGTGAAACCTGACATTAATCAAACTTGAACAAATCTGTTGGTTGAGTCATGGTGCCACCGAATCGAGCTCACCAATGCAACCACACATGCCTGGATGGGAGGCCCTAATGTAGTCTATTGTCATGCGTCTCGCTGGTGCCTCCAACTAGGGAAGGTTATGCGCGTATGCTACCCTGATCAGGTGGGCGGCCATAAGCCTTGTGTGCCCGAGTTGTTTGTGTGTGTGTCCCCGTTTGGTACGAGTTTGTTTTGCTGCGACGGTGGTGGCCACAAAGGTGGTGGATGTCACGAGTTGACATTGGGGCCACCCATGGCATAGCCCAAAGGGGAGTTTGTCGGAGTGACCGGGAGAGTGTCATGCAATAGATTGGTTTTGTCGGACCTGAATGGGAGCAAGAGGTCATGAGTTCCGTGGTGTGGGTACAGTGTACTAACCTCTGCAGAGTGTATAATCTATCGATAGCTGAGTCCTCGGATATGGACACAATTCGTAGTAGGTCACACTGTGGGTCAACAAAAATAATAATAACCTGAATAATGAACAACCCTGGTTCGATGAGGAAAGAAGTTGGTTGATATTTATGTGGTCACGAGATGATCACAATGGTATTCTTACGATGTGATCGTGTAATGATCACGATGGTATTATTAATGATGGGCGTGTAATGATCAAGATGGTATTATTGATGATGGTTGATCATGATGTGCTTGGGTAATGATCACGATGGTAAGTAAGATGGTTATCTATGGTGGTTACGAAGTAACCTTCGAGCAGAGTAAGTTGGTCCACGAGACCTTAAGCATCAACCCTCCCCCTCATGCTAGTACTAGTATCATCATGTTCATATAATGCGTAATATGTTCATGCCATGCTCATCTCATGTTGCTCTAGTAGTATCATGCTCATTATCAACTAACCTGTAAATGTCACGATGTTGTTTGTCTTGATTGTTTTGGTTGATGTGAGCTTGCGAGTACATGATACGTCTCCAACGTATCTATAATTTATGAAGTATTCATGCCATGTTTACAATAATTCTATATGATTTTGGTATGATTTTATTAGAACTAACCCGGACTGACGCTGTTTTCAGCAGAACTACCATGGTGTTGTTTTTTTGTGCAGAAATAAAAGTTCTCGGAATGGGCTGAAAATTTACGGAGAATATTTTTGGAAAATATAAAAAATACAGGAGCAAAAAGATACCGGAGTGGAGTCCCGAGGCAGCCACAAGTCTAGGGGGCGCGCCCCCCTAGGGCGCGCCCCCCTGGCTTGTGGGGCCCGCGGGAGTCCCCTTGACGTGAAACCGACGCCAAAAATTCCTATAAATACCAAAACCCCCAGAAAGAAACCTAGATCAGGAGTTCCGCAGCTGCAAGCCTCTGTAGCCACAAAAAACCAATCGGTAGCCCGTTCCGGCACCCTGCTGGAGGGGGAAACCATCACCGGAGGCCATCTTCATCATCCCGGCGGTCTCCATGACGAGGGGGGAGTAGTTCACCCTCGGGGCTAAGGGTATGTACCAGTAGCTATGTGTTTGATCTCTCTCTCTCGTGTTCTTGAGATGACACGATCTTGATGTACCGCGAGCTTTATTAATATAGATGATGTTGGAAATATGCCCTAGAGGCAATAATAAATTGGTTATTATTATATTTCCTTGTTCATGATAATCGTTTATTATCCATGCTATAATTGTATTGATTGGAAACTCAAATACATGTGTGGGTACATAGACAACACTGTGTCCCTAGTAAGCCTCTAGTTGACTAGCTCGTTGATCAAAAGATGGTGAAGGTTTCCTAGCCATGGACATGAGATGTCATTTGATAACGGGATCACATCATTAGGAGAATGATGTGACGGACAAGACCCAAACTGTAAATGTAGCATATGATCGTGTCAGTTTATTGCTATTGTTTTCTGCATGTCAAGTATCTGTTCCTTTGACCATGAGATCATGCAACTCACTGACACCGGAGGAATACCTTGTGTGTATCAAATGTCGCAACGTAACTAGGTGACTATAAAGATGCTCTACAGGTATCTCCAAGGGTGTCTGTTGAATTGGCATGGATCAAGACTGGGATTTGTTACTCCGTGTGACAGAGAGGTATCTCAGGGCCCACTCGGTAATACAACATCACTATAAGCCTTGCAAGCAATGTGACTAAAGTGTTAGCCACGGGATCTTGTATTACGAAACGAGTAAAGAGACTTGCCGGTAACGAGATTGAACTAGGTATAGAGATACCGACGATCGAATCTCGGGCAAGTAACATACCGATAAACAAAGGGAACATCATACGGGATTAACTGAATCCTTGACATAGAGGTTCAACCGATAAAGATCTTCGTAGAATATGTAGGAGCCAATATGGGCATCCAGGTCCCGCTATTGGTTATTGACCGTAGAGGTGTCTCGGTCATGTCTACATAGTTCTCGAACCCGCAGGGTCTACACACTTAACGTTTGGTGACGATATAAGTATAGTTGAGTTGTTATGTTGGTGACCGAAAGTTTTTCGGAGTCCCGGATGAGATCCCGGACATGACGAGGAGCTCTGGAATAGTCCGGAGGTAAAGATTGATATATGGGATAATAGTGTTTGGTCTCCGGAAGGGTTCCGGAATTCACCGGAAGGAGTTTCGGATGTTTCCCGAAATGTTCGGGTACGAGAACACTTTATTTGGGCCAACGGGTAAAGCCCACGAGGCTTTAAGGAAGGTGCAAAAGGAGTTTTACGGAGGCCAGGGGCCAGACGCCAGGGACCCTGGCGTCTGGAGCCAGACGCCGAGGTCCCTGGCGTCTGGTCCTGGAGTCCGAGCAGGACTCTTGCCTTGCGGGCCAAACCGACTTTGAGGAGGCTCTTTCTCCAAGTTTCGACCCCAGGGCTCAACATATAAATAGAGGGGCAGGGCTAGCACCCGGAACACATCAAGATTTCCCCAAGCCGTGTGCGGCAACCCTAACCCTCTAGTTCCTCCGTCATAATCTCCGTAGCGCTTGGCGAAGCCCTGCAGAGATTGTTCCTCACCACCATCACCACGCCGTCGTGCTGCCGGAACTCATCTACTACTTCACCATCGCTCGCTGGATCGAGGAAGTGAAGGTGTCATCAAGCTGTACGTGTGTTGAACGTGGAGGTGCCGTCCGTTCGGCACTAGTTCGTGATCGGTTCGAGGGACGACTTGCGATTTGGATCGCGGAGACGTTCGACTACATCAACCGCGTTTCTTAACGCTTTCGCTTAGCGATCTACAAGGGTATGTAGATTCACTCTCCCTCTCGTAGATGCTCATCACCATGGATAGATCTTGTGTGTGCGTAGAAATTTTTTTGTTTCCCATGCAACGTTCCCCAACAGTGGCATCCGAGCTAGGTCTATGCGTAGATGAGATCTCGAGTAGAACACAAACGAGTTGTGGGCGTGGGAGTATACATATTGCTTGCTGTTACTAGTTGATACTTGATTCGGCGGTATTGTGAGATGAAGCGGCCCGGACCGACATTACGCGTACGCTTACGCGAGACAGGTTCCTTCAACTGACATGTAACTTCGTTGCATAAAGATGGCTAGCGGGTGTCTGTCTCTCTCACTTTAGTTGAATCAATTTCAATGAAGAGGGTTCTTTCAGAAGATCAAAAAGCAATCACTACACCACGTTGTGGTTTTGCGTAGGTAAGAATGGTTCTTGCAAACCCGTAGCAGCCACGTAAAATTTGCAACAACAATTAGAGGACGTCTAACTTGTTTTTGCAGGGTATGTTGTGATGTGATATGGCCAATTACATGATGAGATATATGTGATGTATGAGATGATCATGTGTTGTATAGAATATCACGACTTGCATGTCGATGAGTACGACAACTGGCAGGAGCCATAGAGTTGTCTTTAATTATTTTCGCCGTTTTGCTTTACTTTATCGCTATGAGTTAGCAATAGTCGTGGAAGCAACAGTCGGCACGACAACCTCATGGCAACACGTTGATGGAGATCAAGATGATGGAGATCATGGTGTCATGCCGGTGACGATGCAGATCATGCCGGTGCTTTGGAGATGGAGATCAAAAGCACGAGTTCATGGCCATATCATGTCACTTATGATTTGCATGTGATGTTAATCCTTTTATGCATCTTATTTTGCTTAGGACGACGGTAGCATTATAAGGTGATCCCTCACTTAAATTTCAAGATAAATTGTGTTCTCCCCGAGTGTGCACCGTTGCGAAAGTTCGTCATTTCGAGACACACCGTGATGATCGGGTGTGATAGACTCTACGTTCACATACAACGGGTGTAAGCCATGTTGCACGTGCGGAACACTCGGGTTAAACTTGACGAGCCTAGCATGTACAGACATGGCCTCGGAACACAAGAGACCTAAAGGTCGAACATGAGTCATATAGTAGATATGATCAACATGAAGATGTTCACCATTGAAACCACCTCAACTCACGTGATGATCGGACTTGAGTTGGTGGATTTGGATCATGTTACGCTCGAATGACCGGAGGGATGTCAATTTGAGTGGGAGTTTTTTAAGTAATATGATTAACTAAACTCATTATCTAGAACAATAGTCTAAGTTGTCTTTGCTATATTTATGTTGTAGATCATGGCTCGCGCAGTAGCACCCCTGAATTTTAATGCGTTCCTAGAGAAAGCTAAGTTGAAAGATGATGGAAGTAACTTTGTGGACTAGGCCCGTAATCTAAGGATTATCCTTACAGCTTCCCAGAAGGCTTATGTCCTTGATGCACCGCTTGGTGATCCACCCGCTCCAGTTGAGTCTCTAGACGTTGTGAACGCCTGGCAGGCTCGTTTTGAAGATTACTCAATAGTTCAATGTGCAATATTGTATGGCTTAGAACCGGGACTTCAAAGACGTTTTGAACGTCATGGAGCATATGAGATGTTCCAGGAGTTGAAGTTTATCTTTCAGAAGAATGCCCGGATCGAGAGATATGAGATCTCCGATAAGTTCTATGCTTGCAAGATGGAGGAGAACGAGTCTATCAGTGATCACGTACTCAGAATGTCTGGGTACTCCACCCGTCTGGCTGAATTGGGGATGCCCCTTCCGCCAGAGGCTATCACTGACAGAGTTCTTCAATCATTGCCACCTAGCTACAAGAGCTTCGTGTTGAACTATAACATGCACGGGATGAACAAGTCAGTCGCCGAGCTGTTTGCGATGTTGAAAGTCGCTGAGTCCGAAATTCAGAAGGAGCATCAAGTGTTGATGGTCAATAAAACCACTAGTTTCAAGAAAAATGGCAAGGGTAAGAAGGGTAACTCCAAGAAGAGTGGCAAAGCAGTTGCTCCTCCCGTGAAGAAACCCAAGGCTGGACCCAAACCAGAAACTGAGTGTTTTCATTGCAAGGGAACTGGACACTGGAAGCGGAACTACCCCAAGTATTTGGCTGACAAGAAGGCGGCCAACAACAAACAAGGTATATATGATATACATGTTATTGATGTGTACCTTACCAACTCTCGTTGTAGTGCCTGGGTATTTGATACCGGTGCGGTTGCTCATATTTGCAACTCAAAACAGGAACTGCGGAATAGACGGAGGCTGGCAAAGGACGAAGTGACGATGCGCGTGGGAAATGGTTCCAAGGTAGATGTGATCGCCGTCGGCACGCTCGCTCTTCGATTACCATCGGGATTAGTGATGAACCTGAATAATTGTTATTTAGTGCCTGCGTTAAGCATGAACATTATATCTGGATCTTGTTTATTGCGAGACGGTTACTCATTTAAATCAGAGAATAATGGTTGTTCTATTTATATGAGTAATATCTTTTATGGTCATGCACCCAATGTAAGGGGTTTATTCTTATTGAATCTCGATAGTAATGATACACATGTTCATAACATTGATGCCAAAAGATGTAGGATTGATAATGATAATACCACTTTCTTGTGGCACTGCCGTTTAGGTCATATTGGCGTAAAACGCATGAGGAAGCTCCATGCTGATGGACTTTTGGAGTCACTTGATTTTGAATCACTTGACACATGTGAGCCATGCCTCATGGGCAAGATGACTAAAACGCCGTTCTCTGGAACAATGGAACGGGCAAGTGACTTATTGGAAATCATACATACTGATGTGTGCGGTCCGATGAGCATTGAGGCGCGCGGTGGTTATCGTTACTTTCTCACCTTCACTGATGACTTAAGTAGATATGGGTATATTTACTTAATGAAACACAAGTCTGAAACGTTTGAAAAGTTCAAACAATTTCAGAGTGAAGTTGAGAATCATCGTAGCAAGAAGATTAAATTCCTACGATCTGATCGAGGAGGAGAATATCTGAGTTATGAGTTTGGCAGTCACTTAAGACAATGTGGAATTGTTTCACAACTAACACCGCCTGGAACACCACAGCGTAATGGTGTGTCCGAACGTCGTAATCGAACCTTATTGGATATGGTGCGATCTATGATGTCTCTTGCCGATTTGCCACTATCGTTTTGGGGTTATGCATTAGAGACAGCTGCATTCACTTTAAATAGGGCACCTTCGAAATCCGTTGAGACGACGCCATATGAACTTTGGTTTGGCAAGAAGCCAAAGCTGTCGTTTCTTAAAGTTTGGGGATGTGATGCTTATGTCAAAAAGCTTCAGTCTGAAAATCTGGAACCCAAAGCGGAGAAATGCGTCTTCATAGGATACCCAAAAGAGACAGTTGGGTATACCTTCTACCTCAGATCCAAAGGCAAAGTGTTTGTCGCTAAAAACGGAACGTTTCTTGAGAAAGAGTTTCTCTCGAAAGAATTGAGTGGGAGGAAGATAGAACTTGATGAGGTTGTTGAACCTTTACTTCAACCTGAGAGTAGCGCAGCATAGAAAGATGTTTCTGTAGAGCCTACATCAGCTGAAGAGGAAGTTAATGATGATGATCATGAAGCTTTAGATCAAGTTGCTATCGAACCTCGTAGGTCGACAAGCACGCGTACTGCTCCTGAGTGGTACGGCAACCCTGTCTTAGAAGTCATGTTGTTGGACAACGATGAACCTACAAGCTATGGAGAAGCGATGATGGGCCCGGATTCCGAGAAGTGGTTAGAGGCCATGAAATCCGAGATGGGATCCATGTATGAAAACAAAGTGTGGACTTTGGAAGTATTACCTGAAGGGCGTAAGGCCATTCAGAACAAATGGATCTTTAAGAGGAAGACGGACGCGGACGGTAATGTCACCGTCTATAAAGCTCGACTTGTGGCAAAGGGTTTTTCACAAGTTCAAGGAGTTGACTACGATGAGACCTTCTCACCCGTAGCGATGCTTAAGTCCGTCAGAATCATGTTAGCAATAGCTGCCTTTTTCGATTATGAAATTTGGCAGATGGATGTCAAAACAGCGTTCCTTAACGGTTTCCTTAAGGAAGAGTTGTATATGATGCAACCAGAAGGTTTTGTCGATCCAGAGAAAGCTGACAAAGTTTGCAAACTCCAGCGATCCATTTATGAACTGGTGCAAGTATCTCGGAGTTGGAATCTTCGCTTTGATGAGGTGATCAAGCGTTCGAGTTTATACAAGTTTACCGAGAAGCTTGTATTTACAAGAAAGTGAGTGGGAGCTCTATAGCGTTTCTAATATTATATGTGGATGACATATTACTGATTGGAAACAATATAGAAATGTTGGAAAGCGTGAAGGAATATTTGAACAAGAGTTTTTCAATGAAGGACCTAGGAGAAGCTGCTTTCATATTAGGCATCAAGATCTATAGAGATAGATCACGACGCTTGATAGGACTTTCACAAAGCACATACCTTGACAAAGTTTTGAAGTTCAAAATGGATCAGTCCAAGAAGGGGTTCTTGCCTGTATTGCAAGGTGTGAAGTTGAGTAAGACTCAATGCCCAGTGACTGCAGAAGATAGAGAAAAGATGAGTGTCATCCCCTATGCTTCAGCCATAGGCTCTATCATGTATGCAATGCTGTGCACAAGACCCGATGTCAGCCTTGCCATAAGTATGGTCGGAAGGTTTCAAAGTGATCCAGGAATGGAACACTGGACGGCGGTCAAGAATATCCTGAAGTACCTGAAAAGGACTAAGGACATGTTTCTCGTTTATGGAGGTGATCAAGAGCTCGTCGTAAAGGGTTACGTCGTTGCAAGCTTTGACACTGATCCGGATGACTCTAAGTCACAAACCGGATACGTATTTATTCTTAATGGGGGTGCGGTTAGCTGGTGCAGTTCCAAGCAGAGCGTGGTAGCTGATTCTACATGCGAAGCGGAGTACATCGCTGCCTCGGAGGCGGCGAAGGAAGGTGTCTGGATGAAGGAGTTCATGACAGATCTTGGAGTAGTGCCTAGTGCGCTTAACCCAATGACTCTGTTTTGTGATAACACTGGTGCCATTGCTCTAGCCAAGGAACCAAGATTTCACAAGAGGACCAGACACATAAAGCGACGCTTCAATTGCATCCGCGATTACATCAAGGAGGACGACATAAATATTTGCAAAGTACACACGGATCTGAATGTTGCAGATCCGATGACTAAACCTCTTCCAAGGGCTAAACATGAACAACACCAGAACTGTATGGGTGTTCGATTCATTACAATGTAAATCACATAGTGATGTGAACTAGATTATTGACTCTAGTGCAAGTGGGAGACTATTGGAAATATGCCCTAGAGGCAATAATAAATTGGTTATTATTATATTTCCTTGTTCATGATAATCGTTTATTATCCATGCTATAATTGTATTGATTGGAAACTCAAATACATGTGTGGGTACATAGACAACACTGTGTCCCTAGTAAGCCTCTAATTGACTAGCTCGTTGATCAAAAGATGGTGAAGGTTTCCTAGCCATGGACATGAGATGTCATTTGATAACGGGATCACATCATTAGGAGAATGATGTGATGGACAAGACCCAAACTGTAAACGTAGCATATGATCGTGTCAGTTTATTGCTATTGTTTTCTGCATGTCAAGTATCTGTTCCTTTGACCATGAGATCATGCAACTCACTGACACCGGAGGAATACCTTGTGTGTATCAAACGTCGCAACGTAACTGGGTGACTATAAAGATGCTCTACAGGTATCTCCGAGGGTGTCTGTTGAATTGGCATGGATCAAGACTGGGATTTGTTACTCCGTGTGACAGAGAGGTATCTCAGGGCCCACTCGGTAATACAACATCACTATAAGCCTTGCAAGCAATGTGACTAAAGTGTTAGCCACGGGATCTTGTATTACGGAACGAGTAAAGAGACTTGCCGGTAATGAGATTGAACTAGGTATAGAGATACCGACGATCGAATCTTGGGCAAGTAACATACCGATAAACAAAGGGAACATCATACGGGATTAACTGAATCCTTGACATAGAGGTTCAACCGATAAAGATCTTCGTAGAATATGTAGGAGCCAATATGGGCATCCAGGTCCCGCTATTGGTTATTGACCGTAGAGGTGTCTCGGTCATGTCTACATAGTTCTCGAACCCGCAGGGTCTACACACTTAACGTTTGGTGACGATATAAGTATAGTTGAGTTGTTATGTTGGTGACCGAAAGTTGTTCGGAGTCCCGGATGAGATCTCGGACATGACGAGGAGCTCTGGAATAGTCCGGAGGTAAAGATTGATATATGGGATAATAGTGTTTGGTCTCCGGAAGGGTTCCGGAATTCACCGGAAGGAGTTTCGGATGTTTCCCGAAATGTTCGGGTACGAGAACACTTTATTTGGGCCAAGGGGTAAAGCCCACGAGGCTTTAAGGAAGGTGCAAAAGGAGTTTTGCGGAGGCCAGGGGCCAGACGCCAGGGACCCTGGCGTCTGGGGCCAGACGCCGAGGTCCCTGGCATCTGGTCCTGGAGTCCGAGCAGGACTCTTGCCTTGTGGGCCAAACCGACTTTGAGGAGGCTCTTTCTCCAAGTTTCGACCCCAGGGCTCAACATATAAATAGAGGGGCAGGGCTAGCACCCGGAACACATCAAGATTTCCCCAAGCCGTGTGCGGCAACCCTAACCCTCTAGTTCCTCCGTCATAATCTCCGTAGCGCTTGGCGAAGCCCTGCAGAGATTGTTCCTCACCACCATCACCACGCCGTCGTGCTGCCGGAACTCATCTACTACTTCACCATCGCTCGCTGGATCGAGGAGGTGAAGGCGTCATCAAGCTGTACGTGTGTTGAACGCGGAGGTGCCGTCCGTTCGGCACTAGTTCGTGATCGGTTCGAGGGACGACTTGCGATTTGGATCGCGGAGACGTTCGACTACATCAACCGCGTTTCTTAACGCTTCCGCTTAGCGATCTACAAGGGTATGTAGATTCACTCTCCCTCTCGTAGATGCTCATCACCATGGATAGATCTTGTGTGTGCGTAGGAAAATTTTTGTTTCCCATGCAACGTTCCCCAACAGATGAATCATATGGAGTTTTCCCCTCTCTATCTTCTTGTGATGAATTGAGTTTTCCCTTTGAAGTTTTCTTATCGGTTGGAGTCTTTAAAGGATTTGAGAACACTTGATGTATGTCTTGCGATGGGATATCCGTGGTGACAATGGGATGTTCTATTGATCCACTTGATGTATGTTTTGGTGATCAACTTGCGGGTTCCGTGACCTTGGGAATCTATGCATAGGGGTTGGCACATGTTTTCGTCTTGACTCTCCGGTAGAAACTTTGGGGCACTCTTTGAAGTTCTTTGTGTTGGATTGAACATGATGAATCTGAAATTGTGTGATGCATATCGTATAATCAAGCCCATGGGTACTCGTGGTGACATTGGAGTATCTAGGTGACATTAGGGTTTTGGTTGATGTGTATCTTAAGGTGTTATTTTAGTACGAACTCTAGGGCTGTTCGTGACACTTATAGGGATAGCTCATAAGATTGATCAGAAAAGATAAATTTGAGGTGGTTTCATACCCTACAATAATTTCTTCGTTTGTTCTCCGTTATTTGTGACTTTGGAGTGAACTCTTTGTCGCACGTGAGGGATTTACATATGATTCAACTATGTCAGTATTGTTGAGAAAACTTGCACTAGTGAAAGTATGAACCCTAGGCCTTGTTTCTAAGCATTGCAATACCATTTGTGCTAACTTTTATCATTAGTTACCTTGCTGTTTTTATATTTTCAGATTACAAAGACCTATATCTACCATCCATATTACTCTTGTATCACCATCTCTTCGCCGAACTAGTGCACCTATACAATTTACCATTGTATTGGGTGTGTCGGGGACACAAGAGACTCTTTGTCATTTGGTTGCAGGGTTGTTTGAGAGAGACCATCTTCATCCTATGCCTCCCACGGATTGATAAACCTTAGGTCATCCACTTGAGGGAAATTTGCTACTGTCCTACAAAATTCTGCGCTTGGAGGCCCAACACGAGTCTACAAGAAGAAGGTTGCGTAGTAGACATCAAGCTCTTTTCTGGCGCCGTTGCCGGGGAGGTGAGTGCTTGAAGGTATATCTTTAGATCTTGCAATTGAATCTTTTAGTTTCCTGTTTTATCACTAGTTTGATCTATAAAAGAAAACTACAAAAAAATATGGAATTGAGGTTGCCTCATATGCTTCATCTTTTTAATGTCTTTCGTGAAAATGATGGAAAGGAAATTTGTGCCAAAGTGTTAGAAGAAGAAGTCAATAAAATGTTTGGCACTAAATCTTTGTATGATGAGCATGATTGCAATGTTGTTAGTATGAATTCCTTGAATATTCATGATGCTAATGATATGCAAAGCTACAAGCTTGGGGATGCTATGTTTGATGAAGATGATATGTTTAGTCCCCCATGTTTTGATGAGAAAATTTATTATGATGAAAGCATGCCTCCTATTTATGATGATTATTGTGATGACATGTATGCTATAAAGAATAATGATAACCATGAAACTTGTCATCATGATTTTAATTTTCAATTGGATTACGCTTCACATGATAGTTATTTTGTTGAGTTTGCTCCCACTACTATTGATGAGAATAAATTTGCTTATGTTGTGAGTAGTAAAATTTCTATGCTTATGAATCATGAAAAGAATGCTTTATGTGATAGTTATATTGTTGAATTCATTCATGATGCTACTGAAAATTATTATGAGGGAGGAGTATATGCTTGTAGGAATTGCAATAATATCAAGTTTCCTCTCTATGTATTGAAAATCTTGAAGTTTTGCTTGTTTTACCTTCCTATGCTAGTTGATTCTTGTTCCCATATGTTTTTTGCTCACAAAATCCCTATGCATAGGAAGTGGGTTAGGCTTAAATGTGCTAGTCATATGCTTCATGATGCTCTCTTGCATGTTTCAATTCTTATCTTTTATGTGAGCATCATTGAAATCATCATGCCTAGCTAAAAGGCATTAAAGAAAAGTGCTTGTTGGGAGACAACCCAATATTTATACCTACTGTTTTTGTGTGTTCACATGATTAAGCTACTGTAGTAATCATGTTTTATAGCTTTTTTTTCAATAAAGTGCCAAGTAAAGCCTTTGGGATGACTCACAAGATGAGTAGAACTGATGCTGAACCAAAACGGAAACTTTTGACTCCAGTACAGGAATTTTCATTTTTTACCGGAGCGTGATAATGATCTGAAATTTTTACACAGTCTTCATATATAAATTATTCAGGTTGTCCTAATATTTAAGAATTTTTAGAGACAGGTAAGTATGGTTATACTACATATCTTCACAGACTGTTCTATTTTTGACAGATTCTGTTTTGCATGCATAGTTTGCTTGTTTTAGTGTTCTCATAGCTTATATTTAGTGGTATAAATTATGGGAATGATAGAATACAGTAGGTATCATGTGGGAACAATTATGAATCTTGTCTTGACAGTACCTAAGTGAATGATTTATCTTTATTACACTAACCCTTCTCACGAAGTTCCGTTAAGTTTTGTGTGATTGAAGTTTTCAAGTTTTGGGTGAGACACCGATATGAGGAGAATAAGGAGTGACAAGAACCTAAGATTGGGGATGCCCAAGGCACCCCAAGGTAATATCCAAGGAATACTCAAGCGCCTAAGCTTGGGGATGCCCCGGAAGGCATCCCCTCTTTCGTCTTCAACACTATCGGTATATCTTACTTGGAAATATATTTTTATTCGTTACATAATATGAGTTTTTCTTGGAGCATCATTTTATTTTGTTGTTCTCTGTTAGGTGTTATTTATAATGTTGTTTTTCAATAAAAGGTTCCAAGAATTTCCCTTTAGGATGCTTGAATTGCATGTTTGATATGTGCTGTGTAAAAACAGAAACTTTTGCTGTAGTGTTTGAATTTTCATATTTTACTGGAACGTGGAAAGTTCCTGAAATTTTTACACAATGTTGTCATATAAATTATTTAGCATTTACTAAATTTTCATAATTTTTTGAGTTACAGAAGTACACTGTTTTCATAAATTTCTACAGACTGTTCTGTTTGGACAGATTGCTGTCATAGTTTCGTTATCTACTTATCCTATAGTTTCCATAGCCTATATTGGTAGATATAAATTGTGGAAATGATAGTATACAGTACCTAATGTTTGAAAATTATTATACAACTTGTCTTGGCAGTACATAAAGAGTTGATTTATTATTATGTGTACTAACCTATCTCACGAGTTCTTTTCAAGTTTTGTGTGGATGATGTTTTTGAGAATAGGTGAAACCATGATATGAGAGGATTGAACGAGATACAAAAGCTCAAGCTTGGGTATGCCCAAGGCACCCCAAGTAAATATTTCAAGAAGTCTCAAGCATCTAAGCTTGGGGATGCTACGCAACCCACCTCTCTTCATCAACAATTATCGGTTAGCCTATGTTGAGCCTAATTTTTTATTCGTTCACATGATGCGTGCTATTCTTGGAGTGCTATTTTTATTTTGTTTGCTGTTTAATGAAATGCTTAATATATGAAATTCTTAGATGAGAGAGTCATCACATAGTTATTTAATTGTTGGCTACTCATTGATCTTCACTTATATCTTTTTGGAGTAGTTTGTCATTCACTCTCGTGCTTCACTTTTATCCTATGAGTAAATGGTTGAATAAATTGAATATCATAAATCTGAAATTAAATATGCTTTGTATACTTATCCCATGGGGAGTAATGGCTTCACACATAATAAGTATAGGTGGTAAAATTTATTGAAAGTTAGAAAACACCGCATTGGTCACTTGAACAATGCATGAAAGAATATTGAAGGAAGAGAGATTCCACATATAAATATACTATCTTGGACATCTTCTATGATTGTGAGCTCATTAATTATTTTCAAACTCGAGCAAAGTAGTTACAATTGGACAAGGAAGACAACTTAATGAGTTATGTTTGGGTATATTTGTATAGAAGTTATATTGTTATGGATCCTCCAACATGTGGTGCTTGCTTCCACCTCATACTAGCCAAAACTTCCGCACCAAGTAGAAATACTACTTGTGCATCCAAACACCCTTAAACCAGTTTTGCCATGAGAGTCCACTATACCTACCTATGGATTGAGTAAGATCCTTCAAGTAAGTTGTCATCGGTGCAAAAAGCAATAAAAATTGCTCCTAAATATGTATGATCTTTTATTGTGAAGGAAAATATGCGTTGTACGAACTTGTGATGGTAAAGAAATAAAAGCGACGGACTGCATAATAAAGGTTGCTATCACAAAGGGCAATACAACGCAACGTTCCTTTGCATTAAGGGTTTGCACATCCAAAAACAAAAAGCGCATGACAACCTCTGCTTCCCTCTGCGAAGGGCCTATCTTTTACTTTCTAGTACTTACCTTTATGCAAGAGTCATGGTGATCTTCACCACTTCCTATATTTCGCCTTTTTCTCTTGGCAAGCGTCATGTGTTGGGGAATGATCTAGACATATATATCCACACAAATATATTTGATCATGAATTATTATTGTTGACAATTATCTATTTGATAAATAAGTTGGGAGGCGAAACATTAAGCCCCTATCTTCCTCTGTGTTCGATGGATGCTATTTGTTCTAAAAATATGCTTTGATTGTCAATAATCATGGAAGACTATATGATAGTTGAGTATGTGGAATTTGCTAAATCAAAGCTCTTACATAGACCCTTCCTGAAAATAAGATGAATTGCAATTATTCGATGACTAGGAATATGGTTTGTTAGTTTTCAAGAAACTTTCTGGTCTATACTTTAACATGTGAATAGCTTGTTACTTGATCATGAGAAGTTTTATGAGATGAGCTAATGTTTATGGTTTATATTGCTGCTAGAAAAAGTGATTGGAATTATCATTGATCAAAATTGTGCACTTGCTAGCATTCACACTTCATAAATTATTTCTTTTATCATTTACCTACTCGAGGACGAGCAGGAATTAAGCTTGGGGATGCTGATACGTCTCCAACGTATCTATAATTTATGAAGTATTCATGCCATGTTTACAATAATTCTATATGATTTTGGTATGATTTTATTAGAACTAACCCGGACTGACGCTGTTTTCAGCAGAACTACCATGGTGTCGTTTTTTGTGCAGAAATAAAAGTTCTCGGAATGGGCTGAAAATTTACGGAGAATATTTTTGGAAAATATAAAAAATACTGGAGCAAAAAGATACCGGAGAGGAGTCCCGAGGCAGCCACAAGCCTAGGGGGCTCCCCCCCTAGGGCGCGCCCCCCTGGCTTGTGGGCCCCTCGGGAGTCCCCTTGACGTGAAACCGACGCCAAAAATTCCTATAAATAACAAAACCCCCAGAAAGAAACCTAGATCGGGAGTTCCGCCGCCGCAAGCCTCTGTAGCCACGAAAAACCAATCGGGAGCCCGTTCCGGCACCCTGCCAGAGGGGGAAACCATCACCGGAGGCCATCTTCATCATCCCGGCGGTCTCCATGATGAGGAGGGAGTAGTTCACCCTCGGGGCTGAGGGTATGTACCAGTAGCTATGTGTTTGATCTCTCTCTCTCTCTCTCGTGTTCTTGAGATGACACGATCTTGATGTACCGCGAGCTTTATTAATATAGATGAATCATATGGAGTTTTCCCCTCTCTAACTTCTTGTGATGAATTGAGTTTTCCCTTTGAAGTTTTCTTATCGGATTGAGTCTTTAAAGGATTTGAGAACACTTGATGTATGTCTTGCGATGGGATATCCGTGGTGACAATGGGATGTTCTATTGATCCACTTGATGTATGTTTTGGTGATCAACTTGCGGGTTCCGTGACCTTGGGAATCTATGCATAGGGGTTGGCACATGTTTTCGTCTTGACTCTCCCGTAGAAACTTTGGGGCACTCTTTGAAGTTCTTTGTGTTGGATTGAACATGATGAATCTGAAATTGTGTGATGCATATCGTATAATCAAGCCCATGGGTACTCGTGGTGACATTGGAGTATCTAGGTGACATTAGGGTTTTGGTTGATGTGTATCTTAAGGTGTTATTTTAGTACAAACTCTAGGGCTGTTCGTGACACTTATAGGGATAGCTCATAAGATTGATCGGAAAAGATAACTTTGAGGTGGTTTCGTACCCTACAATAATTTCTTCGTTTGTTCTCCGCTATTTGTGACTTTGGAGTGAACTCTTTGTCGCACGTGAGGGATTTACATATGATTCAACTATGTCAGTATTGTTGAGAGAACTTGCACTAGTGAAAGTATGAACCCTAGGCCTTGTTTCTAAGCATTGCAATACTGTTTGTGCTCACTTTTATCATTAGTTACCTTGCTGTTTTTATATTTTCAGATTACAAAAACCTATATCTACCATCCATATTACACTTGTATCACCATCTCTTCGCCGAACTAGTGCACCTATACAATTTACCATTGTATTGGGTGTGTTGGGGACACAAGAGACTCTTTGTTATTTGGTTGCAGGGTTGTTTGAGAGAGACCATCTTCATCCTACGCCTCCCACGGATTGATAAACCTTAGGTCATCCACTTGAGGGAAATTTGCTACTGTCCTACAAAACTCTGCGCTTGGAGGCCCAACACGAGTCTACAAGAAGAAGGTTGCGTAGTTGACATCAGTACATTCAAAGTTCTCACATGTCGGGTCATGCCAGATTGCAGGTGATTTCGTGATTGATTGCTCGTTGAGGATCCCGAGTTTGCGCTCTAGGTCATGTCCCAGCCAGAGTCCCTGCAGAGTAGAGTCCATCACCGTTGTCGTTGTTCCGCTGCTAGAAGTTATTCCACTGATACGAGTTGTCCCTCTGCTAGCATAGAGTTACCTTAGCAGGCGTAGTGTCGCCATGCTGACGTGATCCTTTGTAATACCCGAACCCTTGTACCTCGATCATTTGTAATAAAGAGATGATTTGTTCTATGCCAAGCAGTGTTGTATTCCAGAAGATTTGATCTTTGGGCTGGAATATGGGGTTTTCCGGTTCCTTTGAGCCGGGGTGCCACAACGAGTACACATATTCACCACATCAACACACCACTATGGATTCTCTCCCGTCTTCCTACAAGAAGGCCATCAATAGCACTCACACTTGTCTTGTGCATTTTAGAGTATTCATTTCAAGTCATCTATGAACAATGCAAGTCTTCAAGTAGTCCATATCAGAGGACGCGGGTATTCGAACAGATCATTTACCCTGCAGGGGTATACTTCTTCACACACGCTCCCACCACTTACCACCATATACACGTCATGTACTCGGCAACCTTCAAGCGAAAGCCTGGTGAGGGTTTCAGCCACAACCGTTAACCACGCAAGTCTCTAGTCCAGGTTTATCGCCTATTTGAGAACTGAATCCGTCACGGAAGTCCAGCCAAAGTTTCCATCACGGCCTCAAACGATGTATCCAGGGTTCCCAAGCCCACCTCGACGGATGGAACGATGCTTGGTACACCGGGCCATAGGTGCATCTACCGCATCATAGCCTACCCCTCCGGTCAGTGCTAAGCACGTCCGCCAGCACATCCTACAAACACAAGAAACTAGTTGCAACTCCTGGACAAAGATCGAGGCGATTAATAAGCCGAGAGGGTCAATTTGTTGGAACACGCGGTACGCTATGCTAGCGCCAAATAAAATTTTCTACCGCGCACCCAAGAACATGTTGCTGGAAATAGATCACGGGATCGGGTTTACCACTAGACGCGCAGTCACCGCAGCGAAAGTATAGTTGGTGATGCGTGTAGTGGATCAGCCAATTCGTCTCCTCCTCGTGTAGCCGATCTCCCACGAACAGCGATCTCCCACGAACAGCTCCTTGCGGATCCCTCGAACAGTTCCTCACGGACCCCTCGAACGGTTCGTCCAAGCACCGCAGATGCGATGCCTCCAAGGTATCCACACGTACGGGGGCAGCGTCAGGCGGCAGACTGCTAGGTCCGATCGCACGACATGGTGGCGTGGGAAGTGGCGGTGGCTGTCGACGGGAGGAAAAAGATCAACCCTGGAAGGTGCGCCCACTCCCCTTTATATAGACCTCCGAAGTGGGCTCAACACTTGAGGCCCACGACGAGTCTAGTCCCATTTTCCATTCGGATTCAATCCGAATGGGCTGCAATCCCTTAAGTGTGCGACCCTATATAGGTTCACGTACACATGGACACGACCCGAGTCGATAGTCGGTAGCGGCTCCTAGCAGAACGTGCCAACTCCCATGTGTGCGCAAAGTCGTTAGACGAACCTCGACAATGTGTCATATACAACATTCCTTTTGCCTCATGATATAGGTTGTAGAGCTCAAGGCGAGTACTTGTCACCCTTGTGGTAGCTCAACATCTCTTCTCGAAACCGTGATGCAGATTCCCGAACTGGGTTAACACTTAACCCATGTCGCATGGCCATGCTTTCTGAATCTGATCACACGAGAGGCCCCAGAGAATATCTCTCCTCACGGAGGGGAAAATCCCATCTTGGTTAACCATGTCTCGCGGCATGTCTCACGAAACACCCGAAAGCTACCTTTATAACTACCCAGTTACGGAGTAGCGTTTGATAGACCCTAAGTAAGTCGATCCTCATCCCGAGAACATGCGATGACCTCAGGTCTAGGACATGGCATATACATTGTGCTTGAGACTAACAGATGACATTATCTCGCTGTGTCTCAAAGTGGGTCTGTCCGACTTGGTGATCTCAATCCCCGAGTCCATACTATCAGTTTAGCATCTCTATGCACATGACTTGTGAAACGTAGTCATCAACTGAATTGTACACTAGTAAAGGATATGTGTCCGCATAACCTTAACAACTAGGGACTATTAGAACAATCATCATACTATATATAGTCTCACAAATAAGTCACATACTTATTGATACATATCACTGATGATGTTCAGGGACAATACAAAATACTCATGAATACATAGGAAACGAAATCATCACATGATTGCCTCTAGGGCATATCTCCAACACAATTAAGTATCTCAATGTGTGGTAGTATCTCGTCTTGGATAACATACACATCGTCTTGGATAACATACACATAACTCGGTTCTTAAGGATGGTCTCAATGAGACAACCCTCCATGTACTCCTACAGGCCTCTCATCGCTACCTTTACCAAATCAGATTCACACACTTAGCTCTCACATAGCAGGACATGAACACATTCATTATAATTCATCGCCCGGATGAATCAGACCCGACACGACTCTAAGCATAGTGAGAATAGCATGCAAGCATGGATGAGTAGTCACAATAAGGCTCAAGCAATGCCTACTCATGCTAAGAGGTTTCAACAATTTACTGTGGCAAAAACAGGTCATGCAGAGGAATGGGTTCAACTACCGAGAACAGGTAATAGTTGAATCGTTGTTGTCCTAATGCAGTAAAAGAGAGCAAGAGCAAGAGAGTGGGATTGTATCAAAATGCTCAAAGGGTGGTTGCTTGCCTGGCACTTCTGAAGATAGTACTTCTCTTCATCGGTGACATTTATCTCAATGTCAGAACAACGTCTACCGAGAGGAAACAAACACCGGAACAAAGAAGGACCACAATCAATGCAATGCACAATCAAGTGAATCACATGTTAAGGTACTGGAATGACCTAATACAATAGCTAGTCATATCAATTGAAGTGGAATTCAAACCTAGTTCCAATTCCAACTCCAAATGTTATTTCATAAATTTCCCTAATCATGAAATGTCCTAGTTGGTGATGTTAACTTGCTCAAATATGCATGAACATGGCATAAACATATTCTTCATATTTTTGTGATCATTTTTCATATGTAAATTATTTCCATCTGACTTATAGATTATCTTCTATGAATTTTAGAAGTTTAGGATATTTTCTTAAAATAATAAATCATTTCTAATGTATTTTAATTCCAAAAAACATTTATTGTGTCAGCATTACGTCAGCATGAGGTCAGCTGGTCAACCGGGGCGGTCCAGGTCAAACCTGACTAGTGGGTCCCACTGGTCAGTGACATGTTAACTTAACATAGGTCAATTAACTTAATTAAGTAATTAACCTAATTAACTCATGGGCTGGCCCCACCTGTCATTAACCCAGGGGAGGTCTAATCCCGGTCAGCGGGGTCAAAATCACCGGTGTTTAGCCGCCGATGAGGCCCGAGACGGTGAAGGAGCTCGAAAACGCAACACAAGCCACGGATTGAAGCACCGATAGCAGCGTTGGGCTAAGGGTACTCGTGCGTGTCGGATGGTGGCGGTGGTTGGCCGTGGGGTGGCCTGCAGCGGCGTCGGCGACGACCACAACGGCGGCCGGAGCTCGGGCGCGCTCGAATTTGGCACTATGGCGTGCAAACGAGCAATCAGAACATCTAGCGGGGCACTACATGATATCGCAAGTATTGTGGACAAGTCAGGGTGACCAAATGGTCATCAGAGCATCACCGTCAATGAGCTCGGGCAGCGGTGGGTTTTGGCCTCGACGGAACTACGGCCCGGAGCTCGCAAACGCGAGGGGAAATAGAGGGGTTTTGAGCGGAGACTCACAGTGAGTCTGTCAGAGGCGACGGCAAGGCCGGGGACGACCGGTAGGCAGCGAATCGACGGCGGCACTTCTCGGCGGCCGACGAGGAAGAAAAAGACGATGGCGAGGCTGTAGCATGTCCTGGCTTGCATGAGTCAACGGGAAGCTTCGAGGAGACGAGGCGGATCCGTTGGACACGTCGGTTAATCGAGGGGAGCGGGGTGGCTACGCGAGCGACGATCGGCAACGACGAGCTCTGCTCGGCTGAGCTCGAGATCGAGCGAGGAGAGGGAAAGAGCGAGTGAGAGTGAGAGGGTTGGGGTATGAGAGCGTGTGTGGCGTCTTCAGGGCGTCGGGGAAGCTAGCAAGGAGGCAGGAGGTGGCCTCGCGCGTGCGTGTGTGATACGTCCATTTTGCATCATGATTTCCTACTATTATTTATTATGTTTTGTTGAATAATAATGCTTTGGGGAGTGATTCTAATGCCTTTTCTCTCATAATATGCAAGGTTCACACAAAGAGGGAGAATATCGGCAGCTGGAATCTGGACTTGAAAAAGCACATCAGAGATACCTATTCTGCACATCTCCAATGGAGCTGAAACTTTACGGAGAATATTTTTGGAATTAATAAAAAATACTGGAGCAAAGATCTACCGAAGGGGGCCACCCTGGTGGGCACAAGACACCAGGGCGCGCCAGGCCCCCCAGGCGCGCCCTGGTGGGTTGTGCCCTCCTCGGCCCACGTCCGGAGCCCATCTTCTGGTATATAAGGTCTTTTTACCTGGAAAAAAATAGGAGAGGACTTTCGGGACGGAACTCCGACGTCTCAAGGCGGAACTTGGGCACGAGAACTTTTGCCCTCTGGCGGGGCGATTCCACCGGGGGAACTTCCCTCCCGGAGGGGGAAATCGAAGCCATCGTCATCACCAACACCCCTATCATCTTTGGGAGGCCAATCTTCATCAACATCTTGAACAGCACCATCTCCTCTAAAACCCTAGTTCATCTCTTGTGTTCAATCTTTGTACCGGAACCTCAGATTGGTACCTGTGGGTGACTAGTAGTGTTGATTACATCTTGTAGTTGATTACTATATTGTTTATTTGGTGGAAGATTATATGTTCAGATCCATTATGTTGTTCAATACCCCTCTGATCTTGAGCATGAGTATTATTTGTGAGTAGTTACCTTTGTTCTTGTGGTCACGGGAGAAGTCATGTTGCAAGTAATCATGTGAATTTCATATGTGTTCGATATTTTGATGATATGTATGTTGTGATCCCCTTAGTGGTGTCATGTGAACGTCGACTACATGACACTTCACCATTCTTGGGCCTAAGGGAATGCATTGTGGAGTAGTTATTAGATGATGGGTTGCTAGAGTGACAGAAGCTTAAACCCTAGTTTATGCGCTACTTCGTAAGGGGCTGATTTGGATCCAAACGTTTAATGCTATGGTTAGATTTTATCTTAATACTTTTCTCGTAGTTGCGGATGCTTGCGAGGGGTTAATCATAAGTGGGAGGTTGTTCAAGTAAGAAAAACACCCAAGCACCGGTCCACTGACATATCAAATTATCAAAGTAGCGAACACAAATCAAACCAACATGATAAAAGTGACTAGATGAAATTCCTGTGTACCCTCAAGAACACTTTGCCTATTACTAGAGACTGTTCTGGCCGGTCCTTTGCCACAAAAGGATTGGGCTACCTTTCTGCACCTTATTTACCGTTACCTTTATTTGCTCGTTACCAATTATCTTGCTATCAAACTATCTATTACTTACAATTTCAGTGCTTGTAGAAATTACCTTGCTGAAAACCGCTTGTCATTTCCTTCTGCTCCTCGTTGGGTTCGACACTCTTACTTATCGAAAGGACTAAGATTGACCCCCTATACTTGTGGGTCATCAAGACTCTTTTCTGGCGCCATTGCCGGGGAGTGAAGCGCTCTTGGTATGTCGAAATCGGTAAGGAAAAACTTATACTACGTGCTGAAATTTATTGTTACTTGTTACTATGGAAAACAATCCTTTGAGGGGTTTGTTCGGGGTGTCTTCACCTCGACCGGAACCACAATTAGTTGCCCCTCAACCTATTGCAACTACTGAAAATATTGGTTATGAATTTCCTTCGGGTATGGTAGAACAACTGCTTGCTAAACCTTATGCAGGAGATGGAACTGAACATCCTGATATGCACCTATTATATGTGAATGAAATTTGTGGATTATTTAAGCTTGTAGGTTTACCCGGAGATGAAGCTAAGAAGAAGGTTTTCCCTTTATCTTTGAAGGGAAAAGCATTGACATGGTATAGGCTATGTGATGATCTTGGATCATGGAACTGGAATCGATTGCAATTGGAATTCCATCAAAAGTTTTATCCCATGCATCTAGTTCATCATGATCGGAATTATATATATAATCTTTGGCCTCGTGAAGGAGAAAGCATCGCTCTAGCTTGGGGGAGGCTTAAGTCAATGTTATATTCATGCCCCAATCATGATATCCCTAGAGAAGTTATTATTTAGAATTTTTATGCTCGGCTTTCTCATAATGATCAATCCATGCTCGATACTTCTTGTGCTGGTTCTTTTATGAAGAAGACTATTGAATTCAAGTGGGATCTCTTAGAAAGAATTAAATGCAACTCTGAAGACTGGGAACTCGACAAAGGTAATGAGTCAGGTATAAAGCTTAAGTTTGATTGTGTTAAATTTTTTATGAATACCGATGCTTTTCACAAGTTTAGCACTAAATATAGATTTGACTCTGAGATAGTAGCCTCTTTCTGTGAAGCATTTGCTACCCACATTGATCTCCCTAAGGATAAGTGGTTTAAATATCATCCCCCTATTAAAGAAGAAATTAAATAACCGGTCATAGCTAAATAGGAAACCATCATTTACAGTGTTGATCCAGTTGTGCCTACCGCTTATATTGAAAAACTGCCTTTCCCTGTTAGGATAAAGGAACATGCTAAGGTATCAACTGTGGTTCGTAAGAGTAATATTAGAGCACCTAAGCCCCCTGAGCAAATTAAAGTAGAACTTAGTGTTGCTATGGTTAAAGATCTCTTGGTAGAAAATATTGATGGGCATGTTATCTACTTCTGTGATGAAGCTGCTAGAATTGCCAAACCTGATGAAAAAGATAAACATAGACCCGTAGAGGTCATGCCTGTTGTCTCAGTCAAAATAGGATATCATTGCTATCATGGTTTATGTGATTTGGGTGCTAGTGTGAGTGCTATCCCTTTTACTTTATACCAAGAAATTATGAATGAAATAGCACCTGCTGAAATACAAGACATTGATGTTACTATTAAACTTGCTAATAGAGACACCATCACACCACTTGGGATTGTTCGAGATGTTGAAGTCTTGTGTGGAAAAGTAAAATACCCTACTGATTTCTTAGTTCTTTGTTCCCCACAAGATGACTTTTGTCCCATTATCTTTGGTAGACCCTTCTTGAGCACAGTTAACGCTAAGATAGATTGTGAAAAACAAACTGTCGGTGTCAGTTTTGGTGATGTGTCTCATGAGTTTAATTTTTCCAAGTTTAGTAGAAAACCTCGTGATAGAGCATTATCTAGTAAGGATGAAATAATTTGTCTTGCTTCTATTGTCGTGCCTCCTACTGATCCATTAGAACAATATTTCCTCAACCATGAAAATGATATGCACTTGCGTGAAAGAAATGAAATAGATAATTTTTTTTTGAATAACAACCTCTCCTGAAACACAATTTGCCTATTGAAACTCTTGGAGGTCCTCCTCCATCTAAAGGTGATCTCGTGTTTGAATTAAAGCAATTGCCTGACACTTTGAAGTATGCTTATCTTGATGAGAAAAAGATATATCCTGTTATTGTTAGTGCTAACCTTTCAGAACATGAAGAGGAAAGATTATTAAAAGTTCCGAGGAAGCACCGGGCTGCTATTGGATATACTCTTGATGATCTTAAGGTCATTAGTCCCACTCTATGTCAGCACAAGATTAATATGGAACCTGATGCTAAACCTGTTGTTGATCACCAACGGCGATTAAATCCTAAGATGAAAGAAGTGGTAAGAACTGAAATATTAAAGCTTCTGGAAGAAGGTATAATCTATCCCATTGCTGATAGTAGATGGGTGAGTCCCGTTCATTGTGTCCCTAAGAAAGGAGGTATTACCGTTGTTCCTAATGATAAAAATGAACTCATTCCGCAAAGAATTGTCACTGGCTATAGAATGGTAATCGATTTTAGAAAATTAAATAAAGCTACTAGAAAAGATCATTACCCTCTGCCTTTCATAGATCAGATGCTAGAAAGATTATCTAAGCACACACACTTTTGTTTTCTGGACGAATATTCTGGTTTCTCTCAAATACCTGTATCACAATCTGATCAAGAGAAAACCACCTTTAGTTGCCCTTTTGGAACCTATGCTTATAGACGTATGCCTTTTGGTTTATGCAATGCACCTACTAGCTTTCAAAGATGTATGACTGCTATATTCTCTGACTTTTGTGAAAAGATTGTGGAGGTTTTCATGGATGATTTTTCCGTTTACGGGACTTCTTTTGATGATTGCTTAAGCAACCTTGATCGAGTTTTGCAGAGATGTGAACAAACTAATCTTGTCTTGAATTGGGAGAAGTGCCACTTTATGGTTAATGAAGGTATTGTCTTGGGGCATAAAATATCTGAACGAGGTATTGAGGTGGATAAAGCTAAAGTTGTTGCAATTGAGAAAATGCCATGTCCTAAAGATATTAAAGGTATTCGAAGTTTCCTTGGTCATGCTGGTTTCTATAGGAGGTTCATTAAAGACTTCTCTAAAATTTCTAGGCCTCTTGCTAATCTTTTGCAAAAGGATATTCCTTTTGTTTTTGATGATGATTGTGTGGAAGCCTTTGAAACACTCAAGAAAGCCTTAACTTCTGGACCTATCGTTCAATGACCTGATTGGAACTTGCCTTTTGAAATTATGTGTGATGCTAGTGATTATGTTGTTGGTGCTGTTCTAGGACAAAGAGTTGATAAGAAATTGAATGTTATCCATTATGCTAGCAAAACTCTAGACAACGCTCAACGAAATTATGCTACTACTGAAAAAGAATTTTTAGTAGTCGTGTTTGCTTGTGATAAATTTAGATCCTATATTGTTGATTCCAAGGTTATCGTTCACACCAATCATGCTGCTATAAAATATCTTATGGAAAAAAAGATGCTAAACCTAGACTTATTAGGTGGGTTCTCTTGCTTCAAGAATTTGACTTACATATCGTTGATAGGAAGGGAGCTGAGAACCCCGTAGCTGATAACTTGTCTAGGTTAGAAAATATTCTTGATGACCCACTACCTATTGATGCTAGTTTTCCTGATGAACCGTTAGGTGCAATAAATGTTTCTCAAAACACCCATTGGTATGCTTATTATGCTAATTACATTGTCGCTAAATATATACCACCTAGCTTCACATACCAACAAAAGAAAAAATTCTTCTATGATTTAATACATTACTTTTGGGATGACCCACATCTTTATAAAGGAGTAGATGGTATTATTAGACGTTGTGTACCTGAGCATGAACAGGAACAAATCATACGGAAATGTCATTCCGAAGCTTATGGAGGATATCATGCGGGAGATAGAACTGCTCACAAGGTATTGCAATCTGGTTTTTATTGGCCTACTCTCTTCAAGGATGCCCGTAAGTTTGTCTTGTCCTCTGATGAATGTCAAAGAATTGGTAATATCGGTAAGCGTCAGGAAATGCCTATGAATTATTAACTTGTTGTCGAACCATTTGATGTTTCGGGTTTTGATTATATGGGACCTTTTCCTTCCTCTAACTGGTACACTCATATTTTGGTTGCTGTTGATTATGTCACTAAATGGGTAGAAGCTATTCCAACTAGTAGTGCTGATCACAACACCTCCATTAAAATGCTTAAAGAAGTTATCTTCCCGAGGTTTGGAGTCCCTAGGTATTTAATGACTGATTGTGGTTCACACTTTATTCATGGCGCTTTCCGTAAGATGCTTGCCAAATATGATGTTAACCATAGAATTGCATCCCCCTATCATCCTCAGTTTAGTGGTCAAGTTGAACTTAGCAATAGAGAAATAAAATTGATATTACAAAAAACTGTCAATAGGTCTCGAAAGAATTGGTCTAAGAAACAAGATGATGCACTTTGGGCCTATAGAACAGCTTATAAAATTCCTATGGGTATGTCTCCATACAAAATGGTATATGAAAAAGCTTGTCATTTGCCTCTAGAGTTAGAACATAAAGCATTTTGGGCAATTAAAGAACTCAATTATGATTTCAAACTTGCCGGAGAGAAGAGTCTATTTGATATTAGCTCACTAGACGAATGGAGAACCCAAGCTTATGAAAATACCAAACTATTCAAAGGAAATGTAAAAAGGTGGCATGACAAAAGAATCCAAAAGAGGGGAGTAACTGAGCGCGAGCACAAATGCTCTCGTTATCCACAGCATTTATTGGCGTCTCTGGATCTGTGACATTGTTTTATACGAGAGTTGAACGTCCTCCAGAAATCGGTCACTGTACCGAAATACGTATGCGGCAGCGCATCGTGGTGGGCCAACAAGACGGGGCATGGTGACCAGAAGTTTGCCACCGACGAGTGTTCCAAGGATCAGAATCGGGGCCGCCGTCTGATCCGTGGATCGGAAAAGTTAGCTTTGTCGTCTTGCCGCTGCAGAGTCGAATTGAATGCAGAGTCCATCGTCTTCTCTTGCAGAAGCAAGTGGCATCTTGGAGGTGAAGACTGGGAGGTCGAGGTCAGGAGCGGCAGCGGCGATCCATCATGGAGTTTTTGATACAACCTATCGCCAGGTTCGTAGATCCTTACCTAGCCGGCGATCTTGTCTGCATTTTTAGGGCGTTTTGTCTAGCTGTTTGAGTACGTTCGTTCTTCCCCATGTTTTAGATCTGCTCTGCTTGAGGATATGGGTGAGAGTTTTGTGCCTGGCCCTCAAGTTGGGATTGGTGGTGTGCTGGCAGAGACGGTCGTGCCACAGCAGCACGGGCCTGCCGCGAGCGGAGAAGCGCAGATCTGGTCGGCCAAGGAGGACGGAGCGGCAAGAAGGGAGAGCTCTCCTCCGACGTCTGAGTTGTCGACGGGGAAGATGAATCCTGAGGGAAGATAATCCGCAGGCTCTCGGATGGAATAAGAGGTTAGTGAAAAATCTGCATTATATCTTCAGAGATGCAGAAGATTGGTTAATGAAAAAATTAACAGTGAAAAATGTACCTTATGTCTTCAGAGATTCAAAAAATTGAGTAGGGAAAAATTGAGTAGTGGAAAATCCGACTTACATCTTCAGAGATGCTAAAGATTTAGTAATGAAAAATTGAGAGGCGCTAGGAACCAGGGAAGTACATTAGTACTATAATTTGCAATGTTCCTTGTGTGTTCAGAGATTCGAACTATTTAGTAATGTGAAAATGATCAGTGGAAATATGTCTTACGTCTTCAGAGATGCTAAATATTTAGTAATCAGAAATTGATAGCCGCTATAAGAATCAGGGGGACTACACTAGTACTGAAAAAACTGAGGAGTGGTAAATGTTCCGTATGTGTTCATAGAATCAAAGTATAAAATGATCTGTGAAAAAAATTCCTTACGCCTTCAGAGATGTAGAAGATTTAGTAATAAAAAATTGACAGCACTATATGAATCAGAGGAGTGCAGCAATCTGAGTTGAGACAGTCATTAAAATGCATTCAGATAATTCATGTTTGTAGTATTTGGTGTTTGCAGGCTGAGGATTGTGCTGCTGCACCAAGCAGCGCACCGTGCCCGATTCGAGTCAGTGCGTTTGAGAAAGCTGTTAGGTGTTCTGCAGAGAAGCCGGCTGAAAACGTGATCACACCTATTCTTGGCACTACATTCGACTCGTCGGGTGAGGCCTAGGACTTCTACAATCTGTATTCATGGGAAAGGGTTTTGGCATAAGGTACGGAAAGAGCCGGCTAAATGTGGAGAGAAATGGGCTATGCCATATTTCAATGGTGTGTTCTGTGCGAAGATGACCAGCACACAGAGGAGTGAGAGCGCGAACCACATGTTAAAGAATTATGTGCCTCCTGGGTGTCCTATGCATATGTTTGTGCAGAAGTATATGAGGCTCCTTTTTGACAAAGAATCCGATGAGAACTATGCGGAGAAACGGACGAGAATTGTAAGGATGTTATCTGTTCATTCATACGCATTTTTTCCATGTTTTTCCAGAATGCTTGGCTGCGCATTGGTGCATAAAAAAAGTAGAATCTTGTTGACGCTGTTAGAGAAAATTGCAGGGGAGATTGTTGATGGGGGTGAACCTTGCAGTGGAGAGGCATGCCAGCAAAATATACACTAGGGCTATGTTTGAACAATTTGGACACATACTGTACGAGTGCGGGGCTTATCAGGTTGTAGAAGTTGAAAAACACAAGATATACATCGCGATCCATAGTGAAGCAGAGAAAAGTGAGAAGTGGTTGAAAATTTTGTACAAGGTTACAATGCTTGATGGGGGCAACGAGTTCGACTACGAGTGTGCGCAACTTGCACACAAGGGGTTGTTGTGTAGCCATGTACTGAAGGTCTGTGATAATGATTGGGGAGTAACCGATTTATCATTTTAAAACTCCAACCCATCTGAAGCGTATACATGACAACAATAGATGTTTTTCTTGCAGGTGCTAGATTTCATCAGAGCTAAAGAAATACCAGCAAAGCATGTAGTGAAGAGATGGATGCGGGATGCTCGTGATGTTCTTCCTCCTCATTTGACCCAATACCAAAAGGACAGCATGCAGAACAACCCTTTCTCATATAAACACTTCGCGGTGTAGATGCACACAGTGGAATTAGTCAGGCTCGACGACACCAGTGTTGAAGCCTGCAGCCGGTTGATGGAACTTTTCAAGTCAAATTTGGCGGTGATGTTACCTTATGCAGAAGTTAGTGATGGTCTTGGCCTCGAGTATAGACTTGCAGACAGGGGCGCTATGATGTGTCAGACACCTGTGGCTGTGGTTGCAGCGGAACATCAGATGCTGTTGCTGAATATGCTGATAATGATTCTGTCTCAAGGACAAGCAATAGGTTGGAAGGATTAATGTCTCCAGCGAAAAGGAAGGAGATGGGATGGCCAACGACCAGTTGGGAGAAAGCTCCATATGAGGGTCTGAGCACAATATGCCGATGAAGACGGGGGCATAAACGAACTACATGCCTGGGCCACGGTGATGTTCCTAAGCAACCTCGGAAGCCTGCTAGATGCAAGAACTGTGGCATTGAGGGGCACAGGCGAAATATAGGCTAGCAAATGGAATGTATTCTTAGTTGCGAAATGTCTTCGCATATGAAATGATGCGACACATGATGGGCTCATGATGGCCTCTCTAAAATCTACATTGCCAACAGGTATGTGGTCAATATTCGGGTGCTGCATGCTTTTGCTAACTGTGGAACTTGGCTACTGGCTGAGTAATGTAATATGTCAAATTATGTTTTAGCTTGTAATGTCAGATTTAGATTGAAGTGTTGTCTGATGATGAATTCTGTGTTGGCGATTGTGGATTGCAAACCTCTTGTCATTTGCTGCAACCCTAGTTGTTGAATTGTTTTTCGTACATTATCTGTTAAAACTTTAGGATACATGGATACTGATCAGATGCACATTTGATGAATCTTATTTGAATTGTATTGTAAACTAGCAGGCGTACATGCTTGACAGCAAGACAACAGTTAGGTATGATGTCTCCTATGTCTGATTGCACCGGTCTTGCCAAAACGCCCCCCTGTAATGCAGTGACTGAACAACACACAGGATGACATGTGTGCAGCCATGGTTGTTTGATAGTTCAAATTTTGAACTGCACTGGTGGGAGAACGGTGGCACTGCGATGATAAATATGGAATATTACTTTAAAGCAAACGCACGGCAACGCTGAAGGAATCCGTGGGAGCACCTCTTCTGGCTGCGAGGCGGAGGAGGCACTCATCCTTGCAGATTTGGGTCTTGGTGGCGAGGTTGAAGACGATAAGGTGATGTAGTAGGAGGGGAACGAATCTTCTAGGGTAAGGTAGGATCTCTTGGCCGGCAAATAAAATAAATGGATGGGTTTGAATGGCCACCGTTAGAGTGATAACGGCTGAGCCGTGGCACAAGTCGTGCAGCCCCGTCTGATCCACGTCGCTGGGGGTGACAGCGAAGGAATTAAAAATGTTAGTTGAGTGGGCCATGGTCTCTGAAATAGCAGCATATACTAGTTGAAATACGCAAAGCTAAACAGTGGACGACGCGAATCTAAGAGAGACAGGACGGCTGAGATTCATCTGAGCTCGTGCTCAGAATAGTACTTTCGCCAGAAGAGGTAATTCAAAATAGGAGAATATGTTCTTTTGTTCAACTCTCGTTTAAGATTTTTTGCAGGTAAGCTTCTCTCCAAATGGGAAAGACCATATATTATCGAAGAGGTTTATCATTTTGGAGCCATCAAGATTAATAATGCCGAAGGTACTAACCCGAAGGTGGTCAATGGACAAAGAAATAAGCACTATATCTCAGGTACGCCTATTAACGTTGAAAGCAATGTTATCCAAACCATGACACCGGAGGAACACATAAAAGAAACCTTCCGGAACGCTCCAGAATTCTGAAAAATAGGAGGTACGTGATACGGTAAGTAAACGGACTCCGAAAAATCCAAAAAAATATTTTTTGTCAGTTTTGGAATATTAGAAAATTTTGGAAAATAAGAAATAAACCGGAAGGCGATCGAGGTGAGAACGATACACCAGGGCGCGCCAGCTCTACCAGGCGCGCCATGGTGGGTTGTGCCCACCTCGGGCACCTTCCCGACTTTGTTTCCCTTCCATATGCTTGTTTCCCAAGAATAAAATTCCTCTATATATACCGCCGACTGTTTTGACGGCTGCATCGCAGAAAAATCCTCTGTTCTTGTTTCGTGTTGTTTTCCTGACAGATCTGAAAATATGTCGTCTCAAGATTCAGAGGGGAGAGCTATGTTGGTGACTATATTGCAAACCCCAAGATCTATGGAGAAGTGGAGCACTATGGATGTACCTCAAACGAGGAGGAAGACGCTGCCATGAAGGAAACAAAGGATGATAGCTCTGAGGAGGAGGATGACCCGCTACCTCAACCCGGAGACATGCATGTGGAGTTCAAGAAGTCAAGCCTCCCTAGAGGACACAAACCCGAGGTTCAATTTATTCCATCTCATTCTATAGGAGAGCAAGGCGGCATTATGCAAAAAGATATTAAAGCTCGAGTTGGAGAATGATGATCTAAGGGAGGAAAATTTTATGCTCAAATATAAGTTGAAGAAGAAGGCCACTTCATCACCACCACCTTCTTCATCACCACCACCAAAGGAGACCTGAGCACACGGGTATGGGCACTCCCCTTGGCTTGCGCCAAGCTTGGGGGAGGTGCCTCGGTATCGTATCACCATCACTTTTATCCACCTTTACCTATTTTAGTTTGATCTTTAGTTTCCTTTTTGATTTAGTTGAATAAAAGTTTAGCATGATCTATTTTCGTGTGTTAGTTTCGTGGTCTATCTTTCTATGTAATCGAGTGAGAGTTATATAATAAAGTTTGGTTTGAGCTTTTGCCTCTTTACTTTCTTGTTGCAATCAAAATAAAAGGAAAGAGAAATAAATGAAAAGAATCATACGCTAATCTTATGGTAAGTAATGACATGACATAAGGAAAAGTATAAGTGGTAAAATTTATTGGAGATTGATAAACATAGCATTGTTCAATGATGCAATTCATGAAAGAATTAATAAGGGAAGAGAAGATTCACATGCAAATATACTATCTTGGACATCTTTTATGATTGTGAGCCCCCATTAAATATTATATGTCAAAATGGTTGACGTTGGACAAGGAATACAACGTAATGATTTATGTTTGTTCATATCCACATAGAAGTTATATTGTCATAGATCCTTCAACATGTGGTGCTTGCTCAATATCTATGGTGGCCAAAAACTCCGCACTAAGTAGAGATACTACTTGTGCATCCAAAAAACCCAAAACCCAAATTCACTCTTTGAGAGTCCACCATACCTACCTACGGATCGAGTAAGATCCTTCAAGTAAGTTGTCATCGGTGCAATAAGGCAATAAAAATTTCTTGTAAATGTGTTTTGATCAATTAGTGTAAGAGAAAATTGAGCGCTATACGAACTTATGATGGCAAAGTAATAAAAGCGACGGACTACATAATAAAGGTTGCTATCATAGGGGGCAATATAGCATGACGTTCTTTTACATTAAGGGATTGGGCATACAAACCAAAAAAGCGCATGACAACCTCTGCTTCCCTCTGCAAAGGGACTATCTTTTACTTTCATGTATTTACTTTTATGCAAGAGTCAAGTATTATTCCCTATTCCTTTTTGCAAGCATCATGTGGTGAGGAAAGATCTAGGCACATATATCCAGTTGGATGTGAGTGGGCATGAGTTATTATTGTTGACATCACCCTTGAGGTGAATACGTTGGGAGGCGAAACTATAAGCCCCTATCTTTCTATGTGTCCGGTTGAAAGTTTTTGCTCATGAGTATGCTGTGAGTGTTAGCAATCATAGAAGACTAAATGATGGTTGAGTATGTGGACTTGACAAAAGGCTCCGACATGATACCCTTCCTGAAAATATGATGAATTGTAGTTGCAAAGTTGACTGAGAACATAGTTTGTTGGTTTTCAATAAGGTTTATGCTTTATCCTTCTATGTTGTGATGAATCGTTACTTGTTCATGAGAAGTTATATGATTAAAGTATATGAATAAGTTTTATGATAGAGTTCGTGGCTTATGATAATAAACATGCTACTACTATGTTCGTATTTTGTTTTTATCGACACCTCTCTCTCAAACCATGTGGACATGCTTTTCAATTTTGGCTTTTCGCTTGAGGACAAGCGAGGTCTAAGCTTGGGGGAGTTGATACGTCCATTTTGCATCATGATTTCCTACTGTTATTTATTATTTTTTATTGAATAATAATGCTTTGGGGAGTGATTCTAATGCCTTTTCTCTCATAATATGCAAGGTTCACACAAAGAGGGAGAATACCGGCAGCTGGAATTCTGGACCTGAAAAAGCACATCACAGATACCTATTCTGCACATCTCCAATGGAGCTAAAACTTTACTCCAAACATGTAAGAATCTACCTTGAAGCAAGGTTTCTACTGGTTAATGCGTTCCACCCTATTGATGACAGCTAATGTTACTAAAAGCTTAGATGAAGAAAGAGCTTCTGAGCGAAGGCTTGTTGGCTTTGGTTGTTGGCGTGGATTATCTTGTTAAGCTCTATAGAGATGGTGAGCGTGAAGAAAGGACACTACCATCAAAGAAAGACAGCTCTCAAATGGATTTGCTGGTCTATGATGACCAAGTAGAAGCATCCGTTCCACATAGGTGATTTTTATAGAAGCATAGGCGCAAGCTCTTCTCAAAAGAATTTCGTTTATAGGATTCAGTCGTCCGTTTGTTTTGTTCAGTCGCGCCCTGGTGGGTTGTGCCCTCCTCGGCCCACCTCCGGTGCCCATCTTCTGGTATATAAGGTCTTTTGACCTAGAAAAAAATAGGAGAGTACTTTCAGGACGGAACGCCGCCGTCTCGAGGCGGAACTTGGGCAGGAGCACTTTTGCCCTCCGGCGGAGCAATTCCATCAGGGGAACTTCCCTCCCGGAGGGGGAAATCTAAGCCATCGTCATCACCAACACCCCTCTCATCTTTGGGAGGCCAATCTTCATCAACATCTTCAACAGCACCATCTCCTCTCAAACCCAAGTTCATCTCTTGTGTTCAATCTTTGTATCGGTACCTCAGATTGGTACCTGTGGGTGACCAGTAGTGTTGATTACATCTTGTAGTTGATTACTATATGATTTATTTGGTGGAAGATTATATGTTCAGATCCCTTATGCTATTCAATACCCCACTGATCTTGAGCATGAGTATTATTTGTGAGTAGTTACCTTTGTTCTTGAGGTCACGTCAGCAGTCATGTTGCAAGTAATCATGTGAATTTGATATGTGTTTGATATTATAATGATATGTATGTTGTGATTCCCTTAGTGGTGTCATGTGAACGTCGACTACATGACACTTCACCATCCTTGGGCCTAAGGGAATGCATTGTGGAGTAGTTATTAGATGATGGGTTGCTAGAGTGACAGAAGCTTAAACCCTAGTTTATGCGCTACTTCGTAAGGGGCTGATTTGGATCCAAACGTTTAATGCTATGGTTAGATTTTATCTTAATACTTTTCTCGTAGGCGCGGATGCTTGCGAGGGGGTTAATCATAAGCGGGAGGTTTTTCAAGTAAGAACAACACCCAAGCACCGGTCCACCCACATATCAAATTATCAAAATAGCGAACACAAATCAAACCAACATGATAAAAGTGACTAGATGAAATTCCCGTGTACCCTCAAGAACACTTTGCCTATTTCTAGAGAATGTTCTGGCATGTCCTTTGCCACAAGAGGATTGGGCTACCTTGCTGCACCTTATTTACCGTTATCGTTACTTGCTCGTTACCAATTATCTTGCTATCAAACTATCTATTACCTACAATTTCAATGCTTGCAGAAATTACCTTGCTGAAAACCGCTTGTCATTTCCTTCTGCTCCTCGTTGGGTTCGACACTCTTACTTATCGAAAGGACTACGATTGATCCCCTATACTTGTGGGTCATCAGTGCACGCCGCGAGCACGTGCCCTCGACTACTGGTGCAAGTTGGAAGATGACGCAGGAGACCCTGGTGGGCTGGGTCGCCAGGTAAGCTCCAGGTAAGGTCTTCCTCTATTCTAATTTGTTTCTGTTTTCTAAAAAAATTAATATGTTTTGAGTTGATTTACAAACCAAACCATTTTCATAAATTATGAAAATTATTTGTGGGTGCTAAAAGAATTATTCCAGAGCCCCACATAAGGTTTCAGAATTATTGGAGCTATGAATAAATTTCCAGTCATTTATTTACTCCAATTCAAATACAATATGTGTTAATTAAAAATCCAAAATGGCTAGGAAATATGTGCATCACCACTAGTTGATGTTTTCAACAGTTTCCAAAAATCATGGACATTTTTGGAAGCCATTTTGGGTACATTGAAAATATTTTTAGTTGAACCTAGTTTCAGTCAAGTGATGCTAGGGTTGATCATCCCCATTTCAAATTCATTTGAATTTAAACATGATGAAATGAATGCCAACGCAACTAATTACAAGAAAATTCTAGGCTATGACAAGAAGGGATAGTAGGAGTCCCACCTTTAAAAAAAGCATCATTCTACACCCATGAAGAAAATCCAGATCTTAGAAAAACTATGGGAAATGCAGAAAAATGTGACCAAATTGCAAAAGCTAAACAAGCCACTTAAGCCCCTTAGTTCAAACCTCAGCTGCATTAATTCTCTTCTCACAATTTGCAATAAAAGGCTTGACACTCTTGAAAAAATGGTTGGCATTCTCAGATATTACCGGAAAGCGTAAGGAGCCTCTAGGTTTTGAAAAATGTCCTACTAATATAGCTAAGTTAAATGAAGACAAAATGTGAAACTTTGCATGATGCCTAGCTAGGGGCATTAAACAATAGCGCTCGTTGGTAGGCATCTCAATCATTATAATTTGCTTTATTTTTATTTTATTGAGTCAACATAGTTATTGTAATAATTATGTTTGTATATTTTCTTTTGATTTTATGCCAAGTAAACCCTTTAGGATGACATGGATGATCGTTGAATTGATACAGTGCAGAAACAGAAAATTTTACGCCCAATATTTGAATTTACGTATTTTACTGATAAATTGCTGAAATTTTTACACAGTATTGATATACAAATTTCCCATGTTGACCTAATTTTTCATAATTTTCGGAGTTACAGAAGTATGGTTTTAGTCCAGGTCACTACGTATTGTTCTGTTTTAGACATATTCTATTTTATTGCATAGTGTGCTTGTTTTAATGATTCTATGGATTGTATCGGGGGTATAAGTCATGGAGGAGTAAGAATACAGTAGATATTATGCAAGAACAATTATGAATCTATTTGTGAGAGCACCTAAGGTGTTTTATCGCTTTATTATACTTACAGATCTCATGATGTTCTTGTTGAGTTCTGTGTGCTGAACTTTTCAAGTTTAGGGTGAGATCACTATGGATAAAGGAATAAGGAGCAGCAAGACCCTAAGCTTGGGGATGAACAAGGCACCCGAAGGTAGTATTCAAGGAATACCCAAGCGTCTAAGCTTAGGGATACCCCGATTGGCATCCCCTCTTTCGTCTCCAATCTATCGGTAATTTTACTTGGAACTACATTTTTATTCATCACATGATATGTGTTTTTCTTGAAGCATCATGTGGTATATTTTTGCTTGTTTGCTTTTTAGTTTATCATAATCATTGTTTGATGCACACACCTATCATGAGATACACACATTTATTGGAATTTATTAGAATGTTCAGTATGCTTCACTTATACCTTTTGAGTTAAGGTTATTTATGCTCATGTGCTTCCCTTATATCTTCAGAGCATGAAGGAAATTATATTTTATAGAAATCATATGCACTCTCATACTTCACTTATATCTTTTTGAGAGTCTTAATAGTAAGCAGTATTTTCACGATTTATATGTTTAGTCGCAAAATGATAGGTATAAAAGAGAGATATAATAAAAACTTTAATGTAGCTCACAAAGTGTGAAACGTATGATCAACGGTATTTAGGTTATAATATGGAGGCTTACTAGTTGGTGAGAATTTATTAGTAAGAATAATGATATTAAGGTTTGCGATTCACTATTCATTAAAATGTCGGTCGTGGCATAACTAGGAAGTTGGAGTATTCTTGAGTGAAAACCTTGTGTATTATCTGGTTGGGGGCGCGCGATGCTTTACTCCTCCCAACCTCCTCCCAAGGGGCGTGTGATTAGTACTTTGCTTTGAGAGAACTAATAGAGTACTTAATAAGTACCTGAGTTCCTTGTGTCTAATGTGAGTTTGTGGACCGTAAGCACTCCCATATTTTTCGTATTTTGCTAGCCTCTTCAGTACCGTGCATTGCTCGTTCCCACCTCAAGATTTTTTGCGTACTTCGCCGGTGCATCAAAACAACATGATATGATACGCTCTATCACACATAAGCCTCATTTTATCTTCCTCAAAAAAACCTCCATACCTACCTATGATGGCATTTCCACAGCCATTCCAAGATATATTTCCATGCAACTTCCATTGATACCATTCATATGACTTGAGCATTCATTGTCATTTTGCTTTGCATGATAATATAGCTGACATGATATTTGTGGCAAAGCCACCTTTCATCATTGTATACATGTTATGCTAGTATCATTGCACATCCTTGTACACTGCCAGAGGCATTCATGTGTAGTCATATTGTTTTTCAGTTTTATTGAGTTGTAAGTAAATATAAGTGTGATGGTCATCATTATTAGCGTGTTGCCCCTACCTATGAGGATATTAAAAAAGAAAAAGAGAGGCCAAAAAGAGTGGCCAACAAAAAATGAGAGAAAAAGAGAGAGGGGACAGCATTACAATCCTTTACCACACTTGTGCTTCAAAGTAGCACCATGTTTTTCATATAGAGAGTCCTCAGGTTTGTCACTTTCATATACTAGTGGGAATCAATATAGAACTTATCTTGCATATTCCATTCACGGGTTTCCTAAAATGCACGAGTTCTTCATGAGCAAGTAAGTTAGATGCACACCCACTTAGTTTCAGTAGAAAGCTTCATACATTGATAGCTTTAGTACGTCAAAAGTTGCATGGCAATCCCTACTCCTCGCATCGATATCGATTGAAAGGCATCTCCATGGACTAACGATCCGCCGAGTTCATGCGAGACTATCCTTATTTTGTATTCCCTTATCAATCCCTACCATCATTCTATTCCACCCAAACTTCTAAAAGCCCATGGCTCACGCTCAGGTATTGTGTGAATTTGAAAAGGTTGAAGCACGTGAAAAAGTCCATGGCTCATGGTCATGATTTATGCTTTACATTAGGAAGATGGAGTTATGCCATTGCTAACATGATTAAATGTGTAGGGATAGTGTTCTTCAGTGTTTTTATTTTGAAGGCAATGATTATTTGCTGGTATTCATATATATTACCGTTTCAATATTTACGAAGTCATCGTTTCTGCACATTTATACCTAAAAGATTACATGATAGACATGTTAGGTAGCATTCAACATCAAAAAATGTGTTTTTATCTTTCACCTACTCATGGACGAGCGGGAATTAATCTTGGGGATGTTTATACGTCTCCAACATATCTATAAGTTTTGATTGTTTCATGCTATTATTTTATCAATATTGTATGCTTTATACACCCTTTTACATCATTTTTGGGAACTAACCTATTAACCCAGTGCCAGTTGCTGTTTTTGCTTATTTTTGGCTTTTGAGAAAATCGGTACCAAATAGAGTCCAAGCGCGATGAAACTTTATGAAAAAAAATTCTGGACCAAAAGAAACCCTAGAAGCTTTGGAGGTAGTCTAGACGATATACGAGGAAGAGACAAGGGCAGGGGCATGCCCTCCCACCTTGTGCCCCCCCCCCCCCGTGGCTCCAATTGAGCGTCTGTATGGCCTACAAATTCACATATATTCCAAACAAAACCTAGAGGAGCACCCCAAAACATTTTTTTTCCGCCGCCGCAAGTCTCTATTCCTTCGCGATCCCATATGGAGGCCTTTTTTGGTACTCTACCGAAGGGGGATCCATCATGGAATCCATCTTCATCAACCTGCTGCCTTCCTAATGATGTATGGGTAGTTCCTATAGAACCTATGGGTCCATAGATGTAGCTAGATGGCTATCCCTCTCTCTCAGTCGATCTTCAATACAATGATCTCTTCGAGACCTATTTGATGTAATCTTTGCGGTGTGTTTGTTGGGATCTGATGAATTGTGAGTTTATTTTATGATTATTCATTGAAATTAATTGATCCAATCTAATATTTATTATGTGTGATTTCATATAGCTATGTATGATTTCTGATCTATAAGCTTGCTTCGACCAAGTAGATGAGTAGATCTTCAGAGGGAGTGGTGCATAGTAGTGGGTTCAATCTTGTGGTGTCCTCACTGTGTGATAGAGGAGTAGCGAGGCATGTATTTGTGTTGTTGCTACTAAGGATCAAACGACAGGGTCTGAACATATTAATTGCTCTTACTTTGTCTACATTATGCCATCTTGCACCAAGCATTACTTTGTTTGTTATGAACTTAATACATAGATGCATGTTGGATAGCGGTCGATTGGTGGAGTAATAGTAGTAGGCGTCAGTAAGTTTAATGTTCTACTTATCATAGACGTAATTCCTATGTATTGATCATGCCATGAATAACAACATAATTATTCACTTTTCCATCAATTGCCCAACAGTAATTTGTGGACCCACCGCTAATATGCTCATGAGAGAGATGCCTCTAGTGAATGATATGGCCCCCGGGTCCATCTTCCTATTATATTTATCGAAAACATACAGAAATACTTGCTATTATTTATTATCTTTTTATTTATAATTATCTATCCTACACTATCAGATTTAATCCTTTCAATTAACGAGTATAAGGGGTTTGACAACCCTCTTGTCTGCGTTGGGTGCAAGTATTTGCTTTTGTGTATGCAGGTATTGTTGATCGTTTGTTTGCATAGCTTCCTATTGGTTCGATAAACCTTGGTTCTTAACTGAGGGAAATACTTTTCGCTACTTTACTACATCACCCTTCCTCTTCGGGGAAATCCCAATGCCATCACAAGTAGTAGAGCCCTCCGTGGACTCGTGCAGTCGTTACCCTCCGCGGGTTGAAGTCTCCATCAACGTGGATGTACGATAGCACCACCTATCGGAACCACGCCAAAAATCATCGTGTCTTCATTGCATTTGATTTCTTCGATCCCTCCTTTACATTTCATTCAAAGTCTTTACTTTCTGATGCGTACTATCTAGACTTGCATGTGTAGGGTGTTACTTGACTCGTGCGAATCGCTAAAACGCGGAGAAAAATTAAATGAGGAAAAGGCTCAGTTTTATTTGGTCACGTAGTCTAATCAACCCCTAGACCTACTTGCGATCCTACACTATGCTAGACTAGATGGGGATTTCTTTCTGTTAGCTGAGCACAAGTTTTGAAACATGTAATTGCTTCTGATTGTAACCTGAATTTATTGATATAAATGAAGCTCTGCCTTATCCTCAAAAAAATTACCATTGATTCTTTCAATGTTCATTTCTTTGTTGGGCGATGGTGGCCTAATTTCATCAAGCAATTTGATGTGTTATGTCAAGAGCAAATGAATGATTGTACGTTAGTTTCCCATTCAAAAAATTCTCATAAATCTTTAACATATGTTGTTAGATTGCCCCAATTTTTTGAGGACATGAATTCAAACTTGAATAATGCTTCAGCTAGTAAAACTGCTCCTGGATCCATTTTTAAGAGGCTTGAATTTCCTATTGATCACATGAATAAAGCTCCTTCAAATTAGTCCGCAAGGGCGGGATCTCATGGTATTCAAAAGTTGGGTCATGCTTCGGATAAGGGCCAGGGACAAGGCAATAAGCCCTTCTTTGTTTGATGTCTTAGTTCGAGCCACTTGCAGCCTACCTTCACTAACAGAATTAGGTGTAATGCATATAACGGTTGGGGCCATATTGCATTGCACTGTTGGCAACTATTAAAGTTGCCTCCTAATAAGCCTAATCAGTCTATTAATCTGGATTAAGAGGCGGGAAAGGGATAATAATTAATTAATGTTCCATCTAAAGTTGTTTGACCACCAAAGGGGAGGGTCTCTTTGGCTATACACGTGGGCGACACATATTCCTCTACTAGCGTTGCTGCTGCTCCCTGGCCCCTTATGGGGGTTGCCTCTTCGGCTTCTCACTCAATTCCTTCTCGGACCGCAAACCTCTGCTACATTTTTGTCGACAAGCTTCAGCAGAAAGATTCAATGGATGTCTTTCCCTTTGATATGACACCTTTTCTGTCGAGGGGTCACCAAGCTCTTCAGATCAAGGGCCGCCATGGGCAAGTTAGAGTCAGCATCTATCACTTTCACGATGAGAATGAAGACATAAGTATTGCCACCTTGGTCCAATGCCACAACGTGAGGTTCCAATTACCAATGTATCTTACCTCCTTGCTGAATTCTTGCATGGGAAAAGGATGAGAGTCAAGGAAATTAGTCTATGTCAGTTGCGTTCTGCTTATGTCTAACTTGGGGCTCTACTTGATCTAGATAAATTAGTCAAAGACAACTCTCATGCTTTCGATGATGTTTCTGTGGTATTTCAACAGCATGCCGAGGGTCTGAAGTGGAACCACTATCATATGAATAGAGAGGCATGGCTTATGTTGGTAGGGTTTCACCAAGATCTTCAAAATCTTACTGAAATTATGAATGCAGTCTGAGCATTTGGCAAGCTTCTCATTAGGGATAAAATTAAGAGTATTAAAGCTGCTATTGTGACTAAAGTCAGAATTCAAGAACTTAGGTTATTCCTTCTAGCATTATTCAGTCCAAATCCGATGATTTCGTGGGGAGTCTTGGTTGTACATGTAGTGATTTTACCGCAGCCCGTGCTGGGTGGGGGCACGTGATGATGAACCGATGCCACCTTTTGGAACCCCTCATCTAGATCTTCAAGTTCAACACTTTGGCCCCAACCAGGAAGACTTTGTTGGACCTATTCCTGCTCACTTACCTTTATAGGGACTAGGCAATGAAAATATTGAGGATGAAGTTCTTCTGGAAGAAGATGAAGAGTTTGACCAATGGGCTATGCGCCCTGCTCCAATTGAAGATTTAATTGACGTGGAATTAAAAATGGTGAATTTATGGAAATGGAAGACCTTGCGGAGCCTTAGATTTTGGCAATAAAGATTAGCTGATGCAAGTGGACAAATATAACAATAGACTTGCAAATTCTCTCAATACTTCAGACTACGAAAGTGTTGCTAGGATTGGTGGTGCTTTAGTTTTGGCCCAGGCCCAACTGTCTTATTTAAATGTGTTGCTTGCTGGCCCATTAGACATTGTTGGCCCAACTCTGGATTTGAGCATGAGTCTGAACCTGCTAAATGATGTTGTGGATGGGCCTACTCCCAGGGGTTGATCTGATGAATATATCTCCTTCTTCTGATCTTGAGGCTGGAGTAGAGAGGCAATCTTTTTCCTTAAATCTGATGGAGGTTGGGAGAGCTCACATTTTCCCTCTTGCTTATCATCCAATCAACAACTTGCATCCCGAGGAGAGTTTAGATGTTATTGTTAAACTTCCTACTTTAACTGAGAAGGTTTCTGATATCTAAGATGACCCTTCCTCTATGCCTCATCTAGCTCATTTGGTTTCTCCGAACAATGATGTATTGCGTTTGTCGTCCCCAGCACACCTTGAGTTGGCTCCTCAGAAGGCCTGCTCCAGAGCCAGCCCTGATGGGGGCAACAGGGGCGGCCACCTCGGGCTTCGACACAGAGGGGGGGGGGCAAATATGTGTGCATGTGTATTAGACATGTGCAAAGAAAAAAAATGGTTTTGAGCTAAATTAGATAGAACAAGGAATAGGCATGTAGGTGCAGTAGCACAACGGGTCTGGGGGTAAAGTAATCTGGCTTAAAATCAATGGATTCATCGTGCCCTTGTGTAAGGCCGGTGTAGGACGACATGACTGATCGCCGATCGACCAAGAGCGACCTATCGCGCACTCCTCCTGGAGTTTCCTGAGGTAGTGGGCGACCCTGTCACTGCCAAAGCCTCCTCCTGTGGAGATCCCCACAACTATTCCACCTCCGGCGGCCGCTCGGGAAACAACAACACCAGTCCCGACAGGCAGTTTTGACCTAATACTCTAACATATCAGACAAGCATCTTCTTGATTGATAATCCAAGATCTACACTCTATTCTCTCCATATATGTTTTTAGGGAGGTTACTAGCTAGTGGCAGAATTAGGAGTAGCTAGTGAATCAGCGTAGGAGAGTAGGAAGTAGTTATCCTTCTGACCAATTAATCTTGCTATATGTTGGACATTGATGAAAAACGGGGGAAAGAATCACTAGGATTGACACATTGATGACGACAACTGAGTTGAAACTAATTGGAGCATGCACGGCCTATTTGATTTAATTAGGTCTCCAAATTAATATTTTTGTTGTAAATTATAAAGTTAATTCTAATTGACACCAGGGGCACTTCAAATTACTTTATGTCACAATTTATGAAATATATGATGCATAAAATTTACTTGTCAAAACATAAACAAAAGTACGATAAAATTAAATATAACCATAGAAGATTAGAGCGTGGATTTAGGTTGAGTAAAAATGCCAATTTGTTACTATATGATAAAAAATAAGAGTAACATGAGGATTAAAAAATATAAAACATTTATTGATTACTGTTTTTATGTTTATACTAGAGGGCCCCGGGCTCTAGTTTTGCCCTGGGCCCCTAAAATTTCAAGACCGGCCCTCGCCTGCTCTCTCCCAATGATTTCAGACAATGAAGCTACTCTCCTAGCTGAATTAGGGATAGAGAGATTTCTGTGGGAAGATATGTGGCCCTTTTGGGCTTTGAGGACAACCTTAAAGGTTTGCATTTGGAACCTGGTGCCTCCTCTCTTTCTATTACTAGTTATTCCTCCTCCATCAGCTATCCTCCAAGTTTTGAAGATAAAGGAAAATAAATCACTTCACTATCTAATTTTTTTATGGTTTCAAAGCCTAAACTGCAGTTGATTGTTTCAGGAGAAATTTTCGTCTTAATGAAGACTTAGGGTCTTGGACAGGAAAGTGTGGAGCTTTGGAAGCTACAATTTTCACCTTCTGAAGGCATCAACAAGGTAATCCAAATACCTGTTGATTGGGTCAATTTTATGATCATGCCACTTCTGTCCCATGAGAGGTTTGATTCGGCTAAAAGTTCTATTTCTTCACAAATGTGGGACATAATTCTCCAAGGAGAAAAAAAGTCATCTTTAATCCCATTTGCAATCCCTGATAGTTGTGACACTACACATGCCCCAATTTGCAAACTCAAGACTTGTAGCTCTAAGCATAATGAGGTTGCTCTGCATTTTTCTACACCACAAAGTAAAGCTTCTAGTTTTGTTTGCGGGCAAGAGTTGGTGCAACCATCTTACACTAGTGCAATCCACATTAAAAGGAAGCGAAAGGAAAAATCCCCTGTAGATAAATCTCTGGTAATGAGGAGTTATAGGTAGCAAGAGCTAAACAAGGGATTTAAAGAAAATCATGCACAAGAAATTGCATGGCATGTCATGTTGACCACTCTGTTTGTAATGGTAAAATTGTCAAGAAATTGCATGGCATGTCATGTTGACCCCTCTGTTCAGCGGTACTTTGGCAATGTCCTTTGAATGCTTTTGGCACATGTGGAATGCCAGACTCTATACTATCTCTACCTATCAGAATAGTGATGATTGGAGGTTTGGTTTTTGTAAACTGTCTGGAAAGATAGCTATATGCCTTGTTCCTTGAAATGGAAAGAGTTCGAAAAGTTCAGAATTAGAATATTAGGGGCATGAATGACAAAGCTAAATGGCTTGCCCTTGCTAATAAAATTGAAGAAACGGGATGTGACATCATTTGCCTGGAAGGAACAAAGAAAGAACTTATTGACTCTGCTCTATCAGGAAATTATGTATAAGAGAATTAAAAACATTGATTTCCTTCCTTCCATTGGTGCTTTAAGAGGAATTCTAGTGGCCCGGAATGATAGTCTTTTCCAGGGGGCTAAAATCTTCCAAAATGAATTTGTTACCTCAATCAGTTCACTTCTCCTCTTAATGGATCTTGCTAGATTTTAACTAATGTATATGGGCCCTGCACACCTAATGGGAGAGTTATTTTTCATTGATTGGTTTCAAAATATACAAATGCCCCCTCATGGGGATTGGTTAATCACACGAGATTTCAACTACATGAGGTACCCTAAAGACAAAAACAAAGTTGGAGGTAGTCTTAATGACATGATCAACTTTAACTCAACCATCAGTGAATTGGGCTTGATTGAGATTCCACTCAAAGGTAGAAAGTTCACTTGGAGCAATATGCAAGAAGCACCCTTACTGAAAAGCTAGATTGGTGTTTTTCTTCTGAATCCCAAACCTTAAATTACCCCCAATACTTATGCTTCTAGTCTTGCAAATCTCGTATATGATCATGTGTCTTGTGTCATTCAAGTGGGATCAAACATTCCCAAAGCTAATATTTTCGTATTTGAAAATGGTTGGTCAAAAATCCTAAAATTCAAAGATGTGGTCAAAAATAGTTGGGATCAAGAGGTGTCTACAACTTATAGTGCCATTACTGCTAAATTTAAAAGGATCGGAAAGGGGCTCAGGATTTTGGCTAAGAACTTCTCTAGCACATTACATCAGAAATTCAAATCAATTGATATGTGTTTGGGATATTTTAGAGGAATTCAAACCCTTAAGCACTAAAGAGTGGAATGGAAGGAACATTGTCAAAAAGCATCCCGGTAACCTTTTGGAAAAGTACTTATTGGAAGCAAAAGAGCAACAATAAGATGGCTAAAATCTGGTGATGGTGTGACAGCCCAAGAGCAACATTCCATATTTGTAACCTTGTCATGTGATCATCCTTGTATGACTTGTCATTTTAGTTTGAATTGAAATGCATAAAGTTTGCCTCATGACATCATTTGAATCATGGCATCATTTGTGATCTTCATCATGTGTGGATTGTGTGTTGTGAGATGTCTGTGGTTTAGTGTTGTGCATTCCTCTACAATTGTGCCATGATCAAGATTACAAAACCCCATCAATTCTATCTCCAAATCCTCCCCCTTCCTATTTTCCTTGTTATTTTGCAATGCTTGTTTTCCCTGCCTTAATTAAATGTCCACCATTTTCCTAAATTGCATATAGCATGCCAAGAACCCCTCCTCCAAGATTCAGCCATTTTTGAACAGTTTTGGATAGATTTGGAATTAGCTCAAGTTTGAATTAAATTCAAACTTGATTTAATTATTAGTCTTTAAAAATTGCCGATGCATTTTATTCAAATAGTGCATAATTTGGTGAATCGAACTATTTTTATTTCAGCAAAACCCCTCTCAATCTCTCTATGCATTTCCATCTACTTTTCTGTTTATTTAATATTTTTTTGAGGGGTTCCTGTTTATTTAAATGGAAAAAGAAATCCAGAGGGAGAGAGAGAGCAGCCCAACAGCAAGCCCGGCGCAGCAGCAGCCGGCCCAGCTCAGCCCCGAGCGCGCCTGAAAACCCTTTTCCACCCACGTACCCATTCACCCCCTGTCTGTACCTCTCCATGTGGACAGCCCGCCCCGCGCGTCATCCTCTAGCTATAGCTCGCCCACACCCACCGTTTTGTCCACCTCGCGTCGTCGCCATGGGGATCACGAGCCCGAGAGCACACGAGCTCGCCCCACTCGCCCTAGCCCCCTATAAACCTTCCCCTCGTGCCCTAGCTTCTCCAAGGGTTCCCCTCTTTCGTTCGCCGCTGTCGCCATGTGATATTAGCCACCAGATCCACCCAATCGAGGCCCTCCCGAACGCTGCCGCGAGCGTGTTCATGGCGCCGCCATGAGCACCATCTTCCCCGACCTCGTCGTCCATGTCCATCGTCTTTCCCGTCGTCGACTACGTCCCTGACATCGACTACGAGGAGCTAGGAGCCCCTACACAACCATCTTCTTCCTCTTCTTCCACTCCGGCAGCCGTAGCCGTTCGACCGTCGCCGCGCTCGACTCCGACCACCTCCCGCTGAACCAAGCCCATCGATGTGATCATGGTGAGCAGCCGCGTCGTTCCCCCCTCTTAATTTCACCGATTGCGCCCTTTATCGTCGTTTTCCATGAGAGCTGAAGCACGTCGCCATTGGACCTCGTTGTAGGCGAGAACTCCGACCGTGTTTGGCCCCGTTCATGTGTCCCCAAGTTAGCCTCCGTGTGTAGGTTCCATTTCCACCGCTAGTCGTCGTGTTTTCCCTCTGTAGCCTCACATTCGAGCTCGCCTTCGGCACCTCTGTACCACGTCGTCTCTGTCATCGTTCGGTGTCGTGTGATGCATGCGCGTGTGTGGGTTTAGATTGTGAGTCGATACCGCCCATCCGTCGCTCGATTTGGTCACCGAAACTACTCCGGTGCAACCACCGCCGTCCTATGCTTTGCCGCCGTTGCTCCCTCTGCCTCCCCTGCGTTGCTCTGCTTTGTGTGTCATCGACGTGTCGGTCTAGGTGACCGCGCATGCTAAGTCAAATGGAGTTTGATACGTCCATTTTGCATCATGATTTCCTACTGTTATTTATTATGTTTTATTGAATAATAATGCTTTAAGGAGTGATTCTAATGCCTTTTCTCTCATAATATGCATGGTTTACACAAAGAGGGAGCATACCGGTAGCTGGAATTCTGGACCTGAAAAAGCACATCAGAGATACCTATTCTGCACATCTCCAAAGAGGCTGAAATTTTACGGAGAATATTTTTGGAATATATGAAAAATATTGGAGAAAATAACTACCGGAGGGGGCCACCCTGGTGGGCACAAAACACCAGGGTGGATTGTGCCCTCCTCGGCCTACCTCCGGTGCCCATCTTCTGGTATATAGGGTCTTTTGACCTAGAAAAAATAAGGAGAGGACTTTCGGGACGGAACGCCGCCGTCTCAAGGCGGAAGCACTTTTGCCCTCCGGCAGAGTGATTCTGCCAGGGGAACTTCCCTCCCGGAGGGGGAAATCAAAACCATCATCATCACCAACACCCCTCTCATCTTTGGGAGGCCAATCTTCATCAACATCTTCAGCAGCACCATCTCCTCTCAAACTCTAGTTCATCTCTTGTGTTCAATCTTTGTACCGGAACCTCAGATTGGTACTTGTGGGTGACTAGTAGTGTTGATTACATCTTGTAGTTGATTACTATATGGTTTATTTGGTGGAAGATTATATGTTCAGATCCATTATGCTATTCAATACCCCTCTGATCTTGAGCATGCATATTATTTGTGAGTAGTTACCTTTGTTCTTGAGGTCACGGGAGAAGTCATGTTGCAAGTAATCATGTGAATTTGATATGTGTTTGATATTATAATGATATGTATGTTGTGATTCCCTTAGTGGTGTCATGTGAACGTTGACTACATGACACTTCACCATCCTTGGGCCTAAGGGAATGCATTGTGGAGTAGTTATTAGATGATGGGTTGCTAGAGTGACAGAAGCTTAAACCCTAGTTTATGCGCTACTTCGTAAGGGGCTGATTTGGATCCAAACGTTTAATGCTATGGTTAGATTTTATCTTAATACTTTTCTCGTAGTCGCGGATGCTTGCGAGGGGGTTAATCATAAGCGGGAGGTTTTTTCAAGTAAGAACAACACCCAAGCACCAGTCCACCCACATATCAAATTATCAAAGTAGCGAACACAAATCAAACCAACATGACAAAAGTGACTAGATGAAATTCCCGTGTACCCTCAAGAACACTTTGCCTATTACTAGAGAATGTTCTGGCCTGTCCTTTGCCACAAAAGGATTGGGCTACCTTGCTGCACTTTATTTACCGCTACTGTTACTTGCTCGTTATCAATTATCTTGGTATTAAACTATCTGTTACCTACAATTTCAGTGCTTGCAGAAATTACCTTGCTGAAAACTGCTTGTCATTTCCTTTTGCTCCTCGTTGGGTTTGACACTCTTACTTATTGAAATGACTACGATTGATCCCCTATACTTGTGGGTCATCAAGACTCTTTTCTGGTGCCATTGCCAGGGAGTGAAGTGCTCTTGGTAAGTGGAAATCGGTAAGGAAAAACTTATACTACGTGCTGAAATTTATTGTTACTTGCTACTATGGAAAACAATCCTTTGAGGGGTTTGTTCACGGTATCTTCACGTCGACCGGAACCACAATTATTTGCCCCTCAACCTACTGCACCTACTGAAAATATTGGCTATGAAATTCCTTCAGGTATGGTAGAACAACTGCTTGCTAAACCTTATGCAGGAGATGGAACTGAACATCCTGATATGCACCTCTTATATGTGAACGAAAATTTTGGATTATTTAAGCTTGGAGGTCTACCCGGAGATGAAGCTAAGAAGAAGGTTTTTCCCTTTATCTTTGAAGGGAAAATCATTGACATGGTATAGGCTATGTGATGATATTGGATCATGGAACTAGAATCGATTGCAATTGGAATTCCATCAAAAGTTTTATCCCATGCATCTAGTTCATCGTGATCGGAATTATATATATAATTTTTGGCCTCGTGAAGGAGAAAGCATCGCTCTAGCTTGGGGAAGGCTTAAATCAATGTTATATTCATGCCCCAATCAAGATATTCCGAGAGAAGTTATTATTCAGAATTTTTATGCTCGGCTTTCTCATAATGATCAATCCATGCTCGATACTTCTTGTACTGGTTCTTTTATGAAGAAGACTATTGAATTCATGTGGGATCTCTTAGAAAGAATTAAACGCAACTCTGAAGATTGGGAACTCGACGAAGGTAATGAGTTAGGTATAAAGCTTGAGTTTGATTGTGTTCAATCTGTTATGAATACCGATGCTTTTCACATGTTTAGGACTAAATATGGCATTGACTCTGAGATATTAGCCTCTTTCTGTGAAGCATTTCCTACTCATGTTGACCTCTCTAAGGAGAAGTGGTTTAAATATCACCCCCCTATTAAAGAAGAAATTAAAGAACCGGTCATAGCTAAAGATGAAACCATCATTTACAATGTTGATCCAGTTGTGCCTACCGCTTATACTGAAAAACCACCTTTCCCTGTTAGTATAAAGGAACATGTTAAGGTATCAACTGTAGTTCGCAAGAGTAATATTAGAGCACCTAAGCCCCCTAAGCAATAAGAATGAGGGATTGAAGTCCGTTTCCTTCGTATCGTATTTCAACGGATCGGGTAGTTCTAGTCTTTTTTGATTACTCCTTCCTTTTTCCCATCATTTGACATAACATAATTAAGAAACTGTTTGATGGTGAACGGAACGAGTAGAGAAGAAAAATGCCCTTATTCCAAAGGAAGTGAGTGCCAAAGCGAAAATAGAGTAAAGAACAAAAGAACGAAATGCAAGGGTTGCATCCGCTGTTTCAAGTCCGGACGGTTCCTCCGCTAGGTTATTGAGTTGGCTCCCCCGTTATTCTTCATCAGACAACGCACACTTAATGGAAAAACGAGGTATCTTTTTGGAAAACTTCTCTACGTATGACTTTGTTAGCGCTTTGAGGGCTTCACTATGTTCTCTGAAATCTTGTATAAATAAGAAAGAAGTCTTTCTCAGGAGATGACTCTGCTGATACCGAGTTTCAATGCAAAATGGCTCCCGCTTCTTCTGAAAGAAAACTGGGGAAAAATCAATATGGAGCCGTCAGAGGCTTATCTGGCCGATATGACTTCCAGAAATTCTTTCCTGATAAAAACCTAAACTCTTTGATAAGGAAAGTTTTCATTTCTAAAAAACAGCAAATGACAAATCTGGTTCGATGGCTCTTCTCCACTAGCAGGTTTACTGCTTTCTATTTGAACTTATGTATTAAGTTTCCTTATATATATAATTTGATATTACTTTCTATTTTTCTATTTTTATTACTTTTTCGTTTTATATCTATTATTCTTCTACCAATTTTAAATCTTTTCGGAGCCTTCGGCGCCTCCTTCCTTATTACTCTACCTCCAGAATTATTTACTTCTAGAAGGACTCGAAGTGAGACCAGAGAGAGAAGAGTTTTCCCGCAAACCATAGCGACTAGCTAGTCTCAAAACAAAAGAGTTCTTTTTACAGTAGCGGGGTTGGTAAAGTAAGGAAAGTCAAGCCCGATGATTCTGTGGGAAGGGACGGATTTCGAATTCCTTTTTCCTTCCTTTTTACGCCACCTCCTCCCAATCCTTGAAGATATGAAGCAATATTTTATTAAGACTAAGTGAAGGTTGGTATGGCCCAATCCCATCATTTAAATGAGAGTGGATCGAGGGAATGGAATCTAGACTATAGATTGAACTAGAAAAAAAATGCAATCTATTCATTCATTCATCTTATCTTCCATTTTAGAAAGTAGCAAGCAGCGAATAAAACGGCTGCAGCAAGAAGTTTCGCACTCTAACTCGAAACGGATTTCGCGCATTGAAAGTGTCATCCCTTGCTTTGTTCTAACCGCCCTTCCTTTAAGTTTAAGTATTCGAAACTCTTCCTAGAATTAGATTGTTTATTTAGTATAGAATAGGAGAAGAAGGGCTTCATTGCCCCCAGTATTCCCGCATGTAGCTTTGAAAAAGCAATGAACCTATTTGAAGTGGCCCATTTCGTACCAGAAAAGCAGAATATTTCTAGGTCCCAATATGCCCAATGCCAGATCGCTGCCAAGTTTTTTTTGCGGCATGCTCTCTGATTTACGGATTCGCAGGGGGCCGAGGGCCAACCTTAGTTGACTGACAATGACAAAGGCTTGCGAAACAAAGTAGCGCCTTTGAAATGGAATCTTAATTAACTATCAGTGGTGCGAAGCAGCTTAGCCCCGGGGAGCTAAAGGTTATACCTTTGTAAGCGAACTGTGGTTCTTCTATGTAGGGTATTCCTCCTTTACTCTCTTAATTAACGTCGAGCTAATTAAAGTAGAACCTAGTGTTGCTATGGTTAAATATCTCTTGGTAGAAAATATTGATGGGCATGTTATCTACTTCTGGGATGAAGCTGCTAGAATTGCCTAACCTGATGAAAAAGATAAACATAGACCCGTAGTGGGCATGCCTGTTGTCTCAGTCAAAATAGGAGATCATTGCTATCATGGTTTATGTGATTTGGGTGCTAGTGTGAGTGCTATCCCTTTTACCTTATACCAAGAAATTATGAATGAAATAGCACCAGCTGAAATAGAAGACATTGATGTTACTATTAAACTTGCTAATAGAGACACCATCACACCACTTGGGATTGTTAGAGATGTTGAAGTATTGTGTGGGAAAGTAAATATCCTACTGATTTTCTAGTTTTCGATTCCCCACAAGATGACTTTTGTCCCATTATCTTTGGTAGACATTTCTTGAACACCGTCAATGCTAAGATAGATTGTGAAAAACAAACTGTCGGTGTCAGTTTTGGTGATATGTCTCATGAGTTTAATTTTTCCAAGTTTAGTAGACAACCTCGTGATAGAGCATTATCTAGTAAGGACGAAATAATTGGTCTTGCTTCTATTGTCGTGCCTCCTACTGATCCATTAGAACAATATTTGCTTGACCATGAAAATGATATGCACTTGCGTGAAAGAAATGAAATAGATAAAATTTTCTTTGAACAACAACCTCACCTGAAACAAAATTTGCCTATTGAAACACTTGGAGGTCCTCCTCCATCTAAAGGTGATCCTGTGTTTGAATTAAAGCAATTGCCTGATACTTTGAAGTATGCTTATCTTGATGAGAAAAAGATATATCCTGTTGTTATTAGTGCTAACCTTTCAGAACATGAAGAAGAAAGATTATTAAAAATTCTGAGGAAGCATCGGGCTGCTATTAGATATACTCTTGATCATCTTAAGGGCATTAGTCCCACTCTATGTCAGCACAAGATTAATATGGAACCTGATGCTAAACCCGTTGTTGATCACCAACGGCGATTGAATCCTAAGATGATAGAAGTGGTAAGAACTAAAATATTAAAGCTTCTGGAAGCAGGTATAATCTATCCCATAGCTGATAGTAGATGGGTAAGTCCCGTTCATTGTGTCCCTAAGAAAGGAGGTATTACCGTTGTTCCTAATGATAAAATGAACTCATTCCGCAAAGAATTGTCACTGGCTATAGAATGGTAATTGATTTCAGAAAATTAAATAAAGCTACTAGAAAAGATCATTACCCTCTGCCTTTCATTGATCAGATGTTAGAAAGACTATCTAAGCACACACACTTTTGTTTTCTGGACATATATTCTGGTTTCTCTCAACTACCTGTATCACAATCTGATCAAGAGAAAACCACCTTTACTTGTCCTTTTGGAACCTATGTGTTGGGGATATAACTCCACGGTGTAACCCGCCCTATTGGGCCGGGTTAAAATATTGACAGCTGATAACCCACAAGTGTAGGGGATCGTTTGTAGCCTTTTTCGATAAGTAAGAGTGCCGAACCCAACGAGGAGCTAAAGGTAGAACAAATATTCCTTCAAGTTCTATTGACCACCGATACAACTCTACGCACGCTAATGCTTGCTTTACCTAGAACAAGTATGAAACTACTTTGCGGGAATAAAACTAGAAGTACTTTGCAAGATAATAAAGAACGTGGAAATAAAAGTTAGGTGCTGTTTTAATAAAAGAACAATAAAAGTAAATAACTTAGTAGAAAGCTTTGTCCCTAGGCAATTGAATATGATACGATAGATACTTGTTATATACAATGAGGGAGAGGCATACGCTAACACACTTTCCGTACATGGATCATATGCACTTATGATTGGAACTCTATCAAGCATCCGCAACTACCAAAGTTCATTAAGGTAAAACCCAACCATAGCATTAAGTATCAAGTCCCCTTTACTCCCATACGCAACAACCCACCTACTCGGGTTTGTGCTTCTGTCACTCAGGCAACCCACCATAGGCAAATCATGAACATATTGCAACACCCTACAGCGTCGATCCCTCACGTTTGCGCGACATGGAGGGCACCATAGGACAGCACCATATCAACATACAACTCACATCCATAACATCATACCACAATTAACCCATAGGACAAAAGAGATCTACTCAAACATCATAGGATAGCCAAATATCATTGGGAAATAATATATGGAGTTGAGCACCATGTTTAAGTAGAGATTACAGCGGGGAAGAGAGGTGTTACACCGCTGCATAGAGGGGGAGAGAGTTGGTGTTGACGGCGGCGAAGTTGTTGGAGTAGATCGTCGTCACGATGATTGCCCCGGCAGCGTTCCGGCGCCACCGGGAGAGAGGGGGAGAGAGCCCCCCTCCTCCTTCTTCCTTGGCCTCCCCCCTAGATGGGAGGAGAGTTCCCCCTCTGGTCCATGGCCTCCATGGCGGCGGAGGGGCAGGAGCCCCTCCTAGATTGGATCTCCCTCTCTGTTCTCTTCCGTTTCACGTTCCTGTTTTGTGGCCGAAAACCGTTTCTTATATTCCCGAAGATCCGCAACTCCGATCGGGCTGGAATTTTGAGGGGATTTTTATCAAAAAATTAGCTTCCTTGCGCCCGAAGGACAGCTCCAACTGACTTACGAGGTGGTCACAACCCACCACCTCGTGTCTGGGCCTTCTGGGCGCGCCCTGGTGTCTTCTGGGGGCTGTGGGCCCCCGTTTACGTTGATTCCACTTATCAAAATTCACAAATATTCCAAAAAAATCTCCGTAAATTTTTATCGCGTTTGGACTTCGTTTGATATGGATATTCTGCGAAACAAAAAACATGCAACAAACAGGAACTGGCACTGGGCACTGGATCAATATGTTAGTCCAATAAATCATATAAAATGTTGCCAAAATATGTGAAAATTGTATAATATTGGCATGAAACAATCAAAAATTATAGATACAACGAAGACGTATCAGCATCCCCAAGCTTAATTCTGCTCGTCCTCGAGCAGGTAAATGATAAAAAAGATAATTTTTGATGTGGAATGCTACCTAGCATAATCTTGATCATATATCTAATCATGGCATGAATATTAAGACACAAGTGATTCAAAGCAATAGTCTAGTTTTGACATGAAGACAATAATACTCAGGCATCCGAACAAACAATCAGTCTTTCAAAATATCAAGGCTAAAGAACGCTATCCCTACAGAATCATATAGCCTTGTCATGCTCTGTCTTCTTAACACAAAGTATAAATCATGTACCACCCTTGTGTCAGCCAAGCAATTGGTTCGTACTTTTTAACGCGCTTCAGCATTTTCAACTCTCACGCAATACATGAGCGCAAGCCATGGATATAGAACTATGGGTGGAATAGAATATGGTGGTAGGTTTCAAAGGGGTAAAAGTGGAGAAGAAAGTCTCGCATCAACTCAGCGTATCAACGGGCTATGGAGATGCCCATCAATAGATATCAATGCGAGGAGTAGGGATTGCCATGCGACGGATGCACTAAGAGCTGCAAGTGTATGAAAGCTCAATATGAAAACTAAGTGGGTATGCATCTAACTCTATAATGAAGAATTCCCACTAGTATATGAAAGTGACAACACAAGAGACTCTCTATATAAAAAACATGGTGCTACTTTGAAGCACAAGTGTGGAATTAGCATGCCCCTATTCCTTCTTTCGTTTTTTCGTTTTTTTTTCTTTTTCTTTTTTTTCTTTTTTTTTCTTTTTTTTTCTTTGTCCCGACTTGTGGGGGAATCATAGTTTCCATCATCCTTTCATCACTTGGCATGCTCTAATAATGAATAATGATGATCATCACACTTCTATTTACTTACAACTCAATATTACAACGATAGTAGAACAAAGTATGAATCTATATGAATGCAATGATCTAGCATAGCAAAGATATCAAAAAACAGACAAGCCATCAAAACATCATGCTAGCTATCTTACGATCATGTAATTCAATATGACAATGAATGCTCAAGTCATCAAAACGGAGGCGGTGGAAGTTGCATGGCAATATATCTCGGAATGGCTATGGAAATGCCATAATAGGTAGGTATGGTGGCTGTTTTGAGGAAGATATAATAAGGCTTATGTGTGATAGAGCGTATCATATCACGGGGTTTGGATGCACCGGTGAAGTTTGCACCGACTCTCGAGGTGAGAAAGGGCAATGCACGGTACCGTAGAGGCTAGCGAATTGCGGAAAGGTAAGAGTGCGTATAATCCATGGACTCACATTAGTCATAAAGAACTCACATACTTATTGCAAAAGTTTTATTAGATCTCTCAAAGCAAAGTATTACTACGCACGCTCCTAGGGGGGAGGTTGGTAGGAGTTAACCATCGCGCGCCCCGACCTTCACACAAAGATAGACAATCAAGAATAAATTGTGCTCCAACTTCCTAGCATAACGGGAGACTATACATGCATGCTTCGGGAATCACAAACCTTAACACCAATATCTTACTAAACACGATCATCCACTAGTACCTCCCACATATTATCATCTCTATATCGCAAAACTATTGCAAGGAATCAAACGTATCACATTCAGTGATCCCTAAGTTTTATGTAGGATTTTATGACTAACCATGTGAATGACCAATTCCTATTGACTCTCTAAATAGATATAAGTGAAGCAAGAGAGTTTAATTCTTTCTACAAAAGACCATGCTCTAAGTGAAGCAAAAGCGCATTCTACAAATAACGGTTTTCTATGTGAAGAGAAACAGGCAATCCAAACTTCAAATGATATAAGTGAAGCACATGAAGCATTCTATAAAGCCATACTCAAAAAATATAAGTGAAGTGCAATGAGAATTATATAAATCAACCATGGACTATCTCATACCAGCATGGTGCATAAAAGAAAATTGAAAACTAAACACAAAAGACGCTCCAAGATTTACACATATCACATGAACGAAACGAAAATGAAAACATACCGATACTTGTTGAAGAAAGATGGGATACCTTCCGGGGCATCCCCAAGCTTAGACGCTTGAGTCTCCTTGGATATTTACTTGGGGTGCCTTGGTCATCCCCAAGCTTTAACTCTTGCCTCTCCTTCTTCTCCTCATATCGACACCTCCTCGATGTTCGAACACTTCATCCACACAAAACTTAACAGAAGACTGGTGAGATCCGTTAGTATAATAAAGCAAATTCCTACTTTAAGTACTGTTGGAAACCCATTCATATTTTATATTTGCATTATCACTGCTGTATTATAACTTTTCCATGGCTTATACCACCGATAAAATCGATAGTTTCATCAAAACAAGCAAAACAATGCATCGAAAACAGAATCTGTCTTAAACAGGACAGTCTGTAGTAATCTGAACTTTACCATACTTTTGTAAATCGAACAATTCTGAAAAATTAGTACGAAATAAAAAAATTGTATAGCAATACTGTGTAAAAATTTCAGAAACTTTTGACGTTCCAGTAAAAAATGAAAATTCACGCACTACAGCCAAAGTTTCTGTTTTTACACCGCACATACCAACAAGCAATCTAATCATCCTAAAGGCAAATCTTGGCACATTATTTTTATAATACAATGGATTTGTACATGGGGATAATTATTTTTGTTGGAAAATTTTCCGGGATTCAAGACTCACAAAGTTTCCATGGGCATGAACAAATTTCAAGGATATCCCCCACTTCAATGATGCTCATCATCTCTCTCACTTTCACGTTTCCTTTTGTGAAGTTTTAGGTTCCCCTCTATATTTTTTTTGTTTTTAAACTTTATAAAAGCACACAACAGAAATAAATGACTCTCTAAAACTTTCGGGTTGTCTCCCTGGCAGCGCTTTCTTTAAAGCCATTAAGCTAGGCATAAAGTGCTCAAGTAATGGATCCACCCGGATCCCAAGGGATATCAAAGCCAATTTTAATTAACAATGATTTGTAATTTAGTAGTGAGCACAAAGTGATATATATCATGTGACAATGAAGTCTAACCCTCTTCCTATGCATCGGCATGTCATACAAGAACAATTCACGCACATTAAGTAAAGGCCAATGCATAGTATAAACAGTTTCTTGCAATTTTATAGTATTGAAAACATAGAGAGGTGAAGATGTAGTTCCTCTCTCATAATAATTGCAAGTAGGAGCAGCAAGAACATGCATACTATATTCATCAAAATCATCATGTGTAGTAGCAAAACGCAACCCATTAATATAATCCTTAATAAGAGCAAACTTCTCCGATATATTGTAGTTGGGAGAATTCAAAAAGATAATAGGACTATCATGTGTGGGTGCAATAGCAACAATTTCATGCTTAACATAAGGAACTATAACAAGTTCATCATCATAAGCTTAATTCATATTGGCATCTTGGCCACAAGCATAGCAAGCATCAAGTTCATCAAAAAGGGATATTTCAAACGAATCCAAGGGATCATAGCAATCATCATAGCATTTATCCTTCGGTAAGCACGAAGGGTAATTAAACAATGTATGAGTTGAAGAGTTACTCTCATTAGAAGGTGGGCACGGGTGATCAATCCGCTCTTCCTCCTTTTGTTCTTCGCTCTCCTCCTCATCTTTTTCATCTAATGAGCTCACAATTTCAGCAATTTCTTCTTCCATAGATTCCTGTAAATTATTAGTCCCTTCCAAGGCAGCGGTCATTATCTCAATAAATTCAATAATATCAGCATTGCAATCGTAATTCTCATAGCAATATTTAAGTATGGCAAATTTTCATATTTGTAAAGAGTAGCATCATACTTTTCAATCAAAGAAGCAATTTCATAGGCACCCTTAAAAGCAACAAATTCTTCAATTTGTTCAACATCAAAATAACAATAGGCTTCCTTGGCATAAGAAGAGAGTATTTCATTATCATTAAACACACATTGGTAGGGTAGGTGTTTTTTAGTTTCTTCAGAACAACAAGTAAAATCATGTAATTCACATAAATTCCAAGCATAGCAACACAAAGTATTAATTTGATGCCACAAGAGTTTCCCTTTTTGAGATATGCTGTGTCGCACATAATAAGCATGCTCATTTAATGATTTTCCCTCAACTAAGCTAGTTGGGTTTTCAGCACGAGCACAAATGGAACGAAGATGATCCAAATAATATTCTTCGGTAGTACGGAACACTAGTGGTTCCTCAACTTTTGGGGCAGCAAGTACATCTATTTTTTTTGGTATTTTACGTTTCCTACCCATAACTAAAGATAGAAAACAAGAGCAGAAAATAGAAACTACTTAGTGATAAAGCAAACAAGCACACACGAGAATATTCACCCCACGCTATTGCTCCCCGACAACGGCGCTAGAAAAAGGTCTTGATAACCCACAAGTGTAGGGGATCATTTGTAGCCTTTTTCGGTAAGTAAGAGTGTCGAAGCCAACGAGGAGCTAAAGGTAGAACAAATATTCCCTCAAGTTCTATCGACCACGGATACAACTCTACGCACGCTAATGCTTGCTTTACCTAGAACAAGTATGAAACTACTTTGCGGGAATAAAACTAGAAGTACTTTGCAAGATAATAAAGAACATGGAAATAAAAGTTAGGTGTTGTTTTAATAAAAGAACAATAAAAGTAAATAACTTAGTAGAAAGCTTTTTGTGTAACGCAAGAGAAAGATTGTCCCTAGGTAATTGAATATGATGCGATAGATACTTGTTGTATGCAATGAGGGAGAGGCATACGCTAACACACTTTCCGTACTTGGATCATATGCACTTATGATTGGAACTCTAGCAAGCATCCGCAACTACCAAAGTTCATTAAGGTAAAACCCAACCATAGCATTAAGTATCAAGTCCCCTTTACTCCCATACGCAACATCCCACCTACTCGGGTTTGTGCTTCTGTCACTCACGCAACCCACCATAGGCAAATCATGAACATATTGCAAAACCCTACAGCGTGGATCCCTCACGTTTGCGCGACACGGAGGGCACCATAGGACAACACCATATCAACATACAACTCACATCCATAACATCATACCACAATTAACCCATAGGACAAAAGAGATCTACTCAAACATCATAGGATAGCCAAATATCATTGGGAAATAATATATGGAGTTGAGCACCATGTTTAAGTAGAGATTACAGCGGGGAAGAGAGGTGTTACACCACTGCATAGAGGGGGAGAGAGTTGGTGTTGACGGCTGCGAAGTTGTTGGAGTAGATCGCCGTCATGATGATTGCCCCGGCGGCGTTCCGGCGTCACCAGGAGAGAGGGGGAGAGAGCCCCCCTCATTCTTCCTCTTCCTTAGCCTACCCCTAGATGGGAGGAGAGTTCCCCCTCTGGTCCATGGCCTCCATGGCGGTGGAGGGGCAGGAGCCCCTCCTAGATTGGATCTCCCTCTCTGTTCTCTTCTGTTTCTCGTTCCTGTTTTCTGGCCGAAAACCGTTGCTTATATTCCTGGAGATCCGTAACTCTGATCGGGCTGAAATTTTGAGGGGATTTTTATCCCAAAATTAGCTTCCATGCGCCCGAAGGAGAGCTCCAACCGACTTACGAGGTGGGCACAACCCACCACCTCGCGCCTGGGCCTTCTGGGCACGCCCTGGTGTCTTCTGGGGGCGGTGGGCCCCCGTTTGCATTGATTCCACTTCTCAAAATTCACAAATATTCCAAAAAAAAATCTCCGTAAATTTTTATCGCGTTTAGACTTCATTTGATATGGATATTCTACGAAACAAAAAAAAACTGCAACAAACAGGAACTGGCACTGGGCACTGAATCAATATGTTAGTCCAATAAATCATATAAAATGTTGCCAAAAATATGTGAAAGTTGTATAATATTGGCATGAAAAAATCAAAAATTGATACGACGGAGACGTATCAACAGCTCTACGATCAAGTTTAAGATGGGCAATGTCATGAAGACAAGGCAAGCAAGGCGGTGGCTGACTAAGTCACCAGGCGGCCCAACACTTGAAGATGGCGGCTCAAGGACCACAAGGCGAGAGGCGCCGGCCGGTATCCTTGCTTAAGGAGCAAGGCGAGTTAGAAGCATTATAGGTTACGAGTCACGATATGACCCGGGCTCTATTGTAAACCCTAGGGTCTTGACCTGTATATAAAGGCAAGCCCCTAGGACTGAAAGACTCAAGTTACAATCTCTCGATAGCTAGGTTAGCGATTTCGCACCCTTGTAATCGAGATTTATCTATCAAATACACTCAAAGCAGGACGTAGGCTATTACCTCCATTGGAGCGGCCGAACCTGGGTAAACCCGACTCTCTTTACCGTTCAACCCCTTCGAGTCGCCACCTAGCGGCGATGGCCTCACACCTAAGTCCTTTCACGAGGACATCTGCCGGGTTGACAAAACCACGACAGTTGGCGCCCACTGTCATGGTTTTGTCAACCCGGCAGATGTCCTCGTAACAGGACTTAGGTGTGAGGCCATCGCCGCTAGGTGGCGACTCGAAGGGGTTAAACGGGAGAGAGAGTCGGGTTTACTCAGGTTCGGCCCCTCCTATGGAGGTAATAGCCTACGTCCTACTTTGTGTGTATTTGATGAGTAGATCTCGATTACAAGGGTGCGGAATCGCTAACCTAGCTATCGAGAGATTGTAACTTGAGTCTTTCGGCCCTAGGGGCCTACCTTTATATACAGGTCAAGCCCTAGGGTTTACAATAGAGTCCGGGTCATATCTTGACCCGTGACCTACAACATCTCTAAACTTGTCTTGTATCTTAAGGAAACCAAACTGGCGTCTTTAGCTTCATGGGCTTTGAGCCGCCGTCTTTGGGTATTGGGCCGTCTGGCGACTCGAGTCAGCTACTGCCTCATTTGCCTTCGTCTTAATGATGCGACCCATTTTAAACTTGGTTGCAAAGTTGTTGAAGCGTTAACCCGGCCCAGTATGGCAGGTTACACCGTGGAGTTATATCCCCGACATTAGGCCCTAGATTGATTTGAATCCATTCATGTCAATAGATCTTTTCTTTCCTTGGCGGCTCATCCTTGGACTGGTACCTTCCATGGATTTCATAACGCCGGCTTGTCCTGCTCCCACACTTGTCATTTTCTCTAGCTCGTACTTGTTGTGACGTCATCCTTGTTGACCATTGCTCTTCAAAGTCTTCATAAAGTACCCCTTCGAAAACTGCACCAAATCTAGGTGGGTGCAAAAATCGAGGCACGCTTATAGCCACAAATTTACCATGGCCGTTTCATTTTTCTCGGTGCCACTTCACTTTCTTCTCCTTATAAATAAACCCACTGGGCTCCACAACAATTTTTCCTCATCGTCTTCCTCTTTCTGTTTCTCCATCGACCGAGCACGGTCAGAGCCCTCAAAGCGACTCCAAGGTTCTCGGCTCCATTGCCAGCATCATCAAGCCTTCTTGCAACCGCCGAAGCGAACTCGATCATCTTCGTCTCTGCTCTGACGCCATCTGGTATGAATCCCCGCCATATAGGGTTTCAGCATTTTTGGTGTTCTTACCGTCTTCATAGTGTTCATCTGAAACTTCGTTAGTAGATCAATATATTATCTGCTCATTGCGGTGTATTCTTACAACGGCCTCCGCTCCATTTTACTTTAAAGTAGATCCAAAACGAGCCATCGGGGGTTATCCTTTTGAACGTCGCAGTTTCGGTTGTTCCGCCAACTAGAATACATATCTCGCTATTTTTCTTCGTTTAATTAGATCCGCCCGGGGAGAAACTTTCATAGAAACATGTTTGTGTCCCAATATTTCTGCTATGTATTGGGGATATCCCTTCGGCCTTCTTAGATTTCACCGGCTCATGACAATACTTTTAGTATAGGCGGCTTATAATCTGCTCCAGCTTATTTTTCTTGTTACTCTTGTAGCTGCTGCATAATCGGCCATGGCTCCGAAAAACTCAAAAGTTTGCAACTGGGCAAAGACCAAAGAGTCCAAGCTTACCCTAGATAATCTCGTGGACCAAGGCTTCTGTCGGCTCGAAGGTTATAAAATGGCAGGCTCCCGAAGGAGAGTCGTCCCCACAACCACGGCTGGGAGAGGTTGTGGTTTTTACTGATCATTTGCATAGAGGTTTCCGCCCTCCCGGCTCAAAATTCTTTAGGTATCTCTTACACTTTTTCAAGCTCAGGCCTCAAGACATTAGTCCAAATTCCATGACAAATATTTGTCAATTTCAAGTGTTGTGTGAAGTATACCTTCAGGTTGAGTCATCCGTGACTCTGTTTAGAGAGTTCTTTTATCTCAACCACCAAACGGAAACAAAGAATGGTGCTTCCTGCGAGCTTGGTGGTGTTTTCGTCCAGAAAAGGAAAAAGAGCGCCTTCCCAGAATCTAAGCTGGCGAGTCACCCCAAAGGGTGGAACAAAACCTGGTTCTAATGTAGAGATACTTCACCTGAAGGGGAAAATCCCCTGCCGGGTTTTAGATTGGAAAGACTTAGTGGCAAGGAGGAATTCCCAGGGTAGCCAACTGACGAAGAGAGAGCCCCTTTGGCACCTCTTCATGCAAAATTGAGGGCCCTGACCGCACATGGTCTAACCGGAATGGATCTGATTGGTTGCTGGCTAAAGTGGCGGATCCAACCCGTCAGCTTGAGGGACGGCTTGATGTGTGACTATTCAGGCGCCTCAAATGATCCTCAGCGGTTCTCCCATGAAAACCTCACTGACGATGTTCTCACCAAGGAAACAAAGAAGTTTTTCTCTGACTCAAAAGAGCTATGCAGCGTCACCGGCTTGGGTCCCTTCTACCTTCTCAACCCGCCACCTCAGGTACTAATTACTTTCATTGTCCTTCGTCGATGTTACTCTTGACTCGCCATATATTTATTGTATACTTTATGTATCTATAGGCAGATTCTAGCTTTTGGAAAGTTGTACCTCAAGCCTCTGTTCCTGCTATGGGTAAAAAGAATGCCCCAGTCTCTGTGTCATCTTCAGAGGAGGATTCTGAGGTAGAACTTGACTCTCTCGGCCGCCTGTTCAATGAGCTTGCTGACGCACCTTCTTACCAGGGCGACTCGGAATTTAGCCAAGCCGGTGACACTGAGGTAACTCCAATTTCCCCTAGTTCCTCGGAAACGTTTGTTCCTCGAAGGCCAAGACAAACCTTTCGGAAGGTTAAATTATCAAACCCAGAAGCTCATTTGGCTCCTAATTTTCTTTTGAAGAAGACACAGTTTGCCGGCTCATCGAAACGCAAGACTCGGGATGATGAAGACCCTAGTTTATCTCATGCGCCGCCGGCTCGTAAACCACGCCTTGAGGTCCCCCATAGTCCAACCGATTCTCGTCCTAGAGCCGGTTTTTTAAACAACCTCTCAGTCCTTCAAATTCCCTTTATCAGGATTCTCCTTCATCATCGGGCGACTCGAGCGCATCACAGCTTCCCCCTTTCAATGTCAATCACGGGTAAGCCTTTATCTTTGCGAAGTCTGTCTTATATTTTTCACTGTTTTGATCTCAACGTATAATAACTTTTGTTGTACTGATAATCCAGAGCCAAAGGTGTTGTGTCCAAACGGGCAGGCGGGTCACCCTCTAGGACATCAAACCAAGAGACGCCAATTCTTCTGAAGATGACTCCAATGGTTGATTCTTCTGAAAAAGAACTTAATGCGAGGGTAAAGCCGGAGGCTGTCACTGAGATACCCGGAATAAACGAGCCGGTTTTTATGGATGCTCCTCCTGAGATTGAATCATCCATCTTTCCCTCCAAGTCAACTTGTGTAGATGAACTTATGTTGTCATCTGACCACAATGTTCCAGACGTTATGTTTGTCAAAGAAAATTTGCAAGCCCCCACTGCTTCCACTTCCTTAGCTAAAATCGGGAACAAGGATGAATCGGTGACTTTGGATAAGGGAAAAGCCAAAATGGAATTCCTGGAATTATTCGTACTTGGTGTTGAAGACCTGTATCAAGAGTACTTGACCCAGCTGTCTGAGAGCCGAGAAATTGAGAAGAGCATGATAAATGCTATGAAGGAAAAATATGAGGTAATCTTCTCATTTTACCATTATCCTGCATATTACCATTAGCTTCCAAAGACCAGCTTGTTATGATAAGCTGTTTTTAAAGAATAACTGAAAGCCTGTAGTAACCGTGTAGCCCCCAAGGGCCGACTCATCTTCTTGAGATGAGTTGGGTCTTTTTTTTTAAGATGAAATAAGTTCGACCTGTAGCCCCCAAGGGCCGACTTGAGATGAGTCGGGTCTTTTTTTTAAGATGAAAGAAGTTCGACCTGTAGCCCCCAAGGGCCGACTCATCATCTTGAGATGAGCCGGGTCTTCTTCCCTATCTTAGTTTCAAAAGAACCAAAATACATTAGCTCCCAAGTGTCAAGGACATTGCTTGCAATCTTCTTGGGACTTGTAAATATAATTACTGATGTCTGTTGCTCGTCCATCAGGGATATTGCGAAGATGCTGAGTTTGTTGTTGTGAGACTGCAGAAACGGCTTAAGGAGGAAAAAGATTGAAAAATGAAGCCGAGTCCATGGCGGCTCACTTCGAAAATTCTGCCCGTGAGGCGACCGAACGTCTGGAACAGGCCATAAAACTGTTCGAGGCGGAAAAAGCTGCCTTGACAAATGCGCGGAGAAGGCCGAGAAAAACCTTGGCCCTGTGAAGGAAAAGTATGCTACTCTCGTGAAACAAATCAATGAGATGTTGGCAGCAATTTTGGTACGTGTTCCGTGTCGCCTTTGTCAATGTGCCGGCTTATGAACCTTATGGAGGCTTATTTCACTTTCTCTAATGTGCAGGGCAAAAAAACCACAACCTCGTAGAGCTGCCAATTGTAAAATTGAAGACTATCTTCACGTACGTAGAGCAGCTGTTTACAGGCTCCGTATACTCCATTATGGTTGTGAAGAACCTAAAGCATTCACTGAGAAGTATCAAAGACATGTTGAAGCATCTCTCTACTGTGCCACAATGGGTGAGTGAAACCCGGAAATCGGCGGCTCGTGTAGGAGCGAACATGGCACTTGCTCGGGCAAAGGCATATTTGCCAGCATTGGATGTGGAGCTTCTGAAAGGTGGCTTCCCAGAGTTTAAACTCGACGGGTCAGCATTCACTCGTGAAGATTACGCAAAGTGCCTTTCAGAGACCCGGCCACTGGCATCTTTGATATCCGACGAGGTAGATCTTTCAAAATATCATCCAGCCTACATCACTAACAATGAACGTGTTAACGCGCCCAAGGACGAGCCGTCTGACCTGGTGCCACCTCGCCGTAAGACAACTTTTGCTCCTGATATTGACTCGTCAGCTCTTGTTGAAGGTACCGCAAATTTTGAGTCTTTGCTCTCAATTCGTTGGCAACAGAAAGGCCAGCAGGTTGATGATGATGAGCCGGCGGGGTCAGATCCAGAAGCGGCTGATGATAGAGCCTGAAGATACCTCGGAAGCTGGATGAGTCGCCCCCCTCAGAACAAGCCCCCAGGTGTAAGAAACTTTTTGTGAAGGACTATGTGGCTTCCATCATGAGCCTGTAATAGGAGTAGTGTTCTCCACAACTTTGAATTTGCTCTGTCGTGCCATCGTACACGTTGGCGCCTTTTGTTGGTGCTGAACTCCAAAACTGGCAATCTTTTTGTTAATACGCCTATGCCACTTCTTCATTGCCTCCTCCTGTATTTTTCCCTTGTTTTGTGCCCGATGAATTTTGTTTATAAGGCAAATCAGAAAACAAGCCGGCAAGATAACTTGGTTTTCGAAACTCAAGTTGGTCGAATTCTCCTTCAATGATATTGAAGGTTGATGATCCGGAAACCGGTCATAATATGAGCTCAGTTGTGCAACCCGGAAACTTTGAATAGGGTAACGTCGTACCTGAAAAATATGAGTATATGCATATATATATATATATATATATATCGAAAGCCAGTCTCCTTTTTCTGGCTCAGTGAGACTCGGAAAAAGGAGACTGGCTTTCAAAGCACAAGTCTTGCTTCAGTGAAGCGGGCCTGATAACCCATGGTTTATCCTAGCTTTCAGTATGCCGGCTCTCACATGACTCAAGCCAATGTTTTAACCTTAAATGTTCAGGGTCCAAAAAGGATTAACTTTTTAAGAGTACATGGGGTCATCTGATCGGAGTCGCATCAAACATACATGCAGGTTTAGCCATATTTTGATGGCGTTTTTGCCGGGTCAAGAGGGTGAGAAAGCTAAACTCGATGAGTTGGAAGCCCCCAAGTGACCTATGTTTCAAACAATAAAGGCTCATGCTCAATTTATAGGTTGAAACGACAGAAGCCCTGATTTCCAGGGGTGCCGGCTTTATTATATTTGAACATAAAGAAGTATATACATAATTTTGCAGAGGAGGAGAAAGAATTACAAAAAGGTTTGAGCCAATGGCTCCTAAGTGTAATAAGGCCGCAGGTGTGCTATTTTCCAAGGCCGGGTTGTTTCTTCCTCAGAAGTATATGATCCTTCTCGTAAGTCGACCAGATAATACGAACCATTATTGAGGTTCCGGTTGATGACGAAAGGACCTTCCCAAGGCGGGGAGAGCTTGTGCATCCCCGTTTGATCTTGAATGAGATGGAGAACTAAGTCACCTTCTTGAAAAGTGCGGCTTCGGACTCTACGGCTATGATAGCGACACAGGTCTTGCTGGTATATCGCAGATCTAGCTGCTGCTAAGTCACGCTCCTCTTCCAAGGCATCCATGGAATTTTGGCGTGCTTGCTCATTATCCGCCTCAACATAAGCAGTCACCCGAGGCGAGTAATGACGGATATCTCTTGGGAGGACCGCCTCAGCTCCGTAAACCAAGAAGAAAGGAGTATATCCTGTGGATCTGTTTGGCGTTGTTCGAATACTCCAAAGTATAGAGGGGAGTTCTTCTACCCAACAACCCGGCGTTCGCTCAAGGGGCACCATGAGCCGGGGTTTGATTCCTCTCAAGATCTCTAGGTTGGCTCTTTCAGCTTGCCCATTGGACTGCGGATGTGCTACCACTGCTAAATCGAGCTGGATGTGTTCCGTGTGGCAGAATTGTTCGATGGCTCCCTTGGACAGATTAGTATCATTATCAGTAATGATGCTATGAGGATAACCAAAACATAAAGAAGTATATTTGAACATAAAAAAGTACCATGGAATTTTGGCGTGCTTGCTCATTATCCGCCTCAACATAAGCAGTCACCCGAGGCGAGTAATGACGGATATCGCTTGGGAGGACCGCCTCAGCTCCGTAAACCAAGAAGAAAGGAGTATATCCTGTGGATCTGTTTGGCGTTGTTCGAATAATCCAAAGTATAGAGGGGAGTTCTTCTACCCAACAACCCGGCGTTCGCTCAAGGGGCACCATGAGCCGGGGTTTGATTCCTCTCAAGATCTCTAGGTTGGCTCTTTCAGCTTGCCCATTGGACTGCGGATGTGCTACCACTGCTAAATCGAGCCGGATGTGTTCCGTGTGGCAGAATTGTTCGATGGCTCCCTTGGACAGATTAGTATCATTATCAGTAATGATGCTATGAGGATAACCAAAACAGAAAATTAGCTTCTTTAGAAATTTGACTGCGGTCTCCGCATCGCAATTGCTGACTAGCTCTGCCTCAACCCATTTGGTAAACTTATCAACCGCCACTAACAAGTGGGTCTTTTTATCAGAAGACGGCTTGAATGGACAAACCATATCCAGCCCATAGACTGCAAACGGCCATGTAATTGGTATCATACGCAACTCCTGAGCCGGTACATGAGCCTGTCGACCAAACTTTTGGCACCCATCACACTTGTGCACAATCTCCTCAACGTCGGCATGAGCCGTCAACCAATAAAATCCATGCCTGAAAGCTTTGGCGACCAGTGATCGTGAGCCGGCATGATGTCCGCAATCGCCAGGATGAATTTCGTTAAGAATTTCCTGGCCTATCCTCCGGAAACACACCGTTGAAACACGCCAGTGCTGCTCCGCCGATGTAACTCGCCATTAATGATTGTCATGGACTTTGATCGTCGGATGATTTGTCAAGCGTCGACTTCCTCTTCTGGGAGTTCTCCTCAGGTTAGATAAGCCAAATATGGCACAGTCCATTCAGGGGTGACACGTAGAGCCGCCACCAGATGTGCTTCCGGGTCGGGGATAGCTATATCTTCTTCCGATGGTAACTTGACCGATGGATTGTGAAGGACGTCCAGGAAAACGTTAGGTGGTACCAGCTTTCTTTGTGAGCCAAGTCTAGATAAGGCATCAGCCGCCTCATTGAGCCGGCGATCTATATGATCAACCTGATAACCTTGAAAATGACCCGCCACATCAGATACCGCTCGTTGATAAGCCGCCATAAGAGGATCTTTAGAGTCCCAAGTCCCCGAAACTTGCTGTGCCACTAGATCTGAGTCGCCCAGACATCTGACCCTGCTAAGGTTCATCTCTTTAGCTATCCGAAGCCCATGTAGGAGGGCCTCGTACTCAGCTGCATTGTTAGTACACGGGAACATGAGCCGTAAGATATAACATAATTTGTCACCTTTTGGAGAAGATAGCACGACCCCAGCCCCCGAGCCTTCCAGCTGTCTAGACCCGTCGAAGTGTATAGTCCAGTACGTGGTATCTGGCCTATCCTCCGGAATATGTATCTCTGTCCAATCGTTGATGAAATCCACCAATGCTTGAGACTTGATGGCGGTTCGGGGCATGTACTTCAAGTGGTGATCACCAAGCTCAATGGCCCACATGGCTATTTTGCCCGTGGCCTCTCGGTTTTGTATGATGTTGTCGGAATCGGGGCTCCGAAAAACCCAACAAGGTTCGAACACTGGGGCATGTGCGAAGATGTCAATCGGCTTAAAGTCCCAAGCCTGTCACCCTATGGCCTAGCTGCGTCGAATAAGTGTGAGCGAGGAAGAAGACGAACTCAGAGATTTACCCAGGTTCGGGCCACCTTGCGGTGTAAAACCCTACTCCTGCTTTGTGGTGGATTGGCCTCACGAGGAGGCTAAGGATGAAATAGTACAGTGGCTGGGTGGCCTCACGAGGGCTCTTGGTAGTGATGAACTTGATCTCCCCCCTCCAAGGTGGGACCTCGTCCCTCTTTATAGGGGCCACAGTCCTCTTCCCTTATCGCACAGGCGGGAAGGGATCCCACAACGGCCAAATTTGAAGGGGACAAGAAGTACATCCTATCCTGACTAAAGGTGGTCTTCTCCTGCAAAGCTTCCGGGTGTGACGCAGCGGTGGGCTCGGCGATGACATCTGTCCGTCCGGGCTCGTGGTCTTGGTCCTCTTGCACTAGGAAGGAAACCTTTGGGGGGTTCTGTTGGGGATATAACCCCAGGATATAACCCGCCCAGGAGGGGCCGGGTTAGGAAGTTGGCGGCTTAGCAGTGAGGCCTTAAGCAGGCCGGAAGACTAAGACAAGGCCTAGTAGTAACTTGCCAGACGGGCCGGGCGGAGGCCCAGAGCCGGAAGGCAGTGTGTGACCCGGAGGTGTAAGCCGCCGGGAGATGACTTGCCAGATAAGGCAGGCCGATTCAGAGATAGGGTCGGTTACTAGATGTAACCCGGTCCGGACTCTTGTAAGCCCAGGGCCTCGACCTGTGTATATAAAGGCGAGTTCCCTGGGCGGCTTAAGACACGAAACCTTTAATCGAGTGCTAGGTCAAGCGAATCCGCTTCCTGTAATCGATACCCAATCAATACAACCCAAAGCAACACGTAGGCTATTACCTCCTTCAAGAGGGGCCGAACCTGGGTAAACCTGTGTCTTTCATCCCGATCAACCCCTTCGAGTTAACCGCCGTAGCGATGGCTTCACCCCTAAGTCCTTGCACTAGGACATCTGCCATGAGAAAACCACGATAGTTGGCACCCACCGTGGGGCAGATACATGGGGGTTTGGAGTACTCGAAGGGCTCTCTCCCAGGGATCGAGGGATACACCATTGCTAGGATGACTAAAAGTCGCCGCGGCAAGCTCTACATGGACGATGCTGGCTAGGGCCTCGAGGCCGACTCAATCGAGTACGGGTACCGGGTCCCCTTCAGCGGAACTCACGTTTTCATCAGCAAGATCGGCGGATCTAAGCCCGGGCCGGACATCTGCACCAACCTCGTCGAGTCGGCCCGGCGCGCGCAACCCGCCCGGATCAAGCCGCGCCGGAAGCACATTTTCGTCGGCTTCACCCAAGGCGCGGAACTTGCGGAAGGTTCTATGTCACGGGAAGAAACCCTTGTCTGCTCAGAGGATGGATCCTCGAGCGGAGAGGCGGAGTCAATCTACGAGCTTCATAACGGCGGGCTTGGGGTCTATTTTGAGGGTTACAGTATTCCGAAGTCCTATGAGCCGCCGTGCCAAGCCGCCGTCTTCATGGCTGGATCGGCGCCGGCTTCTGGCAACACGGCGGCCGGGACAGCGGCTCCCGACGCAGTAGGGTCCGGGTCAACCAGGCCGCCGGCTCAAGTTTTGCTGGATCTAATGAACGAGTTGACAACTCTGATGGAAACCGAGGTCACAACGGAAAATCAAGCAAGCCGTAATGTAGAGATCACGAGGCTGAAGGACCAGATGGCCAGGGCCCAGGAGGATATCAATGCATTGCAGGCTCAGATGGATGCTGAGTCGGAGCGTCTCAGGGCTGAAGCTTTTCGCCTCAATGTGGATCAACAGGCCTCAGAGGCAGTTTTTCTGATGAGGCATCAAACCCACCTGCCTGATCAGTATGAGCCCAGAAATCTTTTTAAGACGCCGGGGGCAGGACCGAACATGCCTCTGACCATGACCCGAATGGCGGAAGTGCCTGAGAATAGGGCAGCGACTCAACATCGGCAGCCAGACCCTTCCCACAGAATCAGACCCTGCCGCAGCATTTTCTGACACCACCTGGTCATTACTCTAACCCGGTGGAGAACATGATAGCAGCGGCTGCCAGGATCAATGTGCTCCCCCTTGCTGATGGGACACCCTTCGCTGAAGAGGCACGGAATGCCATTGGGTACTTGCAGACAGCAGTGGCTCAACAGGAGAAGTATACTTACAGCCGGAGTCATGTGCACTCAACCCCTATCCCAAGCCGCAATTATAGCCGGCGCTTGGAGTCACCGGCGGTCTCTAGCAGTGAGCGACATCGGAACCCGCCCCATGATGACCCACCCGTTGTCAATGCTCAAGAAATCGTGGATCATGCCAGAGCTCAGCGTGAGGCAGCAGCCGCAGTGGCTTACCAAGAACTGCCCTCAGCAACCCCTTCAACTTCGGTGGGAGCCGGAGTCACCTCCAAAGCTGTGGGAGTGCCGTGTTTAGCACCGGCTCTTCGGAACGAGCGCCTGCCGAAGGATTTTAAGGGTCCGTGCAAAGTGCCTAATTATGCAGCTGATCTGCCTCCAGAAGCCTAGATCAAGAGTTATGAGCTATCCATGGAGATGTTGGATGTTAGTGATGCAGTCTGTGCTAAGTACTTCATCATGATGTTGGAAGGACTGGCTCGTACATGGTTAAAGGGTTTGCCACCCAATACCATCAATTCCTGGGCCGAGTTGAAAGCGCGGTTCATCAAGAATTTTCAAGGGACGTGCAAGCAGCCTATGACGATCGTTGATTTAGATCATTGCGTGCAGCGTGAGGATGAGTCTGCCGATCATTGGGTCCGACGGGTCTCCACCATTATTCACTTGTCTGACAATATCACGGCGGCTCAGGTGGTTCTGATTCTGGAGAAGAATTGTCACTTTTTGCCCCTTAAGCAGAAGCTTGGACGGCTCAAGCGTTCTTGCCAGGACATGGGTGAGCCCATGGCGGCTCTCACTAAATATGCAGATTTGGATAGCACGAAGGATCCTGGTTCTGATGATGAGAAGTCGGCTAAGGGTAAGAAGAATGGAAACTGCAAGAGTCAGCAATAGAACGGGGCAGGAAATAACAACCCAGGCAATGGCGGTAAATGGAAGCATCCAGACGACGGGTCAGATCTGGTGGCCAATACCAACACTAGGAACAACCACGGCAAGGGCAACGGTAAACCACCTTTTGGCAAGGGCAAGCCTTTCAACATGGAAGCAATGATCAACCACCTCTACCCGAAGCACAGTCTTCCCAACAAGCCGTCCACTCATGCATGGAAGGATTGTTATATCATGCGGGAGTTCCGGAATTACAGCCTTAACTGGCATCACGGTAACGGCAATGGACCGCCTGGCGGCTCAGGATCCGGCTCTCACTGTTCAGGTTTCGGTGCGGGTGGCTCAGGATCAGGTTATCAGGGGCAAGGCAATCATGGTGGCCATAATCAGCAGCCTGGTAATGGTGGTCAACAGCAAAACAACCAATCTGGGTATCAGAGTAACCCGAAGCAGCTTAATGGAGGCCAGTATCACATCTTCACCACAAGTCTTGATAAACATGATCAGAAGGTGTCCAAGAGGGCGGTTCATGCAGCAATGCCGGCTCTTCCGCAATACCTAAAATGGTTTGAGCACACCATATCATGGAGCAGGGAGGATCACCCGCCGCGAGTTGATAACCTGGGGCACTTGGCCCTTGTGGTAGCCCCTCAGGTCGGAGGTTACATGTTCACCAAGGTACTGATGGACGGTGGCAGCAGCATCAACATCCTATACTATGACACCTTTCACCGGATGAATCTGACTGATAAGGATCTCAAGTCGTCGTCCACAGTATTTCACGGCGTCGTCCCTGGCAAGTCAGCTTATCCAGTAGGAAAAATTGCCCTTGAGGTTGCTTTTGGTGATGAGTTCAACTATAGGGTAGAGACCTTGTAGTTTGAGGTGGTTAAAATCAAGAGCCCATATCATGCTATGTTTGGAAGGCCGGCTTATGCCAAGTTCATGGCTCGGCCCTGTTATGTTTACTTGCAGCTCAAGATGCCTGGTCTGAAGGGGACGATTACGGTGCATGGTGATCGGAAGATTGCTCTTGAGTGCGAGGAAGGCGATGCTGCGTATGTAGAGTCAAGTTGTGCTGAGGCAGAGCTCAAGTTTTATAAAGACAATGTTGACCCGGCGGATATGACCCCATTGAAGAAGCCCAACACGGAATCTGACCCGCCCTTGAAATTTGTGGCAGAGGATACCAAGTTGGTGGACTTTGTTCCTGGCGACTCATCACAGCAGTTCACTATCGGTGCCAATATGGACCCCAAATAGGAAAGCGCGCTCATCGAATTCATCCGTGAGAATCGGGACATCTTTTCATGGAAGCCTTCTAACATGCCGGGTGTACCGAGAGAATTCGCTGAGCACCACCTTAATGTGGATCCTAAGTTTAAGCCACTCAAACAATTCCTCCGTCGTTTCAATGAAGAGCGGCGTAAACCTATTGGGGAAGAGGTAGCCCGGCTCTTAGCAGCAGGGTTTATCATGGAGGTTTTTCACCCGGAGTGGTTGGCTAACCCCGTGCTCGTACTTAAGAAGAACGGCACGTGGCGCATGTGTGTAGATTACACAGATCTCAACAAGGCGTGTCCGGTTGATCCGTTTGCTCTCCCCCGTATCGACCAGATCATTGATGCAACGGCGGGTTGCGAGAGTTTATGTTTCCTGGACGCTTATTCGGGTTATCATCAGATCAAGATGGCAGTCAAAGACTAAGAGAAGATGTCTTTCATCACGCCTTTTGGAGCTTTCTATTACGTGTCCATGCCTTTTGGACTCAAAAGTGCGCAGGCGACTTATCAACGTTGTGTGTAGAACTGTCTTCATAGTCAAATTGGACGCAATGTTCATGCTTATGTGGATAATATTTTGGTCAAGTCAAGGAAGAAGGAGACTCTTCTTGACGACTTGAAGGAAACCTTTGATAATCTGCGGGTTTACAAGATGATGCTTAATCCAGCTAAGTGTGTTTTCGGTGTACCTGCAGGCAAGCTCCTGGGATTTTTGGTTTCAGAGCGGGGCATTGAAGCTAACTCGGATAAAATAAAGGCCATCACCTCATTATCTAAGCCGGCGTGCATCAATGACGTCCAACGCTTGGCGGGTCGTATTGCTGCTTTAAGCCGGTCATAAGCCGCATGGGCGAGAAGGCTATCCCTTTGTATCAGATGATGAAGAAGACAGATGATTTTGTCTGGAGCGATGCTGCCAATGATGCGTTTGAGGCGCTCAAAAAATAGTTGGTTGAGCCGCCTGTCTTGGCTGCTCCCGTGGAAAAAGAACCATTGCTCCTATACGTGGCGGCTAATAACAAAGCCGTCAGTGCTACAGTCGTTGTGGAGCTCAAGGAGGCAGTTAAAGAGTATCCAGTCCAGCGGCCGGTTTATTACGTCAGTGAGGTTTTGACAGAGTCCAAGCAAAGGTACCCGCATTGGCAAAAGTTGGTGTTTGGAGTGTTCATGGCAAATCGCAAGTTGAAGCATTACTTCCTTGGACATCCAATCACGGTGGTCAGCTCTGCTCCTTTGGGAGAAATTATTCAGAATAGAGAAGCCACCGGCATGATTGCTAAGTGGACAATTGAGCTTGGGCCTCTTAATTGAGGTATGTACCTCGAACAGCTGTCGAGTCTCAAGCCATGGTGGATTTTATCAATGACTAGAAGGAGTGTGAAGCACCTGATGAGAAGCCAGACAACACATATTGGACAATTCATTTTGATGGATCCAGACAATTGGAAGGCTCGGGGGCTGGAATTGTTTTAACTTCCCCTAGAGGTGACAATTTTTGTTATGTATTAAGGCTAATGTTTCCTTGTACTAACAATGCAGCTGAGTATGAAGCCTTGCTTCATGGGCTCCGTGTGGCCAAGGAGATGAATTTGAGCCGGGTCAGATGTCTCGGCGACTCAGACCTTGTGGCCCAGCAAGTCTCAGGCACGTGGGATTCTAAGAACCCTCGTATGGCGGCTTATCGCCAGGCGGTTGACGTCATTGCTGGCCACTTTAAGGGTTATCAGGTCGATCATATTGATCGTCGGAAGAATGAGGTGGCTGATGCATTATCACGTTTGGGGTCTCAGCGTAAGCCGGTGCCGCCTAATGTGTTTCTGGATGTACTGCATCACCCGTCCGTCAAATTGCCTTCTGAGGAGGATCTTGCTATACCTGACCCGGAAGGACACTTGGTGGCGGCTCTTCGTGCTTTTCCTGATTGGTTGCTGCCTTATTTGGCATATTTGACTCGTGGCGAATTGCCCGAGGACGAGACCTTGGCACGACAAATCATGAGGCGGTCTAAGTCCATGACTATTGTCAATGGCGAGTTGCACCGGTGCAGCGTGACTGGCGTTTTTCAACGCTGTGTTTCTCCAGAGGAGGGCCGTGAAATCTTGCAAGAGATACATGCCGGCGATTGTGGTCACCATGCCGGGTCAAAATCCCTGGTGGCCAAAGCTTTCCAGCACGGTTTTTACTGGTTGACAACTCATGTAGATGCAGAGTATTTGGTCAGCAAATGTGATGGGTGTCAGAAATTTGGACGACGTGCCCATGTGCCGGCTCAAGAGTTGCGGATGATTCCAATCACCTGGCCGTTTGCGGACTGGGGAATTGATATGGTTGGACCGTTTAAGAGGTCCAAAGATAAGAAGACCCACCTCTTGGTGGAGGTTGATAAATTTACCAAGTGGGTTGAGGCTGAGCCGGTCAGCAAGTGCGACGGAGCAACGGCAGTTCAATTCGTCAAGAAGCTGATCTTTCGTTTTGCTTACCCTCACAGTATAATTACTGAGAATGGTACAAATTTGTCCAAGGGGGCTATAAAAGAGTTCTGCGAAAGTGAACACATCCGCCTCGATGTCTCCTCTGTGGCTCATCCACAGTCTAATGGTCAAGCAGAGCGTGCTAACCAGGAAATTTTGAGAGGGATAAAACCCCGGCTTATGGTTCCTTTGGAACGAACGCCGGGTTGTTGGGTGGAGGAATTACCTTTAGTTCTTTGGAGCATCAGAACCACTCCCAATAGATCAACAGGCTATACGCCTTTCTTCATGGTTTATGGCGCGGAAGCTGTTCTCCCCAGTGATATCCGTCATGACTCGCCCACGGTGGCGGCTTACATTGAAACAGATAATGAGACGGCGCGTCAGGGCGCATTGGATGCCTTGGATGAAGAACGGGATCTTGCAGCAGCACGGTCGGCGATTTACCAGCAAGATCTGCATCGCTATCATAGCCACAGAGTCAAGACCCGGACGTTCCAAGAAGGCGACTTAGTGCTTCGTCTGATACAAGACCAGACATATATGCATAAGTTATCACCCCCCTGGGAAGGACCTTTTGTGATCAGCAGAAATCTCAACAATGGTTCATATTATCTCATTGATGTGCGGGAGGGCGACAAGTCATGCACTTCTGGGGAGGAGACTACCAGGCCGTGGAACATTGCTCATCTTCGGCCTTACTACACTTGAGCCATCGGCTCTCATCAATGTACATACTTCTGTCATTGTATATACCACTTTTTATAATATAATAAAGCCGGCATCCCCATAATTCAGGGCCTCTGTCGTTTTCCTCCGACAGTCTTGTGCAAAAGTTGGTTCATAATAACGTCACTTGGGGGCTTCCAACTCACTGAGTTTAGCTTTCCTACCCTCTTGACCGGCTTAAAAGCCATATCTGGGTTAAACCTGCCTGTTTGCAACTTGCTACTCCGCCAGGTGACCCACCGAACGTTTGACAGTCAATCTTTCTTAAGACCCTGAACTAGTCAAAGTTAAAACGGCGGCTTATGTCATGAGAGAGCCGGCTTACAGAGAGCTAGGATAAACTCACCTATCTATTGTAGTCTCTCCGCTATGTGGCCCATTCGTACTCTTAACAATCAATCTTTTTTAAGACCCTGAACTGGTTAAGGTTAAAATGACGGATTTATGTCACGTGAGAGCCGGCTTATGGGATTTTGGGCACTCATGCCTAGCTTCTTTGAAGCAAAAAACTACAATTTTTCTCAAAAATATAAACAAGAGTTGATCTCTTTGGGCTGTGCCTTCAAAGCCGCCCAAACTATACTACAAAATATACATATGTTTTCTGCTTGTTATTTTGCAGGAATTTGTGTCATGATAAATCTTCTGGGTTTCACCTCTAGCCTACCCCAACTTGTTTGGGACTAAAGGCTTTGTTGTTGTTGTTGTTGTTGTTGTGTCATGATAAGATTCTAAGTCCTTGGATGATAATTTATCCTGGCTTAGTATTGCTCATTGATCAAAGGCTTTGGCCATTATGACCCGCCAACAGGCATCAGGAGATATGATTGCATCAAACATGTAGATGATGGATAAAATTTGTAGCACTAAAGCTGCCAGAATATGAGTTGTTAAAAGCTCAAAACGTGCACGAAGGCACGGCACAGGCAATCAGTTTTAACTACGGCTATTACAAGGATACATTGAGCCCAAAATTTGTGGACTCAAGTTTTTTACAAAAGTTATAACCCGGCAGATCAGCATGCCCGGGTTAACTTCATCTGAGGCCAGCTCCTCGCCTAACTCATTGATGGGTCATCCTGCGCCGGGTCTTCTGTCTCCTGGATCTGAAGGTTGTCCACATCCCAGTTGCAATTGATTAAGGCTTCAAATTCGGCTTCGTCATGCAAGATTAGAGACGGATCAACATCAGGGGCAAAGATGTGCTTACGGCGTTGGGGAGTCAGGTTTTTCGGCTCAAAAGTGGGCGCCCGGACTCGCACATTGTTGTCATCATAAGCCGCCTGATATGCCGTCAGATCAGCTTCGGCGGCCAGCTGGCTAGCCAATGCTCGCGATGCCTTGATGCAACGGGCATAGTCTTCTTGAGTGAATTTTGACCCGTCATCCTTCAGTTGTGGAAAGCCGCCACTCATCTCTTCTGGGTTAAGAACGGGTGCGTAAGCCAACGCCCGGCTCAACGCAGATATTGCGCCTTTGCGGGCGGCTGATTTCTTCAATTATTCAAATTGCTTGGGGATGGTGGAGAGGCACTTTAGCACATCTTTGATAAGCTTTGGCGTGCCCTTTTAACCCATGAAAGCCCAGATGGTGAAAAGACTTCCAGCGTACAGCTGCTCAGTGAATGCATATAAAGCTTTCAGCTTCAGCAAGCTGTCATCTGGAAGCTGGCGAGTTCGTCGGCCTACAAACAGATCAATTTTATAAGTCGCCGGGCGAGTCTTTATAAGATTTTTTGATAAGAATGATCATAACATAATCAGTAAACACTTACCAAAGACGGCTTCAGTCATCCGAGCTACATGGCGTTTCAGACTGGTCAGCTCTTCAGTAACAGGCTTAAGTTGGCCATCGACATCTTCTGCGTGTTTGACTAAGGCGGCTTGTTCAGCTTCAACAGATTGCTTGTAAGCTTCAAAATCCGCCTTAGTCTTCTCCAGCTCTATTGAGGAGAGCCGCCATTTTGCGTCAGCTTCAGCCCGGGTGTCTTGTTGCAAAGCCAGGTATTTCCTAAGGTCGGCCAAACTGGACTCGGCCACATTTAAAGCTTCCTGCAAAATATAATGGTCAAGTATAAGTTTATCAAATTTAAGCCGCCAGCACGGTTTCTGCTAGAACTTGGGAGTACTGAAGAAGGTTGTTACAAGTCTCAAGCAGATTGTCAGCAATATGCTTGACACTTGGGGGCTAATGTGTATCAGTTCTTTCAAAGTCTACAATACAAATAAGACCCGGATCATCTTTACGAAGATAACCCGGCCCTACACATTGCTCCTCAAGTCTATATGATCAGATCTACAAAAAGTGCCGGCTCATTATTTACATAATGATCCGACCCTTGGGGGTTACGCTTGGCATTTTCTTTACCATACAGTAAGTGCCGGCTCATTATTTACATAATGACCCGACCCTTGGGGGCTAAAAGCTGGTTTATTGAAGTCTACAAATTGCTGAAGACCCAGCTTATCTTCAAGAAAATAAGCCGGCTCTTGGGGGCTATGTAAGGATATATGGAAAGCAAGGAAGGTTGAGTACCTCATATTTTCTCTTCATCATGCCAACTAAATTGGCTTCCATATCTTGGCTTGTGGAGAGGCGGCTCAGATATCCGGAGTGCAGCTCATCAGCAGTAAGCTTCTCCAGATTGGGAAGATCAAGTTTAGCCTTTTCCTTCTCAGGTGAAGGCGCCTCATCCTTGCTGATATGTTTGGTCAGCACATTGGAAGTGGCTGGAGCTGTATAAGCTGTTCCGGTGATGGTAACCTCTTCTTCATGAGAAGTCACATCTTCAGCTGTTGGCAGAGGGCTGGGCGGCTTAGGATCAGCCTCCGGATTAGCCTCAGGAATCACGATATCAACATCCGCCGGCTCAGTAGGATGGGGAGTTTCATCATGGGCGACTTGATCAGCTTCAGAGGGCTCGACTTGAATTTCAGGAGTGCCAAGCTTTGGGTTCTCTGGCTCTAGGACGTCAGGATTGGCAGATAACCCGCTTAATTTTCTCTTCTTAGCCTGGGCCCTGTGAACAAAGATTTCATTATAAGTCATATGCAAGGGAAAAATATTAGTAAGCAGCATGGGATGCAAAGAAGTTTACCCTGGGTTGATAACGAGAGGAGGCAATTTTGAGGCGGTTGAGTCGCCAGAAGAAGGAGGTGTTTCATGAAAGGTTAAAATTGAGAAATATGAGCAAGTTACAGCACAAGACTAATGTGCAGAAGAAATGGCAACAAAGCTATGAATTACCTCATTACGACGTTTCCGAGGAGCTGGAGCGTCGGGTAAGCCGGCCACTAGGTCTTCAGAGCCGCCGCTCCGGGACTAACGCCTCGAGTCATGTCGCTGCTTCTTGAAAAGAAAGTTGGGATCCAAGTGAGCAAGGGGGTGTGAAAACTTTACTTTCCGGATGACCCGCCGTATTTTCTCTCTTGGCAATGGTTCCGAGTCGGAGGAGATGGTAGTTACCTCTGCTGCGCCGGCTTGACTCGTATCTGCTTCACCCTGAGAGGAGTCAGCGTCAATAAGTTGCATGAAAAGAAGGCCAAGAGAGTCAAGTTCTACCTCCGAGTCATCTAGTTCAAGCAGTTCTTGAGCTGATGGTTTCTTTTTACGAGCCGGAGCCCGGGTCTTGGTTGCCTTGCTTTTCTTCTTTGAAGTTGAGGCTGTGGTTATTCTCCTTTTCCAGAAGGGGGAGTCGGCTTGTATACGTTTGTAGAAAGGTTAAATGAAGCATATGAAGAGCAAAATCTAAAGGAAAGAAGTGAAATGTTAAAGTAAAAAGCCTTACTGCGGGAGCCGGGTTATGAGCGTAGAAGGGGTTTAACCCCGTCTTGTTGCAGACCTCCTGAGGTTCTCCTAGCAAAGATTTAACAATCAGGTTGAGGTCCTTGTCCGTTAGAGGCATCTGATTGAAGCGCTGAGGGTCATTCACTTCACCAGAGTATTCACACATTAAGCCGCCGCACCGGCTCAATGGTAAGATTCTCCAAGAAACCAGATCAACGCCAGTTAATCCATTGTGCAATAAAGCCCTGATCTTTGAAAATGTTGGGGCGTATTGGGCGCGCTCTATGGCAGACAACCGGTCTGGGAGCTTGGTGGTGGTGCAGAACCGGTAGGGACGATAACCTGGCAGTGGATTTTCTCCGGCTGAAGAAGTGTCTTGGCAATAGAACCAGGTATGATTCTAGTCCTTGGGATGGCTTGGTAGAGTCGCCAAGGGAAAAGAAATGTCTCTACGCCTCTGAATTGAAACACCACCAAGCTCAAGGCTTGGTCCATCTGCAATCTCCGTCTGGCGGTTGATGTAGAAAAAATCTCTAAAGAGGTCAATGGAGGGCTCTTCTTGTAGATATGCTTCACATAATATTTGGAACTGGCACAAGTTGGTAACAGAGTTGGGGCCAATGTCTTGAGGATGCAGCTTGTAAAAATGCAGGGCATCCCGGAAAAACTTTGATCCGGGCTGTCAGATTTCGGGCTCCGCAAAACCCTCAAGGTTCGAACACAGGGGCGTGTGCGAAGATCCCCTACGGCCTCGCCCTACCTAGCTCGCTACTCGATGGCTAAGACGATGAACTCGCTCGATGACGAGGAAGAAGATGAACATGGTGGTTTACCCAGGTTCGGGCCGCTGCGAAGCGTAATACACTACTTCTGCTTTGGTGGATTGCCTCTCGGGGAGGTATGGTGGATGAACTAGTACAGTGTTGAGGAGCCTCGTGAGGGCGCTCCTGAGGTGTTCTTTGCCCTCTGCTCGCTTGTGATGGGATTCAATCGGTCGCCCCTTTCTACGGTGCAGCCTAGCCTCTATATATAGCGGTGGCCCGGGTCCTCTTCCCTTATCGCAATGGTGGGAAGAGATCCCACAACGGCCAAATTTGAAGGGGGACAGGAGTACATCCCCGCCCTGTCCAAAGGTGGTCTTCGCCTGCAAAGTAGCTGTCAATGATGCAGAGGTGGGCTCGGCGATGACATCCGTCCTGCGGGGCTCGTGGTCATGGTCTTGTGGCACCGGCATAGAAACCTTTGGGGGGCGCTTTGGGAACCTGCGTACGTACTTGCTCCCTTTGCACCAAAGGGGAAATTGCACCGCCTGGCGCGCTGGCGCCCGCCTGTCCTTCCTTGCGTCATCTTTGACTCTTGAGGCCGGGCTCTGCATAGAGATCTCCACCGCTCCGGAGGGGGCCTGGGGAGGCCCATCCCTTGCTGGTCTTGATGCTGCTCCTCCTCACGAGCCTAGGGTCCTCGCGAGGGCCTTGTCTTGAGTGAGGCTGCGTCTGGTTGTGCTTGGCTGACGAGGTGGGCCATGTCCTGGGCCGCACACAGGCAGGTCTGGGTACCCCCGTTCCCAGAACGCCGACAGTAGCCCCCGGGCCCAAGCCGCGCTCGAGCTAGCTTCCGGGCGGAGCCTTGAGGTTGTCCCGAAGCGCCGCGGGCCCCAAACGCCTGCGGGCCAGGACTGGCGCGCGTCGTGCGGTTGATGTCGGGCGTCCTACGTCCCTTCGGCCACCGCCCGAATCGACAAGAGCCTGACTTCCAGCACCGAGCCATTATTAATTTCCCCTTCTGTGCTCCTGCTCTTGCTTCCCAGATCCCCGGCCCTAGCAGAGACCTCTCCAGATCCGGCGTCGCTCTGTCCTCCTCCTTGCCCCTTCGGCCCCGCGAACCTCCCAATGGCTCCCGCCGGCAAGCAGAAGCCAGAGCCCCAGAGCTCAGCCTCCACTCCCATCTCACCAGCGCTTTCGGAGTCCACCATCGCCAAGGACGAAGACCTCATCCCGGTGCCCCCGTCGACGGCGGACGGGACCAACGAGTGGGGGAGGACCTTGATATGGGGCGGCTCCTCGGAGAAGCGGCCCTCATCCAGGTCGGCCTACCCTTTCTTCCTCCATAGCGTCTTCGCCGGGCTCGTCCCGCCTTTCTCCGCGTTCTTCACCGCCATCCTCGACAACTACGGGATTCAAGCCCTTCATCTCCAGCCCAACTCCATCCTGCTCTTGTCCATCTTTGCCTTCAACTGTGAGGCTTTCGTGGGCGTGAAGCCTTCGGTGGCCCTCTTCCGCCATTTCTTCAGCTTGCGCGTGCACGACGGCGCTCAGCGGTCGGCGTGCGTCTCCTTCGTCGCGGTCCAGAGCGGTAACATGCTCTTAAAGTCCGGGAAGAAGGTGGAGAACTTCAGGCACCACTGGGTCCTCATGGAACTCAAGGACACCAACCCCCGGTTGGATCTGCCGAAGGGGCTGCCGGAGAAGACCCCCGCGTGGAGCTCCACGAAGCTTTCCAACCCCCGGGCCAGGCCCGTCCTGGAGCGGATCTCCCACGATATCAGCGCCAGGAAGCTGACTGGGGGGATGATAGTGAAGGAGTTTTTGACGCAGCGCCTGGCGCCCCTCCAGTCTCATTCTAGGCCTTTGTGGGACTATCAGGGCAGCGGCGACAACCTCAGGCTTCGGTCCGCACGCATAACCCCCGAGGAACTGAACAGGGCTATGGCGACCCTGCTCAACGGTGACCCCGGTGATCTCCCCGACGCCCACGCCCTGTTGTACTGCCGCGACGACGGAGCCGATTTGGTCGCCGCGATGCCTGTCTTCAACGAACTGGGGCTCTCCCCAGCTGAGGGCCTTGGCTCCCCGGTGATGGTGTCCTCCGGCGACACCACGGGCGGGGAGGATTCAGAGAAGACAGCCGACGAGGACCCGGGAGGGGCGTCTCCCCCGTCGCAGAGCATGCTCTTGCGCGACCTGGAGGATGACGATGCTGTTGGTGAAGTTTCTGCAGCGGGCTCCTCACGTCCCGCCAAGGCCCTCAGGGGGCTAGGACCGGCCCCTCGCGCCACACGGTCCGCCTGCATGGCGACCCCCAGGAAGCGCGGAGCGGAATCTCCTCCGGTGCACCCTGCCTCCGCCAGCAAGGCGGTTGAAGCGCCGGCCTCGCCCCCGCCCGAATCGCAGCTCGCAGGCAAGGTGGGCGAGGCCGGGGCCATGGCGATCCCTCCAGCGGCTGCCCTTGCGGACAACGCCCTTGTCATTGCCGGAGCGGAGAGGAAGAGGATGTGGGTCCATGTTGACTAGTAAGTAACCCGGCTCGGCCTTGGTCGCCTGCTGGTAGCTTGTGTATTGATGATTTTCCTTTGCTTGGTAACCAGGAATGCCGCCGCGCTAAAGATGAGGAAGAAGAAGGCAGGTGTCAAGCCGAAGGCGCCTTCCGATGCACCGCCTGCTCCTGTCGTCCTGCCGCCACCTATCGAGGCGACCGCCGCCGAGGGGGTGGGGGCTCCCGAGGCAACCCCCTGGTCATCGCCGCGGAGCCCCCCGAGCCCCCAATGCCTATTGGCGTGGTCGCTCCTGCCCTCGAGGGCGCGTCGGTGCCGCTGTCCGGAGGGCCAGCCCCTGAGGGCCAGCCGCCCGTCGATCCGTCTGTGTGCGTCTTGCCCGTGGTCGCCGCGCAGTCTCCGGAGCCTCCTGCTCCTCGTGCTGCTGCCTCCCTGGGGACGTCTCCCGTGGTCGCACAGGCGACTCCTCCGGAGGAGGCCTTGATGCCTTCGTCGCGCGGCCTCGACATCGTGGACGGGGCCTTCACCATTCTAGGTCAAGTTCGGGACGCCCTCGGGGGTACCGACGATCGCCTCACGAGTGGGCGCCTAGGGCTCCTCTCCGGCTGGCTCCAGGCCGACGCCTCTGCCATGGTAGTTTGGGGTCAAGCCGAGGCTGCCGTGGCGAAGAGCGAGAAGGAGGCCGCGTCTGCTAGGGTAGCCCGCGAGGAGTCACTGACCGACGCGGCGTCTGCCGTCAGACGCTGCGTAGAGCTGGAGGCCCGCTTGAAGGCTCTCCAGGAGGAGAAGTATGGGCTTGCGGAGCAGTTGCGTCAGCGGGAGGAAGACCTCAAGACCCGCGAGGCCAAGCTCGCCGCTCGGGACGCCGAGCTGTCCCAGGCGGCGACCAGCCAGGCCGCGGAGCGAGAGCGCCTGGACGCTCGGGAGCGGGAAGTTGCTTCGGAGAAGGCCCTGCTCGACACCAGGGAGGAAGCTCTTGCCGCGGCTGAGGAGAAAAAGGCCACGGAGCTCATCGCCTTTCCCTCCGTCGAGCTCAATCTCCGCCAAGCTCTCCACTCCCTCTGTCCGGATGGGTTTGCGGAGCCCCTGGTGGCTCTAGAGAGCGGCTTCACGGGGCTCGCTTTGAAGCTCGTCGAGGCGTTGGAGGGCGCCGTTGTCAAGGAGGAGGGGGACTTGGAGAGCGAGTGCCGTGACCTCTTTTCTGAGGCCGCATCGAGCGTCTTCAGCCATCTTCATCTTCGCGAGCCAGGGTTTGACTTCAACTCCGTGATCTACCCGGTCGCCCCCGAGGTCCGTGCCAGCGCTGCGGCGGCGGTGAAAGGCGCCGTGGAGACGCTGGTGAAGAGGTTCACCCGCGTCACCGTTCCTCCACCTCCTAACACCGCAGGGGTTAGCGGCGAAGAAGACGACGCCAGCGATGTCGACTACGAGTTCCCCGAGGACGGGACGAGTGGTGGCAGCGGCTCCCCCTGATTCCTCTTCCTTGTTCCTTTCCTGCAATGTTCATCGTGCCTCGCGGAGGCGTTAAACTTGTTTGTATTTGCAAAAACTTTTAATGCTTGTAATAACTGTTGAACTATGTGATTGCTCTCTCCGCCTTGTTTCCTTCTTGCTTCCAGTGATGCTCTGCATCGGCAGGGCCCGGCCCCGCGCATACCTCAGCCGCAGTTGGGCCGTCCGGATCACCAAGGATGGTTCCAAGGGGTGAGAGGCTATGTGGCTAGTGAGGCTCCTGAGTCGTGATGCTCAGGAGTCCCCCTTGATGTACGAGCAGCCCTCATGAAGGGAACATGGTGAAGATTGGGTTAACTTGGAAATTTCGAACACCTTGCGCTCTGCGTCGGCAGGGCCCGGCCCTGCGCATACCTCAGCCGCCGTTGGGCCGTCCGGATCACCAAGGACGGTTCCAAGGGGTGAGGGGCTACGTGGCCAGTGAGGCTCCTGAGTCGCGATGCTCAGGAGTCCCCCTTGACGTACGAGCTCCAGCGTCCTCCTTAAGAGTTTTGAATGCTTTGAGATTTTGAACACCTTGCGCTCTGCGTTGGCAGGGCTCGGCCCCGCGCATACCTCAGCCGCCGTTGGGCCGTCCGGATCACCAAGGACGGTTCCAAGGGGTGAGGGGCTACGTGGCCAGTGAGGCTCCTAAGTCGCGATGCTCAGGAGTCCCCCTTGACGTACGAGCTCCAGTGTCCTCCTTAAGAGTTTTGAGCGCTTTGAGCTCTGCGTCGGCAGGGCCCGGCCCCGCGCATACCTCAGCCGCCGTTGGGCCGTCCGGATCACCAAGGACGGATCCAAGGGGTGAGGGGCTACAGGGCCAGTGAGGCTCCTGAGTCGCGATGCTCAGGAGTCCCCCTTGACGTACGAGCGGCTCCCATACCTTTCCTCGCCAGCTTTTCTTGAGATGGGCACGAGAAGACTAGGTTTGGCAGACCTGGGAAGGTGGCGTGTACCAGGCTTGGCCCGGTAGTAGCCCCCATGCAGCCCCCTCACGCGTACATCCCGGGGGAACGCAGCGAGAAGGGGGCCGCTAGGGGCCTTCCTGAGGTTGGATGCAGCCGCTGGGGCGCCCTTAGTTGTTTATCCCCCGCACGGAGCGTAGGGCTTCCACATTGCGTGGGCATAGTCATTGGTGGACCGTGTTATCCGCCAGCACAGAGCTGTGGCTTCCACATTGCGTGGGCATAGTTATTGGTGTACCGTGTTGACCGCCAGCACGGAGCTGTGGCTTCCACATTGCGTGGGCATAGTCATTGGTGGACCGTGTTGACCGCCAGCACGGAGCTGTGGCTTCCACATTGCGTGGGAAGGAACCCCTCCGCGTCCTCGGGGGGCTCCGGGCGTGTACAGCCCATTGAGTTCGTACGCGTGCTTGCACGGCAGAACTGGGAGGTGTATCTGGGAGCTCGCGAGGGCGCTTTGGCCTCACGAGGTCCCTACCTCAAAGGCGGTTTGCGCCTGAGTCTTCTCGTAGGTAGTGCCGTCCGAGGTCCTGCAAATTTTGGAGAAGCCTGCGCCGAACGTGCTCCCTAGGGCCGTCGCATGAGAGGGCCAAGAACCAGTGACCCCAGGAGGTGACGTGAACGGGGCCGGCCCGCCAGACAGAGCTCAGCCACTGGATTTATCAACGCTGCAGGGACGGACCCAAGCACAGACGCCATGCCCAGTCCTCTCATGAGGCGGTCGCAGGTAGGACCATTCGGGTGCGGTGACATTCATGCCGGCAAAGAGCCGTGCAGGCAAGATGAAACGTTAGGAAATTGATCACATGCATGAGAAATTACTGAAATATGCGTAAATGAGGCGGCTGCAGGGGTATGCCCTGATTGCCTGAGGATGATGTGGCCCGATGGGCGCCCTCAAACGGAGTAAACCAAAAAGTTACCTGGCAACGACCAAAAAAAAGGTCACCTGGCGGCCATGCCGCTGAGGAGTCAAAGCTGCCGTCGTAGCCTGATCTTATACCTCCACGAGCGCGACCCTCACGGAGCCGTTGTCTCCCGGGGCTCGGGACCTCCGCTCGGTCCAGGCATCTCCTCCAACTCCTCGCCGCGCCTCGCCAGGCAAGGTATGAGCATGGCCCGGGCAAGGCGCTGGAACGTGACGCCTGCGTTCGCCAGGCCAAAGGGCATGTGGACGTAGTTGTGTGGGTAGACCCATCCGCGATCGACACGCGTTGGCCAAAAGGGGCCCTGGGACGCGGCCCCGTTGATCGCGAGTGGGTTGACACAGACGCGCGGCTAGTCGACCGGGCCGGCGATGGCGGCTGCAATTGTTGGTGCTGGGCAGTCTCCGCCTTGCATGGCCTGTGCCTCCTGAAGCTCCTCGATCGCTCTGATGACGGACTCTTGCGAGCTCGGCGCCTCGCGCCGAGCTCCCGGTTCGAGCAGACGCGCGTCAGGACATGCCTTCAGGTTGTGCTCGAGTGCCTCCCTTGTCTCACTGGCCAGGCCAAAAGCTCCCCGGATGGAAGCACCCAGGCCCGACCCAAGAGGGGCGCCGAGCGCCCTTTCCTAAGCGATGGAGGGTGGGGCCCCATCCCTGGGTGCAGAGTCTGAGGCCCCGACCTTGGAGGTCCCAGCCCCGGGGCGCCCCGCGGGAAGGAGCTGCTTCTTCTTCTTGCGTGCATCCTCACGAGGCAGGGCATCTTCCTCGTCGTCCGAGCGCTCGGCCGCCGCGGCGCGGTAAGCACGCTCGAGGGAGCAGACAACATCCTTCTCATCGCAGGCGACGGTGATGACGCCGCCACTCCCTGGCATCTTGAGGACGTTGTAGCCATGGTGAGTCGCCGCCATGAACTTGGCGAGGGCCGGGTACCCAAGGATCGCATTGTACAGGAGGTGGATGTGCGCGACGTCGAAGACGATGATCTCGGTGTGGTAGTTCTTGCGTCCGCCGAAGGTGACGGGCAGGCGCACTTGCCCAATGGGGACGGTGGACCCGTCTGTGACTCCCGAGAAGGGCTTGGTCGGCATGAGCTGTTCGTAGGGTACTTGGAGTGTCTCGAAGGTCTCAATGGAGAGGACATTGAGCCCCGCTCCACTATCAATGAGGGTCTTGGTGACGAGGACGTTGCTGATGGTTGGAGTGCACAGCATGGGGAGCTTGCCGGCCATGGCTGAGCACCTGAGCTGATCCCTCGAGTCGAAGGTGATTGCAGTCTGGGACCACTTGAGGGGACGCATTGCTTCGGGCTTTCGGAGAGCCGCGTTCACCTTCCACGTGAACTTCTTGAAGACGCAGTTCGACGCTGGGGCCTGGGCGCCGCCCAGGATATAGGCTACCGCCCTGACCTCCTGGAAGCCCCCAGCCCCATCGTCTTGCCTGTCCTCTTCCTTCCTTCTGGGTGGCGGCGGTAGTGGTGGTAGGTCGGCCTCACGAGGACGGGCCTCACGAAGCTGGCCACGGCGTGACCCCTCCGGAGGGTCATCGCGCCAGCGGTCCTCCCGAGCCTGTTCGCACCAGCGGTCCTCCTGAGGCTGGTCGCGCAACCCCTGACGCGGTTCCCGGTTGTCCCAACGGCCTCCACCGCGGCCTCCGCCGCATCCGAAACCACGGTCAGTGCGTCCAGGGCGTCGGCCGAAGTGTTCGGCGCGGACCAACCTGAGTTCCTGGCAGTCGGCGGTGTTGTGGTTGTTGGTGCCATGGAAGATGCAGGTCGGTCTCCCCCCTGCGGGGTGTACCTCGCCCCGGCTGCGTTTCACCTCGAGTTCAGCCGCAAGTACCGCTGGGGCCTTGCGCTTCGCCTCCTTGGCCTTGGTCTTCTTTTCCTATGGCTCTGCTGCCGGAGGCTCGCGGAGTGACAGGCGGCCCTCTTCAGCCTTAGCGCACCTGTTCGCCAGATCGAACATCTCCAAGGCTGAGCACAATTCGTCGTTCATGGCAAGCTCCTCCTTCATCTTGAGGTCCGTGACGCCGCCGGTGAACGCGGAGATGATAGCCTCGTCCGACGCCTTCGGGACCTCGAGGCGCGTAGTCGTGAAGCGTTGTATGAACTTGTGCAGGGTCTCTCCATCCTGCTGCTTTATACGCCGCAGGTCGTTCACGGTGAGCGCGCGGTCGCGGGTACCTTGGAAGTTGGCGACGAAGCGCTTGCGCAGGTCGTCCCAGGAGGTGACGGACCCTTCCGGGAGGTTGAGGAGCCAGGAGAGTGCGCCACCTTTGAGTGCCATGGGGAACCAGCACGCCATGACTTTGTCATCTCCTCCGGCCGCCCGGATGCTCAGGGAGTAGAGCTATAGGAACTCGGCGGGATCCGGGGTGCCATCGTAGCGCGGGGGCAGGTCAGGCTTGAACTTGCAGGGCCACGTGGTTGGACGGAGCTCCGGGGCGATGGCGAGGCACCCCACTGGTTAGACGGGTGCTGCGTGTGCGGGAGGGACCCGGTCTTGACGCTCCTGAGGGGCTGCCTCGAGTGGTGCCCGGTCGCGACGCTGGGTCGGCAGCGCGGGGAGCGCACGCGCATCGACGCGTGGCTGGGGCACCACCTGGCAGCTTACTTCATCTCTCGCCCGTGCCCGCGGTTCTCGGGGCTGGTCGCGCGGGCGCGCTTCTAGCCTGGGCTCGGGGTTGACGTCGCGTTGCGGAGGAGGTGGAGGCGCATCGTGGGCCACGTCGTCTGCCAGGGAAGGTCGGGGTCGAAGCGAGTAGGAGAGCGCTGAAGCGTCGCCGGCAGCACTGACGAGCTCCGCGATGCGCCGAAGCCAGTCGTCGTAGCGGTCGGGGGCAGGGCGGTAGCGGAGCAGCTCGTTCGCCATGGCGAGTGCACCCGAGCCGCGCGCCGGCCCGGGCCGAACGTGGGAGGACGACCCGGAAGCTGGAACGATCGACGGAGTGGCGGTGTGGCCATCGCGCCGCGCGGTGACCGGCTGGGAGGAGTCTTGTTGCTCGTGGGCCTCAGGGCCCGTGGCGGCGTTGGCCACAGGCGAGGGTGACCGGCGCGCGCCGACGCGGCCCACAGGTGCCGTCTGGGCGACGCGGGCAGCTCGGCGCTCAGCGCGGGCTCGGCGAGCGTCAGACATCGGAACGGCGAGGTGGGACAAGATCTTGGCTTGAGGAAGACTCCGACACGCCCCCTACCTGGCGCGCAAAATGTCGGATTTCGGGCTCCGCAAAACCCTCAAGGTTCGAACACAGGGGCGTGTGCGAAGATCCCCTACGGCCTCGCCCTACCTAGCTCGGAACTCGATGGCTAAGACGATGAACTCGCTCGATGACGAGGAAGAAGATGAACACGGTGGTTTACCCAGGTTCGGGCCGCTGCGAAGCGTAATACCCTACTCCTGCTTTGGTGGATTGCCTCTCGGGGAGGTATGGTGGATGAACTAGTACAGTGTTGAGGAGCCTCGTGAGGGCGCTCCTGAGGTGTTCTTGGCCCTCTGCTCGCTTGTGATGGGATTCAATCGGTCGCCCCTTTCTACGGTGCAGCCTAGCCTCTATATATAGCGGTGGCCCGGGTCCTCTGCCCTTATCGCAATGGCGGGAAGGGATCCCACAACGGCCAAATTTGAAGGGGGACAGGAGTACATCCCCGCCCTGTCCAAAGGCGGTCTTTGCCTGCAAAGTAGCTGTCGATGATGCAGAGGTGGGTCGGCGATGACATCCGTCCTGCGGGGCTCGTGGTCGTGGTCTTTTTGCACCAGAATGGAAACCTTAGGGGGGCGCTTTGGGAACCCGCGTACGTCCTTGCTCCCTTTGCACCAAAGGGGAAACTGCACCGCCTGGCGCGCTGGCGCCCGCCTGTCCTTCCTTGTGTCATCTTTGACTCCTGAGGCCGGGCTCTGCATAGAGATCTCCGCCACTCCGGAGGGGGCCTGGGGAGGCCCATCCCTTGCTGGTCTTGATGTTGCTCGTCCTCATGAGCCTAGGGTCCTCGCAAGGGCCTTGTCTTGAGTGGGGCTGCGTCTGGTTGTGCTTGGCTGATGAGGTGGGCCATGTCCTGGGCCGCAGGCAGGCAGGTCTGGATACCCCCGTTCCCAGAACGCCGACACGGGCAGTGAGAAGCCACGAAGAAGATGGTCTGTGAAGACGATAACTTCCCCATCCTTGGGTTCGGGAGTGATCTCATCACCTGGAACCCGCCAATGAATGACGTCTTGAGCTGGCAAAACCCCCATGACCACGAAATCATTGAGAATCTCCTCGGTAACCCCGGAGTCTACCCAATCGCAAGAGGCGGGGGCTTTAGCCATAATGGCGGGTTAAACGTTGTGGAAAGACATGGAGATGTGGCGGGTTAAGAACGCTACATGATCAAAAAAACTATGACTCTAAGACGGCGACGCTACTTGGCGGGTCATTATTAAGTTATGAGCCGCCGTCAACTACAGATATGAAGTGGATTACATCACCGCAGGGAGAGCCGGCAGCATGATGGCGGATCAAATGGATAGTGAATATTGAAAATACTGCTAAGTATGGACAAACAAGTTTCACCGAATACAGCTGCCGTTACAAGATATATGGATAGAAATAAAAGGGGAATATTTTCTAAACCTAAAAACATCCATGGAAGAACAAGCAGTTCATACACGGGACCCAGGGAAGGAACGATCTACAATGAATATGGAATACATATTGAGCGGAGCACCGCGTGATTTAGCTAGCGGTTTGAAGCCCTTTCCAATCTACGATAAGAACTTCGATGAGCAACGGCGAACTCGGAAGGAACTCGACGAGCTAATGTGGATCTTGGAAGAGAAGGTGGATGGAACCTGGAAGATGCAGGGGATGCGGGTGTGCGCCGGCGAGCTCAGGACACGGTCAGGGTGATGCAGCGGCCTTGTTGAGGACGACGACATGGTCCGTACGGCGCGGCGGAGCTTCGGTTGCACGGGCGTCTGGAGGAGAAAGAAGAGAGAAGCGGCAGCGGGGGAGAAGTGAAAAGGATGGGACCCCCCGCGCCTATTTATAAAGGGGAGATGGAACAACAACAGTCCAGTGCGGGAATCGAGGAGACAAGATGATGATTGACCAAGAAAACGCCTTGATTCTCAGGTTGACCCATGAATGCAGAGATCCGTTGTGATGTCATTAAGATCTTTTGGATTTGTCAGAGATGACGTCATCCATTTTTACATGGTGGGTCATGAAGATTTATTTCAGGTCAGATGACTATGAAGGACACAAGGCTCGCCAACCAGAAGACTGGAGATTGACATGAACAGGTTCAAATCAATCTGGGGCCTAATGTTGGGGATATAACCCCAGGATATAACCCGCCCAGGAGGGGCCGAGTTAGGAAGTTGGTGGCTTAGCAGTGAGGCCTTAAGCAGGCCAGAAGACTAAGACAAGGCCTAGTAGTAACTTGCCAGACGGGCCGGGCGGAGGCCCAGAGCCGGAAGGCAGTGTGTGACCCGGAGGTGTAAGCCGCCGGGAGATGACTTGCCAGATAAGGCAGGCCGATTCAGAGATAGGGTTGGTTACTAGATGTAACCCGGTCCGGACTCTTGTAAGCCCAGGGCCTCGACCTGTGTATATAAAGGCGGGTTCCCTGGGCGGCTTAAGACACGAAACCTTTAATCGACTGCTAGGTCAAGCGAATCCGCTTCCTTGTAATCGATGCCCAATCAATACAACTCAAAGCAGGACGTAGGCTATTACCTCCTTCGAGAGGGGCCGAACCTGGGTAAACCTGTGTCTTTCGTCCCGATCAACCCCTTCGAGTTAACCGCCGTAGCGATGGCTTCACCCCTAAGTCCTTGCACTAGGACATCTGCCGTGATAAAACCACGACAGGTTCCATGGAAACCCGCGTACGTCCTTGCCTCCTTATCACGAAAGAGGAAACTGTCCTCCTTCTGCGCCCGCTGGCGCTCGCCTGGCTTAGCCGTCAGAACGCACGTCACCCCGGCCTCGGAAGGCCGGGTACTTGCATAGGTATCTCTGCTCCTCGCGAGGCAGCCTGGCGGGACGCCACTCCTCCGGTGGTCTTGGCGTTGTCCTCCTCGCGAGGCGGGGGCTCTCTCGAGGGCCTTGACTTTGGGGGCTCGTTGCAGGGCCGTACCGGGCCTTCGTGGTGGGCCACGCACTGGGCCACAGGCAGGCATATCGACATTCTGGGAACAGGGGTACCCAGACCTGCCTGCCTGCGGGCCAGCATGTGGCCCACCACGATGTTGGGGAACGTTGCATGGGAAACAAAATATTTCCTACCCACACGCAAGATCTATCCATGGTGAAGAGCATCTATGAGAGGGAGAGTGGATCTACGTACCCTTGCAGATCCCTAAGCGGGAAGCATTGAGAAACGCGGTTGATGTAGTCGAACGTCTTCGCGATCCAAATCGCAAGCCGTCCCGCGATCCAATCACGATCCGTCCCGCGATCCAATCACAGTCCTTCCGATCTAGCGCCGAACGGATGGCACCTCCGCGTTCAGCACACGTACAGCTCGATGACGATCTCCGCCTCCTTGATCTAGCAAGGGAGATCGGAGAGGTAGATGAGTTCTCTGGCAACACGACGGCGTGGTGGCGGTGGTGGTGGTGCTATCCCGGCAGGGCTACGCCTAGCGCTACTGAAACCGCGAATGGAGGAGAAAACGGTCTAGGGAGAGAGAGGGGCGCCAAGGGCTTCGTGTGTGCTCTTGGGGAAATCCCTCCCCTCTATATATAGGTGGAGGGGCGTGGAGATCAGCCCCTCCAAGCCCTAGGGCGCAGCCAAGGGGGAGGAGTTGGACTCCTAGTCCAATTCCCCCCCTTTCCATAAACAGGTGGACTTTCCACCTCTCCGAAGCCACATGGGCCTTCAGGGACTTGTGCGCCTGGCCCAACAAGGCCAGGGCGCCTCCCCTCAGCCCATGCAAACCGTTGGGACGTGGTGGTACCCTTGGTGGACTTCCAGACTCCTCCGGAAGTTTTCGGAACCTTCTAGAAGCTTCCCGGTACAATACCGGAAAAACCCGAAACTTTTCCGGTCGCCAAAATATGACTTCCCATATATAAATCTTTACCTCTGGACCATTCCGGAGCTCCTCGTGACGTCCGGGATCTCATCCGGGACTCTGAACAACCTTCGGTCACCACCATGCATAACTCAATACTACCGAAACGTCACCAAACGTTAAGTGTGCAGACCCTGCGGGTTCGAGAACTATGTAGACATGACCGAGACACCTCTACGGTCAATAACCAATAGCGGGACCTGGATGCCCATATTGGTTCCTACATATTTCTATGAAGATCTTTATTGGTTGAACCTCTATGTCAAGGATTCAGTTAATCCCGTACGATGTTCCCTTTGTTCATCGGTATGTTACTTGCCCGAGATTCGATCGTCGGTATCTCCATACCTAGTTCAATCTCATTACCGGCAAGTCTCTTTACTCGTTTCGTAATACAAGATCCCGTGGCTCACACTTTAGTCACTTTTCTTGCAAGGCTCATTATGATATTGTATTACCGAGTGGGCCCTGAGATACCTCTCTGTCACACGGAGTAATAAATCCCAGTTTTGATCCATGCCAACTCAGCAGACACCTTCGGAGATACCTGTAGAGCATCTTTATAGTCACCCAATTACGTTGTGACGTTTGATACACATAAGGTATACCTCCAGTGTCAGTGAGTTGCATGATCTCATGGTCATAGGAACAGATACTTGACATGCAGAAAACAATAGCAATAAACTGACACGATCATATGCTACGTTCACAGTTTGCGTCTTGTCCATCACATCATTCTCCTAATGATGTGATCCCGTTATCAAATGACATCTCATGTCTATGGCTAGGAAACCTTAACCATCTTTGATCAACGAGCTAGTCTTAGTAGAGGCATACTAGGGACACAGTGTTGTCTATGTACCCACACATGTATTTGAGTTTCCAATCAATACAATTATAGCATGGATAATAAACGATTATCATGAACAAGGAAATATGATAATAACTAGCTTATTATTGCCTCTAGGGCATATTTCCAATAGTCTCCCACTTGCACTAGAGTCAATAATCTAGCTCACATCGCTATGTGATTTACATTGTTATGAATCTCACACCCAATGAGTTCTGGGGTTCGATCATGTTTTGCATGTGAAAGAGGTTTTAGTCAACGGGTCTGCGACATTCAGATTCGTGTGTACTTTGCAAATCTTTATGTCATACTGTAGATACTGCTACCACGCTCCACTTGGAGCCATTTCCCAATGGCTGCTCCACTATACGTACCCGGATTGCTACTAAGAGTCATCCGGATTGGTGTTAAAGCTTGCATCGACGTAACCCTTTACGACGAACTCTTTATCACCTCCATAATCGAGAAACATTTCCTTAGTCCCCTAGTTACTAAGGATAATTTTGACCGCTGTCCAGTGATCCACTCCTGGACCACTCTTGTACTCCTTGACAGACTCATGGCAAGGCACACACCAGGTGCGGTACACAGCATGGCATACTATACAGAGCCTATGGATAAGGCATAGGGTACGACCTTCGTCCTTTCTCTTTCTTCTGCCGTGGTCGAGCTTTGAGTCTCACTCAACTCCACACCTTACAAATCAAGAAGGAACTCTTTCTTTGACTGATCCATTTTGAACTCTTTCAAAATCTTGTCAAGGTATGTACTCATTGAAAGTCTTATCAGACGTCTTGATCTATCTCTATAGATCCTGATGCCATATATTGAAGTAGCTTCATTCCAGGTCTTCCTTTGAAAAACTCCTTTCAAACAACCCTTTATGCTTTCTAGAAATTCTACATCATTTCCGATCAACAATATGTCATCCACATATACTTATTAGAAATTCTATAGTGCTCCCACTCACTTTATTGTAAATACAAGTTTCTCATAAACTTTGTATAGACCCAAAAACTTTGATCACCTCATCAAAGCATATATTCCAACTCTGAGATGCTTGCTCCAGTCCATAAAAGGATTGCTGAAGCTTGCATACATTTTAGCATCCTTAGGACTGACAAAACCTTCTGGTTGTATCACATACAACCTTTCCTCAAAGAAACCGTTAAGGAAATGATGTTTTGACATCCATTTGCCAGATTTCATAATTGAAAAATGCAGCAACTGCTAACATAATTCCAATAGACTTTTAGCATCGCTACGGGTGAAAAAGTCTCATCGTAGTCAACTTCTTGAACTTGTCGAAAACTTCTTTGCGACAAGTCGAGCTTTATAAATGGTGACATTTACCATCAGCGTCTGTCTTCTTCTTAAAGGTCCATTTGTACTCAACGGCCTGCTGTTCAATGGGAAAGTCTACCAAAGTCCATACTTGGTTTTCATACATGGATCCTTTCTCGGATTTCATGGCTCTTAGCCATTTGTTGGAATCCGGGCCCACCATCGCTTCTTCATAGCTCGTAGGTTCACTGTTGTCTAACAACATGACCTCCAAGACATGATTGACGTACCACTCAGAGGCGGTACGAGTTCTTGTTGGCCTACGAGGTTCGTTAGTAACTTGATCCGAAGTGTCATGATCATCATCATTAACTTCCTCTTCATTCAGTGTAGGCGCCACAGAAACATCTTTCTGCGTCGTGCTACTATCCAACTGAAGTGACGGTTCAACAACCTCATCAAGTTCTACTTTCCTCCTACTCGATTCTTTCGAGAGAAACTTTTTCTCGAGAAAGGACTCGTTTTAAGCGACAAACACTTTGCCCTTGGATCCGAGATAGAAGGTATACCCGACTGTTTCCTCAGGGTATCTTATGAAGATGCACTTTTCGGCTTTGGGTTTGAGTTTATCAGACATAAGTGTCGCATTCCCAAACTCTGAGAAATGACAGCTTAGGTTTCTGCCAAACCAAAAATCATACGGTGTCATCTCAACGGACTTAGATGGTGCCCTATTTTAAAGTGAATGTGGTTGTCTCTAACGCATAACCCAAAATGATAGTGGAAAATCGATAAGAGACATCATAGTACGCACCATATCCAATAGAGCATGACTACGACGTTCGGACACACCATCACACTATGGTGTTCCAGGTGGCGTGAGTTGTGAAACAACTTCCACATTGTCTTGAGTTGCATACCAAACTCGTAACTTAGATATTTACCTCCACGATCACATCGTAGACATTTTATCTTCTTGTCACGATAATCTCAAACTTCACTCTAAATTTGTTTGAACTTTTCAAACATTTCAGACTTTTGTTTCATTAAGTAAATATCCCCATATCTACTCAAATCATCAGTGAAGGTAAGAAAATAGCGATATCCACCGCATGCTTCAACACTCATTGGACCGCATACATCAACATGTATCATTTCCTATAAGTCACTTGCCCGCTCCATCAAGCCGGAAAACGGGGTTTTAGTCATCTTGCCCATGAGGCATGGTCCGCATGTCTCAACCGATTCGAAATCAAGTGAGTCCAAAGATCCATCAGCATGGAGTTTCTGCATGCGTTTTACACCAATATGACCTTTAGCGGAAGTGCCACAAGTATGTGGTACTATCATTATTAACTTTGCATCTTTTTGGCATCAATGAACATGTGTATTACTACGATCGAGATTCAATGAACCATTCACATTGGTTGCATGACCATTGAAGGTATTATTCATGTAAATAGAATAACCATTATTCTCTAACTTAAATGAATAATTGTATTGCAATAAACATGATCTAATCATGTTTATGCTCAACGCAAACACCAAATAACATTTAGTTAGGTTCATCACTAATCCCGAAGGTAGAGAGAGCGTGCGATGGTGATCACATCAACCTTGGAAACACTTCCAACACACATCGTCACCTCGCCCTTAGCTAGTCTTCGTTTATTCTGTAGCTTTTATTTCGAGTTACCAACATTTAGCAACTGAACCGGTATGTAATATCCAGGTGCTACTAGGAGTACTAGCAAGGTACACATGAATAAAACGTATATCAAATATAGTTCTGTTGACATTGCCAGCCTACTTATCTACCAAGTATCTAGGGCAGTTCCGCTTCAGTGACCGTTCTCCTTATAATAGAAGCACTTAGTCTCGGGTTTGGGTTCAACCTTGGGTTTCGTCACTGGAGCAGCAACTGGCTTGCCATCCATGAAGTTTCCCTCCTTGCCCTTGCCCTTCTCGAAACTAGTGGTTTTACTAACCATCAACACTTGATGCTCCTTCTTGATTTCTACCTTCGCGGTGTCAAACATCGCGAATAGCTCGGGGATCATTATTTAGATCCCTGGAATTTCATAGTTCATCACGAAGCTCTAGTAGCTTTGTGGCAGTGACTTGGAGAACTATATCAATCACTATCTTATCTGGAAGATCAACTCCCACTCGATTCAAGCGATTGTAGCACCCACACAATCTGAGCACATGCTCACCGACTGAGCTATTCTCCTTCATCTTGCAGGCAAAGAATCTTGTTGGAGGTCTCATACCTCTCAACACGGGCACGAGCCTGAAATCCCAATTTCAGCTCTTAGAACATCTCATATGTTCCGTGACATTCAAAACGTTTTGGAGCCTCAATTCTAAGCCGTAATGCATGACGCACTGAACTATCAAGTAGTCATCAGAACGTGTCTGTCAGATGTTCACAACATCTACAGACGACACTTGAGGGAGGTGGCGCACCGAGCGGTGCATTAAGGACATAAGCCTTCTGTGCAGCAATGAGGACAATCCTCAGATCACGGACCCAGTCTGTATTATTGCTACCATCATCTTTCAAATCTATTTCTCTAGGAACATATAAAAATTCAAGGGAGCTACAGCGCGAGCTAGTGATCTACAACATAATTTGCAAAGACATTTTGACTATGTTCATGATAATGAGTTCAGTTAATCATATTACTTAAGAACTCCCACTCAAATCAACATCCCTCAGGTTGTCTAAGTGTGACATGATCCAAATCCACCAACCTAAGTCCGATCATCACGTGAGATGAGGTGGTTTCAATGGTGAACATCTCCATGTTGATCATATCTACTATATGACTCATGCTCGACCTTTCGGTCTCTTGTGTTCCGAGGCCATGTCTGTACATGCTAGGCTCGTCAAGTTTAACCCGAGTGTTCCGCATGTGCAACACTGGCTTGCACCCGTTGTATGCGAACGTAGAGTCTATCACGCCCTATCATCATGTGGTGTATCGAAACGACGAACTTTCGCAACGGTGCACACTCGGGGAGAACACAATTTTATCTTGAAATTTTAGTGAGGGATCACCTTATAATGCTACCGTCGTCCTAAGCAAAATAAGATGCATAAAAGGATTAACATCACATGCAAATCATAAGTGACATGATATGGCCATGAACTTGTGCTTTTGATCTCATCTCCAAAGCACCGGCATGATCTCCATCGTCACCGGCATGACACCATGATCTCCATCATCTTGATCTCCATCAACATGTCGCCATGAGGTTGTCGCGCCCTATTGCTTCTACGACTATTGCTAACTCATAGCAATAAAGTAAAGCAAAACGACGAAAATAAATTAAAGACAACCCTATGGCTCCTGCCGGTTGCCGTACTCATCGACATGCAAGTCGTGATATTCTATAAAATACATGATCATATCATACATCACATATATCTCATCATGTAATTGGCCATATCACATCACAACATACCCTGCAAAAACAAGTTAGACGTCCTCTAATTGTTGTTGCATGTTTTACGTGGCTGCTGCGGGTATCTAGCAAGAACGATTCTTACCTACGCATAAACCACAACGGTGATACACAAATTGCTATTCAACCTTCTCAAGGACCGCCTTTGTCAAATCCGATCCAACTAAAGTGGGAGAGACAGACACCCGCCAGCCATCTTTATGCAACAAAGTTAGATGTCAGTTGATGGAACTGGTCTCTCGTAAGCGTACGAGTAAGGTTGGTCCGGGCCACTTCATCCCACAATACTGCTAAATCAAGAAAAGACCAAGGGAGGAAGCAATCTGAATATCAACGCTCACAAACTCCTTTGTGTTCTACTCGTGATCTCATCTACGCATAGACCTAGCTCTGATACCACTGTTGGGGAACGTTGCATGGGAAACAAAAAATTTCCTATGCACACGCAAGATCTATCCATGGTGATGAGCATCTACGAGAGGGAGAGTGGATCTACGTACCCTTGTAGATCGCTAAGCGGGAAGCGTTAAGAAACGCGGTTGATGTAGTCGAACGTCTTTGCGATCCAAATCGCACAATCCTTCCGATCTAGCGCCGAACGGACGACACCTCCGCGTTCAGCACACGTACAGCTCGATGACGATCTCCGCCTCCTTGATCCAGCAAGGGAGAGCGGAGAGGTAGATGAGTTCTCCGGCAACACGACGGCGTGGTAGCGGTGGTGGTGGTGCTATCCCGGCAGGGCTACGCCTAGCGCTGCCGAAACCGCGAACGGAGGAGAAAACGGTCTAGGGAGAGAGAGGGGCGCCAAGGGCTTCGTGTGTGCTCTTGGGGCGTCCCCTCCCCTCTATATATAGGTGTAGGGGTATGGAGATCATCCCCTCCAAGCCCTAGGGCGCAGCCAAGGGGGGAGGAGTTGGACTCCTAGTCCAATTCCCTCCCTTTCCATAAACAGGTGGACTTTCCACCTCTCCCAAGCCACATGGGCCTTGAGGGACTTGTGAGCCTGGCCCAATAAGGCCAGGGTGCCTCCCCTCAGCCCATGCAAACCCTTGGGACGTGGTGGAAACCTTGGTGGACTTTCGCACTCCTCCGGAAGTTTCCGGAACCTTCTAGAAGCTTCCCGGTACAATACCGGAAAAACCCGAAACTTTTCCGGTCGCCAAAATATGACTTCCCATATATAAATCTTTACCTCCGGACCATTCCGGAGCTCCTCGTGACGTACGGGGTCTCATCCGGGACTCCAAACAACCTTCGGTCACCACCATGCATAACTCAATACTACCGAAACGTCACCGAACGTTAAGTGTGCAGACCCTGCGGGTTCGAGAACTATGTAGACATGACCGAGACACCTCTACGGTCAATAACTAATAGCGGGACATGATGCCCATATTGGTTCCTACATATTTCTACGAAGATCTTTATCGGTTGAACCTCTGTCAAGGATTCAGTTAATCCCGTACGATGTTCCCTTTGTTTATCGGTATGTTACTTGCCCGAGATTCGATCGTCGGTATCTCCATACCTAGTTCAATCTCGTTACCGGCAAGTCTCTTTACTCGTTCCGTAATACAAGATCCCATGGCTAACACTTTAGTCACTTTGCTTGCAAGGCTCATTATGATATTGTATTACCGAGTGGGCCCTGAGATACCTCTCCGTCACACGGAGTAACAAATCCCAGTCTTGATCCATGCCAACTCATCAGACACCTTCGGAGATACCTGTAGAGCATATTTATAGTCACCCAGTTACGTTGTGATGTTTGATACACACAAGGTATTCCTCCGGTGTCAGTGAGTTGCATGATCTCATGGTCATAGGAACAGATACTTGACATGCAGAAAACAATAGCAATAAACTGACACGATCATATGCTACGTTCACAGTTTGGGTCTTGTCCATCACATCATTCTCCTAATGATGTGATCCCGTTATCAAATGACATCTCATGTCTATGGCTAGGAAACCTTAACCATCTTTGATCAACGAGCTAGTCTTATTAGAGGCATACTAGGGACACAGTCTTGTCTATGTGCCCACACATGTATTTGAGTTTCCAATCAATACAATTATAGCATGGATAATAAACGATTATCATGAACAAGGAAATGTGATAATAACTTATTTATTATTGCCTCTAGGGCATATTTCCAACACAGGAAGGCCCGGTACGGCCCTACAACGAGTCCCCCAAGTCAAGGCCCTCGCGAGAGCCCCCGCCTCGCGAGGAGGACAACGCCAAGACCTCCGAAGGAGTGGCACCCCCTTCAGGCCGCCTCCTGAGGAGCGGAGATTCCTATGCAAGTACCCGGCCTCGTGAGGCCGGGGTGACGTGGGTTCTAATGACCAAGCCAGCGGGCGCAGTGGGGGGATAGTTTCCTCTTTGGTGCAAAGGAGACAAGGACGTACGCAGGTTCCCAAGGAACCCCCCCCCAAAGGTTTCCTTCACGGTGCAAGAAGACCGAGACCACGAGCTCGGCAGGACGGATGTCATTGTCGAGCCCACCGCTGCGTCACACCAGAAGCTTTGCAGGCGAAGACCACCTTTAGTCAGGATAGGATGTACCTCTTGTCCCCTTTCAATTTGGCCGTTGTGGGATCCCTTCCCGCCTGTTCGACGGGGGAAGAGAACCGTGGTCCCTATAAATAGGGACGAGCTCCCACCGTAGAGGGAAGGTTGAATCAGGTCGAGTTCATCACCACCAAGAGCCCTCGTGAGGCCACCCAACCACTGTACTGGTTCATCCACAGCCTCTTCGAGAGGCCAATCCACCACAAAGCAGGAGTAGGGTTTTACACCGCAAGGTGCCCCGAACCTGGGTAAATCTCTGTGTCCATCTTCCTCCCTGCAAGAACTTACTCGACGTCGCTAGGCCGTAGGGTGACAAGTTTGAGTCTTTGAGCCGGTTGAGATCTTCGCATATGCCCCAGTGTTCGAACCTTGTTCGGTTTTGCGGAGCCCCGATTCCGACATTTGGCGTGCCAGGTAGGGGCGTGTTGAAATCTTCCTCCGGTTTCACCCCGTCTCCACTCCATCGCTCCCAAGGTTGATGCTCGCCGAGTTCGTGCTGAGCGTCGGGCCGCTCGCGTCACCAAGACGGCGCCCGAGGGTCGCGGCGCCCCGCGCCGTTCCATCTCTCCGGCAGCCAACGCTGCCACGGGCCCGGCTGCTCAAGAGCAGCAGGACTCGTCGCTGCCACCCTCCGTGTGGTGCGACGGGTACACTGCCACTCCGTCCCCCATCCCGGTCATGCGTCTTCCTTCCATTCCCGCCGAGGACCGGCGAACGTGCCGACTGAGCTGCTCATGGCGTGCGAGCTGCTGCGCTACCGCCCCACCAACGACCGCTACGAAGAGTGGCTCGGCCGCATTGCCGAGCTCGTCGACGCCGCCGGCGAAGCCCAGGCGCCCTCCCACTCGCTTCGTCCCCATCCCTTCCAGGCGGGCGACATGGCCCATGGCCCGCCTCCTCCTCCGTCCCTGCAAAGCACCAACCTCGAGCCCAGGCGCGAAGCGCGCCCCCGCGACCAGCCACGTGCGTCACCAGCGCACGCTCGGGACGAGGTGAGCTGACAGGTGGTGCCGCGGCGGCAAGGTGACGCGCGTGCGCTCCGACCGCAGCAGTGCCAGCATCAAGACCGTGCGCCGCTGGAGGTTGCGACGAACGAACGTCAAGGCCAGGCTCCACCCATCCACGCCGTGCCTGAGAGCGAAGCTGCCTGTCGTGCTTTCACCTCGAAGCTGCGCCGCGTCATCTGGCCCAGCAAGTTCAAGCCGGACCTCCCTCCGTGCTACGACGGCACCGCCGACCCAGCAAAGTTCCTCCAGCTCTACTCGCTGAGCATCGAGGCCATAGGCGGCGGTGACAAGGTCATGGCAAATTGGTTCCTCATGGCTCTGAAGGATGGCGCACATTCCTGGCTCCTCAACCTCCCGAAGGAATCGATCTCCTCCTGGGACGAACTTCGCGATCGTTTCCCTGCCAACTTCCAGGGCACCTGGGACCGCCCCCAGCAGTGAGCGACCTGCGGCGCATGAAGCAGCAGCAGGGAGAGACCCTGCACAAGTACATACAACGCTTCACGAGCGTCCGCCTCAAGATTCTGAAGGCGTCGGATGAGGCCATCATCTCGGCGTTCACCGATGGCGTCAGGGACCTCAGGATGAGGGTGGAACTCGCCATCCACAATGACATGTGCTCTGCTCTGGAGATGTTCAACCTGGCGAACAAGTGCGCGAAGGACGAGGCGGGCTGGATTTCCCTCCGCGAGCTTCCGGATGCAGACCACGAAGACAAGAAGGCCAAGTTCAAGGAGGTGAAGCGCAAGAACCCCACCGTTCTGGCCGTCGAGCCTGAGGCAAAGCGCGGTCGAGACCAGGAGGAACCCCTCAAGAGCAACCGCTCGTTCTGCGTCTTCCACTACACCAACACCCACAACACCAGCGACTGCCAAGAACTCAGGGAGCTCGTGATGAGCGCCTCGGTCACCGCCCCGAGCGCGGTGGTCGTGGCTACGGCCGTGGAGGAGGCCGCAACGGAGGTTGTCGAGACAACCGCGACTCATGACAGGATTGGCGCGACCAGCCTCGCGATGACCGCTGGCGTGGTGAGCCTCGTGATGGGCCCTGGCACGACGAGCCTCGGGATGCCCGTCCTTGGTACAGGGCCGGTCTCCCTCCGCTGCCGCCGCCACCTAGGAAGAACAAAGACGACCGGCGGGACGATGGGGCTGGGGACTTCCAGGAGCCCCGTGTGGTCCCCTGCATCCTGGGCGGGGCTCAAGCCCCAGCCTCACACCGCATCTTCAAGCAGTTCTCTCACAAGGTGAACGCCGCCCTCCCGAAGCTTGAGGCCACGTGTCCCCTCAAGTGGTTAAAGTGGGCCATCACCTTTGATTCCAAGGACCAACTCAAGTGCTCAGCCACCGCGGGCACGCTCCCTGTGCTCAGCTCACCCGTCATCAGCAACGTCCTCGTCACCAAGACCCTCATCGACGGTGGCGCTGGGCTCAATGTTCTCTCTGTTGAGACCTTCGAGACGCTCCAGGTGCCCTACGACCAGCTCATGCCGACGAAGCCTTTCTCAGGAGTGACCGACGGCACTACCACGCCACTTGGGCAGGTGCGCCTCCCAGTCACCTTCGGAAGGCGCGACAATTACTGCACCGAGCTCATTGACTTCGACGTTGCTCACATCGGCCTCTCATACAACGCCATCCTTGGGTACCCCGCCCTTGCTAAGTTCATGGCAGCAGTCCACCATGGCTACAACGTCCTCAAGATGCCAGGGTGCAGCGGCGTCATCACGGTCGCCTGCGATGAGAAGGATGCCGTCTGCTCCCTCGAGCGCGCATACCAGGCCACGGCGGCCGAAGACTCTGACAATGAGGGGGACATCTAGCCTCCCGAGGACACCCGCAAGAAGCAGAAGCAGCTCCTCCCCAAAAGCCGCCAGGGGGCTGGGACCTCCACCACTGGCGCTACAGGCTCGGCGTTAGTCACTGGGGCGCCTCTCCCTCTCGCATAGGAAGGCGCGCCCGGTGCCTCCCTCAGGACAGGCTCAGGGGCTTCCGTTTGGAAAGCTACCGACCTGACCAGCACGACGGGGGAGGTGCTCGGGCACCACTCGGAGGCGTGCTTTGACGTACGCCCCCACAAGCAAGAAGCAAGGTGCGAGGCGCCAGGTGCAAGAAAGTTCATCACCAACGCAACCAGGGAACTTCAGGAAGCACAAGCCCTGCGCGGCGAGCACCGCGAGTGCCACCCGGCGTGGCAGCCATCTCCGACGGCAGGCTGCGCATCTGCGTCAACTTCCCCGACCTCAACAGGGCTTCGTCGCAGGAGCTCTTCCGGCCATCTCGTGTCGGACGCAGTGGAAGCTTCCCCTGCAACTACGTCCGCATGCCCTTCGGCCTCATGAACGCGGGTGCTACTTACCAACGCCTCATGCAGACCACCTTCGCGTCTCATGAGGCCCGACGCCGCGAGGATCTCCCAGAGATCCCAGACCCTCGCAGGCCCCCCGAGCCTCCGGAGCACTCAAGCTCATGATGACCCAGCTTCAACGACTACCCCGACGCTTCAGCGGCGCCGGCGCCAGGTGACTTTTGGTTTGTTCAATTGAGGGCGCCCCTCGGGCTGCACCATCCTCGAGCTGCTAAGACCCGTCCCCGCAGCTGTATTGTTTTGCGCAGGCATCAGACTGAATCTACATTTAATGACTTTCCTAAGTATTCCAACTTCATGCCCGGTGCTTCGCCACCATGAATGTCGCCGTGCCCTTACGATCCGCCTTCAACCGCCTCATGATTAAGGGCTCACACGGCGTCTGTGCTCGGGTCCGTCCCTGCAGCGTCGATAAATCCAAGTGGCTGAGCTCTGTCTCGCGAGCCAGCCCCGTGTACCTCAGCGTCGATAAATCCAACTGGCTTGTCCTCGCATGAGCTAATCGAGTGTGGGTGAGTCAGGGCGCGCGGCCCGGTTCGAATAACCGTTGTTCGGCGCTTCGCCGTCACGGGAACCGCGCACTGGGTGTCTTTCCTCGGGTTTGTCGCATGAGAAGACTGGGCACGGCGTCTGTGCTCGGGTCTGTCGGCGTTCTGGATACCAGGGTACCCATACTTGCCTGCCTGCGGCCCCAGGCAGGGCCCACCTCAACGACCAATTATGGCCCGACGCGGCCTCTCTCGACACAAGGCCCTCGCGAGACCCCGTTCTCGCGAGGGAAGCAGCGCCAAGACCCGCGGGGATGTAGGCCTCCCCAGGCCTCCTCCTGAGAGGCGGAGACTCCTATGCAACACATAACCTCAGGAGGCCGAGGGTAACGCCAGCCAGGCCAGGCGGGCACCAGCACGCCAGAGGGGACAGTTTCCCCTTTGGTGCAAAGGAGGCAGGGACGCACGCGGGTTCCCAAGGAGCCCCGCCAAAGGTTTCCATTCCAGTGCAGCAAGACCGGGTTAGCGAGCGCAGCGGGACGGATGTCACTGGCGAGCCCACCACCGCGTCACCACCTCCAACTTTGCAGGCGAAGACTGCCTTTCGTCAGGATAAGATGTACCTCCTGTCCCCTTTCAAAATTGGCCATTGTGGGATCACTTCCCGCCATTGAGATAGGGGAAGAGGACCCGGGCCGCTATAAATAGAGACTAGGTAGCCCGGTAGAAAAAAAAGGAGAAACCACCCCGCAAACACATCGCTGTACTAGTTCATCCACAAACCTCCTCACGAGGCAATCCACCAAAAGGCAGGAGTAGGGTTTTACGCTTCGCAGCGGCCCGAACCTGGGTAGACTCTCGTGTGCCATCGTCTTCCTTGCCATCGAGCGGGGCGTTGTGTTGTGAGCTTGGAGGGGGCAAAGCTGTTCGGGAATCTTCGCACACGCCCTTGGGTTCGAACTCCTTAGGGTTTTGCGGAGCCTGAAATCCGACATTTGGCGCGCCAGGTAGGGGGCGTGTCGGGGTCCTCACTGAAACTTCGCCTCGCCTCCGGTCGGTGCTTCCATGGCCAAGGGCGCCGAGCCCGTGCCGAACGACAGGCCGCCCGTGTTGCTCGGGCGACGGTACCAGACCTCGGCATCCCGCGCTGCCCCGCTTCCCCGTCGGAAGGCGCCATCTCCAGCCCGGCCTTGGATAGGCACCGGGGGCTGTCACCCTCGTCAACCGCGTGATGAGCCCTCACCGCCTTGAACTTCCCCAGCGTCCACGTCGCGGCATCAACTCCCCGGGCTCGCCGCGACCCGGCACGCAGGCGAATCGCGCTCCTCGTAGCCCGTGAGCTGCAGTCTTTCCGCGTTGCTCATGGACGCTATGACAGTTGGATATGCCGCGCGGCCATAGGCGCCACCCCGACGGGCGCGGCCCAGGCGCTCACCCTTGGGACGGCCCAGGAGCGGGCTCGCGCCCATGAGGTCGCTCAACCAACCGCAGAGGCTCCGGGGGCGTGTGGGCACGCCGGAGACGTTCGACGCGACCCGCACCGGCCAAAAGTGCGGCCTGGCTCGTCGGGCACGCAGGAGTTGGCCCTTGGTGCAGGCGTGGGCCTACGGGAGCTGCCAGCCGCGGGGGGTAGGCGCCATAACGCGCCCCCCGGCACTCCCGGCGGATCGAGGCAGGGCGTCGGGCGACTCACCTACACCAAAGCCTGGGGGCTCGCGCGACTCTACCACGACCATGTCGGCGAGCGCCCAGGCCACGGCGGGAACGGCGCCAGCTACCGCGATAGCAGGAGGAGCGTGAGCGGCTCCGCGAGCGGATCTCGTCAAGGCTGGTGTGAACAACCTCGTGAGAGCGGCTGGCGGGGCCGGCCTCATGAGGATGCCAGGCGCTGGCAGCCTCGTGAGGCGTGCCCGCTGGTAGGGGCTACCCTTGGTAAGCGCTTGGGTCCGCGGACCGGGGGTTGACTGCCTGGGGACGGAGGGTGGAACACACGCCCATGTCCTCAGGCAGGGCGGCACCAGCCAGGAGACGGAGGGTGGAACACACGCCCATGTCCCCAGGCCAGGCGTTTCCAACCTGGAGATGGAGGGTGGAACACACGACCATGTCTCCAGGCCAGGCGCCCCCAGCCAGGAGACGGAGGGTGGAACACACGCCCATGTCCCCTGGCAGGGCGACTCCTACCCGGAGACGGAGGGTGGAACATACGCCCATGTCTCCGGGCCGGGTTTCGCTCGACCAGTGGCGAGAGCTCACGTACTCACCCATGTCTTCGGGCCTGGTTCGCCCCGCCCGGGGATGGGCGGTGGGGTACCTACGCGGGGCTCCCGGGCACCCCAGCAAGGTGCGCTGGGGCACCGCCTTGGGTGAACGCCCCGCACGCAATGGAGGGCCCCAACGCCAAGCCCCGCCCGCGGCGCAAGGGGCTGCGGCACCGCTACAACGACGACATTCGTCCCCGGGCTTTGGAGGGCCCGAGGCCCGGCTCCGGAATGGGCTCTCCCTGCGAAGGGCGTGGGGGGCTCGCCCCACGCTCGAGGGCCCATTCGGGACCCACCCCACGTCGCCGCACCATGCTTGGGGGATGGGAGCGGGCTCCATGCCAGGGAGGCATGGGGCCCTCAACGCACCCCCCAGGCTCAACCGGTGACACTCTCACGTAATAATGAGTGGGCTGTATACGCCCGGAGTCCCCCGAGGACGCGGAGGGGTTCCATCCCATGCCCAAGTGGAAGCCCCATGCACCGCGCTGGCGGACAACACTGCCCACCAATGGCTATGCCCATGCAACGTGGAAGCCCTACGCTCCGCGCTGGGGAGAAGACGAAGACGAAGATTAATCTAGACGCCGGACGCGACTGTTCTTTGCCAATTCTTGTATTCGAATTTGCCATTTTCTGGAATAAACTTTGGTGTTCTTGCGATTTTCTCCTGAAAATAAAAAGGGGGGATTATTCTTTCTGGTAACGATTTCCGTTTGGTATCTCGCTTTCTCTGGGAAGCTCGGTAGCTGCCGGACCCCTCCACCCTCGCGATCGATCCAGAACGGAGGGTGGGCGAACGCACCTATCCTACCGAGGCACAAACTCTTGAGCGCTCGCGAGGGGCGGTCATCCGGGCTGACAGGAGCTTCGTGACAAAATCATACAACGTCACGCACCATACATCACGAGGGCGTCCTCAGAGGTCCCTCCAAAAATGCGCTCAAGCCACCACAGGGCTGCGCTCACGACCCCGATGGGCGAACACGAAGACTACTCATGGATACGCGCCGTCGTCATCGCCTACGCCGTCACCGTCGCAGCCGGGCTCGCGGCTCCCGGCTCCGCCATGTTCCTCCGGTTCCTCGGAAGAGAATTCCATGATCAAGTCCTCCACGTGGTCCTGCACCCACCTGGTCAGGGCGCCTCGGATCACTTCAGGCACCGGGGCAAGAACCGCCCCGAAGTCGAAGTGTGGGTCGAGGCGAAGAAGGTGGCTGAAGACGTGTGAAGCCACCCGCGCGAGGAGGTCACGGCGCTTCTCCTCCACGAGCTCGCGGATCTTCTCCGCACCCCCCTCAAGGCACTCCACGACCCTGGAAAAGAAGCCCAGGTACCCTGTGTCGTCTGGAACCAAGGGTCTCGAGACGCTCGCGCCGCAGATGTCGCCCAAGGCCCGGTTGGCCCTCCTCTCGAGGGACTGGAACATTTGGGAGCGCGTGTGCTGGAGGCCGCGAGCACGGTCCGCCTCATCCGAGGCCTTCTCCGCCAGGGAAGCAATGCCCTTTACCTACTTATAGAGAAAAGCTAGTTCGGCCTCGGTAGCAGCCTGGGCATCCATCACGGCTCGCCAGTGTTGCTCCTCTTGGTCTAACCTTTTCTTGAGGACATCAACCTTGCCTTTCAGGTGGTCGCGTCGCTTGCAGTAATGGGACTCCTGGAGCTTCAGCTTCGCGCGATAGTCCTGGAGAAGGGAACGCCAAGCCTCAGCCACCTTGTTGTCGACCTCCTCTTAGAACTTCGCCTCGCGGGAGGCAAGGGAGTCCTCGGCGAGGGACACCTGGTATTCCCTCACCTCCAGCCTCTCATGCTCCAGACTCTGCTCCAGCGCTTCCATCGCCAGAGCCGCCTTGGGAATGCGAGGCCCCGCGCCGCCGGCGCGCGGCTCGGTCGTCATCGCGTCAAGAGCGGCCCTGTGAACCTGGATTCGCCTTTCAAGGGCGGCGCTGGAGGCTTCAAGTTCCTCCTGGCGCCCCTCCGAGGCCTTGCGTCGGCAGTCGGCGGCGTGGGCCTCTGCGAGGGCACGGTCGCGGGCTTCCCTCGCCGCGGCAAGGGAGCCCTCAGTGGCGGCGCGGGCGCGTTGCAGGCGGCCAAGGTTGACGGCAACCTCAAGACGATGCCACTCGCGCGCAAGGCGCTGGCTCTCTGCCTCGAGACGGGTGTCGGCGGTAACGAGCTCAGTCTCCAGGCGCCCCAGCGCATTCGCCGCGGTCTGGAGCAAACCGTGCCGCACGGCGCTCTGGTCGCACGTGAGCTCAAGGGCCCAGCTGAAGTCTCCGCTCTCCCCCGGGTCGGTCGTAGGGGCATGCGAGGGGTCGTCCGGCCCCGACGCGTGCGCGGGGGCTGGGGGCTCCCTTCCCCTCCCTCGAGCGGAGTCCACCCCCAGCGGGGGTCCGTGACGGCGCTCATGGAAGGCCCTGGAGCACGGTACGGCTGGTTCTCGGTGAGGACCGCCAACGGAGGACGAAGCCCTGTCCCAGCGAGGAGGGGGCCGGGCATGAAGAAACCCATGGGGAACTCGTGCACAAAACCCCGCGGGGGCCGCGCGAACTCGGGCACGGGCGCCTCCTCGTGAGGGGCTGCGAGGACCGCTAGTGCCGATGCCACGATGGGCCCAGAAGCCTCAGGAGGCGGCGGTGGCGTCTTGCTTTCTCCTTCTGCGGAGGGGGACCTGCGCAAGAGAGGTTCAGTACGGATACACCATGGAAGACTGAGGGGGCCGGGCACTTACTCGTCCAGGGTGATCCACTTCCTCTTCATCGGCACCCACAGTGACGGGCGATGGCTGCCCCCGAGCCTCTTCCTCTTCCGGCGAGCGCCGGGGCCCAGGGACGGCATCCCGGCGTCTGGCCCCGCACTTACGGCGGCAAAGATAGTAGCCACCTCTGCCGTCGGGGCATCACCTTCACTCCCCGTCACGGCCTCAGCACCCCTAGGGCCCCTTGGCCTCGAAGCCATCTCGGAGGAATCATCCCTGGGACCCGCCTTCACCAGAGGGAGGGGCCCCCACTCGTCGAAACGCGGCATCTTCCCGGCAATGGCCCCCCCATCAGGGCGGCTGAACAAGGGTAGGCCGTCCCGGGGAAGCTCACCCGGATCTGTCGGATTGCAGGCTCCGCAAAACCCTTAAGATTCGAACACAGGGGCGTGTGCGAAGATCCCCTGCAGCTTCGCCTTACCTAGCTCGCTACACGATGACTAAGACGACGAACTCGCACGATGACGAGGAAGAAGATGAACACGGTAGTTTACCCAGGTTCGGGCCGCTGCGAAGCGTAATACCCTACTCCTACTTTGCTGGATTGCCTCTCGTGGAGGTTTCGTGGATGAACTAGTACAACGATGAGGAGCCTCGTGAGGGCGCTCCTGAGGTGTTCTTGGCCCTCTACCGGCTTTGTGATGGATTGGGTGGATGAGTCGATCTCGGATCCTCCTCTACGGTGCAGCCTAGCCTCTATATATAGCGGTGGCCCGGGTCCTCTTCCCTTATCGCAATGGCGGGAAGGGGTCCCACAATGGCCAATTTTGAAGGGGGACAGGAGTACATGCCCGCCCTGCCCAAAGGCGGTCTTCGCCTGCAAAGTAGCTGTCGAGGATGCAGAGGTTGGCTCGGCGATGACATCCGTCCTGCAGGACTCGTGGTCGTGGTCTTGTTGCACCGGAATGGAAACCTTTGGGTGGTGCTTTGGGAACCCGCGTACGTCCTTGCTCCCTTTGCACCAAAGGGGAAACTGCACCGCCTGGCGCGCTGGCGCCCGCCTGTCCTTCCTTGCGTCATCTTTGACTCCTGAGGCCGGGCCCTGCATAGAGATCTCCGCCGCTCTGGAGGGGGCCTTGGAAGGCCCACCCCTTGCCGGTCTTGACGCCGCACCTCCTCGCGAGCCTAGGGGCCTTACGAGGGCCTTGTCTCGAGTGGGGCTGTGCATGGTTGTGCTTGGCTGATGAAGTGGGCCATGCCCTGGGCCGCATGCAGGCAGGTCTGGGTACCCCCGTTCCCAGAACGGCGACAGTAGCCCCCGGGCCCAAGGCGCGCTCGAGCTGGCTTCCGGGCGAAGCCTTGAGGGCAGCCCGAAGCGCCGTGGGCCCCAAACGTCTGCGGGCCAGGACTGGCGCGCGTCGTGCGGTTGATGTCGGGTGTCCCTCATCCCTTCGGCCTCCGCCTGTGTCGACAAGAGCCTGACTTCTAGCGCCGAGCCATTATTGCTTTCCCCTCTTGCTCACCTGCTCTTGCTTCCCAGATCTCCGGCTCTAGCAGAGGCCTCTCCAGATCCGACGCCACTCCGTCCTCCTGCTTGCTGCTTCGGCCCCGCCAGCTTCTCGATGGCCCCCGCCGGCAAGCAGAAGCCAGAGGCCCAGAGCTCAGCCTCCACTCCCATCTCACCGGCACTCTCAGGGTCCACCATTGCCAAGGACGAGGACCTCGTCCCGGTGCTCCCGTCGACGGCGGATGAGACCAACAAGTAGGGGCGGACCTTGATATGGGGCGGCTCCTCGGAGAGGCGGCCCTCATCCCAGGCGGTCTACCCTTTCTTTCTCCATAGCGTCTTCGCCGGGCTCGTCCCTCCCTTCTCCGCGTTCTTTACCACCATCCTCGACCACTACGGGATTCAAGCCCTTCATCTCCAGCCCAACTCCATCCTGCTCCTGTCCGTCTTCGCCTTTTATTGCGAGGCTTTCGTGGGCGTGAGGCCTTCGGTGGCCCTCTTCCGTCATTTCTTCAGCTTGCGCGTGCATGACGGCGCTCAACGGTCGGCGTGCGTCTCCTTCGTCGCGGCACAGAGCGGCAACATGCTCTTGAAGGCCGGGAAGAAGGTGGAGAACTTCAGGCACCGCTGGGTCCTCATGGACCTCAAAGACGCCAACCCCCGGTTGGATCTGCCGAGAGGCACTACACCACGACACTACAAAGACGACATGCAACTGTTGGTATAAGTGTGCATCGCCGACACTTTTTTTGTCCCAAACTATACCGACACACAGTATGTTAGTGCTATATAAGCTTCTGACACATTATCTGTCGCCAAAGCCCACAAAAACACCGATGAAATTTCTGTCGGCAGATAGAGCGATTACCGATTGTTTGTGTGTCGCCGATTCGTGGAGACAGAGAAAGTGTCGGCGTTGTTTGCTTCAGCCCATGTCGGCGAAGGTCTTTGCCGACACTAAATGTGTCGCCTTAGGTGACCTATGCCGACAGATTGTTTGACGCTGCTTGTAGTGTCGTGGTGTAGTGAGGGCTGCCGGAGAAGACTTCCGCGTGGAGCTCCGCGAAGCTCTCCGACTCCCGGGCCAAGCCCGTCCTGGAGCGGATTTCCCACGACATCAGTGCCAGGAAGCTGACCGGGGGGATGATAGTGAAGGAGTTCCTGACGCAGCGCTTGGCGCCCCTCCAGTCCCATTCTAGGCCCATGTGGGACTATCAGGGCAGCGGCGACAACCTTCGGCTTCGGTCCGCACGCATAACCTCCGAGGAATTGAACAGGGCTGTGATGACCCTGCTCAATGGCGACCCTGGTGATCTCCCCGACGCCCATGCCCCGCTGTACTGCGGCGACGATCAGGCCGATCTGGTTGCCGCGATGCCCGTCTTCAACGAACTGGGGCACTCCCCAGCTGAGGGCCTTGATTCCCCGGTGATGGTGTCCTCCGGCGACACCACGGGTGGGGAGGATTCAGAGAAGACAGCCGACGACGATCCGGCAAGGGCGTCTCCCCCATCGCAGAACACGCTTCTGCGCGACCTTGAGGACGACGATGATGTCGGTGAAGTTTCTGCTGCGGGCTCCCCACGTCCTACCAAGGCCCCCAGGGGGCTAGGACCGGCCCCTCGTGCCACACGGTCCGCCTGTGTGTCGACCTCCAGGAAGCGTGGAGCGGAGTCTCCTCCGGTGCGCCCTGCCTCTGCCGGCAAGGTGGTTGAAGCGCCGGCCTCGCCCCTGCCCGAATCGCAGCTCTTAGGCAAGGTGAGCGAGGCAGGGGCCATGGCGACCCCTCCGGCGGCTGCCCTTGCGGATAGCGCCTTTGCTCCCCCGCGTGGTGGTGCCCTCACCGAGGAAGGCGTGGGCGCCTCCGTCATTGTCGGAGCGGAGAGGAAGAGAAAGTGGGTCGACGTTGAGGAGTAAGTGACCCGGCTCGGCCTTGCTCGCCCGCCGATAGCTTGCGTATTGATTACCTTCCTTCGCTTGGTGACCAGGAATGCCGCCGTGCTGAAGATGAGGAAGAAGAAGGCGGGCGTCAAGCCGAAGGCGCCTTCCGACGTGCCGCCCGCCCCTGCCGTCCTGCCGCCGCCTGCTGCTAAGGGGGAGGGGGCTCGCGAGGCAACCCCCCTGGTCATCGTCGTGGAGCCCCCTGCGCCCCCAATGCCTGTTGGGGTGGTCGCTCCTGCCCTTGAGAGCGCGGCGGTGCTGCAGTCCGGAGGCCAGCCCCTGAGGGCCAGCCGCCCGTTGATCCGCCCGTGCCTGTGGTCGTTGTGCGGCCTCCGGAGCCTCCTGCTCCTCGTGCTGCTGTCTCCTCGGGGACGTCTCCCGCGATCACACAGGGGACTCCCCCGGAGGAGGTCTTGATGCCTTCGTTGCGCGGCCTCGATGTCCTGGACGGGGCCTTCGCCGTTCTGGGTCAAGTCCGTGGCGCCCTCGGGAGTACCGACGATCGCCTCGCGAGCGGGCGCCTTGGGCTCCTCTCCGGGTGGCTCCAGGCCGACGCCTCTGCCGTGGTGGTTTGGGGTCAGGCCGAGGCTGCCATGGCGAAGAGCGAGGGGGAAGTTGCGTCCGCCAGGGCAGCCCGCGAGGAGGCACTAGCTGAAGCGGCGTCTGCTACCCGGCGCTGTGAAGAGGTGGAGGCCCGCCTAAAGGCCCTCCATGAGGAGAAGTCTGAGCTTGCGGAGCGGCTGCGTCAGCAGGAGGAATATCTCAAGACCCGGGAGGCCAAGCTTGCCGCTCGGGACTCCGAGCTGTCCCAGGCGGCGACCCGCCAGGCCGCGGAGCGAGAGCGCCTGGACGCGCAAGAGAAGGAAGTCGCTTCGAAGGAGGCTCTGCTCGACACTAGGGAGAAAACTCTTGCCGCGGGTGAGGAGAAAAAGGCTGCGGAGCTGAGCGCCTTTCCAACCGTCGAGCTCAAATTCGCCAAGCACTCCACTCCATCTGCCGGGATGGGTTCGCGGAGCCCCTGGCGACTCCAGAGAGCGGCTTCATGGGGCTCGCTTAGAAGCTCGTCGACGCACTGGAGGGCGCTGTCGTCAAGGTGGAGGGGGTCTTGGAGAGCGAGTGCCGCGACCTCTTTTCTGAGGCCGCGATGCGCGTCTTCAGCCATCTCCATCTCCGCGAGCCAGGATTTGACTTCGACTTCGTGGTTCGCCCGGTCGCCCGCGAGGTCCGCGTCAGTGCTGCGGCGGCGATGAAGGGTGCTGTGGAGGTGCTGGTGAAGAGGTTCACCCCCGTCACCGTCCCTCCGCCTTCTGACGCAGCAGGAGCTAGTGGCGAAGAAGACGACGCCAGTGACGTCGATGAGGAGTTCCCCGATGGCGGGACGAGTGGTGGCGGCGACTCCTGATTCCTCTCTCCTGCTCCTTCCCTGCCATGTCCATCGTGCCTCGTGGAGGCGTTAAACTTGTTTGTATTCGCGAAAACTTTTAATGCTTGTAATAATTGCTGAATTGTGTGATTCCTCTCTTCGCCTTGTTTCCTTCTTGCTTGCTGTGATGCTCTGCGTCGGCAGGGCCCGTCCCGCGCACACCTCAACGCCATTGGGCCGACCGGATCACCAAGGACGGTTCCAAGGGGTGAGGGGCTATGGGACCAGTGAGGCTCCAGAGTCGCGATGCTCAGGAGTCCCCCTTGACGTACGAGCAGCCTTCATGAAGGGAACATGGTGAAGATTGGGTTATCTTGAAAAATTCGAACACCTTGCGCTCTGCGTCGGCAGGGCCCGGCCCCGCGCATACCTCAACCGCCGTTGGGGCCGACCGGATCACCAAGGACGGCTCCAAGGGGTGAGGGGCTACGGGACCAGTGAGGCTCCTGAGTCGCGATGCTCAGGAGTCCCCCTTGACGTACGAGTTCCGGCGTTCTCCTAGGGGTTTGAGTGCTTCTGAGCTTGGAAATTTTTGAACACCTTGCGCTCTGCGTCCGCAGGGCCCGGCCCCGCGCATACCTCAGCCGCCATTGGGCCGACCGGATCACCAAGGACGGTCCAAGGGGTGAGGGGCTACGTGCCCAGTGAGGCTCCTGAGTCGCGATGCTCAGGAGTCCCCCTTGACGTACGAGCTCCGTAGTTCTCCTATACCTTTCCTCGTTGGCTTCTCCTGAGATGGGCGCGTGAAGACCAGGTTTGGCAGACCTGGGAAGGCGGCGTGTACCAGGCTTGGCCCGGTAGTAGCTCCGTGTAGCCCCCTCACGCGTACATCCCTGGGGAACGCAGCGAGAAGGGGGCCACTAGGGACCTTCCTGAGGTTGGATGCAGCCGCTGGGGTGCCCTCAGTTGTTTATCCCCCGCACGGGGCGTGGGGCTTCCACATTGTGTGGGCATAGTCATTGGTGGACCGTGTTGACCGCCAGCACGGAGCTGTGGCTTCCACATTGCGTGGGCATAGTCATTGGTGGACCGTGTTGACCGCCAGCACGGAGCTGTGGCTTCCACATTGCGTGGGCATAGTCATTGGTGGACCGTGTTGACTTCTCCGCCAGCGCGGAGCTGTGGCTTCCACATTGCGTGGGAAGGAACCCTCCGCGTCCTCGGGGGGCTCCGGGCGTGTACAGCCCATAGAGTTCGTACGCGTGGCTGGACGGCAGAACTGGGAGGTGCATCTGGGAGCTCGCGAGGGCGCTTTGGCCTCGCGAGGTCCCTACCTCAAAGGCGGTTTGCGCTTGAGTCTTCTTGTAGGTGGTGCCGTCTGAGGCCCTGCAGACTTCTTCTTCTTCACGAGTGAGGCAGGTTGGGAGTCCTTTTGGCACTCTGCGTCTGCAGGCCCCGGTCCTGCACATTTCCCGACCCCCATAGTGTACGACCGGATCACCAAGGACGCAACTATGAGGTCAGGCCCCGACACCCTTGACGCCGACCAGATCACCAAGGACGACGTCAAGGGGCGAGTGGCCTTATGACCGGTAAGGCCCCTGAGGCGCATTGCTCAGGAGCCCCCTTTGACGCCCAAGCGGCTCTACGTCGGCAGGTCCCAGTCCCGCACATTTCCCTACCACTGTAGTGTACGACCGGATCACCAAGGACGCAACTACGTGGCGAGGCCCCGACACCCTTGATGCCGACCGGATCACCAAGGACGACACCAAGGGGCGAGTGGCTATATGACCAGTAAGGCTCCTGAGGCGCGATGCTCAGGAGCCCCCTTTGACGCTCGAGCGACCACCATTCCATCCTGCCGGTTGCTGCCTCAGGAGGCCGTGGGGCCTCCCGAGACTCCATGCTGAGGTGCTGCGCTGCGGTCGGAGCCCCCGAGCGGGGGTCGACTGCCTGAAGACGAAAGTCCCTGAGGCACGGCCCCTTGCGAAACACCAACTCAGAAAGGGTGGTGCGGCGACATTCGCGCCGGCAAAGAGCCGTGCAGGCAAGGTAAAACGTTAGGAAGCAGATCATATGCATGAGAAACTATTGAAATATGCGTAAACGAGGCAGCTCCAGGGGTGTGCCCTGATCGCCTGAGGATAATGCGGCCCGGTGAGCGCCCTCAAACGGAGTGAACCAAAAAGTTAACTGGCAACAGCCAACAAAAAGTCACCTGGCGGCAATGCCGTTGAAGAGTCGAAGCTGCCATCAGAGCCTGATCTTACACCTCCACGAGCGCGACCCTCATGTGCCCGTCGTCTCCCGGGGATCGGGACCTTTGCTTGGTCCGAGCATCTCCTCCAACTCCTCTCCGCGCCCCGCCAGGCAAGGTATGAGCATGGCCCGGTAAAGGCGCCGGAACGTGACGCCTGCATTCGCCAGGCCGAAGGGCATGTGGACGTAGTTGTGTGGGTAGACCCATCCATGATCGGCACGCGTTGGCCAAAAGGGGCCCTGGGACGCGGCCCTATTGATCGCGAGCGCGTTGACGCAGATGCGTGGCTGGTCGACCGTGCCGATGACGGCGGCTGCGATTGGTGGTGCTGGGCAGTCCCCGCCTTGCATGGCCTGCGCTTCTCGAAGCTCCTCGATCGCTCTAATGACGGACTCTTCCGAGCTCGGCGCCACGTGCCGCGCTCCCGACTCGAGCAGACGCGCGTCAGGACGCGCCTCCAGGTTGTTCCCGAGCGCCTCCCTTGTCTCACTGGCCAGGCCGGAAGCTCCCCGGACGGGAGCCCCCGGGCCGACCCAAGAGGGCATCGAGCGCGCTTTCCTATGCGATGGGAGGCGGGGCTCCGTCCCTGGGCGCAGAGCCCGAGGCCCTGGGATGCCCCACAGGAAGGAGCTGCTTCTTCTTCTTGCGTGTGTCCTCACGAGGCAGGGTATCGTCCTCGTCGTCCGAGCGCTCGGCCACCACGACGCGGTAGGCATGCTCGAGGGAGCAGACGGCATCCTTCTCATCGCAGGCGATGGTGATAACGCCGCCACTCCCTGGCATCTTGAGGACATTGTAGCCATGGTGAGTCACCGCCATGAACTTGGCGAGGGCCGGGTACTCGAGGATCGCGTTGTACGGGAGATGGATGTGCGTGATGTCGAAGACGATGATCTCGGTGTGGTAGTTCTCACGTCCACCGAAGGTGACGGGCAGGCGCACTTGCCCGATGGGGACGGTGGACCCATCTGTGACTCCCGAGAAGGGCTTGGTCGGCATGAGCTGTTCGTACGGAACTTGGAGCGTCTTGAAGGTCCCAATGGAGAGGACATTGAGCCCCGCCCCACTGTCGATGATGGTCTTGGTGACGAGGACGTTGCTGATGGTTGGAGTGCACGGCATGGGGAGGTTGCCGGCCATGGCCGAGCACCTGAGCTGGTCCCTCGAGTCGAAGGTAATGGCGACTTGGGACCACTTGGGGGGGCGCATTGCTTCGGGCTTTGGGAGAGCCGCGTTCACCTCTCCCATGAAATGCTTGAAGACACGGTTCGACGCTGGTGCCTGGGCACCGCCCTGGAAGACTCCAGCCCCATCGTCCTGCCTGTCCTCTTCCTTCCTTCTGGGTGGCGGAGGTAGTGGTGATAGGCTGGCCCCGCGAGGGCGTGCCTCACAAGGCTGGCCGTTGCGTGACCCCTCCGGAGGGTCATCGCGCTAGCGATCCTCCCAAGCCTGATCGCGCCAGCGGTCGTCCCGTGCCTGATCGCGCCAGCGGTCCTCCTGAGGCTGATCGCGCCACCCCTGGCGCGGTTCTCGGCTGTCCCAACGGCCTCCACCGCGGCCTCCGCCACGTCCGAAGCCACGGTCAGTGCGTCCGGGGTGCTTGCCGAAGTGTTCGGCGCAGACCAGCCTGAGTTCCTAGCAGTCGGCGGTGTCGTGGTTGTTGGTGCCATGGAAGATGCAGGTCGGCCTTCCTCCTGCGGGGTGCTCCTCACCCCGGCTGCGCTTCGCCTCAGGCTCGGCCACAAGTACTGTCGGGGCCTTGCGCTTCGTCTCCTTGGCCATGGTCTTCTTTTCCTCTGGCTCTGCCGCCGAAGGCCCGCGGAGCGACAGGCGGCCCGCTTCAGCCTTGGTGCATTTGTTCACCAGATTGAACATCTCCAAGGCTGAGCACAGTTCATCATTCATGGCGAGCTCCTCCTTCATCTTGAGGTCCGTGACGCCGTCGGTGAACGCGGAGATGATAGCTTCGTCCGACGCCTTCAGGATCTTGAGGCACGTAGTCGTGAAGAGTTGTATGAACTTGTGCAGGGTCTCTCCATCCTGCTGCTTGATATGTCGTAGGTCATTCACGGTGAGCGCGCGGTCGCGGGTACCTTGGAAGTTGGCGATGAAGCGTTTGCGCAGGTCATCCCAGGAGGTGATGGAGGCCTCTGGGAGGTTGAGGAGCCAGGAGAGCGCGCCGCCTTTGAGCGCCATGCGGAACCAGCATGCCATGACCTTGTCGTCTCCTCCGGCCGCCCGGATGCTCAGGGAGTAGAGCTGTAGGAACTCGGCGGGATCCGGGGTGCCGTCGTACCGCGGGGGCAGGTCAGGCTTTAACTTGCAAGGCCACGTGGTTGGGTGGAGCTTCGGGGCGATGGCGAGGCACCCCACTGGCTCGACGGGTACTGCGTATGCGGGAGGGACCCGGTCTCGACGCTGCTGAGGGGCTGCCTCGAGTGGCGCCCGGTCGCGACGCTGGACCGGCAGCGCGGGGAGCGCACGCGCATCAATGCGCGGTCGGGGAACCACTTGGCAGCTTACTTCATCTCTTGCCCTTGCCCGCGGTTCGCGGGGCTGGTCGCAAAGGCGCGCCTCTTGCCTAGGCTCGGGGTCGACGTCGCATTGCGGAGGAGGTGGCGGCGCGTCGCGAGCCACGTCGTCTGCTTGGGACGGTCGGGGTCGAAGCGAGTAGGAGAGCGCTGAAGCGTCGCCGGCGGCACTGACGAGCTCCTCGATGCGCCGAAGCCAGTCGTCGTAGTGGTCGGGGGCGGGGCGGTAGCGGAGCAGCTCGTTTGCCATGGCGAGCGCGCCCGAACCAGGCGCCGGTCCAGGCCGAATGTGGGAGGACGACCCGGAAGCTGGAACGATGGACGGAGTGGCGGTGTGGCCAACGTGCCGCGCGGTGACCGGCTGAGAGGAGTCTTGTTGCTCGTGGGCGTCCGGGCCCGTGGCGGCGTTGGCCACAGGCGAGGGTGACCGGCGCGCGTCGGTGCGGCCCACAGGTGCCGTCTGAGCGACACGGGCAGCTCGGCGCTCGGCGCGGGCTCGGCGAGCATCAGACATCGGAACGGCGAGGTGGCAGAAGATCTTGGCTTGAGGAAGACTCCGACACACCCCCTACCTGGCGCACCAAATGTCGGATTTCGGGCTCCGCAAAACCCTTAAGATTCGAACACAGGGGTGTGTGCGAAGATCCCCTGCAGCTTCGCCCTACCTAGCTCGCTACACGATGACTAAGACGACGAACTCGCACGATGACGAGGAAGAAGATGAACACGGTAGTTTACCCAGGTTCGGGCCGCTGCGAATCGTAATACCCTACTCCTGCTTTGGTGGATTGTCTCTCGTGGAGGTTTGGTGGATGAACTAGTACAACGATGAGGAGCCTCGTGAGGGCGCTCCTGAGGTGTTCTTCGCCCTCTACCGGCTTTGTGATGGATTGGGTGGATGAGTCGATCTCGGATCCTTCTCTACGGTGCAGCCTAGCCTCTATATATAGCGGTGGCCCGGGTCCTCTTCCCTTATCGCAATGGCGGGAAGGGATCCCACAACGGCCAATTTTGAAGGGGGACAGGAGTACATGCCCGCCCCGCCCAAAGGCGGTCTTCGCCTGCAAAGTAGCTGTCGATGATGCAGAGGTGGGCTCGGCGATGACATCCGTCCTGCAGGGCTCGTGGTCGTGGTCTTGTTGCACCGGAATGGAAACCTTTGGGGGTCCTTTGGGAACCCGCGTACGTCCTTGCTCTCTTTGCACCAAAGGGGAAACTGCACCGCCTGGTGCGCTGGCGCCCGCCTGTCCTTCCTTGCGTCATCTTTGACTCCTGAGGCCGGGCCCTGCATAGAGATCTCCGCCGCTCCGGAGGGGGCCTGGGGAGTCCCACCCCTTGCCGGTCTTGACGCCGCTCCTCCTCACGAGGCTAGGGGCCTCACGAGGGCCTTGTCTCGAGTGGGGCTGTGCATGGTTGTGCTTGGCTGATGAAGTGGGACATGCCCTGGGCCGTAGGCAGGCAGGTCTGGGTACCCCCATTCCCAGAACGCCGACAGGATCCCCGCCGGTCAGGTGGTGGAGTAGCTCGCGCAGCATGCCGGGAAGAAGAGAAGGGACTTGGAGCCTCATGGGGTCGCAAGGGCCCGCGAAGGTCCACATCGAGCGAGAATGGCGTTGGAGGAGAGCGATGTGCTGGCGGGAAAACTCCGGCACCACCATTGCCATCGTCACGCCGGACTCCCTCAGTTCCGCCAGCCTGGCCAAGATGGGCGCGAGCCGAGGGTCGTCAAGCTCCTCGCTTCCCCACCCGGGATTTGGCTCCGCAGGAACCGACAGGAGCAGGGAGCCGGTCCCGGTAGCGTCTACGTACACCCACTGCCTCCGGAACCCTTCCGCGTTCGGTGAAAGCCGAGCGCTGGGGGCCTTGCTAGCCGTCGCATCAGCAGCTCGCAGGGACACGCATCCAGAGCGGTGCCCCCCGGGGTTGAACCGGAGAAAGAAGAAGTGGCAAAGCAGGGCCACGAAAGGGGAGACACCGACGAAGGCATCGCACAAGAAGGCGAAGGCAGAGAGAAGGACGATGGAGCCGGGGTCGAGATGGAGCGCATGGACCTAGTAGTGTGTCAGAACGGCGGAAAAGAAGTCCGAGAAGGGCGGCAGCAGGCCGAAAAGGAGGGCATGGAGATGAACGGGAATGCAGGAGGGCTCCAGCTCGGCTTGCGGTCGCGAGCCCAGCCAGATATTGGTCGCCACCCACTCGTTGGAGCCGGCGGCGACCACCAGGCGAACCTTCTCCAACCCCTCAAGATTCACCACCGAGGATCGTCCTAACGCGGGCTCCGGCGTCGGCGCAGGTCCCGGCGCCTTCGAGGCCTCGCCCCCATCCTTCTTGGAAGCCATGGCGGGCGGCAGGGCCGGACGGACGGAGAGTTCGGCGGAGAAGGAGTGAGTTGCGGAAGGGGAGAGACGGGCGACTAGATTGATGGGAAGCAATGACGGCTCGGAGGGGGAAGACCAGGCGGTTTGACAGCCGGGGCATTGCTAAAAGGGAGCCGGCGTCAGCGTCTTGGAGGGCATCGCATGTCAGGCCAGGCCCGCAGGCGATTGGGGCCCACGGCGCCCCGGCCCATCCTCCGTGGCTTCGCGCCGAAGCTAGCTCGAGCGCGCCTCGGGCCCGGGGGCTACTGTCGGCGTTCTGGATACCAGGGTACCCAGACTTGCCTGCCTGCGGCCCCACGGCCCGGCGCGGCCTCTCTCGACTCAAGGCCCTCACGAGACCCCGTTCTCGCGAGGGAAGCAGCGCCAAGACCCGTGGGGATGTAGGCCTCCCCAGGCCCCCTCCTGAGCGGCAGAGACTCCTATGCAACACATAACCTCAGGAGGCCGAGGGTGACGCCAGCCAGGCTAGGTGGGCGCCAACACGCCAGAGGGGACAGTTTCCCCTTTGGTGCAAAGGAGGCAGGGATGCACGCGGGTTCCCAAGGAGCCCCGCCAAAGGTTTCCATTCTGGTGCAACAAGACTGGGTCAGCGAGCACAGCAGGATGGATGTTACCGGCGAGCCCACCACCGCGTCACCACTACCAACGTTGCTGGCGAAGACCGCCTTTCGTCAGGATAAGATGTACCTCCTATCCCCTTTCAAAATTGGCCGTTGTGGGATCCCTTCCCGCCATTGTGATAAGGGAAGAGGACCCGGGCCGCTATAAATAGAGACTAGGTAGCCCAGTAGAAAAATGGGAGAAACCACCCCGCAAACACATCGCTGTACTAGTTCATCCACAAACCTCCTCGCGAGGCAATCCACCAAAAGGCAGGAGTAGGGTTTTACGCTTCGCAGCGACCCGAACCTGGGTAAACTCTCGTGTTCCATCGTCTTCCTCGCCATCGAGAGGGGCATTGTGTTGTGAGCTTGGAGGGGAAGAAGCTGTTGGGGAATCTTCGCACACGCCCCTGGGTTCAAACTCCTTAGGGTTTTGCGGAGCCCGAAATCCGACAGGGTCCGTCCCAGCAGCGTCGATAAACCCTGTGGCCAAGCTCTGTCTAGTGGCTTGGCCCCGCACACGTCAGCTCTTGGGCCCGTTGGTGTTTGGCCTTCTCATGCGATGGCCTCCGGAGATTCATTCGGTGCAGGTTACCCACACCCCACAGGTCCTACAAGCGCGCCTCGTGCTATAAAAATTCACGCGCAACTCACCTTTGAGGTTGGGCCTCGTGAGTCCCGCGCTTGCTCATGGGTGCCCAGATACACCTCCCAGTTCAGCCGTGCAGGCCACGAGTGCGAACTTAATGGGTTGTACACGCTCGGAGACTCTACCACAGAGCTCCATTCCCACGCCCAAGTGGAAGCCCCATGCTCCGCGCTGGCGGACGACACTGTCGCTCAGCGGCTATGCCCATGCCCAGTGGAAGCCCCATGCTCCGCGCTAGGGGATAAACAACTGAGGGCGCCCTACCGGTTGCACCAACGTCAAGATGGCCTCCCGGCTCTTCGCACAGCCCCGTCATGCAGCGTTCCCCTGGGATGCATGCGCGAGGGGGCTGGCCGGGGGCTACGCTCAGGACAGGCCTGGCGTGAGCCATCTCACCAGGTTCTAGCACCTAGTCTTCTCACGTCCCTCCCAGGTAAAAGATGGCGAGGAAAGGTACGAATTCACCTCACGGGCGCTGCTTGCGCGTCAAGGGGGACCCCTGAGCATCGCGACTCAGGGGCCTCACTGGTCACGTAGCCCCTCGCCCCTTGGTCTCATCCTGGCGATCCGGAAGCCCCAACGGCGGTCGAGGTATGCGCGGGATTGGGCCATGCCGACGCAGAGCACCAAGGCGCCCCAAGTCTACCCTGGCGACGCTGTGTTTCCTTCGTAAGTGCTGCTTGCGCGTCAAGGGGGACCCCTAAGCATCGCGACTCAGGGGCCTCACTGTTCACGTAGCCCCTCGCCCCTTGGTCTCGTCCAGGCGATCCGGACGCTCCAACGGCGGTCGAGGTATGCGCGGGATTGGGCCCTGCCGACGTAGAGCACAAAAGCAAATGGGAAGGAAACAGGGCACCGAAGGGAATCACGAAGTTCAGGGAAAATTCAAGCAATTATTACAGGCACTGAATGTCTTACAAATTCAAAGTCTCACGCCTCCGCGAGGCATAGTGAGATGTTGCAGGGTAAGACCTAGGAGGAAGGGCCACCACCGCCATGGCCGACGTCGCCAACTGTCCCGGCCACAGCAACCTCATCGTCGACGCCGCTGCCGCCGTCGTCACCACCGCTTACTTCCACCGCTGGGGGCTTGGCGGTGGCGATGCAGGTGAACTTCTCCACCAACGCGTCCACCAGGCCCTTCACGGCTGCCTCCGCAGCGGCGCGGGATGCAGGAGCAACCGGGACGAGCACCGCATCGAAGTTGAAGCCAGGCTCACGGAGGTAGAGCTGGCTGAAGACCCGCATCATGGCCGTGGCGAGGAGACCGTGACACTCGTCCTCCAAAATGGTGTCCACACTGGTGGAAGGGCCTTCGAGCACCTCAGCAAGCTTGAAGGCGAGCCCCGCGTAGCCGGCTACGAGGGTCACCAAAGGCTCCCAAAATCCTCCCCTGCAGATGGAGTGCAGCGACTTGCGAAGATCGAGTTCAAGGGAAGGGAAGGCGTCGCGCTCCGCGGCCGCTTTCTCCTCAACATCGGCGAGGGTCTTCTCCTTGGCCTCCAGCCGGGCCGTCGTCTCGGAGACGCGCCGGGCATGAGACGCCTGGGCTTCTTCCACCTCCTCCTTCAGCTTGGCCAGGCGCTCGCTTTCCTTGGCTTGGTCAGCGGCCACTCGGGACAGCGTGGAGTCGCGATTTGCAAGCTCTGCCTCGCGGGCCTTGAGGACCTCCCCCTGCTCATGAAGTTGTTGCGCGAGTGCGGCTTGCTCATCCCGAAAGACCTTCAGGTGGGCCTCCGCCTCGCCGCAGCGCGCCCTGGCAGACTCCGCCTCGTCCAGTGCCGCGTCTCGTGCTGCCTTGGCCTCGGCAGCTTCCTCCTTGCTCTTCGCGATGGCGGCCTTGGCTCGGCTCCAGGCCGTCTGGGTGGCCGCCCCGGCTTGGGACCACCCAGAAACGAGCCCCAGGCGCTCCCTCGCGAGGCACCTTTCAGCATCCTGAAGATCAGCCCGGAGCCTCCCGAGCATGGTGTATGCCTCGTCCAAGGCAATGGGCCTGATCAGAGGACCGCAGCGCGCGAGCGTGAGAGCCGGGCCAAGAGGCGGCACTGGCACATCGGGAGGCGTCGTGGCCAAGGGCCTGACAACATGGCTAACTCGGGGAGCCGGGGGCTCCAGTTTCTCCTCCATCACGGCAAGCGTGGGCGACCCCACGACCAGCTGGCCCGAGGGGGCTGGCTCCTCCCGAGGCTACATCTCTGCGACCACAGGAGCGGACTCCACCAGGAGGGGGCGAGGAGCTGCCCCCTCCATCAGCGTCGGCGCCACCACGACAGCGACCTGAGACGCCGCCACGAGAGCCTCCGCGCCCCCGGCGGCCGGTCCCCCAAGCGGCGCGCTGGGCTGGCGCAGCTCGCTTCCATCATGGCTCAAAACTGATGGTGCCCCCAGGGCAGGGGGCTCCTTCGGCTCGATGCTCGCCTTCTTCCTCTTCGGCACAACCTCGACCCTGGCCAATCAGAGGAGGACGGCCATGAGCACATGCGCAGTTCAAGATCAAATGGAGACGAAGAAGGTTACTTGCTCATCGCGCGTGACCCACTTCCTCTTCCTCTCCACCTCGGCGCAGGTCGGAATGCCCCAGCTTCCTTTCGGCGCGGACTTGGCCGCATCCAGGGGGCGAGCGGGATGCCCCTCACCGACCCCTGGTGCGGTGTTGTCGCCCGGAGGGGTGTGAAGGACGCCCTGAGGAACCGCGGTCGTGCGCTTCTTCGGGGACAATCGGCCGGACATCTGAGCGGCTTGAGGGGAAGGCCCCGGCCCCCTGTGCACCCGGGCGAAGCGCTGGGAGCCAGCGGCTGGGGGCTGGTCGGTATCATCATCATCATCGTCAAGGCTACGGAGGAGCACGCTCTGCGATGGAGGGGACGCCCCCTCCCTGCCATCCACGGTCTCCTCTAAATCCTCTCCGCCCCTGGTTTCGCCAGAGGACACCAGCACCGTGGGATTGGGGAGCCCGGATGGCCTCAGCCCCAGATCATCAAAATCAGGCATGGCGGCGGCCAACGCCCTGCCGTCGTCGTGGCGGTACAGCGGGGCGTAGTCCTCGGGAAGATCCCCGGGATCGTTGAAGAGCAAGGTGTTTAGGGCCTTTTCCCGCTCCTCGCCCGTCAGGCTGGCGGATCCGAGCCTGATGGCGTCTCCCATGCCCTCGTAGTCCCACATGGGCTTCAAGCGCTGCTGGAGCGACGCCAGGCGCTGCGTCACGCACTCCTTCACCATCATCGCTCCGGTCAGTTTCCCGACGGCCATGTCCGAGGAGATCCGCTTCAAGACGGGCGTCGCCCGGGGGTCGGTGAGCTTCACGGAGGCCCACCAGAGGGTCTTCTCGGGCAGCTTCGTCGGGAGCTCCAGATGCGTATCAACCCCCTGAACATCCAAGAAGACCTAGCGGTACCGGTAGCCTTCCACCATCTTCCCGGCCTTCAGAAGTAGATTGCCGCTCTGGACTGCGATGAAGGAAGCGCACCCCGACCGCTGTGCGCTATTGTGAAGCCGCATGCTGAAGTAGTGGCAGAAGAGGGCCACAGAAGGCCTCACGCCTACGAAGGCCTCATAGTAGAAGGCGAAGATCGACAGGAGCAAGATGGAGTTGGGCTGAAGGTGGAGAGCTTGGATTCCGTAGTGCGCAAGGATGGCGGGGAAGAACCCCGAGAAAGGCGGGACAAGCCCACAGAAGATGCTGTGGAGAAAGAAGGGGTATACCGTCTTCGCCAGGGTGCGCCGCTCAGCTGAGCCACACCAGATCAAGGTCCTCCCCCATTCGTTGGAGTCCCCCGCAGTCAATTGAAGCGCAGAGGCGAGATCCCCCTCCTTGGCGATGGAGGATGTCACGAGCGCCGGAGAGGGAGAAGAGGGGGCCGAGGCTGCAGCCTCGGGCTTCGTCTTCCCGGCAGGCGCCATCCAAGGAATCCTGGAGGCAGAAAAGCAAGAGGAAGAGTGATGCTGCACCGAGACCTGGAGAAGTTTCTCATAGAGGAAAGGGGATCTGAGCAAGGGAGCAAGGCGCAAGGAATAAGAGCAATGATGGCTCCGCCAAAGGTGCCAGACTTTTGTCAGCCAGGACAATTGCCGAGGCGATTGGGGGCGGAGGTGTCCGTTCCACGTCGCGCGCCACGCGTTGAGCCTGGCCCACAGGCGAATGGGGCCCATGGCGCTTCTCCCTTCGCTCTGTGCCTTCGTCTCGAAGCTAAGGTTGGCACGCCTTGGGCTCGGGGGCTACTATCGGCGTTCTAGGAACGGGGGTACCCAGACCTGCCTGCCTGCGGCCCAGCGCGTGGCCCACCACGAAGGCCCGGTACGGCCCTGCAATGAGCCCCCCAAGTCAAGGCCCTCGCGAGATCCCCCGCCTCGTGAGGAGGACAACGCCAAGACCTCCGGAGGAGTGGCACCCCCTTCAGGTCGACTCCCGAGGAGCGGAGATTCCTATGCAAGTACCCGGCCTCGTGAGGCCGGGGTGACGTGGGTTCTGACGACCAAGCCAGGGGGCGCAGTGGGAGGATAGTTTCCTCTTTGGTGCAAAGGAGACAAGGACGTACGCGGGTTCCCAAGGAACCCCCAAAGGTTTCCTTCCCGGTGCAAGAGGACCGAGACACGAGCCCACCGCTGCGTCACACCAGAAGCTTTGCAGGCGCAAACCACCTTTAGTCAGGATAGCATGTACCTCTTGTCCCCTTTTCATTTTGGCCGTTGTGGGATCCCTTCCCGCCTGTTCGACGGGGGAAGAGGACCATGGCCCCTATAAATAGGGATGAGCTCCCATCGTAGAGGGCAGGTTGAATCAGGTCGAGTTCATTGCCACCAAGAGCCCTCGTGAGGCCACCCAACCACTGTACTACATCCACAGCCTCCTCGAGAGGCCAATCCACCACAAAGCTGGAGTAGGGTTTTACACCGCAAGGTGGCCCGAACCTGGGTAAATCTCTGTGTCCATCTTCCTCCCTGCAAGAACTTACTCGACGTAGCTAGGCTGTAGGGTGACAAGTTTGAGACTCTAAGCCAGTTGAGATCTTCGCACACGCCCCAGTGTTCGAACCTTGTTGGGTTTTGCGGAGCCCCGATTTTGACAAGGCTGGTCTGGGTACCCCCGGTCCCAGAACGCCGACAGTAGCCCCCGGACCCAAGGCGTGCTCGGGCTGGCTTCAAGGCGAAGCCAAGGGGGAAGACCGAGGCGCCGCGGGCACTAACCGCCTGCGGGTCAGGATCGACACGTGGCGCGCAACGAGGCGCAGACACCTCCACTTCCCCACGTTGCCTTGGTAACTGCCTGACCGACACAGGCTGGCATGCACCGCGGGGCCATCATTGCCCGGGATGTGGAGGGACGCCGGCTGGCCTTTGATCGGCTATAAATGGGCGAAGGAGGCCAAGCCCCTAGCCCATCTTTCTCTTCTTGCATCCTTCCTTCAAGCTGCCACCTCCACAGCTATGGTACCGGAGAGGAGGTTTTCCGCTGCGGAGAAAGGGAAGGCCCCCCTAGAGGGACCGGGCTCACCACGCCCAAGAGGGGTCGCGGCTGCCCCCGGAAGTACACCGCGATGCCAGCGGTGGACCCCCGAGGGCATGGGCGCACTCCCGCGCGGGCCGACGGCACCTCCGACATCCGTGGGCAGGCTTCCTGCCGCGCAGGCAGCCGTAGTGGCCGCGGTGGCCGCGCCCGAGGGGGAGGCTTGCTGCGGCCGTCAGGCCGCCTCGTCCGCGACTCCATTCGGCAGACACCGTCCAGGAGTTCGTGGTGTGGGCGGAGAGGCCGGCGATCACCTGGCTCTCGCTCCCACGCTTCTTCGTAGAGGTGCTGCCAGCTGGGGGCCCTGCTTGCCTATGGCTGTAGGCCGACGGCTGCTGCAACGCGGCTTCGTGGGTGGAAGTCGAGGTCACCCCCGCGGGCTACGTGTTCCTGACCCGCAGGTGGCAGACATTTGCCCGTGCCCACGGCCTGGAGGGGAGGTGCACCGTCCACTTCAAGTACGACGGGGCGGTGACGCTCTTCGTCAAGATCCTCCGGGAAGATGTCAAGCGCTTGGGGTGCTGCCCAGAGGGCGACGGCGGCGCCCTTGGCGGTGAACCTGCCCTTGGCGACGGCCGCAACCCCTCCAGCAGCGGCGACACCTCCTCTGGGGGAAGCTCGAGCGACGATGACTACGACGAGCCGCCACGCCACTGCGCCCGGACCAGGAAGGGCGACGAGCCGCCGCGGCGCCGTGTCCCTGTCCAGGAGAACACCGAGCCACCCCGTCGCTGCGCCTACGTCAAGGAGGAGTTGGACTCCGACTGAGCGCAGGCGGCGCCGGAGCCAGGCCTCAGGAGTGATGGTCCTCGGGAGGCCGTCTTTTGCTTTTGTTTCCTACACAAAAAACCATAAAGTTTTGGCGAGGTATGTGTGCGGCCCGGAGCTTGCATAACGTACCGTGCCCAGCCCCCGCTCGCGGGGCGCGCGAGAGAGAGCTGGCAGGTGCCAAACCCCTTTAGAAAGAACTCAAAGCAAGAAAATGCTACAAGAAGAAGGTTCCCAGCCCATTTTTCGAATAAGACACGAAAGCTTCAAACTTCATGCAAAAAGGTTTGTTACAAAAGAGAGCAAATAACAGCCGTGTCCGGCGCCTAGACTAGTCTTCCCCCAGCGCGGAGCATGGGGTATCCACTGGGCGTGGGCATAGTCGTTGAATGACAGTGTCGTCCGCCAGCGCAGAGCTTGGGGCTTCCACTTGGGCGTGGGTGGGAACCCCTCCGCGTCCTCAGGGGGCTCCGGGCGTATACAACCCACTCATTATTACGTGAGAGTGTCATGGGTAGAACTTGCAGAGATGCTGGATGTTCCAGGCATTCTGGATGGGGACTCCGTCCTGAGTCTCCAGGCGCACGGCGCCAGGCCTGGAGACGCGGGCGACCCTGAACGGGCCCTCCCACATGGGCGAGAGCTTGTGCAAGCCCTCCCTAGAGAGGACCCGCCTTAGGACGAGGTCTCCGACTTCGAGGGTGTAGCGGACGCTGCAGCAATGGTATCGCCGCAGCGCCTGCTGGTACCTCGCTCCACGGAGCGAGGCCTAGCGGCGGGCCTCCTCCCTGAGCAAGGTATGTCCCCCGCATGGCATCCTGACGCTCCTTGTCGAATGCCAAGACCCGCGGGGAGGACCGCATCAGCTCCGTAGATGGGGAAGAATGGATTCTCGTCGGTGGGCTTAGTCGCAGTGGTGCGGATGGACCACAGCACAGACTAAAGCTCATCGAGCCAACCCCTGCCGCAGGCCTCGAGTTTCTTCTTGAAGCTCCTCGCCTTAAGGCCCCTCAGGACCTCTGCGTTGGCACGCTCGGCCTAGCCGTTGCTCCGCGGGTGTGCCACCGAAGCGTAACATATCTGCATCCCAAGGTTAGCACAATATTCCCTAAAGAGGTTGCTTGTGAACTGTGAGCCATTGTCAGTAATGATACGGTTAGGGACACCAAAGCGGCTCACGAGGCCCTGGATGAACTTGACTGCCGAGCCGACAGGGATGGTGCGCACGGGCTCCACTTCCGCCCACTTGGTGAACTTGTCGATGGCGACGTAGAGGTAGCGGTAGACTCCGGCCGCCCGAGGGAAAGGACCCAGTATGTCCAGCCCCCAGACCACGAAGGGCCAGGAGAGCAGGATGGTCGGGAGACCTTGCACGGGTTGATAAATCTGCTTGGCATGGAACTGACAGGCCTCGCAGGATCAGACCAGCTCGATGGCGTCGTTGAGCGTCGTGGGCTAGTAGAAGCCGCTGCGGAACGCCTTTCCAACAAGGGTGCGAGATGAGGAATGGTACCCACAGTCGCCACCGTGGATATCGGCCAGCAGCTCGCGCCCCTGCTCCTCAGATATGCATCACAGTGAGACGTCATTTGGGCGCCTGCGGTATAGCTCGCCGTCCCTCAGGCAGTAGGCAGTGGCCTGGCGAGCCACGCGCTCCGCGTCCTCCTTCTTCTCTGGCAGGTCGCCGCTGAGCAGGTACGCCTTGAACTCCTCGGTCCAGTCGGCGGCCTGGAGTTCCAGCGCCAAGAGCGAAGGTGCTCCCGAGGCCGGTCCGCAGGCCGGGGCGCCTGAGAGCGGGGCCGGTGGCAGTTCCTCCCGAGGTGACGCCAGGCCTGCGACCAGTGGTGCCGCCGAAGGTTTGAAGAGTCTTTCCTCGAAGACGTCGGGCTCCTGAGGCTCGCGGCGCGACACCCTCTTGGCGATGTCGTCCGCCTCCTTGTTCGCGCTGCGCAGGACGTGCTGCAATTCCAAGCCCTGGAAGCGCTTTTCAATTTTGCGTGCCTCTTCCAAGTACGCCTCCATGCGCTCGTCCTTCGGCTTGTACTCCTTGTTGGATAAGTTGACGAGGAGCTGGGAGTCGCCCTTGACGGTAAGGCGCTTGACCCCCATGGCCGCGGCGGCCCTGAGGACCGCGATCAAGCCCTCGTACTCCATGATGTTGTTGGAGACCTTTTCGCCATGCTGGAAGCAGAGCTGCACGGCGTAGAAGAGCTTGTCCTGGGTCGGTGAGATGAGTACGACTCCAGCCCCCGCGCCCTGTCGTGCAAAGGCGCCGTCGAAGTGCATGACCCAGCCGTCAGGCGCCTCACCGCCGGGCGCGTGGGACTGGCCCTCATCCAGCCCCGGTCGGGGGTATCCGTCCATTCCGCCACAAAGTCAGCGAGGGTCGCGCCCTTGATGACCCTGGTTGTGCCGAACTCCAGATGGAAGGCCTGCAGCTCGATGTTCCACTCCGCCACCCTTCCGGCAGCGTTGGGGTTGCGCAGCACCTTCTCTAGCGGGTACGCAGATACAACCTTGATGGGGTGGCCTTGGAAGTAATTGTGCAGCTTCCTTGAGGCAACGAGGAGCGCGAGTAGGAGCTTCTGCTGCATGGGGTAACGCGCGCGCGCATCCCGCAGCACGGTGCTGACATAGTACACCAGGTGCTCGACGAGGCGCGAGGCATCGGTGCCGCCCTGCTCCTCAGGGGGCGTGCAGGACTCAGGTGCCCCATGAGTCGGTGAGGCAAAAAGGGCCTCAGGAGCGCCATCCTGAGGTGGCGAGTGTTGCACGGCCCCTTGCGAACCGCCTTTCTTCGTGCATGTGCCGGTGCGGTCCTCCCGGATCGCCATGAGCGCCACGCTGGCCGAGTGGGGGGTTGCCGCCAAGTAGAGCACCAAAGGCTCGCGAACGCGGGGCGCCACCATGACGGGAGGGTTCGTGAGGTACTGCTTGAGTTCTTGGAAAGCTGCCTCTGCTTCTGGGGTCCACTCGAAAGGGCCCTTCCTCTTCATGAGCTTGAAGAAGGGGAGGGCAAGCTCACCGAGACTGGAGATGAAACGTCCCAAGGCGGTCACGCAGCCCGCCAGCTTCTGCATTTCCTTGAGGGTCTGAGGCGGGCTCATCTTTTCAATTGCCTTGATGTTTTCTGGGTTTGCCTCGATCCCTCGGTGCGATACCAAGAAACCGAGCAGCTTGCCGGATGGGACTCCGAAAACACACCTCTCTAGGTTGAGCCTCAGGTTCACCCGACGTAGGCTGGCGAATATCTCTTCCAGATCCTCGATCAAGGTCCTCGCCTCCCACGATTTGACCACGATGTCATCGACGTATGCCTCGACATTCCTCTCGAGCTATTGCCCCAGGGCGATGTGTATCAACCGCTGGAAGGTTGCGCCTGCGTTCCGCAGCCCGAAGGGCATGCATGTATAGCAATACACGCCGCACGGGGATAGAAATGCTGACTTCTCGACGTCTTCCACTGCCTTTTTGATTTGATGGTAACCTGAAAAAGCATCCAAGAAGCACAGCAGATCGCACTCGACAGTGGAGTCCACGATCTGGTCGATGCGCGGGAGCGGGAAGGGGTCCCGCGGACAAGCCTTTTTGAGGCTCGTGAAGTCGACGCACATGCGCTCCTTCCCACCCTTCTTGGGGACAACCACAAGGTTGGCCAGCCAATCAGGGTACCGCACTTCCTGAATAACGCCAGCTTCCTGCAACTTGCGGACCTCTTGGACGATGAAAGCTTGCTTTTCTTGTGCCTGCCGCCTTGCCTTCTGCTTTACCGGGCGTGCGTGAGGGCACACCATCAAGTGGTGTTCGATCATGTCCCACGGGACGCCCACCAGGTCAGTTGGCTCCCACGCGAACACGTCCTTATTCGTGCGAAGGAAGTCGACCAGCGCCTTCTCTTGCTCCGGGGGAAGCCAGTGCCGATGGTGAAGGTGGGGCCTGAGCTTCCGCCGGTAACAAACACCTGCTTCGTCTCAGCTCGGTCCTGAGAAAACAGTTGTTTCATCTTCGCGGGCGCGGCCTCTAGAGCCTGCACCGCTCCCTCAGCACCAGGGCTCAGGGCCGCTGTAGCCCCAGGAGCGGAAGTGTCGCCCTCATCGTCGAGGCGCGGGGCCGCTTCAGCCCCCGGGGCCTAGGCGGCGCCCTCGGCGCCTAGGCATGTGGCCGCTGCCACCTTGTAGACAAGCCTGAGGGCTTGAACCGCGTCCTTGGTGTCCCCGGCCACGGAGATGATGCCGCTGCTCCCTGGCATCTTGATGATGTTGTAGCCTGGGTGTGTCGCCGCCATGAACTTGGCGAGGGCCGGGTACCCTAGGATGGCGTTGTACGGGAGGCCGATGTGGGCCACGTCGAAGTCGATCATCTCGGTGCGGTAGTTGTCAGGAGTGCCGAAGGTGACCGGGAGGCGCACCTGCCCTAAAGGGGCGGTGGAGCCTTGGGCCACCCCCGAGAAGGGCCTGGTGGGCGCAAGCTGGTCATAGGGCACATGTAGCGTGTCGAAGGTTTCCATAGAAAGGACGTTGAGGCCGGCGCTGCCGTCAATGAGTGTCTTGGTAACTGTGACATTACTGATGGTGGGGGTGCACAGCATGGGGATTGCTCCAGTGGCAACCGTAGTCTTGGGATGGTCCTTGGAGTCGAAGGTGATGTCGGTCGCCGGCCTCATCTTACCCCGCGGGGCCTCAGGTCGCGGCTGAGCTGCGCCCGCCTAGCGGAGCAGCTTGATGTGGCGACCGGACGCGGGTACCCGCGATTCGCCGAGGATGCAAGCGACCGTGCGAGGCCCGGGGGCCGCGAGACGCGCGACAAGACGACCGCAAGGCCCTTTATGTGCTTTGAGCAGCGCGGTCTGCACGCTCGCCGGCCCGGGGTGAGCGTGGGGGGTCGACGCCATGGCGGAAGCAGGGGTCGGGGAAGCAGTGCGGGCGCCACACTGTCCGGGGGGTGGCAGCGATGAGCTCTGCTGCTCTTGAGCAGCCCGGCCGGTAGCAGCGCCGGCTACCGGAGAGATGGAGCGGCGCGGGGCACCACGGCCCATGGGCGCCGTCTGGGCGACGTGGGCGGCCCGGCGCTCGGCACGAACTCGGCGGGCGTCGGCCATGGGAGCGACGGAGCGGAGACGGGGTGGAACCGGAGGAATATTTCGACACGCCCCTACCTGGCGCGCCAAATGTCAGAATCGGGACTCCGCAAAACCCAACAAGGTTCGAACACTGGGGCGTGTGGTAAGATCTCAACCGGCTCAAAGTCCCAAGCCTGTCACCCTACGGCCTAGCTGTGTCGAATAAGTGTGAGCGAGGAAGAAGACGGACTCAGAGATTTACCCAGGTTCGGGCCACCTTGCGGTGTAAAATCCTACTCCTGCTTTCTGGTGGATTGGCCTCACGAGGAGGCTAAGGATGAACTAGTACAGTGGCTGGGTGGCCTCATGAGGGCTCTTGGTAGTGATGAACTTGATCTCCCCCCTCCAAGGTGGGAGCTCGTCCCTCTTTATAGGGGCCATGTGTCACATCCCTAGTTTTAGCATGCACTAGGATCCATGTTTGGAGTTGCATCATGTTTAAATTTCTCTAAACCTGAAATGGGGATGATCAAAACCCTAGCACATTTGAATTCAAATAGGTTTACCTAAAATAATTTTCAGTGAATCCAAAGTGGCCTTGTAAAATATTCATCATCTCTGGAATAATGTGGCAACATCAACCAGAGATGACTCATAGTTTTACTTGTCATTTTGGTTTATTGAATTAATGCAATGTGTATTTGAATTGGAGTTATAAAATACTATAAATAAGTTTATAGCTCCAATAAATTTGAAACTTGGCCAGGGCCTTTGGAATATTTCAATTAGTGCCCAGAAAAAGTTTCATATAATTATAAAATGATTTAGTGCTTAAACTAAATCAAAGAAAACTACATAAACTAGAAAAATAGAACAAATGAATAAAATTAAAAGAGGGAAGCCTTACCTGCGGCCCAGGAGGAGGCCGGCCCAGCAGCCCAGCTACCAGTCACCCCCAACCTCCCGCCAGGAGGATTGGGGCGCGTGGCCGCGGTGCGCCGGCACACGCCCGGCCACCTCCTGCCTGTCTGCTCGCCGCTAGAGGCCTCTAGGAGCGCCAGGAGTGTCGGCGTCCTGGGAACGGGGGTACCCAGACTTGCCTGCCTACGCCCCAGGGCGTGGCTTGCTTCGACGGTCCGTACGGCCTGGCGTGGCTTCACTCAAGACAAGGCCCTCGCGAGAGTCCCACCCTCGCGAGGAGGATAACGCCAAGGCTCCCGGAAGGGGGAGGCCTCTCCAGGCCCCTCCAGAGAGGCGGAGATCTCTATGCAACGCTCGGCCTCGGGAGGTCAAGGATGACGCAAGCCGGGCCAGGCGGGCACCAGCGCGGGCAAAGGAGACAGTTTCCCCTTTAGTGCAAAGGAGGCAGGGGCGTACGCGGGTTCCCGAGGCATCCCACCAAAGGTTTCCATTCTGGTGCAACAAGACCGGGCCAGCAGGCTCAGCAGGACAAATGTCACCAGCGAGCCCACCTCTGCATCACCACCGGCTACTTTGCAGGCGAAGACCACCTTTCGTCAGGATAAGGTGTACTCCTTGTCCCCCTTCGAATTTGGCCGTTGTGGGATCCCTTCCCGCCATTGCGATAAGGGAAGAGGACCCGGGCCACTATAAATAGAGGCTAGGCTGCTCCGTAGAGGAGGACGGAGAAAAAAGATCACCCGAGAACCCTCGCGAGGCTATTCACCACTGTACTAGTTCATCCACAAACCTCCTCGTGAGGCAATCCACCATAAGCAGGAGTAGGGTTTTACGCTTCGCAGCGGCCCGAACCTGGGTAAATCCCCGCGTGCTAGTCTTCTTCCCCACGATTGTGTGAGTTCGTCGGGCTAGGCTGTCGAGCTGTGAGCGTGAGGTCGAAGCTGGTGGGGATCTTCGCACATGCCCCTGAGTTCGAACCTCTTTGGGTTTTGCGGATCCCGAAATCTGACATTTGGCACCCCAGGTAGGGGGCGTATCGAAGTCTTCCTCAAGCTTTGCTTCTTCTCCGCTCCACCGCTCTGATGGCTAACGCTCGCCGAGCCCGCGCTGAGCGTCGGGCTGCTCGTGTCGCCCAGACAGTGCCAGTGGGCCACACCGCCGCGCATCGATCCGCCTCTCATGTGGCCGACGCAGCCACGGGCCCAGATGCCCACGAGCAGCAGGATTCGTCACAGCCAGTCACCGTGTGGCGCAACTGCCGCACCGCCACTCCATCGATCGTTCCAGCTACTAGGTCATCCTCCCAAGCTCGCGCCGCGTAGGCGCGCGGGTCGGGCCCACTCCTCATGGAGCGCGAGTGAGTGCGTTACCGCCCTGCCCCCAACCGCTACGACGACTGGCTCGGGCGCATCGCAGAGCTAGTCAGCGCCGCCGGCGACGCCTCGGCGCTCTCCTACTTGCTCCGACCCCGGCCCTCTCTGGCAGACAACGTGGCCCATGATGCGCCGCCCCCTCCTCCCCAGCGCGACATCGACCCCGAGCCCAGGCGTGAAGCACACCCATGCGACCAACCGCGCGGGCCCCCGGCGAGGGTGAGGGATGAAGTAAGCTGCCAGGTGGTGCCACGGCCGCGCGCTGACGCGCGAGCGCTCCCCGCGCCGCTGCGCCAGTGTCGCGACCGTGTGCCTCTCGAGGCCGTGGCGCAGGAACAACAGGACCGGGCCCCTCCTGTGCGCGCGGCGCCCGTGGGTGTAGTGGGGTGCCGCGCCATCGCCCCGGAGCTGCGTCGAGTCGCCTGGCCTGCCAAGTTCAAGCCGGACTTACCTCCCCGCTATGACAGCACCTCGGACCCCGCAGAGTTCCTGCAGCTCTACTCTCTGAGCATCGAGGAAGCCGGAGGAGACGACAAGGTCATGGCGAACTGGTTCCCTATGGCCCTCAAGGGTGGTGCGCTCTCCTGGCTCCTCAACCTCTCGGAGGGGTCAATCACCTCCTGGGGCGAGCTTCGCGAGCGTTTCGTCACCAACTTCCAAGGCACCCACGACCGAGCCCTCGTTGTGACTGACCTGCGTCGCGTGAAGCAACAGCCGGGCGAGACCTTACACAAGTACATACAGCATTTCATGACTGTCCGCCTCAAGATCCCGAAGGTGTCGGATAAGACCATCATCTCGGCGTTCATCGACGGCGTCCGGGACCTCAGGATGAGGGATGAGCTCGCCATCAACGATGACCTGTGCTCTGCTTTGGAAATGTTCAACCTGGCGAACAAGTGCGCAAAGGCCGAGGAGGGCCGCCTCTCCCTCCTCGAGCTTCCGGAGGCGGACCCCCAAGACAAGAAGACCAAGACCAAGGAGACGAAGCACAAGGCCCCCGCGGTGCTGGCGGCGGAACCTGAGGTGAAGCGCAATCGAGATAAGGAACCCTCCGCGGGAGGGCGACCATTCTACATCTTCCATGGCACCAATAGCCACAACACCATCGACTGTCAGGAGCTCATGTCGGTCCGCGACGAGAACTTCGGTCGCCACCCAGGGCGCGGCGATCGTGGCTATGGTCGCGGTGGAGGCCGCGGTGGAGGCAGCTGGGACAGTCGGGACCCATGCCAGGAGAGGCGTAACCGGCCTCGGGAGGACCGCTGGCGCGATCAGGCTCGGGAGGACAGCTGGCGCGACGAGCCTCGGAAGGGGTTACGTCGCGATCAGCCTCGTGAAGCTCGCCCTCGTGAGGCCGGCCTCCCCCCTGCCGCCGCCACCTAGGAGGAAGGAAGAAGATAGGCAGAACGATGGGGCCGGGGGCTTCCAGGAGGCCAGGGAAATCGCTTGCATCATGGGCAGCGCTCAGGCCCCAGCATCAAACCGAATCTTCAAGCAGTTCTCGCGGGAGGTGAACACAGCTCTCCCGAAGCTTGAGGCTGCGCGTCCCTTCAAGTGGTCCCAGTGTGCCATCACCTTTGACTCCAAGGATCACCTCAGGTGTTCGGCCAAGGCAGGCGCGCTCCCCATGCTGTGCACGCCAACCATCAGCAATGTCCTCGTCACTAAGACCCTTATCGACGGCGGCGCGGGACTCAATGTCCTCTTCATCGAGACGTTCGAGACGTTCCAAGTGCCCTACGACCAGCTCATGCCAACCAAGCCTTTCTCAGGGGTCACTGACGGCTCCACTGTCCCCATCGGACAGGTGCGCCTGCCGGTCACCTTCGGCGGGCGCAACAACTACCACACCGAGCTCATCGTCTTCGACGTCGCCCACATCCACCTCCCGTACAACGCGATCCTCGGGTACCCTGCCCTTGCCAAGTTCATGGCGGTGACTCACCAAGGCTACAACGTCCTCAAGATGCCGGGGAGTGGTGGCGTCATCACCATCGCCTACGATGAGAAGGACGCCATTTGCTCCCTCGAGCGCGCCTACCATGCTGCAGCGGTCGAGCGCTCAGACGACGAAGGAGACGTCCTGCCTCGTGAGGATGTCCCCAGGAAGAAGAAGCAGCTCCTCTCCAAGGGGCGCCAGGGGGTTGAAACCTCTAAGGACGGAACCACAGGCTCCGCGCCCAGATCCAAGGCCCCTTCCTCCCTCGCATAGGAAGGCGCGCTCGACTCTTCCCTTGGGTCGGGCTTGGGGGCTTCCATTTGGAAGGCTGCCGACCTGACCAGTGAGACAAGGGAGGTGTTCGGGCACAACTTGGAGGCGTGTTTCGGCGTGCGGCCACCCAAGCAAGGAGCATGGCGTGAAGCACCAAGTTCGCAGGAGTTCATCACCAGCGCAATCGAGGAGCTTCAGGAAGCACAGGCCATGCGAGGCGGGCGTCGCCCTACACCACCAAGCGCGGCTGTCGTCGTCGGCTCGGGCGGCATGCCGCGCGTCTGCGTCGACATACCGAGCATCAAAAGGGACGCATCCCAGGACCTCTTCTGGCCATCGCGCGTCGGCCGTAGCGGGGTCTACCCATGCAACTACATCCGCATGCCTTTTGGTCTGATGAACGCGGGCACCACGTACCAGCGCCTTGCTCAGGCCATGCTTGCGCCTTACGACGTCAGCCGCCGCGAGGTGCTGGAGGAGGTGCCAGGCCCGAGCGAGGGCCCCAAGCCTCGGGAGGCGTCGGGCTCATGAAGGCCAGGCTCACGGAGATGCAAGGTCAGGCCCCGACGACTACCTCGACGCTTCAGCGGCATTGCTGCCAGGTGACTTTTTGGTTCGTACCAGGTAACTTTTTGGCTTGCTCTGTTTGAGGGCGCCCATCGGGCTGCATTATCCTCATGCGGTTAGGGCCCGTCCCCGCAGCCGCGTCGTTTACTCATGTATCGGAACCTTTTATGCATTTGATCAATTTCCTAAGTATTCCAACCTGCATGCTCGGTGCTTCGCCACCATGAACGTCGTCGCGCCCTAATGATCCTACCTTCGGCCAGTCCCGTGCACGTCACCTCCCGTGGCCCTTGGTGATGCGTCCTCGCATGAGCTAATCGGAAGTGGGTGAGTCAGGGCGCACGGCACGGTTCCTGCAACCACAGTCGGCCTTTCGCCGCCGCGGGAGCCACGCGCCGGGTGTTTTCTCCTCGGATTTGTCGCATGAGAAGACTGGGCACGGCGTCTGTCTCGGGTCCGTCCCTGCAGCGTCGATAAATCCAATGGCTGAGCTCTGTCTGGCGGGCCGGCCCCGTTCACGTCACCTCCTGGGGTCATTGGTGTTCGGCCTTCTCATGCGATGGCTCCCACCGGAATACTCAGGCGCAACCCGCCTTTGAGGTAGGGCCTCGTGAGACCCGTGCTGGCTCACGAGTGCCTAGATACACCTCCCAGTTCTACCGTGCAAGCCACGCGTACGAACTTAATGGGCTGTACATGCTCGGGGGCCTCAGGAGCCGGGGGCCCCCTTCCCACGCCCAAGTGGAAGCCCCATGCTCCGCACTAGCGGACAACACTGTCGCCCAGCGGCTATGCCCACGCAACGTGGAAGCCCCATGCTCCGCGCTGGTGGATAAATAACTGAGGGCGCCCTAGCAGCTGCATCCAACCTCAGGATGGGCCCTCGCGGCCCCGTCTCGCAGCATTCCCCTGGGATGCCCGCATGGGGGGGCTGCATGGGGGCTATGCTCAGGCCAGGTGAGGGAGTCCTAGTTTAAGGGGTCTTCGGATAGCCGACCTGTTTCTCATGGGCCGGACTATACGGGCCACTCGATGAGCATTAGAAGATCAGGGGCCCGGTCGCCCAGGAGGAAGGTTGAAGGAGCCATGGCATGTCCTCCAAGATGTCGACAGTAGATAGGCTCGTTTTCTCCCTTTAATGTGCAATCGACTATGTGTAAGCCCTAGGGACCCCCGGCGTCTATATAAGCCGGAGGGTTTTAGGGTGTAGAGGGAGATAACTCATCTAGGGTTTAGTTACTTGATCTCGAGGTAGATCAACTCTGTAATCCCTATACAATCAATATAATCAAGTAGGACGTAGGGTATTACCTCCATAGGAGGGCCCGAACCTGGGTAAAACCTTGTCCCCTTCGTCTCTTGTTACCATCGATACAAGCCTCACAGTTCGGGACCCCCTACCCGAGATCTGCCGGTTTTGACACCGACATTGGTGCTTTCATTGAGAGTTCCGCTGTGATCGCCAGAAGGAATCGATGGCTCGCCTTGTCATCAACAGCGAAACCTGTGCCCCGGGGACTCTTGCCCCGGGCCAGATCCGCGCGAGTGACGACATCTTGTCGCGCGCTTACCAGATCGGCCATCCATGCCAGATCGGACACTTTCCCCCCGACCAAGGGATCAGGTTCGGAACCCTAGAGTTCTCAGCCGATTCCCGGGGAGAACTCGTACTGATGGAATCCATAACCCTTATGGGGAAGCCCGCAGATCCTGACGCCTCGGCGCCGAAGACATTGGGCCTCGTCTCCTGAGATGAAGTTTCTATCTTCGGACCATCTGGACCACCCGGTCCGGTTATCGCTACCGGATCTTCTATGGTTGAATAGAATCCGAGAACGCTCTCATGCAACTCTGGAACTGCGACGCCGCATATCGACCCCACTCGCTTCAGCGACACGCATCCCACCATCGCCTCGTTTCTCAACGAGTTATTTGATCGGATGGAGACTATGCGAATGGCCGACGACCAGACCCCGGTCTATGACCGGCTCGGGCTTAAACTCGACGACAGGGACATTCACGTCCCCACGGTCACCCACCTTGTCGCCACCGTCGAGTGTCCGACGGGGGGCTCGACCTCCCAGCTACCGGAATTAAAAACGGTTTATAATCCAATCTCCGATCACCAAGACCTTGTTTGCAACCCGGACTCTGGCGTTCGCCCCGGAAACAGTCCGGTGTCGGTCCCTGATTTGTCACACAGTTCGGAATCCGTGATTCCGAACTCCCATCGTGGCGTGGAGTCAAACCTTCTCCCACCCACCTCCCAAGCCGATGACTCGAGCATCGCACCAGAGCCCAAGTCTTCGGACTTACCGGACATCGTACAATTATCAGGGGAGTCGGTCCATCATTACTGGGCCAGACTACTACTCGCCCGAAACAAAGTACGGGGCCTTAGTGATCAAGATGTAATGGCAACCTTCAAACGTAACTGCCACGACAAGGGGATCCTCAATGCCCTGGCGCGGTGACACATTATTGACTTTACCGAACTGTCAAACCTGGTACAGAAGTATTGTGCCATGGAAAGTGCTTGGCAAGATGAGCGGCTATTTTCGGAACCAATCCCTACCGAATACCCTGGAGGAAATTGGTACAAGAGGATACCTTTGAACCGGCCAACCAAACTTGAGCCTGCCAAAAAGAGGAACAGGCCCCTTTCAGGGGTCAGTATTGTCCTGGACGGACTACTAGACAAACCCTGCCCTATACACTCCGTTTTGCTGAACACAGCTCCGACTCACAGCCTTAGAACTTGCTGGGTCGTCAGGCAGATCGCAAAAAGTGGCGAAGCCATTCTTGAGGCAACACCGTCTAATCGGTGCTCTACAACCCCATCGGAATATAACACCGAAGTCCTGACGATCTACGAAACATTCCCGTCAAGGAACAGGAGGAAAAGAGCTCTTAAAGAACTCGAACAGGTACATCACATGGCAGCAACAAGTGCATGGGCAGATATACCCATCACCTTCGGAGATGCTGACCGACCAGCCATTCTTCCCAGTCATTCACCGGCCGCATTAGTCCTGAACCCCATCATTGATGGCTTCAGATTACACAAAGTGCTAATGGACGGCGGCAGCGGGTTAAACCTAATCTACGAGGATACTCTAGAAAAAATACAGTTTGACCGATCTCGCGTCGAGCATAGCAACACAACTTTCCGAGGAATAATCCCGGGGAGGGAGGCGCGCTGTTCAGGATGTATCACCCTGGACGTAGTGTTCGGCACGCCCGATAACTACGATCTGAAGAACTCCTCTTCCACATCGTGCCCTTCCCAAGTGGCTACCACGCCCTGTTGGGACGTGACGCCTTCGCAAAATTCCAGGCTATACCACATTACGGGTATATGAAACTTAAGATGCCAGGACCAAACGGAGTAATCACAGCTGCTAGTGACCCGAATATAGCCCTGCGGGCCGAAAACAAAATAGCGGCGCTTACCCTCGAGGCTCTAGCTGAGACCTTTGCTGCAGAGGAGCTGACCGCACTTCGGTCAACAGTGGACAAAGATGATGTGACCCTCAGCAAGAGGCCCAAATCAACGTCCTTTAAGCCGGCAAAGGAAACCATTAAATTTTAGGTACACCCGACGGACCCCAACAAGACAGCGTCCATCGGAGCTCAGCTTGATCCCGTAGTGGACGAAGCGCTGCGAGCTTTCTTACAAGAAAACTGGGACATCTTCGCCTGGCACCCTTCCGAAATGCCCGGCATCCCACGACAGCTGGCAGAACATAGTCTGAACATCATCGCAGGCTTTAAGCCCGTAAAGCAGACTCTACGCCGCTTCTCCGAGCCCAAACGACAAGCTATGGGTGAAGAACTGGCTAAATTGCTAGAGGCCGGATTCATTCGGGACATTAAGCACCCCGAATGGTTGGCAAACCTGGTTATGGTACCAAAGAAAGATAAATCCTGGCGGCTATGTGTTGACTTTAAAGACCTCAACAAGGCCTGCCCCAAGGACCCTTTCCCTCTACCACGAATAGACCAGATTATTGACGCCACAGCCGGACACGACTCGCTGTGTTTCCTCGATGCTTATTCCGGGTACCATCAGATTAAAATGAAGGAATCCGATCAAGCGACAACCGCATTCATCACCCCTTATGGGTCGTTTTGCTTCAACACAATGCCTTTCGGGCTAAAGAATGCTGGGGCTACATACCAGCGCATGATCCAGACATGTCTCAAAAAACAGGTTGGCAAAACAGTCGAGGCGTACGTGGACGATGTGGTCACTAAAACCAAACACGTTAGCAATCTGATCGACGATTTAAGGCAAACCTTTGCCAGCCTACGCGAATACGATATTCGGCTCAATCCGGAGAAGTGTGTATTCGGCGTTCCCGCTGGTAAATTGCTCGGATTCATCGTTTCCCATAGAGGAATAGAAGCGAATCCGGCCAAGATCCGCGCCTTATCCGAACTTGCTGTTCCTACAGAGCTAAAGCATGTCCAAAGATTGGCGGGCTGCGTGGCGGCATTAAGTCACTTTATCTCCCGCCTTGGTGAAAAAGCCTTACCACTGTATAAGTTGCTGAAACGGACCAAGAATTTTGAATGGACCGACGAAGCAAAGGCTGCGTTAGAAGAAATTAAGGCACTCCTAGCAAGTAACTCCATACTCACAACACCAGGCGCTGGTGAGCCCATGTTATTATACATATCAGCCACCAACCAAGTCGTTAGCGCGGTGCTCGTCGTCGAACGAGAGGAGGAGGGACACAAATTCAATATACAGAAGCCGGTCTATTATGTGTCAGAAGTACTAACGCAATGCAAGGCCCGATACCCGCACTATCAGAAGATAGCCTATACAGTATTTATGGCATCACGGAAGCTAAGACACTACTTCCAAGAGTGTTCGGTTACGGTGGCATCCGAAGTACCCCTGAATGATATAATCAATAACAGGGACGCCACCGGCCGCATAGCCAAATGGGCGATTGAGCTCCTTCATTTTGAGATTATCTACAAACCACGCCGAGCTATTAAATCTCAGGTATTAGCATATTTCCTCTCCGAATGGACAGAAGCCGAACTCCCCAGAGAATATAGTACATACTCCCATTGGACGATGTACTTTGATGGATCCAAAACTTTGGCCGGACTGGGGGCTGGAGTTGTTCTCACATCCCCCACAGGTGACAACGTTCGATACGTGTTACAGATCATGTATGCCGACTCCAACAATGCAGCCGAATACGAAGCCCTCTTGCATGGTCTTCGGATGGCAGCCTCAATGGGCATACATCGGCTGGAGGTACGGGGAGATTCCAATCTGGCCATCTCTCAAGTCAACGGTGAGTTTGATGCTAAGAATCCAAAGATGGCGGCATATAGAAACGCTGTCCTCAAGATATCCGCACGGTTCAAGGGGCTGGAATTTCACCACGTCGCTAGAGACGACAACCAAGCTGCCGATATACTGGCTCGCATAGGAGCCAAACGCGATCCTGTCCCACCAAACACTTTTCTGGAACGGCTCTTTAAGCCATCTGTGGTTTGGCCAGATCAAGAGGATGCCGATTCATCCAGTGCAGTCAAGGTTGTTCCCCCTGTAAACGAACCAGACGATCAAATCATCGGTGGCTCCGTCATGGACGAAACGCCCTCGGCTCACGAGGTCATTGCAGTAATCGCGCCATGGACCGAGCCCTTCCTCGCATACCTCCTTCGCAAAGAACTCCCCGACGATCAGACGGAGGCGCGGTGCATAGTTCGGCGCTCCAAAGCCTTCAAGGTACACGAAGGAGAGTTATACAAGAAGAGCACCACCGGAGTACTACAGCGGTGCATGCCTAAGGAAGAAGGGCGGCAGCTATTAGCTGAAGTCCACACAGGGATGGGCGGTCATCACGCCGCAGCAAGAGCCTTAGTAAGCAAGGCCTTCCGGGCTGGGTTCTTTTGGCCTACAGCTCGGGCGGACGCCTAGTCACTTGTCAAATATTGCGTGGGGTGTCAACTTTTCGCAAACCAAAGTCACATGCCCCCAACAGCTCTTCGGACTATTCCGATCACCTGGCCCTTCGCGGTCTGGGGGCTGGACATGGTCGGACCACTTAAAGGGGGGACCAAGAAAAATAAATACTTGTTGGTCATGGTCGATAAGTTCACCAAATGGATAGAGGCTAAACCTGTAAAATCAGCCAAATCCGGACCAGTAATCGACTTTATATCCGGCGTGGTACACCGCTACGGTGTCCCGCACAGTATAATAACTGATAACAGATCCAATTTCACGGCCCAGGAGGTTAAAGACTGGTGCGCAAAGATGGGCATCAAGCTCGATTACGCATCGGTTTATCACCCGCAGCCTAATGGACAAGTCGAACGAGCAAACGGCCTCATAATGAGCGGCATCAAGCCACGTTTGGTCCGGTCTCTTCAAGAGTCCGATTGTCATTGGGTAGAGGAGCTCGACTCCGTTCTATGGGGCTTGCGCACCACCCCGAATAGATCAACGGGATACACACCGTTCTTCATGGTCTACGGGGCCGAAGCGGTTCTTCCTTGTGATATCATTCACGATGCACCAAGAGTGCGCATGTACGAGGAAAGAGAGGCCGAGTTAGATTGGCAGGACGACTTGGATGCCTTGGAAGAGGAGCGTGACATAGCTCGGGCCCGTTCTACCTTTTATCAGCAGCAGGCCCGGCGTTACCAGAGCAGGGAGGTCAGGGCACAAGCATACAACGTGGGCGAACTAGTCTTACGACTCCCGGAGAAGAAGAAGCATAAACTCAAGCCCAAATGGGAAGGCCCCTTCATCATCGACGAGGTACTCAAAGGAGGGGCTTACCGTCTTCGGAACCCGTAGGACAACCGCCTTGAACCAAACCCATGGAACGCAGCTCGTCTTCGGCGCTTCTACGGCTAGACCGGTGATGTCATACTTTTTTCCTTTCTTTCTTTTCTTTGTTATTTCTTCTCCCTCCCACCTTGATTTCTGGCAGGGCTGCATTCTTTTTCTTCCCAACTCTATGTTCGGTTCGACCGATCCTGTACTAATGCTTTTCGGCCTACACCTTTAAGTGCTAAATCCGAACACAGTACCCGGGGGCTTCTTTTCCGAAGCCAATGCTTTTATGTTATAAGCACTTATGCACATTTATTGTGTACGTATACTTTCCTTGTCGTTTTTTACGCCATTTTATGCATCAATTCGAACTAAGAATTTGCCAAGCTGGGTTGCCTTGCTCCTGTGCTTACCCTCTACGTTCCCGATTGTTCGGCTAGAGGGTAAAGGGAGCACCTCTGAGTTTGTTACGACCGGGTCATCCGGATACGTACCTCAGACGGGTGAAGCCAAAAGCTAGCTATCTTCAGTAGACAATTGATCGGCTACGACGGATTTAACCATGGTCGTCATGACTATTATTCGGGCTTCTTCCCTCACACAAGCCCTTGGCCGCATACTAACAGTATACGGCCTTTTTCCTACGATTTACGTAGAACCCAGAAGAAAGGTATCGATAGAGGTACTATTTTCTTCGGAAGATGTTTCTTACGCTAAGCAGTAATATAACATATCTCCCTGTGTGCTTTCTGTCCGTTCGCACCACATGGCCGGATTGCCTGGTTCCCCAAACATAATTCCTTCCCCTAGGGTGATAGTTTACAAGGAACACTCCCAAGCTCTTAGTGCGGGAGGCTGAAGCCGATGGCCGGTTAAGACAAAGTTTACAACACAGATGGAGCAACCATTCGATTATTCAGTACATAGCTACATATGATTATATATCCGGCTGTTGATCGAGATTATCGATGATGGTATCCATGGAGCAATCTTCTTGTGAGAGACGGGCGGCAGGCATCACCTGGTCATAAACCAGTTGGAGCAGCACTTCTTGTCCGTCTGACCCTACTGGCCCAACCTGAGCCATACGCTCGGGGTCAAGTCCGGTATAGCGGGTCTTAATCATCGCCCACGCCTCTCGCGCTCCCTCCCGACAAGCCGATGTCTTCCATAGCTCGAACCTAGCTCTGGCTCCCTTGAAGCGATCGATTAGTTTGGTCATCCCCTCCGGTGGTTGCTCGGCCGGCCATAGTGCTTTCACCATGCTTTTCATGGCCTTCCGAGCCCGCTCATGAAAGGCGGATAGCTCCTTCAGCAGATTCCCCTGGTAGGATCCGATTTCCTCTTCGGATCGCCCGGACAATAAACCTGCATATGAGTCACGGCATGCGTATCACACATCACTTATAAGAGATACTTTCCGATGTTAAAATCACACTTACCGAACATGCCTCTCTGAAGATTCTGGTTTTCTCCTTGGGCCTGGGCCAATTGAGCCTTTAAGCTCTCAATCTGTTTGGCTTGTTGTCTATTCTCCTCCTTCAGGCAGTTCTTCTCTTCAAGATGACGTTGTAAAACGCGATGGCCAGCTTCCAGCTGGGACTCGGCATATTGCTGAGATTCTCGGGCTACATCCAAATCTTTTTGTAATTGCCCTATTGATTCAGCTGCTACATAGTACCCTTGCGTAAGCATGGGGATATACTAAAGATCAGTAGAATAAATATACTAACCGTGTGCCTCCCGAGTAAAGCTCTTCACTTGCTCTAGTTCGGCCTTCACAGATTCGACCTGTGTTCGGCTGGCTTCCAGTTCCTTGGCCAGTTGCTCGCACTGCTGCTTCGAGGCCTACATTACCAGTCAATTAGTACGGGGATCCTTAATTCGGTCGTACCGACCAATTTAAGGCTCGGGGGCTACTAAGTCTACACAAGTGTTTGGACTTTAACAAACAACTACTTACCTGCAGGCTGGACGATATTAACTTTACAGCCTCCCCGAACCCAGCTCGGGCGGCCCCGAGGTGTGCATCCGCCGTGCGTAGAGCACCGAACTCTTGTTCGGAAAAGGCCGGATGACGCAAGGCTTCTCGTCGCCGCCGATGATGTATAGCGCTCCCAACCTCTGATTTGGTGACAGATATGGCGTCACCAGAATCGGTTGGGACGGGATTGACGGGCGGGGCTCCCGCAGCAGGATCGGCATGGGCGGAAGGCCTGGAATCTTGAGCACCGCCGGACGTCCTGGCGACGTCCTCAGCGGGTGACGGCCGAACCCTTTGCCTGAATATTTTGGCAAAATGGTCTCTTGTCAGACCTTATCAAATCATGATACTAAACCAAGTGATTAAGCGAAATACCTTTGGGATGAACTCGTAGGCGCAATCGCCCCCGCGACCGGCTCATTTGCCGGATCCTTGTTGCTTTCCAGTCCAGGCGCTGTCGCCGCTGCCGGAATATGTCGCGCGGATCTACGGCGTTTGGGTGTAGAAGCCGGCGCGTTAGGGCCAGTGGAGGACACTTGCCTCTTGCGGGATGTTTTCTTCTTCTTGCTTGTCGCAGGAGAAGGGAAGGACCCAGGGTAATCGGCGATAATGGCCACCTTGGAGCTGTCAAGGCCCTCTTGGTAGAAAACCCCGTCTTCGAGTTCAATTGACAGGTCTGGGTCTTCATGATAGCCCGGATCGTCATTACGGGAATAGTCTTTGGGCTGAGGGGCCGGACAATTGACTGTCTCGTTAAAGCTCCTCCATTCCTGTTTGCATGAAAATAAAAGACTTCGGTCAAGAAGGGATAAATTGAGAATCCGAACTATGGTCGCGGGATTGAAAGGCTCACCCATTCGATGGGATTATGGCTTGAGTATCCCTCTTTGGTCGATCGCTGAATGAAATCTTCTTGTTCTCCTTTGTATAGGTCGGCAAGTGCGGCGGCCAATGTCGTTTGATCGGCAGGACCCAGTCTTCGGGAGCGAGTAGTATCGCTTGTCCCGTTGTAACACCACAAGGGGTGTATCCTCTGTTGAAGGGGTTGGACACACCGGGAGATGGCGGTGGCCATGACATCTATCATGGTCAGCTTATGATGGGCTAGTATCCTCACACGAGCTGCTAAGCGCTGCACCTCAATGCTGTCTTCTTGGGATAGGCTCTTCGGGCGCCAGTTGTACCTCTTCTTCAAGGGGGCATCGGAGTATTCGGGCAGACCCCTCCGAGCTAGATCAAATAAGGGGACATCCTCGATATAAAACCATTCCGAAGTCCATAGTTCGGATTCCTTTGGCGTCCCCATGGGGTATCCCGTCCCCGCTATGCGGCATACTTCGGCCCCGCCGACCTCAAAAATTGTCTTGTCCCGAGTGCGAGGAACAAGACAAAAGTATTTTCTCCACAGCTCGAAGTGTGCCTCGCACCCTAGGAACAATTCGCAAAGGGCGACGAAGCCCGAGATATGCAGAATAGACCCTGGGGTGAGGTGGTGGAGTTGGATCCTATAGAACACTAGTAACCCTCTCAGGAACGGATGAATGGGAAACCCGAGACCTCGCAGGAGGAATGGCACAAAACATACGTGCTCCCCCTTACGTGGATGGGGGAAATTCTCCGCGAGAGCCTAGCCGTTGAATGACGTCAAACCGGCGCTGACGGCTGTCAGATCCGAGGAAGGAAGGTACCCTTGGGTCTCGAGGTTGCGGAGTCGAAAGAGCGACACGGAGCAGCTAGTCCAATCCCCGGGACGGGATCCATAAGGATCCGAGGAGGAACTGGGGGCGCTCGTCATCTTTGGTGGAGACCTTTTCGCTGGAAGATTTTTCCGGTGGAGAAGAAGGAGGTGTGGCTTGGACCGCGGCTCAGTTTGTTTAAATGGGCGGTTCCTCATTTGTGTTAAGGGTAGTTTTGTAAAAAGCCACTGAACTGCTCGTCTTCCCACGATGCGCGAAGTCCAAGAAACACTGTGAAACCGGTAATCCCGCGACGTTTGGGATTTCGCCGATGATAGGATGGCTGCTGAACAAGAAGGATGAAGGGACTCGCCTCGCAAGCCGAAGACATACAAGACTGTCCGAATATACCTCGGCATTGGAGGCTAGTCCGGGGGCTACTGAGGGAGTCTTGGTTTAAGGGGTCTTCGGATAGCCGACCTGTTTCTCATGGGCCGGACTATACGGGCCACTCGATGAGCATTAGAAGATCAGGGGCCCAGTCGCCCAGGAGGAAGGTTGAAGGAGCCATGGCATGTCCTCCAAGATGTCGACAGTAGATAGGCATGTTTTCTCCCTTTAATGTGCAACCGACTATGTGTAAGCCCTAGGGACCCCCGGCGTCTATTTAAGCCGGAGGGTTTTAGGGTGTAGAGAGAGATAACTCATCTAGGGTTTAGTTACTTGATCTCGAGGTAGATCAACTCTGTAATCCCCATACAATCAATATAATCAAGCAGGACGTAGGGTATTACCTCCATAGGAGGGCCCGAACCTGGGTAAAACCTTGTCCCCTTCGTCTCTTGTTACCATCGATCCAAGTCTCATAGTTCGGGACCCCCTACCCGAGATCTGCCGGTTTTGACACCGACACCAGGCCTGGCGCGCGCCGCCTTCCCAGGTCCCTGATACCTGGTCTTCACGCGTCCCTCTCAGGCGAAAGCTGGCGAGGAAAGGTATGGGAGCCGCTCGTACGTCAAGGGGGACCCCTGATCATCGCGACTCAGGGGCCTCACTGGTCACGTAGCCCCTCACCCCTTGGCACCGTCCTGGTGATCCGGACGCCCCAACGGCGGTTGAGGTATGCGCGGGACCGGGCCCTGCCGACGCAGAGCTCAAGGCGCTCCAAATCTCCAAGTCAGCCCGTCTTCGCCCCGTTCCCTTCATGAGGGCTGCTCGTACGTCAAGGGGGACTCCTGAGCATCGCGACTTAGGAGCCTCACTGGTCACGTAGCCCCTCGCCCCTTGGCACCGTCCTAGTGATCCGGACGCCCCAACGGCGGTCGAGGTATGTGCGGGACCGGGCCCTGCCGACGCAGAGCGCTACAGCAAGCAGGAATGAAACAAGGCGAGGAAGGAAACCACATAATTTAGTAGTCATTACAAGCATTAAATGTTTCCGGAAATGCAAACAAGTCTAACGCCTCCGCGAGGCACGATGAACGTTACAGGAAAGGACTCAGGAAGAGGAGCTAGGAGGAGCTCGCACCACCGCTCGCCTCGACCACGGGGAGCTCGTCGTCGACATCGCTGCCATTGTCATCGTCGTCGTTGACCCTTGCAGCTGCAGGAGGTGAGGGAACGGCGACGCATGCGAACTTCTTCATCAGCACCTCCACGGCACCCTCCACGGCCGTCGCCGTAGCGGCGCGAACCCCAGAATCAACCGGGTGGATCACGGAGCCAAAGTGAAAACCCGGCTCGCGAAGGTAGAGGTGGCTGAAGACGTGCGTCGCGGCCGCGGAGAAGAGGTCGCGGCACTCACTCTCCAAGACGATCTCCACCCTAGGAACGTCACCCTCAAGCACCTCGGCGAGCTTTGAAGAGAGCCCCGCAAAGCCGCTCTCAGGAGCCACCAGGGGTTCCATGAATCTCCCTTGGCAGATGGAGTGCAGCGCCTGACAGAGCCTGAGCTCGACAGAGGGGAGGGCATCAAGCTCCGCAGCCTTTCTCGCCTCAGCCGCAACAAGGGCCTTTTCCCTGGAGTCGAGCCGAGCCTTCTCCGCAGCTACTTCCTCCTTCAGCTTGTCCAGGTGCTTGCGCTCCATGGCTTGGTCGGCCACCGCCCATGACAGCGCGGAGTCGCGGTCGGCAAGCTTGGCCACGCAGGTCTTGAGGTCTTCCTCCCGCTGGTGAAGCCGTTCCGCGAGCACAGTCCTCTCCTCCTGAAGAGCCTTCAGCTGACCTCCGCCTCACCGCAGCGCTTCACAGTAGACGCTGCATCGACCAGCGCCGTGTTGCGGGCTGCCTTGGCTAACGCGGCTTCCTTCCTGCTCTCAGCAGCGGTGGCCTCGGCTTGGCTCCAAACCGCCACGGCAGAGGCGTCGGCCTGGAGCCACCCAGAAATGAGCCCCAAGCGCTCCTTCGCGAGGCGACCGTCGGCGCTCTCGAGAGCGTCCCGGACCTGATCCAGAGCGACGTAGGCCCCATCCAGGGCGCATGACTCGACCAGAAGGCCACAAGTCAGAGGCGCCAGGACCCGGCCCGAAGGTGGCGCCTGCGAGGCAGCAGGAGCCGCCCCCGGGGGGAGAAGCATGGAGGGCAGAAGGCGCCGGAGGCTCCGGTACCCCTACAGACAAGGCAGGGACGGACGGTCCCACGGCCAGCCGGCCCTCGGGAGCTGGCCTCTCAGGCAGCAGCGCGGATGCGCCCCCAAGGGTAGAAGAAGCCTCACCAACAGGTGTCGGGGGCTCCGCGGCCGGGACAAGGAGAGTAGCCCCACGAGCCTCCTCGCCCACGACATCAGGCACCTCATCAGGCGTCGGCAGGGCACCAGGAACAGACGTCACGTCGGAAGGCACCTTCGGCTTAACGTCTGCCTTCTTCTTCTTTGCCATCAGCACGGTAGCGCTCCTCATTACCAAGCAAAGAAGGTATCATTAGCACACAAGCCACCGGCGGGCGGCCAAAAACCAAGCAGGACTACTTACTCTTCGACATCGACCCACTTCCTCTTCTTCTCCACCTCAGCGAAGGTAGGAATGCCCTCGCCCTTCTCCGGCAAGGCGCTGCCGCGCGGGGGAGTAAAGGCGCTGCCTGCAAGGGCCGCGGCCGGGGAGGTCACACCAGTCCCGAACGCGGCCACCTCGCCCACAGGCTGCAGCTCGGGCAGGGGCGAGGCAGGCTCCTCAGCCACCTTGCGGGCACGAGCTGGGCACTCCGGAGGAGGCCCGGCTTCGCGTTTCCTCGGAGTCGCCCGGCCGGCGGACCGTGCGGCCCGAGTTGTGGGTCCCGGCCCCCTGAGGACTCTGGTGAGTCGCGGAGGACTTGCAGGAGGAGGTTCGCCGGCATCATCGTCATCTTCGAAACCGCAGAGAATTGCATTCCGTGACGGAGGGGACACTTCCTCCAGATCATCATCCGCTGTCCCCTCCGAGTCTTCCTCATCCGCGGTGTCGTCGGAGGACACCGCCACTGGGGAGCCGGGGCACTCGGCCAGAGAGAGCCCGAGTTCATTGATGGTGGGCATCGCGGCGACCAAATCGGATTTGTCGTCGCGGCAGTACAGGGGGGCGTATGCCTCAGGAAGGTCCCCGGGGTCGCCGTTGAGCAGGGTCGACATAGCCCTGTTCATTTCCCCGGAGGTCAGGCGTGCGGACCGAAGCCTGATGTCATCACCACCGCCCTGGTAGTCCCACATGGGCCTCGAGTGAGACTGGAGGGGCGCCAGGCGTTGCGCCAGGAACTCCTTCACTATCATCCCCCCGGTCAACTTCCTGGTGCTGATGTCTCGAGAGATTCGCTCCAGGACGGGCTTGGCCCGGGGGTCGGAGAGCTTCGTGGAGCTCCACGCAGGACTCTTCCTTGGCAGCCCCTTCGGAAGCTCCAGGCGGGAGTTGAGGCCCTTGACATCTAAGAAGACCCAGCGGTGCCTGAAGTTCTCCGCCTTCTTCCCGGCCTTCAAGAGAATGTTCCCGCTCTGGACCGCGACGAAGGAGCCGCATGCTGACTGCTGTGCCCCGTCATGAAGCCGCAAGCTGAAGAAATGGCGGAAGAGGGCCACCGAAGGCTTCACGCCCACGAAGATATGGTGCGGCTCCGCGGAGCAGCACAGCCTGGCCAAGTTGGCCTACCCTTTCTTCCTCCATAGCATCTTCTCTGGGCTCGTTCCTCCCTTCTCTGAGTTCTTCATCGCCATCCTCGAGCAGTACGGGATCCAGGCCCTCCATCTTCAACCCAACTCCATCCTGCTCTTGTCCGTCTTCGCCTTTTACTATGAGGCCTTCGTGGGCGTGAAGCCTTCGGTGGCCCTCTTTCGCCATTTCTTCAGCTTGCTGCTTCATGATGGGGCACAGCGGTCAGCATGCGTCTCCTTCGTCGCGGTCCAGAGCGGCAACATGCTCTTGAAGGCTGGGAAGAAGGCGGAGAACTTCAGGCACCACTGGGTCTTCTTAGATGTCAAGGGCCTCAACTCCCGCCTGGAGCTTCCGAAGGGGCTGCCAGGGAAGAGTCCTGCGTGGAGCTCCGCGAAGCTCTCTGACCCCCGGTCCAAGCCTGTCCTGGAGCGGATCTCTCGAGACATCAGCGCCAGGAAGTTGACCGGGGGGATGATAGTGAAGGAGTTCCTGGCGCAACGCCGGGCGCCCCTCCAGTCTCACTCGAGGCCCATGTGGGACTACCAGGGCGGTGGTGATGACATCAGGCTTCGGTCCGCACGCCTGACCTCCGGGGAACTGAACAGGGCTATGTCGACCCTGCTCAACGGCGACCCCGGGGACCTTCCTGAGGCATACGCCGCGCTGTACTGCTGCGACGACAAAGCCGATTTGGTCGCCGCGATGCCCACCTTCGATGAACTGGGGCTCTCTCCGGCCGAGTGCCCCGGCTCCCCAGTGGCGGTGTCCTCCCACGACATCGCGGATGAGGAAGACTCGGAGGGGACAGCGGATGACGATCTGGAGGAAGTGTCCCCTCCGTCACGGAATGCGCTTCTCCATGGCTTCGAAGACGACGATGATGCCGGCGAATCTCCAGCTGCAAGTCCTCCGCGACTCACCAGGGTCCTCAGGGGGGCGGGACCCACACCTCGGGCCGCACGGTCCGCCGGCCGGGCGACCCCGAGGAAACGCGAAGCCGGGCCTCCTCCGGAGTGCCCAGCTCGTGCCAGCAAGGTGGCTGAGGCGCCCGCCTCGCCCCTGCCCGAGCTGCAGCCTGTGGGTGAGGTGGCCGCGTTCGGGACTGGTGTGACCTCCCCGGCCGCGGCCCTTGCGGGCGGCGCCTCTGCTCCCCCGCGCGGCGGCGCCTCGCCGGAGAAGGGCGAGGGCATTCCTGCCTTCGCTGAGGTGGAGAAGAAGAGGAAGTGGGTCGACGTCGAAGAGTAAGTAGTCCTGCTTGGTTTTTGGCCGCCCGCCGGTGGCTTGTGTGCTGATGATCCCTTCTTTGCTTGGTAACCAGGAGTGCTACCGTGCTGATGGCGAAGAAGAAGAAGGCAGGCGTTAAGCCGAAGGTGCCTTCCGATGTGACGTCCGTTCCTGGTGCCCTGCGGACGCCTGATGAGGTGCCTGATGTCGTGGGCGAGGAGGCTCGTGGGGCTACTCTCCTTGTCACGGCCGCGGAGCCCCCGACGCCCGTTAGTGAGGCTGCTTCTACCCTTGGGGGCGCATCCGCGCTGCTGCCTGAGAGGCCAGCCCCCGAGGGCCGGCTGGCCGTGGGACCGTCCGTCCCTGCCTTGTCTGTGGGTGTACCGGAGCCTCCGGCGCCTTCTTCCCTCCATGCTTCTCCCCCCCCGGGGGGCGGCTCCTGCTGCCTCGCAGGCGCCACCTTTGGGCCGGGTCCTGGCGCCTCCGACTTGTGGCCTTCTGGTCAAGTAATGCGCCCTGGATGGGGCCTACGTCGCTCTGGATCAGGTCCGGGACGCTCTCGGGAGTGCCGACGGAAGAGGTCCGCCCCCGCTCATTGGTCCCATCCGCTGTCGACGGAAACACCGGGGCGAGGTCCCCGTCCTTGGCTATGGTGGACTCCGAGAGCGTCGGCGAGATGGAAGCGGAGGCCGAGCCCTGAGCCTCGGGTTTCGACTTGCCGGCGGGTGCCATAGAGAAGCCTTATGAACGAGAAAGCAAGAAGGAGGACGGTGCGGTGCTGAGATCTGGAGAGGTTCTAACAAAGGATGGGGATCTGGATGAAGGAGCAAGAGTACAGGGGAGGAAAGCAATAATGGATCGACACCGGACGTCAGGCTTTTGTCGGTTCGGGCAGTTGCCGAGGAGACACGGGAGCGGAGACGTCTGCATCTAACCACGCACCACGCGCCAGGCCTGGCCCGCAGGCGATCAGGGCCCGCGGCGCATCGGGCCATCTACTTTGGCTTCGCTCGAAAGACAGCTCGAGCGCGCCTGGCCCGCAGACGATCAGGGCCCGCGGCGCTTCGGGCCATATACTTCGGCTTCGCTCGAAAGACAGCTCGAGCGCGCCTTGGGCCCGGGGGCTACTGTCGGCGTCCTGGGAACGGGGGTACCCAGACTTTCCTGCCTGCGGCCCAGGGCGTGGCTCGCTTCGACGGTCTGTACGGCCCGGCGCGGCTTCACTCAAGACAAGACCCTCGCGAGAGTCCCACCCTCGCGAGGAGGATAACGCCAAGGCTCCTGGAAGGGGGAGGCCTCTCCAGGCCCCCTCCCGAGAGGCGGAGATCTCTATGCAACGCTCGGCCTCGGGAGGTCAAGGATGATGCAAGCCGGGCCAGGCGGGCACTAGCGCGCGCAGAGGAGATAGTTTCCCCTTTAGTGCAAAGGAGGCAGGGGCGTACGTGGGTTCCCGAGGCGTCCCACAAAAGGTTTCCATTCTGGTGCAACAAGACCGGGCCAGCAGGCTCAGCAGGATGGATGTCACCGGCGAGCCCACCTCTACATCACCACCGGCTACTTTGCAGGCGAAGACCACCTTTCGTCAGGATAAGGTGTACTCCTTGTCCCCCTTCGAATTTGGCCGTTGTGGGATCCCTTCCCGCCATTGCGATAAGGGAAGAGGACCCGAGCCACTATAAATAGAGGCTAGGCTGCTCCATAGAGGAGGACGGAGAAAAAAGATCACCCGAGCACCCTCGTGAGGCTATTCACCATTGTACTAGTTCATCCACAAACCTCCTCGTGAGGCAATCCACCATAAGCAGGAGTAGGGTTTTACGCTTCACAGCGGCCCGAACCTGGGTAAATCCCCGTGTGCTAGTCTTCTTCCCCACGATTGTGTGAGTTCGTCGGGCTAGGCTGTCGAGCTGTGAGCTTGAGGTCGAAGCTGGTGGGGATCTTCGCACACGCCCCTGAGTTCGAACCTCTTTGGGTTTTGCGGAGCCCAAAATCCGACAACGAAGACCCCCCAAAGCCATCCCGTTTCATCCCGCTCCCCAGATCGCCTTCGCTCTCTCTCTCCCTCCTTTGGCTCGCTCTCTCTCTCGCATCCGGGAGCGCCGCCGTGCACCGTCGCGGCCACAGCCTCCTCCGAGCCTCCTCGACGCGTCCCGAGAAGCCGCAGAGTCGCCGCAGTCCTCTCCGTCGAGCTGGGCAAGCCGGGAGCCGCCGTAGCGACGCCATCGACCTCTCCATCGCCGCCGGCCACCGGACCTCCCCGTTGTCGATTCACCGGCCACGGAGCGCCCCCGACCCCGCCGTCAGTGCCAACAGCTCCGCGGTGAGGCCCTGGTTCTCTCCACCCAAGTCCCGTCGCCGTTTCCCCTCTCCTAGCCCGTTAGCCACCGGAGCCGAGAGGTGCTCGCCGCCGGCCATGGCGTAGACGTGGCCACAATAGCCGCAACCCGTGTCCAAGCACGGCCACGTGCTCGGCACCTCTCTGGGAGGCCAAAACCCCCTCCAGCTCCTCCTCCGGCACCCCCTGGCGTCGAGCGCCACTTGAGCCGAGCCCCGGACGCCGTAGCCGGTGACTGCTACGGGCCACCCCGTGCTGTCCCACCTGCTGGGATGGAAGCGGCTTGCTCCCCGTTTCCAAATGCACTGTCCTGCGCGCCAAATGGTGGCCGGAGGAGCAACTCCGGCGAGAAACCACCGTCGGGTTGGTCGCCGCCGGCCAAACTCCGGCGGGGCTGATGTGGCCATGCCATTAGCCGCTAATTCCCCTATTAATTAACTGAACAGAGGCTGGCAGCGGGCCCCGTTGTGGGTCAAACCTCGGGTCAGCGCGAGATTTGACCCTGCTTAGTGTAAGTGCATCTAGTGCCCCTTAGTGATTTTGGTGTATTGAAGACTTATAGGTTAAGAGACTGATGCGTTTGTAAGTGTACACAGGCTCTATAAGTCGCTGAGGAGTTTGATACATTTGGAGATTACGACCCCTAAAAATGTATGTCTTCAACTGAAGACTTTGGTGAAGACTTTGGTGAAGACTTTGCTGAAGACTTTGGTATTCCCTGAAGACTTTGAAAAAGAAGAAGTTGGTGTGACCTTGAAGATATGAACGAGGACTATGAAGCGTGAAGACTTTTGTTTTCGTAGTTTCATTTCCTTTCTTTGAGTCATAGGAAACACCGTACTGTTAAAGGGGGCCGAGGTAATACTAAGGAAAATTTCCAACTGATGCTCAACTCAAAAGCCTCAACCTATCCAATCCTTCGAGTGAAGCCTTTGGAAATCTCTTGCAGTTCAGTCAAGTTCTTCAGTGACAGAGACGATGATCTTCTGGTCTCTGAGGAAATTGGGCTGACTGAGGAGTTAGGATTTCGCCAGTGCGAATTGCCTACAAGTGAGGAATATGATAAGCCTGAGGACTTTCATAGTTCGAAATTCCGACCGTTGCTGTGCTAAGTGCCAGCTGTCCCCAATCATCATATCCACATAAGGGTCATATCATTGGGGGCATTTATGTCTTATCATGTCGGGTTGCACCCTGGTTATAAATAGCCGCCCCCCACAACCACTAGCTGGTTGGTTGCTCCGAGAGAGAACTGACACTTGTCATTTGAGAGCATCCCATTCCTCGAGGACTTTGAGCGAAAATAATCAGTGAGGAAAAACCCCAAAACCAAACCACCAAACCCAAAGTGATTGAGCATCACTGAAGAAATTGTTCCTGTGTGGAACCGACGCTTGTTACCTTTGAAGACTGTGTATCTTCCAGGCGGTTAGGCGTCATGGTCTAGTGCATCCTGCAGTCAATTGGGGATCACGAAGTGACCTTGGTCTAGAGCATCCAGCAGTCAATTGTGGATCGCCGGGTGACCAGTTTGTGAGGGTTTTGGAAGTCTACCCTGAAGACTTACCACGAGTGTTGGGCGAGGACTGTGTGACCTTAGCTCAAGGAGAATACGGTAAGGACTATGTGTCCTGGGACTGTGTGTCCTCTGGTTTAAATACCAGGCCGCTCCAAACCAGACGTACGACTGTCACAGCAGTTGGAACTGGGTCATCAAACCATTGTCTTCATCGAGCTACCTGGTTCCATTTCCTCAACCCTTTCATTTCCTCGTATACTTGTTGATGAAATTGATCGTCACTGTTTGAAGAATTTGACTGAAGACTTTCTCAATTTCCTCACCTCAAATTCTTCAAGCTACCTTGTTCCTCACGTGCTTATCCTATATCACGCTACCTGTAATCTGTGCATGCTTTATTTTATCATGATGACTATGCGATCGCTATGCTTCGTATGCACTTGAGTACTTATTCCGCTGCTAGTTATTCATCACATTTCAAATTCCTCAAGTTGAAATTCCTCAGTGATGAATTTGTAAAAATCGCCTATTCACCCCCCCTCTAGTCGATATAACGCACTTTCAATTGGTATCAGAGCAAGGTACTCCCTTGTTCTGTGTGATTTTGGTTTAACCACCTGGAGTTCTATTTATGTCGACTCCACGTATGATCAAGGTTTCCGCAGGATGTCCTACCTTCAATGGGTCGAACTACCCCTACTGGAAGAACAAGATGCGCATGCATCTTGAGGCTATTGACAACGATCTCTGGTACGTTGTGGAAAATGGTGTTCCCTCAGTCACTCCCACGATCAACGCTGCTGATGTGAAGAGATTCAAGCAACTTGATTCACAAGCGAAGAATATCATCTGTGGCCATCTCAGCAAAGGTCAGTATGGCAGAGTGAGTGCTTTGGAGTCTGCTAAGCTTATCTGGGATAGGCTGTCCAAAGTCAACGAAGGTGTTTCCACTCAACGTGACTCCCGTGTTGATGTCCTTCGCAATCTCTTCAACCGCTTCAAAAGACTCGACAATGAAAATGTTCAGCAAACTTTTGATCGCCTCACTGATATCTCCAACGAGCTTCAAGCACTGGGTGCCACGGATATCACTGACCACGAAGTGGTGAAGAAACTACTAAGCTCTCTTGATTCCTCATTCGATACACTTGCTTTGATGATACAAGAACGTGGAGACTACAAGTCACTTGATCCTACTGATATACTTGAGAGACTCAATACTCATGAATTCCAACAAGCTGAGAAGAGAGACCTCTACGGACCAAGCTATGGAAGATCTCGTGCTCTGAAGGCAAAAGCAATTTCCTCATCCGAAGACGAAGATTCTGATAGTAGCCTTGGTGATCCTGAAGAACTGAGTCAGGAGCTGGCAATGCTCGTGAGGAAATTCCAGAAGTTCTCAAGGAGAGGCCGATTTGGAAAGTCATCAAAAAGTGGTCTAAGGAAATCAGATTCCTCAAGCGACTACAAGAAGAGAACTTGTCACAAATGCAAGAAATCTGGTCACTTTATCTCTGACTGTCCTCTCTGGGAAAAAGAATCAAAGAAGAAGAAATACAAGGACTATAGTTCTGATGACTCGAAGAAAAAGAAGAAATCTTCAAAGTCCTCAACCTCAAAGTCCTCATCTTCAAAGTCCTCATCGCACAAGAAGAATGGTTCCAGAAAGGCTCGGGCTTTCATTGGCAAGGAAATGGATTCTGAAGAAGAATCTGAAGAATATGAAGAAGAGGAAGAATCTGAGGTGGAGTCAGAATCAGGTGTTGCTAGCCTTGCTCTCGCTACTGCTTTCGTCAGCAAGTCCATCTTCAATGATGAAGAAAATGACTACTCCAACGACTCTGACGTCAGCAATGATGATTACACTCCCACCTATTGCTTCATGGCAAAAGGTTCCAAGGTACACAAGCATCACTCTTCTTCTAAATCAAGTGAAGGTGAATCTGATGAATATGTGAAACCTATCTATGCCAAACTTGCTAAAATTGCCACTAAGCAACAAAGTGCACTTGAAAAGCTTCAGAAATTGCTAGACAAAAGCGATGATCTGTTGAATGATGAAGTGGATCGGACTCAAACTCTGTCTGATGATCTCAAAAGTCTTCAGACAAAGTATGATAACCTTCAGAGTCATCATAATGCTCTCTTTGTTGACCATGAGAAGCTGTCTTATGAATTTCTTCAAAGAAAGCAAGATCTTGAGAAACTAAGAGTGTCTCATGAGGATCTCCAAAGGGAAAACGATTCCTTACTGGCTCAACAGATCAGTACCGCTCAGGAAGAATTTGTTCCACCATGTATGAAATGCATCGAACGTGAAATTGCTAATTCTTCACCTGAATGTTCAAATGCTTCTATTGCTGCAAATTCTTCAACTATCCCCGTGGTCACAAATTCCTCATCTGAGGATACCACAAGTATCACTGACGAAAATGCAGGGTTGAAGGAATTGTATGTGATAGGCATGTACAAAAGTCTCAAAGGGCATCAAACCCTTTGCGATGTGCTCAAAAAGCAGATTATGAACAGGAACCCTAGGAAAGAGGGTATTGCATTTGAGAGGAAACTCAATGCTGATGGATCCTACTGGATACCTGTGCAGTACCCCAAAACCTCATGGGTTGCTGCAAAAGGACCTCCTGTGGATCCATCCACTTTATCTGGCTTTACTTGTGAAACTTCATATTCCTCTGATGAGTCACTTGACTCCAACTACAAATTCTTCAAAAATCAGAAAGGTGAAGTATTTGCCAGATTTGTTGGAACTAACTGCAGGAACGGTTCACCTATGAGGAAAATCTAGGTTCCTAAGAGCTGCATGGAAAATCTTCAAGTGAATGTCCTCACGACACCACCCATGAAGAAAAGGAACCCTAGATCAAATTTTTCATATGGACCAAAGTCTTCACTTGGACCAAATTCCTCAAATAGTCAAAAGTATCATTCTCGTGCTAATGCATCTGTTTCGCAGGGAAAATCTAAGAGTTCTGAATATGTGCATTATTCTTCAAATCATTATGTTCATAAGTCATCGAAGAATTTCTCTGCTTATTCATATGAGTACTCTAACCCTAGTCCCGTGAAACGAAGTGCACTAGCTTCAATGCCTCCCTTCTCATATGGAGCTCGCAGAATGATGAACTCTTTGCCACCCCTCCAGATGTGGGTGGTGAAGAAATTGAACTAACTTCTTATGCAGGGTCAGGTCTCCAGACGAACTTGAACGTCTGATGAATTTGCTGGAGACCTGAGGAAATGCTTGAAAGGACGCAAGCTAATCATGCAGAAATGAATTCCTCATTTCTCACGTCCTCACACTGCTTTACTTACTATGTTGTGTGATGAAATTCTGCCTGATGAATTTGATGTCATATTCTTCACTCTGAAGCATATGAGTTCGTAAGTTGTACTAATTCACCTGCAGGATGAAACTCCAAAAACTACTGAGTGGGTCCTCGATAGTGGATGCACCAACCACATGACTGGTGACAAGAGTCTACTGATGAATATGCCACTTGCCCCATCTCATCTGAAGCATATCACCTACGCTGACAAAGGAAAAAGCAAGGTATTGGGTCTAGGTAAGGTTGCAATCTCCAAGGACCGACACATGGACAAGGTGATGCTTGTCGAATCCCTCGGGTTCAACCTCATGTCTGTCTCAATGCTTTATGATCTTGATATGGTTGTCATCTTTGGAAAATATCGTTGTGTTGTCATCATGGAATCTGACCATTCCAAAGTCTTCGAAGGCTTTAGGAGAGGAGACTTGTATATTGTTGATTTCTCTACAGGTCCTCATCCTGCCACGTGCCTACTTGCAAAGTCCTCAGAAGGCTGGCTGTGACATTGATGACTTGGACATGCTGGTATGAGGAACTTGCACACGCTCGTGAAGAAAAAGCACGTCATTGGCATCGAAGGTGTCAAATTCCTCAAGGATCACCTCTGTGGTCCTTGTGAGTCTGGGAAGATGACCAGATCCAAGCATCCCTCGAAGACAATCATGACCACGACTCGACCTTTTGAATTGCTTCACATGGACCTCTTTGGCCCCACTCATTATTCCACACTAACAAATGCTTCAAGTTTGTATGGCTTTGTCATTGTTGATGATTACTCTCGTTACACTTGGGTGCATATTATTCTATACAAGTCTGAAGTGCAGGATGTCTTCAGACGATTTGCTTCAAGGGCCTCACCAAACTTCGGCGTCAAGATCAAGCATATCAGGAGTGATAATGGGACTGAGTTCAAGAACACCGATCTTGATGAATATCTTGATGAACTTGGTATTACTCATGAGCTATCTGCCCCATATACTCCTCAGCAGAACGGTATCGTGGAGCGCAAGAACAGGACTCTTGTTGAGATGGCTTGCACCATGCTTGATGAATACAAGACTCCTCCTCGCTTCTGGCCTGAGGCAATTGATACAGCATGCCACATCATCAACAGGGTATATCTTCACAAATTCTTCAAGAATACATCATATGAACTCATGACTGGCAAGAAACCCAATGTAAGTTATCTCAAAGTCTTCGGTGCAAAATGCTGGATAAGAGATCCTCACCACAGTTCTAAATTTGCACCGAAAGCACATGAAGGTTTTATGCTTGGTTACGGAAAGGACTCGCACACCTACAGAGTCTTCAACACCTACCATCACAAGGTTGTTGAAACTGTAGATGTGCGGTTTGATGAAACTAACGGCTCGCAAAGAGAGCACCTGCCTTCTGTGCTAGATGGAAATTCTCCTGAGGAATCCATTAAGTTGAAAGCTACTGAGGATGTCGTACCCACTGAAGAAAATCCTCAACCTACTGAGGAAGTCATTCCAACCAATGAAGACATTCATGCTGATACACCTGAAGAAAATGGTGCTGAAGAAAATCCTCAGCCACGTCAACCTGCTCATCTGAGAATTGCAAATGAAGTGCAGATTGGCAAAATCATCGACAACATCAATGCACCAGGTCCTCTCACTCGCTCAAGAGCTTCACATTTGACTAACTTTTGTGTGCATTTTGCTTTTGTATCTATCATAGGGCCCACCAAAGTTGATGAAGCTTTCAAGGAGCCTGAGTGGATTCAAGCTATGCAAGAGGAATTGCATCAATTCAAGCTCAACAACGTGTGGGAACTTGTCAAGCGGCCAGATCCTCGCAAGCATAACATCATAGGTACCAAGTGGATCTACCGCAACAAGCAAGATGAAAATGGCCTTGTGATAAGGAATAAGGCTCGTCTTGTAGCTCAAGGCTACACACAGGTTGAAGGAATTGACTTTGATGAAACTTTTGCACCTGTTGCTAGACTTGAAGCTATTCGCATATTGCTTGCTTATGCTAACCATCATGATATCATTTTATATCAAATATATGTGAAAAGTGCATTCCTCAATGGTAAGCTTGAGGAAGAAGTATATGTTGCTCAACCCCTAGGTTTTGAAGACCCTAAGCATCCTGACAAAGTCTTCAGACTCAACAAGGCCCTCTATGGCCTCAAGCAGGCCCCTCGGGCGTGGTATGACACTCTGAAGGAATTCCTCATGAAGAAAGGCTTCAAACCCGGTTCACTCGACCCAACTCTTTTCACTAAATCCTATGACAATGAACTGTTCATATGCCAAATATATGTAGACGATATCATCTTTGGCTGTACTGACAAACGTTACAGTGATGAATTTGCCTATATGATGAGTGAAGAATATCAGATGTCTATGATGGGAGAGTTGAAATTCTTCTTAGGTATTCAAATTCGTCAGCAAGACAATGGCATCTTCATCTCACAAGAGAAATACCTCAAGGATGTTCTGAGGAAATTCAACATGCACGAATGCAAAGGCATCAAAACTCCAATGCCTTCAAAAGGCCACCTCTGCTCTGACGACAATGGTAAAGATTTCGATCAGAAGGTATACCGCTCCATGATTGGCTCTTTATTGTATCTATGTGCATCTAGGCCTGATATTATGCTGAGTGTTTGCATGTGTGCCCAATTCCAAGCAACACCGAAGGAATCACACCATAAGGCTGTGAAACATATTCTTCGATACTTAGCTCACACACGAACGCTTGGATTATGGTATCCCAAGGGCTCAAATCTTCACCTCTTCGGATACTCAGATGCTGACAGCGCTGGAGATCGTGTGGATCACAAGTCAACCTCAGGCACATGTCATTTCCTCGGACGATCCTTAGTCTGTTGGTCCTCGAAGAAGCAGAACTGCGTGTCACTTTCTACTGCTGAAGCTGAGTACATTGCTGCTGGTTCATACTGCGCTCAGGTAATGTGGATGAAGCAAACTCTCAAGGACTATGGCATCAAGGTGAAGAATGTGCCTCTCTACTGTGACAATGAGAGCGCTATCAAGACTGCTTACAACCCAGTTCAGCACTCCAAGACCAAGCACATCTAGATTCGTCATCATTTTCTTCGAGATCATGTACGCAAGGGCAACATCTCCATCGACCACATCCCCACTGAAGAACAACTGGCCGATATCTTCACTAAGCCCTTGGATGAAAAGAGATTTTGCAAGTTGCGGTGTGAGCTAAATATCTTAGAATCTTCGAATGTTCTTTGAGAAGACACACATCCTAACACTCTTGCAAAATTGATGACTTTGATGTGCAACACACGAAGTAACGTTTTTCTTCAATCAATGAAGAATAACTCTCTAAGTGTGAAGAAATTAACGAAGAATTTGATTCTCAGAAACCTACGACAATTGTATGCGGTGTCTGAAATCATCATTCTTATACGGTGGGTCACGCCACCAACAATAGTTGAAATTCTTCAGAGTTGAGTTTTTCATCATTTTGCAAAGTCTTCAAATTTTCAAATTCCTCAAGTTTGCAAATTCCTCAACTTTTCAAATTCTTCAAAGAGTGAAACTGATGTTCTTCATTGACTATATATATATATTTGAGTTTTCAATGTCCTCAACAGCATTCACTTATTGCTAATTCTTCAAGTTGATTTTCATCTAAGTGAATGTGATCGGACCCGTTTCCCCTCTATGCTAAACTCAACCCAGTCTGCTCACAAATTCTTCATATGCGTTCTACTTCGAAACTCGTTCAAAGTCTTCACTGTATCCTTGACAGCTGAAGAATTTGCGAACGGAAACTTTAAAATTTTCACTATCAAATTTTTCGGCGCTTCCCGCTCAAACAGTTCCAATTCCCACGACTGGATAAGCCACGATTCCGCACTATCTCCACTACTCACAACATGGGTGACACATGTCGCATGGAGAGCAAGGGTCAGGGGCAATCTGGTCCAAAATCTTCGGGCCGATTCGTTTTTACTGCCACTATATATACCCCCTTCCCTTCACTGTGCTCGAGTTACTCCTCACTCCCATCTCTCCCGAGCTCAAACCTAGCGCCGCCGCTAAAATCATCGTCGCCGGAGAGGAAGAGCTTCACTGCCTCGACCTCGCCGTCGCCGTACTCGCATCGGCCGCGGAAGTCTTCACCCCGCCGCCGCTGTTGCTGTCTCCCTCTGCCAAGCTAGGGCGTGGGAGATCTGGACGGACGAACTTCCCAGATTTCATCTCTCTGTTCGTCGTGTTCTTCATCAGGGTAAATAAAATCTAATTTCACTGCCCTTGTTTGATCTTCAAGTCTTCCACAAAATCCTCAAAAGTGTTTATTCTTCAAGAATCATCTTCTTAAGCACCTTACATGTTTCAATCCCTTGATGTTTTTCTCTAAGTTATGATTTTCTTCAAGATTCCTCAATTGTGTGGATCCACATATTCGCACAACTCTGGAACCTAAGACAAAGAACACTTAGTGAAATTCCTCAAGACATCTATGGTCAAAATCCTCAACTTGATGTATTTTGAAAAATTTCTGAGAACGCATATGACCTCTTCAAATTCCTCGCACCTATACTCTGTTCACAGGTACAAAATGTCTGCTGATGAATCACTAGGTTCTCATCAACTTAACTCATTTGCAGTGTTTCTTGAGGAAAAACTATATACATCATCAGAATCATCAAGAGTTCAAAGTCATCAAGTGAAGAAAATGGCAGATGGTTAAAGACCTCAGAAGGGTGGAAAGAAGGCTGAACAGAACACTGCTTTTGAGATACCTGAGGCTCTGTATGCCGGTTATTGTACTCCTGATGAGGCCATTCATGACAAAGAGACAAAAGAGCAGAGGAAAATCAGGATTCAGAGAATTGAACGAAGGTGGGTGAAGGAGTGGAGAGACTATCGCTATGTCACTCCCAAGTACATGAAGAAATTTGCCCTCAAACCTCCTTGCAAAAGGGCTCCTCCTGCTGATGATCAAGAAGTCGATCCCACTAGCATTGCTCGTGGTGAAGACTTTCCTGATGAATGGGCAAAGCATCAACAAAAACTTCAGAAAACAGCCAAAGCTGATGTGAAGAAATTCAATGAAGATTCTGCTGCTGCTGCTGCCTCTGCCGGAGCCTCTGATAGTGCTCCGAAGAAATCGATGGTGAAGAAGTCTGCAGTGAAGTCAAAAACTTCAACTTCAAAGTCCTCACTGCAAAATCCTCATGCAAATTCTTCAAAGGCCTCTGCAATGCCTTCAGTAGCTGCACAATCATCAGCTGCTGCCACAAAGTCCTCAACACCTGTACATCTTGCAACATGTCAGAGGACTACTGGCTTCTCAATTGCTTCAGGGGTCTCTGCAAGTTCATCAGCCCAAGCACAGTCTTCAACAAGCCCTACTTTGATGAAGATAAAGAGAACTGCTAGACGAGGTCAGAGACCAAGTCCTCACAATAGCAAAGCTACTGTGAATGTACCCTCAGTATCTGAGGATGATGATGAGGCTACTAATGAAGAATTGGAAGAAATCATCAGAAACAGTCAGCAGAGAGCTGCAATAGCCAAGGGCAGCTCTGTTCCTCTCATGTTGGATCCTAAGATGATCCTCAACTTCATCGACATATGGCATGAGGATCCCAGCACTCCACTTTCCTCACTGAACCTACCTCTTGGTGTGGACCATGTCCTCACACACTTCATAGCTGAGGAAAAATGGAAGAGAGAACAAGCTCAGAGTGCTAAGAGAAGCAGGGCCAGAAAAGAAAAGTTCCTGAAGAACAATGTGATGAATTTGACTCCCAATCAACTCATCACAGTTCAGTCTGAGACTCGCTGCCTTACTGAAGAACAAGCAAAGTATGATGCTGAATGGAAGGGCACCAAAGTAAGATTCGTCAGGGCAGCCCAAGCTGTAGTTAAAGATCACAACTCAAGGGTTGCAACTCAATTGCAACAGCAAATTCCTCAGGCTGAAGAATTTGATCAGCCTGCTGAAGAAACTGCACGCGCAGCTGAAGAAATTCTGGCTGCTGAAGAACCTGTCAGGGCAACCTCCACTGTTGCGCCTGAAGAAACTGCCAGGCCAGTTGAAACTTTTGTTGCGCCTGATGAAATTGAGACCACTAGGTCGACTGCATCAGTCGTGCCTGAAGAAACTGCTCCCCCTTCACCCTCTGCTGAAACTGCAAAATCCTCAAGGGTGAAGAACAACAACCTTCCTTCTGCATCAGAAGTGAAGAAAACTAAGGCTGCGGAGAAGAGAGCAGCTAAGAAAAGAAAAGCATCAACTTCAGATTCCTCAGTTGTGAAGAAATTGAAGACTATGCCAAATTCTTCAACTGAGCCTATTGATGCAACTCCAATCTCCTCCGTACCTGCCTATGAGATAATTCCATTTGGTGTTGACTATGTCACTCCAAATGATGAAGATGAAGAAGATCATTCTGCTGCTTCCTCAGAGCAGATTGATGAAGAAATTGAGGCGGAAGCAAATGCCTCAACCCCACTGGTATCATCTCCCCAGCCTCAGTTGACTACTGAAGAGGCCGGCGTTGAAGAAATAGAAGAGGATGTGGACATTGGAAACACAACCCCTCTTATCAATGATGAATATTGGGAAGCTGCACACCCAAATTCACCAATGACCACTCCCCTCACTCAAATTCCTCAGTCTCCAGCCCAGACTGACGAAATTCATACATGATCTGATGACTTGGCTGCACCTGTCCCTGAAGATATTCAAGCTGCATCAGCTGAAGAAATTGCTACTCAAATTGCAACTAAGGAAACTGCTATTCAAATTCCACAATCTGAAGAAGTTCCTCCTATGCCTAAAGAAATTGTGGGCCGCTTCAAGCCAAATCTTCAGCCGAAGCCGAAATTGCCGTTCAAAGGCACAAAGCGCCCCAAATTCATCAAGGCTAATTTCTTCGACGAGCACATATTCTTCAAAGGGCCAAATCCATATGCCTCAGCAAGGACCGGATGCACAAGATTCTGGACCCCTTCGCAGATGAATTTCTATGCATCAGTACTATTTGACAAAGAGAAAGTCTTCGAGCATCAGTAAATTCCTCATGTGGATATGGAATCCATTCCGTGCTTCACACCTGTGCTCGCAATTCTTCATGATGCTGGACTTCTTCCCTTCTGCGTTGACATATGCGACTGGAATGAAGAGCTAATTCTTCAATTCTATGCAACCTTGCATATCTCGGGTGATGCTTCTGATGTCAATTCATGGATTCTGGATTGGATGACTAGATCTACTCACTACACTGCCCCAGCCACTGAATTGCTTCAGGTTGTGCCAATAGCAATTCCTTCAGAAGGAGCGCGCTGCATCTATGATGAAACTGAACTGCCCAACCACTTGATGCAAGTGCTGATGAAGCCTTTGGCTCCTGGCAAACCTCAAAGGACCACCTTCCAAGTGAAGGATTTGCTCTATGTGCCCAGGACCATATACCGCATACTAACCAAAACCCTCAATCCTATCAAGGGTCACAACTCTGAAGAAGAAGCTGTTGAAGGAATCATGAAGAATATGCTATTCAATATCATTCATGGGATTCCCATCAATTACCACGATTTCTTCATGAGGACTTTGGCCAATGCAGCTATGTCACCATTTGAGTTGAAGCCTTACGCTCCCTGGATCATGAAATTCATCAGAACAAGGTCTTCAATTCCCTTCAAGGCTGACTTTCAGAATCACTTCAGCTTTCTGCCTCCGATTGAAGTCCTCAAGAATACATTTTCCTCAATTGAGGGAAAAGGCAAAGCTGTTGTTGATGAAGGTACTCGTCCATTGGATGGCCAATTTCACAAAGCTGCATCCTATTCCACCAATGATGACTCTGCTACCCAAGATTCTGCTGCAAAAGCCTCAGCGCAAAATCCTCAAGTTGCTGCCCCTCGTGTGATGACCGATCGCGAGCTTCTCCTAAGTCTTCATCAGAAGATTGATCGCAATCACAAGTGGGTCAAGTGTCAGTTTGGTTCACTTCTTCGAGACATGACTGTCACGCACAACTCTGTGAGGAAGAACCACTATTATCTTCATGAAGTCTTCGACCACACATGGGCCATCCTGTCTCACCTCAAGACTCCTGAAGAACTCAAGGAGATGGAATTTCAGCGGGACTTTGATTGGTCCATCCCTCCAAGGAAGAAATGGAAGAAAGTTCAAGTTCCTCAGCTGGTTACAAGCTCATTTTCTTCATCACGCCAGGCGGATGAAGCTGAGGATATTGACGACACTGCTGCAGGCCCTGCTCCACCAACCGACCCTGACAACGCTGGCGCTCCTCCGCCACCTTCAAGATGAAAATCTTCAGGGGCGTTAGTCCTCATTTTTCGTCCCTTTTGGTCTTTGATGACAAAGGGGGAGAAAATTTGAGTTAGTCTTCAAGCGGGTCTATATATATGGGCTATTTTTTTTGTTTAAGTTACAACTCTCGCTCTTCTGAAGCTTTTGTTGGTTGAGTTGTAAACTTAAGTCCGATGGTGGTCTGACATTTTTGAACTGCTTTCCGCATGCTATTTCCTCAAATTATCTTAATGCACGCATGCTGAATTTCCTCAGACCCCATTTTCCATCATGCATTTCAATTTCCTCATGATATATATTAAATGCGTGTATGGATTACAAGATATAGGGGGAGTTCTCCATGTTTTTAACCTGCTATGTGCATTTGCAGTCCAAAGCAAATTCCTCAAATATGCACATCTTCAGGGGGAGTTCTTCTATATCTTGCAATCAAATTCCTCAAACTCAGTACTTACACTTCATATTATTATCCCCGTTGAAAACTTAACCTATTTGTCATCAATCACCAAAAAGGGGGAGATTGTAAGTGCATCTAGTGCCCCTTAGTGATTTTGGTGTATTGAAGACTTATAGGTTAAGAGACTGATGCGTTTGTAAGTGTACACAGGCTCTATAAGTCGCTGAGGAGTTTGATACATTCGGAGATTATCGACCCCTAAAAATGTATGTCTTCAACTGAAGACTTTGGTGAAGACTTTGGTATTCCCTGAAGACTTTGAAAAAGAAGAAGTTGGTGTGACCGTGAAGATATGAACGAGGACTATGAAGCGTGAAGACTTTTTTTTTGTAGTTTCATTTCCTTTCTTTGAGTCATAGGAAACACCGTACTGTTAAAGGGGGCCGAGGTAATACTAAGGAAAATTTCCAACTGATGCTCAATTCAAAAGCCTCAACCTATCCAATCCTTCGAGTGAAGCCTTTGGAAATCTCTTGCAGTTCAGTCAAGTTCTTCAGTGACAGATACGGTGATCTTCTGGTCTCTGAGGAAATTGGTCTGACTGAGGAGTTAGGATTTCGCCAGTGCGAATTGCCTACAAGTGAGGAATATGATAAGCCTGAGGACTTTCATAGTTCGAAATTCCGACCGTTGCTATGCTAAGTGCCAGCTGTCCCCAATCATCCTATCCACATAACGGTCATATCATTGGGGGCATTTATGTCTTATCATGTCGGGATGCACCCTGGCTATAAATAGCCACCCCCCACAACCACTAGCTGGTTGGCTGCTCCGAGAGAGAACTGACACTTGTCATTTGAGAGCATCCCATTCCTCGAGGACTTTGAGAGAAAATCATCAGTGAGGAAAAACCCCAAAACCAAACCACCAAACCCAAAGTGATTGAGCATCACTGAAGAAATAGTTCCTGTGTGGAACCGACGCTTGTTACCTTTGAAGATTGTGTATCTTCCAGACAGTTAGGCGTCATGGTCTAGTGCATCCTGCAGTCAATTGGGGATCACGAAGTGACCTTGGTCTAGAGCATCCAGCAGTCAATTGTGGATTGCCGGGTGACCAGTTTGTGAGGGTTTTGGAAGTCTACCCTGAAGACTTACCACGAGTGTTGGGCGTGGACTGTGTGACCTTAGCTCAAGGATAATACGGTAAGGACTGTGTGTCATGGGACTGTGTGTCCTCTGGTTTAAATACCAGGCCGCTCCTAACCAGACGTACGACTGTCACAGCAGTTGGAACTGGGTCATCAAACCATTGTCTTCATCGAGCTACCTGGTTCCATTTCCTCAACCCTTTCATTTCCTCGTATACTTGTTGATGAAATTGATCGTCACTGTTTGAAGAATTTGACTGAAGACTTTCTCAATTTCCTCACCTCAAATTCTTCAAGCTGCCTTGTTCCTCACCTGCTTATCCTGTATCACGCTACCTGTAATCTGTGCATGCTTTATTTTATCATGATGACTATGCGATCGCTATGCTTCGTATGCACTTGAGTACTTATTCCGCTGCTAGTTATTCATCACATTTCAAATTCCTCAAGTTGAAATTCCTCAGTGATGAATTTGTAAAAATCGCCTATTCACCCCCCTCTAGTCGATATAACGCACTTTCACTTAGCCACTGGGTCACTGACCAGTGGGTCCCACTGGTTAGGTTTGACCCAGAGCGGCCAGTTGACCAGCTCACGCAAGCCTGACGCGTAGCTAACGCATTAATTGCATTTCTGGGTTTAAATAATTCTAGAAATTGCCAAAAACTTAGAAATTCATATAAATTAATCTGTAAGTCAGATGAAAATAATTTATATATGAAAATTTATCAGAAAAATCCAATGAATACATCTGTACCATTTTCATGCATGATAGAGCTACCTAAATAGGAGAACTTGGACATTTTTGTTCAAATACAATATGGAACTTCACATATGGAGTTGAATTTGAACCTTAGGTTCAAACCTACTTCATTTAACTATGTTGCTATATGCATTAGGCCACACCACATCATATTGCCATGTCATATTCATGCATCATAATGCTGCATTTGATGTGTATTGATTTGTCCCCCTTCAATGGTTGTTCTTCGTGTTAGGCACTGTTCCGGAGGATACAGTCGAGTATCCATCTGAGGAGCAGTAACGTGTCGACGCTTTATCTGGCAAGCAACCCCCCTTGAACATCTCCGATACAATCCCACTCTCTCGCCCTTGCTCTCACTTATTGCATTAGGACAAAATGATTCAACTTTTACTTGTTTCGGTAGTTGAACCCATTCCTCTACATGACCTATCATTGCCACAGTAAATAGCTGAACCAAGCAACCTAGCATACCTGGTAGATGATTGAGCCATGTGGTGCCTTTTCCCTGCTATGCTTAGAGTTGTGTCAGGTCTGATTCATCTGGGTGATGAACCGGAGTGAAATGAATGTGTTCTGATAATGAGAGTTAAGTGGTGAACCTGATTTGGTAAAGGTAGTGATGAGAGTCCATGTAGGAGTACATGGTGGGTTGTCTCATTGGGACCGTCCTTAAGAACTGAGTCATGTGTATGTTATCCAAGACTAGCTACTACCGCGCATTGGGCCCCAAACCAATGGACCCTCTCGACCTATTAATCGACCTGATCTCTGTCCAGGAGTTGCAACTAGTTTCTGGTGTTTGTTGGCCGTGCTAGTAGTCTACTGAGTGGCACCCCGTACAGGTGGGCTTGGGTCAGACTAGGCACCGTGGCCCGGTGTACCAAGCGTAGTTCCATCCGTCGAGGTGGGCTTGGGAACCCTGCACACATCGTTTGGGACCGTGATGGAAACCTCGGTCGGACTTCCGTTACGGGTTCAGTCTCAAATAGGCGATTAACCTGGGCTAGAGTCTTGTGTGGTTAACGGTCGTGGCCGACTCCCTCGCTGGGCTTCCGCTTGAAGGTTGGCGAGGTGCCTTTTTATGTGCACATGGTGGTAAGTGGCGGGAGCGTGTGTGACGAAGTACACCCCTGCAGGGTAATCATCTATTCGAATAGCCGCGTCCGCGGATATGGACTACTTGGAGACTTATATGGTTCATAGACAACTTTAATGACTACTCATAAAAGCTTCAAGACAAGTGTGAGTACCATGGATGGCACTCTCGTAGGAAGACGGGAGCGGATCCATGGTGGTGTATTGTTGTGGTGTTAGTGGACTCGTGTGCGCTTTCTCAAAATTATTCAAAGTACTGGTAGTCATAGTACATGATAGCCAAGAGTCAAAACTGGCTTGCTGCAATGAACCCCACAACCCCCGTGTTGATACCGATGCATATGTAGTTAGTTCTGATGTAAGTCTTGCTGAGTACCTCTATACTCACCGTTGCTTTATTAATGTTTTTGCAAAGGAGACACCAGTCTCGCTAGTGGTTTCTACGATAAGATCGATGCCGACCAAGTAGCTTGGGAATCCCAGACAGAGGTCTGGTTCCTATGGAGGGTCTTGTAGATAGACAGGCTTCCTCAGCCATCTTCTTTTCTAGATGTCTGTACCCAGACATGTTAAGCTTCCGCTTGTTGCTTGTACGACTTGTGTGTTGGGTCATGTGACCCATGCTTGTAATATCACACTATGATGGCTCTTATGAGCCTTCTAAATAAATGTGGTGTTGTTGTATGGTTATGTTGTGATGCCATAGTTGTATCTATGCATATCGGGCATGCCGTGCGTACGTGTGACGTGCAACGGTATGTATGGTATTCGACACCTAGTTGTGTGCCTCTAGCAGTACTCTTTACAGGGAAATTCCTCTTTGTGCTTCCAACGAGCCTTGGTAGCTTGCTACAGCTCCAGACACATTGATTGACCGGCGTGTATCCTTCTTGTTGCTATGTCTGTCCCTTCGGGGAAATGTCTCGCAATGTAATGGAGTCCATGTAGCCTGCTATGACTCGTCTACGCGCAGTTGATGACATTTATGTCCCACGGCGTAATGGAGTCCCTCTAGCTTGCTATGACTCGTCTACACACGTTGATGACCGACACCTGCATTGTTGGGTTACGTATGCTTGTCCCTGTACGGACGTGCCACTTGGGTTCTACAACTAGTCATGTCGACCCGGGTTCTTGGACATTTGAATGCTAGCGACATATTCACATTTCTGAGCCAAAAGGCGCAAACGGTCCCGGCCCAGGTAAGGTGGCAGCCGTGGAGATAACCGTGCGTGAGGCCACAAAGTAATGCGAAGTGTTACATGCTAGATTCGTATGGCTTAGGATCAGGGTCCCGACAGCGTTGGTATCAGAGCTTGACTGACCAACTGTAGGACTGTAAGCCAAACTGGTCGATGTTGAGTCTAGCAACTCTTTATTTATATAAGGGAATTGATTGTGGAAGGGAACGTAAGGCTCTTTTTACTCCTTTCCCCATTTTATTCTGATTCTGAGTCACCCTCTTCTTTTCTACGGGGATTAAGAATTAGGCTTCTTACCTATCTACCAGGATCTCGAGTTACTATTCCATAGACTTATAGGAATGGTTGATCTGAGTTGCATTCCAATCCTCGAGTGATATCTGTGTAGCTTGTTAGCTCGATCAGAATCTTGAGATTGTGATGTTGAGGTGTCGTGGCACCTAAATCTTTTGCAGGATGTCTCATTTCTGAGCATTCACAGCCGTTATGCTGTCCAATTTTCCCTAGGATTTCTATGGAGATCTAATGCTTTTGCATTTCCTTCTATCTATCTGGTATCTCGCTCTGCCTAATCTCAGTTTCTCATCCTCAGGATGTCTCTCAGTAACCGAGCTGACACTGGCCGCAAGAAGGGCCAAAGTCATGGTACCAGAGATGCCGAAGTTCTGCCGGATTCATCTTCGTTGGCACAGTTCATGCTAGACATTGAGAAGGACAAGCGTGAGTCAAATCGCTCACGTATTCAGGAAAACACCGCACATCAGTGCGCTGGGACAGTGACCATCTGTGACTTCATCAAGCTGTACCCACCCACCTTCCATCATTCCATTGAGCCACTCGATGCAGATGACTGGCTCCGTAGCATCACTAATAAGTTGCGTTCCGCAAACGTGGCTGAGGCTGACAAGGTCACCTATGCTACATATCACCTGGAGGGTCCTGCTAGTATATGGTGGGAGAACTATGAGACTATAATTCCAGCTGGCCAGACTCCTACCTGGGAAGAATTCACAGAGGCTTTCCGCGAGCATCATATTCTTCAGGGTTTTATGGACCAAAAAGGGGAAGAGTTCTGTAACCTTACTCAGGGTAAGATGGCTGTAGATGCATACAGTCGAGAGTTTGAGAACCTTGCCCGTTATGCCACAAAAGAAGTGTCCACGGACGGCAAGAAGCAAGCTAGGTTCAGGAAGGGTCTTAACCCAAAGTTGCATCGTGATCTTCACTTGCATCATTGCGACACCTTCCAGGCTCTTGTTAACAAGGCCATTAATGCAGAGACAGCTCAGCTCATTTATGAAGAGTCTCGCAATCATAACCGTGATTTGGCTTCTACCTCCGGCTCTGGATCTCAGAAGCGCCGGATTTGGGTTCCGAACTCATCACTTCCACCTGGATATGCGAGGGCATCCTATGTGGCACCTCGTCCAACTCAGCCAAATGCTCCACCCAAGCCTGTTGGTGGACCGTCTGTCAATGCGGTTCCACGTGCAACCCAAGTGATTTGTTACAAGTGTGGAGAGCCAGGCCACATTGCTCAAAATTGCACTCAGTCCAATGTTGCTCCACCCCAGTCTGGCAAGTCTGTTAGATGTAATAAGCCACCAGTCAAGCCGATCCATGCCAAGCCAGCCATCATTGATCGTGGTTGTGTGAACCACGTCACAGCCGAAGAAGCTCATGAGGATAATGATGTTGTCCTTGGAACGCTCCTCGTAAATTGTCATCTAGCATCAGTTCTGTTTGATACTTGTAGGACCGAAAGTATGTCTAGAGGGGGGTGATTAGACTACTTGACCAAATCAAAATTCTACCTTTTCCCAATTTTAAGTGTTGGCAGATTTTAGCAATGATAGCAAGTCAAGTACACCCTACACATGCATGTCTAAGAGTATAGCAACGGAAAGTAACAACAAGCATGTATAGTAGAGGGTAGGGAGGAAGATCAACCGCAATTTGTAGACACGAAGATTTTTCCCGTGGTTCCGATAGGTGGTGCTATCGTACGTCCATGTTTATGGAGTCTTCAACCCACGGAGGGTAACAGTCGCGAGAGTCCACGGAGGGCTCCACCCATAAGGGTCCACGAAGTAGCAACCTTGACTATTCCATAACGGCTTCCATCCACGAAGGACTAGCCTCACTATGGGTAGATCTTCATGAAGTAGGCGATCTCCTTGCCCGTACAAACTTCTTGGTTCAACTCCACAACATGAAGTAGGAGGCTCCCAAGCGACACCTAACCAATCTAGGAGGCACCACCCTCCAAAAGGTAATAGGCTCGGCAATGTCGATGAACTCCTTGCTCTTGTGCTTCAAGATGATAGACTCCTCAACACACAATCACTCTCTCACAGATTTGGCTATGGTGGAAGAGATTGATTTGGTGGAAAGCAACTTGGGGAGGCTAGAGATCAAGATTCATATCGTAGGAATGGACTGGCTTGATCTCAACACAAGGTTAGGTGGCTCTCTCTCAGAAAATTGGATAGGGAAAGTATGGAATAGTTCTGAGTACTTCTCTTTCGAGTGGGTGGTGGTGGAGGGGTATATATAGGCACCCCCAAAAATCCAACCGTTACACCTAAAGTGACCAACTCGGTGACACCGATGTGTGAATCTCGGTGGTACCGAAGTGATCAAAAGGCAGTAACTTTTGAATCTCGGTGAGACGGATATATAATTCTCGGTGGTACCGATTTGGTGACCAACGGTCAGATTGCACAACTCGGTGACGCAGATATTCACATCTCGGTGGTACCGATTCTTGACCATGGCTTACCAGAGAGTTGGTCCAGAAACTCGGTTGCACCGATTCACAATTCTCGATGGTACCGATACTTGTGAATGGCTATCCAGAGAGTTGGTCCAAAAACTCGGTGAGACCGACTGGCAAAACTCGGTGGTACCGAAGACTAGTTCTTGCCAATAATGAATGTGAGTGAATTTCATTGGCGGAGTCACCCCTCAAGAACTTCTCTAGTTCTTCTTCTTGGGGACCCACATCAACTTGATGGGGATCCTTGGTGTTGAAGTGGCCCTTGTAGAAGTTGAGCTTGAAGTAGCCTTGGGAACCCACTCCACCAAAGCTTGGGATTCATCTTCATGTGAGTCAATGTCCTCTTGAAGCTTGTTCTTGCCCTTGAGCTTGTGGTCTTGTGGTGGAAGGTCATCTTGAAAGCTTGTTCCCTTGGGGAGAGTATGTTCATACTTCTCCTTTTGAGGAACAAACTTTGGCTTGGGGTATTGACCTTCTTCCCATTCAACTCCATTTGCGTTGAAGTAGCCAATGCCAAGGTTCTTCCAGTATCCTCCGTGCTTGCGTACAATTTCCTCAAATTGCTTACACCCGGCAAGACTCTTGTAGATACCTTTCTCTATAATTCCTTTCAATAAAGCATTTTCTTGCTCAAGTGTAACTTGGCTAAGAGAATCATCATTAGTGGAATCAATAGAACTACTAGAAACAACATCATTAGGTTTAGCATTTTTATTGTTCCTACTAGATGAAGAACCTTTCTTGCCTTTGTTACTAGTTTGTCTAGATTTAACTTGTGGCATGAATGTAGACAAGATTAATCGTTTGGCTAGATAAGATGAGGTCTTCTTTCGGAGATCGTCATTGATAGCTTTAAGAAACTCATGCTCTTCCTCCAAAGTGAGCTTCTCGAAGCGTAGCTTCTCATGAGTCCTTACAAGCTCTCTATGATCTTCTAGAGTAGATTCATGAGCTAACTTAAGAGTGTTTAATTCTTTAGTTAGTTGTTCTATTTTCATCTTCTCATCATCCAACAATTTATCTTGGCTAGCATGAGAATTATCAAGTTCATTTTGACTAACATTACTAGTATTATCAAAGTGCAAGTCATCATCACAAAGTAAATCATCTTCATCACTATTGAAATCAAGATACTCGGGGTGTGATACCTTGGGGCCTTTAGCCATGAAGCAACTTCCACTCCCTTCATTTGGTGAATCAAATAGATCATAGGAGTTGGTAGTCACTAGTGCAAGTCCGGCAACACCTTCATCTTGACTATAGTCGGAGTTGGAGTGATAGCTTCTCTCGGAGTTGTTGTCGGAGTCGGAGCCGGAAACCCATTCACCAACATGAGCTTGATGTCTTCTTCTTGTGTAGCTCTTGGTGTACTTGTACTTTTTCTCCGAGTCCCTACTTCTCCTTGAGGGTCTTCGTTCATAACGATCATATCTACTCCTTCTCTCTCTTTGAGGTGATTCATTCCTTGAGCTTCGTCTTCTAGGTGACTCTTCTATTCGTTTGTAGGGAGTCGTGCACTCATTGGAGTAGTGTCCGGGCTTCCCACAATTGTAGCAGTTTTGGTCATGACTTGACGAACGCTTCTCTTCATATCTTGAGTTGGAGCTTCGTTCTTTGCCTCTATTCTTGTAGAACTTGTTGAATTTCTTGACCATGAGGCTTATCTCTTCATTGGTGACAAGGTTGTCGCTTGAAGTTGCGGGAGCATCACTTGTGGCTTTGTAAGCACTACTAGACTTGTTGTGAAGCTCTTCTTTGTCTTTGAGTGTCATCTCGTGAGCAACAATCCTTCCAATGACTTCCGTAGGCTTGAGATCTTTGTAGTTGGGCATCATTTGAATCAATGTGCACACGGTGTCGTATCTCTCATCCAAAGCTCGAAGTATCTTCTTGATGATTAATTTGTCGGTCATTTCTTCGCTTCCTAAGCCGGCAATCTCCTTGGTGATGAGAGCTAGCCTAGAGTACATCTCTGCGACTCCTTCACCATCCTTCATCTTGAACTTGTCAAGCTGACTTTGAAGAACGTCCAACTTGGATTCTCCCACGGACTCGGTACCTTCGTGCATATCAACCAAAGTATCCCGAATCTCTTTTGCATTCTCAAGACGGCTGATTTTTATTGAATTCTTCGGGGCATAGGCAGTTGAAGAGAATGTCACATGCTTGAGCGTTGTATTGCAACATCTTCAATTCATCCGCCGTCGCTTCACGATCCGGTTCCTTTCCATCACCAAAGAATTCACCTTGCAAGCCAACACGAACAATAGACCATACGGCGGGATTATGACCAAGAATATGCATTTTCATTTTGTGCTTCCAACTAGCAAAATTAGTGCCATCAAAGTACGGACCTCTACGGTGATAATTTCCCTCACTAGACGCCATACTCTCCTAGGTTGTGAGACCAATGCAATGGAGACCAAAGCTCTGATACCACTTGTAGGACCGAAAGTATGTCTAGAGGGGGGGGGTGATTAGACTACTTGACCAAATAAAAATTCTACCTTTTCCCAATTTTAAGTGTTGGCAGATTTTAGCAATGATAGCAAGTCAAGTACACCCTACACATGCATGTCTAAGAGTATAGCAGCGGAAAGTAACAACAAGCATGTATAGTAGAGGGTAGGGAGGAAGATCAAACGCAATTTGTAGACACGAAGATTTTTCCCATGGTTCCGATAGGTGGTGCTATCGTACGTCCACGTTTATGGAGTCTTCAACCCATGGAGGGTAACTGTCGCGAGAGTCCACGGAGGGCTCCACCCACAAGGGTCCACGAAGTAGCAACCTTGACTATTCCATAAAGGCTTCCGTCCACGAAGGACTAGCCTCACTATGGGTAGATCTTCACGAAGTAGGCAATCTCCTTGCCCGTACAAACTTCTTGGTTCAACTCCACAACATGAAGTAGGAGGCTCCCAAGCGACACGTAACCAATCTAGAAGGCACCACCCTCCAAAAGGTAATAGGCTCGGCAATGTTGATGAACTCCTTGCTCTTGTGCTTCAAGATGATAGACTCCTCAACACACAATCACTCTCTCACAGATTTGGCTATGGTGGAAGAGATTGATTTGGTGGAAAGCAACTTGGGGAGGCTAGAGATCAAGATTCTTATGGTGGGAATGGAATGACTTGATCTCAACACAAGGGTAGGTGGCTCTCTCTCAGAAAATTGGATAGGGCAAGTATGGAATAGTTCTGAGTGCTTCTCTTTAGAGTGGGTGGTGGTGAAGGGGTATATATAGGCATCCCCAAAAATCCAACCGTTACACCTAAAGTGACCAACTCGGTGACACCGATGTGTGAATATCGGTGGTACCGAAGTGATCAAAAGGCAGTAACTTTTGAATCTCGATGAGACCGATATATAATTCTCGGTGGTACCGATTTGGTGACCAACGGTCAGATTGCACAACTCGGTGACTCCGATATTCACATCTTGGTGGTATCGATTCTTGACCATGGCTTACCAGAGAGTTGGTCCAGAAACTCGGTGGCACCGATTCACAATTCTCGGTGGTACCGATACTTGTGAATGGCTATCCAGAGAGTTGGTCCAAAAACTCGGTGAGACCGACTGGCAAAACTCGGTGGTACCGAAGACTGAAAATGGCTAAATAGAAAGTTGGCAACTGAACTCGGTGGCACCGAAGCAGAATTGGTTGCACCGATGGGCTAGGGTTTGACATGGGTCTGTCTGAGTTTGGGAATCGGTGGCACCGAGTGGGAATTGTTGGTTGCACCGATTTTGGATATTTGGCTTTGGACCGACTTTTATGGAAGAGCTTGTGGGTGTTTTTGGTGACTATCTCTTGTGCACGTGGAGCATCTTGTTCACCAATATACCTTACCCCCTTTTAATAGTATTGGCTTTCCTATGGACTCAAAGTGATTTCTCACAAAGTAAAATGTAGAGTCCTCTTCCTTGAAGCTTTGCCAATCCATTTCCTTGCGTCTTGGGGTATCTCCACAATCCTTTTGCCATCCCTATCATTGAACTTTTCCTGAAATATACTTAGTGGAAACATTAGTACAATGACATATATGTTGTTATTAATTACCAAAACCACCAAGGGAGCAAATGTGCTTTCAATACTGGAGCATCACATTCCTTCATCTCGGAAGGCAATGCCCGGTTGCATGACATGTCATTTTGCTACATGCCAACTACTCTTGAAGTTCAGACTCCAAGGTCTAGATGGAAGACCACGAGAATAAGCCATGGAAATGAAATCCTTGTTGACAGACTTGTGTTCCTGGCTTCGCTGATAGATCACAAGTCTTCAGATATTAACATCATCTTGGGTATGGATTGGATGACAGCTCATCATGCCAAGATTGATTGCTCCACCAGGTCTGTTCAGCTTACGGACCCATCTGGCAAGATAGTCAATGTTTCAACTCGAGTTGCAAAGCGTCAGCTCTATTCGCTCAATGCCAACCCTCTTCCTGAGCTTGAAGATATTCTGGTAGTCTGAGATTTTTTGGATGTCTTTCCAGAAGAGTTGCTAGGTATCCCACCTGACAGGGATGTAGAGTTTGTGATAGACCTTATCCCAGGAACTGTTCCAATTTCAAGAAGACCTTATAAGATGGCACCCTTGGAGCTAGCCGAGCTTAAGAAACAACTTGATGAGTCCTTGAAAAAGGGTTTCATCCGACCTAGTTCTTCTCCTTGGGCTTGTCCCGTCCTCTTTGTGAAGAAGAAGGATGGAGCGGACCGAATGGTTGTAGATTACCGGCACGTCAATCTGGTCACGATAAAGAATAAGTATCCACTCCCCAGGATCAATGATTTGTATGATCAACTCGCTGGATCCTCAGTGTTCTCCAAGATGGATTTGAGGTCAGGCTACCATCAAATCAAGATCAAGAACGGTGACATTCCCAAGACAGCTTTTGTCACTCGTTATGGGCAGTACGAGTACACGGTCATGTCCTTCGGTCTGACCAATGCTCCAGCAACATTCTCCCGTATGATGAACTCAATATTCATGGAGTAATTGGATAAGTTTGTCGTGGTTTACCTCGATGACATACTGATCTACTCAAAGAATGAAGCAGAGCATGCTGAGCACCTCAGACTTGTGCTAGAAAAACTCAGAGACCACCGTCTTTATGCCAAGTTCTCCAAGTGTGAATTTTGGTTACCAGAAGTGACCTTTCTAGGTCACGTGATCTCCTGTAAGGGCATTGCAGTCAACCCCGAAAGAGTTCAGGCCATTCTCGATTAGACTCCACCTGAAACAGTTAAGCAAGTTAGGAGTTTCCTTGGTTTAGCAAGCTATTGTCGCCGCTTTGTTGAGAACTTCTCCAAAGTTGCCAAGCCCCTAACGGAACTCCTCAAGAAAGATAAAAAGTTCGAGTGGACCCCACAATGTGAGCACAGTTTCCAGGAACTGAAGAGACGCCTGACCTATGCTCCCATGCTTGTGCCACCGGATTTCTCCAAAGACTTTGTCATCTATTGCGACGCTTCAAGACAAGGACTTGGATGTGTTCTTATGCAAGACCGACAAGTGATCACCTATGCATCTAGACAGTTGCACCCTCATGAGGAAAACTATCCAACACATGATTTGGAGCTTGCAGCAGTAGTTATGCACTCAAGACATGGCGGCATTACCTCCTTGGTAATCGTTGCGAGATTTACACCGATCATCAGAGTCTGAAGTATATCTTCACCCAACCAGATCTGAATCTCAGACAAAGATGATGGTTAGAGCTGATTACAGATTATGACTTAGGAATTACTTACACCCCAGGCAAGGCCAATGTCATGGCTGATGCATTAAGTCGTAAGTCGTACTGCAACAATCTCATGCTGCAACAAGGTCAACCCCTTCTGCATGAGGAATTCTACAAGCTTAACCTTCACATTGTTCCCAGTGGATCCCTTTCTACGTTGGTTGCAAAACCTACTCTGGAGGATCAGATCATTGAAGCTCAGAAGGTTGATCCAGGGTTATCCCGCATCAAGAAAAACATCAAGAAAGGCGTTGCAGGTTGTTTTTCAATAAATGACCAGGGAGTTGTATTCTTTGGGAACCACTTGGTGGTTCCCAAGGTACGGAACTTGAGACAGTTGATCCTTAAGGAGGCTCATGAATCCCCTCTCACAATTCATCCCGACAGTACCAAGATGTATCAGGACCTACGCCAGAGATTCTGGTGGACTAGAATGAAAAGGGAAATCGCTCAATTCATTGCAAGTTGCGACGTTTGTCGTCGCGTGAAGGCAGAGCATCAGAGACCTGCTGGCACCCTTCAGCCTTTAGCTATTCCAGAGTGGAAATGGGATAAAGTTGAAATGGACTTCATCACCGGATTTCCCAAGACCAAGAAAGGAAATAATGCCATCTTCGTGGTTATTGACCGCCTCTCCAAAGTGGCGCATTTCCTTCCTGTCCGAGAGAGTATCACTACTAGTCAGCTGGCTGATTTATATATCTCTCGAATAGTGTCTCTCCATGGTGTTCCATTAGAGATCAATTCAGACCGAGGAAGTCTTTTCACCTCTCGATTTTGGGAAAGTTTCCAGAATGCTATGGGAACCCATCTCTCCTTTAGCACAGCCTTTCACCCTCAGTCAAGTGGTCAAGTTGAAAGAGTCAACCAGATTCTCGAAGACATGCTCAGAGCTTGTGTCATCTCATTCGGAATAGATTGGGAGAAGTGTCTTCCATTTGCCGAGTTTGCGTATAACAACAGCTACCAATCCAGTCTAGGTAAAGCTCCATTCGAAGTTCTTTATGGACGAAGATGTCGAACACCTCTGAACTGGTCAGAAACCGGGGAAAGACAATTCTTCAGACCAGACATGATCCAGGAGGTAGAAGAGCAAGTTCGCGTTATTCACGAGAATCTCAAGACAGCTCAGTCCCGTCAGAAGAGCCAGTATGATCGCCATCATAAGGAAGTAACTTATGAGGTGGACGAAAAGGCTTACCTTCGGGTTACTCCTCTGAAGGGTACCTATCGTTTCGGTATCACGGGCAAATTGGCTCCTTGTTACATTGGTCCCTTTCGCATTCTTGCTAAACGAGGAGAAGTTGCCTACCAATTGGAACTGCCCCCTCAGCTTTCCCGAGTCCATGATGTCTTCCACGTTTCTCAACTCAGGCGTTGCTTCAAGGATCATATCCGTGAAGTGGACCACGAAACGCTTGATCTTCAAGATGATCTTTCATATCGAGAATATCCTGTTCGTATTCTCGATCAAGCTGAGCGTGTCACCCGGCGTCGGAACATCAAGTTTCTCAAGGTTCTCTGGTCGCATCATTCTGAAAATGAAGCTACCTGGGAGCGAGAAGATCGTCTTCGACTTGAGTATCCGTCCCTTTTCCCGACGACTCCTGAATCTCGGGGCGAGATTCTTTTAAGTGGGGGTGAGTTGTCACATCCCTAGTATTAGCATGCACTAGGATCCATGTTTGGAGTTGCATCATGTTTAAATTTCTTTAAACCTGAAATGGGGATGATCAAAACCCTAGCACATTTGAATTCAAATAGGTTTACCTAAAATAATTTTCAGTGAATCCAAAGTGGCCTTGTAAAATGTTCATCATCTCTGGAATAATGTGGCAACATCAACCAGAGGTGACTCATATTTTTACTTGTCATTTTGGTTTATTGAATTAATGCAATATGTATTTGAATTGGAGTTATAAAATACTATAAATAAGTTTATAGCTCCAATAAATTTGAAACTTGGCCAGGGCCTTTGGAATATTTCAATTAGTGCCGAGAAAAAGTTTCATATTTTTATAAAATGATTTAGTGCTTAAACTAAATCAAAGAAAACTACATAAAATAGAAAACAGAACAAATGAATAAAATTAAAAGAGGGAAGCCTTACCTGTGGCCCAGGAGGAGGCCGGCCCAGCAGCCCAGCTGCCAGTCACCCCCAACCTCCCGCCAGGAGGATTGGGGCGCATGGCCGCGGTGCGCCGGCACACGCCCGGCCACCTCCTGCCTGTCTGCTCACCGTTGGAGGCCGCTAGGAGCGCCACGAGGACCCCCCGAAGCCGTCCCGTTTCATCCCGCTTCCCAGCTCACCTTCGCTCTCTCCCTCCCTCCTTTGGCTCGCTCTCTCTCTCGACACGTCGTGGCCACAGCCACCTCCGAGCCTCCTCGACACGTCCAGAGAAGCCGCAGACTCGCCGCGGTCCTCTCCGTCGAGCTGGGCAAGCCGGAAGCCGCCGTAGCGATGCCATCGACCTCTCCATCGCCGCCGGCCACCGGACCTCCCCGTCGTCGATTCACCGGCCATGGAGCGCCCCCGACCCCGCCGTCAGCGCCAACAACTCCGCGGTGAGGCCCCGGTTCTCTCCACCCTAGTCCCGTCGCCGTTTCCCCTCTCCTAGCCCGTTAGCCACCGGAGCCGAGAGGTGCTCGCCGCCGGCCATGGCGTAGCCTGGCCACAGCAGCTGCAACCCACGTCGAAGCACGACCACGTGCTTGGCACCTCTCCGGGAGGCCAAAAACCCCTCCAGCTCCTCTTCCCGCGCCCCCTGACGTCGAGCGCCACTTGAGCCGAGCCTCGGCCGCCGTAGCCGTTGTCACCGACGATGCTACGGGCCACCCCGCGCCGTCCCACCTGCTGGGATGGAAGCGGCTTGCTCCCCGCTTCCAAACGCGCCGTCCTGCGCGCCAAATGGTGGCCGGAGGAGCAACTCCGGCGAGAAACCCTCGCCGGGTTGGTCACCGCCGGCCAAACTCCGGCGGGGCTGACGTGGCCATGCCATTAGCCACTAATTCCCCTGTTAATTAACCCAACAGAGGCTGACAGTGGGCCCCGCTGTGGGTCAAACCTCGGGTCAGCGCGGGATTTGACCCTGCTTAGCCACTGGGTCACTGACCAGTGGGTCCCACTGGTCAGGTTTGACCCAAAGCGGCCAGTTGACCAGCTGACGCAAGCCTGACGTGTAGCTAATGCATTAATTGCATTTCTGGGTTTAAATAATTCCAGAAATTGCTAAAAACTTAGAAATTCATATAAATTAATCTGTAAGTCAGATGAAAATAATTTATATATGAAAATTTATCAGAAAAATCCAATGAATCCATCTATACCATTTTCATGCATGATAGAGCTACCTAAATAGGAGAACTTGGACATTTTTGTTCAAATACAATATGGAACTTCACATATGGAGTTGAATTTGAACCTTAGGTTCAAACCTACTTCATTTAACTATGTTGCTATATGCATTAGGCCAAACCACATCATATTGCCATGTCATATTCATGCATCATAATGCTGCATTTGATGTGTATTGATTTGTCCCCCTTCGATGGTTGTTCTTTGTGTTAGGCACTGTTCCGGAGGATACGGTCGAGTATCCATCTGAGGAGTAGTAACCTGTCGATGCTTTATCAGGCAAGCAACCCCCCTTGAACATCTTCGATATAATCCCACTCTCTTGCTCTTGCTCTCACTTATTGCATTAGGAAAAAATGATTCAACTTTTACTTGTTTCGGTAGTTGAACCAATTCCTCTGCATGACCTGTCATTGTCACAATAAATAACTGAACCAAGCAACCTAGCATACCTGGTAGATGGTTGAGCCATGTGGTGCCTTTTCCCTGCTATGCTTGCTATGCTTAGAGTTGTGTTAGGTCTGATTCATCTGGGTGATGAACCGGAGTGAAATGAATGTGTTCTGATGATGAGAGTTAAGTGGTGAACCTGATTTGGTAAAGGTAGTGATGAGAGGCCATGTAGGAGTACATGGTGGGTTGTCTCATTGGGACCGTCCTTAAGAACTGAGTCATGTGTATGTTATCCAAGACTAGCTACTACCGCGCATTGGGCCCCAAACCAATGGACCCTCTCGATCTATTAATCGACCTGATCTCTGTCCAGGAGTTGCAACTAGTTTCTGGTGTTTGTAGGTCGTGCTTGTAGTCTACTGAGTGGCACCCCGTACAGGTGGGCTTGGGTCAGACTAGGCACCGTGGCCCGGTGTACCAAGCGTAGTTCCATCCGTCGAGGTGGGCTTGGGAACCCTGCACACATTGTTTGGGACCATGATGGAAACCTCGGCCAGACTTCCGTTACGGGTTCAGTCTCAAATAGGCGATTAACCTGGGCTAGAGTCTTGTGTGGTTAACGGTCGTGGCCGACTCCGTCGTTGGGCTTCCGCTTGAAGGTTCTCAAGGTACCTTTTTACGTGCACATGGCGGTAAGTGGCGGGAGTAATCATCTATTCGAATAGCCGCGTCCGCGGATATGGACTACTTGGAGACTTATATGGTTCATAGACAACTTTAATGACTACTCATAAAATCTTCAAGACAAGTGTAAGTACCGTGGATGGCACTCTCGTAGGAAGATGGGAGCGGATCCATGGTGGTGTATTGTTGTGGTGTTAGTGGACTCGTGTGCACTTTCTCAAAATTATTCAAAGTACTGGTAGTCATAGTACAGGATAGCCAAGAGTCAAAGCTGGCTTGCTGCAATGAACCCCACAACCCCCTTGTTGATACCGATGCATATGTAGTTAGTTCTGATGTAAGTCTTGCTGAGTACCTCTATACTCACCGTTGATTTATTAATGTTTTTGCAAACGAGACACCAGTCTCGCTAGTGGTTTCTACGATAAGATCGATGCCGACCAAGTAGCTTGGGAATCCCACACAGAGGTCTGGTTCCTATGGAGGGTCTTGTAGATAGACAGGCTTCCTCAGCCATCTTCTTTTCTAGATGTCTGTACCCAGACATGTTAAGCTTCCGCTTGTTGCTTGTATGACTTGTGTGTTGGGTCATGTAACCCATGCTTGTAATATCACACTATGATGGCTCTTATGAGCCTTCTAAATAAATGTTGTGTTGTTGTATGGTTATGTTGTGATGCCATAGTTGTATCTTTGCATATCGGGCATGTCGTGCGTACGTGTGACGTGCAACGGTATGTATGGGATTCGACACCTAGTTGTGTGCCTCTAGTAGTACTCTTTACAGGGAAATGCCTCTTTGTGCTTCCAACGAACCTTGGTAGCTTGCTACTGCTCCAGACACATTGATTGATCGGCGTCTATCCTTCTTGCTGCTGTGTCTGTCCCTTCGGGGAAATGTCTCGCAGTGTAATGGAGTCCATGTAGCCTGCTATGACTCGTCTACGCGCAGTTGATGACATTTATGTCCCACGACGTAATGGAGTCCCTGTAGCTTGCTATGACTAGTCTACACACGCTGATGACCGACACCTGCATTGTTGGGTTACGTATGCTTGTCCCTGTACGGATGTGCCACTTGGGTTCTACAACTAGTCATGTCGACCCAGGTTCTTGGACATTTAAATGCTAGCGACATATTCACATTCGTGAGCCAAAAGGCGCAAACGGTCCCGGCCCAGGTAAGGTGGCAGCCATGGAGATAACCGTGCGTGAGGCCGCAAAGTAATGTGAAGTGGTACATGCTAGATTCTTATGGCTTAGGATCGGGGTCCCGACACCACGGTCCTCTTCCCTTATCGCACAGGCGGGAAGGCATCCCACAACGGCCTAATTTGAAAGGGGACAAGAAGTACATCCTATCCTGACTAAAGGTGGTCTTCGCCTGCAAAGCTTCCGGATCTGACGCAGCGGTGGGCTCGGCGATGACATCCGTCCTGCCGAGCTCGTGGTCTTGGTCCTCTTGCACTAGGAAGGAAACCTTTGGGGGGGGGGGGGTTCCTTGGGAACCCCCGTACGTCCTTGCCTCCTTATCACGAAAGAGGAAACTGTCCTCCTTCTGCGCCCGCTGGCACCCGCCTGGCTTAGCCGTCAGAACCCACTTCACCCCGGCCTCGGGAGGCCGGGTACTTGCATAGGAATCTCCGCTCCTCGCGAGGCAGCCTGGCGGGACGCCACTCCTCCGGAGGTCTTGGCGTTGTCCTCCTCGTGAGGCGGGGGCTCTCGCGAGGGCCTTGACTTGAGTGGCTTCTTGCTGGGTCGTACCGGGCCTTCGAGGTGGGCCACGCGCTGGGCCGCAAGCAGGCAGGTCTGGGTACCCCTGGTCCCAGAACGCCGACAGATGTCACCAAGAGGCGCCGAACTAACCACAGTTATCGGGTGTTCCTGGAAAGTGCTTCAACTTCCGTCTCGCCATGAAGATCCCGAAAACTAGCTTCTGCCAATGTGGGTACCGCTGCTTGGATAGGGTTAAGACTTTGCTGACAAAGTAAACCGGATGTTGGACTGGATATTCCTTTCCTTCTTCTTTCCGCTCGACAACAACTGCAACACTTACCACCTTGGAATTGGCAGCAACATACAGGAGCATAGGCTCTTTTCTACGGGAGCAGCCAAGACGAGCGAGTTAACAAGCTGCTGCTTGAGTGCTTCGAAGGCCCTGCCGGCTTTGTCTGTCCACTTAAAGTCGCCCGATTTCTTCAACAACTGGTAAAAAGGGATCGCCTTCTCACCTAGGCGGCTTATGAACCGGCTTAAGGTCGCAATGCGTCTAGTGAGCCGCTGAACTTGATTCACGTTCGCCGGCTCGGATAATGATGTCACGGCCTTGATATTGTCTGGGTTGGCCTCGATGCCTCACTCAGAGACTAGAAACCCTAACGACATGCCCGCGGGAATGCCAAAAACATACTTTGCCGGGTTAATATTCATCTTGTATACTCGAAGATTGTCAAAGGTTTCCTTGATGTCATCCAAGAGTGTCTCTTTCTTCTGAGATTTCACCACGATGCCATCAACGTAGGCATGAACATTACGTCCGATTTGCGGCTTAAGGCAATTCTGGACACAACGCTGGTAAGTCGCCCCGGCGCTTTTGAGCCCAAAAGGCATGGACACATAGCAGAAAGCCCCAAAGGGAGTGATGAAAGTTGTCTTCTCTTGATCGTCTCCACCATCTTGATCTGGTGATACCCAGAATACGCATCCAAGAAACATAAACGCTCGCAACCCGCCATAGAATCAATGATCTGATCAATACGCAGAAGGGCAAAAAGATCATTGGGACACGCTCTGTTGAGGTCTGTGTAGTCAACACACATCCGCCAAGGGCTCCAGATGTGAGTGACGCCTGCGCCGCCGTGCTTGCCATAGCATGACCCGAAAACTGCAGGGGGAGGTCACAATGTTCCTCACAAGTCTCTGTCTCGAGCGAACCTCCAAGTTTAGAGTCCAAGTTGATGACGATTGTTTCTTCGACGGCCGGCTCGTCCAGAGGACCGACCCGCCGAGAAGATCCGACCACGTTGTGACTTCGGCCGGCTTGACACTGGCCGAATTGAGTACGCCGAGCCGGCTCGACGATGTTGGAGCACATGTCCGGCTCGGGCACCGTCGCGTCGATCTTGCCGACGAAGACTTGGATCCTACCAAAGGGGACCCGGTAACCATACTCAATTGAGTCGGCGTCGGGGCCCCAGCCAGAGTCGTCGATGTAGATCTTGCCGCGGTGGCTCTTGGTCATAAGACCGACCACGTAACTCCCAAACCCTGGAAGGGCTCCCTTCGAGAACTCAACTCCACCGGGGAAGTGCCCCACGGTGGGCGCCAACTGCCGTGGTTTTGTCAACCCGGCTGATGTCCTCGTAATAGGACATAGGTGTGAGGCCATCGCCGCTAGGTGGCGACTCGAAGGGGTTAAACGGGAGAGAGAGTCGGGTTTACCCAGGTTCGGCCCCTCCTATGAGGGTAATAGCCTACGTCCTGCTTTGTGTGTATTTGATGAGTAGACCTCGATTACAAGGGTGCGGAATCGCTAACCTAGCTATCGAGAGGTTGTAACTTGAGTCTTTTGGCCCTAGGGGCCTGCCTTTATATACAGGTCCAACCCTAGGGCTTACAATAGAGTCCGGGTCATATCTTGACCAGTGACCTACAACATCTCTAAAGTTGTCTTGTATCTTAAGGAAACTGAACTGGCGTCTTTAGCTTCATGGGCTTACAGCCGCCATCTTTGGGTATTGGGCCGTCTGGCGACTCGAGTCAGCTACTGCATTGTTTGCCTTCGTCTTTATGATATGACCCATTTTAAACTTGGTTGCAAAGTTGTTGAAGCGTTAACCCTGCCCAGTATGGCGGGTTACACGGTGGAGTTATATCCCCAACACCCACCGTGGGGCTCTCGCCCGGTGGAGTTGAGTTCTCGAAGGTACGTTCCGTCCCGACCTGGCGTGTTGAAAAGATTTCTGGCTTCATACTGATCTGGCAAGCGGGATTGATGCCTCATCCGCTGAACCGCCGCCGCAGACTGCTGCTCTAACTCGAAACGGAAAGCGTCCGCCCTAAGGCGCTCCGCCTCAGCATCCATCTGAGCCTTGAACGCATTGATTTCCTGTTGGACTCCGATAATCTGGTTCTTCAACCTCGCGATCTCCGCATTACGGGCCGCTTGGTTTTCAGCAGTGACCTCAGTCGCCATCAGGGTTGTAAGCTCATTCATCAGATCCAGAAGAACCTGAGCCGGTGGCCTGCCAGCTCCAGACCCAGTCGCACCGGCAGCTGAGCTGCCAGGAGCCGCCGCTGAACCCGCCATGAAGACGGCAGCGCGGTTCGGCGGCTCATAACCCTCCGGCTCATGATACTCCGACTCGGGGTAAGGCTCGACGTAGCCCCCGAGCCCACCGTTGTGAAGCTGATAGATTGATTCCTTCTCTCCGCTCGAGGATCCATCCTCTGAACAGATGAGAGTTTCTTCCCGTGATATAGAACCTTCAAGCTCCATGCCCTGGGTGAAGGGGACGAAGACATGCTTCCTGCCCGGGTCGGCACGGGCGGGTTGCACGCGTCGGGCAGGTTGCTCGCGCCGGGCCAGCTCGACGATGTCGGTGCAGATGTCCGGCCCGGGTTCGGATCCGCTGATCTTGTCGATGAAGACGTGGATTCTGCCGAAGGGGACCCGGAAACCGTACTCAATTGAATCGGCCTCGGGGCCCCAGCTAGCGTCGTCGATGTAGAGCCGGCCGCGGCGACTCTTGGTCATCCTGCCAACAGCGTACCCCTCAATCCCTGGGAGAGAGCCCTTTGAGAACTCAACACCACCGAGCGCTGGCCCCACGGTGGGCGCCAACTGTCGTGGTTTTGTCACAGCAGATGTCCGAAGACTTAGGTTCGAGGCCATTGCTAAGGTGGTGGACTCAAAGGGGTTGGTCGAGACGAGGGACACGAGTTTACCCAGGTTCGGCCCCTCAAGAAGAGGTAAAAGCCTACGTCCTGCTTGTGTTGGATTGCTTGGAGTATCGATTACAAGGGAGCGGATTCGCTTGACCTAGTTCTCGATTGATTGGTTTCTGTCTAAGCCGCCCCAGGGCCTCACCTTTATATAGGAGGTCGAGGCTCTGGGTTACACGAGTCCTAAACCGACTCATACATTGTAGTTGATCCTGTCTCTAAGCCGCCTTGCTATCTTGGGCAAGCCGTCTTCGGGCGGCTTAACCGCCCGGGTCTTCACACCATCTTTTGTCTCTGGGCCTTCGTCGTGGCCCGTCAGGTAAGCCGCCACGCGGCCTGGCCTTCATCTTCCGGCCCACCTTACAGGTCTTGGCTACGAGCCGCCAGGTACGACCCGGCCCCTCCTGGGCGGGTCTTACCACGGGGTTATATCCCCAACAGAGCCCTTCCAGGGTTCGGGAGTTACGCGGTTGGTCGTATGACCAAGAGCTGCCGCGGCAAGATCTACATCGACGACTCTGGCTGGGGCCCCGAACCCGACTCGATCGAGTATGGTTATTAGGTCCCCTTTGGCAAGATCCATGTCTTCATCGGAAAGATCGGCGCGACGGTGCCCGAGCCGGACATCTACACCAACATCATCAAGCCGGCTCGGCCCGCCCAATCTAGCCGACGTCAAGCCGGCCAAAGTCACGACCTGGTCAGGCCCTCTCGGCGGGTCAGTCCCTTGGACGAACTGGCCGTCGAGGGAGCAAACGTCATCAATTTGGATGCCAAGCTTGGGGGCTCGTTTGGAGCAGAGGCCCCCGAGAAACTTCGCGGTTTCCCCCTGCAGGCCTCAACCCGTGCTACGGCAAGCGCGGCGGCGCAAGCATCGCTCATGTTTGGAGCATCGAGCGGCTCTGAGAGGGCGCACGGCAACTCAAGAACGGAGCTTCAGCAGTATGATAGCCGAGGTACTTTTCAGAAAAATCCGAAGCGGCTAAATTGTGGTCAATACCACGTGTTCACCACCAATACCTGCAAGTAGGACAACAAGGTCAAAAGTAGGGTCGTCAACATGGCTGAGCCGGCGGTCCCTAGGTACATCAACTGGTCCGAACACGCAATTACCTGGAGCAGGGAGGATCGTCCCCCCCCCGGGTTGACAATCCGGGCGGCTTAGCTTTGGTGGTGGCACCTCAAGTTGGCGGGTATACCCTGTCCAAGGTTCTTATGGATGGAGGCAGCAGCATAAATATATTATATTATGAAACCTTCCGCCGGATCAATCTGTCGGAGAGCACGTTGCTTCCTTCAAAAACAGTTTTTCATGGAATCGTCCCTGGAAAGTCTGCTTATCCAATCGGGCAGATTAAGCTCGATGTGGCCTTTGGAGATGAGTTCAATTACAGATGTGAGCCTTTGATGTTCGAATTTGTCAAAATAAAAAGCACTTATCATGCTCTCTTTGGACGGCCGGCTTACGCTCGTTTCATGGCCCGCCCGTGCTACGTCTATCTCAAGCTCAAGATGCCAGGACTCAAAGGCACCATAACTTTAGACGGGAACCGAAAGATAGCTCAGGAATTAGAGGAAGGAGATGCGGCTTATGCCGAGTCAGCCTGCGCGGCAGAGGAATTGAAGTTCTACACAGCCAATGTTGACCCGGCTGATATGAGCCCGCTCAAAAAGCCCAATACTGAGTCTGAACCCCCGCTTAAATTTAAGCCGGCCGAGGATACAAAGCAAATCAACTTCACGCCGGGCGACTCGTCCAATCAATTCACTATTGGGACCGGCTTGGATCCTGTCGTGGTTTTGTCAACCCGGCAGATGTCCTCGTAACAGGACTTAGGTGTGAGGCCATCGCCACTTGGTGAAAGCACATTTGCTCCCTTGGTGGTTTTGGTAATTCATAACAACATATGTGTCATTGAACTAATGTTTCCACTAAGCATATTTCAGGAAAAGTTCAATGATAGGGATGGCAAAAGGATTGTGGAGAAACCCCAAGATGCAAGGAAATGGATTGGCAAAGCTTCAAGCAAGAGGACTCTACATTTTACTTTGTGAGAAATCACTTTGAGTCCATAGGAAAGCCAATACTATTAAAAGGGGGTAAGGTACTGTTGGTGAACAAGATGCTCCACGTGCACAAGAGATAGTCACCAAAAACACCCACAAGCTCTTCCACAAAAGTCTGTCCAGAGCCAAACATCCAAAATCGGTGCAACCAACAATTTCCACTCGGTGCCACCGGTTCCCAAATTCAGACAGACCCATGCCAAACCCTAGCACATCGGTGCAACCGATTCCACTTTGGTGCCACCGAGTTTGGGTTGCCAACTTTCTGTTACCTCGATTCACAAAATTGGTACCACCGAGTTAGTTGGATCGGCGTCACCGAGTTGCGCAATCTGACCGTTGGTTACCTTATCGGTACCACCGAGAATTATATATCGGTCTCACCGAGATTCAAAAGTTACTGCCTTTTGGTCACTTCGGTACCACCAAGATTCACACATCGGTGTCACCGAGTTGGTCACTTTAGGTGTAACGGTTGGATTTTTGGGGATGCCTATAAGACCCCTTCACCACCACCCACTCGAAAGCGAAGCACTCAGAACTATTCCATACTTGCCCCATCATATTTTCTGAGAGAGAGTCACCTACTCATGTGTTGAGATCAAGCCATTCCACTCTATCCATATGAATCTTGATCTCTAGCCTCCCCAAGTTGCTTTCCACCAAATAAATCTCTTCCACCATAGCCAAATTTGTGAGAGAGTGATTGTGTGTTGAGGAGTCTATCATCTTGAAGCACAAGAGCAAGGAGTTCATCGACATTGCCGAGCCTATTACCTTTTGGAGGGTGGTGCCTCCTAGATTGGTTAGGTGTCGCTTGGGAGCCTCCTACTTTGTGTTGTGGAGTTGAACCAAGAAGTTTGTACGGGCGAGGAGATCGCCTACTTCATGAAGATCTACCCATAGTGACGCTAGTCCTTCGTGGACGAAAGCCGTTATGGAATAGTCAAGGTTGCTACTTCGTGGACCCTTATGGGTGGAGCCCTCCGTGGACTCTCGCGACCGTTACCCTCCGTGGGTTGAAGACTCCATAAACGTGGACGTACGATACCACCACCTATCGGAACCACGGGAAAAATCTTCATGTCTACAAATTGCGTTTGATCTTCCTTCCTACCCTCTACTATACATGCTTGTTGTTACTTTCCGCTGCTATACTCTTAGACATGCATGTGTAGGGTGTACTTGACTTGCTATCAATGCTAAAATCTGCCAACACTTAAAAATTGGGAAAAGGTAGGATTTTTATTTGGTCAAGTAGTCTAATCACCCCCCCCCCCCGCTCTAGACATACTTTCGGTCCTACAAGTGGTATCAGAGCTTTGGTCTCCATTGCATTGGTCTCACAACATAGGAGACTATGGCGTCTAGTGAGGGAAATTATCACCGTAGAGGTCCGTACTTTGATGGCACTAATTTTGCTAGTTGGAAGCACAAAATGAAAATGCATATTCTTGGTCATAATCCCGCCGTATGGTCTGTTGTTCGTGTTGGCTTGCAAGGTGAATTCTTTGGTGATGGAAAGGAACCGGATCGTGAAGCGACCGCGGATGAATTGAAGATGTTGCAATACAACGCTCAAGCATGTGACATTCTCTTCAACTGCCTATGCCCCGAAGAATTCAATAAAAATCAGCCGTCTTGAGAATGCAAAAGAGATTCGGGATACTTTGGTTGATATGCACGAAGGTACCGAGTCCGTGGGAGAATCCAAGTTGGACGTTCTTCAAAGTCAGCTTGACAAGTTCAAGATGAAGGATGGTGAAGGAGTCGCAGAGATGTACTCTAGGCTAGCTCTCATCACCAAGGAGATTGCCGGCTTAGGAAGCGAAGAAATGACCGACAAATTAATCATCAAGAAGATACTTCGAGCTTTGGATGAGAGATACGACACCGTGTGCACATTGATTCAAATGATGCCCAACTACAAAGATCTCAAGCCTACGGAAGTCATTGGAAGGATTGTTGCTCACGAGATGACACTCAAAGACAAAGAAGAGCTTCACAACAAGTCTAGTAGTGCTTACAAAGCCACAAGTGATGCTCCCGCAACTTCAAGCGACAACCTTGTCACCAATGAAGAGATAAGCCTCATGGTCAAGAAATTCAACAAGTTCTACAAGAATAGAGGCAAAGAACGAAGCTCCAACTCAAGATATGAAGAGAAGCGTTCGTCAAGTCGTGACCAAAACTGCTACAATTGTGGGAAGCCCGGACACTACTCCAATGAGTGCATGGCTCCCTACAAACGAATAGAAGAGTCACCTAGAAGACGAAGCTCAAGGAATGAATCACCTCAAAGAGAGAGAAGGAGTAGATATGATCGTTATGAACGAAGACCCTCAAGGAGAAGTAGGGACTCGGAGAAAAAGTACAAGTACACCAAGAGCTACACAAGAAGAAGACATCAAGCTCATGTTGGTGAATGGGTTTCCGGCTACGACTCCGACAACAACTCCGAGAGAAGCTATCATTCCAACTCCGACTATAGTCAAGATGATGGTGTTGCCGGAATTGCACTAGTGACTACCAACTCCTATGATCTATTTGATTCACCAAATGAAGGGAGTGGAAGTTGCTTGATGGCTAAAGGCCCCAAGGTATCACACCCCGAGTATCTTGATTTCGATAGTGATGAAGATGATTTACTTTGTGATGATGACTTGCACTTTGATAAAACTAGTGATGTTAGTCAAAATAAACTTGATAATTTTCATGCTAGTCAAGACAACTCGGTTGATGATGATAAGATGAAAATAGAACAACTAACTAAAGAATTAAACACTCTTAAGTTAGCTCATGAATCTACTCTCGAAGATCATAGAGAGCTTGTAAGGACTCATGAGAAGCTATGCTTCGAGAAGCTCACCTTGGAGCAAGAACATTAGTTTCTTAAAGCTATCAATGACGATCTCCGAAAGAAGACTTCATCTTATCTAGCCAAACGATTACTCTTGTCTACATTCATGCCACAAGTTAAATCTAGACAAACTAGTAACAAAGGCAAGAAAGGTTCTTCATCTAGTAGCAACAATAAAAACGCTAAACCTAATGATGTTGCTTCTAGTAGTTCTATTGATTCCACTAATGATGATTCTCTTAGCCAAGTTACACTTGAGCAAGAAAACGCTTTATTGAAAGGAATTATAGAGAAAGGTATCTACAAGAGTCTTGCCGGGTGTAAGCAATTTGAGGAAATTGTAAGCAAGCACGGAGGATACTGGAAGAACCATGGCATTGGCTACTTCAACGCAAATGGAGTTGAATGGGAAGAAGGTCAATACCCCAAACCCAAGTTTGTTCCTCAAAAGGAGAAGTATGAGCATACTCCTCCCAAGGGAACAAACACTCAAGATGACCTTCCACCACAAGACCACAAGCTCAAGGGCAAGAACAAGCTTCAAGAGGACATTGACTCATATGAAGATGAATCCCAAGCTTTGGTGGAGTGGATTCCCAAGGCTACTTCAAGCTCAACTTCTACAAGGGCCACTTCAACACCAAGGATCCCCATCAAGTTGATGTGGGTCCCCAAGAAGAATAACTAGAGAAGTTCTTGAGGGGTGACTCCGCCAATGAAATTCACTCACATTCATTGTTGGCAAGAACTATTTGCAATCGACATCAACATCATGCAATGATTCAAGGAGTCACACATTCCCTCAAAGGTAAGCAAGGGACAAGGTAATCAACAAATCCATGGACATCATCACACATGCTTTGCACTCCATGTCCATAGATATCCTTGTATTTGTCTCTTGTGTGTTGGGACTAACCCATGTAGGTGAGAAGAGTAAGGAAACAACAAGGATGCTCCCAACTCATGGTAATCTTCATCAACCTTGAGCATCCACTACTACCTCACCAACATGAAGTCTTCTACAACAAAACCCAAGGTTAGTTTATCCCTCCTATGGGGGGATGTCACATCAAGGGGGAGATTTACTCTAAGACTTGAGTTAAAGCATCTCATAGTATGTGACAACATTAAATGCTTTATGTAAAAGTGGTAACCCCACTTGTGCTTAAACGATGAGTATGACCTATGATCAAGTATTCTTACTTGGCTCCTAAGTCAATATACTCATATATAGATGACTCCGTCATCGCCAAAATGCATGATAGATGCTAGTATGTTTGTGCATGTTTGCCATGATTTCATTTGACATCTTATTGTGTGAGCATGTTGGTCTGCATTTATTTACCCTTTCGAGGACATCCAATTGTTGCTATTTGGGTTTTGATTTTTCTTTTGCCAATTGGATGGACAAGAATGCCTAGGACCACTCTCTAGCTATCTATGCTTTCTTACCTCATATTCCATTCTTGCTGCATCACAAAAATTGAACAAGTACTTTTCGATCCCTCTGTGTGAGGAGCACTCGGAGTTCCGCATCGACAAAGGACTGGCCATTAAAACCTCCCAAGTGCATCTCGGTGGAACCAACCCAAAATCTCGGTCTCACCGAATGCCTAGGGTTGATCTTGGAATTTCAATCTCGGTAACACCGATTCCTTATTCTCGGTTACACCGAGTTTCTGTGTCAGCTGACAGTTGAGAAACTCGGTGACACCAAAAATTTCGAACCGGTGTCACCGACAGCGAAGGGTATATATATCCTGGCAGACACGACTTTTGAAATTCAATCTCAAGAGCCCGTTTCCTCCAACCCTAAGCTACCGCTCCGGACCCCCTGGTCGTCGCCCTTGCCTCCCCGTGCGTCTCCGCCGTTGGGAATCGCTGCCGCCGACGGAATCTTCGCCGCCGTCGTCGCCTTAGCGGGTCCTTCACCGAATTAGGGTATGGATCTGGCCCTCCTTGCGCTCCCCATCCGATTCAAGCACATTGGGGTTATTTTTATCGATAATCCACCGATTGCAAACCTCCCTATCCTCTAGAAAACTCATTAGATTAGTGAACGAAGGATTTTTAGGTTCAGTTGTCCGCAAAACCGAATCTCGGTGACACGGAGTTAGAAAAATCGGTTCTACCGATTGTGTTTTTGTGCTACTGAGAACAGTCTCGGTGAAACCGAGTGGCAATTCTCGGTGCGACCGAAATTGCTGCCAGGTTTCTGTTAAGAGCTCTGTGTGTCTCAGTGGTACCGAAACTTTTGACCCGATGACACCGAAATCCCTTTTTGCTGAGAACTATATCTGAGGATTTCTCTGTTCAAACCTTTGAAAAATTGTCTACATTTTGTGATGACTCATCCCTTTCCACTCCTCTATACTCTATTTCACAGGGTCAGAAATGTCAGGCTCAGATGACAGTTAGAACAACTTCAGAGAGGAGAATGTTGCCATGAGTTTAGGCACTAGTCCTGAAGAGACTTTTGATGATATTCCTAGCTCACCAGATCTGCCCAAAGCTGCAACCAGGGCAAGAAGAAAGCTCAATTCTGATGAGGAGGATGAGGACTTCATCCCTGAGGAGCTTCCCAAGAAAGTTGATGCTGCCAAGAGCACCACTGTTGCCACAACTTCCAAGAAGAAGAAAGCTATCAGGAAGGAGTATGCCAGCTCTGGGTCAGCTAGAGCACCTGAGAGCTCAAGGGCAACTATGACTCTTCACCTTGAGTCACCCCCAAAGAAGTCTATGCCTAAGAAGGCAGGGGAGAAGAAGAGAGCCAGAAAGAGGATCATACATGTTGTGGGCAGGCCTACCTCTATGTTTGAGGATCCAGAAGAGGCTGCTGCTGAAGAGGAGGAGGAAGAGCCAGTTGTCAAGGCTCCTCCTAAGAAGAAGAAGAAGAAGCTTATGGCAGATGCTATGCCTAAGGCTACCACTTCCAAGAGCACCAAGACTGCACCTAAGAAGGCAGCTGCTGCTAAAAAGCCTAAGAGGTTCTCCAGAGAGATACCAGCTTCCAGCAAGAACAAGACCTCCACCTTTAGGGAAGCTGAGGATGATGATGATATGACTGCTTTGATGAAGCTAAGGCCACACCTTACAGAGCACAATGCTAGCCATTTTCTTGTTGAGGATATGAAGAAGAGGAAGGACTCTGGATTGAAGGAATGGAGAGCAATTGATCCATATGCTCAGAGGAGGAAAACAGCTGTGGACTACAGGTTTTATACCAAGGAGCAACAAGATTTCTACGAGACAATCTTGCTTGATAAGAGCCCAGCTGTGAGTGACATGAGATACGTTGATTGGAAGTACATCAAGGCAAATGAAGATTACTTTCCAAATGTTCAAGACAACTTTCATTGCATTGGCCTAGATGAATTTGTTGGCAAAGAATTCACTGCATGGAACGATGAGATGATCATGCAATTCTACTCCACTGCTCACTTCTATGGAGATGGTAGGATTGTGTGGATGACTGAAGGAGCAAGGTATGAATCAACTGTTGAGGAATGGGCTGCCATCTTAGGAGTCCCAAAGGTGGAATATGGAGATTTGGATGTCTATTCTGAATCCAAGGAGAGCCATGATTCTATGAAGAACATGTACAACGAGATCCCTGCTACAAACTTGAAATCTCACAAGTTAGGATCCATCTACTTCCTCCAGGCAAGTCTGCGAACCATGAACACCATCTTGAGGCACACCTTGATGCCTAAGTCTAGAGATGACAAGATGATAAGAGGCTATTCAATCAACATGCTGATCCATCTTGATCGACACACCAGGATAAGGGTGATGGACTTGATTGTGGAAACTATGAAGAGGGTTGCTGCTGATCAGAATTGCTCATGCTGCTATGCACCCTACATTCAAATGCTCATCAACTCCAAGCTAGAGAAGCACATTTTTGCTCTTGACAGGCCACACTTGCCCCTACAGCCAGATCTTGAGGATAACATTGTGGTGATGAACCCAGATCATCCCACCTCAGCTGCAGCACAGGCAGAGGCAGAGGCAGCTAGAGCCACTAGTGCTCAAGTCCCTAGATCCAGGAACGAGCAAATGGATCTCTTGATCACTACCGTTCAGGGCATGCAGAAGGATATCGAGGACATATTGGAGAATCAGCATAGTCTTGTGAGGATCATGGAGAATAGGATCAAGACCCTCAATGACAAGGTGGATGGGCTGACCAAGACCGTGAACGAGCTCAAGAAGGAAGTTGATAGCGTGCCCAGTCCTGACACTTTAAATGATGAGGATGACTCTCCTCTCAGGCCAGGCACTCAGTTCACTACCCATGCCAGATCAGCCACAGTGCCAGCTCCAGAGTTGAGGCCTTCTTCATCAGCACTTGCTACAGCCTCTTCAAGTCCATCAGCTCCTCCAGTACCTCCCGTTGCTACTCCAACTCCGTCCATGACGTCTACCGAAGTCTTCGCCGACGCAGTTCTCTCAACTCCTTCATCGACCACCGGAGGAGATCAGCCCCAGAAGAACGATTAGCTATATATCTTTGAACTTTTTGGTAACTTGTTGCCAAAGGGGGAGAAGTTGTATATAGATCTTTAGGCTTCGAGTGAGAGAGCGTTGGTTCTTATCGCTTTTTCAAAAACATTTGGTCTTTTGGTTTGGATGTGTTAAACTTTGAGGTGTTTGATCATACACTTGATGTGTGTTGCTACTATTTCCTATCCATGTGATGCTTATGAGATGATCATTCACCTTTGCTTGATTGTGTTGTGCTATGATATTCATACTTATTATTCTCGCACACCATTAAGTTGTATGTGACATGAAAGAGTGCCCAATGTACCTAATCGATTGTGCATTTGCATTCAAACGCAAATTCTAAAATAATGCACAAATTTAGGGGGAGCTATTGCTTATCACATACTTCTCAAAGCGACGATTATATTCATTGATTATATCATATGTCGAAGCTTTGATCTATATGTTGTCATCAATTACCAAAAAGGGGGAGATTGAAAGCACATTTGCTCCCTTGGTGGTTTTGGTAATTAATAACAACATATATGTCATTGAACTAATGTTTCCACTAAGCATATTTTAGGAAAAGTCCAATGATAGGGATGGCAAAAGGATTGTGGAGAAACCCCAAGATGCAAGGAAATGGATTGGCAAAGCTTCAAGCAAGAGGACTCTACATTTTACTTTGTGAGAAATCACTTCGAGTCCATAGGAAAGCCAATACTATTAAAAGGGGGTAAGGTACTGTTGGTGAACAAGATGCTCCACGTGCACAAGAGATAGTCACCAAAAACACCCACAAGCTCTTCCACAAAAGTCTGTCCAAAGCCAAACATCCAAAATCGGTGCAACCAACAATTTCCACTCGGTGCCACCGATTCCCAAATTCAGACAGACCCATGCCAAACCCTAGCACATCGGTGCAACCGATTCCACTTCGGTGCCACTGAGTTTGGGTTGCCAACTTTCTGTTACCTCGATTCACAAAATCGGTACCACCGAGTTTGTAGGATCGGCGCCACCGAGTTGCGCAATCTGACTGTTGGTTACCTTATCGGTACCACCGAGAATTATATATCGGTCTCACCGAGATTCAAAACTTACTGTCTTTTGGTCACTTCGGTACCACCGAGATTCACACATCGGTGTCACCGAGTTGGTCACTTTAGGTGTAACGGTTGGATTTTTGGGGATGCCTATATATACCCCTTCACCACCACCCACTCGGAAGCGAAGCACTCAGCACTATTCCATAGTTGCCCCATCATATTTTCTGAGAGAGAGCCACCTACTCATGTGTTGAGATCAAGCCATTCCACTCTATCCATATGAATCTTGATCTCTAGCCTCCCCAAGTTGCTTTCCACCAAATCAATCTCTTCCACCATAGCCAAATCTGTGAGAGAGTGATTGTGTGTTGAGGAGTCTATCATCTTGAAGCACAAGAGCAAGGAGTTCATCGACATTGCCGAGCCTATTACCTTTTGGAGGGTGGTGCCTCCTAGATTGGTTAGGTGTCGCTTGGGAGCCTCCTACTTCGTGTTGTGGAGTTTAACCAAGAAGTTTGTACGGGTAAGGAGATCGCCTACTTCGTGAAGATCTACCCATAGTGAGGCTAGTCCTTCGTGGACGGAAGCCGTTATGGAATAGTCAAGGTTGCTACTTCGTGGACCCTTATGGGTCGAGCCCTTCGTGGACTCTCGCGACCGTTACCCTTCGTGGGTTGAAGACTCCATAAATGTGGACGTACGATAGCACCACCTATCGGAACCACGGGAAAAATCTTCGTGTCTACAAATTGCGTTTGATCTTCCTTCCTACCCTCTACTATACATGCTTGTTGTTACTTTCCGCTGCTATACTCTTAGACATGCATGTGTAGGGTGTACTTGACTTGCTATCAATGCTAAAATCTGCCAACACTTAAAATTGGGAAAAGGTAGGATTTTTATTTGGTCAAGTAGTCTAATCACCCCCCCCCCTAGACATACTTTCGGTCCTACACTTGGTGGCGACTCAAAGGGGTTAAACGAGAGGGATAGTCGGATTTACCCAGGTTCGGCCCCTCCTATGGAGGTAATAGCCTACGTCCTGCTTTGTGTGTATTTGATCGATAGATCTCGATTACAAGGGTGCGGAATCGCTAACCTAGCTATCGAGAGAATGTAACTTGAGAGTTTCGGCTTAGGGGCCTGCCTCTATATATAGGTCAAGCCCTAGGGTTTACAACAGAGTCCGGGTCATATTATGACCCGTGATCTACTACATCTCTAACTTATCTTGCACCTTAAGGAAACTTTAACCGGCATCCTTAGCTTCATGGGCTTTGAGCCGCTGTCTTCTGGTGTTGGGTCGCCTGGCGACTCAATGATTCGCCGCCTTACTTATCCCGTATTTAGGATACGGCCCATTGAAACTTGATGGCAGAGTCGTTGATATGTTAACCCGGCCCAGTATGGCGGGTTATATCGTGGAGTTATATGATGTCTACTACACAACTTTATTCTTGTTGACTCTTGTTGGGCCTCCAAGCGCAGAGTTTTGTAGGACAGTAGCAATTTTCCCTCAAGTGGATGACCTAAGGTTTATCAATCCGTGGGAGGTGTAGGATGAAGATGGTCTCTCTCAAACAACCCTGCAATCAAATACAAGAAATCTCTTGTGTTCCCAACACACCCAATACAATGGCAAATTGTTTAGATGCTCTAGTTCGGCGAAGAGATGGTGATACAAGTGCAATATGGATGGTAGATAAAGGTTTTTGTAATCTGAAAATATAAAAACAGCAAGGTAGCAAGTAAAAAAAGTGAGCACGAACGGTATTGCAATGCTTGAAAACAAGGCCTAGGGTCCGTACTTTCGCTAGTGCAATCTCTCAACAATGCTATTATAATTGGATCACATAACCATCCCTCAACGTGCAACGAAGAATCCCTCCAAAGTTCTTATCTAGCGGAGAACATAAGAAGAAATTGTTTGTAGGGTACGAAACCACCTTAAAGTTATTCTTTCCGATCGATCTATTCAAGAGTTCGTACTAAGATAACATCAAGTTATCCATTCCGTTCGATCTATCTAAGAGTTCGTACTAGAACAACACCATATGATACGCATCAACCAACTCTAATGTCACCTAGATACTCCAATGTCACCACAAGTATCCATGAGTTAATTATACGATACGCATCAAACAATTTCAGATTCATAATACTCAATCCACACAAAGAACCTCGGAGAGTACCCCAAGATTTCTATCGGAGAAAGTAGGACAAGAACGTGTATCAACCCCTATGCATAGATTACCCCAATGTCACCACGGGAATCCGCAAGTTGAGTACCAAAACATATATCAAACGAATCAATAGAACACCCCATTGTCACCACAGGTATCCACATGCAAGACATATATCAAGTGTTCTCAAATCCAATATTCAATCCAACATAACGATATCTCAAAGGGAAAGATTCAATTCATCACAACAAGATAGTAAGGGAAACACACCATATGATCCAACTATATTAACAAAGCCCGTGATACATCAAGATCGTGACATCTCAAGAACACGAGAGAGAGAGATTGAACACATAGCTACTGGTACATACCCTCAGCCCCGAGGGTGGACTACTCCCTCCTCATCATGGCCTCTGCCGGGATGATGAAGATGGCCACCGGAGATGGATTCCCCTCTCCGGCAGGGTACTGGAACGTCTCCAGATTGGTTTTTCGTCGATACAGAGAGTTGCAGCGGCGGAGCGGAGAGTCTAGGGTTATTTTTGGGGGTTTCCAAATATTTGGGAATTTATAGGCATCGGATGCAGTGGAGAGGGTGCCCGAGGTGCCCATCCTCCACCAGGCCGCGCCAGGGGGCCTCTCACGTGCCCTGGTGGGGGATGGCCACCCTGGGCCCCCTCTTCTGGTGTTCTTTGGCCCATCTTCTTTCTTCTGGTCCATAAAAAATCCACAAAAATTCCCGCAGCGTTTCGGCTCCGTTTGGTACAGATTTTTTGCGAAGTAAAAAACAAGCAAAAACAGCAACTGGCACTTTGGCACTATGTCAATAGGTTAGTCCCAAAAAATGATATAAAGTTGTAATAAAATGATTGGAAAACATCCAAGAATGATAGTATAACAGCATGGAACAAGCAAAAATTATAGATACGTTGGAGACGTATCAGCATCCCCAAGCTTAATTCCTACTCGTCCTCGAGTAGGTAAATGATAAAAACAATTTTTTTGATGTGGAATGCTGCCTAACATGTTCATCATGTTCTTTTCTTTTGTATAGCATGGGCATTTGGACTTATAATGATTCAAAGCAATAGTCTAGTTTTAACATAATGACTTCAATGCTCAAGCATGTCAACAAGTAACCATGTCTTTCAAAATATCAACACTAAAGAAAGTTATCCCTAGCCCATCATGCTCAATCATTGATCCATTCATGAAACACACTCAAATATTAGCTATGCCCAATGCTCAAGTATGATCATAGTGCCCCCTAGTTGGTGCTTATAAGAGAAGATGAGACTTAAAGTAAAAATAAAAATTGCATAAAGTAAATAGATAGGCCCTTCGCAGAGGGAAGTAGGGATTTGTAGAGGTGCCAGAGCTCAAGGTTTAAATTGAGAGAGGGAAAATATTTTGGGTGGCATGCTTTTCCTGTCAACGAAAACGACAAAGTAGTTCACAATACTTTCCATGCTAGATATATCATAGGCGGTTCCCAAACAGAAAATAAAGTTTATTCCTTTTTCCACCAAACTTTCACATTCCATGGCGGGCCGTATCCATGATTGCCTTCCATACCAACACTTTCCAAGGAATTTATTATTTGACAACATAAAGTAAATATTTTTTCTTTTTCATTTTGGGAATGGGCATCCCTATTACCGCCGCACTCTCGTGCAATGACAAGTGAATAAACACTCATCTTGAGAATAACACATCTAGCATTAAGCATACAAATTTATTGGACAGTCATCTTGAGAATAACACATCTAGCATTGAGCAATCCAAAGAATATTGGACACTCCCCACCGTTTCATGAGCGGTACGAGCACACAAAAGAGAAAATTTATTTTGAAAATTTAGAGATGGCACATACAAATTTGCTTGGAACGGCATGGAAATACCGCATATAGGTAGGTATAGTGGACTCATAAGGCAAAACTTGGTTTAAGGATTTTGGATGCACAAGTAGTATTTCTACTTAGTACAAATGGAGGCTAGCAAAAGATTGAGAAGCAACCAAACCAAGAAACGAAAATACACATAAGCGAGCATTAAGCATAACTAACACGGAATAATGCACCATAAGTAGGATGTAATTTCATTGCATAACTATTGACTTTCGTACTTGCATAGGGAATCACAAACCTTAACACGAATATTCCTACTAAAGCATAATTACTCACTAACATGACTCGCATATTACGAGGAATCAAGTTTAACTTGTCCAGAGATCTTCATAAAAAATTTATTATATCCTCCTTGGATATCAATCACTTTGGGACTAGTTTCATATATTTCCATTGCCCTTTTTTTTTAGAAGCTCAAACAAATCTAAGTGAAGCACATGAGCAAATGACAAGCTACTCTCAAAATATATAAGTGAAGATCAATGAGTAGTCAAACAATTAAGTAGCTATGTGAGGAATCTCTCTCTCTCAATAAAGATTTTCAGATCTAAGTATTTTATTCAAACAGCAAACTAAACAAAAATAGAACTCCAAGAATAGCACGCATCATGTGAACGAATAAAAATTTAGGCTCAACATAGGCTAACCGATAGTTGACGAAGAGAGGTGGGATGCGTAGCATCCCCAAGATTAGATGCTTGAGACTTCTTGAAATATTTACTTGGGGTGCCTTGGGCAACCCCAAGCTTGAGCTTTTGTATCTCGTTCAATCCTCTCATATCCCGGTTTCACCTATTCTCAAAAACTTCATCCACACAAAACTCGAAAAGAACTCGTGAGATAGGTTAGTACACATAAGAACAAATCAACACTTCATGTACTGCCAAGACAAGTTGCACAATAATTTTCAAACATCATCTACTGTTTACTATCGTTTCCACAATTTATATCTACCAATATAGGCTATGGAAACTATAGGATAAGTAGATAAAAAAACTATGACAGTAATCTGTCCAAACAGAACAGTCTGTAGTAATCTATTAAACTAGTGTACTTATGTAACTCAAACAATTATGAAAATTTAGGACAGACTAAATAATTTATATGACAACACTGTGTAAAAATTTCAGAAACTTTCCACGTTCCAGTAAAATATGAAAATTCAAACACTACAGAAAAAGTTTCTGTTTTTACACAGCACACATCAAACATGCAATTCAAGCATCCTAAAGGCAATTCTTGGAACTTTTTATTGAAAAACAAGATTATAAATAACACCTAACATAAAACAACAAAATAAAATGACTCTCCAAGCAAAACTCATATTATTTGACAAATAAAAATATAGCTCTAAGTAAGATATACCGATAGTGTTGAAGACGAAAGAGGGGAAGCCTTCCGGGGCATCCCCAAGCTTAGGCGCTTGAGTCCTCCTTGTATATTACCTTGGGGGTGCCTTGGGAATCCCCAAGCTTAGGTTCTTGTCACTCCTTATTCTCCTCATATCGGTGTCTCACCCAAAACTTGAAAACTTCAATCACACAAAACTTAATGGAACTTCGTGAGAAGGGTTAGTGTAATAAAGAAAGATAATTCACTTAGGTACTGTCAAGACAAGATTAATAATTGTTCCCACATGGTACCTACTGTATTCTATCATTCCCATAATTTATATCACTGAATATAAGCTATGGGAACACTAAAACAAGCAAAGTATGCATGCAAAACAGAATCTGTAAAAAACAGAACAGTCTGTGAAGATCTGTAGTATAGCGATACTTCCCTGTCTCTAAAAATTCTGAACAATTAGTAAAACCTGAAGAATTTGTATATAAAGACTCTGTAAAAATTTCATATCATTATTACACTCCAGAAAAAAATGAAAATTCCTGTACTGGAGTCAAAAGTTTCTGTTTTGGTTCAGCATCAATTCTACTCATCTTGTGAGTCATCCCAAAGGCTTTACTTGGCACTTTATTGAAATAAAAGGCACAAAACATTATTACTACAGTATATTAATCATGTGAACACATCAAAACAGAAAGTATAAGTGTTGGGTTCTCTCCCAACAAGCGCTTTTCTTTAATGCCTTTTAGCTACTCATGATGATTTCAATGATGCTCTCATAGGAATAGTATTTGAAACATGTAAGAGAGCATCATGAATCTCATGACAAGCACATTTAAGTCTAACCCACTTCCTATGCATAGGGATTTTGTGTGCAAACAATTTATGGGAGCAAGAATCAACTAGCATAGGAAGGAAAAACAAGCACAACTTTAAAACTTTGAACACATAGAGAGGAAACTTGATATTATTGCAATACCTACAAGCATATGTTCCTCCCTCATAATAATTTTCAGTAGCATCATGAAGGAATTCAACAATATAACTATAACATAAAACATTCTTTTCATGATGCACAAGCATATAATTTTCATTACTCTCCACATAAGCAATTTTCTTCTCATTCATAATAGTGGGAGCATCAAATGAAACTCGAATACTATAAATTGTTTCGACATTAAAAGAGTAATGTTCAGTAAAAGGATATTCAAAATTATGACAATAATTATCACTACTTTTTATAACATAAGTATCATCACAATAATCATCATAAGTAGCAACTTTGTTCTCATCATAGTGAAGTGAAACCTCTTCCGAAATAGTGGAATCATTACTAAATAAAGTCATGACCTCTCCAAATCCACTTTTATCATTATAATAAAATTCAACACCCTCCAAAATAGTGGGATAATAATTATCTAAAGTTGACACTCGTCCACACCCACTTTCATAAATATCGCAATCATCATAAATAGGAGGCATGCAATCATCATAACAAATTTGATCATTCAAAGTAGGAGAACTAAAAAGATCATCTTCATTAAGCATAACATCCCCAAGCTCGGTACAAACATTAATTGCAGCAAATAAATTCGCAAACATGTCATTGTCATCAAACATAGCGTCCCCAAGCTTGTGTCTTGGCATATCATAAGCATAATCACTCTCATCATTAATAGTATGAATAGCACCAATAGTATAACAATTATTTATCATCATAATTTACCAAGTTGGTGCCAAAAAGATTTTCAAGATTATAAGAATCATCATTATCTTCCCAATCATAGTCATCACAACAAGCAATAGGCATAACAAAATCATCATCAAGTGTATCATCTTCCACAATTATTTTTGATTCATCCTCGTGAGGCACAACAATAATAGGAGCAACATCATTTGGGAGAGATACCTTTTTACCTCTACTCTTTCTTCTTTTCTTCTTCTTCAACACATCATGTGTGGGTTTAATTAATTTCTTCGAGCTTCTTATTGATGAGATTGGTTGAATAGGGAGCTCCTCCTCATCACCTATTACATCATGAGAGACAATAGGAGGTAAAGTGGAATTCTTTACCCTTTCATTAGTATTCATTTTATAATCTATTGGTTTTCCCATCTTTCTATAGTTGGCAATATAAGCATTCTCATTGCAATTTACCATGCAAAACATATAGATATTTTTTAGATTAGTTTCAATGTCGTCCGTGAGAATGAATACTTCAAACCAACTATTTTTATGTGTCAATTCTTCACTCCCCAAAAATAGAGAAAGCTCATCATAAAGTTCAAGGGTGATCAAGTCATTACAATATTTGGCCATAATTTGATCATGAAAAAGTTTGCATTGGAAATTAAGATGACCAACTTTATTGCAAAGTTCACAAGTAATAGGACCAAGAGAACATAATTTTGTAGCAAATTCATCTATTACTTTGAGCAAAATATTGGTTCTATAATGTTTATGCTTCTTACAAAATCTATCATCCCTATAAGGCACGTCTTCACAAACTTTATGCACTCCACAAAAATTGACATGCTTATAAGAAACATTTTTATCATGACTAGTGCAATCATCATTAGTATTTTGGATGTTCATATAATTCATACTAACAACATTGCAATCATGCTCATCATTCAAAGAATTCTCATTAAGTATTTTCATAGTTTCTTCTCTACCAATTGAGCACAATTTTCTAAATCCTTATTTTCACGAAAGACATTATAAAGACGAAACAAATGATGCAACCTAAACTCCATTTTTTGTAGTTTTCTTTTATAAACCAAACTAGTGATAAAACAAGAAACTAAAAGATTCAATTGCAAGATCTAAAGATATACCTTCAAGCACTCACCTCCCCGGCAACGGCGCCAGAAAAGAGCTTGATGTCTACTACACAACTTTATTCTTGTAGACTCTTGTTGGGCCTCCAAGCGCGGAGTTTTGTAGGACAGTAGCAATTTTCCCTCAAGTGGATGACCTGAGGTTTATCAATCCATGGGAGGTGTAGGATGAAGATGGTCTCTCTCAAACAACCCTGCAATCAAATACAAGAAATCTCTTGTGTCCCCAACACACCCAATACAATGGCAAATTGTATAGATGCACTAGTTCGGCGAAGAGATGGTGATACAAGTGCAATATGGATGGTAGATAAAGGTTTTTGTAATCTGAAAATATAAAAACAGCAAGGTAGCAAGTAACAAAAGTGAGCACGAACGGTATTGCAATGCTTGAAAACAAGGCCTAGGGTTCGTACTTTCGCTAGTGCAATCTCTCAACAATGCTAATATAATTGGATCACATAACCATCCCTCAACGTGCAACGAAGAATCACTCCAAAGTTCTTATCTAGCGGAGAACATAAGAGGAAATTGTTTGTAGGGTACAAAACCACCTTAAATTTATTCTTTCCGATCGATCTATTTAAGAGTTCATACTAAGATAACATCAAGTTATCCTTTCCGTTCGATCTATCTAAGAGTTCGTACTAGAATAACACCATATGATACGCATCAACCAACTCTAATGTCACCTAGATACTCCAATGTCACCACAAGTATCCATGAGTTAATTATACGATACGCATCAAACGATTTCAGATTCATAATACTCAATCCACACAAAGAACCTCAAAGAGTACCCCCAAGATTTCTATCGGAGAAAGTAGGAAAAGAACGTGTATCAACCCCTATGCATAGATTACCCCAATGTCACCGCGGGAATCCGCAAGTTGAGTACCAAAACATATATCAAATGAATCAATAGAACACCCCATTGTCACCACGGGTATCCACATGCAAGACATATATCAAGTGTTCTCAAATCCAATATTCAATCCAACATAACGATATCTCAAAGGGCAAGATTCAATTCATCACAACAAGATAGTAAGGGAAACACACCATATGATCCAACTATATTAACAAAGCCCGTGATACATCAAGATCGTGACATCTCAAGAACATGAGAGAGAGAGAGATTGAACACATAGCTACTGGTACATACCCTTAGCCCCGAGGGTGGACTACTCCCTCCTCATCATGGCCTCCGCCGAGATGATGAAGATGGCCACCGGAGATGGATTCCCCTCTCCGGCAGGGTACTGGAACGTCTCCAGATTGATTTTTCGTCAATACAGAGAGTTGCGGCGGCGGAGCGGAGAGTCTAGGGTAATTTTTGGGGGTTTCCGAATATTTGGGAATTTATAGGCATCGAAGGTGGTGGAGAGGGTGCCCGAGGTGCCCATCCTCCACCAGGCCGCGCCAGGGGGCCTCTGGCGCGCCCTGGTGGGGGATGGCCACCCTGGGCCCCCTCTTCTGGTGTTCTTTGGCCCATCTTCTTTCTTCTGGTCCATAAAAAATCCACAAAAATCCCCGCAGCGTTTGGGCTCCGCTTGATACTGATTTTCTGCAAAGTAAAAAACAAGCAAAAATAGCAACTGGCACTTTGGCACTATGTCAATAGGTTACTCCTAAAAAATGATATAAAGTTGTAATAAAATGATTGTAAAACATCCAAGAATGATAGTATAACAGCATGGAACAAGCAAAAATTATAGATACGTTGGAGACGTATCATTATATCCCCGACATTAGGCCCCAGATTGACTTTGAATTCGTTCATGTCAATAGATCTTTTCCTCCTTTGGCGGCTCATCCTTGGAACGGTATCTTTTATGAACCGTATAGTGCCGGCTTGTTCTGCTCCCACACTTGTCATTTTCTTCGGCTCATACTTGGCTTGTTCTGCTCCGACACTTGTTCTGCTTCCTCGTCTCGCCGATCTTCCTCGAGGTCATCGTGGCATTCCTTCTTCGTCAGCCAAACCTCCGCGCACTTGTCCCGCCACCAGCGACCGCTCAAGTAAGTAATCTTTACTCTGACCTAGATCCATTATAGCACCTTGAAGTTCCTCGAGTTCTTCGGCAACTTTCCTTCAGTTCATCGTCATTGCTAGCTCCGTGAGTAGATCCCGCAGCTATAATCACCAAAGTAGATCGGTAGAATCACCAACTCCATTTTATGCATGACATGTTTCAATCCTTCCTAGCATTAGATGAACCGTACTGTCATTGCTTCCTCGCCCCCCTGCTAGGGCTAGCGAATATTCTTGCCTTTTTTGAACTATTTTTAGATCCAAAATTGTTGCGACTTCGGGAGAAACTTGTTGGTCTCATACTTAGCAAAGATTCCTAAGAGCCTCTTATCTTAGCACAAGCCGCCCTTACTCCTGTCGGCTTGATAATTGTAAACCGTCATACATTTAAGTCAGTGCATAGACTAGTTCTTTTCCAGGCTTGACCTTTCATTGCAAATACTTTAGATCATTTTACTTGAAACATTTACTTAAGTCGCCCTCTTGTACTTTATCCAGGAGACTCATTATGTCGGAGTCAAAAGCCTGCAATTGGGTGGCGACTCAAGTTTTTGATGTTCACTTGAAGGATTATGAGGAACATGGGTTTCTGCCGCCTCAGAATGTGGATGGCTGGCGAGTCATCCTTGGAGAGGAAATCCCACACCCCCAGGAGGGGGAAGTGGTGATATTTTTGGATCACCTTCAGAGGGGGTTTTCACCTCCCGGGTCAAATTTCTTCCGGGACGTCTTGCATTTTTTTGACCTTCATCCTCAAGATCTTGCCCCTAATTCTATATCGAACCTCTGCCAGTTCCAAGTGTTTTGCGAGGTGTGTCTCCAAACGGAACCCACTGTCTCCCTCTTCAGGGAGTTCTTTTATTTGAACCGGCAAACAGAGTGTGCGGATGGTCCCGGCTTAGAGCTCGGCGGGGTTTCAATTCAAAGGTGAAAAGATGTCCTTTTCCCTTCTGCCACTTTACCAAGCCACCCTAAAGGGTGGAACAAGACTTGGTTTTATTGTCAAAACACCGCTCCTGCCGAGGAAAATCCCCTGCCGGGTTATAGGCCCAACCGCCTTCCCAAGGATCTTGAGCTTTCGGGTTGGGCTCCTCCAGAGGAGCGCTCCCAACATGCCCATGTTTATCCAAAGTTGAGGGCTCTGCTGGCCAACGGGTTGACAGGGGTCGATTTGACCCGGTGTTGGGTATCTTGGAGGATTCTTCCATTAAGCCTGCGCAGTGGCTTAATGTGTACCTATTCTGGCGACTTGAACGATCCTCAACGGTAAATCAACTTTTCCTTGGAGGCCGATGAAATAAACCGGATGGTAAAGAGACTGCTAGGTGAAAACCAGGAGACTTGTAGCAAAGATGGGTTGAAACCTTTCTACGCCCTTAACCCGGCTCCTTCGGTAAAAAACCTTTGAAATCTTAATCCGGCTTTTTTGAACAAACTTTGAACTTTTGCTTTCTTGATCTGAATGTTTAATCTTGCAGGCTACCTCGTCTTTCTAGATCGGAGACGCCTCAAGGCTACGGCTAATAAGCCCAAAGCCGCCCCGAGCAAGAAGAAAAATAAGGCGGCTGCAGAAGGACCGTCTCAAATGAACGAAACAGCCGCCACTGATACTCGATCAGAGGTAAAATTAATTCATTTGTTTATATTTCATTGAATCTATCTGACGCCTTTTTTCTTAGGGTGGTGTTGAGACAAGCCGTGCAGGCGACGTTGAGGTAATTTCCATCTCTTCCGACTCAGAACCTTTGCCTCCGTTGAAAACAAGGCGGGTCATCCAGAAAGTAGGCTTTTCTCACCCAGACGCTCATCTAGATCCTTGCTTTATTTTGAAGAAAACCCAGCACCAGTCTAGGCATCAAACCCGAAGTGGAAGTGGTGATCTTGTCGAGGGCTTACCTGATAAATCAACCGCCTGAAAGCGACCAGCCAAGGTACTTTAATATTTTCAAATTTCCAAGTTCTGACTTGATGTACAAACCCTTGACTCATATACCTTGGTTAATCAAGAAACACCACCTTCATCCGACGACTCGACCGTGTCCAAACTGGCGCCCTTTGTTATCAATCATGGGTAAATTCCTTATCAACTTTGTCTGTTTTTGAGTAGACGATTGTCTCTTCCTATTTTTCATGTTATACCCTTTGACTTAGAAGAACCAAAGCCAAGAAGAGGAAAACTGATGGGTCTTCTGTTGACCCGGAGGCCTCTGAGCCGGAGCTTCTTGATTCGGTGGCTCATGAAGTTCATGTTGATCATCCTGAAGACTCTCGGGATATCCAAAATGATTTACCTCCTTCATCCGAACCAACCAATACCGATGCCGTAACTGTTGAAGCTACTCCAGCAGTTAACCTTTACCCGCCCAATCCTTCAGTGATAAACAAAGATAATCCTGACGTTATTATCACTGGGACGAGTTATACTGCTCTAGAGGCTTCCAGGGTATTAACAAAGGTTGTTGCCAAGGATGAAGCAGTACTGCAAGAAAAAGGGAAGACCAAGTTGGAACTTCCAAATTATGAGAGCTTTAGTGTCGAAGATCTTCATGCTGCCTGCTTAGACCGCCTGGCAACAAGCCGTGAGATGGAAATCGGCCTAGTTAGCATGATGAAAAATAAATATGAGGTATGCTCTCCTTTTCATACTCTCATCATATATCCTTTCGTAGCCCCCAAGGCCCATCTTTGTCTTTCTAAGATAAGCTGGGTCTTGCAAATGTTAGTTTGACTCACCCTGTAGCGCCCAAGGGCCGGCTCATCTCCTTGAGACGAGTCGGGTCTTTTGTACTAATTTTGAAGAGCTTTCGACCTGTAGCCCCCAAGGGCCGACTCATCTCCTTGAGATGAGTCGGGTCTTTTAGTAAGAACTTTCGACCTGTAGCCCCCAAAGGCCGGCTCATCTCCTTGAGACGAGTCGGGTCTTTTAGTAAGAACTTTCGACGTGCAGCCCCCAAGGGCCGGCTCATCTCCATGAGACGAGTCGGGTCTTTTAGTAAGAACTTTCGACCTGTAGCCCCCAAGGGCCGGCTCATCTCCTTGATATGAGTCAGGTCTTTTAGTAAGAACTTTTGACCTGTAGCCCCCAAGGGCCGACTCATCTTCTTGAGACGAGTCGGGTCTTTTAGTAAGAACTTTCGACCTGTAGCCCCCAACGGCCGGCTCATCTCCTTGAGATGAGTCGGGTCTAGTTCACATCTTTAATGTCAAAAAAGAGCTGAAATACATTAGCCCCCAAGTGCCAAATACATTGCTTTGCAATTTTCTTGGGACTTGATTTGAACTTTATTTATGGTGCAGGAAGCTTTGAAGACAGCTGAATCCAACGTGGCCAATCCGAAAAAGGACCTGGATAGGGGGCAGACTTCCCATGCAGAAGTTGAAGAAAAACTTCGCCTTTCTTTGCTTGAGCTGGAAAACACCAAGACAGGCTTTTTAAAAGAGAAGAAATCATTTGAAGATGAAAAGACTGCTTTGGTTAAGCGTGCAGAGGATGCTGAGGGCCGGCTCAAACCATTACTGAAGAGTTATCCGGGTTAAAACGGCATATTGCCCAGATGACCCAAGCTATTTTTGGTAAGTGTATACATCCTCCTATTTTCTTGAAGTATAGATATAGTGCGCCTGGCGACTTATGCATCGATTATATTTTGTAGGCCCCGGGACTAGCAGTTTTTATGATAACAGCCTGCTCATGCTCAAGGTTGTTTATTCTCTGACGGAGCAGCTCTACACTGGGAGTCATCTCGCAATCAAGGCGACACTGGGGGATAAGCAACCCCTAAAATATATCAAGAATGTATTGGAAAATCTCTCCATCATCCTGTAAGTGCATCTAGTGCCCCTTAGTGATTTTGGTGTATTGAAGACTTATAGGTTAAGGGACTAATATGTTTGTGAGTGTACACAGGCTCTATAAGTCGATGAGGAGTTTGGTATATTCGAAGAATATCGACCCCTAAAAATGAATGTCTTCAACTAAAGACTTTGGTGAAGACTTTGCTGAAGACTTTGATATTCCCTGAAGACTTTGAAAATGAAGAAGATGGTGTGACCTTGAAGATATGAACGAGGACAATGAAGCGTGAAGACTTTTGTTTTTACTGTTTCATTTCCTTTCTTTGAGTCATAGGAAACACCGTACTGTTAAAGGGGGTCGAGGTAATACTAAGGAAAAATTTCCATCTGATGCTCAACTCAAAAGCCTCAACATAACCCAATCCTTCGAGTGAAGCCTTTGGAAATCTCTTGCAGTCCAGTCAAGATCTTCAGTGACAGAGACGATGTTCTTCTGGTCTCTGAGGAAATTGGTCTGGCTGAGGAGTTAGGATTTCGCCAGTGCGAATTGCCTACAAGTGATGAATATGATAAGCCCTGAGGAATTTGATAGTTCAAATTCCGACCATTGCTGTGCTTTGCGCCAGCTGTCCAGATATTCTATCCACCTAACGGTCATATCATTGGGGGGCATTTATGTCTTATCATGTCGGGATGCACCCTGGCTATAAATAGCCGCCCCCCACAACCACTAGCTGGTTGGCTGCTCCGAGAGAGAACTTGACACTTGTCATTTGAGAGCATCCCATTCCTCGAGGACTTTGAGCGAAAATCATCAGTGAGGAAAAACCCCAAATAGCCAAAACCCATAGTGATTGAGCATCACTGAAGAAATTGTTCCTGTGTGGAACCGACGCTTTTTACCTTTGAAGACTGTGTATCTTCCAGAAGGTTAGGCGTCATGGTCTAGTGCATCCTGCAGTCAATTGGGGATCGACGGGTGACCGTGGTCTAGAGCATCCAGCAGTAAATTGTGGATTGCCGGGTGACCAGTTTGTGAGGGTTTTGGAAGTCTACCCTGAAGACTTACCACGAGTGTTGGGCGAGGACTGTGTGACCTTAGCTCAAGGAGAATACAGTATGGACTGTGTGTCCTGGGACGGTGTGTCCTCTGGTTTAAATACCAGGCCGCTCCGAACCAGACGTACGACTGTCACAGCAGTTGGAACTGGGTCATCAAATCATTGTCTTCATCGAGCCCCTGGTTCTATTTCCTCAACCCTTTCATTTCCTCGTATACCTGTTGATGAAATTGATCATTACTGTTTGAAGAATTTGACTGAAGACTTTCTCAATTTCCTCACCTCAAATTCTTCAGTCACTTTATCTTCTGCCTGCTTATCCTGTTCACGCTACTCATGCTCTGTGTATGTTTCATTTCATCATAATGACTATGCTACTGCTATGTTTCACGTGCACTTGAGTACTTATTCCGCTGCGAGTAGTTCGTCACTTAGCAAATTCCTCAACTAGTATTTCCTCAAGTGACGAATTTGTAAAAATCGCCTATTCACCCCCCCTCTAGTCGATATAACGCACTTTCAATTGGTATCACAGCAAGGTACTCCTTTGTTCTGTGCGATTTTGGTTTAACCACCTGGAGTTTTAGTTATGTCGACTGCAGGCATGATCAAGGTCTTAGCTGGGTGTCCTACCTTTGATGGGACGGACTACCCCTACTGGAAGAACAAGATGCACATGCATCTTGAGGCAATTGACAACGATCTCTGGTATGTTGTGGAAAATGGTATTCCCTTCGTCACTCCCACTATCAACGCTGCTGATGTGAAGAGATTCAAGCAACTCGACTCTCAAGCGAAGAATATCATATGTGGCCATCTGAGCAAAGGTCACTATGGCAGAGTGGGTGCTTTGGAGACTGCTAAGCTTATCTGGGATAGGCTGTCCAAAGTAAATGAAGGCATTTCAACTCAACGTGACTCTCGAGTTGATGTTCTTCGCAATCTCTTCAACCGCTTCGAAAGACTCGACAACGAAAATGTTCAGCAACTTTCGATCGCCTCACTGATATCTCCAATGAGCTACACGCTCTTGGTGCCACTGACATCACCGACCATGAGGTGGTGAAGAAACTGCTGAGATCCCTTGATTCCTCATTCGATATACTTGCTTTGATGATCCAAGAACGTGGAGACTACAAGTCACTAGATCCTGCTGATACTCTTGAGAGACTCAATACTCATGAATTCCAACAAGCTGAGAAGAGAGACCTCTACGGGCCAAGTTATGGAAGATCTCGTGCTTTGAAGGCTAAGGCAATTTCCTCATCTGAAGACAAAGAATCTGATAGTAGCCTTGGTGATCCTGAAGAACTGAGTCAGGAGCTAGCAATGCTCGTGAGGAAATTCCAGAAGTTCTCAAGGAGAGGTCGGTTTGGAAAATCATCAAAAAGTGGCATGAAGAAATCAGATTCTTCATCAAGCGACTACAAGAAGAGAACTTGCCACAAATGCAAGAAATCTGGGCACTTTATCTCTGATTGTCCTCTCTGGGAGAAAGAATCAAGAAAGAAGAAATACAAGGATGACAGTTCTGATGACTCGAAGAAAAATAAGAAATCTTCAAAGTCCTCATCTGCAAAGGCCTCATCTTCAAAGTCCTCATCGCACAAGAAGAACAACTTAAGAAAGGATCGGGCACTTATTGGCAAGGAAATGGATTCTGAAGAATATGAAGAATATGAGGAAGAGGAGGAATCTGAGGAGGAGTTGGACTCTGGTGTGGCGAGTCTAGCTCTCGCTACTGCTTTCATCAGCAAGTCCATCTTCAACGATGAGGAAAATGACAACTCCAACGACTCTGACGTCAGCAATGACGACTATGCTCCCACCTATTGCTTCATGGCAAAAGGTGCCAAGGTACTCAAACACCATTCCTCCTCTGAATCAAGTGATGGTGAATCTGAGGATTACATGAAACCTAGCTATTCCAAACTTGCTAATATTGCTACTAAACAACAAAGTGTCATTGAAAAGCTTCAGAAACAGCTAGACAAAAGCGATGACTTGTTGAATGAGGAAGTGGATCATACTCAAACTTTGACTAAGGACCTTCAAAGTCTTCAGTCCAAGTATGATAACCTTCAAAGTCGTCATGAGGGTCTCTTAGTCGATCATGAGAAGCTTTCTTATGAATTTCTTCAAAGAAAGCAAGATCTTGAGAAACTAAGGGTGTCTCATGAAGATCTTCAAAGGGATAATGACTCCTTGCTTGCTCAACAGATCAGTACCGCTCAGGAAGATTTTGATCCACCTTGCTTGAAATGCATCGAACGTGAAACTGCTCATTCTTCACCTGAGTGTTCAAATGCTTCTATTGCTGCAAATTCTTCAACTATTTTTGTGGTCACAAATTCCTCATCTGAGGATACCACTAGTATCACTGACGAAAATGTAGGGTTGAAGGAATTGTATGTGATAGGCATATACAAAAGTCTCAAAGGGCATCAAACCCTTTGCGATGTGCTCAAAAAGCAGATTCTGAACAGGAACCCTAGGAAAGAGGGTATTGCATTTGAGAGGAAACTCAATGCTGATGGATCTTACTGGAAACCTGAACAGAATCCCAAAACCTCATGGGTTGCTGCAAAAGGACCGCATGTAGATCCATCCACTTTATCTGGCTTTACTTGTGAATCTTCATATTCCTCTGATGAGTCAATTGACTCCAACTATAAACTGTTCAAAAATTAGAATGGTGAAGTATTTGCTAGATATGTTGGAACTAACTGCAGGAATGGTCCCCCTCTGAAGAAAATCTGGGTCCCTAAAAGGTACCTTGAAAATCTTCAAGTGAATGTCCTCATGACACCACCAGTGAAGAATAGGAACCCCAGATCAAATTCTTCAGTTGGACCAAAGTCTTCAGAAGGACCGAAGTCCTCACATGGACCAAATTCCTCATATGGTCAAAAAGCATATCATTCTCGTGCTAATGCTTCTGTTTCGCAGGGAAAATCTAAGGGTCATGAATATGTTCATTATTCTTCAAATCATTATGTTCATAAGTCCTCAAAGAATTTCTCTGCTTATTCATATGAGTACTCTAACCCCCCGTCCTGTGAAACGAAGTGCACTTGCTTCTATGCCACCCTTCTCATATGGTGCTCGCAGAATGATGAACTCTTTGCCACCCCTCCAGATGTGGGTGGTGAAGAAATCGAACTAATCTCGTTTGCAGGGTCAGGTCTCCAGACGAACTTGAACGTCTGATGAATTTGCTGGAGACCTAAAGAAATGCTTGTAGGGACGCAAGCTAATCACGATGAAATGAATCATTCATTTCTCATGTCCTCATATTACTTTCCTTACTATACTATGTGATGAAATTCAATCTGATGAATTTGAAGTCATCTTCTTCACTCTGAAGCATATGCGTTCATAAACTGTACTAATTCATCTGCAGGATGAAACTCCCAAAGCAACTGAGTGGGTCTTCGATAGTGGATGCACCAACCACATGGCTGGTGACAAGAACCTACTGATGAATATCCCTCTGGCTCCCTCTCATCTGAAGCATATCACCTACGCTGACAAAGGCAAAAGCAAGGTATTGGGTCTAGGTAAGGTTGAAATTTCGAAGGATCGACACATGGATAAGGTGATGCTTGTCGAGTCCCTCGGTTTCAACCTCATGTCTGTCTCAATGCTTTGTGATCTTCATATGGTTGTCGTCTTTGGCAAATATCGTTGTGTTGTCATCATGGAATCTGACAAATCCATAGTCTTCAAAGGCTTTAGGAGAGGAGACTTGTATATTGTTGATTTCTCTACAGGTCCATAGCCGCCCACATGTCTACTTGCAAAAGATTCAGAAGGCTGGCTATGGCATCGGCGACTTGGACATGCTGGCATGAGGAACTTGCACACGCTCGCGAAGAAAAAGCATGTCATTGATATCGAGGGTGTCAAATTCCTCAAGGATCACTTGTGTGGGGCTTGTGAGTCTGGAAAGATGACCAGATCCAAGCATCCATCCAAGACTATCATGACTACCACTCATCCTTTTGAATTGCTTCATATGAATCTCTTTGGTCCCACTCACTATGCCACACTAACAAATACTCCATGCTTATATGGTTTTGTCATTGTTGATGATTACTCTCGCTATACTTGGGTGCACATTATCCTGTACAAATCTGAAGTGCAGAACGTCTTCAGACGATTTTCTTCAAGGGCCTCGACGAACTCCGGCGTCAAAATCAAGCATATCAGGAGTGATAATGGGACTGAGTTCAAGAACACTGGTCTTGATGATTATCTTGATGAACTTGGTATTACTCATGAGCTATCTGCCCCTTATACTCCTCAGCAGAATGGCGTTGTGGAGCGCAAGAACAGGACTCTTGTTGAGATGGCTCGCACCATGCTTGATGAATACAAGACCCCTCGCCGCTTCTGGCTTGAGGCAATCAATACTGCTTGCCACATCATCAACAGGGTATATCTTCACAAATTCCTCAAGAAGACTTCATATGAACTCCTCACTGACAAGAGACCCAATGTGAGTTATTTCAAAGTCTTCGGTGCTAAATGCTGGATTAGAGATCCTCATCACAGTTCTAAATTTGCACCGAAAGCACATGAAGGTTTTATGCTTGGTTACGGAAAGGACTCGCACACCTACAGAGTCTTCAACACCTATCACAACAAGGTTGTTGAAACTGTAGATGTGTGGTTCGATGAAACTAACGGCTCGCAAAGAGAGCACCTGCCTCTTGTGCTAGATGAAATGCCTCCTGAGGAATCCATTAGGTTCAAGGCCACAGAAGATGTGATCCCTACTGAAGAACAACTACTCTCTGAAGAAGTTGTACCCAATGCTGACGACATTCATGCTGATATACCTGAAGAAAATGGCGCTGAAGAAATTGTTCAGCCTCAACAAAGTCTTCAACCTGCTCATCCTCGACATGCAAATGAAGTGCAGATCGAGAAAATCCTCAACGACATCAATGCACCAGGTCCCCTCACACGCTCAAAAGCTTCACATTTGTCTAACTTTTGTGGGCACTTTGCTTTTGTCTCTATCACAGAGCCCACCAAAGTTGATGAAGCTTTCCTGGAGCCTGAGTGGATTCAAGCCATGCAAGAGGAATTGCATCAATTCAAGCTCAACAATGTGTGGGAACTCATCAAACGCCCAGATCCTCGCAAGCACAATATCATAGGTCAGGTAGTGAGGAATAAGGCACGTCTTGTAGCACAGGGCTACACACAGGTTGAGGGAATTGATTTTGATGAAACTTTTGCACCTGTTGCTAGACTTGAAGCTATTCGCATATTGCTTGCTTATGCTAACCATCACAATATCATCTTATATCAAATGGATGTGAAAAGTGCATTCCTCAATGGTAAGCTTGAGGAAGAAGTATATGTTGCTCAACCCCCAGGTTTTGAAGATCCTAAGTTTCCGGACAAAGTCTTCAGACTCAATAAGGCTCTCTATGGCCTCAAGCAAGCCCCTCGGGCATTGTATGACACACTGAAGGAATTCCTCATGAAGAAAGGCTTCAAACCCGGTTCGCTTGACCCAACTCTTTTCACCAAATCATATGATGATGAATTATTTGTGTGCCAAATATATGTGGACGCTATTATCTTTGGATGTACTGACAAATGTTACAGCGACGAATTTGCCTATATGATGGGTGAAGAATATCAAATGTCTATGATGGGAGAACTCAAATTCTTCTTAGGGCTTCAAATTCGTCAACAACGCAATGGCATCTTCATATCTCAAGAGAAATACCTCAAGGATGTCCTGAAGAAATTTGGCATGCAGGATTGCAAAGGCGTCAAGATTCCTATGCCCACATCGGCTCAACTCTGCACTGACGAAAGTGGTAAAGATTTCGATCAGAAGGTATACCGCTCCATGATTGGTTCTTTATTGTATTTATGTGCATCTAGGCCAGATATTATGCTTAGTGTTTGCATGTGTGCCCAATTTCAAGCAAAACCGAAGGAGTCACACCATAAGGCTGTGAAACATATTCTTTGATATCTAGCTCACACTCCAACACTAGGATTATGGTACCCCAAGGGCTCAGATCTTGACCTCATTGGATATTCTGATTCTGATTATGCTGGTGATTGTGTGGACCGCAAGTCAACGTCAGGCACTTGTCATTTCCTCGGACGATCCTTAGTCTGTTGGTCCTCAAAGAAGCAGAACTGCGTATCACTATCTACTGCTGAAGCTGAGTACATTGCTGCTGGTTCTTGCTGTGCTCAATTGTTGTGGATAAAGCAAACCCTCAAGGACTACGGCATCAACGTGAAGAATGTCCCTCTCTACTGCGACAACGAGAGTGCCATCAAGATTGCTCACAACCCAGTTCAGCACTCAAAGACCAAGCACATCCAGATTCGTCATCATTTTCTTCGTGACCATGTGATGAAGGGAGATATCTTCCTTGACCACGTGAAGACTGAAGAACAACTGGCTGATATCTTCACAAAGCCCTTGGATGAGAAGAGATTTTGCAAGTTGCGGTGTGAGCTAAATATCTTAGAATCTTCGAATGTTCTTTGAAAGGACACACATCCTAACACTTATGCAAAATTGATGACTTTGATGTGCAACACACGAAGTAACGTTTTTCTTCAATCAATGAAGACTAACTCTCTAAGTGTGAAGAAATTAATGAAGAATTTGATTCTCAGAACCCTACGACAATTGTACGCAGTGTCTGAAATCATTATTCTTATACGGTGGGCAATGCCACCAACAACAGTTGAAATTCTTCAAGTTTGAATTTTTCATCATTTTGCAAATTCTTCAAAATTGTCAAATTCTTCAAGTTTGCAAATTCCTCAAAATTTCAAATTCTTCAAACTTTTCAACTGATGTTCCTCACATGAGTTTTTCTTCATTAACTATATATATATATATATATATATATATATATATATATATATATATATATATATATATAGAGTTTTTCAATGTCCTTAACAGCATTCACTTATAGCTATTTCTTCAAGTTGATTTTCATCTAAGTGAATGTGATCGGACCCGTTTCCCCTCCATGCTAAACTCAACCAAGTATGTTCACAAATTCTTCAGATGCGTTCTACTTTGAAACTCGTTCAAAGTCTTCACTGTGTCCTTGTCAGCTAAAGAATTTGCAAACGGAAACTTTAAAATATTCAATCTCAATTTTTTGACGATTGCCGCTCAAACCGTTCCGATTCCCACGACTGGATAACCCACGATCCCCCACTATCTCCGCTACACAATACGTGGGTGACACATGTCGCGTGGATGGCAAGGGTCAGGGGCATACTGGTCCAAAATCTTCGGGCCAGTTGGTTTTTACTGCCGCTATAAATACCCCCTCCCTTCCACTTGCTCGGGTTACTCCTCACTCCCATCTCTCCCGAGCTCCAGACCTAGCGCCGCCGCTAACCTCACCGTCGCCGGAGAGGAAGAGCTTCACTGCCTCAACCTCGCCGTCGTCGTACTCGCATCGGCCGCGGAAGTCTTCACCCCGCCGCCGATGTAGCTGTCTCCCTCTGCCAAGCTAGGGCGTGGGAGATCTGGACAGACGAACTCCTCCATTTCACATCTCTGTTCGTCGTGTTCTTCGCTTACGGTAAATAAAATCTTATTTTACCGCATTTTTGATCTTCATGATTCTCACAAAAACTTCAAACTGAGTTTATTCTTCAAGAATCTATCTCACTAGATCCAATCAAACATGTTTACTTGAGAATTTCCCTAATTAACAATATTCCTCATGATTCCTCAATTGTGTGGATCTCAAAATCTGCACAACTCTAGAACCTGAGACAAGAACACTTAGTGAAATTCTTCAAGACATCTATGGTCAAATTCCTCAAACTTGATACTTTTTGCAAAAACTTCTGAGAACGCATATGACCTCTTCAAATTCCTCGCTCCTACACTCTATTCACAGGTACAAAATGTCAGCTGATAAATCTCTAGGTTCTCATCAACTTAACTCATTTGCAGCATTTCTTGAAGAAAGATTACACACCTCTTCAGAATCCTCAAAAGTGCAAAATCCTCAGCCGAAGAAAATGGCTGATGGCAAAAGACCTCAGAAAGGAGGGAAGAGACCTGAAGTGCAAACTGCTTTTGAGATTCCTGATGATATCTATGAGGAATACTGTACACCTGATGAAGCAACTCATGGCAAAGAGACCAAACAACCGCGCAAAGTTCACATTCAGAGGATTGAGAGAAGATGGATGAAGGAATGGCGAGAATATCGCTATGTTACCCCCAAGTACATGAAGAAATTTGCGATCAAGCCTCCATGCAGAAGAGCACCTTTGGCAGCAGGACAACATGCTGATCCAACAAGCCTCAAAACTGGTGAGGACTTTCCGCATGAATGGGAAAGACGCCAGGCAAAATTGGCTAGGCAAGCAAAAGAGGCAGTAAGGAGATTCAATGAAGACTCTGCTGCTGCTGCCTTGGCCAAGGCTTCTGCCAGTGCTTCTGCACCCAAGAAGGCAATGGCAAAGAAATCAGCCGTCAAGTTGAAATCCTCAACCACAATGTCTTCTGTCCCCAGTTCCTCATAGCAAATACCTCAAGCAAGAACATCAAGGGCTCCTTCAGTGGCTGCATAATCTTCTGCTACGGCAGCCAAGTACTCAACGCCAGTGCACCTTGCTACATGTCAAAGGACAGCAGGGTTCTCAATTGCCTCAGGGACATCAGCAAATTCCTCAAGCAGTCCCACTCTGCTGAAAAGGAAAACCACAGCTGGCCGAGGAAAACGTCCAAGTCCTCATGAGAAGAAAGTGGTCTTTCAAGTTCCCTCAGAATCTGAGGATGATGATGCAGATGATGAAGAATTAGCTGCAATTGTGAGGAATAAGCAAGAAAGAGTGTCCCAAGCTAAGGGCACTTCAATTCCTCTTCTACTTGATCCAAAGATCGTGCTAGACTTCATCGACTTGTGGCACCAGGACCCCAAAACGCCTATCGATGATTTGAAGCTCCCACCGGGCCCAAGTCATGTTCTAGCTGCTTTCATTGGTGAGGAAAAATCGAAGCATGAGAAGATTAGGAGAACCAAGATAGCTAAACTGAAGAAAGAGAAGCTCATGAAGGACAATGTCCTCAACCTGACGCCTGATCAACTCATCTCTGTCCAGGGAGATATCAAAGGCCTCAATGAGAAGTACAACAGCCACCTCTCAGATTGGGAAGGAGCCAAGGGCAGATTCATCAAGATGGCTGACAAAGTCATCAAAGATCACAACACTCTGCCCAGCTCCTCTACTCCATAACCTGAAGAAACTGCCAGGACAGCCGTAGAAACTGCTGTGCGTGAGGAAACTGCCAGGGCGACTGCAACAGTCGTGCCTGAAGAAACTGATGTTCCTTCACCTCAAGCCTCACCAACAAAATCCTCAAAGGTGAAGAAATTGACAAAGTTGGATCTTCCGTCTGCAATAGATGCAAAGAAAAGGAAGGCCTCAGCATCTGCAGAGTCCTCAGCTCCTAAGAAAGTGAAGATGCTGCCAAGCTCTTCAACTGAGCCAATCGACGCAACTCCACTTTCTGTTGTCCCAGCCTATGATCTGGTTCCATTTGGTGAGGATTATGAAATCCCAAATGACAAACCTGAAGAAAATCAATCTGCAGCTTCTGAGCCAGTTGATGAAGAAATTCAAATGGAGGAAAATGCTCCAACTCCAGTACTTGAATCTCCCCAGCCTCACTTGGCTACTGAAGAGGCTGGCACTAAAGAATTGGAAGAGGAGGTGGACATTGGTAACACTACACCTGTTATCAATGATGACTATTGCGAAACTGAACATCCAAACTCTCCTCTTACCACTCCTCTCACCCAAATTCCTCAGTCTCTAGCTGCTACTGAAGAAATACCAGCTGAGTCAGTGCCTGAAGAAACTCATGCTGCCTCTACTGAATTAACTATGAATGAGGAAACTGCTCCAACCAAGACTGTTGAAGAATATGCTCCTTCTATTCCCCAAACTCACATTATTGTTGTTATGCCAAAGGAGATTCATGGACGCTTCAAGCCAAATCTTCAACCAAAGCCAGCTATGTCTTTCAAGAAGCGGCCCAAATTCATCAAAGAAAATTTCTACGATGAGCATCACTTCTTCACAGGAGCAAATCCTTATGACTCCCAAAGGTCACGTCATAAGAGATTTTGGACGCCTACTCAGGCTAATTTCTATGGAGCTGTGCTATTCCAGAAGGACAAGGTTTTCCAACATTATTCAATTCCTCATGCTGATATGGAAAACATACCATGCTTCAATCCAGTACTCAGTGTTCTTCATGATGCTGGATATTGCCCTTCTGCGTTGACATCTATGATTGGAATGAAGAACTCATTCTTCAATTCTACGCCACTCTTCATATCTCTGGTGATGCACAAGACATCAGCACTTGGATACTTGACTGGATGACAAGCAACACTCACTTTACTGCGCCTGCCTCTGAATTGCTTCGGGCTGTCCCCGTCAGTATTCCCTCAGCTGAAGCCAGATGCCTATATGATGAACCTAAGCTTCCCAATCACCTCATGCAAGTTCTTATGAAGCCTTTGAAGCCTGGTCAAGCACCCAGAACAACATTTCTGGTGAAGGATTTACTGTATGTGCCTCGCACTGTCTATCGCATTATGACCAAAACCTTCAGCCCCATCAAAGGCCACAACAATGAAGAAGAAGAGGTGGTTGGAGTAATGAAGAATCTGCTCTTCAACATAATTCATGGCATTCCCATAAATCTTCATGACTTCTTCTTGAGGACATTGGCCAACATTGCACTATCACCTTTTGAACTGAAGCCTTATGCTCCATGGATCATGAAGTTCATCAGGGTGAGATCCTCAATGCCTTATGAAGCTGACTTTCAAAATCATTTCAGCTTTCTGCCACCAATTTAATCCTCAAGGACACATTTTCTTCAATGGATGGAAAAGGAAAAATTGTTATTGATGAAGGATCTCGACCATTAAATGGTCAATTTCGCACTGCTGCCTCTTACTCGACCAATGATGACACTGCTTCTTAAGACTATGTTGGCAGGGCCACAACTCAAAGACCTCAAGAAGCTGCTCCAAGGGTGATGACTGATCGTGAGCTTCTCCTCAGTCTTCACCAAAAGGTGGATCGAAATCACAAGTGGGTCAAACGGCAGTTTGGTGCACTTCTTCGGGACATGACAGTCACTCACAATGTGGTGAGGAAAAACCATTACTACCTGCATGAAGTCTTCGACCGCACCTGGGCTACCCTTGAACATCTTTATACTCCTGAAGAACTTGCGGAGATGGAATTTCAGCGGGACTTTGACTGGTCGATTCCTCCCAAGAAGAAATGGAAGAAAGTTCAAGTTCCTCAGCTGGTGACAAGCTCATTTTCTTCATCGCGTGATACGGATGAAGCTGAGGACATTGACGACACTGCTGCAGGCCCTGCTCCACCAACCGACCCCGACAACGCTGGCGCTCCTCCACCACCTTCAAGATGAAATTCTTCAGGGGCGTTAGTCCTCAATTTCCTCCCTTTTGGTCACTTGATGACAAAGAGGGAGAAATTTGAGTTAGTCTTCAAGCGGGTCTCTTTATATGGGTTGTGTTTTGTTTAAGTTACAACTCTCGCTATTCTGAAGCTTTTGTTGATTGAGTTGTAAACTTAAGTCCGATGGTGGTCTGATACTTTTGAACTGCTTTCTGCATGCTTATTTCCTCAAGTATCTTAATGCACGCATGCTGAATTTCCTCAGACCCCATTTTCCATCATGCATTTCAATTTCCTCATGATATATATTAAATGCGTGTATGGATTACAAGATATAGGGGGAGATCTCCAAGATTTTATCCTGCCATGTGCATTTGCAGCCCAAAGCAAATTCCTCAAATATGCACATCTTCAGGGGGAGTTCCTCTATATCTTGCAATCAAATTCCTCAAACTCGGTACTTACACTTCATATGTTTATCCCCATTGAAAACTTAACCTATTTGTCATCAATCACCAAAAAGGGGGAGATTGTAAGTGCATCTAGTGCCCCTTAGTGATTTTGGTGTATTGAAGACTTATAGGTTAAGGGACTAATATGTTTGTGAGTGTACACAGTCTCTATAAGTCGATGAGGAGTTTGGTATATTCGAAGAATATCGACCCCTAAAAATGAATGTCTTCAACTGAAGACTTTGGTGAAGACTTTGCTGAAGACTTTGATATTCCCTGAAGACTTTGAAAATGAAGAAGATGGTGTGACCTTGAAGATATGAACGAGGACAATGAAGCGTGAAGAATTTTGTTTTTACTGTTTCATTTCCTTTCTTTGAGTCATAGGAAACACCGTACTGTTAAAGGGGGTCGAGGTAATACTAAGGAAAAATTTCCATCTGATGCTCAACTCAAAAGCCTCAACATAACCCAATCCTTCGAGTGAAGCCTTTGGAAATCTCTTGCAGTCCAGTCAAGATCTTCAGTGACAGAGACGATGTTCTTCTGGTCTCTGAGGAAATTGGTCTGGCTGAGGAGTTAGGATTTCGCCAGTGCGAATTGCCTACAAGTGATGAATATGATAAGCCCTGAGGAATTTGATAGTTCAAATTCCGACCATTGCTGTGCTTTGCGCCAGCTGTCCAGATATTCTATCCACCTAACGGTCATATCATTGGGGGGCATTTATGTCTTATCATGTCGGGATGCACCCTGGCTATAAATAGCCGCCCCCCACAACCACTAGCTGGTTGGCTGCTCCGAGAGAGAACTTGACACTTGTCATTTGAGAGCATCCCATTCCTCGAGGACTTTGAGCGAAAATCATCAGTGAGGAAAAACCCCAAATAGCCAAAACCCATAGTGATTGAGCATCACTGAAGAAATTGTTCCTGTGTGGAACCGACGCTTTTTACCTTTGAAGACTGTGTATCTTCCAGAAGGTTAGGCGTCATGGTCTAGTGCATCCTGCAGTCAATTGGGGATCGACGGGTGACCGTGGTCTAGAGCATCCAGCAGTAAATTGTGGATTGCCGGGTGACCAGTTTGTGAGGGTTTTGGAAGTCTACCCAGAAGACTTACCACGAGTGTTGGGCGAGGACTGTGTGACCTTAGCTCAAGGAGAATACGGTATGGACTGTGTGTCATGGGACTGTGTGTCCTCTGGTTTAAATACCAGGCCGCTCCGAACCAGACGTACGACTGTCACAGCAGTTGGAACTGGGTCATCAAATCATTGTCTTCATCGAGCCCCTGGTTCTATTTCCTCAACCCTTTCATTTCCTCGTATACTTGTTGATGAAATTGATCATTACTGTTTGAAGAATTTGACTGAAGACTTTCTCAATTTCCTCACCTCAAATTCTTCAGTCACTTTATCTTCTGCCTGCTTATCCTGTTCACGCTACTCATGCTCTGTGTATGTTTCATTTCATCATGATGACTATACTACTGCTATGTTTCACGTGCACTTGAGTACTTATTGCGCTGCGAGTAGTTCGTCACTTAGCAAATTCTTCAACTAGTATTTCCTCAAGTGACGAATTTGTAAAAATCGCCTATTCACCCCCCCTCTAGTCGATATAACGCACTTTCACATCCCTCAGCATATTCCAGAGTTAAAGAGATCAGCCGCCCGATCTGGCGCGATATATGCATTGAGCCGGGCTTTAGCTTACCGAGAAGAGTTTGATCCAGCCGAGCTGGCAAAGGGCTTCCCCGAATTTAAAAATGACGGGTCAGAATTCTCCCAGGAAGATTACGCGGCTTGCGTCAAGGATGCTCAGATTCTGTCGACTCAGCTGGTCTCTGAGATGAAACTGAGGAGCTATCAGGCGGCTTATGGCGCCAATCATACTCGGATTCCACCACCTGACTTGATAACAAAAAATTTGGCTCCTCAACGGCGCGAGCATGTTTTTGCCCCTGAAGTTGACCCGTCTTTGATTCTTGATGACGAGGCTGTGTTCCAGGCTTTAACTCACTGCAACTAGGATGCAGACAACCTTCAGATCCAGGAGCCAGAAGATCAATCGATGGATAACCCGGAGGCATCTCATGCGCAAGATTAGCCGCCATTGACCCGGGTCATGCGATCGGCGATTTGAACTTCCTCAATTGTTGCCTTGTCAACTTACACCCCCAAGTATGGGCGGAAAAACAATTTGTGCTTCCTTAAGCATGTAATGGGGATAGTCGAAAACTGTTGCCGTGCCATCATGCACGTTTTGCACCTTTGATGGTAAATACTTTATTTGCTGTTTCATCATCTCGTTCGTGCAATCCTTTTATTGACGGGCCTTTTGATAAGATATAGCTGGGAAAAATGACCCGGCCATTTGATGTTGATTTTAACAATCGATTCCTCTTCCAACAATGTTGAATTTGTAGGATAGCTTGTCGATTGGCTGCTCACGCATACTCAATCGTTTAACCCGGTCCTTGAAGCATGGGTCGGTAATAACTTTGAACCTGAAACTTGTTGTAATAAACAAGCCAAATAAAACAATATTGATAAGCCGGCTCTTTGGCCGAAATTAATGTCCAAGCTTGAGGTCCTTTGTTAGCTTTTTAAGCAATAACATAATTTTGCACTGTCATGCAGCTGATAATCTGGTTATTTCATACATAAGCCGGTAAAAAACAGGGTCGTGCCCAAATCATTTTTATGTGATGAGTTTCAGCACATAGTACTTATGTTGGGGATTGTTTCCCGGAATTTTTAAAACATAAGGTGGCCTCTTTTGAAGGCACCTTTGATGGTCCTAGCCTTAACGCAAAGGACATATGATCATAATATCGAGATAATCTGCCAGCTTTCGAGGCTCGACAGGAAAAGACCGGCTTTCGAGGCTCGGGTCTTGCTTCAGTGAAGCGGGTATGATAACCCATGGTTTATCCTAGCTTTCCGTATGCCGGCTCTCTCATGACTCAAGCCGGTGTTTTAACCTTAACAAGTTCAGGGTCCAAAAGGATTGACTTGTCAAGAGTTCACGAGGTTATCTGATCGGAGTCGCATCAAGCATACAGGCAGGTTTAACCATATATGGCGTTTATTTTTGCCATGTCAAAAGGGTGAGAAAGCTAAGCCCGATGGGCTGGAAGCCCCCAAATGCCCTTAATAAGGTGGCATTTGGGTCACAAAGGTGAGAAAGCTAGACTCGATGACTTGGAAGCCCCCAAGTGCCCTCCGTTCCAGAAAATAAAGACTCAAACTCATCTTGTAAGTTGAAACGACAAAATACGTCAGCTTTATTCATAACTAAAACATAAAGAAGTATATACAAAAATCTGCAAGGGGGGAGGAAATTACAAAAAAGGAGACGGTGGAGCTAAGTTTAAGTAAGGCCACTGGGTTTCCAGGGCCGGCTTATTTCCCTCTTGGAGACGTAAGATTTCATCTTTGATATCCTCCAGAATATGAATTTTATTCAGGGATTTAGGTGCTAGTGGTACTGACCGCTATTCAACTGCTTGGGATTACTTTGAAATCCTCCTTGGTTATTATGTTGATTGCCCTGGCCAGGATGTTGTTCGTTGCCATGATCTCCCTGATGTTGAAAACTAGCCCCTAGGCCATCTTGTGACCCGCCAGGTCCATGTTGACCCGGGTGTGCTCCACCATTGCCTCCTAAATTATTCTGGAAAGCCTGGCTATGGAACTCTTGCATGATATAACAATTCTCCCAAGAGTGGCTAGCCGGCTTATCTTGGGTGTTGTGCTTAGGGCAAGGTGCTTTAAGCGCCTCCTCATAATTGCGAGGTTTATTCCCATTGTAAGCTCCTCCAGGTCGACCATTCCGGTGCTGGTTCTTGAAACCTTTATTAGTGTTGGCCACAAAGTCTGACCCGCCATCCGGCTGCTTTCGCTTATTATTGCTCTGAGCCCCCTAGTTGCCTCCTTGACCGTGCTGGCTTTTCCCTCCTTCAGCTTTTTTGCCTTTGGAGGTCTTGTCCTCGTCTGAACCGGGATCCTTTGTGTTATCTGACTCTGCATATCTGGTGAGGATGTCCATTAAGTCGCCCATGTCTTGTACCTTTCGCTTGAGCCGTTCGAGTTTTTGGACCAGAGGCTGGAAGTGACAGTTCTTTTCCAATATCAGGACTGCCTGAGCCGCCGTGATGCTGTCCGACGAGTGGATGATTTCTGCAACCCGGCGTGTCCAATGCTGCGCCGACTCATCTACTCGTTGAACGCAATGTTGCAGATCTACTATCGTCATAGGCTTCTTGCAGGTCCCTTGGAAATTCTTGATGAATCGTTCTTTCAACTCGGTCCATGTGTTGATGAAGTTAGGCGGCAAGTTTTTCAACCACGTCCGAGCCGGTCCTTCCAACATCATGGTTAAATATTTAGCACATACAGCGTCACTGACATCCAGCATGTCCATTGCCAACTCGTAACTCTCAATCCAAGACGCGGGCTCAAGATCTGCCATGTAGTTTGGTACCTTACGAGGTCCTTTGAAGTCTTTGGGCATGCGCTCAGCACGGAGTGCCGGGGATAAGCATGCTATACCAATCGTCCTACTGTTGGACCCAGCCCCCAAACTCGTCGGTTGAGGGTGAAGCTGCTGGATCGCCCGTGCTACTGCTTCTGCTTCTGCTTGTCGTGTACCTCTTGCAGCATCAACAACTGCCTGGGCGTCTGATGGCATGAGATGGGTTGGAGAAACCTGATGATGTTGTCTTCGCCCACTACTAAAGACAGCCGGGGACTCCACATGACGACCTTTGCTGGCATAGGGAGTAGAATGCATCCGATCCCAGCTGTACGAATACTGCGCTTGTTGTACCACAGCAGTTTTCAGCATCTCGATGGCGTTTCTAGCTTCAACCTCAAGAGGGGAGTTTCCATTAATAGGCAATGCTTCCAAATTCCGGGTTGCAGCCAACATGTTGTCAACCGGGTTGGAGAAGTTGACCCGTGGCATCTGAAATCGCCGAGGCGGGGATTGAGTCAGCGGGGCTTGAGCCAGTTCCTCTTGCCAATTCCCGGGTTGCTGAACAGTTCCTTGTGTCTATTGTGGGGTGTTAAAAAGCTGTTGTGGCTCAAGATTCGGAGGGAGCCCATGGTGGCGTCTTCTCTTGTAAACCGCCTCAGATGCCTCTCTCTGAACTCCTAGCCGCCAGGCCTCGGCCTTAAGGCGCTCCGTCTCTTGATGTATACGAGCCTGCAAATCCGCCATCCGTGCGTTTTCAGCATCAATTTCCTTCTGTACCTCGATTATTTGAATATGCAATTTGGTTAGCTCCACAATGCGCTCTTTTTGATTTTTCGCAGTGACCGGGGTATCCACGAGTTTTGCCATCTCGGCCATCAGTTCCGCCATGGCTTGAGCCGGCGTTTTAGTTGAACCGCCAGAACCTCCAGCTGTGGCCGGATCTGGAACCACCGTAGCCCCTGCCATGTAGACGGCGACTTGTCGAGGCGACTCATTGTATTCTTCAGGGGCTTCGGTCTCCAATGAGCCCCCAAGTCCGCCATCGTAAAGAGGGCAGATTGAATCTGTATCTCCTGTAGATGACGTGTCGTCCGAATTGACGAGGACGTCCCCACTAGAGGCCGGCTCATCTGAAATGCTGACCCCTTGCGTGAAGCCGACAAACACATGGCGAAGACCGACCTGGTGCTGATTGGATCGGGTACTCCAAGGTGGCTCGTCAATGTTGATGTAGATGTCCGACTTGGAAGTTGCTACCCCGATCTTTCCTGCGGGATCTTGAAGCCCACGTCCGATCGGATCGTCCTTGATGCTTCAGGCCGGCTCGTGGACCTTATCATGGCAGCTCTTGACCATCTGGTTCATCGCAAACTTCCCGAAACCTGACTGGATCCCCTTCGAAAACTCAATTCCATCGGGCGAGTGCCCCACGGTGGGCGCCAACTATCGTGGTTTTGTCAACCCGACAGATGTCCTCGTAATAGGACTTAGGTGTGAGGCCATTGCCACTTGGTGGCGACTCGAAGGGGTTAAACGAGAGGGAGAGTCGGATTTACACAGGTTCGGCCCCTCCTATGGAGGTAATAGCCTACGTCCTTCTTTGCGTATATTTGATGGATAGATCTTGATTACAAGGGTGCGGAATCGCTAACCTAGCTATCGAGAGATTGTAACTTGAGAGTTTCGGCCTAGGGGCCTGCCTTTATATACAGGTCAAGCCCTAGGGTTTACAATAGAGTCCGGGTCATATTATGACCCGTGATCTACTACATCTCTAACTTATCTTGCACCTTAAGGAAACTTATCCGGCATCCTTAGCTTCATGGGCTTTGAGCCGCTGTCTTCTGGTGTTGGGCCGCCTGGCGACTCAATGAGTCACCGCCTTAGTTATCCCGTATTTAGGATACGGTCCATTGAAACTTGATGGCAGAGTCATTGATATGCTAACCCAGCCCAGTATGGCGGGTTATATTGTGGAGTTATATCCCCGACATATCCCAAATAGGAAAGCACGCTCATCAAGTTCATCCGTGAGAACCGGGACATCTTTGCATGGAAGCCATCTGACATGCCTGGAGTCCTGAGGGAACTTGCTAAGCACCAACTTAATGTGGATCCCAAGATGAAACCAGTGTGCCAATACCTCCGTCGTTTTAATGAGGAGAGACGCAGGGCCATTGGAGAAGAAGTGGCCCGGCTCCTAGCTGTCGGGTTTACCGTGGAAATCTTTCACCCTGAATGGTTGGCTAGCCCGGTGCTTGTTCTGAAAAAGAATTGTACCTGGCGCATGTGTGTCGACTACACAGATCTCAACAAAGCTTGTCCTAAGGATCCTTTCGCCGTCCCGCGTATTGATCAGGTCATTGATTCTATGGCGGGTTGCGAGCGTTTATGCTTCTTGGATGCTTAGTCTGGGTATCATCAGATCAAGATGGCTGTTGAGGACCAATAGAAGACGGCCTTTATTACTCCCTTTGGGGCTTTCTGGTATGTGTCCATGCCTTTTAGGCTCAAGAGCATCGGGGCGACTTACCAGCGCTACGTCCAGAACTGCCTTAAGCCACAGATTGGGCGCAACGTTCACGCCTACATTGATGACATCATGGGGAAATCTCAGAAGAAAGAGACACTCTTGGATGACATCAAGGAAACCTTTGACAACCTTAGAGTATACCAGATGAAGCTTAACCCGACGAAGTGTGTCTTTGGCGTCCCTGCGGGCAAACTACTGGGGTTCCTGGTCTCTGAGCGGGGCATCGAGGCCAACCCGGACAAGATCAAAGCGGTGACTTCGCTGTCCGAGCCGGCAAACGTAAATCAAGTTCAGCGGCTCGCTGGATGCATTGCGGCCTTAAGCTGGTTTATAAGCCGCCTGGGAGAAAAGGCGATTCCTTTTTACCAGTTGTTGAAGAAATCAGGCGACTTTAAGTGGACGGACGAAGCTGGTAAAGCCTTTGAAGCACTCAAGCAACAGCTTGTTAACCCGCCCATCTTGGCTGCTCCCACGGAGAAAGAGCCTATGCTCCTGTACATTGCTGCCAACTCCAAAGTGGTAAGCGTTGCAGTTGTGGTCGAGCGGAAAGAGGAAGGAAAGGAATATCCAGTTCAGCATCCGGTTTATTTTGTCAGTGAAGTCTTAACTCTGTCCAAGCAGCGGTACCCGCATTGGCAGAAGCTGGTCTTCGGGATCTTTATGGTGAGCCGAAAATTGAAGCATTATTTCCAGGAACACCCAATCACCGTGGTCAGTTCGGCGCCTCTCGATGACATCATACAAAACCGGGAGGCCACACGTAGGATTGCCAAGTGGGCCATTGAGCTTGGCGACCACCATTTGAAATACATGCCCCGGACCGCTATCAAGTCCCAGGCGCTGGTGGATTTCATCAACGATTGGACAGAGATACAGATTCCAGAAGATAGGCCAGATAACACGTACTGGACTATACACTTTGACGGGTCTAGACAGCTGGAGGGCTCGAGGGCTGGAGTCATATTATCTTCTCTGAAAGGTGACAAATTTATGTCTTACGGCTCATGTTCCCATGCACTAACAATGCAGCTGAGTACGAAGCCCTCTTACATGGGCTCAGAATAGCCAAAGAGATGAATCTTAGCCGGGTCAGATGCCTGGGCGACTCAGATTTAGAGGCTCAGCAAGTTTCAGGGACTTGGGTTTCTAAAGACCCTCTTATGGCGGCTTACCGACGAGCGGCCTCTGATGTGGCGTGTCATTTCCAAGGTTACCAAGTCAATCATATAGATCGCCAGCTCAATGAGGCGGTTGATGCTTTGTCTAGACTTGGCTCACGGAGAAGGCCGGTGCCGCCCAATGTCTTTTTGGATGTCCTTCACAGTCCATCAGTAAAATTACCATCTGACAAGGACATAGCTGTCCCTGACCCGGAGGCACACTTGGTGGCGGCTTTACATGCCACCCCTGATTGGACTGTGCCGGATTTGGCTTACCTAACCCGAGGGGAACTCCCAGGGGAAGAAGTCGATGCTCGTCAAATCATTCGGCGGTCAAAGTCAATGACAATCGTCAATGGCGAGTTACATCGTCGAAGCAGCACTGGCGTATTTCAACGGTGTGTTTCGCCTGAGGAAGGACAGGAAATACTTAATGAGATTCATTCTGGCGATTGCGGTCATCATGCCGGCTCACGATCACTGGTGGCCAAAGCTTTCCGGCACGGTTTTTATTGGCTGACGGATCATGCTGATGCTGAGGAGATTGTGCGCAAGTGCGATGGATGCCAAAAGTTTGGTCGACGGGCTCATGTACCGGCCCTGGAGTTGCGTATGATCCCAATTACCTGGCCGTTTGCGGTCTGGGGGCTAGACATGGTTGGTCCGTTTAAGCCGTCTTCGGACAAGAAAACCCACTTATTAGTGGCGGTCGATAAATTCACAAAGTGGGTTGAAGCAGAGCCGGTCAGCAATTGTGATGCAGAAACTGCGGTCAAATTCTTGAAGAAGTTGATTTTCCGTTTTGGCTACCCTCACAACATCATTAGTGATAATGGTACCAATCTGTCTAAGGGAGCCATGGAGCAATTCTGCCAACGAGAGCATATCCGGCTCGATTTACCAGCAATGGCGCATCCACAGTCCAATGCGCAAGCTGAAAGAGCCAACCAGGAGATCTTGAGAGGAATCAAACCCCGGCTCATGGTGCCCCTTGAACGCACACCGGGTTGTTGGGTTGAGGAACTCCCTTTAGTACTTTGGAGTATTCGAACAACGCCAAATAGATCCACAGGATACACTCCTTTGTTCCTGGTTTACGGAGCCGAGGCGGTTCTACCAAATGATATCCGTCATGACTCGCCTCGGGTTACTACATATGTTGAGGCGGACAATGAGCAAGCACGCCAAGATTCCCTGGATGCCTTGGAAGAAGAGTGTGACCTAGCAGCAGCCAGATCTGCTATATATCAGCAAGACCTACGTCGTTATCACAACCATAGAGTCCGAAGCCGCACTTTCCAAGAAGGTGACTTAGTGCTCCGTCTGATTCAAGATCAAACAGGGATGCACAAGCTCTCCCCGCCTTGGGAGGGTCTTTTCGTCGTCAGTCGAAACCTCAATAATTGGTCATATTACCTGGTCGACTTACGAGAGGGGTCATACACTTCTGAGGAGGAGACAACCCGGCCTTGGAATATTGCACACCTATGGCCTTATTACACTTAGGAGCCACCGGCTCACCTTTTTGTAACCTTCCCCCCTGCAAAATTCTGTGTATACTTCTTTTATGTTCAAATATAATAAAGCCGGCATCCCCGAAACTCGGGGTCTCTGTTGTTTCAGCCTATAAATTGAGCAGGAGTCTTTATTGTTTGAAACATAGGTCACTTGGGGGCTTCCAACTCATCGAGTTTAGTTTTCTCACCCTCTTGGCCCGGCAAAAATGCCAGTAATATGGTTAAACCTGCATGTATGCTTGATGTGACTCCGATCAGATGACCCCATGTACTCTTAAAAGTTAATCCTTTGGGACCCTGAACTTTTAAGGTTAAAACATTGGCTTGAGTCATGTGAGAGCCGGCATACAGAAAGCTAGGATAAACCATGGGTTATTATACCCGCTTCATTGAAGCAAGACTTGCGCCTCGAAAGCCAGTCTCCTTTTTCTGAGTCTCACTGAGCCAGCTTATTTAAAAAGAAATATATATGCACATACTCATGTTTTTTAGGTACAATGTTACCCTTACTACTGGCTTATATTCAAATGACCGGGTTACACAACTGAGTTCATATTATGACCAGTTTCCATATCATCTATGTTCAATATCATTGAAGGCGAATTCAATAGACTTGAGTTTCGAAAACCAAGTTATTTTGCCGGCTTATTCCTGACCTGCCTTATAGAAGAGACAAGACTCATTGAGCACGAAGCAAGAAAGGTGCAGGAACATATAATAAGGGTAGCATAAACATATTAACAAAAGCTTGATAGATTGGAGTTCAGCACCAACAAAAGGCGCCAACATGCACAATGGCACGACAAAGCGAATTCGGAGTTTTGGAAAACGCTACTCCTATTAAAGGCTCACGATGGAAGCGACATTTTCTTAAATGTTTTTCCTTACACAACAGGGTGCTGTTGTGGGGATTTGATCCCTAATCGCTGGGTTGATACCATTGGTGCTAACCACTGCGCTGCATACCAAGGGGGCTCGCTCTGTAGGGGCGAATCATCTAGCTTCTGAGATGTCTTCATGATGTATCACCAGCCGCCTCTGGATCTGACTCCGTCGGCTCGTCATCATCAACCTCCTGGCCCCTCTTTTGCCATCGAATTGAGATCAAAGATTCAAAATTTGTTGTTCCTTCAACAAGAGCTGACGCATAAACATCAGGGGCAAAGGTTCTCTTATGTCGAGGAGGCACCGGGTCAGACGGCTCGTCCTTGGGCGCATTAACACGCTCGTTGTCGGCGGTGTATGCAGGATGATATTTTGAGAGATCCATCTTCTTAGCTATTAAGGATGCCAGCGGACGAATCCCTGCGATGCACTTTGCGTAATCTGCACGAGTGAAGGCAGAGCCGTCGAGTTTAAACTCCGGGAAGCCGCCTTTTAGGAGCTCCACGTCCAATTCTGGTAGATATGCCTTTGCTCGAGCGAGTGCCATATGCGCCCCTCCTCGAGCTGCCGATCTCCGGGTCTCAGTCACCCACTGTGGCACGTTGGAGAGTTGCTTCAACATATCCTTGATATTCCTTGGTGGGTGTTTCAGATTTTTCACAGCCATGATGGAATAAACAAAGCCAGTGAACAACTGTTCTACATATGTGAAAACAGCTTTCAACTTCACAATTGGTAGCTCTACAAGGTTATGATCTTTTCGCCCTGCAAACAAAAGAAAAAAAGGAACAATAAGCCGCCACACAAGTCATAAGCCGGTACATTGGCAAAAGAGAGATGGAACACGTACCAAAGATTGATGTCAACATTTCATTGATCTGTTTCACAAGGGTGGCATATTTCTCCTTCAAGGGGTTGAGTTTCTCTTCAGCCTTCTCTGCACGCTTCGTCGGGATGGCCTTTTCTGCCTCAAACAGTTTTATGGCCTGTTCAAGACGTTCATTCACCTGACGCGCGGAATCTTCAAAATGAGCCGCCATAGACTCGGCTTCGGTTTTCAACTTATTTTCTTCTTTGAGCCGTTTCTGCAGTTTCACAGCAATCGACTCAGCATCCTCAACATATCCCTGATAAATGCACAAGAAGAATCAGCAAATATGTCTACAGATAATTTCATGCCGCCATAGGACGGCTTACTTCTTTATCAAGTCCAAAGTAGATTGCAAGCAATATCCTTGACACTTGGGGGCTAATGCATATCAGTTCTTTCGAAACTAAGATATGGAGAAGACTCGACTCATCTCAAGAAGATGAGCTGGCCCTTGGGGGCTACAGGTCGAATTTCTTCAATCTTCAAGACCCGATTCATCTCAAGAAGATGAGCCGGCCCTTGGGGGCTATAGATCGAATTTATTCAATCTTCAAGACCCGACTCATCTTAAGAAGATGAGCCGGCCCTTGGGGGCTACATGTCGAATATCTTCAATCATCAAGACCCGACTCATTTCAAGAAGATGAGCCGGCCCTTGGGGGCTACAGGTTGAATTAATTTAATCTTCAAGACCCGACTCATCTTAAAAAGATGAGCCGGCCCTTGGGGCTACACTGTTACAGGCTTTAGCTATTTTATGAAACCAGCTTATCATAACAAGCTGGTCTTTGGAAGCTAATGATAGTATACAAGATAATGGTAAGATGAGAAGATTACCTCATATTTCTCCTTCACAGCATCTATCATTCTCTTTTCAATTTCCCGGCTCTCGGATAGCCGGATCAAGTATTGCTGGTACAGATCTTCAGTACCAAGTGCGGACAGTTCCAGAAATTCCATCTTGGCTTTTCCTTTGTCCAAGTTCACTGGTTCCTCCTTGCTCACGGTTTTAGCCAAGGAGGTAGAAATAGTTGGGGCCTGGAAATTCTCTTTAACAAATACAACATCTGAAGTGTTGCAGTCAGACGATGGCATGAGTTCATCTGCAGAAGCCGACTTGGGCGGAAGGATGGATGCTTCAGTCTCAGGAGGAACATCCATAAAAACTGGCTCATCTGGTCCGGACATCTCAGTGGCAGCTGCCGGCTCCACCCTCATGTCAGGCTCCTTTTCAACAAAAGGGCCAACCGTCGAAGCTGTTTTTTCTAATGGAGGGATTGGCGCCTCTTGGCCTGCTGTCCCAGAGGATGACCCACCTGCCCGTTTTCACACGACAACTTTGGCCCTATGGATTGTCAGTAAAACAAAAGTTATGACAAGTTCGAATTAAACGATGAAGGGTATAAGGCAACATTGCAAAGATAGAAACTTACCCACGATTAACATTGAAAGGGGGAAGCTATGACGCACTTGAATCGCCCGATGATGAAGGAGAATCCGGATAAAGGAAATTTGAAGGGCTAAGAGGTTGTTTAAACAAACCGGCTCTAGAACGAGAATCGGTTGGACTATGGGGCACCTCAAGGCGTGGTTTGCGAGCCGGCGGCACATGAGACAAACTAGGGTCTACGTCGTCCATGTCACCCCGGGTCTTGCATTTTGATGAGCCGGCAAACTGTGCTCTCTTCAAAGGAAAATCGGGAGCCAAATGAGCTTCTGGGTGTGACAATTTAACTTTCCGGACGGTTTGTCTTGGTTTTCGGGGAACAAATATTTCTGAAGAATTGGGGAAATTGGAGTTACCTCGGGTTCGCCGGCTTGGCTAGATTCCGAGTCACCCTGATAAGAAGGTGTGTCAGCAAGCTCATTAAACAGATGGCCGAGAGAGTCGCGTTCTACCTCAGATTCCTCCCTTGAAGATTGCACAGAGGCTGGGTTATTCTTTCTACCCGTCGAAGGAACAGAAGCTTGAGGTACAACTTTCCAAAAATTAGAATCTGCCTGCAAATACATGAAGTATATGGTAAATAATGGCGAGTCAAAGGTAACATTGAAAAAAGACAATGAAAATGATCAAATACCTGAGGCAGTGGGTTGAGAAGATAGAATGGACCCAAACCCATGACGCTGCATTGCTCTTTCGAGTCGGAGAAAAACCTTTTCGTTTCCTTTGTAAGAGCGTCGTCAAAAAGATTTTCACGAGAAAACCACTGAGGATCGTTTGAGGCGCCAGAATAGTCACACATCAAGCCGTCTCTCAAGCTGACGGGTTGGATTCGCCACTTTAACGAGCAACGAATCAGATCTATCCCGGTCAGGCCATGAGCAGTCAGAGCTCTCAGTTTTGCATGAAGGGGAGCTAAAGGAGCCCTCTCTTCGTCAGTTGGCCAGCCCAAAAATTCTGCCTTACCACTAAGTCTCTCCAATCTGAAACCCGGCAGGGGATTTTCTCCTTCAGGTGCAGTATTTTGGCAGTAGAACCAGGTTTCGTTCCACCCCTTCGGGTGACTCGCCAGTTTTGATTCGGGGAAGGCGTTGTTCTTTCTTTTCTGGATAGAGACACCACCGAGCTCACAGGCAGCACCATTATTTTCCTTAGTTTGGCGGTTAAGGTAAAAGAATTCACTAAACAGAGTCACGGACGGCTCAATCTGAAGGTACACTACACATAGCACTTGAAATAGACAAATGTTGGTCATGGAATTTGGACCAATGTCTTGAGGCCTGATCTTGAAGAAATGCAAGAGGTCCCTAAAGAATTTTGAGCCGGGAGGACGGAAGCCTCACGCAAATGATCAGTAAAGACCACAACCTCCCCTAGCCGTGGTTGTGGGAATGGCTCTTCTTCGGGAGCCCGCCATTTTATAATCTTTCGAGCTGGCAAGAAACCTTGGTCCACAAGGTTATCCAAGGTAAGCCTGGACTCTTTAGTCTTGGCCCAGCTGCAAACTTTGGAGTTTTTTGGAGCCATGGCGGGTTATGTAGCAACTACAACGGTAACAGGGAAAATAAGCCGGGATGAATTATAAGTCGCCCATACTAAGGTGCTATTACGAGCCGCCAAAATCAGAGAAGGCCGAAGGGACGTCTCCAAACACTTAGTAAAGATGTTAGGTCACAAACAAGTTTCTATGAAAGTTTCCCTACGGGCAGATCTGATTAAACGAGGAAAAGCAGCGAGATATATGTTCTAGCTGACGGAACGACCAAAACTACGACATTCAAAGGATAACCCTGGATGGCTCATTTTAGATCTACTTATGAGGAAAATAAGGCGAAGGTCATTCCAAGACTACGCAGCAATGAGTGGATAGCATGTGGATCTACTCAATAAGTTTCGGATCAACACGATGAATACGGCAAGAACACCGAAAGCATCGAACCCTAAATGGAGGAGATTCATACCAGATTGCGTTGAAGCAGAGACAAAGATGATCGCGTTCGCTCTGACGGTCGCAAGAAGGCTCGATGACGTCAGCAATGGAGTCGAAGACCTTGGAGTCGCTTCGGGAGCTCTAGTGGTGCTTGGCTGACGGAGAAGCAAGAGGAGGAAGATGATAGGAAAAAGTTACTATGGAGCTCAATGGACTTATTTATAAGGAGGAGAAAGTGAAATGGCGTCGAGAAAGACGAAATGGCCGCGGTAAATTTGTGGCTAGGAGCGTGCCTCGATTTTCGCGTTTGCCTAGATTTGGCGCAGTTTTCGAAGGGATGCGTTATGATGACTTTGAAGGACAATGGTCAGCAAGGATGATGTCATTAAAAGATAGACATTGGAGAAATGACAAGTCTGGAAGCATTAAGCCGGTGTTATGAGATTCATGGAAGATACAAATACGATGATGAGCCGCCAAAGGAAGAGAAGAGAAATTGACATGAATGGATTCAAATCAATCTGGGGCCTAATGTCGGGGATATAACTCCTCGGTGTAACCCGCCCTATTGGGCCAGGTTAACATATTGACAGCTCTACAATCAAGTTTAAGATGGGTCGTGTCATGAAGACAAGGCAAGGAAGGCGGTGGCTGACTAAGTCGCCAGGCGGCCCAACACTTGAAGATGGCGGCTCAAGGCCCACAAGGCGAGAGGCACCAGTCGGTCTCCTTGCTTAAGGAGCAAGGCGAGTTAGAAGCATTATAGGTTACGAGTCACAATATGACCCGGACTCTATTGTAAACCCTAGGGTCTTGACCTGTATATAAAGGCAAGCCCCTAGGACCGAAAGACTCAAGTTACAATCTCTAGATAGCTAGGTTAGTAATTCCGCACCCTTGTAATCGAGATTTATCCATCAAATACACACAAAGCAGGACGTGGGCTATTACCTCCATCGGAGGGGCTGAACCTAGGTAAACCCGACTCTCTTTCCCGTTCAACCCCTTCGAATAGCCACCTAGCGGCGATGGCCCCACACCTAAGTCCTTTCACGAGGACATCTGCCGGATTGAAAAAACCATGACACTATGCTTATAGACGTATGCCTTTTGGTTTATGAAATGCACCTGCTACCTTTCAAAGATGTATGACTGCTATATTCTCTGACTTTTGTGAAAAGATTGTGGAGGTTTTCATGGATGATTTTTCCATTTACGGGACTTCTTTTGATGATTGCTTAAGCAACCTTGATCGAGTTTTGCAAAGATGTGAACAAACTAATCTTGTCTTGAATTGGGAGAAGTGCCACTTTATGGTTAATGAAGGTATTGTCTTGGGGCATAAAATATCTGAACGAGGTATTGAGGTGGATAAAGCTAAAGTTGATGCAATTGAGAAAATGCCATGTCCTAAAGATATTAAAGGTATTCGAAGTTTCTTTGGTCATGCTGGTTTCTATAGGAGGTTCCTTAAAGACTTCTCTAAAATTTCTAGGCCTCTTACTAATCTTTTGCAAAAGGATATCCCTTTTGTTTTTTATGATGATTGTGTGGAAGCCTTTGAAACACTCAAGAAAGCCTTAACCTCTGCACCTATCGTTCAACAACCTGATTGGAACTTGCCTTTTGAAATTATGTGTGATGCTAGTGATTATGTTGTTGGCGCTGTTCTAGGACAAAGAGTTGATAAGAAATTGAATGTTATGCATTATGCTAGTAAAACTCTAGACAATGCCCAGCGAAATTATGCTACTACTGAAAAAGAATTTTTAGCAGTTGTGTTTGCTTGTGATAAATTTAGATCCTATATTGTTGATTCCAAGGTTATCATTCACACTGATCATGTTGCTATAAAATATATTATGGAAAAGAAAGATGATAACCTAGACTTATTAGGTGGGTTCTCTTGCTTCAAGAATTTGACTTACATATTGTTGATATGAAGGGAGTTGAGAACCCCGTAGCTGATAACTTGTCTAGGTTAGAAAATATTCTTGATGACCCACTACCTATTGATGATAGTTTTCCTGATGAACAGTTAGCTGCAATAAATGTTTCTCAAAACACTCCTTGGTATGCTGATTATGCTAACTACATTGTCGCTAAATATATACCACCTAGTTTCACATACCAACAAAAGAAAAAAATCTTCTATGATTTAAGACATTACTTTTGGGATGACCCACATCTTTATAAAGAAGGGGTAGATGGTATTATTAGACGTTGTGTACCTGAGCATGAGCAGGAACAAATCCTACGGAAATGTCATTCTGAAGCTTATGGAGGACATCATGCGGGAGATAGAACTGCTCACAAGGTATTGCAATCTGATTTTTATTGGTCTACTCTCTTCAAGGATGCCCATAAGTTTGTTTTGTCTTGTGATGAATGTCAAAGAATTGGTAATATCGGTAAGCATCAGGAAATGCCTATGAATTATTCACTTGTGTCGAACCATTTGATGTTTGGGGTTTTGATTATATGGGACCTTTTCCTTCCTCTAACGGGTACACTCATATTTTGGTTGCCGTTGATTATGTCACTAAGTGGGTAGAAGCTATTCCAACTAGTAGTGTTGATCACAACACCTCTATTAAAATGCTTAAAGAAGTTATCTTCCCGAGGGTTGGAGTCCCTAGATACCTAATGACTGATGGTGGTTCACACTTTATTCATGGTGTTTTCCGTAAGTTGCTTGCTAAATATGATGTTAACCATAGAATTGCATCACCCTATCATCCTCAATCTAGTGGTCAAGTTGAACTTAGCAATAGAGAAATAAAATTAATATTACAAAAAACTGTCAATAGGTCTCGAAAGAATTGGTCTAAGAAACTAGATGATGCGCTTTGGGCCAATAGAACAACTTATAAAAATCCTATGGGTATGTCTCCATACAAAATGGTATATGGAAAAGCTTGTCATTTGCCTCTAGAGTTAGAACACAAGGCATTTTGGGCAATTAAAGAACTCATATGATTTCAAACTTGCCGGTGAGAAGAGGCTATTTGATATTAGCTCACTAGATGAATGGAGAACCCAAGCCTATGAAAATGCTAAACTATTTAAAGAAAAAGTAAAAAGATGGCACGACCAAAGAATCCAAAAGCGGGAATTCAAAATAGGAGATTATGTTCTTTTGTTCAACTCTCGTTTAAGATTTTTTGCAGGTAAGCTTCTCTCCAAATGGGAAGGACCATATATTGTCGAAGAGGTTTATCGTTCTGGAGCTATCAAGATTAATAATGCCGAAGGTACTAACCCGAAGGTGGTCAATGGACAAAGAATTAAGCACTATATCTCAGGTATGCCTATTAACGTTGAAAGCAATGTTATCCAAACCATGCCACCGGAGGAACACATAAAAGAAACCTTACGGAACACTCCAGAATTCTGAAAAATAGGAGGTACGTGATACGGTAAGTAAACGGACTCCGAAAAATCTGCAAAAATATTTTCTGTCAGTTTTGGAATATTAGAAAAAATAGGAAAATAAGAAATAAACCGGAAGGCAACCGAGGTGAGCACGATACACCAGGGCGCGCCAGCCCTGCCAGGCGCGCCCTGGTGGGTTGTGCCCACCTCAGGAACCTTCCCGACTCCATTTTCCTTCCATACGCTTGTTTCCCAAGAATAAAAATTCTCTATATATACCCCCGACTGTTTTGATGACCGCATCGCAGAAAAATCCTCTGTTCTTGTTTCGTGCTGTTTTCTCGTCAGATCTAGATCTCCATGGCTCCACCAAGTTCCTCCAAGGACAAGTTCTTTGAGAAGTTCATCAACCCGTACTTGCCGGAGGTGCTGAAGCATCCTCAAGCCATTGAGATGCGTGAGGGGGTGCTCCACATCCGCGATGTTCAGGGACCTAAGAGGACTGGAAGCGTGGAGGCTAGGCTCGAGGCGGTGGAACAAGACATCTTCAAGTGCCAAAGGATGGTGGAGCATGGACTTAGTGCCAATCACTCCATGATCACGGAATTCACCCGTGCTCAGATGGTGGATGGCCGGTCTGTGAAAGACACCATCTCCACCCTCAACGAGCAAATCAATTTTCTGCAAAGTCAAGTTTATGATCTCCAAAACTAAGTTTTTGAATATGAAGCAAGATTTAAAGGTATGAGTTTAGCTGCCAGTTGCAGGACTTAGGGGACTCTTGCGTCAACTTTTGATGGTGAGCCCTTGCCCTGAAAGCTGGAGGACAAGCCTACTACTTCATCACCACCACCTTCTTCATCACCACCACCAAAGGAGACTTGAGCACACGGGTATGGGCACTCCCCTTGGCTTGAGCCAAGCTTGGGGGAGGTGCCCCGGTATCGTATCACCATCACTCTTATTCACCTTTACCTATTTTAGTTTGATCTTTAGTTTCCCTTTGATTTAGTTGAATAAAAGTTTAGCATGATCTATTTTAGTGTGTTAGTTTCGTGGTCTATCTATCTATGTAATCGAGTGAGAGTTATATAATAAAGTTTGGTTTGAGCTTTTGCTTCTCTACTTTTTTCTGCAATCAAAATAAAAGGAAAGAGAAATAAATGAAAAGAATCATATGCTAATCTTATGGTATGTAATGACATCACATAAGGAAAAGTATAAGTGGAAAATTTGTTGGAGATTGACAAACATAGCATTGGTGAATGATGCAATTCATGAAAGAATTAATAAGGGAAGAGAAGATTCACATGCAAATACACTATCTTGGACATCTTTTATGATTGTGAGCCCCCATTAAATATTATATGTCAAAATTGTTGACGTTGGACAAGGAAGACAATGTAATGATTTATGTTTGTTCATATTCACATAGAAGTTATATTGTCATAGATCCTTCAACATGTGGTGCTTGCTCAATATCTTTGCTAGCCAAAAATTCCTCACTAAGTAGAGATACTACTTGTGCATCCAAAAACCCAAAACCCAAATTCATGTTTTGAGAGTCCACCATACCTACCTACGGATCGAGTAAGATCCTTCAAGTAAGTTGTCATCGGTGCACTAAGGCAATAAAAATTGCTTCTAAATGTGTTTGATCAATTAGTGTAAGAGAAAATTGAGCGTTATACGAACTTATGATGGCAAAGCAATAAAAGCGACGGACTGCATAATAAAGGTTGCTATCATAAGGGGAAATATAGCGTGACGTTCTTTTACACTAAGGGATTGGGCATACAAACTAAAAGGCGCATGAAAACCTCTGCTTCCCTCTGCGAAGGGCCTATCTTTTACTTTTATGTATTTACTTTTATGCAAGTCAAGTATTCTCCCCTATTCCTTTTTACTTTTCTCTTTTTGCAAGCATCATGTGGTGAGGAAAGATCTAGGCACATATATCTAGTTGGATATGAGTGGGCAAAAGTTATTATTGTTGACATCACCCTTGAGGTGAATACGTTGGGAGGCGAAACTAGAAGCCCCTATCTTTCTATGTGTCTGGTTGAAACTTTTTGCTCATGGGTATGCTGTGAGTTAGCAATCATAGAAGACTAAATGATGGTTGAGTATGTGGACTTGCCAAAAGGCTCCGACATGAGACCCTTCCTAAAAAAATATGATGAATTGTAGTTGCAAAGTTGACTGAGAACATAGTTTGTTGGTTTTCAATAAGGTTTATGCTTTATACTTCTATATGTTGTGATGAATTGTTACTTGTTCATGAGAAGTTATATGATGAAAGTATATGAATAAGTTTTATGATAGAATTTGTTGATGTTATGATAATAAGCATGATGCTACTATGTCCGTATTTTGTTTTTATCGACACCTCTCTCTCAAACCATGTGGACATGCTTTTCAATATCTACTTTTTGCTTGAGGACAAGCGAGGTCTAAGCTTGGGCGAGTTGATACGTCCATTTTGCATCATGATTTCCTACTGTTGTTTATTATGTTTTATTGAATAATAATGCTTTAGGGAGTGATTCTAATGCCTTTTCTCTCATAATATGCAAGGTTTACACAAAGAGGGAGAATACCGGCAGCTGGAATTCTGGACCTGAAAAAGCACATCAGAGATACCTATTCTGCACATCTCCAAAGAAGCTGAAATTTTACGGAGAATATTTTTGGAATATATGAAAAATACTTGAGCAAATAACTACCGGAGGGGGCCACCCTGGTGGGCACAAGACACCAGGGCACGCCAGGCCCCCGGGCGCGCCCTGGTGGGTTGTGTCCTCCTCGGCCCACCTCCGGTGCCCATCTTCTGGTATATAGGGTCTTTTGACCTAGAAAAAATAAGGAGAGGACTTTCGGGATGGAACGCCGCCGTCTCAAGGCGGAACTTGGGCAGGAGCACTTTTGCCCTCCGGCGGAGCGATTCTGCCAGGGGAACTTCCCTCACGGAGGGGGAAATCGAAGCCATCGTCATCACCAACACCCCTCTCATCTTTGGGAGGCAAATCTTCATCAACATCTTCAACAGCACCATCTCCTCTCAAATCCTAGTTCATCTCTTGTGTTCAATCTTTGTACCGGAACCTCAGATTAGTACTTGTGGGTGACTAGTAGTGTTGATTACATCTTGTAGTTGATTACTATATGGTTTATTTGGTGGAAGATTATATGTTCAGATCAATTATGCTATTCAATACCCCTCTGATCTCGAGCATGCATATTATTTGTGAGTAGTTACCTTTGTTCTTGAGGTCACGGGAGAAGTCATGTTGCAAGTAATCATGTGAATTTGATATGTGTTCGATATTTTGATGATATGTATGTTGTGATTCCATTAGTGGTGTCATGTGAACGTCGACTACATGATACTTCACCATCCTTGGGCCTAAGGGAATGCATTATGGAGTAGTTATTAGATGATGGGTTGCTAGAGTGACAGAAGCTTAAACCTGTGGCACCCCCATAGAGGGCCGACGCACGCCAGCCCCAGGATAAGACCTGGCGCACGTCAAAGACATGTTACAGCATTTCCAGGCAGAAAATGGCTTTATTAAATATAATGGAGTATTACAATACTGTTGCTTACAACAATATTACATAGCTCCAAGGCTAACTAAATGGCGGTGGGGGTCTTGGTTCAGCGGCAACTACGTCTCTGGCTGGGCTCCATAACGCACAGGACTGGCTTGGTTACGCTCTAGCATGACAGACCTTCTCCTGCAACTGGCCACGTGCAAGGCCAGGTGAGTACTTTGAATGTACTCTCAAGACAACCAAATACATAGCAACCAAACAAGCAGATGACAAAGCAAGCACTATGCTTAGATAAGAATCTATTCTAAACATGGCATAGAATTACTGCAAAACACACATCAAGCATAGCATAGTATGGTTCAGACCTATAATCTACATAGCATAGCAATGATCACACTAGGTACTTCCAGTGTTTACGGATACCGAAAATCAACTTACTCTCTTCTGGGTTGTCCCGCAACCCTCGACATACTCATGATCCAACCTGGACTGACTCAAATCCAATCCAAATCATGTGGTCATCCGACCACTCATCATATAGCCATCCCTTGGCTAACATATCATATTCCTGACATCATCTGATGTCTACCCCAGATGAGTTCTTCCATCATTACTAACACTGCTACGGTTGACCACCTAGTGAGGTCTGGACGGGCTGTCCAATACCGTGGACGCGGCTATTCGAATAGATTTTTACACTCTGCAGAGGTTGCGCACTTTACCCACACCATGAAGCACCTAGCCTCGTGATCCCACTCGGGTGGACCAGTGTTGCTTCAACAGAACCTGCCTGACCCGTGACTCTTTCATCGTACCACCGGCACTCATCCTCCCCCGGAGGTCTGCCCTGGGTGGCCCCTGTGTCCTCATGACACCTGCCACCGTCATGGCCAAACTAAACTGTCCCAAACGGGGATCAGACTGTCCCAAACGGGGACCGCGCGCAAACAAACAAGCAACTGGGCTCACAAGGTTATCGCCGCCTACCGGGCCAGGGCAGCGCGCGCGCATAACCTTCCCTCTTTGGTGGTACCGATAAAAGAACACGCGATCAGACCAAGTCAAGGCTGTCCCATACCGGCAAATGTGGTTGCACGGATAAGCCCGGACAAGTGACTCAAGATCAACCAACTAGGTTGCATTAATTCAACTCCTCATATCCACAAACTGCCAGAGGAAACCCAGAATAATCATAGACAGTAATCTCTTAATCCACTCAACATATCCATCAACGTACCACTTCACCGACAATTATAAGTGCTAGCATAGAAAGATCATAGTACTGATAGTCATGGCATTAGATCAACCACCGTGCTAACATGAATATGTTGTTGACAGTATGAAAACAGTAATGCTGGTATCTAGTAACGATGTCATCACATGTATATGCAAATGCAGACTAACAGGTAATAGATAAACACACACAGGGTGCAAGCAATGTCATCACGCAAGTCCGGAGCTCATGGTAAGAGGTTGGCTTGCCTGGGGGTCGACGAATACGTCGGGAGGAAATGCGATCACCTCGCGGAAGAATTCGCCGGAAAGGGTTCTCTCTCGGAGGGCTTGATCGGAGGGCAAGGGCAAAATGGTTATTTTCACAATGTGAATACATTATGAAAATAATGCCATCGGAACGGGCTCGATGAGACGAAGACGTGAGCGCTGGTTTTACCTCGATCGGAGCTACGGTCGCAAAGATATAAGCGTTTAAGCACCAGGGACCAATCTGTAAAAACAATTGCTACAAACAGGCCCCTGGGGCTAAAACAGGGAGCGCCTTCGGGCCGAGTACGCTTCCTGCACTAGAAAGCGCCTTTCTAGCCAAAGTGGTTGGAAAGTACGCTTTCCAGAAGCGAAAGTGTATTCATGAAAATACGCTTTCACATAAAAACGCGCGGGCCCGGGTTGACTCTCTCACTCTCTCGCTGACGGGCGGGACCCGCCTTAGCCTCTCTCTCTCTCTCCGCCCTCTGGCCGTCTTCAAGCTCGACCGGGGCAGGGACAGGGCAGCCGGCCGCCGGCGTCGCGGTCACCTCGCCGTACAAGGGGGCCGGCCGGCGAGCTCTCTAGCACCAGCGTGCCGCGCCGCGCCCGAGGGTGGTCTTGAGGCCACCGGAGGTGGGCTGCAGCGCCGTCGCCACTGGCCGTGGCGCGGTGGCCAACGGGCGCTTGCGGTGCCGCCGCAGCAGCGCTTCCCCGGAGAAGCTGAGGATGGTGGCGGCCCTGCGAGCTCCTGGGGGTTCTCTGCCCGAGGATAGAAGAGAGGGGGAGGCCCACGAAGCTGGAATCGCCACGGAGGTCCGGCGGCGGCCTTCGGCCATTGGAGAGGCGGGGAGCTCCAAGAGCTCGATAGGAGGAGGGGGAAGGGCTTGCTGCTGCTCGGGGGCTCGGAACACGCCTTAAATAGCCGCGGGGGAAGGCTCGGGAAGGAGGAGGGCGGCAGCCGAAGCTTCAGGACGGCGACCGGAGCTTCGGGACGGCGACAAAGGCTTCCACGGCTAGAGGAAAAGGGGGAGAGAGCTCCAAAGGGTTCACGCGCGCGATGGGGAGCTCCTAGATGCTCCTGGACAGGCTGGAGAGGCGCTCCCGACGATTCTGGCGCACAGGGCGCGTTTTTGGCACGCTCTGGTCGTGGTCACCATGTGGCCACGGCGTTGCCACGAAGCACACGAGGCCAAAATATGTCTAGGGTCTTCTCCTTCCTATCCTGAGTTGACCTATGCAGCTGGATAACTCTGGAGAGGGCTGAGGTGACAGGTCCAAGGTCAAATAGTTGCCAACAGCAACATGTTTGTGCTGTGGTGTGGCCACCACAGTGCACCTCTTGGCCTGAACTTGGGCAGGGGTTGATCATCTACTAGGGAGACTAACTTGGCAAAGTTTCAGCTCCCCTGGACCAATCTAGATAGTACCTCCTTTGCAAAGTGCCAGACTGGACAGAAATGAAGATGATGATGCTGGGGACAAATGGCTACATAGATTTGGATGATTTTTGGAGGAGACCAATATTTTAGGCATATGGAGGCACTGTAAAGATTTCATACCATTTGCATAATTCAAAATGGTACTTCCTTCACAGTGCTCCAATCTGGACAGAATCTTAGATAAATTGCTGAGGATGATTGGCTAGATGAGATGGGCTAATTTTTGGAGGACAAGGGTAATTTATCACAATGCATCACCCTGCAAAATTTTAGCCCAAGGAGATCAAGGAATCATGCACTTCCTTTGCAAATGGGAAATCTGGACAGAATTTGCAAAGGGAAGTGGTGCTCAAATTTTGAATTGGGGGACTGGATATTTTGATGGAAATGGAGAAGATATGGATATGAGAAGCTCCACAAATTATTTGGGATTTTTCCTAGCTACCAAAATGGTAGTTCCTCTGGAAAGGCCCCAAATTGAAATATTGGCTTTAAATAGGAAAAGGCAATTTCCCCTACTTAATTATAGCCAATATTTTTTTATGAGATCTCAATATGATCACAAAGAATATCTCCACAAGTTTTCATGACCTCTGGAGATGGATAGATATTTTCCTGGATTCAATTCCTCAGAAGGGCAGAAAAAGGAATTAATTCTAGATGAGAAATATTGCATATGACTTGGCAATATTTTTGCACATCTAGGGTTTATGAGAGAATAAGGATCTCTGGAAATTTTGGGAGAATTAATAGAGCAAGGAAAAGGATAGCTCCTTTGTAATCACAAAGGCAGGATTTCCAGTTCCAATATTTCGGAACTAGGGTTTAGATAAGATTCGGGGTTTACTGACGGAGGGTTGACTGGCACAAGAGTATGGGAAGGCACTGAGAGGTTAGGGAATGACTGGATTCACCTGGTCACTTACCAGATTCCCGAGGAAAAAATTCGGGTGAGAAAAGCTAGGAAGGAATAACAGCACAAAAATCGATAACCCGATTTTTGGGGTGTTACAAAACCCTAGTTTATGCGCTACTTCGTAAGGGGCTGATTTGGATCCAAATGTTTAATGCTATGGTTAGATTTTATCTTAATACTTTTCTCATAGTTTTGGATGCTTGCGAGGGGGTTAATCATAAGTGGGAGGTTGTTCAAGTAAGAACAACACCCAAGCACCGGTCCACCCACATATCAAATTATCAAAGTAGCGAACACAAATCAAACCAACATGACAAAAGTGACTAGATGAAATTCCCATGTACCCTCAAGAACACTTTGCCTATTACTAGAGACTGTTCTGACCTGTCCTTTGCCACAAAAGGATTGGGCTACCTTGCTGCACTTTATTTACCGCTACCGTTACTTGCTCGTTATCAATTATCTTGCTATCAAACTATCTATTACCTACAATTTCAGTGCTTGCATAATTTACCTTGCTGAAAACCGCTTGTCATTTCCTTCTACTCCTTGTTAGGTTCGACACTCTTACTTATCGAAAGGACTACGATTGATCCCCTATACTTGTGGGTCATTAGAGTTGAACCCCTTTATGTTCAAAACACCTGAGCCAGTCCAGTGGTCAAGCCTAACCGCTTAACCCAAGGTGACCCGGGTTCGATCCCTCGCGGTGCGCCAAATAAGTCCCCCTTTTTTTGATTTATATGAGAGGCTGACACGGAGGCCCCACCTGTCATTGCCTCGGGGTCAAATCCCTCTGTGTGTGGCCCCAGGGCCCACATGTCATCCTCTATGGCTAGGCCACCGTGTGTGCATATAGTATTTTTAGGCTTGTTTGTTTTATTCCGAATAGGGCATTTCCATTTTTGGCATAATGCCATTTTGGGACCTTCCCGAATTGGCATTTTCTCTTTTAGGCATTTCTGTGATTTCCATTTTAAGCAGATTTTGACTTATTGCATTGTGGCATTTTTGTTAATATGAACATATGCATATTATATATGAAATTTGGGTAGAAAAATACAAGGAATCCACCGGTGGCATTATTTTTGCATTTTGAGCAAGTTCTGGTGCGTGTCATTTTTACATGATTAGGCATTTTGTATTTTTGTGTGAATTAATCCATGCACCATATGAATCAACTTTGTATATGAGTTATGGCCATTTTCACATGAACTTGCTCCTAGTATTTTTGAAATGCCATGAAATCCATGATTAACTACTGTTATCATCTTGCAAACATGCCTAGACAATGTTGTTGTTTTTGGAGATGGTTAATTTTCACTAAGTCTGAAACTGTTATTGCAACATAGCATTTTGTCTTGATGATTGCCATGAATCTGTGATTCCTATGAACATGATCATGTTGGATGAATTTTGGTCCATTATGTATACTACCATGTTGTGCAATTTCATGCCATGATAATTCTTGTAGCATATCTAAAACTTGCCATGAACCTTCCTTCATGTTAACTATGTTATGTGAAAATCTGTAATTTTCACTAAGTCATAATCTGTAACATCATATGGCCATTTTGTGAGGTCATTTTCAATTGATCCATGCATCTAACCAGTCTGAACCTTTTGGATAAAATATTTTGCATTAAACATACTACAGCTACATGTCTTGTTTGAGCATTTAGATTCCTGTAGGTTGTTGTTTTGATGGTTGCAAAGTGCCTTGTTCCTGTTTGTGGCAGATTGCATTGCAATATGGTTTTGATCATTGTGTGAGTTCTATGCACTGGATTTTCATGATCTTTATATCATTCCATATAAAATTCCATGATCATTGTGGCATGCTTGGGATGCCAAGATTTTGCCTCTATCCTTCCTCATGTCCAGATCTATCACTGTTTCGTTCTGTATCTTGTCGTGAGTGTTCCGAGAGAACAATAACTCCGATTGCGATGATCTTTATATGCATTTGCATCATTTTCATGTGTAGAATCCATTTTTGCCATGATCATGCATGTCAAAATAATTAATATTGTTGTTCTGTACAGAATGTTAAAAGCCCACTAAATTGCATATGAAGGGTTGCTTGATCCATGCTTCACATGGATCAAGACTTCATTTAATGTGACTAGAGTAGGATTGCCATGCTAAATGTATTAAATGGTCATGAATCATAATTGTTTGTGCATTTTTCCATGGTTGTGTGCTTATTGGATGTTTGTTCTTTCTTGTGGGTAGTACCAGGTGACGAGTCTGAGTCCGAGGAATCTGTCGAGAACGCTTACGAGGAGCAAGCTTGTTATCCCACTGAAGAATCACAAGGCAAGATGATCATTACCCTCGATATAGTTACTATCTTTACTATGCTAGTTGTCTCGTTGCTATCGTTATGTCTCGTTACCTACCACTTGTTTGTCAAGCCTCCCAGCATGCCATGATAAGCCTCTAAACCTCCACATCCTGGCAAACCATTGTTTAGCTAAGTTATCGCTTGCTCAGCCCCTCTTATAGCGTTGCTAGTTGCAGGTGCAGGTGGATCCATGTGATAACATGGATATCTTGGGATATCACATTATTCTTGCTATTTAATTTAATGCATCTATACATTGGTAAAGGGTGAAAGGCTTGGCCTTTTGCTTGGTGTTTTTTTCCTCTCTTGCCACCTTAGTTTTCGATTACGAGTGTTATGTTTCATATTGAGCGCTCCTAACATGCTTGGTGTTGTTATGGGGATGCCCTTGATTTTCATTTTGGGATAAACTCTTCCAGCAAGGCCCAACATTGGTACTAAATTTGCTAATAACTAATTAAAATTGCATGGGGAGTAGCTACCCCGTGGATAATTAATCAAAAAACCCGCGCCAGTGCTCCTCATGAGTGTTGGTCTAAACGGGTTGCCTGCGGGGCCGCCTCGGGAAAACTCGGGGATTGGTTTAACTCGTAGCTAGTCCCATCTGGTAGTTCCCTGAGAACGAGATACGTGCGGCTCCTATCGGGATCTGGCCTGTCGGGCGGTCTTGTTGGATTTGTTTGACCTTTAACAAACATCTTGTGCACCGGGATTCCGAGGATACTACGGGTTATCCCACGGTTGAGGTTTTCCACTGCAACTTGTTGCTAGTTGTGATGGATGAGTTGGAGCACCCCTGTAGGGTTAAATCTTTCTGAAAGTCGTTCCCGCGGTTATGTGGCAACTTGGAAATTTATAATACCCAGTTACAGAAAACTTGAAGTAAATCCAATTAAAATACACCAACTGTGTGCATAACCGTGATCGTCTCTTTTCAAGGGAGTTCGTGAAGAGAACACGGTGGGGTTATGCTTGATCGTAAGTAGGTGTTCAGGACCACTTCTTGATCATAACTAGTTCACAACCGTCATGCGTAGAACACTTATCTTATTCTTGTACTTTTAAATTAGCCAATTAAAACTGCTTAGTGTTGTTGCAACCTCACCACTTAACCATTCCCCACCTATAAGTTTAGATAGTCTCGGTACCTCGGGTAATAAGATTGTTGAGTCCCCATGGCTCAGAGATTCACACAACACTATAGGTACAGGTATAGATGATCTTGCCGCTGATGATGCCACAACACTCCAGTGGGAGTATGATGAGGAACGTGGGCGCATGTACGTGACTTACCCCGACGAGCAGAGAGGGATGCCTTGGTCGGCAGTCTGGGATATGCTTGACGGATGTATCTTTTCGTTTGATTTCGTTCGTAATCGGACCCTGTTCTTCTGGATGATGCTTGTATGGATGATTGTATTCGAATATTTAATGTTGTAGCATGTGGCGAGTGTAAGCCAAGTCCATATACTCATCTCCTCTTTACATGCATTGTGATGATATCAATTCTTACGAAGCGACCCGAAATGTGCTTCAATCCTTATCGTGGCCCTCGCGCCTTCTTGAGGATTGTACCGCATTGTGGGCGTGACAGATGGTAACACAAAATTCTTCCAAGAAAAATCAACAATCAAATAGAGAAATAATTATATTCATATGCTCTTGGATGAAAACCAATCTGAACATTCTGCTCATCAAGCAAGGTGCAAGCCTGTGGAGAGCCTTTAAACACATATTTGGCACTTATTCTCCAACTTCTAGTTTCTTTCACCTGCCAAGCTTACTTTAGAACAATGCTCAGCTTAATCAATTAGAAGAACCTTTTTCAAAAACAGAGATAGATGAGGTGATTCAAAACATGTCATTTGACAAGCCTCTGGTCCTGATGGATTTAATGATGCATTTATAAAGGCTTGTTGTGATAGATATCATAATTAATGATTTTTGAGAGCTCATTCAATATTTCTACAGTGGAGATATTGATCTCAAGCCTATTAATAGGTCATTCATCACTCTTATCCCAAAGAAGGACAATCATCTCCTTCATAGTGACTTTAGGTCTATTTCTTTGCTCAACTGCACAATCAAAATCATCACAAAGTTATTGGCAAACAGGTTGTAGAAAATCATTCTCTAGTTGGTGCACGCAAATCAATATGTTTTTTTAGGAAAATATCAATCCAAGACGATCTGGCTTGGGCCATTGAATACATACATCAGTGAAAGCAAGAAATAATTATTTTAAAGCTTGACTTTGAGAAAGCCTTTGGTGTGATTAAGCATGAGACTCTTTTAAAATTTCTAGAAGGAAAAGGCTCTGGTGATAGATGGGTCACGTGGATGAGCATGATTTATAGCACATGCTTCTCATATGTATTGCTTAATGGGGTTTGAGGAAAACGATTTCACTGCAAAAGAGGGGTTAGACAAGGGGACCCTCTCTCCTCTCTTATTTTAGTTCTAGCTACCAATCTTTTGCAATCCATTCATAATGAGGCAGTGAATGTCAATTTGATTCAGGAGCCCCATTTATCACATTCCAACCAAGATTACCAGCGATTCAGTATGCAGATGACACCATCTTGATCATGCCAGCAGTGCAACCTCAAATTCTTCAGCTCAATAATCTTCTGGCTCATTTTTCTGCCAAAACTAGTCTGAAGACTAACTATAGCAAATCAGTTTTGGTTCCATTGAATGTGCCTAATTTAAATCTAAGCAAAGTTCTTGAACTTCTACGATGCAACCTAAGTAACTTTCTACTCACATTTTTGGGCCTCCTCCTAGTGATGGTAGATTGAGAAACGAAGATTTTAATCCTATTTGTAATAGAGAGAAGGTTTACTGGATGCTCCACAATGCTATCATAGGATCGAAGACTACAACCTATTAAATAAATCTGTTTTCTTTGCCTTGCCTATTTTCTTCATGTGTGCTTTAGCCCTACCTGCTGCTATTATTGAGCAAATAAACAAATACCTCAGACACTTCTTTTGGAGGAAATATGGAGAAGAAAACTCTGGGCCAACTTTAATAGCCTGGAACATAGTATGCAAGCCTAAAATTCAGGTTGGAATTGGTATCCTAGGGCTTTCAAAGAAATATTGTCTTGCAAGGGTGGGTTTGGTCACACAATTAAACTCTGGCATGATAGATGGATTGATCAACCACTGAAGCGGAAATTTCCACAACTCTATTCCTTTGTTAGAAATGACACCCAATATATGAAACATATGGTTAACAGTACTGACATTTATGCCTTCTTCCACGTCCCTCTTTCAGCTCAAGCTTTTGCTCAACTGAATGAGCTTCAACTACTGCTTGCTCAACTAAATCAAGACAGGTGATATGCTCTAATAATAATAAGACTTACTCTTCCATCTTAGTGTGCAATACTATGATGGATGGAGTGGATGTTGAGTAAATAGGCAATTTTCCGATTAGATTAATCCACGAAATAATTACTATCATGGCATTGACTAGATTACTGACATACTGATGATGAATCAAACTAGCATGTACTACACATAAATTCGAGACATCTATGCATACAAGTAGTACTGCTAAGACTGAAATAAGTAGGAGCGGGATAAACGTGTTATACCCTCCAATAGGCCAGTTGGCCGTAGCAGTAGCATTGGCGGCGGCAGCATCCTCGGACGCCTTCTTGTCAGCTTCAAGTTTCTCGGCAGCGGCACGGTCGACGTCGGTTGGGGGCGACATGGTGATGACGGCGAAGGCGGTGCAGACGTAGATGAAGTAGACGAACGTAAGCGAGCAGTCGAGTAGTCGCTACCCAAAAACCTAATTGCCCCTCTCCCCGTACAGGACCCGGAGAGGCATGGTTTCGAAGGCCTGCTCTCCCGTCGACCGTGTACGCGGTGAACGGGATGGAGTCGCCGGCGGCAGCAGCAGCAAAAGGAACGACGTGGGCGGAGTGCGCGTGGAGGCAGATGTGATCTGTTTTCCGTGGCGGCTAGGGTTGGCCGAAGCCCTGCTTATGTAGGCGGCGTCCGGGTGGAGAGACGTGGGCTGGACCCACGTCCGAGTCGGTAGCCCACGATCCAACGTCTCAGATCGTGGCGTTACGTGTTCTCCGTTCCCGACCGGCAAAAATAAGCGCGTAGGTATGAGCTCGGCTCGGCTCAATCCCGCAACCCGCGGCGCGTCGTGACGAGGCATGGCGTGGCGAGGCGGGCGGCGGAGGAGGAGTGCGCGAGGGCCTCTTCTCTTCTCATGCTCCAATAGCATGTAGAAGAGAGAACCTTATAAAGAGGTCCAACTCCCCCTCCACTAGCAAGGTGGTACTAAACTTCCCACCCCCCTTGTCATGCCACCTACATGGGCCCTTAGAGATTTTTTCTGAAATTGTCTTATGGGCCTAAAGCCCATCTCAGATTTCAACAATCCCCCACCAGATCTCAAGGGCCCATTTCGCCCTCTGTTCCAATTACTGTTTTGATATACCAGCATTTCAGTGAAGACCTGTTAAGGTTGAGCTTCACCTAGAACAAGTAACTACACTCCTTCACAACTGAACAATGGACTATGCCTTGAATTGTCAGTTTGGCGTCAAGAAGTTTCACCACAGGTCCTGCTAGTACTAGGCTGCCGAAGGCTGACCCCTCAGGTGGAGCATATTAGTCACACTCCTGGCCTATTCGTGAGCTTACTAGAGATCACCCCAATCTCATAGACCGTGACCAGCAGTCGGGCTTATATAGGTGTGTTCCTCCAAAGATCGCTCTGTAGGACAGCATCTTGCTTACATATAAGCTTTAGAACACATTAAGACAGTAGTTATCCTACCATACAGTATCCGAGAGTATTGCATCTCCAACGGAGTGGGTTAGTAAAGTTACTCTCCTCAGTTCACCACTGGCTTGTTTTCCCAGGTCCTACTTCACGGGATCTCCGATCACATAGGTTGGGTTACTACCATGGCAACTCATGTGGGTCTCATACCCATCTCCCTCGATGCATTATCTATCACAACACGTGATAGCCCTTTAGTAAAGGGATCTGCCAGATTCTTAGCCGTTTGGATGTAATCCAACGCTATCACTCCGGAGCTTCTTAAACGTCTGGCAGCTTTCAATCTCATTCTTATATGTCTGTTGGACTTCATGTTGTCCTTTGAACTCTTCACTTTGACAATGACTGTCTGGTTATTGCAGTTCATAAGGATAGCCGGAACCGGCTTCTCAACCACTGGCAAGTCCATCAAAAGATCTCGAAGAAATTCTGCTTCGACACCAGAGGTGTCTAATGCTGTTAATTCTGCTTCCATTGTCGATCTCGTTAAGATCGTTTGCTTGCAAGACTTCCAGGAAATAGCACCACCTCCAAGGGTAAACATATACCCAGTAGTGGCCTTCATCTCATCAGCATCAGAGATCCGATTCGCATCACTATATCCTTCAAGTACCGACGGGTATCCGGTATAGTGAAGTCCGTGGTTCATAGTACCTTTCAGATAGCGCATAACTCTTTCAACAGCATGCCAATGAACATCACCCGGATTTGCAACAAACCAGCTCAGTTTGCTCACAGCAAACGCGATGTCAGGCCTCGTTGCGCTAACTAGATACATAAGTGAACCAATGATTTGAGAGTATCTCAATTGATCTCTAGCTGTGCCTGTGAACTTTCGAACCAGCATACTAGGATCATATGGTGTTTGAGAAACTTTGCAGTCCGAATATCCAAAACGACTCAAAATCTTCTCAACATAATGGGATTGCAGAAGTGTAATCCCACCCTCATCATCTCTCAATAGCTTGATGTTCAAGATAACATCAGCCACTCCAAGGTCCTTCATCTCAAAGTTCTGAGACAGGAAAGACTTAACCTCCTCAATCACTTTGAGATTGGTTCCAAATATTAGTATGTCATCAACATACAAGCACAGTATAACTCCTTCGCCCCCACCATGGCGATAGTATACACATTTGTCAACTTCATTAACAACGAAGCCAACAGATGTCAGAGTTGTATTAAACTTCTCATGCCATTGCTTAGGTGCTTGTCTCAGGCCATATAGAGATTTCAACAACTTACACACCTTTCCTTCCTGACCATCTATTACAAAGCCATCTGGTTGTTGCATATAGATTTCCTCGTCTAACTCTCCGTTCAGGAAAGCCATCTTGACGTCCGTTTGATGGACGAGAAGACCATGCGAGGCCGCCAATGAGAGTAGTACTCGAATGGTAGTCAGTCTGGCCATAGGTGAATAAGTATCGAAGAAATCTTCTTCTTCTTTCTGGGCATAGACCTTGGCCACAAGCCTAGCCTTATACTTTTCAATTGTACCATCGGGCCTAAGCTTCTTTTTGAACACCCACTTACATCCCAATGGTTTGCAACCATAGGGACGCTCAGTTATTTCCCATGTTCCGTTAGCCATGATGGATTCCATCTCGCTACGGACCGCTTCTTTCCAGTAGTCAGCATCAGGAGATGCATAGGCTTCTGAAATAGAAGTGGGATTATCATCCACGAGGTACACAAGGAAGTCATCACCAAAGGTCTTTGCAGTCCTTTGTCTCTTGCCCCTACCAAGGGTTTCCTCGTCATCCTCCTCAGGATTTTCATCATGTGTTTGTTCATAATATTCCATAGGAATGGCAGGCTCAGGAGTCTCCTCCGATTCCTGTCTAGAAATGCTTTGCACATCTCTCATGGGGAATATATCCTCAAAGAATGTAGCATCCTTAGACTCCATAATTGTACCGACATTCACGTCAGGTACCTCAGATTTCACTACTAGAAATCTATAGCCAACGCTGTTCTTAGCGTAGCCCAAATTAACGCAGTCCACGGTCTTTGGTCCAAGCTTACGCTTTTTGGGGATCGGCACATTGACTTTCGCCAAATAGCCCCAAGTACGTAAGTAGGAGAGCGTCGTCCTTCTCTTCGACCACTGCTCATAGGGAGTGACCTCATTGTCTTTTGTCAGAACCTTATTCAGGACATGACACGAAGTCAATATAGCCTCCCCCCACCATGCCTTGGATAAACCCGATGTATCTAACATGGCGTTAACCAAATCAGTTAGAGTACGGTTTTTCCGCTCGGCAACCCCGTCTGACTGGGGCGAATAGGGAGGCGTCCTCTCATGAATAATACCGTGTTCCGCACAGAAAGAGTCAAACTCATTTGAGAAGTACTCTCCACCACGATCAGACCGGACTCGTTTAATTTTCTTTTCAAGTTGATTCTCAACTTCTGCCTTATAGATTTTAAAGTAGTGTAGAGCCTCATCTTTAGTATTTAATAGATACACATAGCAATATCTAGTGGAATCATCTATCAATGTCATGAAGTATTTCTTTCCACCTTTAGTCAACACACCATTCATCTCACAGAGATCTGAATGTATGAGTTCTAGTGGCGCCAAGTGTCTCTCCTCAGCAGCCTTGTGAGGCTTACGAGGTTGCTTTGCTTGCACACACGAATGGCACTTAGAACCTTTGGCTAAAGTGAAACTCGGGATTAAATTCAGTTTTGCTAGCCGCGTCATAACACCGAAACTAATGTGACAAAGACGTGAATGCCAAACTTCAGATTCATTAACACTCGAATGAATATTGTTCACGATTTTATTACAAAAATCTGCAAGGGAAAGGCGGAACAGACCTCCGCATTCATAACCTTTTCCAACGAAAAGTCCATATTTCGTAACAACTACTTTATTGGACTCGAATACTAACTTAAACCCTTCTCTACACAGAAGGGAGCCACTAACGAGGTTCTTCTTGATGGCGGGGACATGCTGCATGTTCGTCAACTGCACGATCCTTCCCGAAGTAAACTTCAGATCGATCGTGCCAACACCAAGAACAGAAGCACTCGCGCCATTCCCCATCAATACGGACCCTCGGCCTGTGACATGATAAGAAGAGAACAATGAGATGTCAGCACACACATGAATATTTGCACCTGTGTCCACCCACCAATCGGTGGACTGACAAACTGAAAATACAGTAAATAAATTACCGTACCCAGATGCACCACTTTCATTGTTGCCCACAATCATATTGGCGACTTATTGTCCTGTGTTGGCTTCTTGTACCTGTTTGGGCACTTGTTGGCCCAATGTTCCTCTGAACCACAGTTGAAGCAGCCATCTCCCTTCTTATTTTTCTTGAAGGTCTTCTTTCCCTTCTTCTTGAAGTCAATATTCTGTTGGACAGAATTCTTTCCCTTGGGCTTGTGGGAATTGAAGTTCCTCTGATGTACCATATTGGCAACAGAAGAACTTTCGCCACCTTTTCCATGCGAGTCCTTTGCTCTTGAGTTCTGCTCAACGCTCAGATGGCCGATGACATCCTCTATTGAGAATTCACGCCTCTGATGTTTCAGAGTGGTAGCAAAGTTCCTCCAGGTGTTAGGGAGTTTAGCGATTATACACCCCGCGACAAACTTGCCCGGTAAATCGCACTTAAGAACCTCAAGTTCTTTAGCAATGCATATTCTCTCGTGAGCTTGTTCCAGCACAGGACGGTTCTCAACCATCTTGTAATCATGGAACTGCTCCATAACATACATCTCACTCCCAGCATCGGTGGCCCCGAACTTAGATTCGAGCGCCTCCCACAAGTCCTTGGCAACCTGCACATGTACATATGCGTCAAACAGCTTATCTCCGATCACGCTGAGAACTGCTCCCAGAAAGTAAACGGTGGCCTCCTTGAACGCCTTCTCCTGTTCAGGAGTGATCGTTCCCGTAGGAGTAACACCGGCTACCCAGAACACGTTCATAGCCGTGAGCCATAAGGAGGTTTTGGTCTGCCAACGCTTGAAATACGTACCGGTGAATTTATCCGGTTTCAGTGCAGCAGCAAAACCATTACTCGAAAAATTCCTACACATATTAGGTTTTTGGATTGTTGAGTAAATAGGCAATTTTCCGATTAGATTAATCCACGAAATAATCACTATCATGGCATTGACTAGATTACTGACATACTGATGATGAATCAAACTAGCATGTACTACACATAAATTCGAGACATCTATGCATACAAGTAGTACCGCTAAGACTGAAATAAGTAGGAGCGGGATAAACGTGTTATACCCTCCAATAGGCCAGTTGGCCGTAGCAGTAGCATTGGCGGCGGCAGCATCCTCGGCCGCCTTCTTGTCGGCTTCAAGTTTCTCGGCAGCGGCACGGTCGACGTCTGTTGGGGGCGACATGGTGATGACGGCGAAGGCGGTGCAGACGTAGATGAAGTAGACGAACGGAAGCGAGCAGTCGCGTAGTCGCTACCCAAAAACCTAATCGCCCCTCTCCCCGTACAGGACCCGGAGAGGCGTGGTTTCGGAGGCCTGCTCTCCCGTCGACCGTGTACGCGGTGAACGGGATGAAGTCGCCGGCGGCAACAGCAGCAAAAGGAACGACGTGGGCGGAGTGCGCGTGGAGGCAGATGTGATCTGTTTTCCGCGGCGGCTAGGGTTGGCCGAAGCCCTGCTTATGTAGGTGGCGTCCGGGTGGAGAGACGTGGGCTGGACCCACGTCCGAGTCGGTAGCCCACGATCCAACGTCTCAGATCGTGGCGTTACGTGTTCTCCGTTCCTGACCGGCAAAAATAAGCGCGTAGGTATGAGCTCGGCTCGGCTCAATCCCGCAACCCACGGCGCGGCGAGGCGGGCGGCGGCGACGGAGGAGGCGTGGCGAGGCGGGCGGCGGAGTAGGAGTGCGCGAGGGCCTCTTCTCTTCTCATGCTCCAATAGCATGTAGAAGAGAGAACCTTATAAAGAGGTCCAACTCCCCCTCCACTAGCAAGGTGGTACTAAACTTCCCCCCCCCCCCCCCCCCCTTGTCATGCCACCTACATGGGCCCTTAGAGATTTTTTCTGAAATTGTCTTATGGGCCTAAAGCCCATCTTAGATTTCAACAGTGGAGGCACACAAGATCTTCAAATGGCTCTGGAAATGTGCTAACAGGATTAGGCATGAGATATTTTTCTAGATGCTGCTTTATGACAGGGTCAACACAAAAAACCTTCTCAAGGGGAAAACCATGCATTTGGACTGCTATGGCTGTGTTTTTTTGCAATGAGGGTGTTGACGAAACTGCTCTTCGTCTTTTTTGAGACTATCCTTTTCCTCGGGGCTGCCGGGCCTATATAATCACCTATAGGCAAAGAGGAACTTCTATGTATGATGAAGTTTTACCAACCCATCGAAAGTTTCCCAAGGCCTTGGCCATGGATATAATTATTCTAGGGTGATGGAACTTATGGATTCTAAGAAATGGCAAGATTTTCAAGAAGTTAGTTCCTTGCAGAAATTCCTAGAAATACTTACTCAAGAAAGACCTGACCCTTCTAATTCACAGTTTCAAAATTAAGCATGAACAGCCCCTCAAGGATTGGATCATTTCCAATCTGGGATGATGTTTCACTCTAGCTGATTAAATCTATGGGGATGCCTAGAGCAGGAATTGGATAGGATCTGGCTCTTTTGCCTTTTTTCTTTCTTTCTTTTCTTGGCTACTTTGTACATATTGCTTATTTAAATTTAACAGAAAATACCATAGAACAATTGTTCTACGGTTTGTGCTTCCAAAAAAAATCCATAATGTTTCCATCCATGTGCTCTACGTCTTATATATGTATTCTTAATTTATACGGCTTATCATATGACAGCTCTCTGTACAACAACTCGGGTGGCTGAAAAAAGTCACAACTGACGGGAGATCCAAGGAAAAGAAAGGAGCCATGTATGTGTCCACGAAATAAAGTTTGACGTATGTACAAGATACATGATTCAAGCAGCAGCCTGGAAGTCCCCAAAGTCAAACTCATCATCCACGCTTCCTTGTTTGCTCTTCTCTGCTACAGCTGGTTGATTATGAGGGGCAGATTCTGCTTTAGCTTCGACGGTATCATCCAGTGCTTCTTCTTGTGAAGGAAATTCTGCTTTGAAAGGAGCGGCGGCATCTCCAGAATCGCCGGTGCCGGGTTGTTCCTGGGAAGGAAATTCTGCTTTGAAAGGGGACATGGCAACTCCAGAATCAGTTGGCGACACGGGTGAGGGTGGAGGTGGTGGGAGTTTGAGGGACACTGTGCCCTCCTTGGTGTTTGCTTTCTCATTGAACGACAGCTTGTTCAGGCCTTGCTCGAAAAATGCAGATTTTGTCTTGCTGCTACTTTCTTTCTGCGTAACAGACCCGAAAATCAGGGACATGTTACGTGAAGAAGAATATATTGTGACATGAGAAATACGAGGTAAGTCAAGTGCTTATCAAAGGCATGCATACAAATTTATTAGCATAATACACTTTTGCCAATTCATTTTGCCTTACATGAACGAAAATATTCTTAATTATAGCTTAGCAAGGTTCGGTTTTTCCTCAAGTTCTTATGCAACAGCAGCTCAAACTGATATATCCCCGAATATGCAAGGGTATATGATGTTCTCAAATGCCATTGGAGGAACCTTGAAGATGCACTAGGCTGTGTTTTCTAGGTCAAGATAAGAAGATTACTCCAATTCAATAAAACCCATGCATGACCAGAAACGGAGATTGCACACAGAATAACAGTGCATCTTAAAGGGCAAAGTACTAGTTAGGCATCGAAATCCTATATTCTAGTTTTTAAGTCGTTTAAAAAATAATCATAACCAGAGCTTTAATTCATTTATCCTGGAATAAGAAGTCCAATGAAAACTTACATTTTTCAGTTGAAGAACTAAAGTTTCACCTTCTTTGAGGCTGTAATCCACTGATGACGTATTCTCATAATGCTGCACCATCTCTTCAGCGGTCTTCTTCTTGTTTAGATATCTTTGATAATGTAAGAGAACAACAGATTATATGAGCAACTTATTGAAAAGCTATAATACCATACACCGGTATATTTATAAAAAATTATAAAGAAGCAGGAAAGAAGAAGAAAAGTGACTGGCCAAGAAATAAATTGTATAACTTTAGAAGAAACATTTTTGTCAACTGGAAGTGCATTCAAAGTTCTGATTGCATGGCTCGGTGACCTGACTGGATTCATGTAATAGACCCACTTAGTATTAAAATTGTTAAGTTTCAAAACAATAAAATATTGTGCTAAGCAGATAGTATTACTTTTTGATTGAATGGAATTCCACATATATATATCTGGTCGTGGACTGACTTGCATGGGAAACATTCATGTGACAATCCAAATTACAGGCAACATAATGTGTATCAAGATAATACAAAAGGATACTTCATATGGTCATGTAGAGCAGCTTGGAAGTCATATGCTTCAGTTCTTTCGCGGAAGCCTAAACCTATAAAAGCATGACGCTGACGCCCATCTGCAATGCATAGTAAGAATTGTCATGCTTATATATACAAACCATTGCAAGAAATGGTGCTAACCAGATCAAGTAATATGCTCAGCATCTCAATACTACTTGTCAAACACCATGCTCGCCATCTCAACACAACTTAACAAACACTATGCTCACCAGCTCAACACCAACTATCAAATACCATGACAAACGGTCAACTCAACAGTAACTAGAATGTCAATGCAAATGCAAGATCTTATAACTCAAGGGAAAGACAAGTTATCACCTATATTCTCTTCAACGCGAAGTACAAAATATCTGCAAGCAAAAATAATTAAGCAATAAGAATCGTTTCAGGTTCTGCTAATAGAGTATTTGCGGTGTCTAACACAGAATGGAACTGCAAAGGTACACATTTAATTATCCAATTAGACTGTCCTGTGGCAGCAATATATACTGACCTGCTGCTATCAATTACAGCTTCCACCGGATGTGGTTCGCCTTCTCTGAGAAATGCCCTAGCATACAGCTCACCTGAAATCAACGAGAGAAATTAAGAAGTCAGGATTACAAACGCTACAAGGAACGGCCAGCAGTAATGAAATTACTGTACCGGTGCTCTTGTCTTCCAGTTTGATAACACATTCTTCTCCCTTGCTGACAACCTTAAGTGCCCCTTCCCAAGCCCATTTGTTGACATTCCACTCATCAGCCCTAGATGTCACTAATGTTAGATCATTTTCAATAAATTGCAAAAGGCATGATATGGTCGGAGGAGTGGATTAATCCTATGGTGGGGTAGTCCATGATATATCTAGGATTTCCTTCCTAGTCTTTTTTTTCCTGTTAGCACTGTTGTATAAGCAATGGGCCGGGAACTGGTGACACATTCAAACCAAATACGGGAGTAAAAGATAACTTTAATCCATCAACCGAACACCACACAAGACGAACAGGCAGTCATGAAGCAAAATAGTGCATGATCTTTGCAATCAAGTTTGCAAATGCGAAAAAAATGCTGAAACAAGGCCTGTAACCTTTAGCTAATTGAGATTTTAGTGGTTCATTTAGCTACTGACGCTAATCACCCTGACAGTCAACAGATACAAATCCTGACAAACTGTTATCAGATTCTTCGACGAAGTAAGAGGAGCAGAACCTGTAAGAGGCGGCCGTCTTCCTAGGAGGTATCTGCACACAAAAAGGCCCCAAAACGTCAGGCCGTCGGCAACACATTCATGCACAGCAAGCGTTCGACGAATCCCCATAACTAGATTGTTACAACAGAAACCAAAGAGAATTAGGGCGAATACCAGATAGACGTAGCACTCGGCGACCTGGAACAGCACGAGCTCCACCGCCTCGGGCTCGGTCTCCGCCTGCGGCTGCTCGCTGCCGCTCGCCATGGCGCCGGCCGCCGAATCAAGGTAGGGGTATAGACCTCTCTTTGCAGGGGAGGAGCGAATCGGGTGTGGTGGTGATTTGGAAGGGATCGGGTGGGATAAGCAGTGGTTAGATCCGAGCTCCGAATGTGGCGAGACGGAGTGTGAAGAGGAGGAGGGGTCCTTGGGTTAGGGCCTTAGGGGGGAGAGGGGAGAGACTGAGGAGGACGTGGAAGGTGGGAGGAAGGGGAAGGGGAAGGTGTTTGGAGTTGGCATCCGGTCGACCGGTGCCAGCCCTGGCCGGTCACCTGCCTGGCCGTTAGATGCGAGCGCGCGCGTGGCCGTCTGATCCTCTTAGGCCTCCTGGTTTGTTTTATAGGAAATCTATAGGATAGGATTTTTTTAAGGAATTTTTTAAGCCTTTTGGTTTGTAGAAATGGATTGGTAATCCTATGTAGTATAGGAACCAATCCTTTCTAATTTGAAGAAAATATAACATTAACCTAGACTCAATGGAAATTTTCTTATCATATGTACCAAATGACATCTTTTTTTTCCATAGGAATTGAGATACATATCATCTCACTTCCTATGATTTTCCTATTCGTACGATAGTCATATATCCTATGAGCCAAAGGAGGTCTTATTTCCCACGACTCTTCTCGTAGAATTGCTTGCGACAGACATCACTCTTCGTCCCCGACCCCCCCCCCCCTAATCACCCCGAGAGTACCACGACTCGCAGATTCGCGGTGGCACAGACGGCCACCGGCTACCATTCGCTGCTCCGATCGGTTTGCTCCCTGTCATGCGTCCCTGCGAGGAAAAAACCAGCCGCCATTGAAGCACCATTAGATCATCACCACAAAATCTTCATTGGATGAAGCTTTTTCGGCTTGCCGTAGAAGCACCCATGCCCGCTGGTTTCAGCGTTGTCGCTCGTTGATGGTCCAGAAAACCGTCAGATTCCTCGGTAGGGTAGCGACCGTAACCGAAGGTACCAAAGGGGAGTTCGCACAAAGGATTTACCTAGGTTTGGAACCTCATGGTGAGGTAATACACTACGTCCTGCTTTGCTTTTTATTGATATTTGAGCACCTCGTGCGAGGGGGGTACTGATGACCTGCAAGTGCATAGGGTTTAGTTGTAGCCTTTTCGAAATAAGAGTATTGAGTCCCATAGGGAGCACATGAATCAGTCGTTTCTCTCTTGTAATGATTTAAATTATACTGCCTGCAAGTTAGTTTGCAATCCAAAGCAAATCGGAAAAGGAGATTTAAAATATTGAGTAACTGGTGCGAACAACAAAGTAAACTGCAAAAGTAAAATAAAGAGAGCGGGACGTGGATAATGGTTGTTGGAATTGATAGGACTAAAGCGTTCCCAGGGAGAATGAATTCTCCACTAGTGTGTATCCAGCACGGCTGATGCCTAAGCATAATTCTAAGTCGGATTCCTTGGCCACTTTATATGTTTATGTTTGTGGGAGGAGCAAGGTATAGATACGTGCATAATGCAGTAACCCGTTGGAAAACAACATAGTGGTTGTCAATTGGAATACATGTGACATAAGGGCTCACATGCAAGTTTCAATAAGGATTCGTCACATGAGAAGTATGTGATGTCAAGTTGTGGTTATCAGAGCTTGAAGACTCTAAGGTTTGAAAATAATGACTTGATTTGGCTTTCAATTCAATTTGTATTTGAATTAGGGTTCATCCTATTTGAATTCAAATTGAATTGAGTTTATAATTTAATTAAGTTTCCCTAAGTTAAATTGAATTATGAATCATTTCATAATTGACTTAAGTTGGTTCGACTTAATTCATATACCACCTTCTTAATCCTAAAGTCAAATATAAATCCAATACAATTACTATAGTATATTATTAATTGGTTTAAACTAAAGTTAATTATAATTCCAATATAATTACTATCGTTTATTTATTTGATTTTAGTTTAACTAAAGTCAAAATAAATCCCAAACATTTATTAGGGTTCAAACTAGTTTGGGTTTCAACTAAATTAATTTGAGTTCATCTTTCCCTAAAATTCAAGTGTTAACTCCAAAACAATAACTAGGTTTAATTTGATTTAATAAATTATTCGAATATTTTTATTTAAATTAAACCTAGGGTTTCAAGTTATATTCAAACTAGGTTTGAATTAAATTCAAATGTTATTTGAATTATCTAAAGTCAAATAATAATCCAAAATATTTACTAAATTTTAGTTTATGTTCCTCGACTCATTTGTGACATAGTTGTTTCATTAAACAATTTCAATTCAAAATTAAACCTAATTAGGTTTAACTTTTGTTTGATTTCTGTTACTGTTTAAACAATATTCGGATTCTAATTTTAAATTGTTTAAAAATATATTACAGCATTTAGGATGAAAGTATATTTCACTAGGTTCAATTTGCAAAAAGATACATTTAATTTGGATTTATAAATTGCAAGCCACGGCCTATTCAAATTCAAATTCATTCTGTTTGAATTTGGATGTTAAATTGCTAAAATTCCAAATTTTATTGTCCTAGGTGAAATTACATTTCATAAGGATCATTCTACAAAAAGTTTCACTCAATTTGGACTTACAGGTACAAGTTGTGAGTGTTTTAATATCTAGGGGCTTTTCTGTAAAACTACCAATTTAACTGAATTAACATAAATGAGTGGATAGTGTTGGGCCACATGGAACGTTCTGGTTGGATGGTACCGATTCAGTTAAGTGCGTGTGTGTGAGTCGTGCGATCGGGATCTGACGGTCAGAAATAGATCATGAGCTCATTTGGCGGTTAGATCGCCGCAGTTTTGCCGGAATCTTGCCATAAACATGAGGACGGCAGCACAGCTTTGGGAGGTCATCGGAGACGGCGTTGTAGGGGGGTTCTGGCGTGACAGAGGGCATGGTTTGACGCGGCTCGTTATCGCGGGTCCTCTGGTGGTGCTGGACGGGGCTAGGGTCGTTGGAGATGACCAAAGCGAGCATGCCGGAGATAGCCGAAGAGGCGGAGTTCTCGGGTGTGGGTGTTTCACTCCAAATCGAGGGATCCTGGTCGCGTGGCTTGGTCAGTACGTGTGCGCGGGTGCGGTGAGTGCAATGGACAAAGTGGGACACGTGGACGGTGGCTCACCTTGCCAGAGTTGAGCTCGCAGTGGCGGTTGGCTTTGGTTGCCGATGAGGTTGATGGTCTAGGGGGCTCCAAGTGTGGTGGAGATGTCTAGGAGGTTCGCCGCGACGCGGTGCATTGGTTGGTGGCGGTGGTTGGTCGGGAGGGGGTCGGTGGTGTCCGGAACCATCACCGGTGTTTCTAGGTCATAGCGGCGAAGACGAGCTCACGGTGGAGCAGTGTGGGGACCCCGACTCATAAGTCATGATCACCGAATGTACGTGCACAGTGATCCCAGAGATCAATGCTCACTGAACACACAGAAACTGAATAACAAGAGTCTTACATCCATTACGTACCGTTTTACTCAAATATGGACTTTATGGCCAAGTCTTCATAAACTCGCAGCGGAAATCTTCAATGACAACGTGAACCCATGCCATCTGCCTTAACCCTACAGGCATTCTGACTGGGAAGCGTCCTAGCTCGCATGTTCGTCACCAAGGTACTCTTCACCGTATCCTGTTCTTTCATGCCTGGCCAATAAAATAACTAGTGGAAAGCAAATGAGTACTTTGAATGTACTCGCAAGCAACCCATGTTTGGAACAAGGTACAACTGAGCATGATATAGCACTAATAGGTAATTTTGCAGAAAGCTAATTTGAGTGCAATGGTATGTCCTACCAACATGTAAAAGCATGCATCATGAGGTTCCGGGTAAGCATATGAACAGGTTACAGATTTCAATATGAATAGAGGCTAAACATCTCATGTTCGATCATCACGTCAAGTCATCCGACTTAGCTCAAGTATCTCTTTGTCACACACACACACACACACACACACCAAGTTTTGTGAAAACATTTGGACGTAGTTTAAGAAGCACCACCCAACTATCCTTGACCGTGGACATGGCTATTCGAATAGTTTTACACTCTGTAGAGGTTGCACACTTTACCCACAAGATTCGGGGAACTTCTGTGTCATCCATGACTCGCGGTATATTACATACCCGAGGTAAGCACCCAAACAATGTCTTTCCCTTGACAACACTAAACAAAGAGTCCACCCGTTGGTACCAGTCCACATGATGTACATCACAAGTACCATCCATGAGGGGACCAACGGTGTGCCCGGTGTCTATGAAAACTGCCCATGGTCGTCCTTTCCGGCACGACCCCGACTAGTAATGCGGGCTCTCTACTAACATCGACCAAAGTAATCAACAAAGCCCTGTCCCATAAGGTGTATCGTGGTTGTACATGTAAGGTTGGGACACTCGAGAAATCTTAAATCTAATTTGTTTTCGAAAACACACACTCACAACTTGCTCCGGTACACCACTTCTTTCTCAAGTGGTTACCTAGCTCATCTTCTCCCTCGGGCATTAATGGCACCCAACGGGGTTTTCGAAAAGTCTTTGAAAACACTTTGTTTCCATCACCATGCATATACCCATCCCATTCGCGTAGCAACTACTTTAGCATACTACCTACTTCCCACCCACACAACTCTAAGCAATGGTAGAGTCATGTCATGCAAGTATCAACGAGGAAGTAACAGAGGTAACCCATCAAGGTGGTCACCATGGCATCATGATCAATACATAAAAAATAAAGTGCTATATGCCATGCATAAAAAGGTTTCTTTAGACATGGTCAAAGGGCTGCTTGCCTGGCTCAGCAAAGTCTTCGAGTTCTTCACATGCTTCTGGTCCAACTCCGAGCACTCCGTCTACTTCGTCAACTACCGTCGGAAACAACCATAATAAGCAACACAACAAGCAGAGAGAGAAAAGTGCTCTATAAATAGGAATTTTATTTTTCTTGGACATCTCTGGTCATAAGAAAAATACCTAAAGTGGCTCTACTGGAGTTGGATCAATGAAGCTTTTTGAATGGTGGAAATGGAGGGATTAATGATCCTACAAGAAGTTCTCAGAATATATTTACACCCATCAAATAGGGCATGATTTTAGAAGAATTTAGAAAGTGGTTTCACTGGGTTTGGAGTTGGGATAAATTTCCTATGGGTTTTCTAAGATGAAATAAATGGAAATTGGGGCCATTTATTAGATCCAACAGGAACATAGCATGGGAAAAATGTTAACCATAGCTAGATAAATAAAGCAACATTTTTGGAGTCTATGGAAATTTGAATCACCAAATTTGTATTAGCAATGGATGCTCTAGGAATTTTTATCAAAGTGGGCTCTTTATAGCTCAGATTTGAATTTGCACTAGAACAGTAGAGAAAAGGGTGATGAAAAATTGTGAGAGTTGCACCATTAGGTAGGTTAGATTTTTAGAAGAATATAGGAGTTCGAATCATGTCATTTAGACAATTATTTTATTCTGTAGAATTTTTACAAAACCACTGAAAAGGGAAAAAGAAAAATAGCCACTGTGCTCACTGGGCCGAAAAGTGTCCAGCCAGGCCGGCCCGGACACACGGCGCGGCGCTGCGAGGCCATGCCGAAGGCGTATTTCGGAAATACGCCTCCACCAAAGCGATGCGCGCGTAGCCGACAGGTTTGAACCCGACAGACGGGCCCCACCTGTCGTTTGCCGAGAGATGGTTAGTATGACAGGCAGAGCCCGCCTGTCATCTCCCACCTCGCGACCAGGGGGTCGGGGTGCTCACTGGCGGTGATTCCGGCGGCTGCTCGTCGCGTGAGGGGTACGGGGGAGCCCAGCATCGAGTCGCACGTCAGATGGAGGTGGAATGGGTTGCCGGCGGTGTGTGGTTTGCCGGCAATGAGGATCTAGGTGGAGGGCTTCGGGTCGAGCTCAAACGGCTTGTCCTGAGCTGCGATGAACACGAAGAAGAGGGGGGAAAGGGTCAGGGAACTCCAGTGGTTCCAGATCGAATAAGAAAGGAGGCTGGGGAGGTCCTTACAGCGCAAACGCCGGCGACCCGAGGCGAAGGCGCTACGCTCGATCCTGAGCACATGGGGCCTTGGAGGTGGTCTGGGGGGAGCATGCGCTCGATTGGGGTGGAGAGGGGGAGACTGGAGGGAAGAGAGGGTCGCAGGAGTGGTTCTTATAGCCTGGGCGCTGGCGCACCGTGGACCGAGGTCCGGCGAGGTCGTGACCATCTCTAGCGCGCTCGGGGGCTCTCTAGTCCGTGTCTGTGGTCTTCGTGGACTTGGTCTCGGGCCAGGGAAAGAGAGAGGAAGGAGCCAGAGGCCGACATGGCTTGCACGTGTGAGCTCACGGACTGGAGCTCTCGGGTGGTCCAGCGCGCGTGTGAGGGAGGCAACGGGAAGAAGACAGAGGAGGGGGACGACCTGGTGACGTGCTGCGGACGCTGAGGCGCGCCGGCAGGCGTGCTCGGGTGGCTCGAGGTGGTCGGCAGCTTTGGGATGGGGGCGGCTACAGTGAGGGAGCGCACTGTAGCTGATAACCCACAAGTATAGGGGATCGCAACCGTTTTCGAGGGTAGAGTATTCAACCCAAATTTATAGATTCGACACAAGGGGAGCCAAAGAATATTTGCGAGTGTTAGCAGCTGAGTTGTCAATTCAACCACACCTGGAGATTAAATATCTGCAGCAGAGCGATCCGTAGCACAGTAGTATGATAGTTCTGATAGCAGTAGTAGCAATAATAGTAGCAGTAGCAGTGATAGCAATAGTTTTGTAGCAAGTGTAACAGTAGCAGTAGCAATAGTAACTTAGCAAGAACAGTATATGGAAAACTCGTAGGCACTGGATTGGTGAACTCGTTGGATGATATTCATCATATAACAGTCATAACCTAGGGCGACACAAAACTAGCTCCAGTTCATAAATGTAATGTAGGCATGTATTCCGTAAATAGTCATACGTGCTTATGGAAAAGAACTTGCATGACATCTTTTGTCCTACCCTCCCCTGGCAGCGTGGTCCATAAGGAAACTAAGATATATTAAGGCCTCCTTTTAATAGAGAACGGGAACAAAGCATTAACACACGGTGAATACATGAACTCCTCAAACTATGGTCATCACCGGAAAGTATCCCAAATATTGTCACTATGGGGTTTACGGATCATAACACGTAATAGGTGCGTATGATTTGCAAGATCGGATCAAGAACATAGATATAATGGTGATAACATAAACGGTTCAGATCTGAAATCATGGCACTCGGGCCCTAGTGACAAGCATTAAGCATGGCAAAGTCATAGAAACATCAATCTCAGAACATAGTGGATACTAGGGGTCAAGCCCTAACAAAACTAACTCGATTACACGACGAATCTCATCCAACTCCTCACCGACCAGCAAGCCTACGAAGGAATTACTCACTCCCGGTGGGGAGCATCATGGAATTGGCGATGGAGAAGGGTTGATGATGATGAACACCGAAGATTCCCCTCTCCGGAGCCCCAAACGGGCTCCAGATCTGGCCTCCCGATAAAGAACAGGAGGTGGCGGCGGCTCCGTATCGTAAAACACGATGAAACTTTTTCTCTGATTCTCCAAAAATAGGATTTTATAGCGTCAGAATTAGGGTCGGTGGGGCCACGAGGTGGGCACAACCCACCAGGGCGCGCCGGGGGGGGCGGGGGCTGGCGTGCCTTGGTGTCTTGTGCCCAGCTAGCCCCCCCCCTCCGGTGGTTCTTGGCTCCAGTATTTTTTATTTATTGTAAAATAAATCTCCAAAAAGTTTCGTCCAGTTCCGAGAACTTTTATTTCTGCACAAAAAACAACACCATGGTAGTTCTGCTGAAAACAACGTCAGTTCGGGTTAGTTTCATTCAAATCATGCAAATTAGAGTCCAAAACAAGGGCAAAAGTTTGAGGAAAAGTAGATACGACGGAGACGTATCAACTCCCCCAAGCTTAACCCATTGCTTGTCCTCAAGCAATTCAGTTAAAAAACCGAGAGTGATAAAGAAATCTTTTACGAACTCTTTTGTTCTTGTTTACATATATATGCTTAGGTAGCACCGAGGTTTTCAGCAAACATTATGACTAACCATGCCAGCAATAACTCTTATAAATTATATTAACTCATATCAATGACATAAGCAACTAGCGAGCAATAATAAAATATCTCAAACGCCAACACTTTGTCAAAACAATCATGATATAATATGACAACAGTGGTATCTTGCTAGCCCTTTCTGAGACCGCAAAACATAAATGCAGAGCACCTCCAAAGTTCAAGCAACGACTAAACATTGTAATTCATGGTAGAAAAGATCCAGTCATGCTGCACCCAACATTAACTATACACAATGCATGAGGATGACAATAGTGCTCTCAGGTCTGGCGCTTATTTGAGAAGGTGATGACTCAACATAAAAGTAAATAGATAATCCCTTCGCAGAGGGAAGCATGGATTTGCAGCGGTGCCTGAGCTCAAGGTTTAAAACAGAGACAAATATAATTTTGAGAGGTACACCCTTCCTGTCAACGTTGCGACCAAGAGTTATCAATATCTTCCATGCTAATCACATTAGCGGCGGTTCCCAAGCGGTAAAAGTAAAGGTTTACTCCCCCTCCACCAACAATCACATTCCACGGCTAGCCGAATCTACGGGTACCGTCCATACCAACAATATTCCTGGGGGAGTTTTGTTTAATTATTTGTAATTTTTGATTTCGGGACTGGGAATCCCTATTACCGCCCCTCTCGTGCAAGGACGAGTGAATAAACACTCATCATGAGAATAACCCGCTTAACATGGAAGATACTGACCGCCCCCTGTCGCTCCATGAGCGGTCCAGGCACACAAAACAGATGTTCGTTTGAATTTTTAGAGATGGCACATGCAAATTTACTTGGAACAGCAAGGTAATACCGCATATAGGTAGATATAGTGCACTCATCTGGAATAACTTTGGTTTAAGGATTGTGATGCATAAGCAGTATTCTCGCTTAGTACAGGTGAAGGCTAGCAAACAGATTGAGAAGCGGCCAGCTAGAGAGCGAAAACGGTCATGAACATGCATTACGCATAATAAACATTGACTACTAGCATGAGTAGGATATGGACACCATGAACATAAATAGCGTGAAGGCTATGTTGGTTTTGATTCAACTACATGCGTGAACATGTGCCAAGTCAAGCCACTTGAAACATTCATAGGAGGATACCATATCATCATACCACATCACAATCATTTTAATGCATGTTGACATCCAAGATATATCATTATCCACTCCTAGCTACTTAAGCATGGCATGAGCAACTATAATCTCTAATTGTCATTGCAAACATGTTTAATCATAATATGCTGAATCAAGGATACTAGGCTAAACATATTTACAAAAACAAAAACAAGTTGAGTTCATACCCGCTTTTCTCTGCCACAGCCACTTCATCAAATATCGTCATTATTGCCTTTCACTTGCATGACTGAATGATAAGAAAATAATAATAGTGCAAGAATGCCGTGGACTAAGCTGGAATCTGCAAACATTTTATTCACGAGGAGAAGACAAGGTAACATGGGCTCTTTGTTAGATTAACAATAGTGCATATGAGAGCCACTCAACATTTTCATCATGGTCTTCTCCTTGGTACGACTCAAATAAAAGAAAAAGAAATTTAGAGAAACACACTGAAATATTTTTGGAGTTTTTGTTTTTTCAAGGAGAAAGCAAATTAAAGAGGGAAAAACAAAAACGAGAAAAACTATTTACACGGGAAAGCTCCCAACAAGTAAAAGAAGAAACGAGAAATCTTTTTGGGTTTTCTTTTGATACTACAACTAAATTAAGCTAGAAGAAAAACTGAAAAGAAGTAGGAAATATTTTTGGATTTTCTCAAAGTTTTTCAAACACACAAGAAGAAAGCGAGAAAATAAATCTAGCATGGATATTACAATGAAAAAGTATGAACACCGACAACTGGAATGAAATGCGTGGACATGAATGTAATGCCGGTGGAAATACGTACTCCCCAAGCTTATGTTTTTGGCCTAGCTTGGTAGTCACCATCCGTAGTGTGGATAATAGTTGGAATGATAACATAGTATCTTCCCCTACTGTGAAAATCAAAGAGAGCAGGAGCAGGCAAAGTGACAGGCACAACGTTTTTTTTATTAAACCTCAAGTTATAGGTGTAGTTAGTGACTGTGCCCTTAAGGAACTTATGACGCTTCATGGCCTCAAAGTGTAAGTACTGAGTTGGTAAAATGGGGTCATTAGGCCAAGGTGATACATTTAGCTTCTCTGCTAAACGAGAGGCATAAATTCCTCCATAAAAATTACCACTAGCAGCTTTGTGCTGCAGTCTCTGTGCAACAATTGCTCCATGATTATAACATTTATTTCTAGTTATGGCAGTGTGTGTGAGACTCAAATCAGTAGCACACAGTGTGCTACAATCTTGTTTGCCTACGATACATTTACCATTAAAGAGTGTGAAGTAGTGTATTGATGGGAAATGGATGCTTTTAATTCTTCCTTGTGTTACTCCCCTATCCTCACCATGGCACAGGTTAATCAAAAATGACTCGTACTCAGATTTTGGTGGTTCATTAAGGGAACCCCAATATGGAATTTTGCATGCTTCACTGAGCATTTCTAAGGGCATGGTGAAGGAACGGTCATAGTGGTTGAATGAAACTCTAGACTCACGAGGAAAATATTTAAATTTCTTTCTGAATGTTTTCGTGAGTTCGAGATGTTGAGGGCACTTATCTACGATGAAGGGAGCAAGTTCTGCATTGTGGATAAATTGTTCAAATTCCCCCTTGATACCTGCACCTTCCATGAACTCGTCACACGGCCACAAGCATGATTCGCATCTCGCATCGAGCTTTCGCTTGGCTCAACATACGATTGTCGGACCGAGCTTCCACTTGATGAGGCCTCCGATGACCTCCTCCTCGAAGAACTCCTAAATAATTGCATTTTTATTTGCGAACAAATTTCTGAAATATTTTTGAGACACAAATTTTTTTTAACAAAACTTCGTGAAATTGATAGCAACTACTCCTAAGGATGCATAGAGGCCATATTAAGCATTCAAACTACTTAGAACTCTAAGAATTCAACATGCATGCTCATCTACAGCAGCACCAAGAGTAGCTAATTATTCTAAAAATAACCCACTAAATCAAAAACTAATTGGAGCAATGGAGGAGTCACATACCAAGTAGCAATCCCTCCAAACAGTTTCGGAAACGGGGCTTCGAGCAAAGAGATCGAAATCCGCGGGTTTGAGAGCAAGAACACGGGAATGGAAGCTATGGTGATTTTTTTCTGGAGGTAGGGGATGACATGGGCTAAAGGGATAAGTGAGGGGGCCCACGTGGGGGCCACAACCCACCAAGGTGCGCCTGGGGTTGCTGGCGCGCGCTGGTGTTTTGTGGGCACCAGGTGCACCCCCCTCTAATGTTATTTGCACCAGAAATTCAGAAATAATCAAAAAAAATTGTATCAAATTTTCAGGACATTCTGAGAACTTTTATTTTTGGGTCATTTTTATTGCACGGAGGAAACTGAAAACAGGATAAACACGGCATTTTATTTTATTCGACTAAGTAAAACAGAAAATAAAAAGTGGGAGCAGAGGGTTGTGCCTACTAGATTCATCAACTTCACACCTCTCAAAAATGATCCATTAATAAGGTTGATCAAGTCTTATTAACAACCACTTACGATTAGCATGAAACCGAAGAACTTTCATAAAACACTAAGTTACCTCAATGGGGATGTGCATATCCCCAACAATAAGTATATCATATTTCTTTTTGGCAGTAGGTAGAGGTAATTGAAAACTTCCAATAGTGATTGTCGGAGATTCTTCAATAACATTTATACCATTCACTTGGAATTGTTTCTTCGGAAAGTGCACCGTATGCTCATTACCATTGATATGAAAAGTGACTTTGCTTTTATTGCAATCAATAACAGCCCCTGTAGTATTCAAAAAGGGTCTACCAAGCATAATCGACATGTTGTCGTCCTCGGGCATCTCAAGAATAACAAATTCCGTTAAGATAGTAACATTTGCAATAACAACGGGCACATCCTCAAAGATACCGATAGGTATGGCAGTTGATTTGTCAGCCATTTGCAATGATATTTCAGTAGGTGTGAGTTTATTCAAATCAAGTCTTTTATATAAGGAGAAAGGCATAACACTAACACCAGCTCCCAAATCACACAAGGCAGTTTTGACATAGTTTCTTTTAATGGAGCAAGGTATAGTTGGTATTCCAGGGTCTCCAAGTTTTTTAGGTACTCCATCCTTAAAAGAATAATTAGCAAGCATGGTGGAGATTTTAACATCAGGAATCTTTCTTTTATTAGTGATGATGTCTTTCATGTACTTTGCATAAGGGGCCATCTTTAGGATATCAGTTAAGCGGGTACGCAAAAAGACTGGCCTAATCATTTCAGCAAAGCATTCAAATTCTTCATCATCCTTTTTCTTAGATGGTTTAGGAGGAAAGGCATGGGTTTATGAACCCACAACTCTCTTTATTTACCATGTTTTCTAGCCACAAAGTCTCTTTTATCATAACATTTTTTTTAGCTTGTGGGTTATCAAGATCAATAGCAGGCTCTATTTCAACATCATTATCTGGTTCTTTATCATTGTTTGGTTGAGTGTCCTCATGAACATCATCGTTATCATTTTCATTATCACAGGGTGAATGTTCATTACCAGATTAAGTTTCAGCATCGGAAATAGAGACATCATTATTATGAGGAGGTTTTTGTATCTCAGGTTCACTAGAGGTATGTAGAGTCCTATCATTTTTCTTTTTCTTTTTCTTAGGTGCATTAGTATTAATTCTCTGAGTGTCTTGTTCAATTCTTTTAGGATGACCTTCAGGATAAAGTGGTTCTTGGGTCATTCTACCTCCTCTAGTTACTACTCTAGCAGCAAAATCATTCATATTATTATTCATTTCATCAAGCAATTCTTTTTGAGTTTTCGCAACTTGTTCTAACTGAGTTTGAACCATAGAGGCATGTTTTCCTACACCTCTAACATCATTACTGATTCTAAATAGCAAGTCACTCAAGCGAGTAATCATATCAAAATTATATTTCAATTGTTTCAGAACATGTGCATTGAAGTGATCTTGTTTCATAATATAGTTGTCAAACTCATATACGCATTGACTAGGATGTTTACTGTAAGGGATATCACCTTCATCAAACTTTAATAAAGAATTTACCTCTACCACCTATGGAGGTGGTGGTGTGTCAAGGCCATATATTTCTTCAATAGGTGGTAAATTCTTAACATCCTTGGCTTTAATACATTTTATTTCTTTGCCTCTTGCATATCTTCAGGACTGAGAAATAAGATACCCCTCTTCTTCGGAGTGGGTTTAAGTGGTGGTTCGGGAAGGGTCCAATCATCATAATTCTTCAATATGTTATTCAATAATTCCTCAGCTTGTTCAACAGTTCGTTCCCTGAAAACACAATCAACACAACTATCTAGTAAGTCCCTAGAAGCATCAGTTAGTCCATTATAGAATATATCAAGCATTTTATTTTTCTTGAGAGGGTGATCTGGCAAAGCATTAAGCAATTGGAGAAGCCTCCCCCAAGCTTGTGGGAGACTCTATTCTTCAATTTGCACAAAGTTAAATATTTCCTGTAAGGCAGCTTGTTTCTTATGAGCAGGAAAATATTTTTCAGAGAAGTGGTAAATCATATCCTGGGGACTACGCACACAACCAGGAGCAAGAGTATTGTACCATGTCTTAGCATCACCCTTTAATGAGAACGGAAATAACTTAAGAATATAGTAGTAGCGAATCTTCTCATCATGAGCAAAGAGGGTGGCTATATCATTCAGCTTAGTAAGATGTGCCACTACAGTTTCAGTTTCATAGCCATGGAAAGGATCAGACTCAACCAAAGTAATTAACTCTGGGTCGACAGATAATTCATAATCCTTATTGGTAACAAAGATAGGTGAAGTAGAAAACTTAGGATCACATTTCATTCTAGCATTCAAAGTCTTTTCCTTATACTTGCGCAACAATTTCTTAAGATCATCTCTATACTTACAAGAAAGGATTTCTCTAGCTATCTCTTCATCCAGAACATAACCTTCAGGTATCTTAGGCATTTCAAATCTAGGAGAGCCAAGTCTAATAGGTGTTTCATAGTCATCAGTTTCAAAGGCTTCATTAGTTTCAGTAGTTTCATCCGTTTCAATAATTTCATTCTCTTTAGCTCTAGCAATTTGTTCATCAAGAAATTCACCTAGTGGCACATTATCATCAAGTATGGTACTAGCATCATCATAAGCATCATTCATAGCAGAAGTAGCATCATCAATAACTTGCAACATATCAGGATTACTAGCATGTGGTGGTGTTGCAAACTTACTCATAACCGAAGGTGAATCAAGTGCAGAACTAGATGGCAGTTCCTTACCTCCCCTCGTCTTAGAGGGAAAAATCTTGGTTTTTGGATCCTTCAGATTCTTCATAGTGATCAATTGATATATATCCCAAGTGACTCAACAAATATAGCTATGCTCCCCGGCAACGGCGCCAGAAAAGGGTCTTGATAACCCACAAGTATAGGGGATCGCAACAGTTTTCGAGGGTAGAGTATTCAACCCAAATTTATAGATTCGACACAAGGGGAGCCAAAGAATATTTGCGAGTATTAGCAGCTGAGTTGTCAATTCAACCACACATGGAGATTAAATATCTGGAGCAGAGTGATCAGTAGCATAGTAGTATGATAGTTTTGACAGCACTAGTTGCAATAACAGTAGCAGTAGTAGTGATAGCAATAGTTTTGTAGCAAGTGTAACAGTAGCAGTAGCAATAGTAACTTAGCAAGAACATTATATGGAAAACTCGTAGGCACTGGATCGGTGAACTCGTTGGATGATATTCATCAGATAACAGCCATAACCTAGGGTGACACAAAACTAGCTCCAGTTCATAAATGTAATGTACGCATGTATTCCGTAAACAGTCATACGTGCTTATGGAAAAGAACTTGCATGACATCTTTTGTCCTACCCTCCCGTGGGAGCGGGGTCCATAAGGAAACTAAGGGATATTAAGGCCTCCTTTTAATAGAGAACCGGAACAAAGCATTAACACACGGTGAATACTTGAACTCCTCAAACTACGGTCATCACCGGAAAGTATCCCAAATATTGTCACTATGGGGTTTACGGATCATAACATGTAATAGGTGCGTATGACTTGCAAGATCGGATCAAGAACATAGATATAATGGTGATAACATAAACGGTTCAGATCTGAAATCATGGCACTCGGGCCCTAGTGACAAGCATTAAGCATGGCAAAGTCATAGCAACATCAATCTCAGAACATAGTGGATACTAGGGATCAAGCCCTAACAAAACTAACTCGATTACATGATGAATCTCATCCAACTCCTCACCGACCAGCAAGCCTACGAAGGAATTACTCACTCCCAGTGGGGAGCATCATGGAATTGGCGATGGAGAAGGGTTGATGATGACGAAGACCGAAGATTCCCCTCTTCGGAGCCCCAAATGGGCTCCAGATCTGGCCTCCCGATGAAGAACATGAGGTGGCGGCGGCTCCGTATCGTAAAACGCGATGAAACTTTCTCTCTGATTTTTTTTCTCCAAAAATAGGATTTTATAGCGTCGGAATTAGGGTCAGTGGGGCCACGAGGTGGGCACAACCCACCAGGGCGCGCCGGGGGGGGGGGGGGGGCTAGCGCCCCCTGGTGTCTTGTGCCCAGCCAGGGCCCTCCCTCCGGTGGTTCTTGGCTCCAGTATTTTTTATTTATTGTGAAATAAATCTCCAAAAAGTTTCGTCCTGTTCCGAGAACTTTTATTTCTGCACAAAAAATAACACCATGGTAGTTCTGCTGAAAACAACGTCAGTCCGGGTTAGTTTCATTCAAATCATGCAAATTAGAGTCCAAAACAAGGGCAAAAGTGTGAGGAAAAGTAGATACGACGGAGACGTATCAGTAGCGCACTCTAGAGCATGCATATGGCCGGCATGGCCTGCCCCCGTGTGCTCTGGCTTGTCCACATGCGCCTGGTGTTTTCCTGGGTTCCATTTTGGTTCTTAAGAGCCAAGGAAGGACAAGGGGATGTCCCAGTGGCCCGACAGATGCTTGTGGTGACATTGGAGTATATAGGTGACATTAGAGTTGCTTGATGCGTATCATATGGTGTTATTTTAGTATGAACTCTAGGGCTGTTTGTGACACTTATAGGAATAGCTCAATTGGTTGATCGGAAAGGATAACTTTGAGGTGGTTTTACTACCTACAACAATTTCATCTTATTTTCTCCGCTAGATATGAACTTTGGAGTGATTCTTTGTCGCACTTCGAGGGATGATAATATGATTCTATTATGTTAGCATTGTTGATAGATTGCACTAGTGAAAGTATGAACCCTAGGCCTTATTTCCAAGCATTAATATACCGTTTTGCTTGATATTTACTACTTGTTACCTTGCTGTTTTTATTTATTCGGATTATAAAAACCTATTTCTGCTATCCATACTACACTTGTATCACCATCTCTTCGCCGAACTAGTGCACCTATACAGTTTGCCATTGTATTGGGTGTGTTGGGGACACAAGAGATTTCTTGTATTTGATTGTGTTTTTTTTTGAAAGAGACCATCTTGATCCTACACCTCCCATGGATTAGTAAGCCTTAGGTCATCCACTTGAGGGAAAATTGCTACTGTCCTACAAAACTCTACGCTTGGAGGCCCAACACGAGTCTACAAGAATAAAGTTGTGTAGTAGACATCAGCCACCAAGTTTTGCCCAGCAATCAACTCAATCCGACCTTTGGCAAACCTATTCTCCTACAACTGCAGGTGCAGGTATAGGTAAAGCGATGCTTGTTCTATTTGGATTTCTTGTTCTTCAACGATCATAGGATGGGTTCCCGGTATGCAGCATGGGATTAGTAGGGTGGGCGTTGTTTTCTTTCGTTTGGTTTTCATTCTTAGTCGGATCCTATGTTTTGGATGATGATTGAGATGTATTGGTCTATTGAAATATTCATGTTGTAGCTTGTGGCCAGTGTAAGCCTATATCTTGTATCCTCGTCTTTTCAATACATGTATTTGTGATGATATCCACCTTGCTAAAGCGTCTCCGATATGCGCTTTTATCTTTGACGAGACTTACAAGTTTCTATGAGGATAGAACCGCATAATGGCCGTTACATGGCGTCCCTTAGCTTGTTAGACAAACCAGGGGCCCCGAAACCATTTGTAGGAGGACTCCTCGTCCTTGGTTGGCGCACAAGGGAGGTTCCTCCTCCCAAGTCGGTCACACCCTCTTTTACATAATATAAAAGCCTTGTGAGTTTCTCTTCTCCGTTTTCTAGTTCTCTGGTGACGCCCGTATGCGCACAATCCGTAGAGAGTTCGTGCTTTTGGTCTTTTGTTCGGTGGATTGTTGTTGAACGGTTTGAGGGACTTCGTCAGCGATCTAGACCAAATCTTCTTCCGTTACAAGTCGAAGTTGATAACAATCCGATCTAACCTTGTATGCATCTTCATGGTTATCCGGGATCTTGATCGTAGGGTGATTTTTGGTTTTCTACTACATTACCAACACCTGGGTCATTGCAAGCACATCTTAACGGGTGTCTTACAGAGCACAAATTAATATCATAATGACCCTGATCACAAACATAAGGTTGTAATAATCGAGTCCTCATACTCACGCATGTTTTAATTATAAGTGTTTTCAATAATAACTTGATTATATCTAGTCTAATAAATTTGGAATAGACCCCCGCGTCGTCCTCCCGGGCGGCACGGGGTAATCCTAGCCGTCGTCCGCCGCCGGAGGGCCGGCCGGAGAATCCGTGCCTGCCCCCGGGATGGTGGCGGCGAGGCAGATTCATCCCCGTTGGCTCTGCTCGCATCCTACCTCCCTCCCCGAGATCCCTTCAAGGTGCCGCTCGGGTGACCCTCTCCGGCAGCTGTGCTCTGTCCCATGGCTGCTGCGATGTCCTCGGCCGACGCCCTCGTCGCGGCTCTGCTCTCCCCCTCCCTCCTCCCTCGCCAGAACTGATCTTGTGCGTCCTCGAGGTGCTCCCCTCCGGCTGTTGCGCCTCATCTGTTAGTCCGATGTGGCTGCTCGGCCTCGGCTACTCCCCCTATGCTCCCTGTCCCTCCCCCCGATGTAGCTTCCCCTCATGTGGCTGCTAATTGGGACAGCTCGGGAGCCATGGGGAGTGTGTGGGATTGAGAATAGGTGTCTAGAGTGGGGGTGAATAAACTACTTGACCAAATAAAAACCTAACCTTTTCCCAATTTTATTGGTTGGCGAGTTTTAGCAATTCTATCAAATCTAGCACACCCTACACATGCAAATCTACGAGTATAGCAGCGGAAAGTAAAGACATGCACATGTAAGTAAAGAGTAGAGATAGGAAGATCGAACGCAATAGGGACTCGAAGATTTTTCTCGTGGTTCCGATAGGTGGTGCTATCATACGTCCATGTTGATGGAGACTTCAACCCACTGAGGGTAGCGGTTGCGCGAGTCCATGGAGGGCTCCACCCATGAAGGGTCCACGAAGTAGCAACCTCGCCTATTTCATCATGGCTTACGTCCATGAAGGACTAGCCTCACTCGGGGTAGATCTTCACGAAGTAGGAGATCTCCTTGCCCGTACAAACTTCTTGGTTCAACTCCACATGAATTGGAGGCTCCCAAGCGACACCTAACAAATCTAGGAGACACCACTCTCCAAAAGGTAATAGATGTGGTATGGATGATGGACTCCTTACTCTTGTGCTTCAAAAGATAGTCTCCTCAACACTCAATCACTCTCTCACAGATTTGGTTTGGTAGAAGAGATTGATTGGATGGAAAGCAACTTGGGGAGGCTAGAAATCAAGATTCATATGGTTGGAGTGCAAGATCTTGATCTCAACACATGAGTAGGTGGTTCTCTCTCAGAAAATGAATGGTGGAAGTGTTGGCTTGTTCTGAGTGCTCTCTCTACGAATGAGAGGGAGGTGGAGGGGTATATATAGCCATCTTAAAAAATCCAACTGTTACAACATTATTGCCCAACTCGGTGGAACCGAAGTGAAAACTCGGTTACACCGCCTAGTGCAAAAGGCTGCAACTTTTGGGTTCTCGGTGAGACCGATATACACCTTCTCGGTGAGTCCGATTCGGTTCACCTGAGAATTTCCTCACTTCGATGACACCGATTTGCAAAACTTGGAAATTCTAATTTTTAGCAAATAGATACCAGAAGGTTGGTCCCTGCTTTTCGGTTGTACCGAAGCAAGACTTGGTTACACCGAGTTGCCAGGGTTTGGCTCTGGGTTCTGTCTAAGGAAAACTCGATAGGGCCGATTGTGGAAAGTTGTTGGCACCAAATTTGACTTTTAGGAATATGACAGGATATATTGTGGGAGAATTCTTGAGGGTTTTTTGGTGGCTAATCTCGAAGCACTTGAGCAACCAGATCATCATTGATACCTCATCCCCTTTTAATAGTATTGGCTTTCCTATGGACTCAAGTGTGATTTCTCACATAAATGCAAAATGTAGAGTCTTGAAGCTTGAAGCTTAGCCAATCATATTCCTCTCCTTCATTGGGGTTTCTCTTCACATTTCCAGCCACAACAATCTTCTATACTTAATCTGAAACAGTAGTAAAACCATTAGTCCAAGAGATAATGCATGTTGTCATGAATTATCAAAACCTCCAAGGGAGCATATGTGCTTTGAATCTCCTCCTTTTTGGTAATTAATGACAACATACAATTAAAGCTTCAATTTAAAGTAAGAAGTAGTATATGACAGCTTGGAGATACATATGACTAAGACAAGCTCCCCCTAAATGTGTGCAATCCCTTTTAAGGAATAGTTGCTTTTGAATACAGGAGTGCACACACATAGTAGAGAAGACATGACAAGTCATATGTACCTTGGCTATATCAGATAAATGAGAATGAAGAATCTCCATGTTCAGGACTCATTCTTGCAAAACAATATGTGCAAGAAGTAAGAGGTTGTCCTGACCAAGGGTATGATGCACATACTTACCTTGAAGTTCTGGAGCATTTCTACTAGGAAAACATACTTGTGAAAACAAGGTTAGATAACACAAGAATATTTCTTTCATAAAGATGCAAGGAACTTCAACACCACCAAGGTTTGGAGGACATGTAGAAGATAGTATTTTCTCAAAATCAACATGTATCCAAAAATGATTTTAGAGCTTTCTGCCTGAATGTAGATTTTAATTTCTCCTCTCCCCCTGAATCTTAGCATGTAGATATTGGGAGTAGGTAGGGTGAGACAAGTCTAGCAAAAACATAACTCCAAGTCACTCAGTCTTTCCCTTTTAAGAATATTGAAATGAGTTGATCTCTCCCCCTTAATGATTAGCTTTGAGTTTTGAGATTCTCCCCATGAAGCTTTGAATTTAAGCTTTGATCTTTCTCCGCCTTTGGAATTAATTTCCAAGAAGGGTTAGAGGGTAAGGGATCCTTGAGAGTAAGGGTCATGGAGAATTTTTTTGAAAAGGTTAAAACACATTGCAAAGAACACAAGCAGTAGCAAAAGTCGGAGACTCCGAGTCGAAATAGATCGGTATAACCGATAGAAGTTTTAGGGTTCTGGGTGAAATGGGTATAGCTGAAGAGATCCATGTCGGTAGTACCGAAGTAGCTCTGAGCATTTTATCTGCTACATCGGTGAAGCCGATTTGCCTAATTCAGAGGATCCGAGTTGCAAATAGAAACTTTGGCAAAAACATTCTTGGCCATTTTGTCAAAGATTTTCAATAGGATTTACAAAGGAATTTTCAAAAGATTTGTAAGGAATTTTCAAAAGATTTGCAAGGAATTTTCATCTAGGTTAGAATTGAATGGAAGCAACAAAGTAGGCAACAAAAGAGAAATTATCTATTCAAGTTTCATATCTAGATGTTGGGCGGTGACTAGGTCACCTATATTAGAGTATATTGACTTAAGGAGCCAAGCAAGAATGCTTGATCATAGGTCATACTCATCGTTATGCTCAAAATGGGGTTGGCATTTTTCGTTTAAGCATTTTAATGTCTTCATATCACTTAGAATTGCTTTGACTCATGACTTGGAGTAAAGCTTCTTCAAGGATATGAATACATACCTCAAAAGGTTGATGAAGATCATCTTGAGTTGGGAGCAATCCATGTTTGTTTCCATTCACTTCTCACCTACATGGGTTATCCATGCAAGGAAGAACATGATATATCCAAATGACAAGAGTGAGGTTTTCATCAAATATTTGTCAAGGATATGGTTTGTGTTTTCTTCTTCCTCCATGTCAAAGTAGGGATGTTGAGACTTGGCCATCATAAGATTGCTTGTGGTATGAGTTGATGGCAATCTTGTGGAGTGTAGTTCTTCCAAGTACCTACAAAAGATTAGATGCAATGCAAGGGAGCATAGATTTCCAAGGCATAAGATAGTGTCATATCAATGGTGTCATGGAATAGTAAGAATAAGCTCATGCCCTTGCATACATCCGAGTGAGTCTAGCTCAAGTTCGAAGCATCAATGATGTTCAAGTCACTCCTCAAGTGACAAAACACTTTCTCATCAAGTGGCTTAGTAAAGATATCCGCCAATTGTTTGTTGGTACGAACATGTTTGAGATTAATGCCCCCTTTGGCAACATGATCACGAATGAAATGATGACGAACTTGAATATGTTTAGTTCGAGAATGATGCACGGGATTATGAGCAATCTTATTAGCACTCTCATTGTCACAAAGCAATGAAACATGTTTCACATGTATACCATAGTCCTTAAGAGTTTGAGTCATCAATAGAAATTGCGAACAACATGATCCGTCGGCAATATATTCCGCTTTGGTGGTAGATAGAGATGCCGAGTTTTGTTTATTGGATGACCAAGATACAAGAGATCTCCCAAGAAATTGACAAGTACCCGAGGTGGATTTTCTATCAACCTTATCTCTGGCATAGTTCGAGTCAGAATAGCCCATAAGATTAAAAAATGATCCCTTGGGATACCAAATGCCAAAGTTCGGTGTATATAACAACTATCTCACAATTCTTTTCACAACATTAAGATGACACTCTTTGGGTGTCGCTTGGTATCGGGCACACATGCACACACTAAGCATGATATCGGGACGGGAGGCACATAGATATAGCAATGAACCGATCATTGATCGGTAAACCTTTTGATCAACTGGTTTGTCCTCCTTGGTGAGGTCAACATGTCCACTAGTAGGCATAGGAGTTTTCATACCTTTACACTCTTGCATGTTGAACTTCTTGATCAAGTCCTTGTGTACTTGGTTTGAGAGATAAATGTTCCTTCTCTCGTTTGCTTGATTTGCAAACCAAGGAAAAATTTCAGCTCACACATCATAGACATCTCATATTTCTCGGACATCAACCTTCCAAATTTCTCACTAAAATGTGGGTTAGTAGATCCAAAGATAATATCATCCACATAAATTTGGCACACAAATAATTCACCATTAACTCTTTTAGTGAACAAGGTTGCATCAATTTTACCAATCTCAAAACCCTTTTCAATGAGAAACTTCGTTAAGCATTTGTACCAAGCTTGTGGGGCTTGTTTAAGACCATAGAGAGCTTTACGAAGTTTATAAACATGATTAGGTTTCTTAGGGTTCACAAAGCCGGGAGGTTGTTTAACATAAACTTCCTCCTCAATTTTGCCATTTAGAAAAGCACTTTTGATATCCATTTGGTAAAGAGTAATATTAAAAGGACATGGATGTTGCCTAGAGGGGTGGCGAATAGGCGCTTTAAAGTAATTACGGTTTAGGCTTGAACAAATGCGGAATAAAACTAGCGTTTAATTTGTCAAGCACAAAACCTAAAACAACTAGGCTCACCTATGTGCACCAACAACTTATGTTAAGCAAGATGAACAACTAAGTGATAGCAAGATATATAATAAGAAACAATATGGCTATCACAAAGTGAAGTGCATAAGTAAAGGGCTTGGGTAAGAGATAACCGAGGCACGCGGAGACAACGATGTATCCTAAAGTTCACACCTTTGCGGATGCTAATCTCCGTTTGGAGCGGTGTGGAGGCACAATGATCCCCAAGAAGCCACTAGGGCCACCATAATCTCCTCATGCCCTTGCACAATGCAAGATGTCGTGATTCCACTAAGGGGCCCTTGAGGGCGATCACGAAACTCATACAATTGGTGACCCTTGGGGGCTGTCATCGGACCTGTACACTTTGGTAACCCTTGGGGGCGGTCATCGGAACCCATACAAATTGCTCGGGGCAATCTCCACTACCTAATTGGAGACCCCGAAGCTTGCCCGGAGCTTTACACCACAATGATTGAGCTCCGAGGCACCACCAACCATCTAGGGCGCCAAAGAACCCAAGAGGCACAGGCTCTAGGTTGCCCGAACACCCAAGAGTAATAAGCTTCTCAACTTTTCACTTTCACGTATCACCATGGAGAACTCAAACCGATGCACCTAATGCAATGGCAAGAACACACAAAGTGGTCAAGTCCCCCACTCCCAAATCCCACCACAACAACAAAAGCTATGGTGGAATATGAGAGGAAGAACAAGGAGAACACAAAGTACTCCAAGATCTAGATCCAAGGGCTTCCCCTCACTTAGAGGAGATATGGATTGGTGGAAATATAGATCTAGATCTCCTCTCTCTTTTCCGTCAAATGGAAGCAAGAATCATGGGGGGGAATAGAGAGAAAGAAAGCTCCAAGAGGTCAACAATGGTGGGGGAAAACTTTCTCAAGAACACTAGGGGCAATGGACAAGAATGCCCCCTTTTATAGGTCCCCACGAATCTGCTCGTTATGTGCAGAAAACTGTAGGACCGGTACAACCGCTCCAAACACCGGTAGTGCCGGTCGACCGGTACAACCGGTGTAAGAACCGGTAAAACCGGTCAATGCAGAAAAATCCTCGCGGCAGAAAAGCACTAAGCGGTACAACCGCCCGGGGTACCGGTAGTACCGGTTAAACCCGAACTAACTGGAACAACCGGTCCACTACTGCCCAACCACTGGACCAACAACAGAACAGGGGCACCCCCATTCCGGTGGTAGAGCGGTGCAAGTGCCGGTAAAACCGTCGGACCAAGTCAGGAGCGGTACAGCAGTTCCAAACATCAGTAGTATCGATCAACCGGTACAACCGGTGTAAGAACCGGTACAACTGGTCTATGTAAAATAGGTAAGACCAGAATTGGCATAACTTCCGCATACGAGCTCCGAATTGAGCAAACTCAAGCTTGTTAGATAGATGATGACAAGCACAATATTAGGAACCACTGGTGCAGCGACGTGCTATACAAACGGTTTTTAACCCCTTTCTGCAACGTAGTTTTAAACCGTCGCCTTGCGTGTGTGGGCGATAGGGGGGGTCCATCCCACATGACACAACAAAATCGTTGGCGATGGTGGCCAACGAACGCAAACGTTTAGCAAAACTAAGAGTATGGGATTTCCGTATCTATCACAAACGAGAGTCACCTATCAACCGTTTGAGATATGGCATCCTTCCCATATGGCCCATCCTTGCAACTCGTGTGAGATTACACTAACATCGCACACGCTATTCTGTAGCGCATCGTTTACGATATGTGCCGAATCGCAAACAGTTCATAATTGCAAAGTGTGTATGATAAGGAGACAATCACACACATTTTGTCCTACAGTGTCGTTTGCGATATACCAAGATTCGCAAATGCTCCAACTGTCATACTCGTGTCGGATGCGTACGACATAACAAACAGTTAAACATTATAAATCGTGTATGATAAGGAGACTGTCACAAAACATTTAGGTCTACTTAACCATTTCTGATATTGTCTAACATCACACACGGTTTGCAGACGCAATTGTGTGCATTGTCGCACACGGTTTCTCTCTCTGAAACGTGTCAAATCATGAGTTATATCACACACGTTCTGCTTTACAAACCGTGTGCGGTGTAATGACATGCAGAGCTTATTTTTCCGCTATTTTAATCGCCACAATTTAAAATTCTATAGGATTTGAATTTGATAGTAGGCTATAACATTTTCCATATCCATCCTGTATAGACATAGGTTCAACAACCAATGCATTATTCCATTCACAGGTACATATGTTCAAGAATTACATCAAGAAATAATAATTACATTAGGACCAGATAAATAATGATGAACCACGGTTGCATACTTGTATTAAATACGGTAAAGGAAGAGGCAAAAGACACTCTGGCAGTTGTACAAGGTGAGCGGAATGCCCATATTGTGTCCTCCTCCATGCAGAATGCACGGACGACTCTGGGCCAGCCCCTTGTGATGGCGGACCGCCCATCCTTCTCTATGTTGATGAGGATATCTAGGTAGTCATCGTGGCCTGGTAGATATACTTTAACATTTGCATGTCCACCAATCATGTAGTTTGAGAGATAATCCTGAGTAAACTGCTTTAAGAACCACTACAAACAAAATAGATTCAGACATTGTAAATTTGTAAGCTAACAACTCATTATGGACAGTAAAAATAAGGGTACAGAGTTCGTAGTTACCATCCTGGAGTTCACTGTTGTCTTGGATAAGGTGTAAAGAAATAGTTTAATTGCCATATTTTGTCCCATTTTATTAACAACCTTTATAATTTTCCTCACTTGATACTGGTTCTTGAATATCTCATTGCCCCATACGCAAAAAGGGTCGACACGTGGATCTTTACTAGTGACATATGTACCTACAAGCAACAAGTTAGTATTAGAAGGTAAACTGAAATTGTACAATGACGTAGTTCAGTATTCCCTGTCCAAGTATATAAGATCTTATTACATCCAAAATACTCACATATTTGATGTATTAACATCTTATACTTTGGGGTGGATGGAGTATATATATAAGCCATGTGATGAAACTAACAACGATGAAAAACAAGAGCTGTTCCCGATATTGTCTTGGGTAAGTACATCGAAAGGCATGTTAAGTACTGACAGGCTAAACATCAACCAAATATATGCATGGTAAACAACATGATCACAAAATGATAGCTTCAGCGTGCAGGTTTAAGCACGCTAGCTAAGCTAATAATAAGTGGAGATGTGTGTTAACTGCAATAGGCTTAGCATTTAACAACAACAAAATATAGTCATTCAAACTGGTATTGTGCACATTTAAGCACACTAGTTATTGTTACATAAAAATGGAAAGGCTTGTGCTCACTACAACAAGCTTAACATCAATCAAATATAGTCATTCATAGTGGTACTGTTGAAATTGCATAGAATGTAGCTGGTGCTTACACATCAAATTGTATAACTGAACATCACATTGTGAAAAAACAGAAATGAACAGTGGGCGTGTTAACTGGTATGATGAAATTGAACTAGAAAGTACATACTTGCAGATATAGAACTTCACAATGTGAATAACTGAAATAAACAAGGCATACTATATAGCAATTGAATCAGGACATATGCCCAGTACAAACATCCGAGCTAGGAAAAATAGTTAAACAAGGCATATGCTCACTACAACAGGCTTGATAGCAACCAAAATACTCATTCGTACAGTACTGTTGAAATTGCATAGAACGTAGCCGGTGCTTAAACATGAAATTGTATAACTGAACATCACATGCGAAAGAACTGAAATAAACAGTGCACGTGTTAACTGCACCAGGTTTAACATGAACCATATATGGCTCTTGAAACAGGTATTGATGAGATTCAACTGCAGAGTCCATACATTTAGCATGAGTGAAGCAATTTAACATGGGATGAGTTTCCTCACCTGTCACAGATGGGCTCATTCCCATTAGAAGAGCGCGGATTATGGGTGTTCTCCCTGTTGTCACAGATGGGCTCCTTCCCCTTGGAAGAGCAGGGACGCAGGGTGCCCTCCCTGATGTCACGGATGGGCTCTTTCCTCTTGGAAGAGATGGATAGGGTGCCGTTGTCGGTGTCGGCATCATCGATGAGGTCTGACTTGGCAACTGATGATGCCGAGCCACCGCCATAGAATGTGTCCTTCAAAAATGACAAAAGAGGCTCCATGGAGATGAAGGAAGGCAAATTCTTGAGGGCGAAGCAGAGTAGATCAGCGGCTGGGCCTTGCATGAGGTCAACGGGGGTTGAACCCGAGGGGTCGGGGTTGGGCCACTTAACCTGTGACATAGCCCGCGGCAAGCCGTCACTGTCGACGAGCTCGACATCATAGCCAGCTGCCTCGATATGCATCCATACGGGAAACCACTGTCTTACAGCCTCGTAGTCGTTAGATTTCCCGGTGGCCTCGGAGGCCACCTCGTCATCGTAGTCAGCTTCCCCGGCGTCCTCGGCGGCCACCTCGTCATCGTAGACAGATTCCCCGGCGGCCTCGGCGTCCACCTCATCATCGTGGTCAGCTTCCCCGGCAATCTCGACGGGCACCTGGTCATCGTAGCCAGCTTCCCCGGCAGCCTCGGCGGCCACCTCGGCATCGTCCAACGAAAAGGCCGTGATATACCTCCTTTTGGCCATTCGCTCCTCGATCTCCCCTGCAAGTCTAGCTGGGATTAGGCTGCGACGGTCTGCGGTGGGGGTCAGTGTGGATCTGTGAGGAAGGGGGTGTTTAGCAGGCGCCATCTAAGAAATTCAGGGGGGCAAGGGTACGGAGATGGGTTCGTAACCTGGACGGGGAGAGCAGGAGAGGTTGACCGTGGAACGCGGAGCGGGGTCGGGGGCGGCGGCGGCGACGGCGAGGTAGCTAGGGTTCGAGCGAGGGAGTTGTGTGGGGGTGGGGGTGGGAGGGGCCTAGGTGGTGTTTGAGGAAATGCCGCGGCTACTTTAAATTTTACTTGGAGGGAATGAAAAGCCGGGACAAACTGAAATTTTTATGAAGGGTTTGAAGTGGTGCTGGAGGAACGAATATCGCACACGGCCCGAACATAATACCCGTGTGCAATTCAAAGAGATACACACGCGCAACCATCAATTTTTAAATTGATCAAGGCGGGTAGCTATTTTTAAGATTTCTCTATGCGGGTTAGTGCAAGGTGGTGTGTAGTTATGTGACAACCACGGGCCGGGCGTGGCACACAGTTAGCATGCGGGAACCGTGTCTACTGCGTACGCAATCGCACACAGTTGTCTCCTTCGACTCGTCTGCTATTTAAGTTTCAAAAAAGACTACCCTGCCATTTATCTAACAACATTGGAAAATAAACACGATAAATCTAGGGGCATAGCACAAATAGACCTGCTTGTGGACCAAATGCATGTATGGAAAGGTTGTTGTGGTGTTCAAATACGAAATGCACAACTTTCATATGACACACAATGTCTTGCAGAGCACACGGTAATGTTGGCTTATGGCCCCCTCCTCCCCCCCCACACACCTTCGAGTCGGCGGGGGGATGGTAGCTATAGTATATATATGAACGTACGAACTTATACTACGACTGCAAATTCACCCAACCGTAAGACAAAACCAATAGAAATCCATCATGATCACCCCCTCCCCCGTGTTTTAGTTCTGAGGGTAGACTGCGTGGGCCCACTGATGGGCGCGTCTCGGAAACATCACAAGATGGGTGAGACCGCAACCACATGTGTGTGGCTCAACTAATTAATTAAGGTGGTGTGATATTTCGTGCGTGCATAACTTTTTGATGTGGCTCAAAAGTCGAACGGTATGTAGTACCTGACCTCATAAATAGGTTTCGTGTATACGTACTATTGTGTTGCCCCTCCCCTGCCCCCACCCCACCCCATGCACACACATGCTTCTAACAGACACCACGACCTATATATATATATGTATGCGCTCAAACTTCTGTCTCGTATCTCACCATGAACTATATCATAACAAATAATGAGAAGACTATATATATACCTTGGTCAAATTAACCTATAGTATATATGGGCCGGTTTAAGTGATAGACCACACGGGTCCAAAAATTTGGCATGTTGTCCATAACCACGCGAGGGAGTATCTGTAGACAACACCAACGCACATGCATGGCCCCAGGCACAATGTATGAAAGCGCTGTGTGATGTTTACAAATACCAAACGCACAACTTTCGCCACCACATGTGTGTCTCCCGGACCAGAATGGCCCCGTACTGAGGTTAACGACCCATGCATATATAGCCCCACGCGTGCCCACAGTTCGAGCCGATAGGAGTGATTCAGTGTGTACGATGCGTTTGATTTTTTTCTTCGAATTGAAATGTCGATGCATATATCAACTACGTATAATATATATATAACACATATACCAACAAGAAGAATCCACCTTGGTCAAATTAACATCTCTACAGCCGCCTGTCAAAGTGACGACCCACATGGACATGGTTGTGCCGGTGTGATGCCGATGACCACGTAAGAGAGTGTTTGACAAAACAAACGACCACGCCATGAGGCCCACACATATATGTATATATGTAATTAATTGTTTGTTTAGTTAATTAGTACCCAATGGAACTTTAATGTCAATTGCCTTAGAAACTGCAAGTCGACTTACGAAGAGGATCGATCACAACACATATAGGCCCTGTTTGGATCCATGGGTTAGAGTTAGTTTGAGCTAGCTGGGGCTCAAATAGCCCTAAATTATTCAAACATGAGGGTCAGATTGGAGCTAGTTGCATCTAACCCACCCAAAAAAAACTTTCCCACCCAAGAGGTGCTAATTGGAGCTAGTTCTCATGGGTCCCTCTCTATCCCACCAGCCAAGAGGTCCTAATTGGAGCTAGTTCTCGTGGGGCCCACTGAAAAATCACTTTTCTCTCTCCATCAAATGCATCTATTGTCAATCTAACCCTGTCATCCAAACACCTCTTTGGCTATAGTTAGTTTAGGGTTAGTCATGGGCTAGAAACTAACTCCAACCTCTAGCTATATAATGCCTCCCCACCCGGCCCAACCCCCCATTTCGAGATGGTGGTGGGATGGGTTCATGGGTATATATATATATATGAATGCACCCAAAAACCATTTGTCTCGATGTCTGACCATGGCATATGGTAATTAACACGCATACCGAAAAGGATCCACATTGGCCAAAACGATATATAATATAGATGACCACACATGGGCCCCATAGATTGACGCGTCACCGGTTACCATGTCAGGGAGCCACTTAGGGCCACCATCAATTATATGTGACACAAGCATATGAATGGGTTTGTTTTTTGATGTCAAAATGCCAACTACACGACTTTGATCCAGCGCGTGCTTCACAAATTGGAAAGTCCCCACGCTAAAGAAAATTGCGCGCAATATGTATGTATCCTCCCACCCACCCCCTCAACTTTGAGCGGTAGGAGGTACTCATGAGTACGTCATGTCAATCTTTGGTGTGGAATCTCACCATGATCTACCGCAACACAGAGCAGATTAACTGAACCCGCCTTGGTCAAACCCCTACTGGTGCGGCTCAAAAGTGATAGACCACGTGGACGCACAAATGTGCACGTCACTAATAGCACACGAAGGTTTATTGTCCGAGGGACCACCACCACCGTGTGCATGTGTCCTAAACACATGCATGACGTTAGAGGTGTGCCTTGTTTTAAACATTTCAATGCACAATTTTGATAATTTGGGGTGGCAAGTGCCTCACAAAACGGACAATCCCACACATAGAGGCTCGTGCAAGAAGTGAAACGGAAAGAGCCCCCCCCCCCCCGCGCGGCCACCACCGGAAACACCATGTCGATACGCATCAAACTATTTTTATGCAGAAAACACGTGACACATCTGTCAATGTTATAATTATAAAATGTTCATATATCATTCGAAAAATATGCAACAATGAGTTTCCAGGAATTCATTGGGGGGAATCATATGTCCCCTTGGGTTCATGTTTAGTCGCCATGCAATAAATGGTAAGGAACCTCAAACCTCTTGGCGTCGTGGAAAACATTAAAAATATTGGTTTTTAGACAGGCTGGCCTCAAACATCGAAAAATCATTTTAAATTGAAGTAAATCCAAAAATCAACTGAAAATCATGAAACTTGGGATTCCGTTTCATGATATAAACAGGAGCTTATTAAAGGTTGGTACTTGGTACACACACTTGTCACGTTACTATCACGAACGATTACAGTATTCAACCGTGTGTGTTTGTCCCAACAAAATATTACGTACCACCACGAGCCTCGTGTGCCGTCCGAGCGGACGTGAGTTGACGGGACGCATGCGAGCAGTCCACTGCTCAGGCTGACCGTGAGGCATGCGAGTAGGTGTGTAAATTGACGGGGCGCGTGCGAGCAGGCCGCTCTGGCCCACCGGGAGACGTGCGAGCTGGTGTGTGAATTGACGGGACGCTTGCGAGCAGTCCTCTGCGCAGGGTAACCGGGAGACGTGCGAGCAGTCCTCTGCGCAGGCTAACCGGGAGACGTGTGAGTAGGGGTGAGGCATGCGAGAAGACCACTGCGCAGGTTCACTGGGAGGCGAGCCGTTTAACCGCCTCCCGCCTAGATCCCAACCACTCTATATTAATCGCGCCTATGCCACTGGTTATAGCAGGCGGCCGCACTCCCCTCTCTCCACACACACCGCGCCTGCATCCTCGCCGCCGTTCCCAGTCGTAAACGCTCTCGGAAGTGTATCAGATGGCGACCAAGCGCACCATCAGAGGGAGTGGTGACGCGGGGTTCGAAGCCGGGGCCGGCGAAGCAACTAAGCATCTCTTGATGCTAGGCAACGAGGTTGCCCTCCCCACCGATGAGGTATCGCACGGACAAAAGCACCGCCCTGACGTCGTAAGCCCCGTCATGCCTCCCAGCAGGCGGCGGTGCTGCACAGAGACTACTACGACCTCTCTGATGACCACTCCACCGACGACGACTCAGACATCGACAACTCCGACGACGACAGAGAACAGGTTAGACCCCCCCTATTTTGGTAACTATATCATAGGCTATCTCTGATTAGTTCTATTTCCACCTTTTTTTGGAATTTGCCCGGGGTTCATGTGATTTCAATCCATGTAATCAGACGATAAGAGCATGTAATTAGATTATTTTGTTCATGCATTTAAAGTCATTAGTTAATTATTTTGTTGCCCTAAGTTGTTTGTGACATCATTTTGATGCATTTTATTCATCAATGTCATGATTTTTTATTATATGTATAGGTGCTATCTGACGATGTTGGCAGCGATAAATACGACCAGAGAAGGTACAAGAAACAAAAGCTCAGGGAGCTCTATGCGGGAACGCATAATCGTCGTATCAGGACCCGGAATGGGGGCTTCGGATGCCCGTTCTGGGCCCAAAGGCTTAACCCCGCGTTTGCAAGTGTTCTAGCACATGCTAGAGGACGAGCCGTTGAATCCTTCAGGCAGAAGTATTCTCGGAGGGTGGCGCACACCGCGTACGCAGAGTACCTGGAGAAAGTTTACGTTGTTGGTGGGTACGATTAGGATTGAGTTATATATACATGTCCTGATGCCAACACTACCCTACCTATCTATAGTTTGTGCGTCATATATCACTGCTTGAGTTATGTTTATTATATGTTGATCTAGATGTCGATGAGACTCTGTTTTATGTACTAATACGTAGAGCAATGTAATTGCAGTCTTGAGCTGCAATCAGTTTGGTTGATGGAAAATTTATGCTTATCTTAGAGTCCCCACACAATTTACTACTAGCAACTGTTTGCCCATGCATGCACAGCTACGTTTGAGTGTTGGCATTTTTTTACACTATGCATATTACGGTAAAAAATGCTTGACTTACGTGCAAACTTGTTGAATGCGGTAAAAAATTCAGGTGTCACACGTAAGATGAAATATGGAACCCACAAATTTGGTTATTTTCCCGGAATGAAACCGGATGCGAGGACTAACATTGTGCCGCGACACGCGTGTGTCCTGATTGTCCAGAACACATTCCCACGGACCACGGCAGTCCACTTGCACCGTAGTGACACTTATCACAAACGGCTATGTCTACTGAACCGTCGCCTCCGAAGCGCATTATTATTCTGGCCGAGAAAACCCTCACCATCGTCCCCGCTTAACAAAAGTTACAAAACCCTCACCGTCCTTCCCAGTCGCAACCGCACTGCATATGTCACACGCTGCTTAGTGCTGAACATGTACGCTGCTTTAAGTCATTGCACACGCATCGTTTTTGCTAACCGTTTGCCATTTAACGCCCCCCAATAATGGGAGTTTCTTCCAGCCAAAGCGTGGCCAACCGAGCCGGGCGGGAGGTTGTGCGTGGTTGCGCGCGGGAACCGGCTCACCAACGATACGTTGGCGACACTTCGAGCCGCCGCGTTGCCAAACGAACCGCTGGGAACGCTTGTTCGTGCGCTGGTCAAGCTTGCACAGCAATCCTCCACCGGGAACGCGGTGACAAGACGTGCCAATTACAGCCCGTCCAGCCCCCATGTACTCCACCGCTCTTTTAACCTACTGTCTCTCTTCAACCTTTCCCCAGAACGCAAGAAGCACACCCACACTCCAAATATAGAGAGGATATCCTGCTCGGCTCCAATGGCGGAGCTCCCAACGGCTGCCGACGACGAGCGGCAGTTCACCATTCGTGCCTACGTGGACACCCACGTAAGGTTCAGGAACCTCACGATGGTTTACACCAATGACCCGATCTGGGTGGAGAACTCCATCCACACCATGGAGTAGTTACTGTCGTGGAACGTTGCATGGAAAACAAAAAATTTCCAACGCCCACGCAAGATCTATCCATGGAGATGCATAGCTACGAGAAGGGGAGTGTGTCTACATACCCTTGTAGATCGCTAAGCAGAAGCGTATATAACGCGGTTGATATAGTCGTACTCTTCATGATCCAATCGTGATCCGATCCGATCTAGTGCCGAACGGACGGCACCTCCGCGTTCCGCACACGTGCGGCTCGATGACGTCTCCTCCTTCTTGATCCAGCAAGCATGGGAGGAGAAGTAGATGGGATCTCAACCAGCACGATGGCATGGTGGAGATGGTGGTGGAGCAATCCCTGCAGGGCATCGCCAAGCGCTACCGTAGATGCGATCTGAGGAGAAAACGATCTAGAGAGAGAGGTAGGGCGGCCACCGGGGCGTGGGATTGTTGAGTCCAGTCCCCCCTCTCCTCTACTATATATAGGAGGCAAGGGGCAGGGTTTGGTCGCAGCCCTAGGCCCCTCCTCCAAGGAGGGCCGGCGGCTAGGGAGGAAACTTGCCTCCCAAGGCAAGTGGACTCCCTCCCACTTACGGTTTCCCCTTCCCCCTTGCGCATGGGCCTTGTGGGGCTGGTGCCCCTGGCCCAATAAGGCTAGGGCGCCCCCCTACAGCCCATGCACGCCCTAGGGGCTGGAGGGATCCTTCCGGACTCCTCCAGAACCCTCCGGCACCTTCCGGAACCTTCTAGAAGCTTCCCGGTACAATACAGCAAAATCCAAAACTTTTTCGGTAGCCAAAATATGACTTCCCATATATAAATATTTACCTACGGACCATTCCGGAGCTCCTCGTGATGTCCGAGATCTCATCCGGGACTCTGAACAACATTTGGTCACCAACGTACATATCCCAATACTACTCTAGCGTCACCGAACGTTAAACGTGCGGACCTCGCGGGTTCAAGAATCATGTAGACATGACCGAGACACCTCTCCGGTCAATAACCAATAGCGGGACCTGGATGCCCATATTGGTTCCTACATATTGCACGAATATCTTTATCGGTCGAACCACGATGCCAAGGATTCAATCAATCCCGTATGCAATTTCCTTTGTTAATCGATATGTTACTTGCCCGAGATTCGATCGTCCGTAACTCCATACCTAGTTCAATCTCGTTACCGGCAAGTCTCTTTACTCATTCCGTAATACAAGATCCCGTGACTAACTCCTTAGTCATCTTGCTTGCAAGCTTCTTGTGATGCTGTATTACCGAGTGGGCCTAGAGATACCTCTCCGTCATACAGAGTTACAAATCCCAGTCTCGATCCATGCCAACCCAATAGACACCCACGGAGATACCTGTAGAGCACCTTTATGTCACCCAGTGACGTTGTGACATTTGATACACACAAGGCATTCCTCCGGTGTCCGGGAGTTGCATGATCTCATGGTCGTAGGAACAGATACTTGACATGGATAAAGTAGTAGCAATAAACTGACACGATCAACAGCTATGCTTACGCTTGGGTCTTGTCCATCACATCATTCTCCTAATGATGTGATCCCATTATCAGATGACAACTCATGTCTATGGTCAGGAAACCTTGACCATCTCTGATCAACGAGCTAGTCTAGTAGAGGCTCACTAGGGACATGGTGTTGTCTATGTATCCACACATGTATGTGAGTTTCCGATCAATACAATTCTAGCATGGATAATAAATGATTATCATGAACAAGGAAATATGATAATGACCAATTTATTATTGCCTCTAGGGCATATTTCCAACAGTCTCCCACTTGTACTAGAGTCAATAATCTAGTTCACATCACCATGTGATTAACACCCAATGAGTTCTGGGGTTTTATCATGTTTTGCTTGTGAGAGAGGTTTTAGTCAACGGGTCTGCAACATTTAGATCCGTGTGCACTTTGCAAATCTCTATGTCATACTGTAGATGCTGCTACCACGCTCCACCTGGAACTATTCCAAATGGCTGCTCCACTATACGTATCCCGATTGCTACTAAGAGTCATCCGGATTGGTGTCAAAGCTTGCATCGACGTAACTCTTTACGACGAACTCTTCATCACCTCCATAATCGAGAAACATTTCCTTAGTCCTCCAATTACTAAGGATAATTTTGACCGCTGTCCAGTGATCCACTCTTAGATCACTCTTGTACCCCTTGAATGATTCATGGCAAGGCACACACCAGGTGCGGTACACAACATGGCATACTATATAGAGCCTATGGCTAAGGCATATGGAACGACCTTCGTCCTTTCTCTTCTTCTGGCGTGGTCGAGCTTTGAGTCTTACTCAACTTCACACCTTACAAATCAGGCAAGACTACTTCTTTGACCGATCCATGTTGAACTCCTTCAAAATCTTGTCAAGGTATGTACGCATTGAAAGTCTTATCAGGCGTGTTGATCTATCTCTATAGATCTTGATGCCCAATATTTAAGTAGCTTTATCCAGGTCTTCCTTTGAAAAACTCTATAGACCTTGTATGCTTTCCAAAAAATTCTACATCTTTTTCGATCAACAATATGTCATCCACATATACTTATAAGAAATGCTATAGTGCTCCCACTCACTTTCTTGTAAATACAATTTTCTTATAACTTTGTATAAACCCAAAAACTTTGATCACCTTATCAAAGCGTATATTCCAACTCCGAGATGCTTGCCCCAGTCCATAGACGGATCACTGGAGCTTGCATACCTTTTAGCATCCTTAGGGCCGACAAAAACCTTCTGGTTTTATCACATACAACCTTTCCTCACGGAAACCATTAAGGAAACTCTGTTTTGACATCCATCTACCAGATTTCATAATCGAAAAATGCAGCAACTGCTAACATAATTCCAACAGGCTTCAGCATCGCTGCGGATGAGAAAGTCTCATCGTAGTCAACTCCTTGAACTTGTCGGAAACTTCTTTGCGACAAGTTGAGCTTTATAAATGGTGAGATTTACCATCAGCGTCTGTCTTCTTCTTAAAGGTCCATTTGTACTTAACGACCTACCGTTCAACAGGCAAGTCTACCAAAGTCCATACTTGGTTTTCATACATGGATCCTATCTCGGATTTCATGGATCCTAGCGATTTGTTGGAATCCGGGCCCACCATTGCTTCTTCATAGCTCGTAGATTCACTGTTGTCTAACAACATGACCTCCAAGACAGGATTGCCGTATCGCTCGTGGCAGTACGTGTCCTTGTCGACCTACGAGGTTTGGTAGTAACTTGATCTGAAGCTTCATGATCATGATCATTAGCTTCCTCTTCAATTCGTGTATGCGCCGCAGAAACATCTTTCTGCGTCGTGCTACCATCCAACTGAAGTGACGGTTCAATAACCTCATCAAGTTCTACCTTCCTCCCACTCAATTCTTTCGAGAGAAACTCTTTCTCGGGAAAGGACCCGTTTTCAGCAACAAACACTTTGCCCTCGGATCTGAGATAGAAGGTATACCCAACTGTTTCCTTAGGGTATTCTATGAAGACGCGTTTGTCCGCTTTGGGTTCGAGCTTATTAGGTTGAAGTCTTTTCGCATAAGCATCGCATTCCCAAACTCTAAGAAATGACAGCTTAGGTTTCTGCCAAACCATAATTCATAGGTTGTCATCTCAACAGATTTAGATGATGCCCTATTTAAAGTGAATGTAGTTGTCTCTAATGCATAATCCAAAAATGATAGTGGCAAATCGGTAAGAGACATCATAGTACGCACCATATCGAATAGAGCAAGACTACGACGTTCGGACACACCATTACACTATGGTGTTCCAGGTGGCGTGAGTTGTGAAACAATTTCCACATTGTCTTAAGTTTCATACCAAACTCGTAACTCAGATATTCACCTCCACGATTATATCGTAGACATTTTATCTTCTTGTTACGATGATCTTCAACTTCACTCTGAAATTGCTTGAACTTTTCAAACGTTTCAGACTTGTGTTCCATTAAGTAAATGCACCCATATCTACTCAAATCATCAGTGAAGGTAAAAAAATAACGATATCCATCGCACGCTTCAACACTCATTGGACCGCATACATCAACATGTATCATTTCCAATAAGTCACTTGCTCGCTCCATCATACCGGAAAATGGGGTCTCAGTCATCTTGCCCTTGAGGCATGGTCCGCATGTCTCAACCGATTCGAAATCGAGTGAGTCCAAAGATCCATCAGCATGGAATTTCTTCACACGCTTTACACCAATATGACCTTAGCGGCAGTGCCACAAGTATGTGGTAATATCATTATTAACTTTGCATCTTTTGGTATCAATATTATGAACATTCGTATCACTACGATCGAGATTCAATAAACCATTCACATTGGGTGCATGACCATTGAAGGTATTATTCATGTAAACAGAATAACCATTATTCCCTGACTTAAATGAATAACCGTGTCTCAATAAACACAATCTAATCATGTTCATGCTCAACGCAAACACCAAATAACATTTATTTAGGTTCAACACTAATCCCGAAGGTAGAGGGAGCGTGCGTGCGATGTGTGCAAATGTTATCTGTAGTCAGTAATGTAATTGGATGTTTATTTAGGTTATACAATCATGATGTTGTTCTGTAGTACCATCTTTTCCTTAGTATGCATTATGCAATGGAAGATTAATATCTGGACATTAATATGCAATTGACGATTAATATCCGGACCTTAAGAAGCAGAACCACGACCGAGGGTATCCTGCGCGGCTCCAATGGCGCTCCCAGCGGTTGCCGACGACGAGTGCCAGTTCACCATGCATGACGTAGTGGACATGCACAAATTGGTCTGGTTCGACCTCGCATCCCACCGCGTGCTCTGCTCTGCCAGCGGTTGGCGCCAGCCCACGATCACATTCGGGGCTCCATATGCACGCGGCTGTGCCACGCGCGTCGCCCCATGCAGTTACGTGCTTCCTCGACTGAATCACACACTTCACAACTGCCATCCGGAAGTGCCAGTTTTACAGGACGTCCGGCCCCCATTTATACACACGACCATTAACCATAGTCTCTTCACGCTTTCGATCGCGCCCACAACACAATAAGCACACCCTCGACGACGCATACAAAGAGGATGTCCAGAAGCGCTCCAATGGAGTACGGCGAGCATCATGTGGAGACCCACATGAGGAAGACGGACCTCACGGTGGTGTACACCAACGACCCGGGCATGGTGGAGGACTCCATCGGCACTATGGAGCGGTTGCTTGATGCGGATGACAAGTACAAAGTGGTCGGCTTCGACCTCTCTTACACCAGCGGTCGTGCCGGGCATGATCAGAAGGTTGCCGTCGCCCAGTTGTGCATCGGCCATCACGTCCTCCTCTACCACTAATGCCTGGCCACAGTGCCTTGCGAGCGTTTCACTAGGTTTGTCAACAGCCCCAACTACAGGTTCGCTACGGTGGACACCACCGACAATCCAAAGGTTCTCAAGACTTCGGGCTTGGGCTGCCAGAAGCTTGTCGACATGCGCGGCCACTACAAGGTCTGGGGCAGCAACAAGAACATGGACTCCCATGTTGACCTGGCCGAGGCCATCATCGACCCCTACTACAGAGACATGAAGGCTGAGTGCGACAAGAACAAGCCTGTCTGGCACAGGGGCTGCATGAAGAAACTGGATGAATATCACCTCCAGACCTCAGCCAAGCAAGCGTACACTTGCTACGAGATGTTCAGGCAGATCGTTGACATGAGGAAGTGCCTCCTACCTGAAGACGACGGGAGATCGAGCCATAGGCAGAGCGGTGGCGGAAAGCATCACACGAAGTAGATGATTTGATGATCGTTGCTCATACTCCCTCTATGCCAAAATATTTGTAGTTTTAGAGGGATAAGTTTATTATGCATGTAATAGTTTATTGAGGTGTGTGCGCCAATGTTATGTGTGTAGTCACTTATGTATTTGGATGCTTAATTAGGTTATGGAAATCATGTTGTTATGTGTGAAATTGTTTATTGAGGCATGCCAATGTTATGTGTGTAGTCACTTATGTATTTGGATGTTTAATTTGGTTCTGCAATCATGTTGTTCTAAACAGAAGGATAGATGTTTGTGGGCAGATTGAGCAAATCACATCGCATGCGGAATAAACAACCATATCCGTCGGTGATGATTTCACCAGTCCCTGACAGTTCTTTCTCCAGAACTGTTTGCCCACAACACATCCGAATGGCATGTGTATGTTGTACATCACACACATCTTGATCTGAGAAACCGTTTGTGTTATTTTTGCTTATCGCACACAGTTCATCCCAGTGGCCTGTATGCTGTCTATCACACACATCTTGATCTATGTAACCGTTTATGTTATCTTATCTCATCACAAACAGTTCATCCGAATGACCTGTATGCCATCTATCACACACGTAATCATCTGCACAATCGCTTGTGTTCTGCTGGATCAGCGCAAATAGTTTGTCAGGATGAACTGTATGCCGTACATCGCACACACTTGCACTTTCTAACCGTTTGCGCTATATTGTCCAATCACAAACAGTTTATCTGCACCATCTGTTTGCCACAGATCGCACACGCAACTTTTTTTGGGATCATATTTGATGGACCCGTCATCGCACACAGTTTGCGTCATTAGCGACAGAGCTATAACTATACCATTTGCGATTTGGTCATGGCACACAGTGTTTTCGAAGGGTCTCTGATTGCTGTGTCGTCTTTGGACCATTCTATAGTAGTGAACTAGCAATGGAGAAGATATGTCTTTAGGGTAAGGAAGAGGACCTTCCCACAATATGCACCGGCAAACTCTCCAACACCCAAAACGCAAAGATGATGCATGCGAACTCCGTTTTTGATGAGCTTGAATTTGACACGATGAAGACCATAAGCTCCAAAACTCCCAAAGCAAAAAGCCAAACAAGAAAAACATGATGATGCCAAGAATGCAATGGTTTGAGCTCTCTACGAACGATACGATCGAGTTACTCACTAAAGAGCCCCCCTTGATAGAATGGCTACCGATCCTATAACCCGGTCTCCCAACTACCACCATGAGACCAGTAAAATAGAAAAATCTATCAAGGGCAAACCTATACCTTGCACATAGTTCACTTGAGCTAGATGATGACGATCTTGACTTCCTCAAGTTGGACAACCTTTCTTGATTGCGTTGGCTCAATGAATACTAGATGATTGCTCCCCCATACTCCACTATGGGTGAGCCACTCTTCGGCACATCTTCACAAGTCCATTGACACCACAATGGACGGCAAGTTTCAAGCATAATCTCTTCATGATGCTCCACTTGAACTTGAACACCGCAATCTTGATGACGATCACCACTTGACGTCATCCTCCTTGGGTAGTAGGAGATCTTGTTTTTGATGCAAGCCCATGGAAAGATACCTAACCCCACATGGAAACCTCACAAACATCATGGGTTAGTACACAAAGCGTAATGGACAATGCTTACCATACCATGGGATCACTTGATCCCTCTCGGTACATCTTGTACGCATTGTGTGTTGATCAACCTGATTCACTCTTTGCCATAGTCTTGATCAACCTTGTATCTTATCTTCTCTTCATAAAAGATGATGTCTTGAAGGTAAACATGAATGTTCACACAATCTTCTTTTTCAAGACATGCTAGCAATAAGCTCAACTCTCACATGACCAATCTTTGTATAAATCTTTGAATACCACCTTGGTCATCACATAAACTCCTTGAAACCAACAAATGGACTTCAAGAATTGCCTACGGACAAATCCTTGAAGTAAAACTCAAAGCACCCATTAGTTCGTAGGGATTGTCAACAATTACCAAAGCCACACATCGAGAAATATTCTCTAACAATCTCCCCCGTTTTGGTAATTAATGACAATCACTTTCAAGAGAGTTTATATAAGGAAATAAGCACAACCAAGCACACCCATGCAAAGCAACAACCAATAGTGCATATGCATGGGTATGAGATACAGATGCTTAAGAATCAAAAGCAAACTCTATAAACTACTCCAAGGCTCCAAAGTAAACTCTCTACGCTTCTCCCTCATTGGCATCGATTGCCAAAATGGACGAAAAGCTTAGAAACCCAATATAATAGGTGTTCCTCCAAAAAGTGTGTATTTCTCAAAATATGAGTGCAAGGAAATACAGATATCCAATGATAATTAGTTGAAGGAAGACAAACTATATTGAGGATCCAAAGATTGCAAAAAGGATTGTATGAGACAAAGACATACCAAAGAGTGAAGCAAGCAATCAAAAGATACCAATAGAAACACTCAATCACGTGATCCTACGAGTCACATGAATAATAGATATTATGATATGGGCAAAGGAGTGATTTAAAGAAACTAGAGAATCTCCCCATGATTTGTGCACTATTTAGAATTTTTATATTTAGATATAAGTACACAAAATAGGATCATCGCTCCCCCGAAATCAATAAAAACACAAAACACGTGCAAGTGAGCATAGATAAGAAATAAGGTATAGCACTTGCAACAAACATATGGTTGAGCAACATGAAAGAGGGGACTTAAGAATAGGCTCAACCAAGACGATGTGTGTGAGTCATGGCAAAGCACTTGATAAGACTAATATAAGGACGAGCACTAAGCATCAACATAATCTTGATGAAATGAGGCACAAAGTACAAGAAAAATCCTTACCACACACACGAGAAGCAAATGGGTTCACAAGCTCACTAACATGTGAGTTAACAACAAAGCTTGTGACAACCCATGGTGAAGATAGAATATGATAGCCTTGTCAAGTGGAGGGATACCAATCGAATGGCAAAAGCCTCGTCAAGACAAGTATGAGGAAAAAAACTTCACCATAAATGAGTGCATCAAGATACAAGGATATAAGACCCCCGCTCAAGGCAAATCCTTTCACAAAACCACCAAGGAAATAAAAAGGGAATGCAACGATGGCCGTGAAAGAAACAGATATCAACTAGATATGTAACTTCTCTCATGGGTATATGATTCTAGGTAGATGACAATCATGATTATATATATCCACAGAGAAGGATGTACACATGAAATAATTACACAAGGAAGGAACAAGATATCCAAAAGGGAGTCATAAATATACCAACAAGATCGTTGCTTGAAAAGCATAGCATATGGCTCAATATTATCTCATTGTATATAATGAATTCCAACCACACGAACATCAAAGACATCACAACTAGAAACAATAGATCATTGTTGGATGCTTTGAGAAAGGAAACAAGTATCACAAGAAAGAATCAATAAATTCATGCCATGATGCAACCTACACAAGGTTGAATGCAAGAAATGTATGCATGAAGTAGATACTTGTTATCGAGATAGCATCGGATTTATGTAGTAGATAATGGTTCATTGATCATCCTAGCTTGGCTCCAATAAGCACATGGTGTCAACACCTTCCTTCTAAGTGAGCCGAGCATCCAATGCATCTCAAATTGTTCCTAGAACAACAACACAAACAAAGTGGTACCCAAACTCATTGGGACCAAAGAATTAGTGGAGCAACAATAAATAGGACAAACTCCACATAAATATGTGCATGTAGATATGAAATTTAATTTCATGAACACTTTAACCAATTTGTGACATAGTGGAATTTCCCCTATATATTGGTTCAAAGAAAGAAAGCATGCCAAAGAAAGTACATATAGTAATATGCATGCTCAAGACTTTCAAGAACCAAATCAACACATAGTTGATAAGATCCAAAAGAAATGGTACCAAGTGAAAATAAGATACCGAACAAAGAAATTATCACTTTAAGGATATCCATTAAAAGATACATCAAGGAATGAGATATCCATTGACACATGCAAACCAAATGAAAACAAGATACCAATTGAAGGAAAACAAACAAGAGGTATCAAGTTCCCAAAAGAGAGCTAAGTTCCAAACAAACCAAACCCTCGGGAAATTTTCATGATGGCACAAAGCACCAAAAAGAAAGCTTGACTTCCGCCAACACACACTTGATAAGGATCAAAAGTTTTTATGATAAACGCATAAAGAGAGTGTTCTAAAGAAAATAGGATAGCTCCCCCAAAAGATGTGCATTATATAGAATTTGCATTAGAATACAAAATGCACAAGATGGGATCATCACTTTCCCTACATCTATAGAAACACTAGACATGCTCAAAAAGATCCACAAGAGGCAAGGAAGACAAATGAATAAACAAAACCCAATGTAAAGATGATTTAGCAATTTCTACCACATAAAGGAATACCAATTGTGAAAGGACAGAAAGTATTATGAAGTAATTCCCATTGGTAGATTGCAAAGATACCCACATCATCTTCACACCTAAATCATAAGCAAATGACACTTAAAGAGCTATCATGCCACCTAGGAAAAAGATAATCTATAATATCAATTCTAAGTGGCAATACTTCAAATGTACACATTTTTTAGGCTGTAATATGTTGATATGTCTCCAACGTATCCATAATTTTTGATTGTTCCATGCTGATATATTATCATTCTAGGATACTTTTTGGATCATTATTTACCAATTTATAATATTTTTGAGCACTAACCTATTGACCCAGTGCCTAGTGCCAGTTGCTGTTTTCTGTGTGTTTTTGCCTTTGCAGGTTTACTATACCAAACGAAGTCCAATTGCCACGAAACTTTTTGATGATTTTTTCTGGACTATATGAAGACCTAGAAGCTTCGGAAGGAAGCCGGGAGGCACACAAGGGCCCCACCACACATCAGGGCACGCCCTGGGGGGTCGCGCCCTGATATGTGGTGCCCCTCAGGCACCTCCCGACGTCCCTCTTCGGCCTATAAATTCTCTAATATTCTGAAAACCCTGGAGGCAGTCCCAAAACCCTTTTTCTGCCGCTGCAAGTCTCTGTTCCGTCGCGAGGCCATCTGGAGCTCCATTCCGGCACCCTGTCGGAGGGGGATCGATCACGGAGGGCCTCTTCATCAACCTTGCTGCCCTCATGATGATGTGTGAGTAGTTCACCACAGACCTACGGGTCCATAGCTAGTACCTAGATGGCAATCTCTCTCTCTTATGATCTTCAATACGATGATCATCGCATCTTTGCTTTGATCTATCCGATGTAATCCTATTGTGCGGTGTGTTTGTTGGGATCCGATGAATTGTGGGTTTATGTTCAGATTATTCATGAAAAGTATTTGAGATGCCTCTGAATTATATTATCTCTTATGTGCATGATCATTATAGCTTCGTAATGCTCTCCGATCTATTGATATGCGTTGGCCAAGTAGATTGATATTTCATCGGTGGGAGTGGTGCGTTGTGGTAGGTTCAACCTGGCAAGTTTCTATATCCCAGTGACAAAGTAGGGGACAAGATGCGTATTTGTGTTGTTGCTACTAAGGATAAAACGATGGGGTTTATTCACATTGTTTGAGTTTACTTTGTCTATGTCATGTCATCGTTCTCCATACATTACTCTGTTTTACTTAATACTCTAGATGCATGCTGGATAGCGATCGATGAGTGGAGTAATAGTAATAGGTGCAGGTAGGAGTCGGCCTATTTGCTTATGGACGTGATGCCTATATATACATGATCATTACCGTGAACATCACATAACTATCTGCTTTTCTATCAATTGCCCAACGGTAATTTGTTTACCCACCGTATGCTGCCTACATGAGAGATGCCACTAGAGAACACTCTGGCCCCCGGGTCTATTCACTTATATATTTGCAACCGCTATTATTACCTCACTGACTTTATTTACTTTTTATTTATTTTGCATTTTATATTTATCAACAATTATCTACACAACTCATTTTCTTGCAAATAACGAGATCAAGGGGATTGACAACCCTCTTGCCCGCGTTGGGTGCAAGTCGTTTGTTCATTTGTGTGCAGCCACTGAAGACGGTTGAGGATTGATATTCCTATTGGTTCGAGAAACCTTGGTTTCAAAACTGAGGGAAATACTTATCCGCTTTGTGCTGCAATTACCCGTTCCTCTTCACAAAAAACTCAACGCAGATCACAAGTATCGTATGCACATAGCATATTACACTACTGCAGGATGGTCCAAAGATGACACATCAATCAGAGACCCTTCGACCAAACAGTGTGTGATGACCAAATCGCTAACAGTATAGTTATAGCTCCGTCGCTAATGACGTGAACTCTGTGCGATGGCGGATCCTGTCGGATTTCGGGCTCCGCAAAACCCAAAGTGGTTCGAAGTCAGGGGCGTGTACGAAGATCCCCACTAGCTTCAACCCCAAGCCCACAGCTCCACGGCCTAGCTGGATGAACTTACTCAATCACGAGGAAGAAGACTAACACACGAGGATTTACCCAAGTTCAGGCCGCTGTGAAGCGTAAAACCCTACTCCTGCCTTTTGGTGGATTGCCTCACGAGGAGGTTTATGGATGAACTGGTACAATGGTGAGCAACCTCGCGAGGGCACTCGGGTGATATCGGATCCGTCCTACTCTACGGCGCAACCTTGCCTCTATTTATAATGGCCCAGGTCCTCTTCTCTTATCGCATTGGCGGGAAGGGATCCCACAATGGCCAAATTCGAAGGGGGACAAGGAGTACACCTTATCCTGACGAAAGGTGGTCTTCGCCTGCAAAGTAGCTGGTAGTGATGCAGGGGTGGGCTCGGCGATGACGTCCGTCCTGCGGGGCTCGTGGTCTTGGTCTTGTTGCGCCGGAATGGAAACCTTTGGGGGATGCCTTGGGAACCCGCGTACGTCCCTGCCACCTTTGCACCAAAGGGGAAACTGCTTCTTCTGTGCCCGCCTGGCCCGGCTGGCATCACCTCAGCCTCCCGAGGCCGAGCGCTGCATAGAGATCTCCGCCCCTCGGGAGGGGGCCTGGTGAGGCCTCCTCCCTTCCGGGGTCTTGGCGTCATCCTCCTCACGAGGGAGCGGCTCTCGCGAGGGCCTTGTCTTGAATGATGCCGCACCGGGCCGTGCCAGGCTGTCGAAGTGGGCCACGCCCTGGCCCGTAGGCAGGTAGGTCTGGGTACCCCCGTTCCCAGAGCGCCGACAATAGCCCTCGGGCCCAAGGCGCGCTTGGGCTGGCTTCGGGGCAGAGCCGAAGGAGCCGGCCCAAGTGCCGCGGGCCCCAATCGCCTATGGGGCCAGGCCGATGCGTGGCGCTTAACGAGACGCGGGCGCCTCCACTTCCCGAAGACCTCGGGAACCGCCTCGAGTCAGGCTGACATGAAGCCTGCGTGCATCGGCGGCCATCATTGCCCTTCCTTGAACGTAGCCGTCTCCTTGTGTCTTCTCTCCCCCCGACCCACGCGGACGTGACCCGATGAGGGAAGACGAGGCGACGTGAAACAGGGCCATCATTGCCTGGTACATGGAGGGACACCGGTTGGCCTCCACCCGGCTATAAATAGGCGGAGAGGGGCGGAGCCCCCAGCCTATCTAGACTTCTCGCCTCCTTGCTCAAGGCCCCCGTCCTCTCAACCATGACGCTGGTGAGGAGGTTTTCTGCTGTCGAGAAGGGGAAGGCCCGCCAGGAAGGGCCGGACCTACAGCCACCCAAGAGGGGCCGGGACCGTCCCCGTAAGTACACCGTGGTGCCGACGGCGGCGCCCCGGGGGCCCGGCCGCACCCCCGCGAGGGCAGGCGCCGCCTCCGGCACAGGCGAAGGCGGCGGGCGTGGCGACCGTGGTCGAGGAGGGAGGCCCACAACGAGCACCCGGCCACCGCGCCCGCGGTCTCACACTGTTGATGTAGGCCAGGAGTTCGTGGTGTGGGTGGAGAGACCGGCGATCACCTGGCTGCAGCTCCCGCGCTTCTTCGTGGAGATGTTGCGGGCCAGCGAGCCCGCGGGCCTATGGCTGCAAGCCGATGGTTGTTGCAGCGGCGCGTTGTGGGTGGAGATCGAGGTTACCCCCGCAGGTTACGCCTTCTTGAGCCGCGGGTGGTAGACCTTCGCCCGCGCCCGCGGCCTGGAGGGGAGGCTCACGCTCCACTTCAAGCACGACGACGCGGCGACGCTCTTCGTCAGGATCATCGGGGAGGATGGCAGGCGCTTGGGGTGCTGCCCGGAGGGTGACGGCGGCGGCGGCGATCACCCTCCGGCGACTGGTAGCCCTTGCGGCGGCGGTGCTCTTGGAGGTGAGCTTGCCCTTGGCGACGGCCGTCATGCTTCCAGTGGCAGCGACACCTCCTCCGAGGAGAGCTCGAGTGATGACTCCTACGACGCGCCACCGCGTCGGCGCGCTCGGACCTCGGGGGGTAGCCGGCCGCGACGGCGCCGTTCTTCCGCCCAAGAAGCAGCCGCGCCAGCGCGCCACCACGGGCCCGTCAAGGAGGAGGAGGACTCCGACTGAGCGCGGCCACACCGAGCCTGGACCTCAGGAGTGGCAGCCCCCGAGAGAGGGGGGCCTCCTTCGCCTTCTTCTTCTTTTCCTTTCCCTGTAATCAAAAAATCATGGAGGGCCCCTCGGGGCGTGTAATGAATTCTGGCGCTTGCGCCCTTACTTTAGCACTTTCGTCGTGCATCCCAATCCTTGCATTACTATTAATTGAGACTTCCTGTTGGTCGTGATTAGGGTACTTAGCTTGATGCGTCCGTGGCAGGCCTCTGCATCGTGAGGTCTGGCAGTGGCACCTGGAGAGCTCGGGGGTCTTGCCAGGGGGTTCCTCTTTCTTGCTGGCGAGGCGGTTTGGGAGCTCTCTTGGTGCTCTGCGTCGGCAGGGCCCAATCCCAGGCATACGTCGACCGCCGTTGGGGCGTCCGGATCACCAGGACGAGACCAAGGGGCGAAGGGCTATGTGACCAGTGAGGCTCCTGAGTCGCGTTGCTCAGGAGTTCCCCTTAACGCTCGAGCATCCCCCTTACCATTCCTTGCCAGTTCCTGCATAGGGTCCCTAGGCAAGGGTCGATCGTCGCTGGTATGCCGAGTCGTGATGCTCAGCAAGGCCAGGAGATGGATATCTCTGGGGCAGTATGGGCCTGCCGACTCGCCCGAGAGCGCCGCACAAGGACCAGGATGCCCAGGTCTTGGCAAGGTGTGCGTGTCGGATTTCGGGCTCCGCAAAACCCTAAGGAATTCGAACCAAGGGGCATGTGCGAAGATTCCCCAATAGCTTCGCCCCCTCCAAGCTCACAACACAATACCCCGCTCGATGGCGAGGAAGACGATGGCACACGAGAGTTTACCTAGGTTCGGGCCGCTGCGAAGCGTAAAACCCTACTCCTGCCTTTTGGTGGATTGCCTCGCGAGGAGGTGAGTGGATGAACTAGTACATCAATGTGTTAGCGGGGTGGTTGCTCTCTCCCCTCTACCAGGCTACCTCTTCTCTATTTATAGCGGCCCGGGTCCTCTTCCCTTATCGCAATGGCGGGAAGGGATCCCACAACGGCCAAATTTGAAAGGGGACAGGAGGTACATCTTATCCTGACGAAAGGCGGTCTTCGCCTGCAAAGTTGGTGGTGGTGACGCGGTGGTGGGCTAGCCGGTGACATCCGTCCTGCCGCGCTCGCTGACCTGGTCTTGTTGCACCGGAATGGAAACCTTTGGCGGGGCTCCTTGGGAACCCGCGTTCGTCCTTGTCGCCTTTGCACAAAAGAGGAAACTGCTCCTTCTGGCGCGCTGGCGCCCGCCTGGCCTGGCGTTGTTACCCCTAACCTCCTGAGGCCCGGCGTTGCATAGGGATCTCCACCGCTCGAGAGGAGGCCTGGGGAGGCCCTCCCCTTATGCCTTGACGCTATCCACCCCACGAGGATGGGTTCCTCGCGAGGGCCTTGCCTTGAGCGAGGCTGCACAGGGCCGTACGGACCGCCAGGCGGGCCACGCCTCGGGCCGCAAGCAGGCAAGTCTGGGTACCCTGGTATCCAGAACGCCGACAGTAGCCCCCGGGCCCAAGGCGCGCTCGAGCCGGCTTCGAGGGGAAAGTCGAAGGGGGTAGCCCGGAGCGCCGTGGGCCCTTATTGCTTGTGGGCCTGGTTTGGCGCGCGGTGCTTGGTGGGGCGCGAGCGTCCCGCCCCGTGTCTCCTTGGCAACTGCCCGAACCGACAAAAGCCTGACGCCCAGTGCTGAGCCATTATTGCTTTCCTCTTCCGTGCCCTTGCTCTTCTTTCCAGATCTCCATCTTTTGCGAGAATCTCCCGAGATCTCGGCACTTCTCCATCCTCTTCTTGCTCGCTCGGCCCTGGAAGCTTCTCAATGGCTCCCGCCGGCAAGTCAAAACCTGAGGCCCAGGGCTCGGCTTCTGCAGCTATCTCGCCGGCGCTCTCTGAGTCCACCATAGCCAAGGACGGGGACCTCGCCCCGGTGCTCCCGTCGACGGCAAATAACTCCAATGAGTGGGGCCGGACCATGATATGGAGCGGCTCCGCAGAGGGACGTCGCCTGGCTAGGTCGGCCTACCCTTTCTTCCTCCACAGCGTCTTCTCCGGGCTAGTCCCGCCCTTCTCCGCGTTCTTCACCGCCATCCTTGAGCACTACGGGATCCAGGCCCTACATCTTCAACCCAACTCCATCCTGCTTCTGTCCGTGTTTGCCTTCTACTGCGAGGCTTTCGTGGGCGTGAAGCCGTCACTGGCCCTGTTCCGCCATTTATTCAGCTTGCGGCTTCATGACGAAGCTCAGCGGTCGGCATGTGTCTCCTTCGTCACGGTCCAGAGCGGGAACATGCTCTTCAAGGCCAGGAAGAAGGTGGAGAACTTCAGGAACCATTGGGTCTTCTTGGATCTCCAGGGCAACGACCCTCGCCTGGAGCTCCCCAAGGGTTGCCGGAGAAGATCCCGGCGTGGAGCTTCACGAAGCTCTCCGACCCTCGGGCCAAGCCCGTCTTGGAGACTTATAGGTTAAGGGACTAATATGTTTGTGAGTGTACACAGGCTCTATAAGTCACTGAGGAGTTTGATATATTCGAAGAATGTCGACCCCTAAAAATGAATGTCTTCATCTGAAGACTTTGGTGAATACTTTGGTGAAGACTTTGCTGAAGACTTTGGTATTTCCTGAAGACTTTGATATAAAAGAAGACGGTGTGACCTTGAAGACATTAATGAGGAATATGAAGCATGAAGAGTTTAGTTTTTATTGTTTCTTTTCTTTTCTTGAGTCATAGGAAACACCGTACTGTTAAAGGGGGTCGAGGTAAAACTAAGGAAAAATTTCCAACTGATGCTCAACTCAAAAGCCTCAACATAACCCAATCCTTCAAGTGAAGCCTTGGAAACCTCTTGCAGTTCAGTCAAGTTCTTCAGAGATAGAGACGATGTTCTTCTGGTCTCTGAGGTAATTGGTCTGACTGAGGAGTTAGGATTTCGCCAGTGCGAATTGCCTACAAGTGAGGAATATGACAAGCCCTGAGGAATTTGAGAGTCAAAATTCCGACAGCTGCTGTGCTTTGCGCGAGCTGTCCAGATATTCTATCCACCTAACGGTCATATGATTGGGGGGGGCATTTATGTCTTATCATGTCGGGATGCACCCTGGCTATAAATAGCCGCCCCCACAACCACTAGCTGGTTGGCTGCTCTGAGAGAGAACTTGACACTTGTCATTTGAGAGCATCCCATTTCCTCGAGCATTTTGAGCGAAAATCATCAGTGAGGAAAAACCCCAAAACCAAACCACCAACCCAAAGTGATTAAGCATCACTGAAGAAATTGTTCCTGTGTGGAACCGACACTTGTTACCTTTGAAGACTGTGTATCTTACACACGGATAGGCGTCATGGTCTAGTGCATCCTGCAGTCAATTGGGGATCGCCGGGTGACCATGGTCTAGAGCATCCATCAGTAAATTGTGGATTGCCAGGTGACCAGTTTGTGAGGGTTTTGGAAGTCTACCCTGAAGACTTACCATGAGTGTTGGGCGAGGTCTGTGTGACCTTAGCTCAAGGAGAATACGGTAAGGACTGTGTGTCCTGGGATTGTGTGTCCTCTGGTTTAAATACCAGGCCGCTCCGAACCAGACGTACGACCGTCACAGCAGTTGGAACTGGGTCATCAAATCATTGTCTTCATCGAGCCCCTGGTTCTATTTCCTCAACCCTTTCATTTCCTCATATATGTGTTGACGAAATTGATCATTACTGTTTGAAGAATTTGACTGAAGACTTTTTCAATTTCCTCACCTCAAATTCTTCAGTTACCGTATCGTCTGCCTGCTTATCCTGTTCACGCTATTCATGCTCTGTGTATGTTTCATTTCATCATGATGACTATGCTACTGCCATGTTTCGCATGCACTTGAGTACTTATTCCACTGCGAGTAGTTCGTCACTTAGCTAATTCCTCAACTAGTATTTCCTCAAGTGACGAATTTGTAAAAATCACCTATTCACCCCCCTCTAGTCGATATAACGCACTTTCAATTGGTATCAGAGCAAGGTACTCCCTTGTTCTGTGTGATTTTGGTTTAACCACCTGGAGTTTTAGTTATGTCGACTGCAGGCATGATCAAGGTCTCAGCGGGGTGTCCTACCTTCGATGGGACGGACTACCCCTACTGGAAGAACAAGATGCGCATGCATCTCGAGGCAATTGATAACGATCTCTGGTATGTTGTGGAAAATGGTGTTCCCTTTGTCACTCCCACTATCAACGCTGCTGATGTGAAGAGATTCAAGCAACTCGACTCTCAAGCGAAGAATATCATATGTGGCCATCTGAGCAAAGGTCAGTATGGCAGAGTGAGTGCTTTGGAGACTGCTAAGCTTATCTGGGATAGGCTGTCCAAAGTAAATGAAGGCATTTCAACTCAACGTGACTCTCGAGTTGATGTTCTTCGCAATCTCTTCAACCGCTTCAAAAGACTCGACAACGAAAATGTTCAGCAAAGTTTCGATCGCCTCACTGATATCTCCAATGAGCTTCACGCTCTTGGTGCCACTGACATCACCGACCATGAGGTGGTGAAGAAACTGCTGAGATCTCTTGATTCCTCATTCGATACACTTGCTTTGATGATCCAAGAACGTGGAGACTACAAGTCAGTAGATCCTGCTAATATTGTTGAGAGACTCAATACTCATGAATTCCAACAAGCTGAGAAGAGAGACCTCTACGGGCCAAGTTATGGAAGATCTCGTGCTTTGAAGGCTAAGGCAATTTCCTCATCTAAAGACGAAGAATCTGATAGTAGTCTTGGTGATCCTGAAGAACTGAGTCAGGAGCTAGCAATGCTCGTGAGGAAATTCCATAAGTTCTCTAGGAGAGGTCGGTTTGGAAAATCATCAAAAAGTGGCATCAAGAAATCAGATTCTTCAAGCGACTACAAGAAGAGAACTTGTCACAAATGCAAGAAATCTGGTCACTTTATCTCTGATTGTCCTCTCTGGGAGAAAGAATCAAGAAAGAAGAAATACAAGGATGACAGTTCTGATGACTCAAAGAAAAAGAAGAAATCTTCAAAGTCCTCATCTGCAAAGTCCTCATCTTCAAAGTCCTCATCGCACAAGAAGAACAACTTAAGGAAGGCTCGGGCACTTATTGGCAAGGAAATGGATTCTGAAGAAGAATCTGAAGAATATGAGGAACAGGAGGAATCTGAGGAGGAGTCGGACTCTGGGGTGGCGAGCCTAGCTCTCGCTACTGCTTTCGTCAGCAAGTCCATCTTCAACGATGAGGAAAATGACAACTCCAACGACTCTGACGACAGCAATGATGACTATGCTCCCACCTATTGCTTCATGGCAAGGAGTGCCCAGGCAACCACATTATGCCCCGTCTTTGATGGATCTAACTATCCCAAATGGAAAGTCCTCATGCGGAAGCACCTCATATCGAAGAACAGCGAGCTATGGACTGTTACTGAGCTTGGACTGACTGATCTCTGCAAAATGGCTAATGCTGATGACATTCTTAAGTACACACAGCTGGACGCCCAGGCGAAGAATATCATCTACTCTAGCTTGTCAAAGGTCATGTTGAAAAGCATCTCCCATCTTCACACTGCTAAGCTCATCTGGGACAGGCTCTCCGATGTTCATGAAGGCTATCACACTCGTCAAGATCCCAGGTTCATCGAATACAAGAACTTCCTCAAAACGAAGAAGACTGATCCAACTTCACCTTCCTCATCTATGTGTCTCATGGCAAAAGGATCAAAGGTACTCTCACACCATTCCTCTTCTGAATCAAGTGATGGTGAATCTGAGGATTACCTGAAACCTAGCTATTCCAAACTTGCTAACATTGCTACTAAACAACAAAATGTCATTGAAAAGCTTCAAAAACAACTAGACAAAAGCGATGATCTGTTGAACGAGGAAGTGGATCATACTCAGACTTTGACTAAGGACCTTCAAAGTCTTTAGTCCAAGTATGATAACCTTCAAAGTTGTCATGAGGGTCTCCTAGTCGATCATGAGAAGCTTTCTTATGAATTTCTTTAGAGAAGGCAAGATCTTGAGAAATTAAGGGTGTCTCATGAAGATCTTCAAAGGGATAATGACTCCTTGCTTGCTCAAGAGATCAGTACCGCTTAGGAAGATTTTGTTCCACCTTGCTTGAAATGCATCAAACGTGAAACTGCTCATTCTTCACCTGAGTGTTCAAATGCTTCTATTGCTGCAATTTCTTCAACTATTTTCGTGGTCGCAAATTCCTCATCTGAGGATACCACTAGTATCACTGACGAAAATGCAGGGTTGAAGGAATTGTATGTGACAAAAGTCTCAAAGGGCATCAAACCCTTTGCAATGTGCTCAAAAAGTAGATTCTGAACAGGAACCCTAGGAAAGAAGGTATTGCATTTGAGAGGAAACTCAATGCTGATGGATCTTACTGGAAACCTGAGCAGTATCCCAAAACCTCATGGGTTGCCACAAAAGGACCTCCTGTAGATCCATCCACTTTATCTGGCTTTACTTGTGAATCTTCATATTCCTCTGATGAGTCAATTGACTCCAACTATAAACTGTTCAAAAATCAGAATGGTGAAGTATTTGCTAGATATGTTGGAACTAACTGCAGGAATGGTCCCCCTCTGAAGAAAATCTGGATCCCTAAAAGGTACCTTGAAAATCTTCAAGTGAATGTCCTCATGACACCACCAGTGAAGAATAGGAACCCCAGATCAAATTCTTCAGTTGGACCAAAGTCTTCACAAGGACCGAAGTCCTCACATGGACCAAATTCCTCATATGGTCAAAAATCATATCATTCTCGTGCTAATGCTTCTGTTTCGTAGGGAAAATCTAAGGGTCATGAATATGTTCATTATTCTTCGAATCATTATGTTCATAAGTCCTCAAAGAATTTCTCTGCTTATTCATATGAGTACTCTAACCCCCGTCCTGTGAAACGAAGTGCACTTGCTTCTATGCCACCCTTCTCATATGGTGCTCGCAGAATGATGAACTCTTTGCCACCCCTCCAGATGTGGGTGGTGAAGAAATCGAACTAATCTCGTTTGCAGGGTCAGGTCTCCAGACGAACTTAAACGTCAGATGAATTTGCTGGAGACCTGAGGAAATGCTTGAAAGGACGCAAGCCAATCATGATGAAATGAATCACTCATTTCTCACGTCCTCGTATTACTTTGCTTATTATACTATGTGATGAAATTCAATCTGATGAATTTGAAGTCATATTCTTCACTCTGAAGCATATGCATTCGTAAGATGTACTAATTCATCTGCAGGATGAAATACCCAAGGCAACTGAGTGGGTCCTCGACAATGGATGCACCAACAACATGACTGGTGACAAGAACCTACTGATGAATATTCCACTGGCTCCCTCTCATCTGAAGCATATCACCTACGCTGACAAAGGCAAAAGCAAGGTATTGGGTCTAGGTAAGGTTGTAATTTCGAAGGATCGACACATGGATAAGGTGATGCTTGTCAAGTCCCTCGGCTTCAACCTCTTGTCTGTCTCAATGCTTTGTGATCTTGATATGGTTGTCGTCTTTGGCAAATATCGTAGTGTTGTCATCATGGAATCTGACAAATCCGTAGTCTTCGAAGGCTTTAGGAGAGGAGACTTGTATATTGTTGATTTCTCTACAGGTCCACAGCCGGCCACATGTCTACTTGCAAAAGCTTCAGAAGGCTGGCTATGGCATCGACGACTTGGACATGCTGGCATGAGAAACTTGCACACACTCACGAAGAAAAAGCACGTCATTGGCATCGAGGGTGTCAAATTCCTCAAGGATCACTTGTGTGGAGCTTGTGAGTCTGGAAAAATGACCAGATCTAAGCATCCATCCAAGACCATCATGACTACCACTCGTCCTTTTGAATTGCTTCATATGGATCTCTTTGGTCCCACTCACTATGCCACACTAACAAATACTCCATGCTTATATGGCTTTGTTATTGTTGATGATTTCTCTCGCTATACTTGGGTGCACATTATTCTATACAAATCAGAAGTGCAGAATGTCTTCAGACGATTTTCCTCAAGGGCCTCAACGAACTTCGGCGTCAAAATCAAGCATATCAGGAGTGATAATGGCACTGAGTTCCAGAACACTGGTCTTGATGAATATCTTGATGAACTTGGTATCACTCATGAGCTGTCTGCACCTTATACTCCTCAGCAGAATGGCATTGTGGAGCTCAAGAACATGTCTCTTGTTAAGATGGCTCGCACCATGCTTGATGAATACAAGACCCCTCGTCGCTTCTGGCCTGAGGCAATCAATACTGCTTGCCACATCATCAACAGGGTATATCTTCACAAATTCCTCAAGAAGACTTCATATGAACTCCTCACTGACAAGAAACCCAATGTGAGTTATTTCAAAGTCTTTGGTTCTAAATGTTGGATTAGAGATCCTCATCACAGTTCTAAATTTGCACCGAAAGCACATGAAGGTTTTATGCTTGGTTACAGAAAGGACTCTCACACCTACAGAGTCTTCAATACCTATCACAACAAGGTTGTTGAAACTGTAGATGTGCAGTTCGATGAAACTAACGGCTCGCAAAGAGAGCACCTACCTCATGTGCTAGATGAAATGCCTCCCGAGGAATCCATTAGGTTCAAGGCCACTGAAGACGTGATCCCTACTGAAGAACAACTACTCTCTGAAGAAGTTGTGCCCAACGCTGAAGACATTCATGCTGATACACCTGAAGACAATGGTGCTGAAGAAAATGCTCAGCCACAACAAAGTCTTCAACCTGCTCATCCACGACTTGCAAACGAAGTGCAGATCGAGAAAATCCTCAACGACATCAACGCACCAGGTCCCCTCACACGCTCAAAAGCTTCACATTTGTCTAACTTTTGTGGGCACTTTGCTTTTGTCTCTATCACAGAGCCCACCAAAGTTGATGAAGCATTCTTGGAGACTGAGTGGATTCAAGCCATGCAAGAGGAATTACATCAATTCAAGCTCAACAACGTGTGGGAACTCGTCAAACGCCCAGATCCTCGCAAGCACAATATCATAGGTACCAAGTGGATCTACCGCAACAAACAAGATGAACTTGGTCAGGTAGTGAGGAATAAGGCCCGCCTTGTGGCACAGGGCTACACACAGGTTGAGGGAATTGACTTTGATGAAACTTTTGCACCTGTTGCTAGACTTGAAGCTATTCGCATACTGCTTGCTTATGCTAACCATCACAATATCATCTTATATCAAATCGACGTGAAAAGTGCATTCCTCAATGGTAAGCTTGAGGAAGAAGTATATGTTGCTCAACCCCTAGGTTTTGAAGATCCAAAGTATCCTGACAAAGTCTTCAGACTCAACAAGGCCCTCTATGGCCTCAAGCAAGCCCCTTAGGCGTGGTAAGAAAGGCTTCAAACCCGGTTCACTTGACCCAACTCTTTTCACAAAATCATATGATGATGAACTATTTGTGTGCCAAATATATGTGGACGATATTATCTTTGGATGTACTGACAAACGTTACAGCGACGAATTTGTCTATATGATGGGTGAAGAATATCAAATGTCTATGATGGGAGAGCTCAAATTCTTCTTAGGGCTTCAAATTCGTCAACAACGCAATGGCATCTTCGTATCTCAAGATAAATACCTCAAGGATGTCCTGAAGAAATTCGGCATGCAGGATTGCAAAGGCGTCAAGATTTCTATGCCCACATCGGCTCAACTCTGCTCTGACGAAAGTGGTAAAGATTTCGATCAGAAGGTATACCGCTCCATGATTGGCTCTTTATTGTATCTATGTGCATCTAGGCCAGATCTTATGCTTAGTGTTTGCATGTGTGCCCGATTTCAAGCAAAACCGAAGGAATCACACCATAAGGCTGTGAAACATATTCTTCGATATCTAGCTCACACTCCAACACTAGGATTATGGTACCCCAACGGCTCAGATCTTGACCTCATTGGATATTCTGATTCTGATTATGCTGGTGATCGTGTGGACCGCAAGTCAACGTCAGGCACTTGTCATTTCCTCGGACGATCCTTAGTCTGTTGGTCCTCAAAGAAGCAGAACTGCGTGTCACTATCCACTGCTGAAGCTGAGTACATCGTGGCTGGTTCTTGCTGTGCTCAATTGCTATGGATGAAGCAAACCCTCAAGGACTACGGCATCAACGTGAAGAATGTCCCTCTCTACTGCGACAATGAGAGTGCCATCAAGCTTGCTCACAACCCAGTGCAGCACTCCAAGACCAAGCACATCCAGATTCGTCATCATTTTCTTCGTGACCATGTGATGAAGGGCGACATCTTCCTCGACCACGTGAAGACTGAAGAACAACTGGCTGATATCTTCACAAAGCCCTTGGATGAGAAGAGATTTTGCAAGTTGCGGTGTGAGCTAAATATCTTAGAATCTTCGAATGTTCTTTGAATAGGACACACATCCTAACACTTATGCAAAATTGATGACTTTGATGTGCAACACACGAAGTAACATTTTTCTTCAAATCAATGAAGACTAACACACTAAGTTGAGGTTTTCTATGTCCTCAACAACATTCACTTATAGTTATTTCTTCAAGTTGAGTTTCATCTAAGTGAATGTGATCGGACCCGTAACACCTCTATGCTAAGCTCAACCCAGTCTGTTCACTAATTCTTCATATGCGTTCTACTTTGAAACTCGTTCAAAGTCTTCACTGTGTCCTTGACAGCTGAAGAATTTGCGAACGAAACATTAAAATATTCAATCTCAATTTTTGGCGATTGCCGCTCAAACCGTCCCGATTCCCACGACTGGATAACCCACGATCCCCCACTATCTCCACTACACAGTACATGGGTGACACATGTCATGTGAATGGCCAGGGTCAGGGGTAAACTGGTCCAAAGTCTTCGGGCCAGTTGGTTTTACTGCCGCTATAAATACCCCCTCCCTTCCACTTGCTCGGGTTACTCCTCACTCCCATCTCTCCCGAGCTCCAAACCTAGCGCCGCGCTAACCTCATCGTCGCCGGAGAGGAAGAGCTTCGCTGCCTCGACCTGGCCGTCGTCGTACTCGCATCGGCCGCGGAAGTCTTAACCCCGCTACCGCTGTAGCTGTCTCCCTCTGCCAAGCTAGGGCGTGGGAGATCTGGACTGACAAACTCTTTCACTTCCTTCTCTGTTCGTCGTGTTCTTCGCTTACGGTAAATAAAATCTTATTTTACCGCATTTTTGATCATCATGATTCTCACAAAAACTTCAAACTGAGTTTATTCTTCAAGAATCCATCTCACTAGATCCAATCAACCAATGTTCTCTTGAGAAATTTCCCTAAGTAACAATATTCTTCATGATTCCTCAATTGTGTGGATCTCACAATCTGCACAACTCTGGAACCTGAGACAAGAACACTTAGTGAAATTCTTCAAGACATCTCTGGTCAAATTCCTCAAACTTGATATTCTTTTGCAAAAATTTCTGAGAACGCATATGACCTCTTCAAATTCTTCGCACCTACACTCTATTCACAGGTACAAAATGTCAGCTGATGAATCTCTAGGTTCTCATCAACTTAACTCATTTGCAGCATTCCTTGAAGAAAAATTAGACACCTCTTCAGAATCCTCAAAAGTGCAAAATCCTGAGCCAAAGAAAATGGCTGATGGCAAAAGACCTCAGAAAGGAGGGAAGAGACCTGAAGTGCAAACTGCTTTTGAGATTCCTGAGGATCTCTATGAGGAATATTGTACACCTGATGAAGCAACTCATGGCAAAGAGACCAAACAACAGCGCAAAGTTCACATTCAGAGGATTGAGAGGAGATGGATGAAGGAATGGAGGGAATATCGCTATGTTACCCCCAAGTACATGAAGAAATTTGCACTCAAGCCTCCATGCAGAAGATCACCCTTGGCAGCAGGACAACGTGCTGATCCAACCAGCCTCAAAACTGGTGAGGATTTTCCACATGAATGGGAAAGGCGCCATGCAAAATTGGCTAGGCAAGCAAAAGAGGTAGTGAGGCAATTCAATAAAGTCTCTGCTGCTGCTGCTACCTCAGCCAAGACTTCTGTCAGTGGTTCTGTTCCCAAGAAGGCAATGGCAAAGAAATCAGCCGTCAAGTTGAAATCCTCAACCCTAGTGTCTTCTGCCCCCAGTTCCTCACAGCATATGCCCCATGCAAAATCATCAAGGGCTCCTTCTGTGGCTGAACAATCTTCGGCTGCCGCAGCAAAGTCCTCAACGCCCGTGCATCTTGCCACATGTCAAAGGATAGCAGGTTTCTCAATTGCCTCAGGGACATCAGCAAACTCCTCAAGCAGTCCCACTCTGCTGAAAAGGAAGACCACAGCTGGCCGAGGAAAACGTCCAAGTCCTCATGATAAGAAAGTGGTCTTTCAAGTTCCCTCAGCATCTGAGGATGATGATGCAGATGATGAAGAATTAGCTGCAATTGTGAGGAATAAGCAAGAAAGAGTGGCCCAAGCCAAGGGCACTTCAATTCCTCTGCTCCTTGATCCGAAGATCGTGCTAGATTTCATCGACTTGTGGCACCAGGACCCAAACACGCCTATCGATGATTTGAAGCTCCCTCCAGGGCCAAGTCATGTTCTAGCTGCTTTCATTGGTGAAGAAAAATGGAAGCATGAGCAGATCAGAAGAACCAAGATTGCTAAACAAAGGAAGGAGAGGTTCATGAAAGAAAATGTCCTCAACCTGACGCCTGATCAACTCATCTCTGTTCAGAGAGATATCAAAGGCCTCAATGATAAGTACAACAACCACCTCTCAGATTGGCAAGGAGCCAAGGGCAGATTCATCAAGATGGCTGACAAAGTCATCAAAGATCACAACACATGGGCTGTAGCACGAGCTCAAGCCTCAAACCCTCTGCCCAGCTCCTCCGCTCCACAATCTAAAGAAAATGTCAGGACAGTTGAAGAAACTGCTATGCCTGAGGAAACTACTAGGGCAACTACGATAGTTATGCCTGAAGAAACTGATGTTCCATCTGCAACAGATGCGAAGAAAAGGAAGGGTTCAGCATCTGCAGTGTCCTCAGCACCTAAGAAGTTGAAGACACTACCAAGTTCCTCAACGGAGCCAATCGATGCAACTCCACTATCTATTGTCCCAGCCTATGATCTGGTTCCATTTGGTGAGGATTATGAAATCCCAAATGACGAACCTGAAGAAAATCAGTCTGCTGCTTCTGAGCCAGTGGATGAAGAAATTCAAATGGAGGAAAATGCTCCAACTCCAATAATTGAATCTCCCCTGCCTCAGGCTGACACTGAAGAAATGGAAGAGGAGGTGGACATTGGTAACACTACCCCTGTTATCAATGATGACTATTGGGAAACTGAACATCCAAACTCTCCTCTTACCACTCCTCTCACCCAAATTCCTCAGTCTCCAGCTGCGACTGAAGAAATACCAGCTAAGTCAGTGCCTGAAGAAACTCATGCTGCCTCTGCTGAAGTAATTATGAATGAGGAAACTGCTCCCACCAAGGCTGGTGAAGAATCTGCTCCAACAATTCCTCAAACTGCAATTGTTGCTGTTATGACAAAGGAGATTTGTGGGCGCTTCAAGCCAAATCTTCAACCAAAGCCAGTTATGCCTTTCAAGAAGCGACCCAAATTCATCAAAGAAAATTTCTACGATGAGCATCACTTCTTCACAGGAGCAAATCCTTATGACTCTCAAAGGTCACGTCATAAGAGATTCTGGACGCCTACTCAGGCTAATTTCTATGCAGCTGTGCTATTCCAGAAGGACAAGGTTTTCCAACATTATTCAATTCCTCATGCTGATATGGAAAATATCCCATGCTTCAATCCAGTACTCAGTGTTCTTCATGATGCTGGGTTACTGCCCTTCTGTGTTGACATCTGTGATTGGAATGAAGAACTCATTCTTCAATTCTATGCCACTCTTCGTATCTCTGGTGAAGCACAAGACACCAGCACTTGGATACTTGACTGGATGACAGGCAACACTCATTTTACTGCGCCTGCCTCTGAATTGCTTCGGGTTGTCCCTGTCAGTATTCCCTCAGCTGAAGCCAGATGCCTATACACTACTAGGAAAAACCTTATAGGCAGGACACTATTAGTAGCGCTGGAAAATAACAATCGCTGCTGGTAATAAGCAGTAGCGCTGTCTTGTGGAAGCGCTACAAGTAAATGCTTAGCAGTAGCGCTGGAAACATAAAGAGCGCTACTGCTAAGCAGGACCCGACGAGCCCACCGACACTATTTGTAGTAGCAACGCTCTCCGCAAAAAAGCGCTACTGCTAAAACTTAGCAGTAGCGCTGGAAACAGAAAGAGCGCTACTGCTAAGCGGGACCCGACGAGCCCACCGCCACTATTTGTAGTAGCAGCGCTCCCCGCAAAAAAGCGCTACTGATAAAATCTTATCGGTAGCGCGCTTTTACTAAAAGCGCTACAGCTAATGTACCCTATCCTCTTCCCCTCGCCCGCATTGATCACTCTCCCCTGCACACACACACTCTCTCTCTCGGTCGCCACGCCGTCGCCCCCGTTGCCGCGCCGCCATCTTCTCCATTGTGGTAGGCCTCCTCCTCGCCCCCACCCTCGTCTCGCCCTCCTCCCCCGGCCCTCACCCTCCTCCCCCGACCCTCACCCTCCTTCCTTCGACCACCGCCTCCTCCTCCGGCCACCGCCCCTTCTCCTCCTCCGGCCACTTCCCTCCCTCCCTCCTCCCTCCATCCATCCCTCCCTCCCTCCCTCCCTCCCACCCTCTTCCTCTGACCCTCTCCCTCCATCCCTCCCTCCCTCCCCTATTGCATTGAATTTAGTTTTAGTAACTAGCTAGGGTTAGAACTAGGATGGATGGATAGATGTTAGTGTTAGAACTAGGATAGTTTTAGTATTTTTTTTGAAATGAAAATGTGAAATAGGATTTTTTTGAAATGAAAATGTGAAATAGGATTTTTTTCAAATGAAAACTGGCCCTATATAATTGTGCCCAAGTGCCCAAATGATCCGAGTGGCCTATGTTTCGCCGGAATGTTGATTCATTTCCATTCCGGTGAATTTCAGGCGCTCGATATGTCCACTTTTTAGCAAAGGTCATGTCAAAATTTTGGCATGACTTGTGCTAGAAAGTAGGCATATCGAGTGCCGGGATTTGCTGGGAAACGGCATTCTGGAAAACCGAGTCAAAAATGAGTTTAAGAAATTAAGCATTTCTGAAATAGCAAAACATTAAACGATAAGAAAATGTTCTCATAGGAATTTGTCTCGATGTTGACGATGCCTGGCCCGCACCCTCATCGTCGTCGAGTCGGCGTCGACATCCTTGAGAGGCGCGATGTCCGGGACTGGGCTCCGCCGGGCTGGCACTGGGAGGTGCTACCTTCCCGGGCTCGGAGCTTGGTGAGGAATCCTGGTCTTGTCATCGACCCGGAGCTTCTTTGGTGGCGGTCGCGTGGGCTACTTTCGGTGCAGAGGCAGTGGGCCCCCGCGGAGGTGGTACGTCGCCGTGTCAGGGAGGAGGACGAGCACGTCCGTCGCTACATGGCTGCGTTGGACGCCAGGTTCTCCAATACCTGGTAGGTTCTTCGGGGATCTCACCCGAGTTATGATCCGGTGATGGTTCCTTATCTTTGGGTGTCCACCGTCAGCGACTTAGAGACCGCTAGGGAACCGAGTTCACCGTCCTCCACTTTGGATTCTAGGATATTCGATCTGTATTAGTGATCTTATATGATAATATTCGAGATGTATTAGTTAATATTTGATGATGCATTATTAACTGGATTAGTGATATTATATTCGAGTTCATTATAAATGTATTAGTGATATTATATTCAAGTTCATTATAATTGTATTAGTGATATTATATTTTTATAATGCGTGTGTGACTTTCGGTCTGTCGTTGCTCCTTGTATGACTTTCATGTGTGTTCTTGATGGAGGAATCCCGACTATTGTAGTGGGGGCGTTTCTTCCTCTTCTCTTCTTGCGATATATACCTCGGTATAATGCGCAAGGAGAGAAGAGGGAGTACGCCCATCACCGACGGTCGAACTATTAGTGTGAGAGAGTGTCAACCAATATATACACCACCATATCAGTGTGAGAGAGTGCGGACCAACACACCATGAGACATGAGAGTTATTTAAGGAAAGCCTCGACGGACCGAAAGTCAACCGATATTGAATTAGGTCTATTTGGACATGTGTGTATGTTATTGCTCAATATGTCTTACATTAGCAATGGTCATGCCGTACTTTTTGAATCATGAATATAGGAAATGTCGTCGTCTGATGACGACGATAGGATCCAAGTGTGTGAACTCTGCGGCGAAGATAAGGGTCTTTGCGACCAGCCTGGGCTGCGAGACGGCAGGTTCTTCACCATGAAGCTTTATGAGGACTTCGATATTTCTACGGCACGCAACGATGACAACTGTTTTTTCGTAATTAAGCATGACTTCTGTTTCTTTGCTTCAACGTGTAATTTTTGTTTTATACAATTCGACTAGTTCATCCCCTGTCATGCAAGATGGTATTTCTTGGAGAGGCTCGGTTTCGAAGAGCACGAGAGTTTCGAGACGAGGACAGCCAACCCGAGGACTAAACATGGTCACACATTTCTGGTCAAAGTAATGAATGCAGAGAATAACACAGAATTAGGATGCTCAAATTGGGAAGCTCTTTGCAAGGCATATGGATTTAAGGAGGATATGGAAATAACCTTCGATCTTCGTCTTGAAGATCATATTGAAGGTAACATCGACATTTGGGTGGATGTCGATATGCTTCCTGTTTTACCTCCATGTGAGTTTATCAACCATGCATATTTGTCAAGTAATTTGCATTCTATATTTAAAAATAGTTGGTGTTCATCCATACTAAATTTGTTAATTTATAATTTATAGCTTATTTCGTTTCTTCGAGTGAAACACAGAAAATAATTGACACGACATACTACACTTATGGATCACAACTAACTTGGGAGGAGAAGGGTGATCTTATCAACTTTGTTATTGGTGTCCTAGTTGGTAGGGAGATCTTCCCGTATAATTTGGGAACTGGCCCAAATTATACATTGTACAGGACACTAGTGCATAGATTGAGGGCGGATGACATTTGCCAAAATATCTTGGTAAGAGTTGCTAATTAAGCACACTACTATTGCATAAATGGTATTGATTACATTGCTAACTAGGCTACTATTATGTTCTTCAACAGAAACTACCAAATGAAGTTGTGCCTGTGTTGATGCAACCCTGAAGGTAATATGACAATTAAAAGCCCCTTCCAGCCCGAGTTCTCTTTTGCATACTCGACTGAGCGCAAACCACCAAGACGGCTCCAAATTGAAGCATGGGGACAAATAAAGAAGGATCGCAAGCCACAAGTTGGAGATCGTTGGATCTCTTTGCTTCATCATGGAGACATAGGTGTTATTCTGTTTTATGTCATTTTACCTAGGAGGGACGACTAGGTCCTATGAGAGAGAAGTTTAGTTAACTTGTATGATCGATTAGGATGATTACTATTATGATGTTTTTCTGTTTTATGAGATTTTAACTTGATATGATTAAGATGATGATGAGTTGTTAGATGAGTAAGATGATGTTGAGTTATATGACATATATTTGATTAAGGTGGATGGATGCAAGTGATCATGTTGAGTTAGAGGAAAATATGATGTTGCATCGCAACATCATATTTTCCTCTAACTCAACATGATCACTTGCATCCATGCACTTTAATCTAAATGTAGTTGTTGGCACAATAATTATTACTGTATAGAGCATGCACAAATACGTAGAGGGGAATGTAATTTGTGAAAGCAGGAATACTAGCAGCAGCACTGTAAGGCATCTAGCGGCAGAGCTGGATTAACAGCAGCGCTTGCCATTCTGCAGCGCTACAGATAGTTAGCAGTAGCGCTGGTCAGTGCAGCGCTACTGGTAACAATGCTTAGCAGTAGCGCTGCACTAACCAGCGCTACTACTACCACTTAGCTGTAGCGCGATAGCAGTAGCGCTAGACCCAGCGCTACTGCTATAGGTATTTCAAGCGCTACTAGTAGGCTTTCTCCTAGTAGTGATATGATGAACCTGAGCTTCCCAATCACCTCATGCAAGTTCTTATGAAGCCTTTGAAGCCTGGTGAAGCACCCAAAACAACTTTTCTGGTGAAGGATTTACTGTATGTGCCTCGCATAGTCTATCGCATTATGACCAAAACCTTCAGCCCTATCAAAGGCCACAACAATGAAGAAGAAGAGGTGGTTGGAGTAAAGAATAATCTGCTCTTCAACATAATTCATGGCATTCCCATAAATCTTCATGATTTCTTCTTGAGGACATTGGCCAACATTGCACTGTCACCTTTTGAACTGAAGCCTTATGCTCCATGGATCATGAAGTTCATCAGGGCGAGATCCTCAATGCCTTATGAAGTAGACTTCCAAAATCATTTCAGTTTTCTGCCGCCAATTGAAGTCCTCAAGGTCACATGGATGGGAAAGGCAAAACTGTTATTGATGAAGGATCTCGACCACTAAATGGTTAATTTCGTGCTGCTGCCTCTTACTCAACAAATGATGACACTGCTTCTCAAGACTCAGTTGGCAGGGCCACAGCTCAAAGACCTGAAGAAGCTACTCCAAGGGTGATGACTGATCGTGAACTTCTCCTCATTCTTCACCAAAAGGTGGATCGCAATCACAAGTGGGTCAAATGGCAGTTTGGTGCACTTCTTCGGGACATGACAGTCACTCACAATGTGGTGAGGAAAAACCATTACTACCTGCATGAAATCTTCGACCGCACTTGGGCTACCCTTGAACATCTCTATACTCCTGAAGAACTTGCGGAGATGGAATTTCAGCGGGACTTCGACTGGTCAATTCCACCAAAGAAGAAGTGGAAGAAAGTTCAAGTTCCTCAGCTGGTGACAAGCTCATTTTCTTCATCGCATAAGACGGATGAAGCTGAGGACATTGACGACACGGTTGCCGGTTCTGCTCCACCAACCGACCCCGACAACGCTGGCGCTCCTCCACCACCTTCAAGATGAATTTCTTCAGGGGCGTTAGTCCTCTATTTCGTCCCTTTTGGTCACTGATGACAAAGGGGGAGAAATTTGAGTTAGTCTTCAAGCGGGTCTATATATATGGGCTGTTTTTGTTTAAGTTACAACTCTCGCTCTTCTGTAGCTTTTGTTGGTTGAGTTGTAAACTTAAGTCCGATGGTGGTCTGATACTTTTGAACTGCTTTCTGCATGCTTATTTCCTCAAGTATCTTAATGCACGCATGCTGAATTTCCTCAGACCCCATTTTCCATCATGCATTTCAATTTCCTCATGATATATATTAAATGCATGTATGGATTACAAGATATAGGGGGAGGTCTCCAAGATGTTATCCTGCCATGTGCATTTGCAGTCCAAAGAAAATTCCTCAAATAGGCACATCTTCAGGGGGAGTTCCTCTATATCTTGCTATCAAATTCCTCAAACTCAGTACTTCCACTTCATATGTTTATCCCCGTTGAAAACTTAACCTATTTGTCATCAATCACCAAAAAGGGGGAGATTGTAAGTGCATCTAGTGCCCCTTAGTGATTTTGGTGTATTGAAGACTTATAGGTTAAGGGACTAATATGTTTCTGAGTGTACACAGGCTCTATAAGTCGCTGAGGAGTTTGATATATTCGAAGAATGTCGACCCCTAAAAATGAATGTATTCATCTGAAGACTTTGTTGAAGACTTTGGTGAAGACTTTGCTGAAGACTATGGTATTTCCTGAAGACTTTGATATTAAAGAAGACGGTGTGACCTTGAAGACATTAATGAGGAATATGAAGCATGAAGACTTTAGTTTTTATTGTTTCTTTTCTTTTCTTGAGTCATAGGAAACACCGTACTGTTAAAGGGGGTCGAGGTAAAACTAAGGAAAATTTTCCAACTGATGCTCAACTCAAAAGCCTCAACATAACCCAATCCTTCGAGTGAAGCCTTTGGAAACCTCTTGCAGTCTAGTCAAGTTCTTCAGAGACAGAGACGATGTTCTTCTGGTCTCTGACGAAATTGGTCTGACTGAGGAGTTAGGATTTCGCCAGTGCGAATTGCCTACAAGTGAGGAATATGATAAGACCTGAGGAATTTGAGAGTCAAAATTCTGACCGTTGCTATGCTTTGTGCCAGCTGTCCAGATATTCTATCCACCTAACGGTCATATGATTGGGGGGGGGGCATTTATGTCTTATCATGTCGGGATGCACCTTGGCTATAAATAGCCCCCCCCCACAACCACTAGCTGGTTGGCTGCTCTGAGAGAGAACTTGACACTTGTCATTTGAGAGCATCCCATTTCCTCGAGAATTTTGAGAGAAAATCATCAGTGAGGAAAAACCCCAAAACCAAACCACCAACCCAAAGTGATTGAGCATCACTGAAGAAATTGTTCCTGTGTGGAACCGACGCTTGTTACCTTTGAAGACTGTGTATCTTCCAGACGGTTAGGCGTCATGGTCTAGTGCATCCTGCAGTCAATTGGGGATCACCGGGTGACTGTGGTCTAGAGCATCCAGGAGTAAATTGTGGATTGCCGGGTGACCAGTTTGTGAGGGTTTTGGAAGTCTACCCTGAAGACTTACCACGAGTGTTGGGCGAAGCCTGTGTGACATTAGCTCAAGGAGAATACGGTAAGGACTGTGTTTCCTGGGACTGTGTGTCCTCTAGTTTAAATACCAGGCCGCTCCGAACCAGACGTACGACTGTCACAGCAGTTGGAAATGGGTCATCAAATCATTGTCTTCATTGAGCCCCTGGTTCTATTTCCTCAACCCTTTCATTTCCTCATATATGTGTTGATTAAATTGATCGTTACTGTTTGAAGAATTTGACTGAAGACTTTTTCAATTTCCTCACCTCAAATTCTTCAGTTACCGTATCGTCTGCCTGCTTATCCTGTTCACGCTATTCATGCTCTGTGTATGTTTCATTTCATCATGATGACTATGCTACTGCTATGTTTCGCATGCACTTGAGTACTTATTCCGCTGCGAGTAGTTCGTCACTTAGCTAATTCCTCAACTAGTATTTCCTCAAGTGACGAATTTGTAAAAATCGCCTATTCACCCCCCTCTAGTCGATATAACGCACTTTCACTTCGCGAAGCTCTCCGACCCTCGGGCCAAGCCCGTCTTGGAGCGGGTCCTACGAGACATCAGCGCCCGGAAGTTGACTGGGGGAACGATAGTGAAGGAGATCCTCGTGCAACGCCTGGCGCCCCTCCAGTCTCACTCGAGGCCCATGTGGGACTACCAGGGTGGCGGCGACGACATGAGGCTCCGTTCTGCGCCCCTGACCCCCGCGGAGTTGAACAGGGTTGTGACGACCCTGCTCAACGACGATACCGGGGACCTTCCTGAGGCCTTCGCCCCGCTGTACTGCCGCGACGACAAGGCCGACCTGGTCGCCGCGATGCCCAGCTTTGATGAGCTGGGGCTCTCTCCGGCCGAGAGCTCCGGCGCTCCTGTGGCGGTGTCCTCCGACGACACCGTTGATGGAGAGGACTCGAAGGAGACGGCGGATGACGACCTGGAGGAGGTGTCTGCTCCGTCGCGGAGTGCCCTTCTCTGTGGCTTCGATGACGACGACGCCGGTGAGCCCCCTACCTCAAGGCCTCTGCGATTTGCGAGGGTCCTCAGGGGACCAGGCCCCACCCCGAGGAAGCGCGAGGCTGGGCCTCCTCCGGAGCCCCCAACTCGCGTCGGCAAGGTGGCCGGAGCGCCTACCTCACCCCTACCCGAGCTGCACCTCGCGGGCGAGGCGGCCGCGTCCGGGGCTGACATGACCTTGCCGGCCGTGGCCGCTTCGAGCAGTTCCACCGCTCCTCCACGCAGCGGCAGCTCCTCGGAGAAGGACGGACGCCTCCCCGCCTTTGCCGATGTGGAGAGGAAGAGGAAGTGGGTTGGCGTCGAGGAGTAAGTAGTCCCGCTTGGTTTCATGCCGCCTTTCAATGGTTTAAGTACTGATGGGCCTCTCTTTATCTGACAATCAGGGGTGCCGCCATGCCGAAGTCGAGGGAGAAGAAGGCCGGCGTCAAGCAGAGGGCGCCCTCCGACGCGACGCCCGCTCCTGGTGCCTTGCCGCCGCCTAGTGAGGTGCCGGACGTCGCGGGCGAGGAGGCCCGCGGGGCGACTCTCCTTGTCGCGGCTGCGGAGCCCCCAATGCCTGCCGAAGAGGCCGGCCCTGCCCTAGGGGGCATGCCCGTGCTGCAGCCCGAGGGGCCAGCCCCCAGGGGCCAGCTGGGTGTAGGGTCGCCCGCCTCTTCCTTGTCTGTGGTGGTGGTGCAGCCATCGGCGTCTTCTGTCCTTCATGCTTCCGCCCCTCCGGAGGCGGCCCCTGACGCCACACAGACGCCGCCCCCGGGCCATGCCCCGGTGCCACCGACCCGTGGCCCTCTGGTTGAGTTAGGTGCCCTGGACGGGGCCTACGCCATCTTGGATCAGGTCCGAGGCGCTCTGGGTGGCGTCGACGATCGCCTCGCAAGGGGGCGCCTGGGTCTTCTTTCTGGGTGGCTCCAATCTGACGCCTCGGCCGTGGCATTTTGGGGCCAAGCCGAATCTGCCGCGGCTGTGAGCAGGGAGGAGTGTCGGTGTCAAAACCGGCGGATCTCGGGTAGGGGGTCCCGAGCTGTGAGTCTAGGATCGATGGTAACAAGGGGACGAAGGAGACGACGTTTACCCAGGTTCGGGCCCTCCTATGGAGGTAAAACCCTACGTCCTGCTCAATTATATTGATGGTATGAAGGTTACAGAGTTGATCTACCTCGAGACCGACTAGCTAAAACCCTAGATGAGTTTCTCTGCCCTACAATCTAAAACCCTCCCAGTTTATATAGACACCAGGGGGGTACCTAGGGTTTACACATGACAAGACTCCTGCCGAGAATGGAGACGTCGATTCCCTCATCTTGACTTGGAGTGCACGATGCGCCTTTGGGACTTCCTTCTAGAACACAGGGTCTCGATGTATCTGGCCCTTCCCGCGACAGTCAGAGTGCGGCCCACCAAGCCGGCCTATTGAGAGACAGGCCAGCGGCCCGAGGACCCCTTAGTCCAGGACTCCCTCAGTAGGCCCCGAACTAGCCCCCAACGCCAAGGGTCTCAGCTTTGGCAGCTCCGCTTGATCAGAGTCTTCGGCTTGCGGGGTGAGTTCTTCTTCCCATTAAAGATCGGCTGATACTTGTCCGGTTTCTGATCACACGATAGCCCGAACACCATGAGTTGTTCAGTCCCGAAGGCCAAACGTCAAAGTGTAAACAGTGTTTTTTCTGACAACCTTTCTGACGAAGGGTCGTGGCCTACCACGACCGCTGAACCAGTTATGAAAACTCGATTCACGGTTCGAGGCCGTTTTTACATTAGCACGACTCATCAATGTATAGATCGTGCTCCGTTTCACACGGGATATGATTAGCATCCCAAGTTCCTTTTGCGCGTGCATAACGGTACACACGTCTTGGGAAGCGGAGAGATTCGCGGCACAGTAAAGGGAGGTTAATCGGTGTTACGCCCCATAAAAAGGGTAAAACCCCAAGGCTTATTCACGCTTCCCATTCGCATCCTCTTCTTTCCCAACTTTCCCAAGCTCCGAGAGCCCAAATCCAGTTCTTCCTCAACTTCCCCTCCGAGCTTAGCCATGGCGGGTTCGGGCTCTATGGGCAAGTGGGAGGCCTCCACGGTCACCGACAAGGATATCCGGGAGCTAAAGCTCGCCGGCTACCTCCCCGCCAACGTCTTCCACCACGCTCCAGAAGCGAACCAGGTCGTCCCCACCCCTAAGCCAGGCGAAAGGGTGGTATTCGTCCCCCATTTCATCCGGGGACTGAGCTTCCCGCTCCACCCCTTCGTCAGGGGCCTCATGTTCTTCTACGGGTTGGACTTCCATGATCTTCCCCCGAACTCCTTTATGCATATTTCGGCTTTCAGCATTCTTTGTGAAGCCTTCCTGCGGGTCGAGCCGCACTTCGGCATGTGGCTCAAGGTTTTCAACATCAAGCCAAAGATAGTCGCGGGCGAGCAGGCAGACTATGGAGGGGCGGTAATCAGCAAGCTCCCCCGCGTTGAGTGGCCAACTGGCACCTTTATCGACACAATCAAGATCTGGCAGAAAGAATGGTTCTACATCACCGAACCAAGAGATGAGAGCTGGGCGGCGCCTGCCGAGTTCAGATCCGGACCCCCTACGAGATTGACCTTGTGGCTCAGGAAGGGCCTTGACTGGGGGTCGGATGCAGAGGTGAAATTGCTGCAGAAGCGCATTACCTCGGTGATCAAGGCCAAGGTTGAACTGGTCAATGTGGTCCAGGTCATGCTCCACCGCCGTATTCTCCCCTGTCAGTGTCGGGCCTCCCCAATGTGGGCTTACCAGCTTGAGGACGAGCATAGCGTGCGCCAGCTCTTCCGCACTACCTCCGAGAAGTTGTGGAAGGCATTATTCAAGCCTCGGAAAAGCTGGCCGGCCAAGGAAGAGGATTCGGGCCTAAGCACCGATAACCCACCTACCCAGGTACGGTATAATTTAAATCCATTGACTCTGTTTCTTTGACAAAAAGACTGAACGACTTCCCCCTCATTTTCGCAGAAATGGTTTAGTAAAACCGCGAGAGTTAACTGTCCCGCACCACAACCCGAAGACCCCAGGTCGGAGTTGTTGACGGCGATGCTCGTCGTGGCGCCGTACTCGGCGCCCGAGAAGAAGGAGAAGAAGAAAAAGACCAGAGAAGGTCTCCGCATAAAGGACCAGCTGGACGCCATGTCCGAGGAAACCCATGCCTCCTCTAGCCATGAGGAAGAGCATGAAGACGAGGGGGGGGGGAAGGCGTTTCCCCCCTCACAAGAAAGAGGGCGGCATCGCCGGACGCCGCGGAGGATGTACCTCCTCCTGCCCTGAAGAGAGCGTGTCGGACGAGGTTGATCCTGGCCGACGACAGCTCAGACTCTGATGCAGAGTCCGAGGACTTTGAGAAGGTTCCCCAAAGGAACCTATGGGTCAAGCCCCCACCTCAAAGGTATGAATCCGAAGACTCCCTGGGTCATTTATGCAAAGTTTTCAATGTTTTAAATGCAAGAACGTCTTTTAATTTGCAGCCCACCGAGCGTTCTCCCTACTGACCAAATATCGGATGGGGAGTCTCCGCCCGCCGAGCTGGCGGAGAGTGGGACTGCGTCACACCCCACACCTCTCGGGGCCGCGAAGGATGCCGCGGAGGTGTCATCCTGCCAGGCTCCTTTGGAGCCGAACACAGGCGATGGGGGTGACCACGCCATGGCCGAGGTCGATGCCTCAGCCGCTGAAGACCAGGGGAGAAAACTCCCCTGGCCGCTGAGGGGGAAGGGCGGAGGGATGTCCAGTCCCCTCCGAGGACATCTCCGGAGCATGCTGTGCCTCCGGAGCTACCGACTCAGTCCCCGATCAGAGATCGGGCTGGCCGGTCACCACCGGTGCCACTGACGACTGGGTGGCCGGTCATGGAGGAGGCTCTATCAAGCGCCCCCATCTCCGAGGATCATCGCACTCTTATGGGTGCGGTTTTGCAAGGCATTCAGTCCGTCGATAGCGGACTGAAAGAGGCCTTCAATGGTCTCTTGACGGGCTTCAAGGTGAGTCACATAATACCCTTTTCCCGAACAATCTTAATTTTATTAAGTTTATGCTATCTTTATATATGTAGTAGCCCCCGAGCCCCGGGTGGTTTTGCAAAAATGCACCCGGGGGTCAAATACTCAGGAGTGACCAATGATGCGCAAGGCACCATTAGTCCCACAATGTTCTAAAAAGCCCTTAAGAGGACCGAGCATAGGGTCATATCCTTGATGGTTCAGGGGTTGGAACGCACATAACCGGATGTATGTTTTATTTATTTTTTGTAGGCCTCATCCTCGGCGGTGGCCGTTAATGCCGCTGAGCTTACCGAGCTAAATCGAAAGCTCAAGATCTCCAAAGAGGAGCTTGATAGCCTGAACAAGAGGTTCGACGAGGCACAAGGTAAGCCGAATTGTAACATCCGGGTTGTATATTGTTAGTGATCCGCACTGGTAACCCAGTGTAATTATTTATTTATTGCTTCCACAGCTTCAGCTGCGGAGGTTGAAAAACTCAAGGCCGAGCTCAAAAAGAAGAAGCAAGAGGCCGCGGATGAGAAGGCGGCCGCCGAACAGGCAGCAGCCGCACTCTCCACTTTGAAATCTGCGAGTGCTAAGCAGGAGGCCCGGGTGGAGGAGGTGCAGCAGGAGCTCAAGGATGCCAGCGCAAAGTGTGAGGCCCTTGAGCAGAAAGGCAAAGAGCAAGCCACCGAGCTATCCGCGCTGAAATCCGAGCTTCAGAAGGAGCGGGTGGACAGGCGGTCCTTTGAAGAGGAGGTTCGCCAAGTCAGGGTTGTCATAGATGGTAAGCCGTATTCACTACAATGCGCCTTTGGTGGTAGCAGGTTTGCTTTGCTCACCCAGGTGTGGCGTTCCTCAAGCGTCTATGCGGATCTCCAGAAGAGTGCAGCGGACGCGAACAAGTTCTATGCTTCGCGGGAGGAGGATGATGAGGCTCGGCTATTCTGGGCACAGTTTGAGTCCCCCAAGCGCTCTCCTCTTTTGATCGAGCTGATGAAGCAACTGATGGAGCTGCACAGGATGGTGGAGCCGGCCATGAAGGATCTCTGCATCCGGCTGTGGCCTGAAGAGCCGTTGCCGAGCAGCTACTTCGGCTTGGTGCAGAAACTATGCGATGCTGCGCCTCGAATTGACGCGCTAAAGCATTCTACATGCATCGAGGGAGCTCGGATGGCCTTTGCAAAGACCATGGTGCACTGGCCGAAGCTCAAGCCGACCGAGATGGCCACCGCACCTTCGCCCCCTGGAAAGGGGCATAGGCGCCCCGAGCTATACTTCTCCGCAGTGATGGAGGGTGCTCGGGTGATGGAGGCCCAATGCTCGAAGGATGTTCTTTATGAATGAGCGCGTTGTAATATGTCTGAAGACTTTTAACGCTTTATAATCAGAGTTGCATGGTTTATCATGTCTTATAAGTCTTTAGTGTTTATTTTGACTCCCATGTGGCCGTTTTATCTGAAAGTTGCGAGTCGTCGGCTTCAGCCCCCACGTAGATACTACGCGAGGTGTCTCTGCCTCTGCACTGTGACCCTTAGCCGAGGTATCGGTGCCCGAAGGCGGTAGTGCGAGGGGGACAAGGCAATCGGACTATGATGCTTTATCGCTTTCACTTAGCCGTAGGAGCGTAAAAAAATGCGGGGGCTGATGACCAGCCCCCAGTGTTTTGTGATGTGCGGATGTACCGGGGCCGAAGCCAGCATCACATGGTTTGTACAAGTACAAAACCCATCGTATAACACGGAATAACCTCTATCGATTTTTTAGTATGACACTTATGCTCGGATTTGCAGACCGGTTCTCGCTTACTATGGCGGTCAGTTTTCGGCTTTCTCCCCTGAGGTGCTTGACCAGACGAACTGGAAACACAATCGCAGTGGTTCTCCCTTTGCCCCTTTAGCCGAACGAGCGGAACGTAAGGGGGCAAACACAAGAGCCGGGCAACCCAACTATTGACCCAAGACATAGTTCGGATCCGATGCATATAAAGCAAAATCCAAGACGCCGAACACACGACCAGTTGTGTCGGGGTGATGCTCAGGGCGATATTTTAAATTCAAGCCCCCGGTCTATTAGCCGGTTGCATCATAATGTATACCGAACAGTTGCGCGAGAGGCGTTGACAAGAACAGAGTATGTACCATAAAATACAGCGGAGGGGCCATGTATAATGGTCGTTTATTTGCTCGATAATTCTTATAACTCAAATTGCCGAAGTGACTGTTTACAGGTATTTTGAAGATAAAACATAGAATTTACAGAGGAGAGGTTGTACCAGGGGTCTTCGATTGGTGGCTTGACGTCCTCGATGTGCCTTGTCGTCAGTCTGCTCCTGTGCCTCCTAGGGAGTTGCATTCCTTTAAGGGTGATGCTGTCGTCGAGCGGACCTTGGGAAGAAGGTCTTGATAAGTCGCTGAAGTATGGATGAGCTTTACTCTTTAGCAGGTCCTTGATGGTACCTGTGTTATGTCCGAGGACGTGTACTGGTAATGGTTCGGTCCAGTCGAACACTTACCCTTTAATGGTTGTTCCCCACTGCTGCCCATGGAATCATGAGTGCGAAGTTGTGCCTTCTTGGCACGTGTTTGATGGTCATTAGGGCTGTGCAATGGGGAGCGTGTCTCTATTTCTGGGGAGAAGAAGATTCTGGGAGTTCGGATTGAAACCGAGCTCGTTTGTCAACCTTACGTGCCTTTATGGCAGATTTCGGTGTTTGCCGACCGTCCTCGTAATGGAATTCGGCCGCCAGGGCCAATGCATGTTCCTCAGTTCGGAGGGAACGCTCTGTGTTGCCGTTGACAGTGATGACCCCCTTGGGCCCGGGCATCTTGAGCTTGAGGTATGTGTAGTGTGGGACGGCGTTAAAGCGAGCGAACGTTGTACGGCCTAGTAGGGCGTGATAACCGCTGCGGAAAGGTACGATGTCGAAGATCAAGTCCTCGCTACGGAAGTTATCGGGCGAACCGAACACCACTTCCAGGCTCACAGAGCCCGTGCACCGGGCTTCGACGCCTGGGATCACTCCTTTAAAGGTAGTGTTGCTGGGTTTGATCCTTAATGGATCTATACCCATCTTTTTCACCGTATCTGAGTAAATCAAATTGAGGCTACTTCCTCCGTCCATTAGAACTTTAGTGAGGTGATACCCATAGATAATGGGATCCAGGACGAGGGCAGCTGATCCCCCATGACGGATACTGGTCGGATGGTCTCGTCGATCGAAGGTGATCGGGTACGCCGACCATGGGTTATACTTCGGGGCTACGGGCTCTACGGCGTAGACCTCTCGAAGGGCGCGCTTCCTCTCCTTTTTGGGTATGTGAGTGGCGTATATCATGTTCACAGTTTTTACCTCTGGAGGGAACTGCTTTTGTCCACCATTGATCGGACCGCGGAGCTCATCATCGTCCTCGCTGCGTGGGCCCTTGCCTTGCTCCTCAGATGCGAGTTTGCCGGCTTGTTTGTACACCCAACAGTTACGGTTGGTGTGGTTGGCGGGCTTGTCTAGAGTGCCATGGATCTGGCAAGGCCTCTCCATGATTTTGTCCAGTGGGGTGGGTCCGTTGCGATTGCCTTTAGGAGGCTTCTTCCGCTGCCCGAATTGAGGGTTGCGGAAGCCGGCGTTGACGGCCATGTCGTCGGCGTCACTAGTGTTGTGACGGTGTTTATTTTCGTTGCGTCGTGGTTTCCCGTATCCATCCCGAGCTTTGGAGGCGCCGGGGTCTTCGGGGTTGTGGCTTCGTCTCGCTAGCCAGTTATCCTCGCCTGCGCAAAAGCGGGTCATGAGTGATGTAAGGGCGGACATGGTCCTAGGTTTATCCTGACCGAGCTAGCGAGCCAGCCATTCGTCCCGAATATTGTGCCTGAAAGAGGCTATAGCCTCGACATCTGGGCAATCGATGATCTGTGTTTTCTTGGTCAAGAACCGATTCCAGAATTGTCGAGTGGACTCTCCTGTCTTTTGGACGACGTTGCTTAGGTCGGAGGAGTCCGGAGGCCGTACGTAGGTGCCCTGGAAGTTAGATCGGAATGCATCCTGGAGATCCTCCTAGCTCCCGATAGAATTTTCGGGGAGACTGTTTAACCAGTGCCGAGCTGGCCCCTTAAGTTTAAGGGGTAGATAATTGATGGCGTGGAGATCGTCTCCTCGTGCCATGTGAATGTGGAGGAGGAAATCCTCGATCCACACTGCTGGGTCAGTTGTTTCGTCGTATTGCTCTATGTTCACGGGTTTAAACCCTTCCAAGAACTGATGCTGCATCACCTCGTCGGTGAAGCACAATGGGTGGGCAGCGCCTCTGACCCGGGCAATGTCACGCCGGTAGTCAGTGTCTGTTCTGGCCCGGTTTTGTTCCCGACCTCTATTGTTTCGGTCGAGCCAAGGCCGGTACCCGTCCCTTCTATCAGGGGAGTATCCTCTAGATCCGTAGATGGCTCTTGTGCGGCCTATTCTATAATCCAGGTCGTGTTGCAGGTCGTACCTATCCTCGGGCTCCATTGGCTCCTTTCCCCTTCTGCGGGGTATCGCCGGCCTATAACTGGCGTCGCCAGCCATCCTATCTCGTCCTCAGGGAGGGCGGTCCGGCTGATCGTATGGAGTGTGCTTGGGGGACGACATATTAGGGAGTTCGTCATCGAATTGTGGCAGCAGCCGTCGGCGTGGATAGCTCTTGGGTTGGTCCAATAGACCGGTACCGTATCCTTCCTCGACTGACAGGACCCTCGTCCATCTATCATTGAGGGTGTCTTGTTTGGCCTTGAGCTGCCGTTCTTTTTCCTTTAGGCTTCGGGCAGTGGCTATAAGCTGTTCCCTAAACCGTTCCTGATCCTCAATGTTTTCAGGGACGGTGAAATCTTCGGCTTCCGGGCTATCCTCCTCCTCTACAGGGGGGACGTAGTTGTCATCTTCGGGATCGTTTGGATCTTCGGGGTCGCGCTGGTCCTCCGGCCTTTCCTTGTCCTCTAACGGATGCTCGGGAATATCGGGATCGCCGAGGTCTTCCAGGGTATCGTTTTCCCCGGTGCCGGCAATAGCTTCCCTTCCCTTTTTTGTCTTTGATCATTTGCGCGGTTTCCGGCGCCTTGACTGCGCTTCACCCGGTTTATCACCATTGTTTGTGGGTGTGCGCTCGCCGTTATCGGATGGAGTATCCACCATGTAGACGTCATAGGTGGAGGTGGCAGTCCATCGCCCGGTGTTGACGGGGGTGGGAGCGCGATCCTCATCATCCATGTCTTCTGCCTCCTCGGAGGCGTAGTCCAACATATCGGTTAAGTCTTCGACAGTGGCTACGAAGTGGGTGTTGGGTGGGATGAAAAATTCCTCTTGACCTGCCTTAAGACCGATCTGAACGTGGATTGGGGTTGGGTCGTCAGTAACTTTCATCGATAAGATCCGATCTAGAGCTTCGTTGAGTGTCAAGAGCTCGATCGGGTCAGTTTGCTCAGCGCTTTCGGAGTTAACCTCCGATGCGTCTGAACAAGAAGTGTGTTCTGCAGGAGCTGGTACCCGGCCAACTGGCGCTATGGCCGGATCCGGACTAAAAGCCAGATCATCGCCGGGGTTAGTTCCGTGGGCGGGGTCGAAAGCAACATCCGAGGTGAAGGCCTCGGAGTCCTCGGGTGCGTCAGATGAGACTACGAGCCCGGTGAGCGAAAGATCGCCCCGAGAGTCTACGGAGAACCCTAGGTTCCCGAATCTGACCTCTTGATAGGGGGCGAAACTCCCGACCCGGCCAAGACGGCCGGCCGGGTCAGCGTGCAGCACAATGCTGCCGAAAGCGAAGATCTGTCCAGGGACGAAGGAGTCCATGTTCCGGACTTCTTTGTTAATGACAACGCGAGCCATCGATTCCTTTGGAGATCGCAGGGGAACTCTCAATGAAAGCACCAATGTCGGTGTCAAAACTGGCGGATCTCGGGTAGGGGGTCCCGATCTGTGAGTCTAGGATCGATGGTAACAAGGGGACGAAGGAGACGACGTTTACCCAGGTTCGGGCCCTTCTATGGAGGTAAAACCCTACGTCCTGCTCGATTATATTGATGGTATGAAGGTTACAGAGTTGATCTACCTCGAGACCAACTAGCTAAAACCCTAGATGAGTTTGTCTGCCCTACAATCTAAAACCCTCCCGGTTTATATAGACACCAGGGGGATACCTAGGGTTTACACATGACAAGACTCCTGCCGAGAATGGAGACGTCGATTCCCTCATCTTGACTTGGAGTGCACGATGCGCCTTCGGGACTTCCTTCTAGAACACAGGGTCTTGATGTATCCGGCCCTTCCCGCGATAGTCAGAGTGCGGCCCACCAAGCCGGCCTATTGAGAGACAGGCCAGCGGCCCGAGGACCCCTTAGTCCAGGACTCCCTCAAGGAGGCCGCGTCGGCCAGGGTAGCCCGGGACGCTGCCATGAAGCGCTGTGGTGAGGTGGAGGCCCGCCTGAAGGCCCTTCAAGAGGACAGGTCCGCGCTTGTGGAGAGGCTCCGCCAGCGGGAGGAGGACCTCAAGGCCTGCGAGGTCGAGCTTGCCGATCGTGACTCTGTGCTGTCCAAGGCGTCGGCCGACCTAGCCGCCGGGCGTGAGCAGCAGGACAAGTTGAAGGAGGAAGTGGCTGTGGAGAAGGCCCGGCTTGCCTCCACGGAGGAGTCCCTTGCTGCGGCTGAGGAGAAAAAGGCTGCGGAGCTCGAGGCCTTCCCCTCCATCGAGCTCAGGCTCCACCGGGCGCTGCAGTCCATCTGCCGAGGGGGCTTCACAGATCCCCTGGTGGCTCCTGAGGGTGGCTTTGTCGGACTTTCTTCAAAGTTCGCCGAAGCGCTTGAGAGTGCCTTCGCCAGGGTGGAGAACGTCTTGGAGAGTCAGTGTCACGATCTCTTCTCCGAGGCCGCGACGCGCGTCTTCAGCCACCTCTACCTTCGCGAGCCGAGCTTCGACTTTGGCTCCGTGATTCGCCCGGTCGATCCTGGGGTTCGCGCTGCTACGGCGACGGCCGTAGAGGGCGCCGTGGGCGCGCTGATGAAGAAGTTCGCCTGCGTCGCCGTTCCCTCGGCTCCTCCTGCGACTGCGAGGGTTGTCGACGACGATGACAGCGGCAGCGACGTCGACGACGAGCTCCCCACGACCGGGGCGAGCGGTGGTGCCAGCTCCTCTTAGCTTCTTTTCCTGGGTCTTCCCCTGCAATGTTTATCATGCCTCGTGGAGGCATTAGACTTGTTTGCATTTTCAAAGACATTTTAATGCTTGTAATGATTGTTAAGCTGTGTGATTTTGTTTCCTCGCTTCGTTTCCTTCCTGCTTGCTGTAACGCTCTGCGTCGGCAAGGTCCGGTCCCGCGCATACCTCGACCGCCGTTGGGGCGTCCGAATAGCCAGGATGATGCCAAGGGGTGAGGGGCTACGAGACCAGTGAGGCCCCTGAGTCACGATGCTCAGGGGTCCCCCTTGACGTACGAGCAGCCCTCATGAAGGGAACGCAGCGAAGACGGGGTTGACTTGGGGATTTGGAGCACATTGAGCTCTGCGTCGGCAGGGCCTCGTCTCGCGCATACCTCGACCGTCGTTGGGGCGTCCGGATCACCAGGACGGTCCCAAGAGGCGAGGGGCTACGAGGCCAGTGAGGCTCCTGAGTCGCGATGCTCAGGAGTCCCCCTTGACGTACGAGCGGCTCCCATACCTTTGTTTTTGTCTGGGGGGGGGGGCGTGAAGACCAGGTGCCAGGGACCTGGTGAGGTGGCGTAGCCCCCTTGCAGGACCCTCACGCGTGCATCTCGGGGGAATGTCGTGAGATGGAGCCACGAGGGGCCATCCTGAGGTTGAATGCACCAGCTAAGGCGCCCTCAGTTGTTTATCCCCAGCGCGGAGCATAGGGCTTCCACGTTGCGTGGGCATAGCCATTGGTGGGCCGTGTCGTCCGCCAGCGCGGAGCATGGGGCTTCCACTTGGGCGTGGGAATGGAACCCCTCCACGTCCTCGGGGGGCTCCGGGCGTGTACATCCCATTAAGTTCGTACGCGTGGCCTGCACGGTAGAACTGGGAGGTGTATATGGGCGACGTGAGACAGCTCAGGTCTCACGTGGCCCTACCTCAAAGGCAGGTTGCGCCTGAATCTTCCGATGTGAATCGCCGCTTCAAGTCTTGTACATTTTGGAGAAACCTACGCCGAATGGATTTCCAAGGGCCATCGCTTGAGAAGGCGAAACACCAATGACCCCAGGAGGTGACATGAACGGGGCCGGCCCGCCAGACAGAGCTCAGCCATTGGATTTATCGACGCTGCAGGGACGGACCCAAGCACAAACGCTGTGCCCAGTTGTCGTCGTTTTGTCACGGCAGATGCCATGGGTAGGCTTATCGAGAGTGGTTGGGGCCGGAGGACGCCGACGGGCTCCGGGAGCGGGGTTAGGCACAAGCGGTGGCGGACACACGATGTACCCAGGTTCGGGGCCCTCCGTGGGAGGTAACACCCCTAGTCCTGCTCGGTCTAGTTGAGACAATGGTGAAGTTACAATGGTGCTCCTGGAGCTGTGTCGCTAGAGGAGGAAGAAGGGGCTAGACTGCCTCTGCTGCCTCTCTACGTGAGTGTGGTGTGTGGAGAGAGAGTCGTCCCCCTTGCATGGGGGAGGCCCGGGGGGTTTTATAGGCCAACCCCCGGATTACGATATGAATAAGAGAACTCAGGGGGCCCCAGCCGGCAGCCTCACTAGCCGGCCGTGGGGCCCCGGTTGAGGGGTCCCGTCGCTGGTAGGGCCCGCCGGCTGCAGGGTCCCGTCGGGAGCCGGCGGGGCCCGCACGGTGGGTCCCCGCGCCGGTCATGTCGCGACACGGGTTCGTCCTTCGGGGCGTCGTCTTGTGGCAGCCGGCCGAGGTCAGTGGTACGGCCGGCCGCACTGTAGCCATGCCAGGGCAGGTAATGGAGTGGTTGGAGGCGTGCCGGCACTGTTGGGAGTCCTGTCGCAGCCGGCCAGAGTCAGAGGCACTGCCACCTCCACTCTGGCCGCACGGGTGCTGACCCCAAATGGGATGGGGGCCATTGTAGCCGCGCGTACCCGACCGTGGCATCCAATGGGCGGCAGGGCGTAGCCGGCAGGGCGCAGCCGGCAGGGCGCAGCCGGCTGGTCGTAGCCGGCAGGGCTTAGCCGGGCCGTAGGGGGAGTCGGCTCGCCCTCCCGTCGCTTCAGAAAGTTGGAGTAGTGGGTCGCTTGAGGCTACCCCGGGGTTATCCCCCCGACAGTAGTCCCCGAAGCAGGGGAGGCCCGCCGACGAACCGTGGCGGTCCTCGCCGGCTTGAACATCGTCTTTATGCCGCGTCATGCCTCGGAGGTCAGATGAGGCGGGCAAGCGGCGGCTGGCTCCGCAGCCGGCCGACGCTTCGCGCGCCGCCTCGAGCGCCTCGTCCGGCGGAGAAGCCGCGCCACGTGGAAGATGCAACGGGCTGTGTCCTGACAGGCCGTGCGACGGACGAGACCGGGCCGTGGGCGGGGCCCGCGACGGCCGCGGCCTCGGCCCGCGCGCACGGATCCTTTGCGGCTCGGGCCGCCGGTTGGCATTCCCGAGCGCCATAACTTCCGCCCCGCACGCGGCGGGAAGCGCGGGGGTCGTGCGCAATGAATCCGCCCCCCACGTTCGGTCGCGCTGGGTTTAAATCGGGAAGGGAGAGGGTCAGAGCGGCACATTCGCCCCCCGCCCCAGTCGCAGCGTCTTCGTCGCCCTCCTCCTCCCGCTCCGAGAGAGAGAAGAAGGGTAAAGCCCACGGGAGCGCCGCGCCACCGCTCGCCGCCGCCGTAGACCCGCACCGCGGCCGAGCAACTGCGCCCGCCGCCGCGACCGCAAGCCCTTTGTAGAAGCCATGGCGACCAAGGGCGCCTGGGATGGCAGCATCGTGGAGGAGCAGTTCATCGAGCACCTCCGCTACCGCCGCAAGCATCCGTCGGAAGCGCACCTGGAGGCGCGTATCGCCGGGCCGGAGAACTCCCCGACCCCGCGGGAGGGCGAGGTGGTCGTTTTCGCCGAGCATTTCCTCCGCGGGCTCGGACTGCCGGCGAGTACCTTCTTCCGGCGGTTCTTGACGCTGTTCGGCCTGCAGCCACACCAACTCGCCCCCAATGCCGTCTTGCAGCTGTCAGCCTTCGTCACCCTCTGCGAGGGGTTCTTGGGGGTGGAGCCGAGGCTCGACCTCTGGTTCCGGCTGTTCTTCCTCAAGCGGCAGACGGTGGTGGACCCGGCGACGCAGGCGAAGGTCATGACCGCCTGCGGAGGAGCCCTGATCCATATCCGCAAGGGAGCCGGCTTCCCGAAGCTCCCGCTGCAGGAGTCGGTGAAGAATTGGCAGCGGGGGATCTTCTACGTGAAGAACGTGAAGCCGGAGGAGGATTACATCAACCTCCCTGACTTCGTCAACCAGCCGCCGGCAGCGATGCTGAACTGGCGGGCGGCTCTGCCCCAAGCGCCCGAGACGGCAGACTGGCTCTGCGAGCGCCTGATGGTGATGACCAAGACGGAGGGGCTGAAGGCCACCGACCTGTTGGCCGCGATGGTGGCGCGCCGGGTGCAGCCGCTGCAGAGCCGGCCGCACCTGATCTGCCAGATGGGAGGGCGGCACAACCCCTGCCGGCTCTCCACCAAGGAGCTGAAACCGATCCACGTGGCGAGGAGGGTGAACGCCATCTCGCAGGCGAAGCTGAAGGAAGAGGGGTGGCAATGGGGGAAAACCCCGTACAGCCGGAGCCATCCGGCGCCGCGGGTAAGTGACTAGCCGTCTCCCCCTCTCCTTCCTTTTTAGAGACAGCGTTCCCCCTTTGGTCTGACGACGTGGCGCTTTGCCGGCTCGCAGGTTTTCGCGCAGTTGCAGAACTACGGGGAGCCGGCCGCCGACTTGGCGGACTCGGACCCCGAGAAGATCGAGGACGTCGACGACGTGGAGCCGGCAGACCCGGAACAAGCCGGCGCGTCCGATGCCGGCGAGGCAGAAATGGAAACAGAGGAGGCCGAGTCGACGGGTGAGTCCCCTCCCACAAAGCATCTACGGGATTGGACCGATGACGACGCTGAGTCAGAGGAGTCGCGTGCTGCAGAGGCTCCGGAGGAACCCGAGGCCCCGGAGGACGAGGTCACGGCGCCGAGGAGGCGCCCGTGCCAAGCCGGCCACGAGTCCAGCCGGGGCGGCCCGGACGCGGGCGACAGGGGGAAGCGGCTGGCTGTTGGCAAGCCGGCGCCCAAACGGGCAACCACCGCGCAGCCGGGCGGCAGCCGTGGAGGCGGTGGGAAGAAACAGCGGGTATCCCAGGCGGAACCCACGAGGAGGACGGTCCTCGTCGTCGTCGGGTAAGCCCATCTCCCCCTCCTCCTTAGTTTTCTCCCTTTCTCCCCGGTTCCTTATCCCGCCTTGATCAGGGAGGCGCGCGCCCTAGGGAGGCCACGAGGACGGCGCCGCTGGACACCGTCGAGGAGAGGGAGCGCCAGGCGTGGCTCGACCTCGAGGCGGCCGAGCAGGAGTGGCGCGTTGAGGAGCGCCGCCCCTGGGAGAAAGCGGCGGAGAAACTGCAGCCGCCGGGAGGGGCCGGCGGAGAGGCCGCTGGCAGAGCGTGGGAGCCGTTCCCCCGCGGCCGGGAGAGGAGGTCGAAGGACCACCACGACCCCGAGCGGCGGGCGGAGGCGGACGCGAAGGCCGCGGAAGACGCGCGCGCGGCGGCGGGCGCGGACGCGGCCGGCGCTGGAGGGAGGGAGGAGATGGACCGCGACGCCGCCCAGCCGGGGGCGAGCGATGTGCCGCCGGGGGCAGAGGGGCCCCCGGAAGTTGAAATCCCGGCTCCGGATGTGCCGGCTCCGGTCGTGCCGGCCCCGGAGGCGCCGGCTCCGGAGGTGCCCGCACCGGAGGAGAGCCGGTCAGGAGCGGCCGGAGGCGGTGCGTCGGAGGGGACGATCGTCACGACCGGGGGGACGACCGCCGCAAGCTTGTCGTCGGGGCCCCCCGGCACGACGGCGCCGGGAGGGGCAGGTCCCCTGGTGACCTCCGGCAAAAGGGGGCCCGCGGACGGGGGCCGGCCACAGCAAAAGTGGGCCGCAGTCGGCCACCCTACCATTGGTGATCCGCCGAGCGCCCTTGGGGCGGCGGTGGCTGCCGTCGTCGAGGCGTTTGCTGCCGCGCGCGCCCAGACGTCGCAGGACGCACGAGCCGCCAACGACCGGCTGGTGCATCTGGAGCAATCTGTCGCGGCAAGTTCTCTTCTTTCCTTCTTTTCTTACTTTGGCGTTTTCTTTCTTTGCCAGTGGGGGCGCGCTAGCGCACCCACTGGGTGTAGCCCCCGAGGCTCGAGCCGGCTGGAGCGCAGGCGGGTCGAGCCTAACGCTGCTGTGTATCTTCGTCCTTCGCAAGCAGCGCATGACCGACGGGTGGCCGCGTACAACACCCTGCTGGGCTTGTACCGGGAGGCCGAGGGCCGGCTGGCGACTCTGTCCGTGGACCTGCAAGGTATGGAACCTCGCGATCTTCCAGTGGGGGCGCGCAAGCGCACCCACTTGGTGTAGCCCCCGGGAATCAGGCCGGCTGCTCCGGAGGCGGGCTGAATCCCTTTCTTCGTTTGGTTTCTGACAGCGGCCTCCTCGTCCCGAGCAGCCACCCATGCCGAGACGGTCAGCCTCCGCCGCCAGGTGGTGCAGCTTGGGGAGCAGCGGAGTCTCCTGACCGCGGAGTGCGACCGGCTCCGCGGGGAGACGGAACAGGCGAAGGCATAGAAAGAGGAGCGCGAGGCGGCCACCGCAGAGAGCTGGCGGACCGCGAGGCGGCCCTTCGTCGAGAGGCGGAGGAGCGGGAGAAAATCGTCCGCCAGGAGCTGGAGGCCAAGGATGCCGCGCTGACCAAGGCGGCCGAGGATGCGCAGGCAGCCCGGGATGAGCACGAGCGCCAGTGCCAGGAGTGGTCGGCCAGGGAGGTGGAGCTGCTGGAGCAAGGACACGAGGTGGATCGGATGCTGCGCGGTGAGTTTTAAACACCTCGCTCTTTCCGCGCGTTGCTTCTGGATTTTCCGAGTTGCCTCTTTGCTCATCCCACGTATTCTTCTTTTATCTTCTTAGGGCTTTTCCCCGGTACACAGGAGGCCGCGGAGGCGGCCGTGGAGGGCCACCGTGAGGGCCAGCGGGCGTAGGGGGAAGCCGTTGGGCAGCTTGCCCCCTGGACCTTGGACGAGGTGGGGATCGCCGCCGGGGCGCGGCTGTCGGAGGTGGTTCGAGCCCTGAAGCGGCTCCAGGCGGCCGGCGCGGCGCTGGTTCGCATCCTTTGGCCCAACGCGGTGGAGCCGGTCTCCATGAGCCGGCTGTCGAGGTGGCTGGAGTTCGGGGCCGCGCGGGTGAACGCCTGGAGGGCCTCCGCAGCACGCGCCAGTGCGGGCATGGCACTCCGCATTGCGAGGTCATGGTACCCCGAGCTGGACCTGGGTCTGCTCACGACCCAGCGTGCCGGCACCGACGCGGAGTTGGATGCGGTGGCCGACGCGCTGTCCATGAGGGCGAGCGACCTCACGTCCTTCGCCGCGTGGGACGAGTACATCCCGGAGCGCGGGGCGGACGGCGTGGTGATCCCGGAGGACCGGTACACGCTCGCCCTGGACGACCCGGAGGGGAGCGCCACCGAGACGGACGAGGAAGAATCCGGCTCCGACGCCTATGCCGACTCCGAGCTAACTCCGGACTTGGAGAAGGGGGCCGACGCGGAGCGCACCGCGGACAAGGACGGGGCTTCTTCGTCGGCCGCCGCGGGCGGTGCCAGAGGAGATGACGGTGCTGGCACCATCTAGAGCTTTTATCTTTCTGCATAGTTAGATTGCCATTCCACCCACTGGGGGGTGTATATGTAATGAACTCGTGGCCGTGGGCCCTTTTTAAATTGTATGAAATTTTTGGTTGCTGAAATGTTGTCTTATGCGTGCCGGCTCGACCTTACCCTTTTTTGCTCTTTTGGTTCTGTTCGCTCAAAACCTTTTCCCTCTTAGCTTCGGTCCCGCCAGCCGGACAGCCGGGAGCCGGTCTGTAGCTGGGACGGGGCGTCCGACTCGAGGGAGCCGGTCGTGAGTTTGGAAACCGCGGGAGTTTTTTGGGTAAGGTGAGTGACAGAGGCGAAAAGAAAGTGTTCCGGCTAGCCTTAGCTGGCAATCCCCTTTGCAATCGATTTTTCGTGTGTGCTAAGCTTTGCCGTCTCGAGGTCCCGTCAGCCGGACAGCCGGGAGCCGGTCTGTAGCTGGGAGGGGTGGGAGGGCTCTTTTTAGTTCACAGTACTTGACCGGCTTCGGGGGAGGAGGGCAGGACTAGCCGGCGAGCCCCCGGGACCGGGAACCGGACCCAGGAGCCAGTGAGCTAAAGTCTTAGAAAGAGACGAAAAGGGGCATGTCCCAAGAGCAGGCTTGGGGCACCCATTGCATTCATAAGCCCAAAAGGGAAGGATATATACATACACTGGTTCTTAGCAGTAAAACGGGCGGAGGAGCGCCGCGTTCCACGGGCGCACCGTTTCCTCACCGGAGGCGTCTCTCTTGCGCTTCTGCGGCTTCTGGGCGTCTATTAGATAGTACGCGTTGTTATGCAGCGCCCGACTGACGATGAATGGGCCCTCCCATGGGGAGGACAGCTTGTGCTGGCCGGCAGTTCGCTGGATCCGCCTGAGCACCAAGTCTCCTTCGCGGAAGGAGAGTGGCCGGATCCGCTTGCTGTGGTAGTGCCGGAGCTTCTGCTGGGAGATGGCCGTCCGGCTTAGAGCCAGCTCGCGAGCCTCCTCGAGGAGGTCGACGCCATCTTCTCTTGCCTCCTTTGCGTCCGTCTCCGTGTACAGGGTAACCCGAGGCGAATCAAACTCGATGTCGGTGGGGATGATTGCCTCGGACCCATAAACGAGAAAGAACGGGGTGTAGCCGGTCGACCGGTTGGGCGTGGTCCTGAGGCTCCAAAGGACAGCCGGCAGCTCTTCGACCCAGCAGCCGGCCGACCGGACCAGTGGCGCTACGAGCCGGGGCTTGATGCCGACCAATATTAGGCCGTTTGCCCTCTCGACCTGGCCGTTTGACTGTGGGTGGGGGACGGACGCCAGATCGAGCCGGATGCCCTTCTTGGAGCAGAAACGCGCTAGCGCGCCCTTGGCGAAGTTCGTGCCATTGTCGGTAATGATGCTGTGGGGGACGCCGTACCGGACCGTGATGTCTTCGATGAACCGGACGGCCATGGGGCCGTCCAGCTTCTTGATTGGCCTGGCCTCGATCCACTTGGTGAATTTGTCGACGGCTACCAACAGATGTGTCATGCCGCCTCGTGCGGTCTTGAAGGGTCCTACCATGTCCAGCCCCCAGATGGCAAAAGGCCATGAGAGGGGATGGTTTGGAGGGCTGAAGCCGGCAGGTGGCTCTGTGTGCTGAAGCGCTGGCAGCCTTCGCACTTGTCGACCAGCTGCCTGGCCGCCTCCAAAGCAGTCGGCCAGTAGAAGCCGTGGCGGAACGCCTTGGCCACCAGGGTCCTGGAGGCGGCGTGGTGACCGCACTCGCCCTGGTGGATATCGAGGAGGATCTCTTGCCCTTTCTCCGGCTCGACGCAGCGTTGGAAAACGCCGGTGGTGCTGCGATGAACCAGCTCGTGGTTGATGATGCTGTAGGCCGGGGCTCGGCGCTGGATTTGTCTTGCTGTGGCCTCATCGGAGGGGAGCTCGCCGCGTAGGAGGAACGCCAGGATGGGCTGGGCCCATGAGGGGGCCGAGACGGGAGCCGGCTTGGGTTCAAGGGGGGCGTTGGCAGCGGCAGGAGCCCCCGGGTCCGAGGGACTAGTCCCTGGGTCTGGCCCGCCAGTCCCCGGGTCCGGCTTGCTAGCCCTCGGGGCCGGCTTGCCAGCACCCGGGGCTGGAGCAGTGGAAGGGGCGTCGATTGCCATCATGACGGCCATGGGTCCGGAGCCGGCCGCTGCGGGCGCGGCCGGCTCACTGGCCGGAACTGGTGCTGCCGGCTAGGCAGCCGGAGTTGGTGGAGCCGGCGGAAGGGTCGACGCCGATGGTGCCGGCTGTGAAGCCGGAGCTGTCGATGGGCCGGCTTCGTTAGCCGGCACGAAGATGGACTCCGATTCGGGGGAGGGCTTGATCGAAGGCTTGAGCAGCCGCTCGAGGGAGACGCCGACTGGGATGGCCTGCCGGGTGGAGCCGATCTTCGCCAGCGTATCGGCCGCCTCGTTGTCCGCACGAGGGACGTGATGGAACTCATAGCCCTCGAAGGAGCCGGTGAGCTGCTGGACGAGGAAACGATAGCTGGCCATGTTGGCGTCCCGGGCGTCCCACTCGCCAGAGACTTGCTGCACCACGTGGTCGGAGTCACCGAAGCATATGATGCACTGGATGCTGATCTCCTTGGCGAGCCGGAGGCCGTGGACGAGGGCCTCGTACTCGGCCACGTTGTTGGAGGCGGCGAAGTGGATCTGGAGCGCGTACTTGAGTTGATCTCCCCTTGGGGATGACAGGACGATGCCGGCTCCCAAGCCGGCCCGCATCTTCGAGCCGTCGAAGTGCATACACCAATGTGTGGAGTCGGGTGGAGGCGGCACGAACTGGGTTTCGGCCCAGTCGACGAGGAAGTCGGCCATCGCTTGTGACTTGATGGCGGTGCGCGGCTCGTACCGTATCTCGTAGTCGGCGAGGGCGATGGCCCACTTGGCTATCCAGCCGGTGGCGTCCCGGCCGCACATGATTTCGCCTAGCGGCGCCTTGCTGACCACGGTGATGACATGCTCCTAGAAGTACTGCTTGATCTTCTGGGCGGCGAAGTATATGCCATAGCACATCTTTTGGTAGTGGGGGTAGTTTTGCTTGGAGGCGGAGAGGACCTCGCTGAGGTAGTAGACGGGGCGCTGGATTGGCAGCGCTTTGCCTTCCTCCGATCGCTCCACCACCAAGACGACGCTGATGACGCGTGTGGTCGCCGCGATGTAGGCGAGCAAAGGCTCCTTCTCAGCCGGCGCGGCCAGGATGGGCGCGCTGGTGAGGGCCCGCTTGAGGCCGCGGAAAGCCTCGTCCGCCTCGTCGGACCAGTCGAACATGGCCGGCTTCTTCAAGGGGTCGCGGCCTAGCTCGACCAGAGCCATCTTGCGCAGGAGCCCGTAGAGGGGCAAGGCCTTCTCGCCCAGCCGGCTGATGAACCGGCTCAGGGAGGCGAGGCAGCCGGTGAATTTCTGGACGTCGCGGAGCCGGGTCGGCTTGGGCATGCGCTCGATTGCCCTGATCTTCTCGGGGTTAGCTTCGATGCCGCGGGCGGACACGAAGAAGCCCAGGAGTTGGCCGGCTGGGACGCCGAAGACACACTTCTCCGGGTTGAGCTTCATCTTGTATTCGCGCAGGTTGGCGAACGTCTCCCGGAGATCGTCGAGGAGGCTGAAATGCTTCTTGGACTTGACGACGATGTCGTCGACGTAGACGTGGATGTTCCTACCTATCTGAGGCAGGAGACACTTCTGCATGCAGCGCTGGAAGGTGGCGCCTGCGTTCTTCAGGCCGAAGGACATGGTGATGTAGCAGTAGGCCCCGAAAGGGGTGATGAAGGAGGTTTTCAGCCGGTCGGCCAGGTCCAGCTTGATCTGGTGGTAGCCGTAGTAGGCGTCCAGGAAGGACAGCAGGTCGCAGCCGGCCGTGGAGTCGATGACTTGATCGATCCGCGGCAGGGCGAACGGGTCCTTGGGACACGCCTTGTTCAGGCTCGTGTAGTCGATACACATGCACCAAGTTTTGTTCTTCTTCAGCACCAGGACTGGGTTGGCTAGCCAGTCCGGGTGGAATACCTCCATGATGAAGCCGGCTGCGAGTAGCCGGGCGATCTCTTCCCCTATAGTACGCCGCTTCTCCTCGGAGAAATGGCGCATGGGTTGCTTGGCCGGCTTCGCATCCGGCCGTACGTGAAGCTTGTGCTCGGCGAACTTCCTCGGAACACCCGGCATGTCCTTTGGAGACCATCCAAAGATGTCCCGATTCTCACGGAGGAAGTCGACGAGCTCGCTTTCCTATTTGCTATCGAGGCGGGAGCCGATGGTGACATATTGCTTGGGGTTGGCCAGGTCTAGTGGCACTTGCCTGGTGTCCTTGGATGGCTGGAACGTGGCTTCGCCGACCGACTGGGACGGAGGAGCTGGCATGGCCGGCTGGCCAGAGGTGTGGGCCACGAGCCGGTCGAGCTGCCGCTTCTCCTCTGCAATCTCCAGGGCTTCGGCCAGCCGGCTGCCGTCCCACGCACACGCGATCAACATCTTGTAGCCGCCGGCTACGGTGATGATGCCCTTGGGACCCGGCATCTTGAGCTTGAGGTAGGCATAATGGGGGATCGCCATGAACTTGGCGAGAGCCGGCCGGCCCAGCAGCGCGTGGTAGGGACTGTCGAGGTCCACCACCTCGAACCATACCGGCTCGCGGCGAAAGTGGCTGTGGCCGCCGAAGAGGACGTCGAGCTTGATCTTGCCGACGGGGGTGCAGGACTTTCCCGGCACGATGCCGTGGAAAACGGTCCGGCTCGCTTGCAAGTCCTCCACCTTGAGCCCCAGCTTGAGCATCGTGTCGAGGTAGAGGATATTGATGCTGCTGCCCCCATCGATCAACACCCACGAGAAGCGGCACGTGCGCCTCTCGGAGGCGATGGTGGGGTCGAGGATGAGGGCGTAGCTGCCCGGGCTTGGCATCACGGCCGGGTGGTCCGCGCAGCTCCAGGTGACCGGCTTCTCGGACCAGTGCATGAACTGGGGAGTCGCGGGCATGGTGGCATTCACCTCGCGGTGGAGCCGGCGTTGAGCGTGCTTGTCCGTGTCTTCGCTGGTGAAGACGACGTAGGAACCGTCTTGGACGGGGAATTGGTCGAGCAGCCGGCCATCGTTCTGAGCCGGAGCCGGGGCCTGAGCCGGAGCGGGAGCCGGAGGCGGCGCCGGTGCGCGAGGTGGCGGCGGGGGAGGAGTCGGACTACCCTCGCCCCGGGCCAGCCGCTGCGAGAAGCTGCACTGCCGGAGCGTGTGCGTGGCCGGCTTGGCGCCGGAATGGTGTTTGCAGGGGAGGTCGAGCATCTGCTCAAACGTGAGCTTGGGCTGCTAGGCTGCCTTGCCGGTGCGCTGACGCTGGCTGGAAGCCTGGGCAGCCGCCTGCTCTTCCTCGATTGAGGCAACCTGCCGGCTCCCGTAGCGGGGGTCCGGCTGGTCGGCCTTGCGCTTGTTGTTCTGCTGCTGCCGGTTGTCGGCGGCCGATCGCGGCGCGGCGGGCGGCGGAGCCGGCTTGGCTGGCGTGGCAACCTTCATCCGCATAGCGGAGTCGGCCATGGCGTACTTGTCTGCCTTGGCCATCAGGTCTACCAGGGTAGCCGGCTCGGAGCACAGGAGCTTGTGCTTGAGGTGGGTGCCGTCTCGGCAACCCTCGATGAAGTATTGGATGGCCTGCACCTCATGCACCCCTTCACAGGAGTTGCGGAGCTCGGTCCAGCGCGTGAGGTATTCGCGGAGGGGCTCCTCCGGCCCCTGGACGCACATGGCCAGCTCGCGGGGCCGGCCGGGCCGCTTGTAGGTGCCAGTGAAGTTGCGGACGAACGCTTCTTCGAAGTCCGTCCAGGTGTTGATGCTGCCGGCCGCCAGGCTGTTCAGCCAGGTGCGGGCCGAGCCGATCAGCATAAGGGGGGCGTAGCGAATGGCTACGCGCTTGTTCCCCCTGGCGATGCCGACTGCGGTGGTGTAGTCGATCAACCATTCCTCCGGCTAGGCAGACCCGTTGTACTTCGGGGTGTCGCGGGGAAGCATGAACCCAGGCGGAAACGGCTCGTTGCGGATCCGGGGGCCAAAGCATGCCGGGCCAATCGAGCCCTCCTCCTCGAGGAGGGCCGACTGCGCCAGCCGGTCGAGGTGGAGCCGCGCATCGTTCTCGCTGTGGGGGACACGCGGCCCGAGCCGGGCCGCGAGTTCGGGGCGGACGACCGGCGGGACGGACCGTGCCGGGTCCTGTCGTGGGGGCGGAGTGTGTCTGCGGCTACGCCGGCTACCGCCAGCCGGCGCCTCGTCGCGGCGGTTGCCATCAACCGGGTTGTTGCTGCGCCGGCTATTCACAGCCGGCTGCTCGTTCCCGCGCGGCTGGGAACGCCGAGCGTTGCTTCCCTCGGCCCGCCGGCCGGAGGGGCGGGGGGAACTAGAGTGCTGAGCCGGCTGACGGTCAGCGGCCCCAGTGCCCGCACCCTCGGGATGAGGGAGCTCGGAGACGGCTTCGCCGGGGGCAAAACCGATTTGTTGCGCGTTGGCGGTGTCGATGAGGTCCTTGATGTGCCGCTCGCTTGCGGCACGCTCCTCACCCACCAAGGTAGCCAGATCCTCGTAGGCTACCTTGGCGGCCCGCAGGTTGGCCGCGGGGGTGTCGTAGACGGGAAGGCGGCCGCCGAGGATTTCTGCGACCACGCGGCCGCGGTCACGCACAGCCGCACGCCGGCTGGGCTCGGTACCAGCCGGGGTAAGGCCGTACGCGGAGGCGTACTCCCGCTGCGCGGCTTCCATCCGGCGCCGCTCGGTAGCGAGGGCGTTGGCGTCTTCGAATAGTATGTGGCGGGCTGCCTCCAACTCGGCTGTGGCGGTGGCCGGGTTCGCCGTCGGGGCAATGGGGGTGCTCAGACCCCGGAGGGTAGCGGCGAGCGGGTCGGAGGTACCGGCGCGGGTGGCGGCCGCGTCGGCCTCAGCCCGCGCACGGCCCGAAGTGGTGGAGGAGGTGGTGACCATCACTCCCACGCGGACGCTGGAGCCGCTGGCCTCGCCCGTGGCGAGTGCACCCACGGACGCGGGGGGATCGGTGCAGTCGAGCACCTGGCTAGGGTACTCGTCGGCCGCCGGCTCGTCGGCGAGACTTAGCTTGCCGAAGCACCCGGCGAGCACGGCGACGTCGAGCGCGAGGCCGCGGCCGGGGCACTCGTCAGAGAGGCCGGCCGCGTCGCCCGCAGAGCCTGCCGGAGCAAGCCCCACGAGCATGCATTTCCGCCAGGATGCGGGGCGGCCGAGGGAGGCGGTGAAGGGTCCCGCCCGGAGCGTGCTTCCGGCCGGCGCTGCGTGCGGCCCCATGGTGGCCGCCAACTGTCGTCGTTTTGTCACGGCAGATGCCATGGGTAGGCTTATCGAGAGTGGTTGGGGCCGGAGGACGCCGACGGGCTCCGGGAGCGGGGTTAGGCACAAGCGGTGGCGGACACACGATGTACCCAGGTTCGGGGCCCTCCGTGGGAGGTAACACCCCTAGTCCTGCTCGGTCTAGTTGAGACAATGGTGAAGTTACAATGGTGCTCCTGGAGCTGTGTCGCTAGAGGAGGAAAAAGGGGCTAGACTGCCTCTGCTGCCTCTCTACGTGAGTGTGGTGTGTGGAGAGAGAGTCGTCCCCCTTGCATGGGGGAGGCCCGGGGGGTTTTATAGGCCAACCCCCGGATTACGATATGAATAAGAGAACTCAGGGGGCCCCAGCCGGCAGCCTCACTAGCCGGCCGTGGGGCCCCCGGTTGAGGGGTCCCGTCGCTGGTAGGGCCCGCCGGCTGCAGGGTCCCGTCGGGAGCCGGCGGGGCCCGCACGGTGGGTCCCCGCGCCGGTCATGTCGCGGCACGGGTTCGTCCTTCGGGGCGTCGTCTTGTGGCAGCCGACCGAGGTCAGCGGTACGGCCGGCCGCACTGTAGCCATGCCGGGGCAGGTAATGGAGTGGTTGGAGGCGTGCCGGCACTGTTGGGAGTCCTGTCGCAGTCGGCCAGAGTCAGAGGCACTGCCACCTCCACTGTGGCCGCACGGGCGCTGACCCCAGATGGGATGGGGGCCACTGTAGCCGCGCGTACCCGACCGTGGCATCCAATGGGCGGCAGGGCGTAGCCGGCAGGGCGCAGCCGGGCCGTAGGGGGAGT